>OX352725.1:4411875-5867500 GCA_947095575.1 Electrophaes corylata | reverse complement strand
AGAATATGAACAAAAAGTTAAAAAGGCACAAATTGAAAGCTGGAAGGGTTTTTGTGGGAAGCAGGATAGAGAAGGAATGTGGGAGGGCATATACCGGGTTATTGGAAGGACAACAAAGAGGCAAGAAGATCTGCCCCTCATTAAGGATGGAAAAGTACTAAATCCTAGAGAGTCTGCGAAAATGCTGGCCGAGACCTTCTACCCGGAAGACAGGGAGGATAGTGACAATGCCGTTCATCAGCAAGCGAGGAGAAAAGCCGATCAAGTAAATGGTCCGGAGCATGATATAGAGCATGACCCACCATTTACCGCCGAAGAGGTGAAAGCTGCGATGAACAGCTTTAACCCCAAAAAAGCTCCGGGTGCGGACGGACTAACGGCAGACATCTGCAAACATGCAATAACTCAAGACCCAGGATTGTACTTATCACTGGCAAACAAGTGCCTAGAACAAGGTCACTTTCCAAACACCTGGAAAGAGGCGACCGTGGTAGTACTCCGGAAACCGGGAAAGGAGAGCTACACGGAAGCCAAATCCTACAGACCTATAGGATTGTTGCCAGTGATGGGTAAAATCCTGGAGAAAATGATTGTGAACCGAGTTAAATGGTATGTCCTCCCAAAAATTAGCGCCTGCCAATACGGATTCATGCCAAGACGAAGCACAGAGGACTCCCTCTATGACCTAATAAAATACATACGCAGTAAGCTGAATCAAAAAAGACTCATAACATTAGTATCTTTGGACATAGAGGGAGCCTTCGACAGCGCGTGGTGGCCCGTTATCAGGATCCGTTTGGCAGAAGAGAACTGTCCAATAAACTTAAGGCGGCTCATCGACAGTTACCTTAGCAATAGGAAGGTCAAAGTCAGATACGCTGGTGAGGAAATCAGTAGAATTACTACCAAGGGCTGTGTCCAAGGGTCCATAGGAGGACCGATTCTTTGGAATCTGATCCTTGACCCACTGCTAAAGCAATTAGGAAAACGGGGAGACTACTGCCAAGCGTTTGCCGACGACGTGGTGCTCGTCTTTGACGGAGAGACAGCGCTAGAAGTGGAGCGACAGGCGAATGCCGCTCTCGCACATGTTCAGGAGTGGGGTGTCCAGAACAAACTTAAGTTCGCACCGCACAAAACAAATGCGATGGTGATTACAAGGAAACTTAAACACGACACTCCACGACTGAGCATGGGCGGGGTCGACATTCGGATGTCAGAAGAAATCAAGATCTTGGGGCTCACGTTAGACAGTAAGCTCACGTTCAACAAGCATGTAGCAACCGTCTGCAAAAAGGGACTGAACGTCTATAAGCAACTGTCTAGAGCCGCCAAGATCAGCTGGGGCCTCCACCCGGAAGTCATACGCACTATCTATACGGCAGTAGTCGAACCTATCATTATGTACGCAGCCAGTGCCTGGGCACCGGCAGCTCGAAAAATTGGCGTACAAAAGGTGTTAAACTCTGTCCAGCGAGGTTTTGCACAAAAGATGTGCAAATCCTACAAAACCGTATCCCTTAACTCAGCACTAGTGTTGGCTGGCATCCTGCCTCTCGATCTCAGAATACAGGAAGCAGCCGCCCTGTACGAGACCAAGAGAGGAGTCCCCCAGCCAACATTAGGAGATAGGGAGATAGAGGAAATGGCAGTTTTTGCAGAAACACCTCACCCGGCCGAACATATGAGCCTCGAATTCATATGCCTGGAAGACCAAGAGCAGGTGAACATCCACAGCGGTCACGCAGTTCGGATGTTCACGGACGGCAGTAAGATTGAGGGCAAGGTCGGAGCAGCATTGTCCGTATGGAACATGTTAGCCGAGACCAAAGCCCATAAATTGAAACTGTCATCCCACTGCACCGTCTACCAGGCAGAATTGCTGGCCATATGGAAAGCCACGAAAGAGGTTCTGAGGAGCGCGGAAACGAGCTTCGGTGTTTTCAGCGACTCAAGGTCATCGCTCGAAGCTATTACCAACAACGCTTCGATTCACCCTCTAGCAGTAGAAATACGTAAAAACCTGCGACATGCAACGAAAAACCAGCATAAAAATGTACTTTTATACTGGATAAAAGCACACGCAGGCCTAGAGGGTAATGAACGAGCGGACCAACTAGCTAAGGAGGCAGCCCTTGGAAGTAAAAAGAAACCGGATTACGAATTCTGTCCAGTCTCGTATGCGAAAAGAGAGATCAGGTCAAAAACCCTCATCGAATGGAACCGTAGGTATAAAGCTAGTGAAACTGCGGCCACAACCAAAATATTCTTCCCCGACGCCATCAAAGCATACAAAACAGTCAGAAAAGTAGGACCAGCGGGAATACTGACGCAAGTGATGACAGGGCACGGTGGGTTTTCAGAATACTTGACTCGCTTCAAGTGTAAGGAAGACCCATCGTGCATCTGTGAACCAGGTAAACAAGAAACCGTACAGCACATACTGTTTGAGTGTCCCGCGTTTGGTAGAGAAAGATACGAAGCTGAGCAAAAGTATAACATGAAGTTGGAACCAAGCACGGTAAATGAATATATGAATGATAAAAATGTTAGAAATAAGCTAATAGACTATTGCATCAGTATAGCAAGTAAAGTAATAATAAGAAACAAGGATACATAATTTTGCTGAACATATATAATAAGTTATATATATCAAATCAGCAATAAATTGTAAATGTAGAAACCTATGAATTACATAGAAATAGAATAAGTAAAATAAAACTGTACAAAATAGGTAATGTAGAAACATAAGATAAACAAAGTGTGTAAGATAATCATGAACGTGTAAATTGTTATTAAGCCGCCTAATTTTAAGAAAAGTGTTAAGAATCCCTGTACCTAGAATAAGTTTTTCTGCAAAATTAAAATGTAGTTGTTGTTTTAGACCCCCCTAGACCCCAAGAGGGTACGATAAGAATGTATACCCACCCGTAGATAGAAATAAAGTAAAAACTGTCTTTGATTACGTCAGAGGAACGAAAAAAAAAAAAAAAAAAAAAAAAACCTAACCTAACCTAACCTAACCTAACCTAACCTAACCTAACCTAACCTAACCTAACCTAACCTAACCTAACCTAACCTAACCTAACCTAACCTAACCTAACCTAACCTAACCTAACCTAACCTAACCTAACCTAACCTAACCTAACCTAACCTAACCTAACCTAACCTAACCTAACCTAACCTAACCTAACCTAACCTAACCTAACCTAACCTAACCTAACCTAACCTAACCTAACCTAACCTAACCTAACCTAACCTAACCTAACCTAACCTAACCTAACCTAACCTAACCTAACCTAACCTAACCTAACCTAACCTAACCTAACCTAACCTAACCTAACCTAACCTAACCTAACCTAACCTAACCTAACCTAACCTAACCTAACCTAACCTAACCTAACCTAACCTAACCTAACCTAACCTAACCTAACCTAACCTAACCTAACCTAACCTAACCTAACCTAACCTAACCTAACCTAACCTAACCTAACCTAACCTAACCTAACCTAACCTAACCTAACCTAACCTAACCTAACCTAACCTAACCTAACCTAACCTAACCTAACCTAACCTAACCTAACCTAACCTAACCTAACCTAACCTAACCTAACCTAACCTAACCTAACCTAACCTAACCTAACCTAACCTAACCTAACCTAACCTAACCTAACCTAACCTAACCTAACCTAACCTAACCTAACCTAACCTAACCTAACCTAACCTAACCTAACCTAACCTAACCTAACCTAACCTAACCTAACCTAACCTAACCTAACCTAACCTAACCTAACCTAACCTAACCTAACCTAACCTAACCTAACCTAACCTAACCTAACCTAACCTAACCTAACCTAACCTAACCTAACCTAACCTAACCTAACCTAACCTAACCTAACCTAACCTAACCTAACCTAACCTAACCTAACCTAACCTAACCTAACCTAACCTAACCTAACCTAACCTAACCTAACCTAACCTAACCTAACCTAACCTAACCTAACCTAACCTAACCTAACCTAACCTAACCTAACCTAACCTAACCTAACCTAACCTAACCTAACCTAACCTAACCTAACCTAACCTAACCTAACCTAACCTAACCTAACCTAACCTAACCTAACCTAACCTAACCTAACCTAACCTAACCTAACCTAACCTAACCTAACCTAACCTAACCTAACCTAACCTAACCTAACCTAACCTAACCTTTTTTTTTTTTTTTTTTTTTTTTTTTTTTTGATAACGGGGGGAAATCTGCAACCAGACACCTTACCGCACGAGGGATGCGATAAGGTAGTGTGAGGATGACGGACTCGTCGACTCACTAAAACCACCCCGGTGACCGGCCTCGATGCATGTCAAGGGGCTCCGAGAACTCTTAAAAGAACACTTCGGTGCCCCTCTCGCATATCGCCTATAAAGCACATCCCGGGAAATGGCTACCACAGCCACCCCCGTGCTTACGGCGACACTTGTCACAAGTGCCACCGCCTTCCCGAAATCCGCATACGGACGGACAGAGCCCTCACTCGGACCGCCCACGGATCTGAAAAGGCCCCTGTTTGGCAGGGGCTACCACTCGTCCCCTTGCGGGGCAGGCGGCGCAGGATCACTGAGACAGCGACCCTTTACCGCCTCCATCCCGAGCGGAATCGGACTCTCCGATCTCCGCTCAACGGCCTCTAGACGTGTTGCATGGTGGCAGAGTCTGCCAATCGTGGTGGGTGCACGATCGGCTCCTCACCTGTCCATCAACACGCCAGATGGATAGCTGCGGAAGCGGCATAGCCACTCCATCGCTTTCCCATAACACACAAGGGCTCCCCGCCCTCGGTGATACGCCGCGGGTAATTTTTTAGAGAGGTTTTCTTCCTCGCAGCCCGGGCGGCTAAGCCAAGGCCCTCAGTCCCACATGAGTCACGAATGACCATGCGGGGTTCCGAGCTCTGGACGCTGGCAAAGGAGAACCCTTCTCCAGTGCCTACTCGGTGGCCTGGTTAGTGCACGCCGAGCACGTCCCGCTTCATCCACTGCGCCCTCCGCTAATCAGAGGGACGCGCGGAGAAGCTCCCTCCCGACAGGCCATTGGTTGTCCGAGAGTAATCCCCCAATTGATGATGGATATCCTATAAAAGGACATCAATCGAGGAATTAGTCTCGTACGTAACAGGGTACACCGTCCCGTTAACCTAAAGATCTCTCCGGACATGCCACCAAGGTCGCCCGAAGGCACTAGGGCTGAGCCCGCCCGAGATATCCGAAGAGGTCAATAGCTTAACAGGCGCTCGAGAAGGTTGCCTGCCATGGTACCCCAACCTAACCTAACCTAACCTAACCTAACCTAACCTAACCTAACCTAACCTAACCTAACCTAACCTAACCTAACCTAACCTAACCTAACCTAACCTAACCTAACCTAACCTAACCTAACCTAACCTAACCTAACCTAACCTAACCTAACCTAACCTAACCTAACCTAACCTAACCTAACCTAACCTAACCTAACCTAACCTAACCTAACCTAACCTAACCTAACCTTTTTTTTTTTTTTTTTTTTTTTTTTTTGTTTGCGCTGGGAAAAATGCATTACGCATCCCCCCCCATTGGAGGGTGGGAGGGGTATGTGGGACTCCCCGGCCCTAAGGACCGGTATACCCACTAAACAACCCAGCGGCGCTCCTGCTTCGTCTAAGTGGAGGGGGACTGGGAAACCGGCAGAGCCTTTACATCCAGTCCCCCACCGACGATGGCCCGCCTTTACAGCGGGGCCCGCACGCCCCCCCCTGTAGGAAGGAGCCCGGGAACGACTGCGACTCTGTCGTTCCCGCCCAACGAAGATGGTGAATGGGTGCAATGCGGGAGAAGACGCCTCCACGTCTTGCTCCCGCCATTCACCACCACATGGGGAGAGAGAAGACTATTGTCGTCTTCTTCTACCCCTTCGCCGCCGACACGGCGGAGCGAGAGGGTCCTCCTCCCGCGCGCGCTCTGCTCTGGGTTGTTTTCCCAGTTGCAGAGTGTCGTTTCGATAGTAAAAAGTCAAATTATTGACCGTTTTGCACTCGAAAACGACATTTTGTATAAGGAAAAAACGATAAAATATTTTTCTTGACTCCAACTTAAAGTGAATATAGCCGTGTAGTACATCATAAAAAGCGGCTCGCCGCGCTCTAGTTACTGAGCGAGTGCACGTATTCACTTGTCATAGAAAAATTTTCGAGAAACTGCAATTTTCCGGTATTTTTTGTAATTTTAGTGTGTTTTGGGTGGTTTTTTAAACTTTTGTCCAACACCTGGCTTGAATCTGCACTTCTCGTGGCTGGATCACCTTTGCCCGACGTCACTGCACGTACCTGCAACAGAAAAAACACAAATATTAGCCAAAAAGTGAAAAATTGCCCGACCACCTAATACTGCATTTCTTCAAAATCCACCTAAGCCCTGACAACGCTCCATACATTTGATAAAAACTGAAAAAATTTTATTGACATACAGTCGCGTGCGACCTATCAAATTAAGCGTCTCGGTGTCCGTTTAGCGATCGTATTCTGTTACGACCCATCGTTTATACATAAATTTTGACTTTTCAACGTTTTTAGCATTTTTTGTTTAAAAACTTATAAAATTTTCATTAATTTTCGGCTTTATAAATTCTGTATTCCAAATTCTTAGCTTCTTTTTGTTTCTAAAATTGTAGTCTATCGCATCGGTTGTTTTCCCAGTTGCAGAGTGTCGTTTCGATAGTAAAAAGTCAAATTATTGACCGTTTTGCACTCGAAAACGACATTTTGTATAAGGAAAAAACGATAAAATATTTTTCTTGACTCCAACTTAAAGTGAATATAGCCGTGTAGTACATCATAAAAAGCGGCTCGCCGCGCTCTAGTTACTGAGCGAGTGCACGTATTCACTTGTCATAGAAAAATTTTCGAGAAACTGCAATTTTCCGGTATTTTTTGTAATTTTAGTGTGTTTTGGGTGGTTTTTTAAACTTTTGTCCAACACCTGGCTTGAATCTGCACTTCTCGTGGCTGGATCACCTTTGCCCGACGTCACTGCACGTACCTGCAACAGAAAAAACACAAATATTAGCCAAAAAGTGAAAAATTGCCCGACCACCTAATACTGCATTTCTTCAAAATCCACCTAAGCCCTGACAACGCTCCATACATTTGATAAAAACTGAAAAAATTTTATTGACATACAGTCGCGTGCGACCTATCAAATTAAGCGTCTCGGTGTCCGTTTAGCGATCGTATTCTGTTACGACCCATCGTTTATACATAAATTTTGACTTTTCAACGTTTTTAGCATTTTTTGTTTAAAAACTTATAAAATTTTCATTAATTTTCGGCTTTATAAATTCTGTATTCCAAATTCTTAGCTTCTTTTTGTTTCTAAAATTGTAGTCTATCGCATCGGTTGTTTTCCCAGTTGCAGAGTGTCGTTTCGATAGTAAAAAGTCAAATTATTGACCGTTTTGCACTCGAAAACGACATTTTGTATAAGGAAAAAACGATAAAATATTTTTCTTGACTCCAACTTAAAGTGAATATAGCCGTGTAGTACATCATAAAAAGCGGCTCGCCGCGCTCTAGTTACTGAGCGAGTGCACGTATTCACTTGTCATAGAAAAATTTTCGAGAAACTGCAATTTTCCGGTATTTTTTGTAATTTTAGTGTGTTTTGGGTGGTTTTTTAAACTTTTGTCCAACACCTGGCTTGAATCTGCACTTCTCGTGGCTGGATCACCTTTGCCCGACGTCACTGCACGTACCTGCAACAGAAAAAACACAAATATTAGCCAAAAAGTGAAAAATTGCCCGACCACCTAATACTGCATTTCTTCAAAATCCACCTAAGCCCTGACAACGCTCCATACATTTGATAAAAACTGAAAATTTTTTATTGACATACAGTCGCGTGCGACCTATCAAATTAAGCGTCTCGGTGTCCGTTTAGCGATCGTATTCTGTTACGACCCATCGTTTATACATAAATTTTGACTTTTCAACGTTTTTAGCATTTTTTGTTTAAAAACTTATAAAATTTTCATTAATTTTCGGCTTTATAAATTCTGTATTCCAAATTCTTAGCTTCTTTTTGTTTCTAAAATTGTAGTCTATCGCATCGGTTGTTTTCCCAGTTGCAGAGTGTCGTTTCGATAGTAAAAAGTCAAATTATTGACCGTTTTGCACTCGAAAACGACATTTTGTATAAGGAAAAAACGATAAAATATTTTTCTTGACTCCAACTTAAAGTGAATATAGCCGTGTAGTACATCATAAAAAGCGGCTCGCCGCGCTCTAGTTACTGAGCGAGTGCACGTATTCACTTGTCATAGAAAAATTTTCGAGAAACTGCAATTTTCCGGTATTTTTTGTAATTTTAGTGTGTTTTGGGTGGTTTTTTAAACTTTTGTCCAACACCTGGCTTGAATCTGCACTTCTCGTGGCTGGATCACCTTTGCCCGACGTCACTGCACGTACCTGCAACAGAAAAAACACAAATATTAGCCAAAAAGTGAAAAATTGCCCGACCACCTAATACTGCATTTCTTCAAAATCCACCTAAGCCCTGACAACGCTCCATACATTTGATAAAAACTGAAAATTTATTATTGACATACAGTCGCGTGCGACCTATCAAATTAAGCGTCTCGGTGTCCGTTTAGCGATCGTATTCTGTTACGACCCTTCGTTTATACATAAATTTTGACTTTTCAACGTTTTTAGCATTTTTTGTTTAAAAACTTATAAAATTTTCATTAATTTTCGGCTTTATAAATTCTGTATTCCAAATTCTTAGCTTCTGTTTATTTCTAAAATTGTAGTCTATCGCATCGGTTGTTTTCCCAGTTGCAGAGTGTCGTTTCGATAGTAAAAAGTCAAATTATTGACCGTTTTGCACTCGAAAACGACATTTTGTGTAAGGAAAAAACGATAAAATATTTTTCTTGACTCCAACTTAAAGTGAATATAGCCGTGTAGTACATCATAAAAAGCGGCTCGCCGCGCTCTAGTTACTGAGCGAGTGCACGTATTCACTTGTCATAGAAGAATTTTCGAGAAACTGCAATTTTCCGGTATTTTTTGTAATTTTAGTGTGTTTTGGGTGGTTTTTTAAACTTTTGTCCAACACCTGGCTTGAATCTGCACTTCTCGTGGCTGGATCACCTTTGCCCGACGTCACTGCACGTACCTGCAACAGAAAAAACACAAATATTAGCCAAAAAGTGAAAAAAATCGCCCGCCCACCCACCCAGATTTTCGTTACCAAGGTAAAGATACTGGATTTCCAACATTAAATCATCCATAACTTCTAAAGTAGGCTATATATTTGGACACGGTTTTCGGTAAAGTACTCGTGCGTTGTCAGGCCTACTGTTCGCCATAGTAGACAGGCTCCAACTGGAGTCGTTCCCAAAATTGACTTTTACCCTATGGTTTTTGCCTTAAAGTTCGGTTTATTACAGTACACCAGAAGGACTTGCATAAATAATAGAGACCGACTCTATATAGAGTTTCAAAATTTTATTGTTTTTATAATTTTGTTTATTGTTGCTATAACATTAGCATAGTCTTTTGACTGCGAATAACCTCTTGAGTGCAAGTTAAGTATAGGACTTACTCTATAATATATAGAGCAAACCACTTTATTTGATTTTACTTAGGATTATTTACACTTCATATTTACATCTATTTACAACTTTTACAAATTTACTTTTAATTACTCTATTGATACTTGACGGGCTCTCTGACAAAATGTTTGGACTGCGTACACCTGTTCCGAAGAAGGATAAACTGGTAGACCAAACCGGATCCTCCCAACAGGAAGGTCAATCGAACAACCTGATCGACCTGACAGACCAAAAATCAGTCCAACAAAGACCTAACCTGACACGATCGCCAGTATCTCTGGACTTGACCTTCACGAAGGAGTGTGAAGAAGAAAAAACAATGCTGACGCAGAAGGAAGACAAAAAAGACCAAGAAAGTGACAGAGTGGGAGCGAGTCATTCCGACGAAGGCTTAAACCCTGACTCTAAGTTAGAGCAAGGCTCTAAGGTAGAGCAAACTACTACAAAGAAACAGGGAAGTGAGGAAAAAATGCTGACGCAGAAGGAAGACGACAAAAACCCACAGCCCTCAGGCTCGACAACAAAGAGAACTCTGTTTCAACTAAAGAGCAGAATCCCGACGCAAACGACAAGCTCGCCTAGCAACAGCAAACCTAGCCTGAAGAGTGCAGAGCGAGTGAGCGAGGCTAGAGGGTGCCTTGTCACTATAAAAACCAATCTCGGCCAATCGAAAAACTTCAAGAAAACGCTAGCTGAGAATATAATAGCTGCAGCAGACAGGCTTTTTCTTATGGTAAAAGAATGTGAAAGCGTTAAAGGAACTAAAATAACTCAAGAACCCAAGAAAGACAAAGAACAAAAACCAGAAGAAAGACAAAACCAACACCTTGAAAAAGAAGGAGAAAAGCTAGCAAGAATAATGCAAGAGAGCAACGAACAGATGGAAAAGTTTAAAGACGCTATGAAGAAACACAAAGAAGACCAAGAAAAACTGATTCTGGAGAGCAACAAAAACATGGAAAAACTCACGGAGACAATAGCTAAACACCAGGAAATAGTGGAAAAACAAACCTACGCAAGTGTAGCAGCGGCTCCCAGTGGGAGGCAGAACGCCAGACAGACCGCGCTACACTCAATAGTAGTAAGTGCAAAAGACGAAACAGAGACCGGAGAAGAAGTCCTAGATAGAATCAGAAAGACAGTCAACGCAAAGGAAACTGGAATAGCTGTGGAGAAAATAAGGAAAGCCAAAGATAGGAAGGTCATAGTGGGATGCAAGACAGAACAAGAACGAGACAGAATCAAAAACAAACTAAGAGAAGCAAAGGAGTTAAACGTAGAGGATGTACAAAACAAAAACCCGCTAGTTATCCTGAGGGATGTACTGAAGTACAACAAAGACGAAGACATCCTCAGCGCTCTGACACTTCAAAATAAAAACCTCCTACCGACAACGAACACAGAAGACACTATGAAAATAGTGTACAAAAAACAAACACGAAACCCACATACACACCACATCATCTTAAGGGTGTCCCCCGCAACATGGAGACGGCTAACAGAAGCTGGAACCGTTGTGATTGACTTGCAGAAAGTTAAAGTGGCGGACCAATCACCATTGGTCCAGTGTACTCTGTGCCTAGGCTACGGCCACGGTAGAAGATTTTGCAAGGAGACGACCGAGAAATGTAGCCATTGTGGAGGACCCCACCTCAGGACAGTCTGTGCAGATTGGCTTGCCGGCGCTGTCCCCACGTGCACAAACTGCGTGCACGCTAAGCACGAGAAAACGGACCACAATGCCTTCAGTAGTGAATGCCCGATCAGAAGAAGGTGGGACGCACTGGCTCGAGCCTCTGTGGCATATTGCTAAAGTGGTCGTAAGCCAAACAGCGCCTTTAAGCAATGCAAGGCCCTACTCTGTCGCCCAAGCTAACTTACAACGGAAAGCACTAGCTACACAGGAGTTGATTCTTGAGGCGAACAATAGTAAACTGGCCTTTGCGTTGCTTCAAGAGCCTTACGTTGGGAATATTGGCAGAATGAAGGGATATGGGTCGGCCAGGATCTTCCAGAATGCAAACCAAGGAGATGGCACAATCAAAGCAGCGATAGCTGTGTTTGATAAAGACATGGATGCTATTCTCTGTCCTGAGTTCACCACAAATAACATCGTTGTGGTGAAGCTCAGGACCAGCGCCTGGGAGATCGTGGTGGTCTCATATTACTTCGAGCCAAATCATAGCACAATAGAGCCTTTCCTAACACACTTGCGAAAGATTGAAAGAGAGGTTGGAAATAATAAATTAATAATGGGAGGGGACGCAAACGCCAAGCACACATGGTGGGGAAGCTTGAAAATAGACGAGAAGGGAGAAGAACTAGCTGGAACATTTGAAGAATTAGATTTGCAGGTACTCAATGTAGGAGATACCCCAACTTTCGATACTGTTAGAGGAGGGAAGACCTATACTAGCTTTGTTGACATCACCGCCTGCACAGCGAATCTTCTAAACCTGGTAGAAGACTGGGAAGTGAACGAAGGGCTGATCTCATCCGACCACAATGTATTAACTTTTAAAATTAGATTAACTCGAGCATTAGGTATAAGCATTCAAAGAACTACACGTATTTATAATAGTAAAAAAGCAAATTGGAGCCAGTTTCATGAGAAACTGGCCCAATTTCTAAAAGAAGATAATTTCAATAAAGAGGAAATAGGAAAAATTAAAAATAAAGCTGAAATAGAAAACAAAATAGAAACGTACATTAAATTCACAACAGAAGCATGCAACCAAAGTATTCCCAAAATAAAAGCAAACACAAAAAATAACTTACCATGGTGGTCGGAAGAACTCGCGCAGCTGAAGAAAGAAGTGAGAACCAGGAAGAGGAGAATCCGCTGTGCAGCGCCGGTCCGTAGAAAGAAGGTCATCGATGAGTACCTGCAAATAAAAGAAAAATATGAACAACAAGCAAAACAAGCACAAATAGACAGCTGGAAAGAGTTTTGTGGAAAGCAGGACAAGGAAGGGCTTTGGGAGGGAATTTACAGAGTGATCGGTAAAACGGCCAAAAGGCAAGAAGACCTGCCTCTGATCAAGGAAGGTAGATCCCTAAGTCCCAAAGAGTCTGCTGAACTGCTCTCTGAAACGTTTTACCCGCCAGATAGAGTGGAACACGATAACGCGGATCACCACAAAATCAGAAAATTAGCTTAATTAATACTAGAATTAAGGATTTTAAAATTTTTATTTACACCAACTATATTAAGACAATTTAAAATATTTACAACTTATACAAACCTACAAATAAATAATTAAAACATATTGACAAGTCCCTCTGACGAAAATGTTCGGAATTCGAACACCGGTAAAAAAACCCACAAAGACCAACGAAGAGGACCCCCAAGACGAAAGGCTGAGAACAACACAAGAAACATCTGAAGTAAAGATGCCAAAGCAGAAAGAAGAAGACGAAAACCCAAAACCCTGTGCTGGCGCAAACAAACCAAATGGAAAAGAAGAAGCCAGGCAGACCACAAGTACTCACACCAGCCCAACTTCTAGTGTAAGGAAAAGTATTGGAGAGTGGGAGTCAGGAAAACCCGACCCACAGTCCAAGACTTCCACTTCACCAAAGAAGACAAAGCTGGTAGAGCTCTTGAAACCAAAACCGAAGCCATCGACCTCTCAAGAAGAGACAAAACAAACGACCCGTAGAACACCAACGGAGGTGGAAAAAAGCCCACAAAGCCTAGAAAAGCGAAACCTTAAGCTAAAGGACCGACTGGCAGAAGCCAGGCAATGTGTCGCAAAAGCGAAGACGAACTTAGGGCTCTCTAGAAACATCAAAACCGAAATAAAGGCGGAGGTCATAAATGCAATAGATAGACTCTACCAGCTGGTGAAGGAAGGGGAAAGTGCAAAGGGCAAGATACAACCGGAAAATAAAACAGAGACAATAAAGGAGAAAGAATTAGAAAAGGAAAAAGTAGACATCGAAACCACTGGAAAAGAAGAAAGAGAGCTATTAAAGAAAATAGAAGAACACGCCAAACTCATCCAAGAAAACAACGACAACATGACAAAGCTAAAAGAAACAATTGAGAAACATTATGAACAACAAGAAAGGCAAACATATGCCAGTGTAGCAGCAGCATACAGCAGGAAGCTGCCCTCAGACCAGACTGCACTACACTCGGTAGTAGTCACGGCCAAGGATGAGACAGAGACAGGGGAAGAAGTCCTCAACAGGATCCGGAAAGTAGTAAATGCGAAAGAAGGAGATATAGCTGTGGAGAAGATCAGAAAGGCAAAAGACAGAAAAGTAATAGTAGGGTGTAGAACGAAAGAAGAAAGGGAGAAAATTAAAGAAAGACTCAGACAGGACGAAGAACACCTAAATGTAGAAGAGGTAAAGAATAAAGACCCGTTGGTGATCCTAAGGGATGTGCTGTCACATAACAGCGATGAAGACGTCCTAAAGGCCCTAAAAAACCAAAATCCAAAAGTGTTCGACAAAATCGCTACAAACGATCAAAAGATAGAGATAGCTTTCAAAAAGCGCTCCCGAAACCCACACACTCACCACATTATCATGAGGGTGTCCTCCAAAGTGTGGCAGCATTTAGTCCAGGCAGAAACCGTCAAGATAGACCTCCAGCGAGTGAGAGTTGCGGACCAATCACCATTGGTGCAATGCTCGCTTTGCCTCGGGTACGGGCATGGGCGACGGTTCTGCAAGGAGACAGTTGAAAAATGCTCCCACTGCGGTGGACCCCACATGAAAACCCAATGTGCTGACTGGCTCGCAGATGCACCGCCGGCATGCTGCAACTGCAAGCACGCAAAGCTAGACAGGGTGGAACACAATGCATTTAGCAACGAGTGTGTGATAAGAAGAAAGTGGGAGGCGATAGCCCGGGCCACAGTGGCCTACTATTGCTAAAGTGGCCTCAGTTATAGCTACAGATACCTCTTCAACCAGCTCGATGAATTTCCTGATAGCCCAAGCGAACCTCCAAAGAAAGCAACTTGCTACACAAGAACTAATGCTAGAAGCCAGTGAAAAGAGGATAGCTTTTGCGTTGCTCCAGGAGCCATATGTTGGGGGAATCGGCAGAATGAGGGACTACAAAGGAGTGAGAATCTTCCAATGCACTGGTCAAGAAGAAGGAACCATCAAAGCTGCAATAGCCGTTTTCAACGACAGGCTAGATGTCATACAGTGTCCAGATCTTACCACTAACAATATCGCAGTGGTAAAAATCAGAACTAGTGCTTGGGAGATTGTAGTTGTCTCGTTCTACTTTGAACCCGATACCGACATAGAACCCTACCTGGAGCAGCTCAAAGAGATAGGGAAGAAAACAAGGCCCAGCAATCTTATCATAGGCGGAGACGCTAACGCAAAGAGCACCTGGTGGGGTAGTGCTCTGGTCGACCATAGGGGAGAGGACATGGCTGGCACTATAGAGGAAATGGGCTTGCAGGTGCTCAACGACGGCGACACGCCCACCTTTGACACTGTTAGAGGCAACAAAGTGTACACCAGCTTTGTAGATGTGACGGCCTGCTCTACGGACCTGCTAAGATTGGTGGAAGACTGGAGAGTCGTTGTTGGTATGACGAGCTCGGACCACAACGCCATCACATTTAAAATTAGACTTACCAATGCCAAAGGAATAAACATAAATAGAACAACAAGAATATACAACAGTAGAAAAGCAAATTGGAACCAATTTCATGCGAAATTGGCCCAATTACTGCAAGACAATCACTTAAATAAAGAAAATATTGAAAACGTTAGAGACAAAATAGAATTAGAAAGCAAAATAGAGTCATACATAGATCTTATTAAGCAAGCAAGCAATGATAGCATTCCAGAATATAAAACTAATAATAAACTTACCCTGCCGTGGTGGTCCAAGGAGCTCGAAGATTTGAAGAAACAGGTCACCACCATCAAGCGAAGAGTCCGATGCGCAGCGCCGATCCGCAGATAGAAGGCCGTCCGAGAGTACCTGCAAGAAAAAGAAAACTATGAGTCGAAAGCAAAACTGGCACAAATAGAGAGTTGGAAAGAGTTCTGTAGCAAACAAGAAAGGGAGGGCCTCTGGGAGGGGATATATAGAGTAATAGGACGAACAACTAAGAGGCAAGAAGACCTACCCTTAGTCAAGGATGGAAAAATTCTGGACCAATATGATTCCGCAAATCTGCTAGCCAAAACTTTTTACCCAGAAGACCTAAAAGAGGATGATAACACTGATCACCAGCGAACAAGAGAAGCGGCTGACCAGGTAAACGGGTTGGAGCAAGATGAGAACTATGATCCACCGTTTACCTCTGAAGAGCTCAGATACGCGGTGAACAGCTTTAATCCCAAGAAAGCGCCGGGATCAGACGGATTAACGGCCGATATCTGTAAGCATGCCATAACCCAAGATCTCAAGCTATACCTGTCACTGGCAAACAAATGTCTCGAATTAAGCCACTTCCCGAACATCTGGAAGGTGGCAACAGTGGTCATTCTAAGAAAACCGGGCAAGGACACATACACGAATCCCAAGTCTTACAGACCAATCGGGCTTTTGCCAGTGATGGGGAAAATACTGGAAAAGATGATCGTGGGAAGAATCAAATGGCATCTTATCCCAAGACTAAGCCTTCGCCAGTACGGATTCATGCCTCGAAGGAGCACGGAGGACTCCCTCTATGCCCTGGTACAACGCATACGTGCCAAACTGGACGAGAAAAAACTCGTCACGTTGGTATCATTGGACATAGAGGGAGCCTTCGATAGCGCATGGTGGCCTGCAATAAGGGTTCGGCTGGCTGAAGAGAAGTGTCCGGTAAACGTCAGACGGATAATCGACAGTTACCTGGAAGAAAGACGTGTTAAAGTCAGGTACGCGGGAGTAGAGGTCACTAGGAAAACCTCCAAAGGTTGTGTCCAGGGGTCGATCGGGGGACCGATTCTTTGGAATCTGCTCCTCGATCCACTCCTTGGGGGACTAGAGGAACGCGGCCACTACTCCCAAGCGTTTGCAGACGATGTGGTACTCGTCTTCGATGGGCACACGGCACTGGAGGTCCAGACACGTGCAAATGCTGCTCTCGCCTATGTTCGGGAGTGGGGTATTCGCAATAAACTGAAGTTTGCACCGCAGAAAACAAACGCGATGACAATCACCAGAAAATTGAAATACGATACACCACTTCTGAGCATGGGCGGGATCAGCATAAGCATGTCAAAAGAATTTAAAATCCTGGGTCTTATTATTGATGACAAGCTGACCTTTAACAGCCATGCAGCAAGTGTCTGCATAAAAGCGCTGAATCTATACAAGCACCTTTCACGAACAGCCAGAATCAGCTGGGGCCTCCATCCGGAAATTATACGTACCATATACGTAGCTGTGGTCGAGCCAATTATACTTTACGCAGCGAGTGTCTGGGCACCAGCAGCCAAGAAACTGTGCATACAAAAACAACTTAATGTAGTACAAAGAGGCTTTGCCCAGAAGCTGTGCAAGGCCTACCGAACCGTTTCACTGAACTCGGCACTGGTGCTGGCCGGAATACTCCCTCTTGACTTAAGACTACAAGAAGCAGCCGCCTTGTATGAGGCAAGGAGAGGGGTCTTCCGACCGGCACTAGGAGACAGGGAGGTGGAACGGATGGTGCCATTTGCCAGCACACCACACCCAGCCGACCAGGACGACCTGAAGTTTCAATGTCTGGTAAACCAAGATCTAGTCAACAGTCACAGTGACCAAGCAGTGAGGATATTTACAGACGGCAGCAAAATCGAAGGCAAGGTCGGAGCAGCGATGTCCCTATGGGACCAGGCTGCCGAAATAAAGTCCCGAAAATTCTTGCTGTCACCCCACTGCACGGTTTACCAGGCTGAACTACTCGCTATTCTAAATGCCACGAAAGAAATCCTCCAGCGCTCGGAAAAGACTTTTGGTATATACAGCGACTCCAGATCTTCGCTTGAGGCTATAATCAACCTAGGTTCCATAAATCCCCTAGCAGTAAAAATTCGCCAAAATCTGAAAACCAGCAAAAATCAGGGAAAGGAAACTTCATTATTCTGGATCAAGGCACACGCAGGACTGGTTGGGAATGAAAGAGCAGACGTGTTAGCGAAGGAGGCAGCTCAAAATATAAAAAGAAAGCCAGATTACGACCAATGTCCGATTTCATTCGTCAAACGACAAATCCGTATGGAGTCACTTGGCGAATGGAATCGGAGATATACGACTGGTGAAACTGCAACGGTCACGAAAATGTTTTTTCCGGATGCCATAAAGGCTTTTAAAATTGTCAGAAAGATAGATCTGGCTGGCGTGCTGACACAAGTTTTGACAGGACACGGTGGGTTTTCCGAATATTTGAACCGGTTCAAATGTAAGGAAGACTCATCGTGTATCTGTGAACCAAGTAAAATAGAAACCGTAGCACACGTACTATTAGAATGCCCAATCTTTGGAAAAGAGAGATACGAGATAGAGCAAGTACTAAACACAACCCTAAATGCTGAAAATGTAAATGAGCTAATAAGTAATAAGGATAGTAGAGATAAGTTCATTTCATATTGTGTAAATGTAGCAAATAAAGTAATTAGTAGAAATAAGTAAGGATAGATAAGTTTTGTTGAATATATATATTGATATATATATATTAAACCAGCATATTATGTAAAATAAGATAAATAATAACATGTAAATAGAGCTAAGAAATAGAGTAAGCTAGAATAAGGTAAATTGTGAAAAAGATATTGTAGCTGACGAATAAAAGAAAAACCCCCATTTTCCTATTATAATAAGTTAGAATTAGTGTGTGTAAGACGAAATATCGTATCTGATAAAATAAAAGTTGACTCTCCCATTATTTCACCCTAAAACTGTAGATATAGAAAAAGATAGGAAAACAGAGTATGCATCAAATAGGCTCTGACACTTACTAGTCAGAGGGACGCCGTAGTGCCATTTCGAGATGGCGAAAAAAAAAAAAAAAAAAAAAAAAAAAAAAAAAAAAAAAAAAAAAAAAAACCTAACCTAACCTAACCTAACCTAACCTAACCTAACCTAACCTAACCTAACCTAACCTAACCTAACCTAACCTAACCTAACCTAACCTAACCTAACCTAACCTAACCTAACCTAACCTAACCTAACCTAACCTAACCTAACCTAACCTAACCTAACCTAACCTAACCTAACCTAACCTAACCTAACCTAACCTAACCTAACCTAACCTAACCTAACCTAACCTAACCTAACCTAACCTAACCTAACCTAACCTAACCTAACCTAACCTAACCTAACCTAACCTAACCTAACCTAACCTAACCTAACCTAACCTAACCTAACCTAACCTAACCTAACCTAACCTAACCTAACCTAACCTAACCTAACCTAACCTAACCTAACCTAACCTAACCTAACCTAACCTAACCTAACCTAACCTAACCTAACCTAACCTAACCTAACCTAACCTAACCTAACCTAACCTAACCTAACCTAACCTAACCTAACCTAACCTAACCTAACCTAACCTAACCTAACCTAACCTAACCTAACCTAACCTAACCTAACCTAACCTAACCTAACCTAACCTAACCTAACCTAACCTAACCTAACCTAACCTAACCTAACCTAACCTAACCTAACCTAACCTAACCTAACCTAACCTAACCTAACCTAACCTAACCTAACCTAACCTAACCTAACCTAACCTAACCTAACCTAACCTAACCTAACCTAACCTAACCTAACCTAACCTAACCTAACCTAACCTAACCTAACCTAACCTAACCTAACCTAACCTAACCTAACCTAACCTAACCTAACCTAACCTAACCTAACCTAACCTAACCTAACCTAACCTAACCTAACCTAACCTAACCTAACCTAACCTAACCTAACCTAACCTAACCTAACCTAACCTAACCTAACCTAACCTAACCTAACCTAACCTAACCTAACCTAACCTAACCTAACCTAACCTAACCTAACCTAACCTAACCTAACCTAACCTAACCTAACCTAACCTAACCTAACCTAACCTAACCTAACCTAACCTAACCTAACCTAACCTAACCTAACCTAACCTAACCTAACCTAACCTAACCTAACCTAACCTAACCTAACCTAACCTAACCTAACCTAACCTAACCTAACCTAACCTAACCTAACCTAACCTAACCTAACCTAACCTAACCTAACCTAACCTAACCTAACCTAACCTAACCTAACCTAACCTAACCTAACCTAACCTAACCTAACCTAACCTAACCTAACCTAACCTAACCTAACCTAACCTAACCTAACCTAACCTAACCTAACCTAACCTAACCTAACCTAACCTAACCTAACCTAACCTAACCTAACCTAACCTAACCTAACCTAACCTAACCTAACCTAACCTAACCTAACCTAACCTAACCTAACCTAACCTAACCTAACCTAACCTAACCTAACCTAACCTAACCTAACCTAACCTAACCTAACCTAACCTAACCTAACCTAACCTAACCTAACCTAACCTAACCTAACCTAACCTAACCTAACCTAACCTAACCTAACCTAACCTAACCTAACCTAACCTAACCTAACCTAACCTAACCGTCAAGATGAAAACTTCCGCCTGGGAAATAGCCGTAGTGTCTTTCTACTTTGAGCCGACAGAACCCATACAGCCATACTTAGAACACCTCAAAAAGATAACGCAAAAGGTGGGGGTCGGAAAAATCCTAATAGGCGGCGATGCGAACGCAAAAAGTACTTGGTGGGGTAGCAAAAAGATCGACGACAGAGGGGAAGAAATGGCAGGGACAATTGAAGAGCTAGATTTGCAGGTGCTCAACGATGGCGATACCCCAACTTTCGCTACAGTCAGAGGAGATAAAACGTTTACCAGCTTTGTTGACATCACAGCATGCACGGTGGATCTGCTGTACCTGGTAGAAGACTGGAGAGTAGATGAAGGCTTGACGAGCTCTGACCATAACGCGCTTATCTTCAAAATTAGGTTAACAAAAGCAAGAGGCATACATATTAGCAGAACCACTAGGGTTTTTAACAGCAAAAAAGCCAATTGGTCCCAGTTTCATGAGAAACTGGCACAATTACAAGACGAATATAATATAACTAAAAATGAAATAGAAGAAATTTGTAGTAAAATAGAACTAGATGATACAATAGAGCAATATATAAGTATAATAATAGAAGCATGCAACAGTAGTATACCAAAAATAAAATCAAAAAATCAAATTACCTTACCTTGGTGGTCAGAAGAGCTCGCCCTGCTGAAGAAGAAGGTCGCTACCAGGAAGCGAAGAGTCCACTGCGCAGCACCGGTCCGTAGGGAGATGGTCATCGGAGAGTACCTGCAAATAAAACAAGAATATGAACAAAAAGTTAAAAAGGCACAAATTGAAAGCTGGAAGGGTTTTTGTGGGAAGCAGGATAGAGAAGGAATGTGGGAGGGCATATACCGGGTTATTGGAAGGACAACAAAGAGGCAAGAAGATCTGCCCCTCATTAAGGATGGAAAAGTACTAAATCCTAGAGAGTCTGCGAAAATGCTGGCCGAGACCTTCTACCCGGAAGACAGGGAGGATAGTGACAATGCCGTTCATCAGCAAGCGAGGAGAAAAGCCGATCAAGTAAATGGTCCGGAGCATGATATAGAGCATGACCCACCATTTACCGCCGAAGAGGTGAAAGCTGCGATGAACAGCTTTAACCCCAAAAAAGCTCCGGGTGCGGACGGACTAACGGCAGACATCTGCAAACATGCAATAACTCAAGACCCAGGATTGTACTTATCACTGGCAAACAAGTGCCTAGAACAAGGTCACTTTCCAAACACCTGGAAAGAGGCGACCGTGGTAGTACTCCGGAAACCGGGAAAGGAGAGCTACACGGAAGCCAAATCCTACAGACCTATAGGATTGTTGCCAGTGATGGGTAAAATCCTGGAGAAAATGATTGTGAACCGAGTTAAATGGTATGTCCTCCCAAAAATTAGCGCCTGCCAATACGGATTCATGCCAAGACGAAGCACAGAGGACTCCCTCTATGACCTAATAAAATACATACGCAGTAAGCTGAATCAAAAAAGACTCATAACATTAGTATCTTTGGACATAGAGGGAGCCTTCGACAGCGCGTGGTGGCCCGTTATCAGGATCCGTTTGGCAGAAGAGAACTGTCCAATAAACTTAAGGCGGCTCATCGACAGTTACCTTAGCAATAGGAAGGTCAAAGTCAGATACGCTGGTGAGGAAATCAGTAGAATTACTACCAAGGGCTGTGTCCAAGGGTCCATAGGAGGACCGATTCTTTGGAATCTGATCCTTGACCCACTGCTAAAGCAATTAGGAAAACGGGGAGACTACTGCCAAGCGTTTGCCGACGACGTGGTGCTCGTCTTTGACGGAGAGACAGCGCTAGAAGTGGAGCGACAGGCGAATGCCGCTCTCGCACATGTTCAGGAGTGGGGTGTCCAGAACAAACTTAAGTTCGCACCGCACAAAACAAATGCGATGGTGATTACAAGGAAACTTAAACACGACACTCCACGACTGAGCATGGGCGGGGTCGACATTCGGATGTCAGAAGAAATCAAGATCTTGGGGCTCACGTTAGACAGTAAGCTCACGTTCAACAAGCATGTAGCAACCGTCTGCAAAAAGGGACTGAACGTCTATAAGCAACTGTCTAGAGCCGCCAAGATCAGCTGGGGCCTCCACCCGGAAGTCATACGCACTATCTATACGGCAGTAGTCGAACCTATCATTATGTACGCAGCCAGTGCCTGGGCACCGGCAGCTCGAAAAATTGGCGTACAAAAGGTGTTAAACTCTGTCCAGCGAGGTTTTGCACAAAAGATGTGCAAATCCTACAAAACCGTATCCCTTAACTCAGCACTAGTGTTGGCTGGCATCCTGCCTCTCGATCTCAGAATACAGGAAGCAGCCGCCCTGTACGAGACCAAGAGAGGAGTCCCCCAGCCAACATTAGGAGATAGGGAGATAGAGGAAATGGCAGTTTTTGCAGAAACACCTCACCCGGCCGAACATATGAGCCTCGAATTCATATGCCTGGAAGACCAAGAGCAGGTGAACATCCACAGCGGTCACGCAGTTCGGATGTTCACGGACGGCAGTAAGATTGAGGGCAAGGTCGGAGCAGCATTGTCCGTATGGAACATGTTAGCCGAGACCAAAGCCCATAAATTGAAACTGTCATCCCACTGCACCGTCTACCAGGCAGAATTGCTGGCCATATGGAAAGCCACGAAAGAGGTTCTGAGGAGCGCGGAAACGAGCTTCGGTGTTTTCAGCGACTCAAGGTCATCGCTCGAAGCTATTACCAACAACGCTTCGATTCACCCTCTAGCAGTAGAAATACGTAAAAACCTGCGACATGCAACGAAAAACCAGCATAAAAATGTACTTTTATACTGGATAAAAGCACACGCAGGCCTAGAGGGTAATGAACGAGCGGACCAACTAGCTAAGGAGGCAGCCCTTGGAAGTAAAAAGAAACCGGATTACGAATTCTGTCCAGTCTCGTATGCGAAAAGAGAGATCAGGTCAAAAACCCTCATCGAATGGAACCGTAGGTATAAAGCTAGTGAAACTGCGGCCACAACCAAAATATTCTTCCCCGACGCCATCAAAGCATACAAAACAGTCAGAAAAGTAGGACCAGCGGGAATACTGACGCAAGTGATGACAGGGCACGGTGGGTTTTCAGAATACTTGACTCGCTTCAAGTGTAAGGAAGACCCATCGTGCATCTGTGAACCAGGTAAACAAGAAACCGTACAGCACATACTGTTTGAGTGTCCCGCGTTTGGTAGAGAAAGATACGAAGCTGAGCAAAAGTATAACATGAAGTTGGAACCAAGCACGGTAAATGAATATATGAATGATAAAAATGTTAGAAATAAGCTAATAGACTATTGCATCAGTATAGCAAGTAAAGTAATAATAAGAAACAAGGATACATAATTTTGCTGAACATATATAATAAGTTATATATATCAAATCAGCAATAAATTGTAAATGTAGAAACCTATGAATTACATAGAAATAGAATAAGTAAAATAAAACTGTACAAAATAGGTAATGTAGAAACATAAGATAAACAAAGTGTGTAAGATAATCATGAACGTGTAAATTGTTATTAAGCCGCCTAATTTTAAGAAAAGTGTTAAGAATCCCTGTACCTAGAATAAGTTTTTCTGCAAAATTAAAATGTAGTTGTTGTTTTAGACCCCCCTAGACCCCAAGAGGGTACGATAAGAATGTATACCCACCCGTAGATAGAAATAAAGTAAAAACTGTCTTTGATTACGTCAGAGGAACGAAAAAAAAAAAAAAAAAAAAAAAAACCTAACCTAACCTAACCTAACCTAACCTAACCTAACCTAACCTAACCTAACCTAACCTAACCTAACCTAACCTAACCTAACCTAACCTAACCTAACCTAACCTAACCTAACCTAACCTAACCTAACCTAACCTAACCTAACCTAACCTAACCTAACCTAACCTAACCTAACCTAACCTAACCTAACCTAACCTAACCTAACCTAACCTAACCTAACCTAACCTAACCTAACCTAACCTAACCTAACCTAACCTAACCTAACCTAACCTAACCTAACCTAACCTAACCTAACCTAACCTAACCTAACCTAACCTAACCTAACCTAACCTAACCTAACCTAACCTAACCTAACCTAACCTAACCTAACCTAACCTAACCTAACCTAACCTAACCTAACCTAACCTAACCTAACCTAACCTAACCTAACCTAACCTAACCTAACCTAACCTAACCTAACCTAACCTAACCTAACCTAACCTAACCTAACCTAACCTAACCTAACCTAACCTAACCTAACCTAACCTAACCTAACCTAACCTAACCTAACCTAACCTAACCTAACCTAACCTAACCTAACCTAACCTAACCTAACCTAACCTAACCTAACCTAACCTAACCTAACCTAACCTAACCTAACCTAACCTAACCTAACCTAACCTAACCTAACCTAACCTAACCTAACCTAACCTAACCTAACCTAACCTAACCTAACCTAACCTAACCTAACCTAACCTAACCTAACCTAACCTAACCTAACCTAACCTAACCTAACCTAACCTAACCTAACCTAACCTAACCTAACCTAACCTAACCTAACCTAACCTAACCTAACCTAACCTAACCTAACCTAACCTAACCTAACCTAACCTAACCTAACCTAACCTAACCTAACCTAACCTAACCTAACCTAACCTAACCTAACCTAACCTAACCTAACCTAACCTAACCTAACCTAACCTAACCTAACCTAACCTAACCTAACCTAACCTAACCTAACCTAACCTAACCTAACCTAACCTAACCTAACCTAACCTAACCTAACCTAACCTAACCTAACCTAACCTAACCTAACCTAACCTAACCTAACCTAACCTAACCTAACCTAACCTAACCTAACCTAACCTAACCTAACCTAACCTAACCTAACCTAACCTAACCTAACCTAACCTAACCTAACCTAACCTAACCTAACCTAACCTAACCTTTTTTTTTTTTTTTTTTTTTTTTTTTTTTTGATAACGGGGGGAAATCTGCAACCAGACACCTTACCGCACGAGGGATGCGATAAGGTAGTGTGAGGATGACGGACTCGTCGACTCACTAAAACCACCCCGGTGACCGGCCTCGATGCATGTCAAGGGGCTCCGAGAACTCTTAAAAGAACACTTCGGTGCCCCTCTCGCATATCGCCTATAAAGCACATCCCGGGAAATGGCTACCACAGCCACCCCCGTGCTTACGGCGACACTTGTCACAAGTGCCACCGCCTTCCCGAAATCCGCATACGGACGGACAGAGCCCTCACTCGGACCGCCCACGGATCTGAAAAGGCCCCTGTTTGGCAGGGGCTACCACTCGTCCCCTTGCGGGGCAGGCGGCGCAGGATCACTGAGACAGCGACCCTTTACCGCCTCCATCCCGAGCGGAATCGGACTCTCCGATCTCCGCTCAACGGCCTCTAGACGTGTTGCATGGTGGCAGAGTCTGCCAATCGTGGTGGGTGCACGATCGGCTCCTCACCTGTCCATCAACACGCCAGATGGATAGCTGCGGAAGCGGCATAGCCACTCCATCGCTTTCCCATAACACACAAGGGCTCCCCGCCCTCGGTGATACGCCGCGGGTAATTTTTTAGAGAGGTTTTCTTCCTCGCAGCCCGGGCGGCTAAGCCAAGGCCCTCAGTCCCACATGAGTCACGAATGACCATGCGGGGTTCCGAGCTCTGGACGCTGGCAAAGGAGAACCCTTCTCCAGTGCCTACTCGGTGGCCTGGTTAGTGCACGCCGAGCACGTCCCGCTTCATCCACTGCGCCCTCCGCTAATCAGAGGGACGCGCGGAGAAGCTCCCTCCCGACAGGCCATTGGTTGTCCGAGAGTAATCCCCCAATTGATGATGGATATCCTATAAAAGGACATCAATCGAGGAATTAGTCTCGTACGTAACAGGGTACACCGTCCCGTTAACCTAAAGATCTCTCCGGACATGCCACCAAGGTCGCCCGAAGGCACTAGGGCTGAGCCCGCCCGAGATATCCGAAGAGGTCAATAGCTTAACAGGCGCTCGAGAAGGTTGCCTGCCATGGTACCCCAACCTAACCTAACCTAACCTAACCTAACCTAACCTAACCTAACCTAACCTAACCTAACCTAACCTAACCTAACCTAACCTAACCTAACCTAACCTAACCTAACCTAACCTAACCTAACCTAACCTAACCTAACCTAACCTAACCTAACCTAACCTAACCTAACCTAACCTAACCTAACCTAACCTAACCTAACCTAACCTAACCTAACCTAACCTAACCTAACCTTTTTTTTTTTTTTTTTTTTTTTTTTTTGTTTGCGCTGGGAAAAATGCATTACGCATCCCCCCCCATTGGAGGGTGGGAGGGGTATGTGGGACTCCCCGGCCCTAAGGACCGGTATACCCACTAAACAACCCAGCGGCGCTCCTGCTTCGTCTAAGTGGAGGGGGACTGGGAAACCGGCAGAGCCTTTACATCCAGTCCCCCACCGACGATGGCCCGCCTTTACAGCGGGGCCCGCACGCCCCCCCCTGTAGGAAGGAGCCCGGGAACGACTGCGACTCTGTCGTTCCCGCCCAACGAAGATGGTGAATGGGTGCAATGCGGGAGAAGACGCCTCCACGTCTTGCTCCCGCCATTCACCACCACATGGGGAGAGAGAAGACTATTGTCGTCTTCTTCTACCCCTTCGCCGCCGACACGGCGGAGCGAGAGGGTCCTCCTCCCGCGCGCGCTCTGCTCTGGGTTGTTTTCCCAGTTGCAGAGTGTCGTTTCGATAGTAAAAAGTCAAATTATTGACCGTTTTGCACTCGAAAACGACATTTTGTATAAGGAAAAAACGATAAAATATTTTTCTTGACTCCAACTTAAAGTGAATATAGCCGTGTAGTACATCATAAAAAGCGGCTCGCCGCGCTCTAGTTACTGAGCGAGTGCACGTATTCACTTGTCATAGAAAAATTTTCGAGAAACTGCAATTTTCCGGTATTTTTTGTAATTTTAGTGTGTTTTGGGTGGTTTTTTAAACTTTTGTCCAACACCTGGCTTGAATCTGCACTTCTCGTGGCTGGATCACCTTTGCCCGACGTCACTGCACGTACCTGCAACAGAAAAAACACAAATATTAGCCAAAAAGTGAAAAATTGCCCGACCACCTAATACTGCATTTCTTCAAAATCCACCTAAGCCCTGACAACGCTCCATACATTTGATAAAAACTGAAAAAATTTTATTGACATACAGTCGCGTGCGACCTATCAAATTAAGCGTCTCGGTGTCCGTTTAGCGATCGTATTCTGTTACGACCCATCGTTTATACATAAATTTTGACTTTTCAACGTTTTTAGCATTTTTTGTTTAAAAACTTATAAAATTTTCATTAATTTTCGGCTTTATAAATTCTGTATTCCAAATTCTTAGCTTCTTTTTGTTTCTAAAATTGTAGTCTATCGCATCGGTTGTTTTCCCAGTTGCAGAGTGTCGTTTCGATAGTAAAAAGTCAAATTATTGACCGTTTTGCACTCGAAAACGACATTTTGTATAAGGAAAAAACGATAAAATATTTTTCTTGACTCCAACTTAAAGTGAATATAGCCGTGTAGTACATCATAAAAAGCGGCTCGCCGCGCTCTAGTTACTGAGCGAGTGCACGTATTCACTTGTCATAGAAAAATTTTCGAGAAACTGCAATTTTCCGGTATTTTTTGTAATTTTAGTGTGTTTTGGGTGGTTTTTTAAACTTTTGTCCAACACCTGGCTTGAATCTGCACTTCTCGTGGCTGGATCACCTTTGCCCGACGTCACTGCACGTACCTGCAACAGAAAAAACACAAATATTAGCCAAAAAGTGAAAAATTGCCCGACCACCTAATACTGCATTTCTTCAAAATCCACCTAAGCCCTGACAACGCTCCATACATTTGATAAAAACTGAAAAAATTTTATTGACATACAGTCGCGTGCGACCTATCAAATTAAGCGTCTCGGTGTCCGTTTAGCGATCGTATTCTGTTACGACCCATCGTTTATACATAAATTTTGACTTTTCAACGTTTTTAGCATTTTTTGTTTAAAAACTTATAAAATTTTCATTAATTTTCGGCTTTATAAATTCTGTATTCCAAATTCTTAGCTTCTTTTTGTTTCTAAAATTGTAGTCTATCGCATCGGTTGTTTTCCCAGTTGCAGAGTGTCGTTTCGATAGTAAAAAGTCAAATTATTGACCGTTTTGCACTCGAAAACGACATTTTGTATAAGGAAAAAACGATAAAATATTTTTCTTGACTCCAACTTAAAGTGAATATAGCCGTGTAGTACATCATAAAAAGCGGCTCGCCGCGCTCTAGTTACTGAGCGAGTGCACGTATTCACTTGTCATAGAAAAATTTTCGAGAAACTGCAATTTTCCGGTATTTTTTGTAATTTTAGTGTGTTTTGGGTGGTTTTTTAAACTTTTGTCCAACACCTGGCTTGAATCTGCACTTCTCGTGGCTGGATCACCTTTGCCCGACGTCACTGCACGTACCTGCAACAGAAAAAACACAAATATTAGCCAAAAAGTGAAAAATTGCCCGACCACCTAATACTGCATTTCTTCAAAATCCACCTAAGCCCTGACAACGCTCCATACATTTGATAAAAACTGAAAATTTTTTATTGACATACAGTCGCGTGCGACCTATCAAATTAAGCGTCTCGGTGTCCGTTTAGCGATCGTATTCTGTTACGACCCATCGTTTATACATAAATTTTGACTTTTCAACGTTTTTAGCATTTTTTGTTTAAAAACTTATAAAATTTTCATTAATTTTCGGCTTTATAAATTCTGTATTCCAAATTCTTAGCTTCTTTTTGTTTCTAAAATTGTAGTCTATCGCATCGGTTGTTTTCCCAGTTGCAGAGTGTCGTTTCGATAGTAAAAAGTCAAATTATTGACCGTTTTGCACTCGAAAACGACATTTTGTATAAGGAAAAAACGATAAAATATTTTTCTTGACTCCAACTTAAAGTGAATATAGCCGTGTAGTACATCATAAAAAGCGGCTCGCCGCGCTCTAGTTACTGAGCGAGTGCACGTATTCACTTGTCATAGAAAAATTTTCGAGAAACTGCAATTTTCCGGTATTTTTTGTAATTTTAGTGTGTTTTGGGTGGTTTTTTAAACTTTTGTCCAACACCTGGCTTGAATCTGCACTTCTCGTGGCTGGATCACCTTTGCCCGACGTCACTGCACGTACCTGCAACAGAAAAAACACAAATATTAGCCAAAAAGTGAAAAATTGCCCGACCACCTAATACTGCATTTCTTCAAAATCCACCTAAGCCCTGACAACGCTCCATACATTTGATAAAAACTGAAAATTTATTATTGACATACAGTCGCGTGCGACCTATCAAATTAAGCGTCTCGGTGTCCGTTTAGCGATCGTATTCTGTTACGACCCTTCGTTTATACATAAATTTTGACTTTTCAACGTTTTTAGCATTTTTTGTTTAAAAACTTATAAAATTTTCATTAATTTTCGGCTTTATAAATTCTGTATTCCAAATTCTTAGCTTCTGTTTATTTCTAAAATTGTAGTCTATCGCATCGGTTGTTTTCCCAGTTGCAGAGTGTCGTTTCGATAGTAAAAAGTCAAATTATTGACCGTTTTGCACTCGAAAACGACATTTTGTGTAAGGAAAAAACGATAAAATATTTTTCTTGACTCCAACTTAAAGTGAATATAGCCGTGTAGTACATCATAAAAAGCGGCTCGCCGCGCTCTAGTTACTGAGCGAGTGCACGTATTCACTTGTCATAGAAGAATTTTCGAGAAACTGCAATTTTCCGGTATTTTTTGTAATTTTAGTGTGTTTTGGGTGGTTTTTTAAACTTTTGTCCAACACCTGGCTTGAATCTGCACTTCTCGTGGCTGGATCACCTTTGCCCGACGTCACTGCACGTACCTGCAACAGAAAAAACACAAATATTAGCCAAAAAGTGAAAAAAATCGCCCGCCCACCCACCCAGATTTTCGTTACCAAGGTAAAGATACTGGATTTCCAACATTAAATCATCCATAACTTCTAAAGTAGGCTATATATTTGGACACGGTTTTCGGTAAAGTACTCGTGCGTTGTCAGGCCTACTGTTCGCCATAGTAGACAGGCTCCAACTGGAGTCGTTCCCAAAATTGACTTTTACCCTATGGTTTTTGCCTTAAAGTTCGGTTTATTACAGTACACCAGAAGGACTTGCATAAATAATAGAGACCGACTCTATATAGAGTTTCAAAATTTTATTGTTTTTATAATTTTGTTTATTGTTGCTATAACATTAGCATAGTCTTTTGACTGCGAATAACCTCTTGAGTGCAAGTTAAGTATAGGACTTACTCTATAATATATAGAGCAAACCACTTTATTTGATTTTACTTAGGATTATTTACACTTCATATTTACATCTATTTACAACTTTTACAAATTTACTTTTAATTACTCTATTGATACTTGACGGGCTCTCTGACAAAATGTTTGGACTGCGTACACCTGTTCCGAAGAAGGATAAACTGGTAGACCAAACCGGATCCTCCCAACAGGAAGGTCAATCGAACAACCTGATCGACCTGACAGACCAAAAATCAGTCCAACAAAGACCTAACCTGACACGATCGCCAGTATCTCTGGACTTGACCTTCACGAAGGAGTGTGAAGAAGAAAAAACAATGCTGACGCAGAAGGAAGACAAAAAAGACCAAGAAAGTGACAGAGTGGGAGCGAGTCATTCCGACGAAGGCTTAAACCCTGACTCTAAGTTAGAGCAAGGCTCTAAGGTAGAGCAAACTACTACAAAGAAACAGGGAAGTGAGGAAAAAATGCTGACGCAGAAGGAAGACGACAAAAACCCACAGCCCTCAGGCTCGACAACAAAGAGAACTCTGTTTCAACTAAAGAGCAGAATCCCGACGCAAACGACAAGCTCGCCTAGCAACAGCAAACCTAGCCTGAAGAGTGCAGAGCGAGTGAGCGAGGCTAGAGGGTGCCTTGTCACTATAAAAACCAATCTCGGCCAATCGAAAAACTTCAAGAAAACGCTAGCTGAGAATATAATAGCTGCAGCAGACAGGCTTTTTCTTATGGTAAAAGAATGTGAAAGCGTTAAAGGAACTAAAATAACTCAAGAACCCAAGAAAGACAAAGAACAAAAACCAGAAGAAAGACAAAACCAACACCTTGAAAAAGAAGGAGAAAAGCTAGCAAGAATAATGCAAGAGAGCAACGAACAGATGGAAAAGTTTAAAGACGCTATGAAGAAACACAAAGAAGACCAAGAAAAACTGATTCTGGAGAGCAACAAAAACATGGAAAAACTCACGGAGACAATAGCTAAACACCAGGAAATAGTGGAAAAACAAACCTACGCAAGTGTAGCAGCGGCTCCCAGTGGGAGGCAGAACGCCAGACAGACCGCGCTACACTCAATAGTAGTAAGTGCAAAAGACGAAACAGAGACCGGAGAAGAAGTCCTAGATAGAATCAGAAAGACAGTCAACGCAAAGGAAACTGGAATAGCTGTGGAGAAAATAAGGAAAGCCAAAGATAGGAAGGTCATAGTGGGATGCAAGACAGAACAAGAACGAGACAGAATCAAAAACAAACTAAGAGAAGCAAAGGAGTTAAACGTAGAGGATGTACAAAACAAAAACCCGCTAGTTATCCTGAGGGATGTACTGAAGTACAACAAAGACGAAGACATCCTCAGCGCTCTGACACTTCAAAATAAAAACCTCCTACCGACAACGAACACAGAAGACACTATGAAAATAGTGTACAAAAAACAAACACGAAACCCACATACACACCACATCATCTTAAGGGTGTCCCCCGCAACATGGAGACGGCTAACAGAAGCTGGAACCGTTGTGATTGACTTGCAGAAAGTTAAAGTGGCGGACCAATCACCATTGGTCCAGTGTACTCTGTGCCTAGGCTACGGCCACGGTAGAAGATTTTGCAAGGAGACGACCGAGAAATGTAGCCATTGTGGAGGACCCCACCTCAGGACAGTCTGTGCAGATTGGCTTGCCGGCGCTGTCCCCACGTGCACAAACTGCGTGCACGCTAAGCACGAGAAAACGGACCACAATGCCTTCAGTAGTGAATGCCCGATCAGAAGAAGGTGGGACGCACTGGCTCGAGCCTCTGTGGCATATTGCTAAAGTGGTCGTAAGCCAAACAGCGCCTTTAAGCAATGCAAGGCCCTACTCTGTCGCCCAAGCTAACTTACAACGGAAAGCACTAGCTACACAGGAGTTGATTCTTGAGGCGAACAATAGTAAACTGGCCTTTGCGTTGCTTCAAGAGCCTTACGTTGGGAATATTGGCAGAATGAAGGGATATGGGTCGGCCAGGATCTTCCAGAATGCAAACCAAGGAGATGGCACAATCAAAGCAGCGATAGCTGTGTTTGATAAAGACATGGATGCTATTCTCTGTCCTGAGTTCACCACAAATAACATCGTTGTGGTGAAGCTCAGGACCAGCGCCTGGGAGATCGTGGTGGTCTCATATTACTTCGAGCCAAATCATAGCACAATAGAGCCTTTCCTAACACACTTGCGAAAGATTGAAAGAGAGGTTGGAAATAATAAATTAATAATGGGAGGGGACGCAAACGCCAAGCACACATGGTGGGGAAGCTTGAAAATAGACGAGAAGGGAGAAGAACTAGCTGGAACATTTGAAGAATTAGATTTGCAGGTACTCAATGTAGGAGATACCCCAACTTTCGATACTGTTAGAGGAGGGAAGACCTATACTAGCTTTGTTGACATCACCGCCTGCACAGCGAATCTTCTAAACCTGGTAGAAGACTGGGAAGTGAACGAAGGGCTGATCTCATCCGACCACAATGTATTAACTTTTAAAATTAGATTAACTCGAGCATTAGGTATAAGCATTCAAAGAACTACACGTATTTATAATAGTAAAAAAGCAAATTGGAGCCAGTTTCATGAGAAACTGGCCCAATTTCTAAAAGAAGATAATTTCAATAAAGAGGAAATAGGAAAAATTAAAAATAAAGCTGAAATAGAAAACAAAATAGAAACGTACATTAAATTCACAACAGAAGCATGCAACCAAAGTATTCCCAAAATAAAAGCAAACACAAAAAATAACTTACCATGGTGGTCGGAAGAACTCGCGCAGCTGAAGAAAGAAGTGAGAACCAGGAAGAGGAGAATCCGCTGTGCAGCGCCGGTCCGTAGAAAGAAGGTCATCGATGAGTACCTGCAAATAAAAGAAAAATATGAACAACAAGCAAAACAAGCACAAATAGACAGCTGGAAAGAGTTTTGTGGAAAGCAGGACAAGGAAGGGCTTTGGGAGGGAATTTACAGAGTGATCGGTAAAACGGCCAAAAGGCAAGAAGACCTGCCTCTGATCAAGGAAGGTAGATCCCTAAGTCCCAAAGAGTCTGCTGAACTGCTCTCTGAAACGTTTTACCCGCCAGATAGAGTGGAACACGATAACGCGGATCACCACAAAATCAGAAAATTAGCTGATCAAGTAAACGGGTCAGGCCATGTTGAAAATCATGACCCTCCGTTTACCATGGAAGAAGTAACGACCGCGGTAAATAGTTTCAACCCTAAAAAGGCACCGGGATCAGATGGTTTCACGGCAGACATCTGCAAACACACAATCCTGCAAGACCCTGAAACATACTTGGCGTTGGCAAACAAGTGCCTCGAATATGGACACTTCCCTAGTGCTTGGAAGGAAGCGACGGTGGTTGTACTACGAAAGCCGGGGAAGAAAAACTATCAACACCCTAAATCCTACCGACCGATAGGCCTGCTCCCGGTTATGGGTAAAGTCCTTGAGAAGATGGTCATGGGCAGGATTAAGTACCATATTCTCCCAAAGCTCAGTACCCGCCAGTTTGGATTTGTACCACAGAGAAGCACTGAAGACGCCCTCTATGCCCTGATAAATCACATTCATCAAAAACTGGAGCTTAAAAAACTAATCACAGTTGTATCATTGGACATAGAGGGCGCCTTCGATGGAGCTTGGTGGCCAGCGATCAGAGTCCGACTGGCTGAGGAAGGATGCCCAATAAACATAAGGAGAGTTGTGGACAGTTACCTGGAAGGAAGAACGGTAAAAGTGCGATACGCCGGGGAGCAAATCACCAGACCCACAACCAAAGGATGCGTCCAAGGCTCAATTGGGGGACCCATTCTGTGGAACCTGCTCATTGATTCATTGCTCAAGGGCCTGGAGCAAAGAGGCGATTACAACCAGGCATTCGCAGATGATGTGGTGATGGTCTTCGACGGGAGCACTGCACTGGATATCCAGAGACAGGCAAATGCCGCTCTCGCCTATGTTCAGGAGTGGGGCATCAAAAATAAGTTAAAGTTTGCGCCGCAAAAAACAACCGCGATGATTGTTACTAGAAAACTTAAGTATGATGCGCCACTCCTGAAGATGGGCGGGATTGACATTGCCATGTCAAAGGAAATAAAGATATTGGGGCTAACAATTGACGACAAGCTGACTTTTAATCAGCACACGTCAAATGTCTGTAGGAAGGCCACCAATATCTTTAAGCAATTATCCAGAGCAGCAAAAATAAGCTGGGGCCTGCACCCAGAAGTTATAAGAACTATATACACTGCAGTTGTTGAACCAACTGTAATGTATGCAGCAAGCGTCTGGGCCCCTGCGACCAAAAAGCTAGGCATTCGAAAGATGCTCAACGCCGTCCAACGGGGGTTTGCCCAAAAATTATGCCGAGCGTATAGAACTGCTTCTCTGAACTCAACATTGGTGCTGGCTGGAATATTGCCCCTCGACCTCAGAGTACAAGAGGCAGCCGCCCTGTACGAGGCAAGGAGGGGAGTAGTCCAGCCAGCGCTAGGGGACAGAGAAGTGGAGAAGATGACAGCGTTTTCGATGAAGCCTCATCCAGCGGAGTATATGAGCTTGGAATTCACTCGCCTGGAAGACCAGCAGCAGGTGGACATCCACAGCGATTACGCAGTGCGGATGTTTACGGACGGTAGTAGGATTGAGGATAAGGTCGGAGCTGCATTATCCATATGGAATAATGAGGCCGAGACCAAATCCATCAAACTGAAGCTTTCGTCACACTGCACAGTCTACCAGGCGGAATTGCTAGCCATATACAAAGCTACAGAGGAGGTACTGAAAAGGTCAGAAAGTCGTTTCGGCATTTATAGCGACTCTCAGTCATCGCTCGAAGCCATTACAAATAACAGCTCCACACACCCTCTTGCTCTAAAAGTTCGTAAGAACTTGAAGGCAAGTAAGGCTCAGAACAAATGTGTTGATTTGTTTTGGATCAAAGCACACGTTGGACTTGAAGGTAACGAGAGGGCTGATGCGCTAGCAAAGGACGCTGCTCTGAAAAGTAAGACCGCGCCACTATATGATGCATGTCCTGTCTCATTCGTCAAGCGACAGATCCGTAGAGGAACTCTTGACGAATGGAACAGGAGATACTTAACAAGCGAAAATGCAGCTGTCACAAAAATTTTCCTTCCTGACACTATCAAAGCACACAAAATTGTCAAAGACCTAAAACCCTCTGGTGTACTTACACAAGTAATGACGGGGCACGGTGGATTTTCTGCATACCTGAATCGGTTCAGGTGTAAGGAAAATCCATCGTGCATCTGCGAAGCAAGTAAGTTGGAAACGGTAGAACACATTCTATTTGAGTGTCCCGTGTTCGGTAAACGGAGATATGACGTCGAGCAAAAACTTGACATAGAACTAAAAGCAGAAAATGTAAAAGAATATATAAGTAATAAAGAGGTAAGAAATGAATTTATAAACTATTGTATAGAAATAGCTAATATAGTAATAAGAAGAAACAAAGATGTATAACTTTTGCTGATCACTTATATTATTGAATATAAAGGAAACAGCAATAAATTAATAAAAATAAGTAGAAAAAAGCATTAAAGGAAAACATAGGATATAAAAGAATGTACTAACTGAATAAGATATAAATAAAATAGAGTTAAGATGAAACTTGTATTAGAAATAAGAGAGTATAAACTTAAAATTACTATAGTAAAGGTAGAATCTGCTAATTGTACCCCAACCTTAAAACGAAATAGGATAGATTAAAACAAAAATTGTATTAGAAATAAGAAGCACTTAAATTTGAAAAAATTATTTATAATAAAGATAGAACCTGTTGTTGTCCCCAAATCCTTAATAATTAAGCAAGTAAAACTCTGGCGATCGGTCAGAGAGCAACTACGTAGTGCCATTTCGAGATGGCGAAAAAAAAAAAAAAAAAAAAAAAAAAAAAAACCTAACCTAACCTAACCTAACCTAACCTAACCTAACCTAACCTAACCTAACCTAACCTAACCTAACCTAACCTAACCTAACCTAACCTAACCTAACCTAACCTAACCTAACCTAACCTAACCTAACCTAACCTAACCTAACCTAACCTAACCTAACCTAACCTAACCTAACCTAACCTAACCTAACCTAACCTAACCTAACCTAACCTAACCTAACCTAACCTAACCTAACCTAACCTAACCTAACCTAACCTAACCTAACCTAACCTAACCTAACCTAACCTAACCTAACCTAACCTAACCTAACCTAACCTAACCTAACCTAACCTAACCTAACCTAACCTAACCTAACCTAACCTAACCTAACCTTTTTTTTTTTTTTTTTTTTTTTTTTTTTTTTGATAACGGGGGGAAATCTGCAACCAGACACCTTACCGCACGAGGGATGCGATAAGGTAGTGTGAGGATGACGGACTCGTCGACTCACTAAAACCACCCCGGTGACCGGCCTCGATGCATGTCAAGGGGCTCCGAGAACTCTTAAAAGAACACTTCGGTGCCCCTCTCGCATATCGCCTATAAAGCACATCCCGGGAAATGGCTACCACAGCCACCCCCGTGCTTACGGCGACACTTGTCACAAGTGCCACCGCCTTCCCGAAATCCGCATACGGACGGACAGAGCCCTCACTCGGACCGCCCACGGATCTGAAAAGGCCCCTGTTTGGCAGGGGCTACCACTCGTCCCCTTGCGGGGCAGGCGGCGCAGGATCACTGAGACAGCGACCCTTTACCGCCTCCATCCCGAGCGGAATCGGACTCTCCGATCTCCGCTCAACGGCCTCTAGACGTGTTGCATGGTGGCAGAGTCTGCCAATCGTGGTGGGTGCACGATCGGCTCCTCACCTGTCCATCAACACGCCAGATGGATAGCTGCGGAAGCGGCATAGCCACTCCATCGCTTTCCCATAACACACAAGGGCTCCCCGCCCTCGGTGATACGCCGCGGGTAATTTTTTAGAGAGGTTTTCTTCCTCGCAGCCCGGGCGGCTAAGCCAAGGCCCTCAGTCCCACATGAGTCACGAATGACCATGCGGGGTTCCGAGCTCTGGACGCTGGCAAAGGAGAACCCTTCTCCAGTGCCTACTCGGTGGCCTGGTTAGTGCACGCCGAGCACGTCCCGCTTCATCCACTGCGCCCTCCGCTAATCAGAGGGACGCGCGGAGAAGCTCCCTCCCGACAGGCCATTGGTTGTCCGAGAGTAATCCCCCAATTGATGATGGATATCCTATAAAAGGACATCAATCGAGGAATTAGTCTCGTACGTAACAGGGTACACCGTCCCGTTAACCTAAAGATCTCTCCGGACATGCCACCAAGGTCGCCCGAAGGCACTAGGGCTGAGCCCGCCCGAGATATCCGAAGAGGTCAATAGCTTAACAGGCGCTCGAGAAGGTTGCCTGCCATGGTACCCCAACCTAACCTAACCTAACCTAACCTAACCTAACCTAACCTAACCTAACCTAACCTAACCTAACCTAACCTAACCTAACCTAACCTAACCTAACCTAACCTAACCTAACCTAACCTAACCTAACCTAACCTAACCTAACCTAACCTAACCTAACCTAACCTAACCTAACCTAACCTAACCTAACCTAACCTAACCTAACCTAACCTAACCTAACCTTTTTTTTTTTTTTTTTTTTTTTTTTTTGTTTGCGCTGGGAAAAATGCATTACGCATCCCCCCCCATTGGAGGGTGGGAGGGGTATGTGGGACTCCCCGGCCCTAAGGACCGGTATACCCACTAAACAACCCAGCGGCGCTCCTGCTTCGTCTAAGTGGAGGGGGACTGGGAAACCGGCAGAGCCTTTACATCCAGTCCCCCACCGACGATGGCCCGCCTTTACAGCGGGGCCCGCACGCCCCCCCCTGTAGGAAGGAGCCCGGGAACGACTGCGACTCTGTCGTTCCCGCCCAACGAAGATGGTGAATGGGTGCAATGCGGGAGAAGACGCCTCCACGTCTTGCTCCCGCCATTCACCACCACATGGGGAGAGAGAAGACTATTGTCGTCTTCTTCTACCCCTTCGCCGCCGACACGGCGGAGCGAGAGGGTCCTCCTCCCGCGCGCGCTCTGCCGCCTCTTTCTGTGACATCACTTCCTCACAGAAGGAGGCGACCGCTGCCCAACCCTCCTCACTCCCCAGCATGGAGTTGACCACACTGGTAAGCGAGAGGTCAGACCCGACTACTGCTTGTAGTTCCTGGCGTGGCCCGGACCACGATGGGCATACCTCTAGAGTGTGCTGCGCCGTATCCTGAACCGCGCCACACTCATGACACAACGGCGCCTCCTCTCTTCCTATCAGGTGCAGGCATGCCCCGAAACATCCATGCCCAGATAAAACCTGCACTAGTCGGAACGAGAGGAAGCCATGGGAACGCTCGAGCCAATCTCGTAAGACTGGCCCGAGCGCGTCCAACGTTCGGCGGCCAAACACTGCGGAGGCGAGGTCCTCTGTCCAATGGTGGACGATTGAGTCCCTCGCTTCTCGCCGAACGGCCTCCCGCTCTGCTGGGGCGGGATGCTCCCCGAGTGCCCTGCGCCCCGCCGTCCACTCGTAAACTTTTGCGAGCACCCACGCCTCAAGCTCCCAAGGAGGGGTGCCCGCCAGAGCACATGCCGCCGCGAAGCTTACCGAGCGGTAAGCCCTCGCCACCCGCTGCGCGATGGCCCTTTGTGGCCTCCGGATCGCGGCAACGTTCTCCCTCCTTTGAAAGGAGTCCGCCCAGATGGGGGCTCCGTAAAGGGCCATGCTCCTCAAGATGCCGGCATACAGTTCCCGGCATCGCACTTTGGGCCCTCCGATATTTGGGAGGAGCCACGACAGCGCGCCCGCAACCTTCAGCAGGCGCGTCGACAGCCCGCTGAAGTGCTGGGTGAAGCGCCACCTACTGTCGAGTACTAGGCCCAGATATTTCATCTGGGTCTTCACCTCGACCCTTACACCCTCCACAACGATGTGGGCGTCAGTGGGGATGCGCTGCCGAGACCCGTGGAAAAACACGGCCTCAGTCTTGTGCAGCGCCACTTCTAATCCTAGCCGACGGATCCTTCCCGCAACCAAGGAACCGCCAGCCGAAGCCAGGCTTGCCGCCTCCCTAAAGCTTCCCCCCCGGGCAGTGAGAAGCGTGTCATCTGCGTAACAGATAACACTCGTGCTCTGGAGGAGAGCTCCCCGCAGGAGCCAATCGAACCCGATGTTCCACAGGAGTGGTCCTAAGACGGACCCCTGCGGAACGCCGGACTCTGCGCCGTATCGCCGAAGTTGGCCTGCTTTGTCTACGAGCAGGACCGCTCGGTCCTCCAAGTAACTAACCAGGAGGCTCCGCAGGTACTGAGGCACATCATGGTAACGGAGCGCCTCTAGGATTGTCGAGTGGGGAACAGAGTTGAAAGCGTTGGCTATATCAAATGATACAGCCAAAACTCCGTCCCCTGCCTCCACGGCCTCCCTCACTTGGCTCTTGAGCCGGGCCAGCGCATCAATTGTCGAACGCTTCCTCCGGAAACCGAATTGGGCGTCCGACAGGTTTGGCCCCACCTCCAGCAGGTGGCCATTAAGCCGCCTGGCAACGATCCCCTCGAACAACTTTCCAACCTCATCGAGAAGAACGATGGGCCGGTATGCCGAGGGGGAGTCTGCCGGGCGTCCTTCTTTTCGAAGGAGGCATAATTGCCCCTCCTTCCAAGGTTTCGGGAACCTCCCAGACGTGAAACACGCATTGAAGAGGTCCCGAAATCTTGTTTCCATCTGGGTGGTGGCAATGGCCACTACCCGCGCGGGAACACCGTCCGGCCCTGGAGCCGTCTTTTTGGCGCGGATGCGGAAGGTCTCCACGGCAAGTTCATCCGCCGTAACCAGAGGGACCTCTTCCTCTGGCGGAGTTTCACCCCGCGGAGGGGCCATTACTGGTGGAGTGAAATTGGTCCTGCATGGAAACAGGGACCGGACCACCCCGTCCAGCAACGCCGGCTCAAGGGACTCCGTCAGCGGGGGACCAAAGGGGCGCAGTTTGTTTCGCGCCGCCTTGTACGGTCTTCCGTACGGGTCCCTGTTGAGGCCCTCTAGCATCTCAGCTCGCGCCGCATCGTCAGCGGCGCCCATTTCCGACTTGAGGGTCTTTTTTGCCTCTACGTAAGAGGCGTAGAGAAGATCCTCGTTGTCGGGGTCTCTCCGGCTGCGCCGTCGACTCCGCGTGTACGCTCTCCTTGCCACAACGCAGGCAGCCCGGAGATCCGCTAGTCTCTCCGACCACCAATAAACGGCGCGACGGGGAGGTGGGCGGCGAGACCGAGGCATGCTGGAGTTGCACACCTCGGTCAGGGACTTCTTTAATTGAGCCGCTGCGGAGTCCACGTCCAGGACTTCGACAGGAGGCGTGAGCCAATCCTGGACAAACGCCGCCTCCTTAGCCGCTTCACGGTCAAGGCGGGTGAGAGCCCACCGTGGAAAGGGAGATCGGTTTGACAGGGCCGTTCTCTGGGGGCTCTGGCTGGAGATGTCGAACCGCACATATCGGTGGTCTGACATTGTCTCCACCGTCTCGACCCGCCAGTTGACGACGCGGGCGGCCAGGACGGGAGAAGCGAACGAAACGTCCACCACCGACCCTCCCCATCGCCGCACACACGTCTGAACCGTCCCTCTGTTGAGGAGGGACACACCGGACGAGGCCGCCCAAAGTTCGACAGCAGGTCCCCGGACATTACAAGAAGCGGCCGGGTTGCCCCAGGCCACCGACTTGGCGTTCAAGTCGCCCAATACGACAACCTGACGAGGTGCCACCCTACCGACAACCGCGGCCAGGATCTCAAGGAAGTTCTCGAAATCCTGGAATGAGCGGTTTGGGGAGAAATAAACGCCTATCAGGGCTATTTCTCCCCACGCGGCGGCAACGTATCCCGATCCCCTCTCTAAAAGCGAAAGGGGAGGGGAGTCTGTGGAAGCTCGCGACACCAGAGCAACCAAGCCGTCCCGATCACCCAGCCAACGACTGGATACCGAGTACGGCTCGCTGACTATGGCCACGTCTATCAACCACTCAGCCATGGCCTGCATCAGCAGGTCCTGGGCTGCTTTGCAGTGGTTGGTATTCGCCTGGAGGATGCGATGTTCGATCCTATCCATCAATCGGACATCGCACCTTCCTCATCGGCCGCCGAGGGCCCCGCTCTGGGGGCGGCGGTCGCAGCGCCAGGCGGGGTTGACGCCTGCGCTTTGCCCTTCTTAGCGGGAGGATTACACTTTCTCCCCTTCATAGCGTGACCCGCCGGGCGGCCGCTGGCTGCGCACACTGCGCAACGCGGCGTCGTGGCCTTGCAGGTGACCGACTTGTGCCCCTCCTCGCCGCAGCGGTAGCAGCTGTACGTCCTGTCCACTTTGGACGGACAAAGGGCCCGCATGTGCCCGATGCCAAAGCACTTGTAACAGCGCAGAGGCTGATCCTCAAGCAGCCGGACTTTGCAGGCACTGTACCCCACAAGAAGCGGTCCCTTGGCCAGGACGGCTTTAGCTGCGGTGACTGGGCAGTCAAGGCGAATAGTGCCCATGCCACCGCGGCCGGGCCTGATGTCCCGACTTTGCACCGCTGCGACGTCGCAACCTCCTATGGCTGCGATTGCTGCCATCACTTCCTCTTTGGTGATCGAGTCATCCATATCGGTCACCTCCAAGGCCACAGACTTAATTGGCCTGGCGATTTTAGCCGCGTCCGCGATTACCTCTTGCAATTTACTCGCAAAGAGGTCCGCATTGGCACCGCCTTGGGCCCCAGGGAACTCGAAGATTCGAGCCCCGGCTTGGGTCCGGCGACACGAGATTGCTCCGATCCCAAGTTGGGTCGGGTCAGCGTTGCTACGAGCCCGCTTGAGGATGGACTCGTAGGTCTCACCCCGCTCCTCAGCCTCCGCAGTGAGCGTCACCACTACAGCTGCAGTCTTGGGAGGAACCAGCTTCTTCCTCCCACCAGCGGAAGCCCTTTTGTCTGCTGGGGTAGCAGTGGCGGGCTTGGGGGCCGACTTTTTCCCCTTCTTCTTTTTCTTTCCCTTGCTCTCGCCCGTCGCTTGCGACGGGCCAGAAGGAGTGGCGGAGGGGGCTGCTGGGGCTGCAGTCTTTTTCTTCGCCTTTCCCTTTCCCTTATTCCTCACTTCCGTCCACTGATTAGACGGAGTAGTGGAGGGTAATTGGGCGTCCTCCTTTTGAGCGTCCTCCATTTGAGCGTCCTCCCTTTGAGAGGATGGCCCCGGCTTGGTTGGCCCTGGCTTGGTTGGCCCCGGCCTGGTTGGCCCCTTGTCCGCCGCTAATGGTGGACGGAGGCGTTTCTCCGGTAGGAGTCTGTCCTCGATGCCATCGAGGCAGGCTCTCGTAAATGCCCTTTCCTCCATTACAACCTTGCGGATGATATCCTCAAAGTTCGAGGAAGGCCCTTCAGGTGCCGGCCTGGGGTCAGCCTGAGTAGGCCGGGCCGTGATTTCAGACAGCTTCTTGTGCAGCTGGCTGACCTCCGACTGCAGGCGGTCAACTTTTGCCTGCAGTTGCCGCGTCTCATCGGTCCCATTGCGCTGCACCAGCTCTGCAATAATCCCGCGCATGCTTGCGGCCCTGCACTTCAGGGACTTCTGAAAAGTCCCTTTTAGGTTGGAGGACTTGGAGGCAACCTGCATTATCTCCTCCGCGTCCTCCTTCGCCATGCGCTCCAGCTCGGCCATGGAGTGGTCCGCGTACAGGACGACGGACTCACCGTACCCGGTTTTAGCTCGCGCAGCTCGCACCTGCTGCTCCTTAGCAGCGACTTTCTCTTCCAAGTCCTGCTCGAGCTCCGCCCGCTGAGCTAGGTTCAGCTGGCGTTGCGCGTCTGCCAGACCCACGTCATGGGTATCGGCAACGGCAGGAGGGTTCATAGCCCTCATTTTTCGGACTTGCCTAGGCTTGGGCTTGGACTTACTCTTCGTCGCGTCCGAGTCAGATCCGCCCTTCAGGAAAGCCGCTGCCGCTTTCCGCTTTTGCCGAGGCACCGTCGAACCAGCATCTAGCTCACTGCCAGAGTCGAAGTCCGACCAGTCGTCCATCCTGCGATACCGGCCAACTGCGGCGGGTGCTTTGCAGCTAGTCACCGCCGCCGCCACCGTCGTATTTCCGTCAGATTGGCCCTGAGAAGGGCCTATTTCGGTACGCTTTGAGGCGTCCCGTGCCAATCCTTTTTTGGGCATAGCCCTCGCCGGCGTCGCAGAAAACTGCAACGAATGCGCGTTTAGGCTTCCGTCGGCGTCCGACTCCGACAGCCGTTCCACAACCACACGCGTCTCCAAACCGCCCAGTAAAGGGGCCTTCAAAAATTTGCCTGCCGAGTCACGCGGCTGCTTAATCTTTTGGGCCACTGCCTTCTTACCCAACGGACTCCTGTCCCTTTCCTTCGTCTTCACCAACACTACCTCTTCACCGTCGCTCTCTAACAGAGCGAAGCGATTGCTGCTTGCTGCACCTGCATCACAAGCACGATCTCCGCCAAGCTCCTCAGTGCCACCACGCGCAAATGCGCCACTTTCGTTCTCCACCTGGCCAGAACGGCCAACATCATTGTTTTGTTTTGTTTATTCAATTCCATGATTGTTCCCACGAGTATGAGGGATTTACTCAGTCACCCCGGCGACACCCTCTGTAGCCGGGGAAGGGTACATACTGCGAAGGTCCCCTGGTATTCGCAGGTTTTTACGTGTTTTCTCACGGGTTATTTGTTTCAAGGTTTTCCTTCCTCTGGGCCCGGCCAATCAAGGCAACGCCCCTTCGGTCCATGCCGCAACCAACGTACCCCCCGTGAGCCTGACGACGGGAGGTGGTTGACGGAAGCGGCATGGATACCGGTGGAGGGACGGCGAACTCCCTCCGACGAACCAGTCAATGGGGTTAGCACCGACACAGTCCGCCTATACCTCCTAACTTGCCACAAAGTGGCCGTTACAGCATCGCTGAAATCGATGAAATCAATTACACGGCGCTACGCGCCCAACCGCGTCTGTTTGGGACCTTACGACCCTACATGGCGAAAGCCACTAGTGTGACTCCACCCTCCCTCCTGGCAAAGAAGGCACTCCTTGCCTCTGCCTGGCTTCATCCCCTTTCGGAGAAGCCCCTAATCCCCCCCCCCACCAACGCGGCCCAAAAAGGACCGCGAAGGCGCCTGGTGGTTTTAGTTACGTCTATTTCAGAAGGAAATAGACCAATAACAGGCAGCAACCACGTGAAGGAAACCACCAGACTTGCCCTGAGGATCATCACGACTGTTGCGCTCTCCCCCAGGGCCATTCGCCTCCATACCGCGCCCCCTGCGCCGATATGGAAGGCCTGCATTTATCCAATTTAATGGATAAACCCAGACCCGCCCAACCTAACCTAACCTAACCTAACCTAACCTAACCTAACCTAACCTAACCTAACCTAACCTAACCTAACCTAACCTAACCTAACCTAACCTAACCTAACCTAACCTAACCTAACCTAACCTAACCTAACCTAACCTAACCTAACCTAACCTTTTTTTTTTTTTTTTTTTTTTTGATAACGGGGGGAAATCTGCAACCAGACACCTTACCGCACGAGGGATGCGATAAGGTAGTGTGAGGATGACGGACTCGTCGACTCACTAAAACCACCCCGGTGACCGGCCTCGATGCATGTCAAGGGGCTCCGAGAACTCTTAAAAGAACGCTTCGGTGCCCCTCTCGCATATCGCCTATAAGCACATCCCGAGAATGACCACCACAGTCATCCCCGTGCTTACGATGACACTTGCCACAAGTGCCACCGCCTTCCCGAGATCCGCATATGGACGGCCAGAGCCCTCGCTCGCACCGCCCGCGGATCTGAAAAGGCCCCTGTTTGGCAGGGGCTACCACTCGTCCCCTCGCGGGGCAGGCGGCGCAGGATCACTGGGACAGCGACCCTTTACCGCCTCCATCCCGAGCGGGATCAGACCCTCCGATCCCGCTCAGCGGCCTCTAGACGCGATTATGGTGGCGAGGCTAGCCAATCGTGATGGGCCACGATTGGCTAACAAAGCCACCAACACGCCAGGTGAAGAGCTGCGGAAGCGGCATAGCCACTCCATCGCTCTCCCGTGACACACAAGGGCGCTGGGAGTCGCCCTCGGTGTTACGCCGCGGGTAATTTTTTAGAGAGGTTTTCTTCCTCGCAGCCCGGGCGGTTAAGCCAAGACCCTCAGTTCCACATGAGTCACGAATGACCATGTGGGGTTCCGAGCTCTGGACGCTGGCAAAGGAGAACCCTTCTCCAGTGCCTACTCGGTGGCCTGGTTAGTGCACGCCGAGCACGTCCCGCTTCATCCACTGCGCCCTCCGCTAATCAGAGGGACGCGCGGAGAAGCTCCCTCCCGACAGGCCATTGGTTGTCCGAGAGTAATCCCCCAATTGATGATGGGTATCCTATAAAAGGGCATCAATCGAGGAATTAGTCTCGTACGTAACAGGGTACACCGTCCCGTTGAGCTACCGATCTCTCCGGACAGGCCAGGAGGTGTCCGAAGAGATCGATAGCTCAACAGGCGCTCGAGAAGGTTGCCTGCCATAGTACCCCAACCTAACCTAACCTAACCTAACCTAACCTAACCTAACCTAACCTAACCTAACCTAACCTAACCTAACCTAACCTAACCTAACCTAACCTAACCTAACCTAACCTAACCTAACCTAACCTAACCTAACCTAACCTAACCTAACCTAACCTAACCTAACCTAACCTAACCTAACCTAACCTAACCTAACCTAACCTAACCTAACCTAACCTAACCGATGGTCTGACGTCGGATATCTGCGAACACGCAATAAATCAGGACCCAAGACTTTTCCTATCACTGGTAAACAAATGTCTAGAATTTGGATACTTTCCCAGGATATGGAAGGAAGCAACTGTAGTAGTACTAAGGAAACCTGGGAAAGAAAACTACACGGATGCCAAATCTTACCGACCAATCGGTTTGTTGCCAGTGATGGGGAAAATCTTCGAAAAGATGGTAGTGAATCGGATCAAGTGGCACGTTCTTCCACGGATGAGTACTCGCCAGTATGGCTTCATGCCCCAGAGAAGCACCGAAGACTCCCTCTATGACTTAGTACGACATATACGCGGAAAGCTGGAACAGAAAAAACTAGTCACAATGGTATCATTAGACATAGAGGGAGCCTTCGACAGCGCCTGGTGGCCTGCGATCAGAACCAGACTGGCAGAGGAAAAGTGTCCAGTCAACATCAGGAGAGTGATGGACAGCTACCTCAACGACAGAGTGGTACGAGTGCGATACGCTGGAGAAGAGGTAGCAAAGTCCACGACAAAAGGATGTGTGCAGGGCTCAATAGGAGGGCCAATCCTTTGGAACGTGCTACTTGATCCGCTTCTACAAGAGCTAGAGAAGAGAGGCGACTACTGCCAAGCCTTCGCAGACGACGTGGTCCTGGTTTTCGACGCGGACACTGCAGTCGATGTCCAAAGCCAAGCAAATGCCGCCCTCGCCTATGTTCGGTCCTGGGGAATCAAAAACAAGCTGAGGTTCGCGCCCCATAAGACGAACGCAATGGTGCTGACGCGTAAACTTAAGTTTGATAACCCAGTTCTGAGCATGGGTGGGGTCGCCATTTGCTTAACCAACGAAATAAAAATCTTGGGGCTCACCCTAGACAGTAAGCTTCTATTTAACAGCCACGTTGCGAAGACCTGCAAAAAGGCGTTAAATCTTTACAAGCAGCTGTCTAGGGCTGCCAAGATAAGTTGGGGCTTACATCCAGATGTCATAAGAACCATTTACGTTGCTGTGGTGGAGCCGGTCATCATGTACGCTGCTAGTGTATGGGCACCGTCGGCCAGAAAACTGGGAGTGCAAAAACTACTGAATGCGGTTCAGAGAGGGTTCGCACAAAAAATGTGCAAGTCCTATCGAACTGCCTCCCTAAACTCGGTTTTGTTGTTGACTGGAATACTGCCCCTTGACCTTAGAATACAAGAGGCGGCAACCCTGTATGAGGTAAAGAGGGGAGTAGGAAGGCCAACAACAGGAGATGGGGAGGTGGAACGAAAGACCAAATTTGCGGAGATTCCCCACCCAGCCGAACATTTAGATCTGCAATTCATATGCTTGGAGGACCGAGAACGGGTAGATACCCATAACACGCAAGCGGTACGCATATACACGGATGGCAGCAAAATTGATGGCAAGGTTGGGGCTTCATTGTCTTTTTGGAGCAATGACGTTGAAACCAAGAGCCAGAAATTGAAGCTGTCGTCCTACTGCACGGTCTTCCAAGCAGAATTGCTCGCTATATGCAAGGCCACCAGGGAAATAATGTCACTCCCAGAAAACAGCTACGGCATTTATAGCGACTCGAGGTCGTCCCTAGAAGCAGTCACCAACAACCGATCTCTCCACCCCTTAGTCGTGGAAATACGCCGTAATCTAGAAGAGTGCAAGCGTGGGAACAAACATGTTGCGCTCTTCTGGATTAAGGCCCATGCCGGACTAGAAGGGAATGAGAGAGCTGACCAGCTTGCAAAAGAGGCCGCTACAAAGCTCAAGACCAAGCCAAACTACGACCTGTGCCCAATCTCGTATGTCAAGCGACAAATTCGTTTGGAGTCGATTGACAAATGGAACACAAGATACATGACCGGCGAAACCGCAGCAACCACAAAGCTATTTTTCCCTGACGCAGTAAAAGCTTATAGCACTATACGGCACATCAAACCTAACGGTGTTTTAACACAAGTTTTAACGGGGCACGGTGGGTTTTCTTCGTACCTAAGTCGCTTTGGGTGCAAAGAGAGCCCATCATGTATCTGCGATCCCAGTGTACCTGAAAGTGTAGAGCATATTATTTTAAATTGTCCTGTCTTTGGTAAGGAAAGATACGAAACAGAACACCTTGTAGATATAAAAATAGTAGCAGATAATATATGTAAAATAGTAGAGAGTAAACTTACTAGGGATAAGTTTTTAGAATATTGTCAAAATATAGCAAATAAGGTAATAAAAAGAAATAGATAGATAAGTTAAGTTAATATATATATTGTTAACATATATATAAGAAACTTAAAATAAAACTAGATATAAAATAACTAGTAATTAAGCAAAAATATTTTTAAGACTTGTTAATTTTAATATTGTAAATAAAAAGTTGGTGCACACTTAATTAAAATACCCCACTAGCGAAATAGGAAATATAGTAGTAAATATATATATAGAGATATCAAAAATCTCTAATTATGTTAGAGGGACGACGTAGTGGCGTTTCGAGACGCCGGAAAAAAAAAAAAAAAAAAAAAAAAAAAAAAAAAAAAAAAAAAAAAAAAAAAAAAAACCTAACCTAACCTAACCTAACCTTTTTTTTTTTTATATTCTTCCCGGACGCAGTAAGTGCATATAGAATAGTCAGGAAAGTTGAACCAACAAGTGCGATGACCCAGGTAATGACAGGACACGGTGGGTTCTCCGACTACTTGAGCCGCTTCAAGTGTAAGGAGGACCCATCGTGTATATGTGAGCCAGGAGTTAATGAAACCGCGATGCACGTCTTACTAGAATGCCCTGTTCATGCCCACAAAAGATACGAAGCCGAACAGCTATTAAATTGTGATCTTTCGGTAGAAAACATAAGTAAAATTATGATAGACAGCACAAAGAGACGAACGTTTATAAAATATTGTACAGAAATTGTAAATTTAGTAATAAAAAGAAACAAATAGATAGATAAAATATGATGAATATATATTGTTGAATATATAGGACATACATATATGTAACCTAGAAATAAGAATAAAAAGAAAATAGAGATAAGTATAATAAAGAATGTATTTAAATTTAAGTTGTATGTAAAACCAAACCGATAGATTATATAAACTAAGAAAAACCTCAAATGTAAGATTTGTAGTAATAAATTTAATGTAGTAGAAGTAAGATAGTCTATAAGTAAAAAACCCGCAGAAAAAGAGGGTCTTTTATCCTACGGGATAGCCTTAAATAAAGAAACACCCTGTCCTCAACTCCCAGATAGCCTACTAAAGTCCCATGATCATGTCAGGGGTATGTTAGTCGACGCCTTAGTGCCATTTCGAGATGGTGGTACGGGTAGGGAAAAAAAAAAAAAAAAAAAAAAAAAAAAAACCTAACCATTCCGCTCCGAACCGCGGTCGAGAGCGCCACGAAACAAGTCCACTCCACGCCGAAAAATTCACAAAAATTGGTTTTTATCGTCATTTCATACCGTGTGATATATCAAAAGTTGCGGAAGCGCGAGGCGCACATGTTTGTGAAAACCGCTTGGTGATAAAGTGTTTTTTCGGAAAGTTATCACAGAAAAAGTGATTTTTTCAAGTTTTTGAAAGTTTAAAAGTGGAATTACTCGTGATTCGTAGCGACGACCTATACTTTTTCAACTGCCCTCTGAAGGGCGTTTGGGAGCTCTACAGTTTGACACCTTTTGCGGAATTTTTCCGCGAAAGGTCACCGAGTTATCAGCAGAAAAACAAAAACCACGTGGCCACGAGGTCGGTGATCCAGGGCTGCGTGGATACATCTGACACGTTCTGCTGTTGCGGAACACTACGAGGACCCCGGAGGCAGTTGAAGATCTTCTAAAAGTTAAGTGGCTGCTTAGATACAAGGACTTGAAGTTTTGTGCCGTTGAACATTTATTTCAAAATTTTTTATTTTAAAATCTAGAGCGAGAACATACATACTTTATTAGCTCTATCTGTTAACCTTAACGAGTAGTTTATAATATAAAAAATTCATATAGTGTTAATGCTAAAATATTTCGAGTTATAAATTTTTATGTCCGAAGGTCAACCGCAAGATTTTTAAAAATCGTTGTTTCTCAAAAACTATAAGAGATAGCCAAATTTTAACGTCACCTTGAGTATCTAACGATAGTTAGATACCCAAACAACTTTGTATTTTAAGTTTAGTGTTACCCCCCTTTTTTCAAAAATTTTAATATATTAATTCAAAATTGTTTTTAAAAGTTTTGTATGGGAAAGTTTCTTCATTTGTAAATTTTTAATTTGAGTCATATTCAAATCATTTTAAAACGCTAAAATTCTAAATTCATCCCCTACCCCCTCACCCCCCTCAATTAGCCGATTCCATAAATCCCCCAAAAATCTTTATTTTAAAATTTTGTAAATCTAATTATATAGATCCTTATTTATAAATATTTATCCAAAAATTTTTACTCCCCTAACTCTAACCCCTTCCCTCCCACAGATTTTTAAACCTTTAATTGCAAATATCTCGTAAACGGTTAGAGTTAGAGCATTTCTGACCAGACTTTTATTTTAGATATATATCTAAAATAAAAGATTGCTTGGCTTATCCAAATTAATAAAAAAGTTTAAAAATACCCCCCCCTTCCCCTCCAAAATTTTTAAAAATTTGTAACTTCTAGGCCAAAGCTCCAAATCGGACGCGGATTTTTGTGTTAGTCTTAAGAATTTTAGATATAAGTCTTTTGATCAAAATATCTACTCTACATAGAGTACATTGTAGAGATATTTATGTCACTGTATATAAGTGTTTGCTTGCTCGTATCTTTCTAGCTAACGCACCAAATCTATCGCGGTTCTTCTTAGTGATAGTGCGCCGACTGGACAATCGGACCAACTAGTGTAAGTGACTCTACATAGAGTCTACAAAGACTTAGTGACAAAATTCAATTTGAATTTATTTTACTGCAAACGGAGACCTTTTACGGGCACAAGTAACTACACTTTATAGGGACGACTCTACATAGAGCAAAAATTTATTTATCTTTGACTTTGTTAGAATTAGGTATATACACATTTTATTAGACAATTAAGGAACTTTTTACAACTTTTACAAACTTAAAAACCCAAAACCCTACACACAAAACGTGACGCGGACGAATCCCTCTGACAAAAATGTTTGGAATACGTACTCCGGTAAAAAAGACAAAGACTACGGAGGAGGATCCTCAGGAGAAGAAAATGGAAAGAGAGAACGAAATCATGATGCCGAAGCAGAAAGAAGACGGAACAAAAGACACTCAGGAAAGTGGAAGAATGGGAAAAGAGATTATGCCGAAGCAGAAAGAAGACCTTAAGAACCTGGACCTGAACCTTACACGTGTGATAGAGAAAGAAGCACCTAAAAACGACGAGACCACAAATGCTCAAGCCAACACGACCCCAAGCGTAAGGAAGAGTATTGGGGAGTGGGAGGCCGGAAATCTGGATCCACCGCCCAAGACTTCAGTTACGCCCAAAAAGGTGAAGATGGTGGAGCTTTTTAAGCCGAAAGCGAAAGCAACGACCTCTCAAGTAGAGAGCCGAGTGACGACCCGCAGAAATTCATCAGAAGCGACAAAAAGCCCACCAAGCCAAGAAAAACAAAACCACAAACTGAGGGATAGGCTGGCAGAAGCAAGACAGTGTGTCACCAAAGCAAAAACCAACTTAGGAAACTCCAGAAATATCAAGACGGAAATTAAGACCGAAGTCATGAACGCAATTGACAGACTTTACCAGCTGGTAAAAGAAGGAGAAAGCGTAAAGGGTAAACCACAAACAACAAAAGAACCTGAAATAAGAGACGAACCTGTAAAGGAGAAAGAGCAGGAAAAAGGAAAAGAACAAACACGAGAAGAATCAAAAGAAGAGGGAGAGCTCAGGAAGAAACTGGAAGAACACGCAATGCTTATCCAGGAGAACAACGATAGAATGGAAAAGCTAACAGCAACACTAGAAAGGCAACAAGAGATGATAGAAAGACAGACCTACGCCAGTGTGGCAGCGGCACACCCAACGAGACATCCCATGGTACAAGCTGCGCTGCACTCAGTAGTCGTCACTGCCAAAGATGAAATGGAAACAGGAGAGCAGGTCCTAAATAGAATAAGGGAGACGGTCAATGCTAAAGAGAGCGGAATCATGGTAGAGAAAATAAGAAAAGCTAAAGACAGAAAAGTGATTGTGGGATGTAGGACAGAAGAAGAGAGGCAAAAGATCAAGGAAAAACTCAGAGAGGCGGAAGAACTCAACGTGGAAGAAATCAGGAATAAAGACCCCCTGGTAATCCTCAGGGACGTTCTCAAACTCTACAGCGATGAAGACGTCCTAAACGCCCTGAAGAATCAAAACAAGGAAGTACTGACCGAAGACACAAAGAACCTGAAAATGGAAATAGCCTACAAAAAACACGCAAGAAACCCACACACGCATCACATAGTCTTGAGGGTGTCCCCTAAAATCTGGCGAAGAATGGTCGACGTGCAAACCGTCCGGATTGACCTCCAACAGGTGAAAGTCTTGGACCAATCACCTCTTGTCCAATGCTCACTCTGTTTGGGGTATGGACACGGAAGACGGTTCTGCAAGGAGACAACAGAGAAATGCTGCCACTGCGGGGGACCCCACATGAGGTCCGAATGTGCAGACTGGCTCGCTGGTGCAGATCCATCGTGCACCAACTGCATGCACGCCAAAATTGACAGGACCAACCATAACGCCTTCAGTCAGGAATGCACCATCCGAAGGAAATGGGAAGCACTAGCACGGGCAACTATAGCATACTGCTAAAGTGGCCACGGGGATTTTACCTGCACAATCCGGCGCGAGACCATACCTAGTCGCCCAAGCAAACCTGCAAAGGAAGGAGTTAGCAACTCAAGAGCTTATGCTTGAAGCGAACAAAAAGAGGATGGCTTTTGCGCTGGTACAGGAGCCGTATATTGGTGCTGTTGGAGAGATCAAAGGCTACAGAGGAGCAAGAATTTACCAGTGTGTAAATCGCGGCGAACAAGTTGTAAAAGCTGGAATCGTGGTCTTCGATAGCGACATTGATGTCAACCAATGTCCAGACCTCACAACACCAAACATCGCAGTCGTCAAGATGCGCACCAGTGCCTGGGAAATAGCCGTTGTATCCTTCTATTTCGAGCCAACAGAACCAATACAACCATACCTAGAACATCTCCAAAAGATCGCACAGAGACTGGGTGGGGGTAGAATCCTCATAGGCGGAGACGCAAATGCCAAAAGTACCTGGTGGGGCAGCAAAAAGAATGATGACAGAGGCGAAGAAATGGCTGGAACAATAGAGGAATTGAACATGCAGGTGCTCAACGAAGGAGACATCCCAACGTTTGCAACAGTACGAGGCAACAAACCGTACACTAGCTTCGTAGACATCACGGCTTGTACAGTGGACCTGCTAGACCTAATTGAAGACTGGGGGGTCGATCAAGACCTGACGAGCTCCGACCACAACGCGCTACTTTTCAAAATTAGAATAACGAAAGCAAAAGGCACACAGATTAACAGAACCACTAGAGTATATAATAGCAAAAAAGCAAATTGGTCTCAATTTCATGAGAAACTGGCACAATTGCAAGACGAGCACAAAATAACTAAAGATCAAATAGAAAAAATCAGTAGCAAACTAGAACTAGACACTAAAACAGAGCAATTTATAAACATAATAACAGAAGCATGTAACAGTAGTATTCCAAAAATAAAAACAAAAAACCAAATTAACTTACCGTGGTGGTCGGAAGAACTTTCCCGGCTGAAGAAGGAGGTCGCGACCAAAAAGCGAAGAGTCCACTGTGCAGCGCCGATCCGGAGGGAGATGGTAGTCGAAGAGTACCTGGAAAAGAAACAAGACTATGAGGAAAAGGTTAGGAAAGCGCAAATAGAGAGTTGGAAGGGTTTCTGTGAAAAACAAGATAGGGAAAGCATGTGGGAAGGTATATACCGTGTGATCGGAAGGACAGCCAAAAGGCAAGAGGACCTGCCATTGGTGAAGGATGGGAAACTTTTGAGCCCAAGAAAGTCGGCGGAAATGTTAGCCGAAACGTTCTACCCAGAAGACAAAGAGGATAACGATGATGGGGAACACCAGCAAGTCAGAAGAAAAGCTGAACAAGTAAACGCGTCCGAGCATGCTGAGGATCATGATCCTCCGTTTACCATTGAAGAGCTGAAACTTGCTGCAAACCACTTTAACCCCAAAAAAGCCCCAGGATCTGACGGACTGACAGCTGACATATGTAAGCACGTAACCACACATGATCCGGAATTGTATCTATCACTGGCCAACAAATGCCTAGAACAAGGCCATTTCCCAAAAATCTGGAAGGAGGCGACCGTGGTAGTGCTCCGGAAACCGGGGAAGGTGAGCTACACGGAAGCCAAATCCTACAGGCCCATAGGATTGTTGCCAGTGATGGGTAAAATCTTGGAAAAAATGATAATGAATAGGGTTAAATATCATATCCTCCCAAAGCTGAGCACCAACCAATACGGCTTCATGCCAAGACGAAGTACGGAAGACTCCCTCTATGTCCTCATTCAGCGTATACGCAACAAGCTGAAGGAGAAGAAGCTAGTAACCCTCGTATCACTGGACATAGAGGGAGCCTTTGACAATGCATGGTGGCCCGTAATTGGGGTCCGGTTGGCACAAGAAAATGTCCCCTCAAATCTCAGGAAGATAATGGACAGTTATCTGAGGGATAGGAAAGTTAAAGTGAGGTACGCAGGGACAGAAGTAGAAAGGTTTACCACGAAGGGCTGCGTCCAGGGATCCATCGGAGGACCAATCCTCTGGAACTTGATTTTGGACCCATTGCTAAAAGGCCTGGAACAACGAGGAGACTACTGCCAGGCCTTTGCCGATGACGTCGTGCTGGTATTTGATGGAGACTCGGCACTAGATGTAGAACGACAAGCAAATGCCGCTCTTGCCCATGTTCAGGAGTGGGGAGTCAGGAACAAGCTTAAGTTTGCACCACATAAAACCAATGCGATGGTCATAACCAAGAAACTTAAATATGACACTCCACGCTTGAAGATGGGCGGGATCGACATCTGCATGTCAGACGAAATTAAGATCTTGGGGCTCATGATCGACTGCAAACTCACCTTCAACAATCATGCTGCAACTGTGTGCAAAAAAGCAGTGAACATTTATAAGCAGTTGTCAAGAGCCGCCAAGATTAGCTGGGGTCTCCATCCAGAGGTTATACGGAGCATTTACGCGGCAGTAGTTGAGCCAGTAATTATGTACGCAGCCAGCGCCTGGGCACCAGCAGTTCAAAAAATAGGCATACAGAAACAACTTAACGCAATCCAACGGGGCTTTGCGCAAAAAATCTGTAAGGCATATAAAACCGTTTCCCTAAACTCGGCACTAGTGCTGGCCGGAATTCTGCCCCTTGATCTCAGGATGCAGGAGGCAGCTGCCCTGTATGAGGCAAAAAAAGGGGTCCCCCAGCCGGCACTAGGAGACAGGGAAATGGAAAAGATGGCAGCGTTTGTAGAATCACCTCACCCGGCGGAACATATGAGTCTGAAGTTCATATGCCTGGAAGACCAAGAACAGGTGGACATTCACAGCGATCTCGCAGTCCGAATGTTCACGGACGGCAGTAAAATGGAAGGCAAGGTCGGAGCAGCATTATCCGTATGGAATATGTTAGCCGAGACCAAAGCCCACAAATTGAAACTGTCGTCCCACTGTACCGTCTACCAGGCTGAACTACTGGCCATATGGAAAGCCACGAGGGAGATTCTCAAAAGCCCAGAGGAGAGCTTCGGAATCTACAGTGATTCAAGAACATCACTCGAAGCAATAACGAATCATGCCTCAATTCACCCTCTAGCTACAGAAATACGCAACAACATACGAGCCGCGAAAAATCAGAATAAAACTGTGCTTTTATTCTGGATAAAAGCTCACGCGGGTCTAGAGGGTAACGAGCGAGCAGACTCACTAGCAAAAGACGCAGCCCTGAAGATAAAAACAAAACCTGACTACGAGCTCTGCCCAGCCTCGTTTGTTAAAAGACAAATAAGACAGGAGACCCTTCACAAATGGAATAACAGATATAGAGATGGCGAAACGGCAGCAGTCACAAAGTTGTTCTTCCCCGATGCCATAGCGGCTTTTAAAATTGTCAGGCAACTCCGGCCAACTGGAGTACTTACGCAAATCATGACAGGGCACGGTGGGTTCTCTGAATACTTGACAAGATTCAAGTGTAAAGAAAACCCATCGTGCAGCTGTGAACCAGGCAAACCTGAAGACGTACCGCACATCCTATTTGAGTGTCCCGCGTTTGGCAAAGAAAGGTACGATGTAGAGCAAATGTTAGAACTTAAGTTAAGACCAGACAGCGTAAAAGATTGTATAAATAATAAAAATGTTAGAGATAAGTTTTTGGATTATTGTGTAAAAATTGCAAATAAAGTAATAATTAGAAATAAGGATATATAAGTTTGTTGAACATATATATTTGAAAATATATATAAACTCAGCAATAAAAATAATTGTCGTAACAATATGTATAAATAAGACTAAGAACAATAAGTATAAGTAGAATAAGTAAGAATGTAACTAGAAATAAGACTCCCCTAGACCCCAAGAGGGTACGATAGGTATGTAAACCCCACCCGTAGATAGCAATAAAGTAAAAAATGTCTTTGATTACGTCAGAGGAACGAGAAATAAAAAAAAAAAAAAAAAAAAAAAAAACCTAACCTAACCTAACCTAACCTAACCTAACCTAACCTAACCTAACCTAACCTAACCTAACCTAACCTAACCTAAGGTCGGAGCAGCACTATCCGTATGGAATATGTCTGCCGAGACTAAAGCCCATAAATCGAAGCTGTCGTCCTACTGCACCGTCTACCAGGCAGAATTACTGGCCATATGCAAGGCCACGAGGGAGATCTTGAAGATCTCGGAGTCAAGTTTTGGGATCTACAGTGACTCGAGATCGTCACTCGAAACTGTCATCAACCAAGGATCCACTCACCCTCTCGCCGTCGAAATCCGCAGTAACCTCAAAAAAGCCAGTAAAGACCAAAATAAAACTGTGGCTTTATATTGGATCAAGGCTCATGCAGGACTTGCTGGGAACGAGCGAGCGGACGAACTTGCGAAGGACGCAGCCCTTAAAATAAAAACCAAACCCGAGTACGATCTTTGCCCAGTCTCACACATTAAGCGGCATATTAGGTTCGAAACCATAGAAGAGTGGAACAGACGCTATAAAATGGGCGAGACAGCAGCCACGACCAAATTGTTTTTTCCCGATGCAGTGCAGGCGTTCAAAACGGTTAGGCAGGTTAGACCAACTGGTGTACTAACACAAATTATGACAGGGCACGGTGGGTTTTCAGAATACTTGACTCGGTTCAAGTGTAAGGAAAACCCATCGTGCATCTGTGAGCCCAGTAAACTCGAGACTGTCACTCATATTTTGTTTGATTGCCCAGTATTTGCGAGAGAAAGATACGAAGCTGAGCAAGAAATGGACATAAGTTTAAACGCGGACACAGCTAATGAGCTTATAGCAAATAAAAAGAAAAGAACAAAATTTCTTACATATTGTGTAAATATCGCTAAAAAAGTCATAGATAGAAATAAATAGGATGTTAAATCATGTTGTACATATATATTGTTATATATATTAAATCAGCATGAAAAATTGTATAAGTAATATGTAAGTAAAGTAGAAAGTAAATAGATATAAGATGAAAATTGTAATCGTATTAAATATAAGCATTCATTGTATAAGTAATATGTAAAAAAAAAAAAAAAAAAAAAAAAAAAGTAGAAAGTAAATAGATATAAGATGAAAACTGTACTAGTATTAAGAATAAGCAAAATAGTAATAGGTAATAGCGTAGTGTATTAGCAAATGTAAAAATTCTAAAACTGTTTCTTATATGAAATAAAACGATGTACTCCCTTACCTTATCCCAAAAACGATAGGAAATAAATGAAGAGTGAAAAGTTAGGACCCTCATATCCCATGAGGATAGTTATACAATAGATAGAATGGTATGAAAGATGATGAAAGAAAGACTCTGACACTGACTCGTCAGAGGGAAACGCAGCTAGTGGCGTTTCGAGACGCCAAAAAAAAAAAAAAAAAAAAAAAAAAAAAACCTAACCTAACCTAACCTAACCTAACCTAACCTAACCTAACCTAACCTAACCTAACCTAACCTTTTTTTTTTTTTTTTGTTACCCAGGAAAACCTTTTATAGGTACCATCAGCCCGGGGGGGCTGAAGGTTATGTGGGAGTCCTGCCTTGAGAAAGGCAGTGTACCCACTAAAAACCTGGGGTGTTCCGCCATCTCGCTAAAGAGAGGAAATCGTGGGATCGCTATAGCGCCTCCATAGTTTCCTCGGCGATTGCCCGTTTGGGCCCTTCTGAGAGGCGTGATACGCCTATTACTCCGCTTAAGGCACCTCGGAACACAGGACGAGGTGCCTTACAGCACGGGACCTCTCCAGTCAGGCAACAGACCCCCCGATCTATTACCTAACGGTCCCCATTAAGGTGGCATGCGGCTGGCAAAAGCCTGCCGCCGACGTCCAGTTCTTCTGCGGCGTATAGGGTCCGAGAGGATATCATCTTCTCGGCCCCTCTCCGCTGCCTCCTTTTCATGCATCACCGCTTCTGCGAAACCGGCAACTGCCCTCCAATTACGGTCGCATTCGGACATTGCCTTTACAATGGCCGGCAGCGAAAGATCTGTACCTACTACAGAAACCATCTCAGCACGCGGTTCCGCCCACACAGGACACTCTACGCGGGTGTGCTGCGCCGTATCTTCTACTGCCCCACAGTGATGGCAAATCATCGTTGGCTCTCTTCGAGCCACTCGGCACAGATACCTTCCGAAGCAGCCATGCCCCGAAAGGATCTGCGCCAAGCGAAACGTAGGAGCCCCATGGCGACGATCGACCCATGTTTGAAGCACGGGCCGAAAGGCAGCCACCACTTCCCGGCTAGCAGCCGGTGACTCCAACCTTTCAGTCCATAGCCGAAAGAGGTCTTCACGGCTTTCTTTCCTCCATTGCTCGATCTCTTCCGGCAGTGGCCAGCCTCCATTATTTTTAATTGCGACGCCACGCCAGTACACCGCACTTAAGACCCCAGCTTCAAGGTCCCACGGCGGTGTGCTAGCCAGCAAGCATGCCGCCTCAAAAGAGACCGTATGATATGCTCGAGCCGCCCTTATAGCAATTACTCTCTGCGGTCGTCGCAGCAGAACCTTGTTCCTTTCATTAAGGGCATCCGCCCACACTGGTGCTCCATATAATGCCTTGGAGCGAACCACACCAGCAAAAAGACGCCGGCACGTCACACTTGGCCCTCCTATATTTGGGAGCAAGCTCCCAAGCACTCCGGCAAAAGCTATGAGCTTCGGAGCTAGTCGCCGGAAATGCTCTTCGAAACTCCATCGACCATCGAGGACAAGACCTAAGTACTTCATCGTCGACTCGATGACGATAGAGGTTCCACCAACAACAATACATTGGCCTCTTGGCGGAGCATTCCGAGGCCCGTGAAAGACGAGGGCCTCGGACTTCTCCAGAGCCACCTCAAGCCCAAGCGCTCTAACTCTCCTAACTACTTGGGCAACTCCAGCAGTGGCTAAAATAGCTACCTCCCTAAATGTTTTACCACGGGCAGTAACAAGGGTGTCATCAGCGTAGCATACTACACTGATTCCACGTAAGTTTTGCCCGCGGAGCACATAGTCATATCCGATGTTCCACAAGAGTGGTCCTAAGACCGATCCTTGTGGAACACCGCATGACATCTTCCTCTCCTTCCAACCCCCCTCCCGGGCAGGGTAGATCACGACCCGGTTGGCGAAGTAGCTCGCCACGCAGTCTCTCAAATATTGAGGCACGCCATGATATTTAAGGGCCTCCGATACGGTCTCCCAGGGAAGGGTATTAAAAGCATTTGCTATATCTAGCGATACCGCCAATAACACCCCACCCCCTGTGACCACCTCCTCAGCAAGATCTCGCACCTTAATAATAGCGTCCACAGTCGAGCGCCCGCGGCGAAACCCAAACTGCCCGTCACTCAGATTTGGGCCTACACCAGTTAAGTGCTGGACGAGACGAGCAGCGACTATTCGCTCAAAGAGCTTGCTAGTCTCGCCCAGCAGTACAATGGGGCGGTACGCCGACGGTGAGTCAGCTGGACGCCCGTTCTTCCTTAGCAGGACTAACTTCCCGCGCTTCCAACACTGCGGAAAATGGCCCCGTGTCAAGCACGCTGAAAATAGCGCCCCTATATTTCCCGAGAGCTCCTTCGCCGCATGAACCAAAACTCTACCCGGCACGCCATCAGGCCCGGGAGCGGTATTCTTAGACTGGAGCCGCGATACCGCCACCCTAAATTCCACCTCGCTGACAGGCATAACTTCCTCGTCCATCTGGTTGGGCACTTCTGGCTGGAGTGCCATAGAAGGCGGGCACCATGCCTCCCTTTGGGGAAAGAGTGCAGACACCACCCGTTCCAGTAGCTGCGGATTGAGAGTCGTAGTGAGCGGGGGGGCCCATGGACGAAGCTTGCCTGTCACTGACTTGTAAGGGCGACCCCAGGGATCCCTATCGAGGGACTCCAGCCATTCCCGCCATGCCAACTCTTTTGCCTCCTTAATGGCTACCTGGAGACTTTTACAGGCGGCACTATAGTTAGAGTAGCGTTCACGCTCCTCTTCCTCATTACGTATTCTCCAACGGCGACAACGAGTATACAGTCGCCGTGCAGTAACGCAAGCTCTCCGTAATTGCCGAAGCTCCGGCTTCCACCAATACATACGTCGTGGTGGTGACGTCGCCTTAACCCGAGGCATGGAAGCATCGCAGATTCGCGTAAGTGCCTCTCCCAGCCTTTCTGCTGCGGCATCTACGTCCCCCACGTCAGAGCTTGCCACCCAAGCTTCTACAATGGCCGCTTCAGCCGCAACCTCTCTATCTAGCCCCTTTAATGACCATCGAGGGCCTTCGCTAGGTGGAGGAGATTGAGCATTTCCTAGGGACGCAGAGACGCTGAATCGAATGTATCGATGATCAGACAGCGACTCCACGTCCGTTTCCACTTTCCAATCTTGCACACGACGCGCAACACTGGGGGAAGCGAACGTTATGTCCACGATAGACCCGCCTTGATGTCGCACGCACGTATGTTCGGCGCCCCTGTTTAGTAGCAGGAGACCCAAAGACGCCGCCCATTCTTCTAGAAGACTTCCTCGTGCGTTGGTTACTGGAGATCCCCACGCCATTGATTTAGCGTTGAAATCCCCCGCAATCAACACTGGACTGGGGTGTACTGCTCCCGCCAGAACTTCGACCTCGGCAAGCACTCGCTCAAAGTCGACTAGACTTCGGTTTGGGGAACAGTACACCCCGATCACGGCAACATTACAACCACCGCCCACAACGGCTAACACGCAACCTTGACCTCTTGCAACTTTCTCAAAGGACAGCGAACCAGCCGTCGTCTGCGCTATAATGGCCACAGTGTCTTCCCGGTCCCCTACCCAGTTATCCCGAGCAGGGATCAGATACGGCTCTGAGACCACTGCAATTTGTATTGACCACTCCGCCAGGCTCTGGAGCAGAAGATCCTGAGCCCTGGCGGAGTGGTTAATGTTCGCCTGCAGGAATCGGATGGCCATCCTAATTGGCGTCCATCCGATCCTCTTCTTGCGCTTCTGAGCGCGCAGACGGCTGCGAACGGGGCACAGAGCCAACCCTAGCCGTCTTTCCTCCTCGTGCTCTCTTGCTTGAGGTTGAACCTTTGCAAGCCTTTGCCCCGACACGATGATCGGCCTTCACTCCAGCCGTTTCGCACACTGGGCAGTGCGGCTCGGCCTCACAATGTGCCGCCTTGTGACCGGGCTTTCCACAGCGGAAGCAAAGTTCACTGCGATCCTGGGTGCTCAAGCATTTGGCCCAGACGTGACCAGCTTCTAAGCATTTATAACACTTTTGGGCTTTGGGCTCCATTACCTTAACCGATACTGAGACCCAGCCCACCAACAATTTCCCGGCTGCCACTTTTTTTGCTGCGGCAACGGGACAGCTCACCCACACCGTTCCTTCGCGCTCAGGGGGCCGTATTATATTGCCAACCTTCACTGACTCTACAACACAGCCACCAACATTGGCAACGGCCGCCGCCACATTTTCCTCATTTATTGAGTCATCAAGGCCAGAGAGGCGCAATTCGACGCACTTTTCGGGTCTTGAGACTCGGACTAAGGCTCCACTCAAACACTCTCTCAGCTTGTTTGCCAGGCAGTCAGCTTTCTCTGCGCTTGTGGCTCCGGCCACCTCCAATAACCTGGCGCCAGTAGCGGCAGTCCGGAACTTGACACCTTCTATGCCAAGCGCTTTTATATCGATGCGCTCTCGAGCATCAGTTAGCATCTGGGCATAGGTGATGCCTTTTTCCACCGCTTCCGGTTGCAGCGTTAATACGACCGCTGCTGTGCGAGGTGACTTCAACTGCCTCTGCGCAGTTCGTGTAGTCGTCCCCTTAGTAGGCTTAGCTGCCGCCACCTTCGTGGGTTTGGCAGTGGTACCTTTACCTTTACCTTTACCCTTACGGGTCACTACATTCCACCCCTCGTCCATGGGCTTGGGACCAGAACTCTGCGGGGGCGGTTCCCTAGCCTTCTCTTGCTTTCTCTTTTCCATTGGAGCTGCAGTCGCTCCACTAGTGCTGGCCACAGTCTCCTGGGGAGGGGATGGAGGCCCAGCAGTAGCCGTGCTTGTACTCCTCTTATCAGCAGCCAGCGGCGGCCGAAGACGCTTTTCCGGCAAAAGCCGGTCCTCCAAGCCATCAAGCCGCGCGTTGACCATATCGCCACATTGTGTCATTACAGCTCGCACTATTTCCTCAACTGCTAAGGGCTGAGTTGGCGCTGGAGCTGGCTTTGGCTGTTGCGTAAGCAGACGCAACTGGGCCATCTCCTTTCGTACCTCTTCTAGCTCGCATGCGAGCTTTGAGTTTGCTGCTTCAAGTCGGGCTACCTCTTCAGTCATTGTGCGTGATCGCAGTTCGGCGAATGAACTTTTGATCGTTTCCGCCGCATCCTTCAGGGCTCGAACATACGTCCCTTTTAGGTGGCCAGACTTTGTGGCAACCTTAATTATCGTCTCCACCGAGTCTGACACGAGCCTAGCCAAATCCGGTGAATCTTCACTGTCATTAATAGCCTCCATCACCTCCGGGGGTTTGCGGAAGGTGGCGGCTTTTAACTCCCTTTTACGCCTTAGCTCTTCAGCCATCTCCAATTCAGCGTTGAGTTGGAGCTCTTCCGCCTTTGCTTTGTTAAGCTCGGCCTTGGCTTTAGCAAGACCGACGTATTTCCCCGTAGTGGGAGGACGTCCACGTCCTCTTCTGGCCGTCGATGCTTTAGACGGCCTTTCATCATCACTAGCATCGGCAGTTACCTCACCTATGGGCCGTTTTCTCCAAAAGCGGCCCTCTTCAGACGATGACGCCCCAGAAGCCCGAGTTGCCACCGTTTGAAAACTTCCATCAGAGTCTGTGTCTGATAAATTCACCATGCTCGCCGAAGCGATAGAAAGGTCGAAAACCCTTTCTCCCTCCCGCCGATGAGAACTACGGCTGCGTGAACGGATCACTCTCTCCTCTTTGCTTTGCGCAGATGCGCAAAGACTTTTTTCCTTCTCCCGACCACAACGGCCGCTACCAACTTCAGTTTTTGTTTTAGTTTTTTCAGATTCCATACTTAAACCCACGAGAATGGGACGAACTACAATTCACTCCCGGGTGACGCCCATCCCGAGAGCGAGGGTACATACTGCGGAGGTCCCCTGGTATCCGCAGGTTTTTACGTGTTTTCTCACGGGTTTTTGTTTCAAGGTTTTCCTTCCTCTGGGCCCGGCCAACTAAGGCAACGCCCCTTCGGTCCATGCCACAACCATCGTACCCCCCTTAGCCCTGACGGGAGGTGGTTGACGGAAGCAGCATGGATACCGGTGGAGAGGCGGCGAACTCTCTCCGGCGAGCCAGCCAATGGGGTTAGCACCGACCAGTTCGCAATATCATCGCTGAGTGATATTAAACAATATCACTAATTTCACCGTTTACAACATTGTACTAACCAAAGTAGGTACAACATATTTACAACAATTTATTTACAAAATATCACCACACAGTTTCTATTTACAAATACCTAAATACAAAATACAAGAAATAAAAACCTCCTCCTCTAAAAACTCCTCCCCCATGCTTCGTCCGCTTCGGAGAAGCCCCTACTCCCCCCCACCAACGTGGCCCAAAAGGACCACGAAGGCGCCTGGTGGTTTTAGTTACGTCTATTTCAGAAGGAAATAGACCAATAACAGGCAGCAACCACGTGAAGGAAACCACCAGACTTGCCCTGAGGATCATCACGACTGTTGCGCTCTCCCCCAGGGCCATTCGCCTCCATACCGCGCCCCCTGCGCCGATATGGAAGGCCTGCATTTATCCAATTTAATGGATAAACCCAGACCCGCCCAACCTAACCTAACCTAACCTAACCTAACCTAACCTAACCTAACCTAACCTAACCTAACCTAACCTAACCTTTTTTTTTTTTTTTTTTTTTTTTTTTTTTTTGTTTACAGAGAGGAAATTCATTGACGAATAAACCGGTCGGGGGGACCGGAATTATGTGGGACTCACTGCCGAAGCAGAATACCCACTAAAACCTCTCCGGTGTCCCTCTCTCGCCATTCTTGCCGAGCCACGGGAACGAAAACCAACCGCGACTCAGCTGACGATATTAATCCCTCTCGTATCGGGCGGCTCTCCTCCCGCATCTCGCATGCGCCGCCCCTCATTTACCCCATCTCCTCCTCTATGAATCTGAATTAGGCGGCGGCGCTGCACTCGCACCTCGTGCAAGCGATACGCGCATCACGCCGCCTCATTCCTCCACCCTTATCACCTTTCACGCTCATTCCTCACCTTATGGCTTTAGAGCCCTCGGCCCCCATGGCCCACTTCCGTCGCCGTGTCAGGAACACATGTCACGACGACGGAGCCCTTGAAGAGGAATCTCTTCGAAGCGATGAGGTCCGCCCCTAGGGACCTCGCGCCCGAAGATTCCACACACCTTATGGCTTCATGGCCCTTATTCATCAAATCTGTCAGACTGAGCGGCGCTCTCCTCCCGCATCTCGCATGCGCCGCCCCTCATTCAGAAAATCCCTCATCTATGCGGAGTGCATGTTAATTGGGCGGGGGCGCTACACACGCACTGCTGCGCCGTGATACGCGCCTCGCACCGCCCAATTCATCCACTCCGATCCCCTTTCATTCCCACTCTACCCTTATGGCTTCATGGCCCACAACAAACAAACAATCACTCATGCAGGCGTGCGAGTCGCACGCCTCATTCATTCATCCCTCTCAGTATGTACATACCACTCACAGAGCTGAAGGGCGCCGGGGCTGCGACGCGGCACCAGGGCCGCCGCTCGCCACTGGCACTCCTCGCCTCGCCGGCGCCGCGCACGCCTTGGTGCCACACCGGTGCCCCGCAGGCCTGCCCGCCGCCACACACAACGTGCAGCGTGGCTTGGCGCAGCAGGTACTGGCCTTGTGGCCGGGCTCACCGCAGCGATAACACTGGTCGCTGCGGTCCTCCTCTGACGGGCAGAGCGCGCGCGTGTGGCCGGGCTCCAGGCACTTAAAGCACCGGAGCGGCCGCGCCTCGAGCAGCTCCACCCGCGCAGACCCCCATCCGACTGCCAGGCATCCAGCTAAAAGTATAGCCCGCGCGGCGAGCACCGGGCAACGGACCCAGGCCGCCCTCGAGCCGTACGCCCCTACTTGCACGCCGCGACAGGTGACGGCAGCCACCTCGCATGCGCCAGCTCTTGCCACCGCCGCCGCGATCTCGGCCGCGGTGACCGACTCATCGAAGCCGGAGAGCCGCAACTCCGCGGACTTCACCGGCCTCGATATTTTCACCTGTTCCGCGTCAAGCTCCTCTACAAGCCGGCGGGCCAGCGCGTCCGCTTTCGCAGATGCTGCGGCACCGCCCGCCACCTCCAGCATACGCGCTCCGGTAGCCGCCACCCTGAATCCTAGGCGCTCGATGCCTAGGGAGGCAAGGTCCACTCTAGACCGCGCCTCGGCAAGGACGCGTGCATAGGTAATACCTCCCTCTATCGCAGCGGGCTGCAAGGTGAGTACGACGGCAGCCGAGCGCGCCGGGCGCAGCTTGCGCGCTGCAAGCTGGCCGGGCGGCAGCGTCGGCGGCCCCGCAGGCGTGGCGGATGTGCCCGCGTGCTCCGCGTCGGGTACCCGGCGCCCCGCCATCGTCTTCCTCTTCCTACCTCCACGTCGACGGCGCCGAGCCGGGGCCGCCTCTGCCTCGGCCTCAGCCTCGGGCAGCCGAGGCTGAGGCCGAGGCAGAGGGGAGGGCTCTTCACCGTCCACCGTCACCTCAGTCTCCATGTCATCTTCCGCGGCCACCGCCGCAGGCGCCACGGATACACCAGTCGGGTCGGGGGCAGCGGGCGCGGCCCGCGCCACAGCTCCGGCCGACAGCACGCGGCGCCGCGGCGGCGTCGCGTCAGGCACGACGCGGGCAGGCGGCGCCGCGGGCCCAGCCCGCACAGAAGCTCGCGCAGTGGCTCGCGCGGGCGGCGCGGCACGCATCGGAGCACCAACCAAAGGCGCAGCGCGCGCTGGCGCCCGCGCGGGCAGCGCAGCACGCAGCGCGGCCGCGGGTGGCGGCGCGGCACAACCTAACGTAGGGCGGCCGGCTACAGCCGCATAGGAGACGCGCCTGACGGCAGCGAGCGGCGGCCGCAGGCGCGGCTCCGGCAAAAGCCTATTTTCGAGGGACTCCAGCCGGGCGTTCACCATGGTCCCCACCTGCTCCATGATGGCCCGACTGCGTCCCTCCTCGTCCACCGGCGCCGCGCCCGCGACGGGCGCAGTGCGGCGCAACGCCTGCAGCTCCTCCTTCAGGAGCTGCATGTCACGCCGCATCGCCGCCACGTCGGCACGGAGCCGAGCATTCTCCTCCGCCAAGAGGCGGGACTCCTCAGTGGTCTTTTCAACCGCCGTCACGCGCGCCCTACCGCGTGCGATTGCACGCGTTGTGACGCGCGCCGACTTATCCCCATGCGGGGCCTCGGCGTCGGAACAAGAGTCCCACGACCTGTCGGACCCGCCCCCTGTTTCGTGGCGCCGCTTTGACGGCGACCGCGTCCGCAACAGCCTGCCGCTCGTCGCCGCAACAGCGACCGGCAAGCGACCGCGTGCAGCGACCACGGGCGCCGCCATCGCAATCGCGCCCACCCTAGGCGCAGCGCCGGGCCGCGCCGCGGGCGTCGCCGCCGGACGCGCACTCGCACGCTCCACCGCACTCACAGCACTTACCCTCTTCACAAGTACCCTTGCACCGGGTCGCGCAGTCGTCGCAACCGCAGGCGTCACCGGCACACCAGGTCGTGCAGACGGCGGTCTCGCGATCGCACTCGCGGGCACCGTCGCCGCCCCAAGTCGTGCAGATGGCGGTCTCGCGGTCGCAACCGCGGGTACCGCCGCCACCGCCACCGCGGCCACCCCGTCGGGGCCCCCCGCCATACTGGCGCCAGTCTGGTCGGCACGCGCGCTAGCCACCTCGCCAGCCGACCCGACCGACGTTCTAGAAGCTTCCATGACGGAAAATTTCGAAAAATTTCGAAAAATTCCGTCACAGAAGCCGCTCACAACACACAAACACACCAAAAACACAAAACACACGAACGCACACACCCCTGGCCCTGAAAAGGGCCTTTCGTCAACAAAAATGAACACCCACAATAAAATCCGACTCGGAAACCACACGTACGCACGCAAACACGACCGCGCTGTCCCGAGGCCAGCCGCCACTAACCTAACCTAACCTAACCTAACCTAACACAAACCTTTTTTTTTTTTTTTTTTTTTTTTTTGATAACGGGGGGAAATCTGCAACCAGACACCTTACCGCACGAGGGATGCGATAAGGTAGTGTGAGGATGACGGACTCGTCGACTCACTAAAACCACCCCGTTGACCGGCCTCGATGCATGTCAAGGGGCTCCGAGAACTCTTAAAAGAACACTTCGGTGCCCCTCTCGCATATCGCCTATAAGCACATCCCGAGAATGACCACCACAGTCATCCCCGTGCTTACGATGACACTTGCCACAAGTGCCACCGCCTTCCCGAGATCCGCATATGGACGGCCAGAGCCCTCGCTCGCACCGCCCGCGGATCTGAAAAGGCCCCTGTTTGGCAGGGGCTACCACTCGTCCCCTCGCGGGGCAGGCGGCGCAGGATCACTGAGACAGCGACCCTTTACCGCCTCCATCCCGAGCGGAATCGGACTCTCCGATCTCCGCTCAGCGGCCTCTAGACGTGTTGCATGGTGTTTTTTTTTTTTTTTTGATAACGGGGGGAAATCTGCAACCAGACACCTTACCGCACGAGGGATGCGATAAGGTAGTGTGAGGATGACGGACTCGTCGACTCACTAAAACCACCCCGGTGACCGGCCTCGATGCATGTCAAGGGGCTCCGAGAACTCTAAAAAGAACACTTCGGTGCCCCTCTCGCATATCGCCTATAAAGCACATCCCGAGAATGACCACCACAGTCATCCCCGTGCTTACGATGACACTTGCCACAAGTGCCACCGCCTTCCCGAGATCCGCATATGGACGGCCAGAGCCCTCGCTCACACCGCCCGCGGATCTGAAAAGGCCCCTGTTTGGCAGGGGCTACCACTCGTCCCCTTGCGGGGCAGGCGGCGCAGGATCACTGGGACAGCGACCCTTTACCGCCTCCATCCCGAGCGGGATCAGACCCTCCGATCCCGCTCAGCGGCCTCTAGACGCGATTATGGTGGCGAGGCCAGCCAATCGTGATGGGCCACGATTGGCTAACAAAGCCACCAACACGCCAGGTGAAGAGCTGCGGAAGCGGCATAGCCACTCCATCGCTCTCCCGTGACACACAAGGGCGCTGGGAGTCGCCCTCGGTGTTACGCAGCGGGTAATTTTTTAGAGAGGTTTTCTTCCTCGCAGCCCGGGCGGTTAAGCCAAGACCCTCAGTCCCACATGAGTCACGAATGACCATGCGGGGTTCCGAGCTCTGGACGCTGGCAAAGGAGAACCCTTCTCCAGTGCCTACTCGGTGGCCTGGTTAGTGCACGCCGAGCACGTCCCGCTTCATCCACTGCGCCCTCCGCTAATCAGAGGGACGCGCGGAGAAGCTCCCTCCCGGCAGGCCATTGGTTGTCCGAGAGTAATCCCCCGATTGAAGATCTGCTGCCTAAAAAGGGCAATCAATCGAGGAATTAGTCTCGTACGTAACAGGGTACACCGTCCCGTTGAGCTATCGATCCCTTCGGACATTCTTAGGCATGTGCGGAGAGATCGGTAGCTCAACAGGCGCTCGAGAAGGTTGCCTGCCATGGTACCCCAACCTAACCCAAACCTAACCTAACCCAAACCTAACCTAACCCAAACCTAACCTAACCCAAACCTAACCTAACCCAAACCTAACCTAACCCAAACCTAACCTAACCCAAACCTAACCTAACCCAAACCTAACCTAACCCAAACCTAACCTAACCCAAACCTAACCTAACCCAAACCTAACCTAACCCAAACCTAACCTAACCCAAACCTATCCTAACCCAAACCTAACCTAACCCAAACCTAACCTAACCCAAACCTAACCTAACCCAAACCTAACCTAACCCAAACCTAACCTAACCCAAACCTAACCTAACCCAAACCTAACCTAACCCAATTCTTTTTTTTTTTTTTTTTTTTAACCTAACCCAAACCTAACCTAACCCAAACCTAACCTAACGCAAACCTAACCTAACGCAAACCTAACCTAACGCAAACCTAACCTAACCCAAACCTAACCTAACACAAACCTTTTTTTTTTTTTTTTTTTTTTTTTTTTTTTGATAACGGGGGGAAATCTGCAACCAGACACCTTACCGCACGAGGGATGCGATAAGGTAGTGTGAGGATGACGGACTCGTCGACTCACTAAAACCACCCCGGTGACCGGCCTCGATGCATGTCAAGGGGCTCCGAGAACTCTTAAAAGAACACTTCGGTGCCCCTCTCGCATATCGCCTATAAGCACATCCCGAGAATGACCACCACAGTCATCCCCGTGCTTACGATGACACTTGCCACAAGTGCCACCGCCTTCCCGAGATCCGCATATGGACGGCCAGAGCCCTCGCTCGCACCGCCCGCGGATCTGAAAAGGCCCCTGTTTGGCAGGGGCTACCACTCGTCCCCTCGCGGGGCAGGCGGCGCAGGATCACTGAGACAGCGACCCTTTACCGCCTCCATCCCGAGCGGAATCGGACTCTCCGATCTCCGCTCAGCGGCCTCTAGACGTGTTGCATGGTGGCAGAGTCTGCCAATCGTGGTGGGTGCACGATCGGCTCCTCACCTGTCCATCAACACGCCAGATGGATAGCTGCGGAAGCGGCATAGCCACTCCATCGCTTTCCCATAACACACAAGGGTTCCCCGCCCTCGGTGATACGCCGCGGGTAATTTTTTAGAGAGGTTTTCTTCCTCGCAGCCCGGGCGGCTAAGCCAAGGCCCTCAGTCCCACATGAGTCACGAATGACCATGCGGGGTTCCGAGCTCTGGACGCTGGCAAAGGAGAACCCTTCTCCAGTGCCTACTCGGTGGCATGGTTAGTGCACGCCGAGCACGTCCCGCTTCATCCACTGCGCCCTCCGCTAATCAGAGGGACGCGCGGAGAAGCTCCCTCCCGACAGGCCATTGGTTGTCCGAGAGTAATCCCCCAATTGATGATGGCTATCCTATAAAAGGGCATCAATCGAGGAATTAGTCTCGCACGTAACAGGGTACACCGTCCCGTTAACCTAAAGATCTCTCCGGACATGCCACCAAGGTCGCCCGAAGGCACTAGGGCTGAGCCCGCCCGAGATATCCGAAGAGGTCAATAGCTTAACAGGCGCTCGAGAAGGTTGCCTGCCATGGTACCCCAACCTAACCCAAACCTAACCTAACCCAAACCTATCCTAACCCAAACCTAACCTAACCCAAACCTTTTTTTTTTTTTTTTTTGATAACGGGGGGAAATCTGCATCCAGACACCTTACCGCACGAGGGATGCGATAAGGTAGTGTGAGGATGACGGACTCGTCGACTCACTAAAACCACCCCGGTGACCGGCCTCGATGCATGTCAAGGGGCTCCGAGAACTCTAAAAAGAACACTTCGGTGCCCCTCTCGCATATCGCCTATAAAGCACATCCCGAGAATGACCACCACAGTCATCCCCGTGCTTACGATGACACTTGCCACAAGTGCCACCGCCTTCCCGAGATCCGCATATGGACGGCCAGAGCCCTCGCTCACACCGCCCGCGGATCTGAAAAGGCCCCTGTTTGGCAGGGGCTACCACTCGTCCCCTTGCGGGGCAGGCGGCGCAGGATCACTGGGACAGCGACCCTTTACCGCCTCCATCCCGAGCGGGATCAGACCCTCCGATCCCGCTCAGCGGCCTCTAGACGCGATTATGGTGGCGAGGCTAGCCAATCGTGATGGGCCACGATTGGCTAACAAAGCCACCAACACGCCAGGTGAAGAGCTGCGGAAGCGGCATAGCCACTCCATCGCTCTCCCGTGACACACAAGGGCGCTGGGAGACGCCCTTGGTGTTACGCCGCGGGTAATTTTTTAGAGAGGTTTTCTTCCTCGCAGCCCGGGCGGCTAAGCCAAGACCCTCAGTCCCACATGAGTCACGAATGACCATGCGGGGTTCCGAGCTCTGGACGCTGGCAAAGGAGAACCCTTCTCCAGTGCCTACTCGGTGGCTTGGTTAGTGCACGCCGAGCACGTCCCGCTTCATCCACTGCGCCCTCCGCTAATCAGAGGGACGCGCGGAGAAGCTCCCTCCCGACAGGCCATTGGTTGTCCGAGAGTAATCCCCCGATTGAAGATTTGCTGCCTAAAAAGGACATCAATCGAGGAATTAGTCTCGTACGTAACAGGGTACACCGTCCCGCTGAGCTATCGATCCCTTCGGACATTCTCTGGCATGTCCGGAGAGATCGGTAGCTCAACAGGCGCTCGAGAAGGTTGCCTGCCATGGTACCCCAACCTAACCCAAACCTAACCTAACCCAAACCTAACCTAACCCAAACCTTTTTTTTTTTTTTTTTATGACGGGGGGAAATCTGCAACCAGACACCTTACCGCACGAGGGATGCGATAAGGTAGTGTGAGGATGACGGACTCGTCGACTCACTTAAACCACCCCGGTGACCGGCCTCGATGCATGTCAAGGGGCTCCGAGAACTCTTAAAAGAACACTTCGGTGCCCCTCTCGCATATCGCCTATGAAGCTCATCCCGAGAATGACCACCACAGTCATCCCCGTGCTTACGATGACACTTGCCACAATTGCCACCGCCTTCCCGAGATCCGCATATGGACGGCCAGAGTCCTCACTCGGACCGCCCGCGGATCTGAAAAGGTCCCTGTTTGGCAGGGGCTACCACTCGTCCCCTCGCGGGGCAGGCGGCGCAGGATCACTGCGACAGCGACCCTTTACCACCTCCATCCCGAGCGGAATCGGACTCTCCGATCTCCGCTCAGCGGCCTCTAGACGCGTTGCATGGTGGCAGAGTCTGCCAATCGTGGTGGGTGCACGATCGGCTCCTCACCTGTCCATCAACACGCCAGATGGATAGCTGCGGAAGCGGCATAGCCACTCCATCGCTTTCCCATAACACACAAGGGCTCCCCGCCCTCGGTGACACGCCGCGGGTAATTTTTTAGAGAGGTTTTCTTCCTCGCAGCCCGGGCCCGGGCCCGGGCGGGCTGAGGGCCTTGGCTTAGGCCAAGGCCCTCAGTCCCACATGAGTCACGAATGACCATGCGGGGTTCCGAGCTCTGGACGCTGGCAAAGGAGAACCCTTCTCCAGTGCCTACTCGGTGGCCTGGTTAGTGCACGCCGAGCACGTCCCGCTTCATCCACTGCGCCCTCCGCTAATCAGAGGGACGCGCGGAAGAGCTCCCTCCCGACAGGCCATTGGTTGTCCGAGAGTAATCCCCCGATTGATACGGGTGTGTCCTAAAAAGGACATCAATCGAGGAATTAGTCTCGCGCGTAACAGGGTACACCGTCCCGTTAAGCTAAAGCTCTCTCCGGACATGCCACCAAGGTCGCCCGAAGGCACTAGGGCTAAGCCCGCCCGAGATATCCGAAGAGATCAATAGCTTAACAGGCGCTCGAGAAGGTTGCCTGCCATGGTACCCCAACCTAACCCAAACCTAACCTTTTTGTTGTTTTTAATAAGTAGTTGCAGAAAAAAAAAAAAACTTTTCTACCCCAAACCTAACATTTTTTTATTTTTTTTTAGGGGGGAAATCTGCAAGTACACTTTTACATACTTTTCCGTACGAAGGATGTTATAAGATAGTGTTAGGATGATGGACTCGTCGACTCACTAATTCACCCCGGTGGCCGGCCTCGATTCATGTCAAGCACGTCCCGAGAATGATCACCACAGCTACTCCCGTGCTTACGGATTTTCCTGAGATCCGCAATATGGAAGGACAGAGCCCTCACACTAAAAAAAAAAAAAAAAAAAGAGGCCCGTTGACACGGACACGGACAACGGGCCTACACCTACTTTAAATATTTTCTTTGTTAGTTTTTTCTTCGCCAAACACATTACATTATTATTATTATTATGGTATCTTTTATGGTACCTATATAATATCATTGTTGGTAGCAAATTTACACTGCTCTCTTTGATCGGACCTATGAAAGAATATCTAATTTCAACGTAAAAACTAGAAGTTGCGTGGGTTATTGTAGTTGGACTTTTCAAAACCCCCAAAAAGGTCGAAAAACACCTTAAAATACCCAAATAGGTTGAAAGTTGGGTAATTACCCTAAAAATGGGGAAATTTTATGAGCAGGCCGTTACAGGTCCGTTTGCCTTCAAAACCCTACGTACCGACTTGTTTAACCTTAAGTTGAGTAACGCCTTCAGGTTCCCAAACCTTGCAAGTTTTTTTCGCGTGCCTCGCGCGCAGCAAGCAGCTCGCGGCTTGTGCTCATCAAAAGATTCCAAAACAAGTTGAAATATGATGGTATAGTCGAAAACAAGATTGGAGCTATGTTCCTGGTGGCGTAACGGACACCTTCAAAGTCCACATCCAGTTTCAAAAACACCTTAAAATATTTCCAAAACAGTCCAAGTCGGGAAAATCTCCCGAAAAATGGGGTAATTTTTTGGGTGCTGCCCTCGTTTTATAGTAAAAATAACAAAAATGAAAAAAGGCACATCTTAGGTTTTGAATTTTTGAATGGGAAGAAGTTTAGTAGCATTTTTTGGAATTTTGGAATTTTGGATTAGAGAATCGTAGGGTGCCGTGATTACACAACCATGGCCTTCACGAGTCCGGTTAATGTACAACAACCATGGAATACACAGCCCGGGAAATAACAGCCAGGAATTGGCCAGGAATGCACAGGCAGGAATACGCAGCCAGGAAAACGCAGCATGAAATTCATGGTTGTACATTTCCCAACATGTGTTGAGCATGTACAACCATGGAATACACGACCTGGGAATTGGCGATTAGCGGCGGAACAACCCCTAGACAGATCAAATAAAGTAAGTACCTATTCTGTCTGTGGCATATATTAACCAAATTATTCAATTCAATTCTTGTTGAATGGCATTTGCGGAGTGTTGCCCGCAATTTCGCCAATGTCACGTTTGTTATACCTTAGCACGAAGGAGAATGACCGGTTGAGATAAGTAATGGTCGGTGAATTGAGTTACATATAATTATTAAATCCAAACAAAAATATTTATTAAATAAAATAAAAAGATAACAATATCTAAACACATTGGAAAAACTAAATAAAATATAAAACTATTTCGCTATAGTATGAACTTATTTTGACACTATTATCTACAAAAATCTAATAAATAACTAAAGTTTTATTTTAAACCTACTAATATATTTACAAATGGGGTAAATGCTATGGAGAGGATACACTTGAAAGAAAATGGACGAGAGATTTCAGGGGGCATAATATCGTACAGCGACAATGGCAATTTTGGGCAGTTAAAAAAAAGTATTCTGTCATAAAGTAACTTTTATACTGGATTCAAAGATTTGAGCGTGCAGCGACATCTCGTGCTAATTTGGGCAAACTTTTATCTTATAGCACGAGTGACAGTTAGGCACTACTCATGCTATCACAAGAACTAGAAATTCCTATCCTAGTAGGTATGCAATGAAACGATACGAGTGAAGCTCAAGGTAGGAAATAAACTTTAGATGCGGAAGAGAAATGAGAATGATGATTTAGTTTAGATACACTATGTAATGAAATAGAAAATATAAAATAACACTAGATACAGTAAGCTTGCGAAAGAATATAAAATATAAATTGAAAGCGCGCGCGTGCGGTAGGTGCGAGAAGCAAAGCGTAGTGTGTGTGCCGGCCGGCCGCTCCGATGCCATCGTCGGCGCAGGCCGGCGCGGGCGCGCGGGACGAGGTCCGCTCCAACCGGTACTGTTAGGGTCTGGTTCAAGCTTCATGAGCGGAGCGGGAAGCGATTTGTGGATGTATGCCACAATCTATAGAAACCTACCTACCCAGTACCCTATTATATATATATTATTTTTTAGTCGTGGGTTACTACCTACTACATACTTGGGAATGCTATGAAAACATAAATGCACATTGTTCATAATTATGATATTTATTTTTAAATTTACACCTTTTCTATAGCTAATCATAAGATAGTTTTGCACACACAACACGTTTGATCAGCTCTATTCATCGCTGGAGATCGAAGTATCGCCGGTAACCAAATTACAAGGTAAATCCAAGTCCAGGTGGAAAAGCAGTAGTTTAACAGCAAAGGCCGAATATACGGAGTCCAAACACAGCACAGTCATCGTACAAATATCACTAATATTACCGGGAAGAGCATGTGAAAGCTTTTTTTAGGAAAATGTAAAACAAACACAGAGCAAAACGGTAGACATTATTAGTGTTGCCAGCGTGTGTTTTCAAAAAAGACCGAAACCCAATTTGCCAGAGACCAATTTCTGACTGCAAAGGCTGAAATTTCAAATAAATAGTAAAAAATCTTGCATTAAATAGCAAATGATTATCTCACACAATTAGTAGTGTGGGACACTTAAAATGCCAGTATTTTTAATAAAAAACTTACCTTATTTTTGATGCGACATCTATTGATAATTTGAGCAAACTTTTCTCAAATATTGCACATCACATTTGTACTGAGTGATAACGCCATGTATTCTGTGGTTAGATATTTTTGTTTGTGATGTGAATCGTAGTTAGTTTTTCTAAAGTAAAATACATGTTGAAGCGCAGGTTTACTTTATAAAAACTTGCCAACCGAACATCTCGTGATGTGATATTAGACGGAGCAGCCCGACAGAACCGAGCCAGGAGCCAGGCACCTGCCCCCGGCCAGCGCAGCGTTCAGAATGGAACCTGACGCTAGCGACGATGTAAGCACTATGATGTTTGTCAGTATATTTTTACCTATATAGTAATAATAACACCTTCTGTCTGATCTTCTACTGGAATTATGAAAAATTCATATCTTTGTACAAATCAATCTATCTCATCTCTAGGCGCCATCAATAGCATCAGTTTATTGCGTTCGACAAACTTGGCTACAAGTTATACTGACTAGGTAAACAAGATACTTGGCAATATTATACAAAGTAATCAAGGTACCTGGGCTTACTTGGCGTAACACTCGGTCGATCTTACCAACAACTGTCTTCTTGCAGAAGCGGGAAGACAGTTGTGTGTTGTGTGGACACAAAATGTGCTGTGTGGACACAAAAGCACCGTATGTTTCAGAGGACACATTTTGTGGTCAGTCTAGTTAGGTCAAGTTATTCTTAAGAAGTTTTAACAATCAGCTTCAACCAGGACCAGCATCTATTTGCAAAAACCTGTGCTAATAATGTTATCTTAGTTTGTTGTAAAATCACGTAGGTACTGTAGAATATCTTTCCAGGTCTCTTAGTACCTACCAAGTACCCGTTAAACATTCTCTTTGTAGGGATTTTATTGTTCATAGATGAATGGGCCAAGGAAGCTGCTTAATTTATTGGATAGGCTTAAATGGAAGGTTTCAGAGGACAGACATTGCCTTTCCTGTGTTTACCCTTAACCGAGTCCACGTCGTATGTGAGTTGGGAGTGCTTTTTGAGGACAATTTGAAGGAGAAAGTATTGCCTGGCTGTGAGAACATCCCTCCCATCATATAGCTGTGTTGTAGGGAAACAAAAAGCTAAACCCGCTCCTAGCTTTTAAGATGGCTACTTGGGCTCCTTCCACCTCAATGAGATGGGTTTTAGCTGCTCCCCCACGATGAAATGCAGTAGCCCAAAATTGATTGGCAAAGAGTAAGGTATACCATTTTCACTGTTGCTCTGTCAGCGACATGTCTAAGCATCTTAAAGATAAGCTTTCGAAGTCTAGGTTGTCGATGTGCCTTTTGTTTCAATTCAATTCAATTCAATTCATTTATTTGCAGTAAAATATGGTAGTATAAGTACAATGATGTCACAAGTATTCTAGTTCCACATATTTTTACCAACTAATGGTGTGCAAAAAATTTCGTTCCCTACTAAAAATATTAAATTTTTAGGTTTTTACATTTAGGATTAAATTACATTACCATTACATTATTATTATTATTAAAAAAAAAAAATATACATTAATCAAATACTAAAATAAAACTTATTACATGTCAAATCAAGTTGCGAATGTCAGTTGGTTTATTTCTGTTAATAATTGTAGAAACGACACGAACCCTTTTCCAGGAAGTCTGAAATTGAGTAGAAGCTCTCTGATATCAACCATTTTTCCAACTCAGCACAAAATTTTTTACAAGGTAGGTCGAAAAACTTTTTTGGTAGAGAGTTATAGATAAGAGATAGTTTTGTATTACTGTTGTGTTACTTTCTAACCTCGGTCTGGCTCCATGTTGTCCATACCCTATTCAGGGTCCATGTGATACCTTACACATAAGAACAATGCTTGGATCCAAAGTAAACCATGTGGGCACTGATTACAGCCCCATGACTTGGACTACGAGGTGTCAGGCAGCCCGCGGGGCTCGTGGCAGCCGGCCTACCTGCGGCTCTTCACGCGCCTGCTCGTCGAGAACACCGTCGTGCTGCAGGCGCTGCAGCACCACTCCCGGGATGACCCCATCCACGTAACTATGCCCTGCCCGTCTGTAGGTACCCTGCCCCGCGCCCACGTCACTGTCAGCTGACCGCGCACTTGTGCTTTGCAGGAGCTCAAGAAGCGCGCCATGGAGCACATGCGCGTGCAGCTGGGCATGTCCACCGTCGACCAGGTGCGCACGCGCATCGTCTCCTTCAGGAAGTTCGCAGCTATCAAGGTAAGTACTATAATCCACTTATCATCCGATGACTGACCTTTTGATAACGGTACTTCGACCCTACCTTCTGATCTGAATCCGGTCTTGCAGCGATGGATTTTTCTACTTGCTTAGACCTGGCTCAGTTAGGCCATGTCCTTCTCTTGACGTAGGCTGACTATCCTGTGAAGGTCGGAGAGGTGCTGGGCGAGCCCACTCCAATCCTGCCACAGGCCCTACAGCGTCCCGTAAATAAAAGCACAGTTTAAAAAAGTGGCCTCTGACCCTGTATTAATCATCTATAATAGATGCAAGGGGCCTGCTTACTTTTATGTACAAATGAGGTAGGTATGAGATAATTACGCGCACGCTCGAAGAGCGGAGGGTGACTAGTGGGGGGGGGGAGGTCGAGCCTTGCAGCGGCGATGCCTCCCACGTGAGTGCGGAATTGAGTGGTCCCCTTTCGTTCACCCAGACTTTTCGTTTCTTCCATGCTCGAAGCTCACGCGAGTGAACTTAAGTAGCAGGTGGCTATCGGTCTCCATAATCTTTATGGAGACCGATAGCCACCTGCTACTGAACGAATGATAATGTAGTGGCGAGTGAAGGACGATGGGGGAATGTGCGGAGATGATGATAGGTTGTGTCTGGGTGTGGGTCCTCAGGGTCGTCAGTACGCGGAGCGCTGCAGTCCGACGGCGTCGTTGGAGCAGATCCTGAAGACGGCGCCGCGGTGGCTGCGCGACCTGGAGCCGCACCTCAACCTGTGGTCGAGGATGGTAACTAGCAACACTTCATCTACCTACTGTGCTACATTCTACTCGTTTGAAGCTTCACAAGTACCGCGTGCTGTCGTATCGAACTTAACTTCTGCTTAGGTGATCCTTTCGGGACGAATGTCATTCGCTGCCTCGTCGGGCATTAATGTTTTGTAAAAGAGATCATCGTAAGGAACGGGAGAAACCTAGCAGCAAGTTTATCCATCTAGATTTGTTCTCGTGGAAGTGTCGCCTCGATGGAGCTCGACCATGAGACGTTTCATCGATGTCCGGTTGGAACAGGCGGCGCGCAAGAACCAGGCGGCGGGGGCTCCTCCCCCGCGTGCGCCGGAGGTCGCGGAGAGCAGCAGGGTGAGCAGCAGTACGCGCGTGGCCGGCGCGCTGATCAGTCGCGCGCGGGCGTTGCGCTCGCTGGAGGCGCGCGTCGTGTGCCGCGGCCTCGTCGGCGTGCCCGACGACAAGCAGAACGATCTGCAGTACGCATGGTGAGTGACGAGCGGGTGCGTTGCATAGTCCGAATGGCATCGCTTTCAACTGCTATACGTACCTATCACCTTTACCTGTAGAGAAGGTCCCACGTTCGTATAAGTGAATGATAGGAAGATGGCCCGGCAGGTGGCGCATGCTGGACGTGGTGAGGCAGAAGCTGAGCATCCAGCGGGACGCGGGGTGCGGCGCGGCGGGGGCGGGGGGGGCGCGCCTCTCCCCCTCGGAGGGGGCGCTCGCCGACCTCGTGCTGCTGCTCGACGACAACATGACCACGCTCGGAGACGCAGCCGACCTCGGCGCCTTGCAGGTACCTGCCCTCTCTACCCTCCCTAACGACCCTTTCACACAATTCGATGGCAGCAGATTCGACGTTATTCGAATATTGTGCTATCTAGCGTTCGACTTCCTCGATAAGATCATCTTCCAGAATGTTCCATTCCATGTCGACTATGAATGACTGTCGAGTGCGATCGAGTCGAGGCGAGAGTTGAAGATGGGGTGGTTTCACTTGCAGGAGCAGGTGACCCTCTTCCACTTGGCGCAGCAGTACGCGCTGGAGACGCGCGGGGGCGGCGCGGGGGGCGCGGGGGCGCGCTGGCGGGGGGCGCACCGCGCGATGCGCGCCCGCTTGCAGCGCACGTAACTCACATTCTTAATTCTTAATTCTTTATTGCACACAAACAATACATAGAAAAAATACATATATAGAAAACATGTACAAAGGCGAGCTTAACCCTAACAAGAGTTTTCTTACAGCAAACCTTTGAGGCTAGAGAGAGGTGACTATAGAGGTAGGTTCGTGCACATACAAAAGTATTAAAATAACCAAATTGTGTCACAAGTACCAATACTTAGATAAATAAATACATAAATTTACAAACCAAACAAAATAAATATACTTACATATATATTTAACCATAAATACCTACAATACTTACATAAATTATATAATACTATATATATATATATATATATCGCCCCCGTAGTTGGAAAACTAAATAAGTGACAAAACCAAAATCGGGAGAAAAACGCGATTTACTATTTTTTTGCGTGTAAAATGGCTATAACTTTTTGTTTGGTAACATTTTTACTATGCATCTTTTGCTATGTTATAAATTGTTACTTAACCTATTTTTTAACCTAACGGTCTTATACCTTAGTTCATTTGTTTGTAAGAAAAAAAATAAAAAGCGACTATGTATTTTTCCCTCAACAAAGTTGTTAAGTTTTTAAGCACTTATTTATTTTTTCGTGTCAGTTGTTTAGTTGTTCTTCGTCAATGATCTGCATACAACTTAAAATAGCTAACATTGAGTGCCTTTATTTAATTTTCCTACATTAGCTAATTTATAAAATGGCATATTATTTACTTATTTTACTCCTATTTCCTTTTTATCCTACCCATAGGTAAAGTTTTAATAAAACTAGTTCTTTGTTTTTAAATAAAACCAATAATAATAATTCGTTATTTTTATCTAAAGGAAGAAAACAAAAACCTCTGAAACATCTTGGTTCTTCTGTTAGGCTTATAGGCTATAGGTAAATAACCTAAAACGAAAAACTGAAAACTGCAAACTTTTCATAATATTAAAACAATTCGTGAAACACTATAATTTTAGGTATCAAAAAAAAGGTGACTACTTCCACCAAAATAAAAACTATCTATGTTTTCGCGCTGGCTACTACTATTATGCTGATTTTTTTCTAAAACACAGAGACTGAAAATAAGGAACAGAAAATTTGAAAGGACTCACCGTGGTTCGTATTTGGAGCTCGCACACACGTATTTTTGCATCTAATGTTTAATCGCCACTGGGCCATGCAGTAGCCGCCTTACATTGCATCGTAGGCCGGTACTCGTCGTCACAGGTGAGAAGGGTAGGACAGGGACGGATATATGGATTGCGTATTAGAACGCAAAGGATAGGGAGCGTCTCTGTGTTCTAGCCTAAACATTCCCCCGGGTTTGACAGGATATATCCTTCAAAACTATACTACCTACTAGCCCAGTTTATTAATCTAACTATGTACTTAGTTTATTTAAGAAACTATCTAGATTTATCTAATTTATTATTTATTTAAAGAATTATTTATTTACTTTATCTAACCTATTTATTATATTGAAAATTATTAACTATACGATAATTTGTGGACTGTATGAATTTTAGATGGTTGTTTATTGATTAGGCAATGGAAAAACCTTCACCAACGGTCGCTTGTACACCCCAGACTTGGTACGTACATCTACGGCACGCACAATGTTATCTTTTCCAGGATACGTACGCTCGATAACCCCCAGAGGCCAGTCGAGACAAGCACTGTTATCAGATTTTAACAGAACGACAGTACCTTCGCGAATGGGCTCCGTATGAGTCAGCCATTTACTACGGACCTGCAGAGTGTTTAGGTATTCTACCTTCCACCTTTTCCAGAACGACTGAACTAAATGATCCACGATACGTTTGCGTTGGAGAAGAGTGCCATTGACGTTAGTTAAATCTTCAGAAGGAAGCGATTTCAATGGTGTCATAACAAGAAAATGCGCAGGAGTGAGGGCAAGTGGCTCGGATGGGTCACTACTCAACACAGTAAGAGGCCGTGAGTTCAGCAGTGCCTCAACTTGAGATAGAACCGTAGTCATTTCCTCGAATGTCAACAACTGATTTCCTATTATTTTCTTTAGATGATTTTTAACACTCTTAACATTACTCTCTGAAATCCCGTTAAAATGAGGACTCAGAGGCGGAAAAAATTTCATTTCAATTCGATTATCGCGCGTTACGTTAGCAAATTTGTCCTTATATTCCTCGGATTCTAAAAGTTGATAGATAGCATCAAGATACGACTTCGCCCCAATAAAATTTGTACCGTTGTCCGAATAAAGAACCGCTACGGGACCACGTCGCGATAAAAACCTTTTTAGTGCATTTAAAAACGCTTCCGTACTTAAGTCGGACGCTAATTCGAGATGGACGGCCTTAGTAACGAGACACACAAATAGACATAAATACGACTTTATACTGTGAATCCCACGGCGACGATACGGGACTATGTTCAGAGGTCCTGCGTAATCCATGCCAGTATGACAAAACGCTTTAGCCTCTTGCACCCTACAAGCCGGTAAGTCAGCCATGAATGGCGCAGAGTTCCGAGGATTGACTTTGTAACATATGTTACATTGCTGCACCCGTTTGCGCACTATGTTACGTGCCGATAAAATCCAGAACCGTTGTCTCAACAAAGACATTAATAGTTGCGGACCGGTATGTAGGTATTTTTGATGGTAATGATTGATTATCAAATCTACTATGTGATCTTTACGAGGGAGTAGTAGTGGGTGGCGACCGTCGTAATTCAAGTCAGAATGAACTAACCGACCGCCTACTCTAAACACCCCGTCCTCTATGAACGCATTGAGCTTTAAAAAGGAGGGAGGCAATTTTATTCCCTTTTCGGCGTTCCTGAACTCGCTGTCAAAATGCACTTTTTGCAATTCCTTTATAACGTATGCTTCGGCTACATCCAGATGCGATACCTGGAATTTTCGTGGCAATTTTCCCACAAACCGGAGAACGTAAATCACTATTCGAAGCAATTTAGACCATGATGACATTTTAGCAGCGAGCTCATAGAACACGAACGTTAACGGAGGAGTCGCAGCTGTATTGACCAGAACATTCACCTTTACTTCCGGTATTTCATCTACAACATCTGTGGGCTCAAAGCGATGCACTGGCCATTCTGACACCGGCAATTTAACGAACGAAGGCCCATTGAACCAGAGTGGGTGTTCGAGTAGCTGAGCGGGAGTGAGCCCTCTGGAGAGGCAGTCCGCGGGATTATCCTTTCCAGGAATGTGATGGAAATGTCGAGGATCTAATTCATTATGAATTTTAGAAATTCTATTAGCGACAAAGGTTTGCCATCGAGTTGGAGAGGAATGAATCCAAGCAAGCGCTACTGTACTATCCGTGAAGGCGTAAACATTCGTTATTTGACAACGACCGGAATAGGCGTCAATGACTAGACGCATCAACCGAGAGAGTATCACATTAGCGCACAACTCCATTCTAGCAAGAGTAATCACGGTCTTCGATGGTGCCACTCTCGACTTAGCACAAACCAAGCTAGTCATTGCGCGGTTTTCAGTCGGAGAATCGACATGTAAATATACCACGCCGCCATAAGCGCGTTCCGAAGCGTCCGCGAAGCCTAGTATCGAGACAACGCATTTTGCATTCACACCTATGTGACGAGGCAATTTAATATTTTGAAACAAAGGCAACTCCGATTCAATTGATTGCCATAGGGTTACGATATGGGGAGGGGGAATATCGTCCCATCCTACGTTATTTTCCCAGAGAGACTTTATTATCAATTTTGATAGAAGTGTTACCGGGGCCACGAAACCCATCAAATCCCACAATCGGGCAATTGTTGAGAGGATATTTCGTTTAGTGCACTCGCGAGCTTCGCGATTGACACTGAACGTGAAGACATCGTCAGCTGGTATCCAAACCAAGCCAAGTATTTTTAGGTAGCTATCGGGACTGAACTCCACTGCCTCAGTCACTCGGTGGGAAGCGGGGATGCCTGCCATAACTTCGGGTGAATTACTGGAAAACTTTACTAATTCGAACCCTCCCGATGCAAACATCTCGATCAGCTGATTTGATACCTCGATACCTTTAGCTACGGATGAAAAACTGGTAGCTAAGTCGTCCGTGAAAATATCACTTTCAGCTACCGAAGCAGCAATGGGAAACCGTTCACGTTCATCGGAGGCAAGTTGACGCACCGTACGTATAGCTAGGTATGTACTACAACACAAGCCGAATGCCACACGAGACATTTCGAACACCGTAATAGGATCACTACTATCGAACCTATACAATAATCTTAAGTACTTGTGGCTATCTTCATTCATCAGGATCCGTAAGAACATATGGCGAATATCTGCACATATCGCTATTGGTAACAATCTAAATTTTAATATTATTTGAAACAAGTCATTTTGTAAGTTCGGACCGGTATGCAATAAATCATTTAACGATTTCCCGGTCGAAGTTTTACTACTTGCATTCATCACTACGCGAAATTTAGTTGTGCTCTTATCTTGACGGACCACCGCATGATGCGGTATTACGTACTGATCATTTGTATTACCGATCTCAGGAACTGTACCTACGGAATGCATGTAGTTGCGCTGGAGATAATCCTTAAAAACATTGTCATACTCCGCTTTAATAGCGGGATTCGATAACAGTCTACGCTCGAGAGATAAGTACCTACGTTCGGCTGTACGCATGGAGTCTCCTAAAGAGGCACAATCGCTTCGAAACGGTAACGAAACCTCGTATCGCCCATTCGATTCCCGGTGTGTGGTGTCGCGATAATAATTTTCGCAAGCTTGTTCGTCTTCAGTTAGGCAATTGGATACATTAGGTACCTCTTCCAATTCGAAAAAACGATTCATGCATTTTTCCAAACTTTCTTCGACAGTACAATACGAACGAATTATATTATAAGCGGGGGCAACGACCGGAGCCTTTCCTATGATTATGTACCCTAACATAGTTTCAATGGCAACGGGCTCACCGTCTGCTCGCGCTATTGAATTCGGACCTAAAATCCTTGCGAATAAGTCCGTCCCCAATATGAGATCAATCTTAGCGGGGAAGTGATAATTACTGTCCGCCAAAGGAATATTATTTAAATATTCAAGACGTGCGGCGTCTATCTTCGCGGTAGGCAATTCACTCGTGATACAATTTACGACCAACGGCTGAATAGTGAACCTGACCGATTCATCGAAACGAGACTGCACGGTTAAGCAAGTTATACCGACGATAGGATTAGTAATGTCACCTACACCGGATACGTATTTATTTTGCGGCTCATGTAATTTGAGCTTTAAACGTTTGCAACACTCAGACGTTATTAAATCCTTTTGCGATCCGCTATCAACTAAAGCCCGCAAAATAACAACATTACCGTCGGCATCCATCACTTTGCATTGAGCAGTGCCGAGCAAGACAGATGTGCCGGGAATCGAACCCGCTACACGGTTAGCGGACGCGACGCACTCGCCAACCGCGCACAGCGATACGGCCGCAGCCGCCGGGATGGACTCAGAAGCGCACCGCGCACCCGGCGCCGGCGCCGTTACTACGGCAGACGTCGAATTATTTGAACCGCCATTGCCCGTGACTACCCCTCTGCTATTCGGAAAATGCAACAAGCTATGGTGACTGCGACTGCATTCGCTACAACGCATGGATTCAGTGCAATTTGCAATAACGTGTGAGCTATCTAAACAATTTACGCAAATACGTTTACCTTTCACTAATTTAAATCGATCATTAGGGGTCATTGACAAGAATTTAGTGCACTGGGGCAATTGAGTATGATCACTCTTCCCGCAACACAAACATGTCGTTTCCTGTACATTTACGAATGTTTTGACATTATTATTATTAGATGTACTACGCGCTCCCGATCCCACTGATAACGGCGTATTATAATTTTTACGAGCCTGAGAACTACCCGCCGATGCTTTCGTATTAGAGCTTGTACTCGCGCTATTGTGTGCGCGTTGTAAAATGTGTGCTTGATTTCGAACAAAGTTAATGAACTCGGAACAACTTGTACTATTATCAGTCTCATTGATTTTAAGTTCAAATGATTTAACAGTTTCCAAACCCACTTTTCTACACGCAATGTGCACAAACACAAAGTCTTCTAAGCTATCTAACTCTAATTGCTTTAGCGCGGAGTATAACGATGAAAAATTATCAATAAAGTCTTCCAATTGCTTGGGAAACTTTTCATTGGCGGCAGGTAAATTCATTAACTTATCCAAATATGCAGCGGCTAGTACTCGTTTATCATTATATTTGTTAACTAAAGTGTCCCAAATGACCTGGTAGTTTTCCGCTGTAGGCAAAATTCCTTTACATATATTCAGGGCTTTACCTTTCAATCTACCTACAAGATATTGTATTTTTTCACCGTCGGTGAGATCGGGATGACTATGCACCGCAGACTTGAAAGTCTCGTAGAAAATAGGCCATGACTCATTTTCACCATCAAATGTAGCAAGTTCTAGTCGCGGTAGCTTTATTGATGAAGACTTTTCCCCTTTGACTAGGGAACTTTTATCGCCGCGCCTCGTCAGTTCAATTTGCGAAGTTAACTGATGTGATTTATATTTAATTTTAGTATAAAGTTGCTCGAATGCAATTAATGAACTGTACGTAGGTACTGGGCCTTCTGCTAGGGACAATTGAAATTCATTTCTTTCCTCTAAAGCGTTCATAAAATCATTACGTAAAGTATCAACGGTAAAACTATCGGCTAAAAAGCTTTCAATTAGCAACGGATCCTCTCCTATCTTACAAATTGAATCGAAAATACCCTGTAATCGTCCAAACAAAGCTGCTAATTTGTTTTGTAGCTTTTGTAATCCACGTTGCTCATTACCGCTAAGCTTTAACGATTCCGTCATTGCACAAGATGGCGAATTGTTCGCAAAGTAATTATGTCTAATCTCTAAAAATCAACGATAATCCGCGATCGATAGGACCAAATGTTTTCGCGCTGGCTACTACTATTATGCTGATTTTTTTCTAAAACACAGAGACTGAAAATAAGGAACAGAAAATTTGAAAGGACTCACCGTGGTTCGTATTTGGAGCTCGCACACACGTATTTTTGCATCTAATGTTTAATCGCCACTGGGCCATGCAGTAGCCGCCTTACATTGCATCGTAGGCCGGTACTCGTCGTCACAGGTGAGAAGGGTAGGACAGGGACGGATATATGGATTGCGTATTAGAACGCAAAGGATAGGGAGCGTCTCTGTGTTCTAGCCTAAACAATCTATTAAAATAAAAATTATAGCAATCAAAATACTTTCAGTCTTAATAACTATCAATAAATATTATTAACTATCAACGTAAAAAGAAACACCAGAGCCAAAGAAACCAAACTACGAGCACCAAAGAAGATAAGTCACCACAACCACCAGTAATTGGTTTTTGTTTGGTAGTAACCTCCTCTTTCTCATAATCTTGGCTAAAAAAAATGAGTCTAATCGGAATCATTTTCCGATTTCAAATCGTCAATTGTCGTGTTTGATGAAGGTAAACTTGCATACCATGCATGTAATTCGGCAGGTATGATGTTCTTTCTGCAAAGATTCAGCAGGTCTTTTTTTTGGCTTCTGTAATCGGAAGGGGGTGCTCGTATGCCGGTTTTAATTCTTCTAGGGCAATGTCTATGCCCATAGGAGTTGTTGTTCTCCTTGTCATTCGTCCAGTTATAGAACAAGACGTATCTATCGACATGTATGGACCATCGTAACCATATCTAAATTTAATAATGCCTGGAAACTGTTTCTCAAATCGCAAGCATTTGATTTTTAGCCAGTTTACTTTTTTGATTCAGTACAGATATTTCTATTTTTGATTATTTTGTCAGCCAGTAATTTAACATCTATCATGTCATTAAAGCTTAATTCGAATACATTGTATGGGGTCACAATTTTGCTGTGCCTTGTCGATCGCGCTCTATTTCTTATGCCTTTCCAGTCAATAATAGAGCATACCTCTGTGAATCGTTTTTCTTTTTCGATGGCACGTATAGAACGATTTCGAGTATAGAAATTGCTTCAGCAATCAATGCCTGGATAAAGAAAATTCCAGAAGAAGTGAGTCATATAACATTTTATTCAGACACATGCTCTGGACAAAATCGTAATCAGTACATGTCTGCTTTTTTGCTTCATCTTGTCCAGACCAACCCGAAATTGTGTGTAGTAGAACAAAAATATCTCGAAAGTGGCCACAGTTTCATGGAGGTTGATTCCATGCATAGTGCCATCGAAAAAAAACTCCTATGCGCAATGTCTATGCCCATAGGAGTTGTTGTTCTCCTTGTCATTCGTCCAGTTATAGAACAAGACGTATCTATCGACATGTATGGACCATCGTAACCATATCTAAATTTAATAATGCCTGGAAACTGTTTCTCAAATCGCAAGCATTTGATTTTTAGCCAGTTTACTTTTTTGATTCAGTACAGATATTTCTATTTTTGATTATTTTGTCAGCCAGTAATTTAACATCTATCATGTCATTAAAGCTTAATTCGAATACATTGTATGGGGTCACATTTTTGTTGTGCCTTGTCGATCGCGCTCTATTTCTTATGCCTTTCCAGTCAATAATAGAGTATACCTCTGTGAATCGTTTTTCTTTTTCGATGGCACTATGCATGGAATCAACCTCCATGGAACTGTGGCCACTTTCGAGATATTTTTGTTCTACTACACACAATTTTGGGTTGGTCTGGACAAGATGAAGCAAAAAAGCAGACGTGTACTGATTACGATTTTGTCCAGAGCATGTGTCTGAATAAAATGTTATATGACTCACTTCTTCTGGAATTCTCTTTATCCAGGCATTGATTGCTGAAGCAATTTCTATACTCCCTCTTTTTCCATTAATTTCTGTCCATATTATGCAATGCGTGTTGTTATTTGGAGGCTTGAACTCATAAACTGATAAGTTTAGCTTGCGGGAGTAATACATCAAGCTGTCTGCAGTTGAAGTTAAAAACTAAATAATTTTTCATTTTGTGTTTCGGCTGCTCCATCCATATTGAACAAAGTCTCTTATTAAATTTTACTTGTTCTAAAATTATAAACAGCTAGAAAGATTTAGTAGAAAATCGAATAAAGGTACTTATTTAATTTAAATAGTATCTATTATATCACAATTATGTTACACGAAAATTATATAAATGCTCTTGTTTAATTATTCCTAACTGCATTTTTCCTGTAGAGCATAGAAATGCGTCGAAGGAAAACTGAATAAGTAACTTTATACATTTTATTCGCCGCAAAGTAACGCATAATTACACTTAGCTATTTTATTGCCGAGTTAACTATTTCTCCTTCGCTACTTTTTTCTCATTGCTTCAAAATTTATTTTTCCATCTTTGACGTATTGACAGGTTCATTTTTTTATATTTTATTATTGAAATATGATATCAAAACTTTAGTGACATAGAAAGATGCAGCTTGAATTGGACTTTATGAACGTGCAGTAAAGTCGATTTGGCAAAATGTGTTAGTTATTTAGTTTTCCAACTACGGGGACGATATATATAAATAAATACAAACACGGTACATAAAAATACTTACTAATGTTTATAGAGACAGATAGTGCTCTCTGACGTTCTTCTTAAACATGCTAAGCGAAGTACTAGCACGAATATCATGGGGTAGGGAATTCCACAGTTTGACCGCGGATACCGTGAAGGATCCACCGTAGCGGCTAGATGAATGCTGAGGAGTTTTTAGTAGGAGAGACATTCATTCATTCATTCTATCGATCACTCGTTCAGTTCATTATTTTTTTTTATAAACCTTGAAAACACAAAGTAAAACTTGTAGAAATCAAATGCATGCCTCCGCTAAACTATTTACTAAAAGTTACAACGTAACACACGTCACCCTACCCGAGTGAATTCTTCGTTCACTCGGTCCTTTGTTCACATTCGCTGTCTATTCAATATCGATACGTTCGTACATTTGTTCTCTCCTCGGTGTTGAGGGATAGCAATGGGATGCGTGTTGCAGGGGCCTGTACTCGTCGGTGATCCTGCTGCAGCGTCGCTGGCACGAGCTGAAGCTGGCCGCGCGGCAATCCTTCGCGGCCTACACGCGGCCTAGAGACCAAGAGTTGGCCCAGCCACCGAGTCCGCTGCATACTTCCATTGTGAAGCGGTAATGCGCTTAGTTCGTTAGTTCTGGACTGATGTTAGCCGAGTAAGAGTAACGTAGAGTCGGTACTTGTGTTATAATACGAGTGAGCGCTCTCGTGCTGCGGTCAACTCATTTCAAATGTTGACTAAAGGAATCACTTTGAGCGATAAGACCGCCGCACACAGTGTTTGCGTCGTGTATGTTGCTTTGTTTTATCCTCTGAATAGGACGATCACAAGTAGGTACAAATTACATTTTCCTCTAAATAATTCACTTCGCTATTCTTATACTAATAAAACAATAGGAAAACTAATAGTTTTATCGAAATTGACAACAAAGCATTTTCATTTATTTTTTTGGTTCTGTTAGTACTGGCGTTGGTATTGAATTATCATTCAATCTGAATGAATGAAAATAAATTGTTCTACATTTTAGTAACTCAGTGTAGTAGTTCATTTAGTACTAGCGAAACGCGCGCGACTTCGTCCACGTGAAGCTATTTTTATACAGACTTCAACCCCCGCTGTAGTACGCGTTCAGAGGTTGAATTTCGGGAATTTGCTTTCTACTACTACTTGTATACTCTGAGAAAATGTGAAGTTTCTACAAGCAGTGGTTGAGGCTGCGCGTGATCTATATCTCAGTCGGTCACTCAGGACAAACATTCTTTTAATTGGGATAGATTTGTGCATCAAAGTAAAAGTTGATTCGTTCCTTCTTTCATTCACGAACTCCCACAGATTCCCACACGTGGTGACGTCACCGGCGCGGACGTGGCGCGAGCTTGTGAACGCGGGCCTCGTTGTACAAACCGACGGGGACGAGGTAACCTACAACTGCTTCCGCTCATTCATTCATTCATCCATTCATTAGTCACTCTACTTCTGTGTATGTTTTTTTTGTATCCGTAATATACACATTCTGAGTTAGTTGTTAGATATCTTGAATATGCCACATGCATGTGCCATGCGGGAAGCTAGCAGTAGCTCTGCCTTCTGTACTGAAGGCTCTGGGTTCGATCCCCACCGACCACAAACATTTGTGTGATGTTTATTCTCTTTTTGGGAGTTTATGCAAGCATTAAACGTAAAAGTATTACAAAAAAAAGTAAGTAAGTTGTTAAAAATAAGTTAAGTTATTAAAAGTAGTTAAGTGATTGGGATGTAAACGAAATAAATAAATACATAATATGAAACAGTTGAGTTGGGTGTTATATTATATTCTATATATGTTTAAAAAAAAAACTGAGTATCAGTCATCTGGTTCCCATAGTACAAGTTGTGCTCAGTTTGGAGCTAGATGATGTCACGTAGAAATGTTCAGAAAATGACTCAAGCTGGATGATTACAGGCAGCAGGTAACGGAGATGTTAGTCCTCACTTGGGACAAAGCATTGCCTCGTAGGTCACGCTCGTTATTAACGTGCCCTACCATGCAATTCTAGGCGGCATCCAGGTGCCTGCGAAGACCCTATATAACACCCTTGAAAGTGGCACACGCTGCACTCACAGGCTGGAGTCATGGTGCCAGTGCCCGCTAGGAGCTCTACTACTACTGCTACTACTGCTACTGCAGGGTTGGTTGACGATGAAGCACTTTGTCGGCAGACGGACGCGGCGGAGGAGACGCCTCCGGGCGGGGGGTTGGCCCCGGCACCGGTGAGCGCGTCGAGCACGTCGCCTTCATGTGAGAGCTACCAGTCGTTCGCGCTGCGACACCTGCGTCTCCCGGACGCAATACAGCGTTCGTATCTCTGCCCCTCTCCCTCTCCCTCCATCAGTACTGGCGAGCGATGCACCAACTACGCCGTGTATAGTGTACACTGCGGGCCGTCGGTAACATATTGGCTGCAAGCCGCGCGCGCAATGTAACGGAAACTAAACTTTATTATACTAGATTGAAATCAACAATACGAGGCTCGGTTGATCCTTTCCGAGAGTACCCTGTCCAGGATAGATGGCGTAGTTGGTGCACAGATGTTGAAGAATACGAGTATTAAGGAGACGAGGCGAGGACCACTTCCACGTTGCACACTTTAAATGTGGTTTTTAATAGGTTCAATATTTGTACCGTAAATTCATTGGACATGTACGGACGTTCAGATTAGCCTCGCGCTCGGGTCGGCAGGCGCCTTCCGATTGGCGGGTCGGTAGGCAACGTTCACCAGTGGTCGGGTCGGCAGTGTTGCCTGAACACATTTTATATCTCGCCTTCGCTTCAGTTAGATTAATGCGCTGGAGCGTCATCATAGGGTTAAAGAAATGTATTCACAAAAAGACATTGTCACTTACATGCGAATAATTACATAGCATATTGTAAAATAACAATACTAAGTAGTTAGGTAGGTAGTAGTTCGATTACGCAGTAGGGATTTAATCGATAGGTAAACGTTGGGTTGGTAGGTACCCAGGAAGAAACATAATACCTTAGACCGTGACTCGTCTCACGCATTCATCCAACACCGTCAGTGAAGCGCGGCCGACTTCATCCGCGTGAGTATATTGTATAGTTGCTACATCGCTTGTTGGGTGGTCGCTCCGACGCAACCGAACAGATCGTCAGCCAAATCGGGACGTTCGTGAACACCCCTTCAACACACGACACAACATTACTTTCATCTATAAATTAGGATAAAACACTACTAGTATAGTATATGTAAGTATTATTGGATGAGGCAAGTATCGTGGCGCGCTGGGCGCTCGTGTAACGTGGCCTGTTCCTTCCAGCTGTCCAAGGAGAAGAAGAAGGAGATGAAGATGATCTGATAATGATCGAGAACGAGATAGAGACGATAGACTTGATATCTGAGGAGCACAAGGAACAGAGTAATTGTAAGAAGACGTACGCGTTCGACGACATGCGGCACGAACAGGTATATCATCTAACTAGTTAGTTAACATAGTGCTTACCTGCATACGTTCTATATTATCTCAACAAATATTCCCTCGAGTGGAATTTGAACCCACGACCCTCCCCTTGATACGCGGATGCCCTAATAACCGTTGGGATGTTGAGATGTATGGATGTATCTGGACGTAGCCCCACACCCCACACTTGTATCAGGCTGTAAGTGTCCACTGCTGGACGCGGCCCTTCCACACCCAGTTCTACGAGGAACAATTGTAAGCTTCTTACAATGTCGTTGTTCCATCGGATGGGTGCCCCCACGCTGTAGGTTCTACAAGCTATATGAAGCTTGTACTATGTTATGGTGGTTTTATATGTGACTTCAGATAGTTCTGTTAGATTGGGTATTGCAGTGGTTTTAAGTAGAGGGAACCGTTTAACATCAGGTTTTATTGGATTCTAAGTATGTTTAAAAGAAACGTAAGATAAATATATTTATTTGCCAAAACCATGGTGTACTTACAGGTCACAAGTAAGCTTGCACTGCCTCCCACAGTACCAGCTGTGCTTTGTTTGGGGCTAAAATTATGTCCACAAATATTTACTTATTAATTAATTCATTAAAAACTTAACACGACGATGCCTCAGGCTGGCGGGTGGACGCAGGTAGTGCACGTAGCTACGCTTAACATCAGGTGGGCCACGTGCTTGTTCCACCAGCAGTAGAGAAAACCCCTTGACTATAATGAGTGCACGTTGAACAGTTGAAGAACAGACGCATGCAGATAGCGGAGCAGCTCGAGACGGAGCTGGAGAAGCAGTTGGAAGACATGAGAGGTGCGAGCGAGAGGGCACATGGAGGCGGCGCCGGCGCGAGAGAGAGCGACATGACACTACTGCGCGAGATCCAGCCGCGAGGACCGCCCACCTTTATATACGACAGTGACAGTGACATCGAGTGCGACGAGGACAGGTATACCTTCGACAGCCTCTCCATTGGACATCCTCCAAAAGTCTCGACTAGTAGGCAATTGGTAGGTACTAAGAGATGTGAGGTAATATCTACCGTGCCTGCGGATTAAAGTCGTGTTGATATTTATTTTGTTTATTATTAACAAGTTGACCCGCTCGTGACTTCGTCTGCGTTATTCTTTGAATCTTTCATACAAACTTCATCCCCTTTTTACACCCTTTTTAGGGGTGACAGCTCAATGAAACCTATTTGGTGTTTTTGGTATTATTAGCAAGATTTCAGAAAAATAATGTACACTTTTCGACATGCACAGTTTTATTATAATATAGATTTGTATAATCAGGAGGCGGAACATTGAGATGATAGCTCGTCAGCTAGCCGCCGAGGAAGATGCAGATGTAGTGGGAGAGGGAGAGGGAGAGGGAGAGGGCAGCATCCAGCGGAGCGTGCGCGTGCGCGTGAAGCAGGAGCAAGGCGCGTCGCCTCCTCTCTGTCGCGTCGCAGAGGTCGTCAGCCACGCCGGCACTGAACACGTGGCCAGTGACGTCGCAGATGGCGCGAATGCTGAAGCCGAGCGAGGTGATGGAGCCGAGGCGAGTGGTGAAGATGACTGTGTTGCTATCGGTGAGCTTTCGGTACTAAACTAATAGTCGATCAGCCGAGGGAGCTAGGCTAGGAGAGCTTAGGAAACGAGGCCCAGGAGATGCACAGCAGCGCGTCGTGCGTACTAAGCACCGACCCTGCAAATCCCCCCAAATATGAGGGAGCCCCACGTCCAGCGGTGGACATGAGGCTTAACAGGGGACGGATGGATGAGCTGCGCCGATGGCTCGCGTCCAGCAGGGACCGACCGACCTCACCGGCAGCTCGGCTGGGAGCATCCCTGCGGTCGGCGGTCGCGGGTTCGATCCCCACCGATCGCAAACGTTAGCGCGATGAAGGTAGATGGATGCTCTCCGTCCGGGTGGGACGATCTACTCTTACAAAAAATACTCAATCCAACCCGAGCGGGGCTCGTACTCGTGCACCACCTCCTCCTACGTATGATAGCGATGCGATGCACGGCCCCGAGGCCCCGAGGCCACGAGGGCATGATGTATCCCCAGGTATAAATGTAGCGATTGTGGTAGATGAGAAGCTGCTGATGTTGACTCGCGTGCTGGTGGAGCGCGTGGACGCGAGCGCGGCGTGGCGCCGGCACGCCTCGCGCCGCGGCACCATCCGCCTGCAGCGCCTGCTGCCGCCAGCACCGCCAGCACCGCCAGCACCGCCAGCGCCGCTCGACTCCCTCGCCGACATGCAGGTCAACGTTAAAGTGGAGAAGATGAAGGACGATCCGTGAGTATCGCTGCAACAGCCGTCCCATCTCCGTCGGTGCTAGCTCCGCCTCCTGCGCCCTCACCTGCTGGTGGAGCTCCTTGCGTGTTGCGCTCGGGGCCTGCGTCCTAGCACCGCACCTACTCCTGCCGCCGAGCAGGGACGTGAGCATTGCTGCGTTCCCACTTCGAGGGGGGGGGCCGCCGGTATCGTTGATGTTCGGTTTCTGGCTGGGTGAAATATTGTATTCTAAGCATGTATTTATAAAAAAGTATGTAAGTATCATATCAGCTATCTGGATTGTTTAGTTTGGGGCTAGATGGCGTTGCGTGCAAATGTTCGTCAATATTCAAAATTTAACTACTATAATTACGATAAAAAAGTCCACAATTGAATATAGCCCTCCCCCATATCTGAGAGGTTCGCTGCGAGCACGGGACGCGGGCCCCGCCGGACCCGTGACCGCATCGATGTTTATTCATTTAATTTATTTTATTTATTTATTAATGATTTTAATCTGTAACATCCGCGTGTATCATCTTGAATCGTATTAAAGCTTGTGAATGTAAGCACCAGTTCTTCCAGGCTCGGCTACGAGGACCTACCGCCTAGGGAGACTTAAGGAACTTTAAGACGATTCGGAGTGATCTCTATTCAGATTCCATTGAATAATAAATGGTTCCTGATTGTCCCAGTTCTCCGGAGGGAGGGTCGGGCGAGCGGCAAGTGAAGAAGCGAGCTCGTCAGCTGATCGCGGAGATGATGCGCGACGAGACCCCCGCGCGACCCCCCGCGCGACCCCCCGCGCGACCCGCACCGCCCCCCGACGACGACCCCGCCGCACGACTCACGAAGAAGGTACGCGCTGATGTCCACCTTACTACTCCGCCGAGTAGGCTGTGCTTGTCTAGGCTATGGTACACTTTTACGGCTAACCTGCCGGACTGATCTCGATGAAATTAAGTACGGTGATAGCTTGCACTCTAGAAACAGGGTACTTTAATAATAAATAGAATAGGGTACTTTATTTGTTTATAAATTTGAAAAAAAAAACCGATAATGCCGATAATTTATAACCCCTAACACTACTCGACGAGTTTTAAAAGTTGTTAAGGGCGGAACTAAGTGAATAATTTACTATTGCAGGTTAAATTACCGAATATAGAAGATGTTCGCAAAAACAACTTGAGCATGTTAACGGCGCAGGTAGCCCCCCTCGCGAGCCAGGCGGCCGGGGGGGCCGGGGGGGCGGCGGCAGGCCCCGCCCACCACTCCGTCAGAACCTCCACAGGTAGGTTGGTGGTGCTGCTCAGCATCGACTGGACCGAGGCGAGGGTCTCATAGTCAAGTCGCATTCACTTGAGAGAGCAGGTGGAAAGGTGGCATGGCAAATGAAGCTCTCGTGCGTTCAGATACAATATAAATTAGCTCGCGCGCTACACCACTACTTACACTTATCCTGCTCTGCTTGTTAGATTCAATAAACGAGCTGCACATCGACGATCCCGGAGCCTATGGAAATGACGTCACAACGGATGCAGGGGATGACGTCAGCGCGAATCCAGGCAATGACGTCAGCATGGATGCCGGCAACGACGCGACCGCGGTCGCTCGGCGCGACGTCGCGGGAGGCGGCGGCAAGCGCGCGGACGATACCTTCACGCTGTCGAGGAACGAACTGGATGCATTGTTAAAAAAACTCAGTGAGGAGGTGAGTTCGCTCTGTAAGCGAGCAACGTATTATAATAATAACATAATAATAATATGCCTGGATATACATCCAATACTAGGGTATGTATATGTATTCAAAATTGGCCCCGACTTAGAATGTCGTCAGAGGCGACTAAAGGAACGCACGGATCGGCGCGAGCGGATGCGGTCTCACTCTTACTAATGATTATCGTTCGTCAGCGCGGCGCTCGCGGCGAGCTCACCGCGGTCCGCAGCGACGGCGGCGCAAAGCTCGCGAGCGCGAGCGCGAGCACGAGCGTGCACGCGCACTGCTGCGCGGCGCGACGCGAGCACGCGATCAACGCGGCGCGACGGCGCATGGCGACGCGCGCCTCCCGCCCGCCGCCCGCGCATCTCGACGTGCACGCGTGAGTACCGCCTGTTACTGCACAACATGCGTAAGTAGAGCTGTAGAGCTCTTAGTGAAGGGCTCGTCCGGGCAGTTCTAGCACCATGTCTATTCCTGCCGCTAAGCAGCGCAGCGTGTTCCGGTTAAAAGGGTGTGGGTGCCGGTGTAATTACAGGCACATGAGGCTTAACACCTGCATGCCTCAGGTTGATGGACGCAGAGTAGGCTATTATAGGTTACGTTCCTAACGAGCGTGACCTACGAGGCAATGCTTTGTCATAGGTGATGGTAACCACTTAACATCAGGTGGACCATCTGCTTGTTCCATCAGCAAGTTGTATAAAAAACAAAAAAAGAGGTGAGCGCTCCGACTGTGGTGAGATGTGGTGTGGTGTGGTGTGGTGTGGTGTGGTGTGGTGTGCTGAAGGAGGTGGGGTCGGTGTGGTTGCAGAAGCAGCTCGTGCGGGCGCAGCAAGGCGGCGTGCTCGTGTTGCTGCGCGCACCTGCTGGCGGGCGCGCGCGGACACCAGCGCCTGCTGCAGGCCGCCGCCGACGTGCAGCACGCGCTCGCCAAGCTCACCGTGAGTACCGCGCCCCCCGTGCCCCCCCCTGCCCCCCCCCCCTGCCCCCCCCGTCCGTCCGCTAGTTGATTATAAATTATGTTGTGGTTGCAGGAGGGCCTCGACGTCACCGACGCCAACACCAACACCAACCGTAACCGTGAGTAGTGATGCCCGTTATCTGTTGGACCCTGCTCCCATACCTTCTATCCTGGCAGCCGGTCGTGCTGGACATTAGTACAAAAATTCGATCTTTTTCACTGGGGGCCGACCACTGCCACATTTTATGCTTACATGTATCTCTTGCATATTTCTTTTTATCTGCATATTTAATTTTCACAGAGAAAAACAATAAAAGGGGTAAGACCAAGGCGGACGCCCGTCCGAGCACGTCCATGTCCGGCTCCGACCTGCAGGAGTGGATCCGACAGAAGAACCTCAACCAGCAGTATTTCAACCTCAACCTCAAGGCCAAACCTCCGCAGCCGCAGCCGCAGCTGCAGCCGCAACAGCGAACGCTGCCGAGGCTGGCACCGAAGCCGCAGCCGGAGTTCAAGCAGGATCTCCTGGACAAGCTGATCCCGCATTCGACGAAATCAAAGAATAAGCACACCCCAGAGTTCAGGAAGTTCATCCTCGTCCCGAAGAACGGCGACTCCAACTCCAAGCCGAAGGTGGTGTACAGCCGCAACGGAACCCTCGTGGAGTCCGAGGTCGGCGAGGCGGGCGCGGCCTCGGTCGTCGACCTCAACAGCGTCGTCCTCTCGATGCAACCCACCCGGAGCGGACCTTACCTCGCTCTCAATAACGTCCCGACCGCGACCGCAGCCCCAGCCGCAGCCGCAGCCGCAGCCGCAGCCGCAGCCAGTTGCGGCATCATCGTCCCCTTCAGCATCCACACCACCACCCTCAACAACTCCGTCAGCCTCATGACGACACCCTCGCGCAACCTGCCGGGGAACACGCTCGTCACGCTCACCTCCTCCGCCTCCTCCTCCGCCTCCTCCTCCGCCTCCTCGCCCGGCGCCAGCACCGTTCCCGCCGTCGCCGCTCCCGGCAAGACAATAGAGATGTCCTCCAAAGTGGTGAAGCTGTCGAACATAATAAAGATCCATAAAAAAAATGTATTGAAGTCTCCGCGCAGCAACCTGGTGGTGAAGTTACGCGGCCCGGACGGCTCCCTGAGGCCCGTGCGCATCGCGCCCAAGCCGCCCGCCCGGCCCGATGAGCAGGGCACGCGTGCCCTCGCGCCGCCCTCCGTGCCCTCCGCCGTGCCCTGCGCCGAGACCCTGCGAGGCACCGGCCTCACGGTGAGCGAGCATCCACTTTACCTACAACTTTCTAACTACCCTCCATTCCAAGTGTAAGAATGTTATAGCGTCGCACGTGGTTCTTAATATCTGTGCATATTAGCCGCCCCCGAGCCTATCGCAGGCCGAGAGGAAGGACGGGATCGAGGAGCGGGCTCAGTGGGCGCTCCACGGGCGAGGTACTGAGCGAGCTCAGACGTAGACGTCGCTAGCGGTCACCCGCGTGGTGGTCGTGCAGCATGGAGTTCGGAGGAAGTTCGGAGGGTCTGGTGATGAGGAGTGCACTGACGCAGGTTGCGGTTGCAGGTCACGAAGATAATATCGTCGGTGAGCTCGCCGGAGCCGCGCAGTCTGCTGAAGGTGCACAGCACGCACAGCACGCACAGCACGCACAGCACGTCGCCGCAGCGAGCCAAGCCAAGAGACGCAGGTAACGACGAACAGACGGTGCTCAACGAATCATCGTGACCCTTGGATTGAACATTTGCGTGCTTCTGACCCCATCGATATTTCAGTCTTACTATTGAAATTACTATGATTTTGACAATTCGGTAACAAAATAGTTCGCGAACTACCGTCACTGAGCGCTACTACCATCTGAGCCTTCATATCCTTAGCAGTCGATCACTGGAGAGATTTATATCACAATCAGCTTTAACTAATAATAACTTGAACACTAACAGGTGTACTTCGTAGGACCTCTCGGCCGGCAGCGTCGTCTCTGACCTCTCCCTCTCCCGCTCCCTCTCCCACTCCCACTCCCACCACACCCACTCGCCGTCCGTCTGTCTCCCCATCTCCCTCGCACACCGACAAGCAGCGCGGCAGCAACGCACCGGAAAGCGAAGCCCCCACAGCGCCATCACTCTGTGAGTACAGCACTGACTCATATCAGCGCCATCTAGTTTGAAGCGTGGATAACATGATGATAGATAGATAGAAAGAAACCGGGCTCGGAACCGGAACGGCAGTACCGAGGATTGCCGTTATAAAGGCATTTATTTATATCACACAACTCCATCTAACCCATGTATTTGTTTTGTAATGATTACTTTAGGAAGGGCGATATGTAGTAGAGTAGAGTAGAGGTAGGTACTATAGATATTGTCAGGCAGAGTGCTAGAGCGGTGTGTTGTTTGTGCGCAGGCGAGGACGCTGAGCCGGAGGAGCTCACCGCTGGATGCGACATCGAGAAACTATTTCATCGAACAGGTATCCCTACTGACTATTTCATGAATTTACTTATAAGAAGGTAAGTATAGGTATAGGAAATACATTTCTGTAATTCAACTCTCGGACAACGTATGCTTTGCACTATAACATCCTAGTTACATTCTAATGCTGTTAAAATGTGTGACAGAATAAGTGCCAAACTATAGACTTTATAAATATTCAAAGGAAATTCGTTAACGATGTTTAGCCAAGCCGCCTTAATTATGTCATTAGTCTAATACTAACAAATTAGTTTATAAGTTTACTAATGTTAGTAAACTTATACTGAACTGATCTTGTACGGCTTAGTTTTAATTTAATTATGTTGTTAGGGATCATTGAATCTGGAATAAAGAATTTAATTTAATTTAAAATGTACAACCACGAAAGCACCTGGAATTTGTCAATTAAATTGCGTACCATTTCCTGGCTGTGCTTTCCATGGTAGTGTAATCACGGCGGCATGGCACCCTCACGCTCACATCATATTGCTCACCGATTTTTATAATAGAGGTTAAGTTTATTGTAATAATATCTTAGGGTTAGAGGAACAACGGGAATATATTTAATTGTGACTATCTCAATGGGGATTCGGGAAAGGGGACAATGGGAATGAATTTTTATTATTTTATTTAATTCATGATTTTTCCCCTATTTCTAAACTCAGATCCAATCATATGGGAGTAATTTTTTTTACATCTTCAATAGGTTGTATGATAGAGTGGAGTGTAGGCAAGTAACGTAAGGTCCCGTGTATGCAGACAGGACGATATCTGCGAGCTCGCTGGCCGAAGACGCCGACCCCACGAGCCTGGTGCTGCAATGCGTGGAGAAGACGGGCCCCTTGCTGACCGTTCCGCAGTACTACGTGCTGAGCGACTCTCCACTGCAGCACGCGGAGCCCGTCTACTGGACCCTCGGCCCTCAGCCTGCCAGGTACGTCCAGCAATACTACGTGCGGAGCCCGTCTACTGGACCCTCGGCCCTCAGCCTGCCAGGTACGTCCAGCAATACTACGTGCGGAGCCCGTCTACTGGACCCTCGGCCCTCAGCCTGCCAGGTACGTCCAGCAATACTACGTGCGGAGCCCGTCTACTGGACCCTCGGCCCTCAGCCTGCCAGGTACGTCCAGCAATACTACGTGCGGAGCCCGTCTACTGGACCCTCGGCCCTCAGCCTGCCAGGTACGTCCAGCAATACTACGTGCTGAGCCCGTCTACTGGACCCTCGGCCCTCAGCCTGCCAGGTACGTCCAGCAATACTACGTGCGGAGCCCGTCTACTGGACCCTCGGCCCTCAGCCTGCCAGGTACGTCCAGCAATACTACGTGCTGAGCCCGTCTACTGGACCCTCGGCCCTCAGCCTGCCAGGTACGTCCAGCAATACTACGTGCTGAGCCCGTCTACTGGACCCTCGACCCTCAGCCTGCCAGGTACGTCCAGCAATACTACGTGCTGAGCCCGTCTACTGGACCCTCGGCCCTCAGCCTGCCAGGTACGTCCAGCAATACTACGTGCTGAGCCCGTCTACTGGACCCTCGACCCTCAGCCTGCCAGGTACGTCCAGCAATACTACGTGCTGAGCCCGTCTACTGGACCCTCGGCCCTCAGCCTGCCAGGTACGTCCAGCAATACTACGTGCTGAGCCCGTCTACTGGACCCTCGACCCTCAGCCTGCCAGGTACGTCCAGCAATACTACGTGCTGAGCCCGTCTACTGGACCCTCGGCCCTCAGCCTGCCAGGTACGTCCAGCAATACTCGTAGACGGGTTTCAATGTCATAGCCGCGGTGGTCTCGGCGAGGAATAGCATCACATCGATAGCATCTTCTGGAGTCCTGAGCTGCGGCAAGCCACCGCACCGCAAGCGATGGTGGGCTGGAGAACTGACGAGGGCGACTACTGAGTTGGTTGACCGGTGTGAATGGTTGGTTGCAGGCTGGTGCTGAAGGAGGTGCCGGTTCGGAGGGCGGAGGGCATGGAGGTGGCAGCTGCTCCGGAGAGGCTGTGTCTGCACAACAAGCTGTTCCTCAAGCTGAACGACGAGCCGCTGCTCTACGCCAGGGTATACACGCACACCCCCTTCCTCCCCCAGTGTCCCCTAGTGCTTCTGTGAGAACAGTACACCTCGCGAGCCCTAAGAACCATGCAATCGACACTTTCCCGTTTCACAAAATTGAACTCCGTCCACATGTACCACTGCAGCAATCTTCCCCCCCTTCCCCCCTATATTCACCTCAATTAAAAATCGCGATCGACTAAAAAAAATAATAAGTCAAGGAACCGATGTGCCAATTTCCGTTAAATCGGTTGAAAAAATGCAGGTGAGGACAGACAGCCGGACCGACAAAAGCATTATTTGGCCAATCTCGAAACTAGGACGCTCGAGACGTCCAGCGGCCGCGAGGGGGTGTCATCGCCCCCTTTCACAAATACTGACCTGTTCTATACCAACTACATATAATATTACATTTACACTCTCGCCTCGTGCCCAACACAACTGAACTCACCGCGACAACTAATAAAAAGGTGCAGTGAAACTTTAGCTGGGTGACACATAGTTAGCTGCACACATACATGCGCGAATGTAAACGGCACCCGTCACCCTTCCACTCGTGACCACGCTGTACGCTAGGGACGTTACGCGACTCACGACACGACACGACACGACACGACACGACACGACACGAGGCGCGCGCGTCCACTCGCCCTGCAACAGTTACAGTGGCATCGACAACTAATAGCTTATGGTGTTGTTATATCGTGTGCAGATAATGTACGCGGTGCGGACGGCGGAGGAATTACGCACGGAAATAATGCGCGGAGCGACGCTGCATCTGGTGGAGTCGCGCAGCGGTGCCCTCTCGCCCCTCCTCCTCGCGCTGCCCCCCGCCAGCACCTGCCCCCCATGCCCCCCATGCGCTGCCCCCCCGCAGGGGTCGCGTCAGCTGCAGAAGGCGACGCAGGTAATGCTGACACAACTCTTATTCCCCGGGTTCATTATTCTGGCGCAGTTTCATTAGATACCCTATTCTCTTGTTGTAGATGCTGATGGATGTGCTGAGCAAGCTGCCCCCCCTCCCCGCGGAGGGCCGGGACGCGGGGCCGGGAGCAGGGGCGGGGGCGGGGGCGAAGGGGCGCGCGGACGCGAACGCGCGCGCCGGCCTGGTGATGATGCTGAACAACGTGAGCCGGAAGCCCATCGAGATGGTGCACGTGGACAGCGACGATGAGGAACAGAAGAAGAACAAGAAGTTCAAAGGATTGGAGGTCTTTGAGGAGCTGGAGGAGTTCGACCTATGACCCCCCGCCCCCGCCCCTCGTCCCTCGCCCGTCGCCCTCCGCGCTGCAGGCGGACGGGAACTTGAATCGGGTTAAAGATACATTTTTAATGAAAAATATTGACTTAGATAATTTAGTTACTTATAAATGAACGCTACATTATGTGAGGTGAGTGTTAGATAGCAGTGCGGTGTGAATGATTGTTGCGGAACCCGCGCTCATCAACTCATCTTATAATGACATTATCCCAAAGACTTGGATCGAGTGGATTCGAACCCATGACTCTTCCCCTGATCCAGGCGATGCAAAGTCTACTCTCGGAAAGTGAACATCCCAACCCAAAGACAAGATTTTATTGAAGTTTAGTCAAATTATGACAGTTTGAAAATTAGTTCTACTTTCTAGTCTGATGGTTCCGGTTTTCGGGATTATTTTCCACTGTGCCCTGTTGGCTCTACGAGCGTCCGTTAGTCGGACGAGCTTACTTATATTAATACTGTACCTATGGAGTGAGAGATGAACGGCTAACGACAATTCGTAATGATACTAATGGATGCTCGTAAAACAAGAACCGTGTGTTAGTAAGTTAACAGCAATTAACTTGTATTTCTTACATTATTAAGTGTTTTCCTAATAAATTTTTTAAGCACTAGTAGAACAAAGTGTCTAGTTATAATACTTATACTTATAAGTTATAATAACTACAGTGTTTTATAACTGACTGAGCTTAGCGATATTTACGAAGAGCCTTGCACGAATGTGTTGGACATTTTGTGGATGAAATTGTAGTTACACTGCGCGGTGCAGCGGGGGACCACCCCCTGCAGTTGACTAGAGCATGGCGCGCAATGGTATGCAAACACGATGTTACACCACACATGTCGAATATATTCCTGCTTGCCCCCTGATATCAAACTTAAACTATTCTCAATAGAACCATGATAGTTCTAACGAGAAATATATAAGTGGGTGTAGTACCTACATACATACATACATGCATAGTGTACATTAAATAAGTTATAATGTTTATTGAATTAAATTTTTGTTAAATTTGTTAGTTATAATGAATTATTAAATAATTATTCATTTACATTTAGTAAAGGTAGGTAAGTTGTAGATAGGTAATTATTATTTGAGAAAAACATCAAACATTCACATAAATGTAAGTTTAGCGAACTCGTTCATTCTCGTTGTCCCTGTTGTCAGAGTCCTTCCTCATTAGGGCAGTGCAGTGTTGTCTACTTGTGCGAGCGAGCAAACTGAGCGAATCGTTTCAGTGGGAGACTCGCCGCGCCGCCTTCTGATCAAAGATCGTGGGCTCGAATCCGGTCGTGTACCAATACATTTCTCTGTTCGATAATTTTAGCGCGCGATGGCAGTGATCTCCTAGGAAAACATCGTCAGGAAACCAGCTAGTGTAGCTAGTGTAGTGTGTGTGTGTGTGGGTGTGTGTGTGTAGCTGCAACTACTGCAGTGTGCGCATGTACCAAATGTAATATCTGGACGTACCTCAGACTATCCCCCCTTAGACCTACTCAAAGAATCCCGAGTAGGTAGGTACTTGTACCGTGCTCCGGAATGGCGGTCGTGATGTTTTACTATTTTATTTACGAATACTACAAAAGAACTACCAGTGTTGGTAAGTTTCTTTTGACTATTCATGTAAAACTATCCAACCTTAAAAAATTCTGTCAAAAGATATACAATGCTTAAACTATTGCCGTCTCTTACTAATGGGCAATGACAAACAGGGACGAGAACTAAGCAATACCTGTTGAAAAACCGTTTATAAGTATAGGGGTAATTTACTGAGGTTTTTTTATGTTCCTTATTGATGTAACACAGATGTTATAAACTAGGTACTCGCCGTGTTACAGTATAAGAATAACTTACAAAAAAAGTTTTAAAAATATGAACGTTATTGTTATTGTAGTTACACCGCTGGTAGGTACATATACCTACCGTGTAAGTACCTATAGTTTACTAACTGTACTCCTTTCTGTTACATATCCTTTGAAAATGTTATTTTTGTCCCGACTGACTGACTGACTGACATATGCACAATGCCCAGCCTAAACCACTGGTCGTAGAGACTTGATGTTTTGAGGATATGTTCGCCTTGGTGCGTAGAGGTGTACTGAGAAACGAATTCCTGAAATTCAACCTCTACACGGCCAGGTGCATCACGCAGAGGGTAGCTATATCTATACATATACTTCGGTAGTTGTGAAGTACAAAGTTGCAATGTATACATCTTCCAACGAAAAGCGAGCTGTGGCTCGTGCTCCTAGGAGCTCCTAGGACCAACCTATTTGGAAGTATTACCTACCTAAGTTATGTAAACTTCGTAACTTCGACGACTGATGTGGCGCGGCGGGCGAATGTCCGCCTGCGACGCAGGAGGTTGCGGGTTCGATTCCCGCCTTGGGATAAATGTTTGTACGATCTGCAAATATTTGTTCCGGGTGTTCTGGGTATTTTCTATGTATAATAAAAAAATATCTATGTGTATGTAATGTATTGTATTAAGTATATCAGTCATCTAGTACCCATAACACAAGCTCTGCTTAGCTTGGGGCTAGATGATGCTGTGAAGATTGTCCAGCATTATTTAAAAAAAAAAAAAATTAATTAAAATAAATTTATTTAAACTGCGGTCTAGCAATAGTTCTTATCTAGCTCGCTAGAATAAGAATAAGAATAAGAATATTTTTATTGAATAACTGTGTAGTACATTAAGGTGTTATAAAACGCTAGATGGCGCTAAATACAAATTATAAGAATTTTAGCGACGCACATCCTTAACTACCGGTCAGAGAGACATGGAATTTTCAGGGTGTAGGTAGTACTTGGTGCGTAGAGGTGTGCTACCGGAATTCCCAAAATAAACCCCTGAAGTAGTAATAGTGGGGGTTGAAGTTTGACAAGAACCTCACGTAGATGATGTCGCAGGCTTTATTGCTAGTATCTAGGTACCTATATAGGTACAAGGTATATAGGTACCAATTGTAGGTAAATATATAAAAAAGTAAAATTATAGGCTCATCTGTCCTAGTTGTGAAGCATAGAATTCGCTTAGGTACTAATAGAGTAAGGTTCGATTCCAGATTTGTATGATCTCTACATTTGAAAATGGCTATCCCGGCGCGGGTCCCCTGCGTGATGTCTTTGTACCTAGTACTGCTAGTACTCAATGAAGAGTTCATTATAATAAATGATTTGTGTACATTTACGCATAGTTTTATATAAACTAAGTATAGCTTGTACCTAATGGGAACCAGATGACTGATAGAATACTTATAATACGTTTTTTTCGTAAATACATAATTAGAATACAATATCACCCAGACAGAGAGAGAATATTTGTGGTCGGCGGGGATCGAACCCACAACCTATACAAGAGGCAAAGAAGGCCGGGCTACTACTAACTGAGCTATCTGCCTGTACGCGTTATCGCTACAGCCGCACGATGCCCTTTCCTTATTGACCTCAACGCCTCGAGGGAGGACACCGCGGGAGAGGCAACCCCCCAGGTACGTGAGCAGGTACCTACGTCACTACATGATAGACTAAGGGTATTGTTCAGGGCTTCCAGTCCGTTTTTTTTATATTTAATTCATGCTGTTGGAAATAGTAGATGGTCTACCTGATGTTACGTGGTAACCATTACCTATAACCACGTATTAGGGTGTGGGTGCCGGTTTAATTACAGGCACGTGAAGTTTAACACCAGCATGTCTCACTTACCTAACGTGCGTAATTTACAAGACAATGCTTTCTTATAGGTGATGGTTACTGCTTAACATCAGGTGCGCAATATGCTTATCCACCAGCAGTAGGATAAAATAAGCATAGCATTGGCTCGTAGGTCACGTTCTTTCGGAATGTGCCCTACGATGCAACGCTCGGCGCCATCACTCAGGCTTGCCGCATGTCTGTAATTTTACTCACACTGTCATATTTCTTACAAAACAGGTGCTTGCCATGTGTGTCAGTGTCAAGTGTAACCTCTGACTACTCCCTATAAAACATCCTGATACAATCTTGAGTCGGTATAACTTGGTATATGATCTGATGACATGTGATCTGATCGTGAAGTCATTAACATATTTAATTACAATACAATGCACAACTCGAGTGCTAGATATATTAATGTTTATTATACTCTATTCAAATTGTAGAAAATAAATAAAATTATAACACAAAACTAGCGGTAATGTGGGTGGTTTTATTAAAAAATCGAAGCGATCTCTTTTCGTCTCTCGGATGGAAAGAAACATATTGATATTTAAGATAGAAACATGGTAAATATCCCGGTTCTATCCAAAACTGATCATAAGTTACATTACCTTTATAGAAGCATGCAGCAGTGCCGGCGGCAGGAAGGCAGGAGAGGGGGCGGGGGGTCTGTCTCTGTTTCAGTGAAGGGAAAAGACAATTTCCCTTTTATCGACAAATTTTACTGGAAGAAAACTTTAAGGTTTAAGCTCGCCTCCTTGTACATATCATGTTCTCTAAATATGTATTTTTTCTATGTATTGTTTGTATGCAATAAAGAATTAAGAGTCGTGTCGTAGAAAGCTGCGATATGTACACGAGTAGGTGCCTCAGTACTCACTAGAACACGAACCTGCGTACTGTATCTGATCTGATCTGCACACGCGTCACTACACGGCACGGGTACCTACTACTACTAACTCTGACGTTTCTAGTAGGAGTGACTCCGACATCTAATCCTACGGTTGTGGGTTCAAATCCGGCGGTGCACCAATGGATTTTACTGTTTTTAAAATGTATGTGTGCAATGCCAGTGCTCACTAACATCACACTGCAGTCAGTAGCACCTACTACTACTACTACTACTACTACTACTACTACTACTTCTACTAACTTGATAGTGTTTTTAATACAATATCGTCGGTTGCCATCGCAGTTTGACAAAGCATTTTATCGCTCGTCGCTCCGCTCATGCGATGCGGTTGGCCTTACGTACGTACGTACACCTCAGTTTACCGCAAGATATTGTCTTTGAAGGCGTCTCTTTACATTTGAATAATAATACAGCGCTTAAAGTCGTCGCCCGCACGAGGGGCCCCTACCCTCGCCTCACTCGAGCACCGGCATGCGGCAGGTATACTGTGTGGTGGTGGAGTGGAGAGGGCAGCTCACGTGGTCAGTCATCCGTCACGGTGATGTATTGACACGTCAGCTTCAATTACGCACCGACACCCGCTCCCGAGGGAACGTGACGTCACAGGGGACATGTGCTCTACCGTCGATACAGACGCACTACACTTAGTACCTATACAAAGTCAAAAAGCAGTTTTGACTTTGTGATTCTTTTACAAATAGATCAATTTATACCAATTAAGTACAAGAATCTTTGTCTGACTGAATGACTGATATATTGACAACCACCGGTCGTAGATTTAAAATTTTCAAAATCGAAGAGTCGTCTTGTTGCGTGGAGGTGTACTGAGGAAAGGAATTCAAGAAATTCTACCTTTAACGGGTAAAGGAGTGGCGGGGGTTGAAGTTCATCGCGCGCATTTACTATTTCATAATAATGTACGCTTGGAGTTCCACTGCGCGGGATGTGAGACAATGACAACTACCGAGTAACGCGCAATGTAGCGTGCTACTCCAGGATGGGTAATGATGATGTATTCCAGCTAAAAGGACGATGTTCAAGTCACACCTCGGACTGCGACTAGTCTCGCATACCTTCCAATTGTTGCTTGAGCTGATGATGAGGGGAACACGAACGATGTGGATTGTACACAGAAAGGAAAACAACCGCACACTCGCACTAGATATGGAACCGTTTGCTTTCCCGGTAAAACATTGACACGGCAGCGGCGCGTGCGCATCGGTAGGTTGAAGAAGAAGACGGATTTCGTTCGTTCGGTTTGATTTGAAGAGTCACAGCTACTCGATGCTGCTGTGAGCTTCGAGAGGACATTGAACATCGGCAGCGGGGACACGACACGCGTCCATGGGGACGGAACACGCAGCGCACGACACACAACGATAGAACGGAACTATTCATCGGTTTCCGGAGTAGACCCCCAGGACTAAAGTAATATCATAAATTATGTGTTATGTTTGAGTATTTGGATGATTGCTGAGGCACCAACGGACATCCGTACGTACGGCCGACACAAACATCAACGTTGTTATAAACATTGAAACAATATCAAATACTTCGGGAAGCGCCGCGTCGCGGGTGCAGGGCAGGGGGGCAGGGGGGCAGGGGGCAAGGGGGGGGGGCAATAATGAGTTATCTTGACAGGTGGTCGCGTCGCGTCGCGCGCCGTGACAGCCGAGTGCCCCGCGGAGTGCTACATGTGAACACATGTGTTAATTAAATATATCACTGCCATCATCATCATCAACAACCTGCACAAGTACTTACATCGCTACTGAACATACACATTGATCCTTTAATATTTTGAATACACCTTGCTGGTGGAACGATCAGATAGTCCACCTGATGTGAAGTGGTCACCATCACCTACAACAATGCTTCGTCTCGTATGTCCCGCCTTGCGTCCATCGACCAGGCATCCGTTACCTCCTCGGACGAGCCCTTCACTAGCTCTACTAGCTACAAGAGTTCAAAAAAGATTCTTAATATAAGTCGAAATGTTCGGTAAGTAAAGTAGTAAAGTAGGTAGATATTTAAGAAAACAAACATTTAAGTTCATCGCACAAATGTTTGTGGTCGGTGGGGATCGAACCCACAACCTTACAGCGCAGAAGGCAGAGCTCCTACTAACTGAGCTGTGAGGCTAGTCTAAGTCAAAGTGATCACTTTATTCGATAGCCTTTTGACTTTGATTTTGTGCTACAGGTACTTGACGCTAGATCTTCGGAACTGAATCTAGAAGAACTGATGGCTTGGTTCCTACCATTTTTTTGCGTGTACGATGAATTTGCTCTCAAACTCGAAAAGGTTGTCCCCCCCACCCTTGACCTCTCCCCCTCTCACGGGGTGGGGGGTGTGGGGGGGGGAGCTACATCTGTTGATCCAACAACAAGAGCTCGCCTAACACAACATTACTATTTACTAACTCACTACAATAACGTTTTACAAAACTGTTTCTGCGACTTATGACGGATACCTACCAACGTACCAACGCACACCTACGGACGGACGTAGGCCGATCCGTGCTCGTGACAAACTAATCATCGAAATTAATTATATTATATGTACCTTCTGATTTGTTGACACTGTGTGACTCGCACGCGGGCGAGGTCACGGGCACGAGCTAGTGATATGTTTGTAATTGTGCTCGTCACATCCGGCGCCGACGACATCCGGCATCCGGCGTCCATCTACCATCCCGACTAACGACCACCTTATGAGCAGAACTTATATTTTTTTTAGTTAAATATCATCAAAGAATCTCGGTAGGTTCTATGAGGTACATGAGGTACATGAGGTACATGAGGTACTATGAGGTTGGAGATGATGTCTACCCTGCCTTGGGATTCAAGTCGAGGAGTTTTTTATTTTTACTTTCTTTCTTCTAAGCCGGGTACACCATAGTTAAGGAGCTGACTAAGCTGAACTTCCTCTGATGTTTTCCATCACCGTACACCATGTAGTACTTGTTACGTATTTCGTGAGATGTGCTTGCGACTATCAAAGATCGTAGCGTTTCGTAGCACCTCGTAGCTCATTCCGTAGAGGCTCGTAGCGGCCTCTACGGACTAGTCCTTCAGAACACGATATCGACTGGACCCTTTTGAATAAAACTTGGAATAGATTGTTTGTGATTTAAACAAGCTAAGGTTTTGTAGATACACTGTAAATATTCTAACTTCGTAGAGAATTACACTATTCGTAGAGAAGACACCTTTTCAAGCTATATTCGATTATAACTCCCCAAATCAACCCCTCACGTACAACAGGGGTTGAAGTTTGTATGAAAATAAGTTCACACGGACGAAGTTACACGCATTTCACTAGTTAAATATATTCTTAGCTACAGATCTCTAGTGACTTAGGTGAAGGCGTCATAGCTTAACAACCTAAGCCAGGACCGATAGCTTAAAGGACAGAAACGCTATTAATAAAAAAACATTACATCAGTTCCAGCTTTATAATATTTCTTCAAGTAATAGTAAATACAACCAACAGTGACATTACAAAGGTATTACTTACATTATAATTACAATATTTAATTATATTATATAATCAAACTCGATGAACCAGGCACTGTAACACAATTACATATTTTATTAAAAATTTCATCTTAATTAAAGTGATCTTTCTTAATCTCATGTCTAAACTGATTGAGATCAAATTTGGTACAAAGATAGCTTGCAATCTGTAGATAAATATATACTAATAACTAATATATATTTATGCTTGAAAAATAATAAAGTAGTTTTTGGAAAAATCTTTTAAAATAACAACGTTCCCTATAGAGTTTGTAAATAGCTTATTTTTGAACTTTTTTGATAATTGTTTATTATATGTAATATGATAGCGTTGGTGCCTGGTCCTCCCGAGCCTCCCTCGGGATCTGGACGTCGCGACGAGTCCCAGCCTACAGCACTCGTTACGACGTCTCCTACATCTACATACATACATACTACACTTTGATGTTTTTTTCAATCCAATGCTGTTATTTATTTTGTAGTTTACAATCTTGATAGAACAAGCAGGTTTTTCACCTGATGCTAAGCGGTAACCATCACAAAGCATTACATTAGTCACATTTGTTAGAAGCGTGCTTTACGATGTTCATATTATAAAATCCGATCCGATTGGTACTGGTTTAGATCAGTCGAGCTATCTCTAGATTGCTTGTACGGTCTGCAGATAACTCAATTGTTTCATTTGCTTATTTATACTTGTTGTTGTAATTTTCTTTGCAAATAAAGCCGACAAGTTCGATCGTCTCGGTTCAATTTTAAATTATAATAATTAAATTAACTATTGAATAAGTTCAAAACTTAAGCTGGTAGAAAAAAGAATATCAATTTTTATCAAATTTGATGTAACAGTTTTTTTAACTTTTTTTTTTGTATTTCAAATAAAAAAGATCCCAGATTTCATTTAAAATTTCGGTAGATAGTCTGTACATTATGTTTGATGTTGAGGACGCACGTTATATATTGCACAAGTAGGTAGAGTCAGCGTAGTGGTGGGCATCAGCTGGAGGGAGTGGTGGTGCGGGTTCAGTCCTCCTCGCGCGGCAACATGGACGCCACCTCCTCGCTTCTCCTGTTACACATAACTAACACTTCATTATCATTTATCTTACTTTTTTATTATACTTTTTAAGACCAGTCTCACAGTTTAGTTGTCAGTAACTCTGCGTTCTGTGCTGTAGGTTGTGGGTTCGATCCCCACCGATAACAAGCATTTGTGTGATGAACATAGATGTTTGTTCTGTGTCAGGGTGTTATGTTATATATTCTAAGTCTGTTTTTATAAAAATAACAAAAAAAAAACTATCAGTCATCTGGTTTCCCTAGAACAAGTTATGCTCAGTTTGGGGCTAGATGATGTTGCGGATGTCTATTTATAAACGTCCTTAGTACTGTGGACCGACACTGCGCGAGTCAATCCATAGCAAATATGGGGAGGCGTGTGTCCAGGTGTGGAGAAGAAGGAGGAGATGCAGACCGTGCCGGCGGCGGAGTCCTGGTGCAGTGGTACAGCGCCAGCACGCCCGTGTACACGCAGGACAACGCGCGGGACACCCCCCCGCGCTCCGCGACCCCTGCCCCTGCCGGGGGGTCCCCCGTGTCAGGGGGCGGCTGCACTTGTTGCGTGGAGGAGTTCTCCTCCAGGGTGAACGACTCCGATCGCTTCCCGTACCGCGCGGTCAGCAACCACCTGCGAGGCATGTCACTAACTCAAACATTTAACCCCTAACGAGGGGCAGCGAGGATTGACCTTGTCCGGAAAAAAGACATCAGTGCTTGTAAGAAAATAAAAATATAAGCATCGGTGGCTTAGCGGTAGTCTTCCGTTAGTAGGTTTAAATCCGGTCGCGTAGTTAGACTTTTTTTTTAGACAACTCCGCACGTATTGACCATACCTCTCCTGTGGAGGCTTATTTGATTATATAATTATAAAACGTCGTGTTACCTGTTGTTCCTGGGGGTGATGAGCCGCTCCGTGTGGGGGGAGTGGGGGGAGCGGCCGTAGCGCGCCGCGAACGTGAACGGAGCCGGAGACACTGCGCACCACAACAACCACCTTACTCAGTGCCCTACAGCGGCCATGCCGTGCCCTGCGTGCCCTGCGTGCCCTGCCCCAACGCCAGTGCCAGTGGGAACTTATACGCTCCCTCAAATATGGAAGAGGTTCAGTCTTTGTAGATGACAAATACATGTAGATACATGTTGTAGGATGACATGAGCTAAAAAACTTATACCATCATCATCATCAACAGCTTGTAGAAGTCCACCGCTGGAGGTAACCCTCCCTCCACACGTTTCCAGGAAGATCGATTTTCCATCCATCGACTTCCCGCGATTCTAACAATGTCGTCAGTTCATCGGCTAGGATGACGTCCTACACGTCGTCTTCCGGTTCGTGGTTGCTATTCCAGAACCTTTAGTGTCCAGCGGTTATCGGTTCTACGAGTTACATGGCCTGTCCATTGTCACTTCAACTTGCTGTTAACCTACTATCTCTGTAGTGAAACTCCTAGCATAGCTCTCTCCATAGCGCGTTGTGTGACGGGAGCTCGTGTACAACGTATACTAATGTAGTTACGAAGTGGATAATGTAGTTTCATGTGAGGGTGTGTGTGTTGAGAAGTGTAAGACTTAAACTTCAAAAGAAGTACTTGGGATCTAATTTATCGGTATCCCAAGCCTGAATCATTGTCCTGACTGACTGACTGACTGACATAAACACAAAGCAGGTTGGTTGGCAGCGCCATGCTAACCTAGTGCAGACTCACTGTCAGCGCGCCTGCTGTACGCGTGCTGTGCGCCCGCCAGCGCGCCCAGCAGCACCGCCAGCACCACCAGCACCTGCCGCCCTCCACCAGCACCTCTGCCCTCCATCCTGCACGCTGCTATCTAACCAACAAACAATATAAGCGACAAAATAAGCGACTTCCCTCGGTCCTAGCGATGTCGTCACTCCATTGGACGGAATACCGATTAGCTTGTAATTGTAGTAGCAGTAGAGCTCTCCGCGAGGAACTCCGGGGATGATCTCATCCTAGAACGTGAATGAGCCCGCGCCCCCTTCCCTTCCCCCCGGAGCACGCTGCGCTGCTCACAGCCGGGAACAGGCATGCTACCAGGAAGCACCTTTTTTTTTTCTTTTGTAAATATATACTTAGAATACATCCTAGCTGTAGTTGTTGTGTTGTATTGTTGTGTGTAGCATGTTGAACAAATATCTATGTTCAACACACGAACGTTTGTTCTCGGCGGGGATCGAACCCACCACCATAGCGCAGGAGGTTTTGCTACGACGAACTGAGCTGTGACTAAATATAAAAAAAAATAGTATCACAACTTTGATTCCTAAGCCAGATATCCCCTGAAATCTCTTAATACCGAGAGTGTATTCTAGTAGTTGATATTCCATACGTAATGTATTCCAAATAATCACAATAATATTTCAAATTATCATATTTAAAAGGTAAAAGTGAAGGTAGTACCTATAGCTCCACGGAGCGGGCGGCGGCGCCTCTCTAAACACAAAGTTCGGCATAATAGGCCGTGTTTATTATAAAAGTATTGAAAGTTTTTTAGAATTTACATTTACCTATTTACATATTGTTTTAGAAAATAAAATCAAAGTGTAGATGTTAATTATAGAACGTTTGCGGCTGTAAGACCTCACGGAGAAAGAAAAATATTTATCCAGAATTAAACAGTACCTACTTCTAAAATAAGAGAGAGGTGTTATTTAAGGGTTTTGTAAATTAAGGCATAATAATAATAATAATAATAATGCTGGACAATACACACAGTATCATCTAGCCCCAAGCTAAGCAGAGCTTGTGTTATGGGTACTAGCTGACTGATATACTTAATACAATATTATGTTACATACATAGATATTTTTTATTATACATAGAAAATACCCAGAACACCCGGAATAAATATTTGCAGATCGTACAAACATTTATCCCAAGGCGGGAATCGAACCCGCAACCTCTGCGTCGCAGGCAGACATTCGCCCGCCGCGCCACATCGGTCGTCGGCATATTATGATATAGACAACATTTCTTCAGGCTGTATGAATAGGTAGGTACAAATATAGATACTTTGCCGTTCATGTGCCAAACGAGTATTTAGGAAGTAATCAGGATCAGAACTATTTCTAACGCATGTATTTACACATTTTTGATATTGCTATCTATAAGATATTGCTACTGAGCGATAAGGTTGCCCATTGTACCTTTTAGGTTATAACTCTTTGTTTCTGGTTGGTATCTATAACAATATTTACCATTTATATATTTTTATCAATTATTGCTTTTTAAAATTAAAAAAAGCTTAACTGATCTTATCGCTTAAAATGATCTCTACCAGGCAAAGGTCGCCTGGTTTGTAATTCTTAAAAAAGATTTGTGAACCGCAAAGCCTCCTTGTAGTGGCTTTCGCGTTAAATTATCTTTTTAGTTGTTATTTCGCTAGCGTCGGAACAACGCTTATAATAACACAGACTTGTCTAGGGGCTGGTTCGAGAAATTATTTGTGGAGTGGTTGGTGTTCCCGGAGCAACGTTATCCGGTTGTTGTCCCGGCGCCGGAAGGCTCGGGGCCGCGGCCGCCCTCAGGAGCCGGAAATAAACCGATGTTTTTACAGGATGGACTCGATAAACCTATCACTGCTCCCCCCGATCCAAAACACTCGATGCGACTGAACTTATCAAGCAACAGATAATAATAATAATAATAATATAATAATAATGCTGGACAATCTACACAGCATCATCTAGCCCCAAGCTAAGCAGAGCTTGTGTTATGGGTACTAGATGACTGATATACTTAATACAATACATTACATATATAGATATTTTTTATTATACATATAGAAAACACCCAGAACACCCGGAATAAATATTTGCAGATCGTACAAACATTTATCCCAAGACGGGAATCGAACCCGCAACCTCTGCGTCGCAGGCGGACATTCGCCCGCCGCGCCACATCGGTCGTCAACATATATTTCATTAAATCCACGTATTTTTACGATATTCATAAATTTATCTATATTTTATGTATCTGTAATAAACCTAAATTTTATTAAGCTCCTTTTCAATCTATACTAATTCTAACTAAATCTTTGTTCTGACTGACTGGCATAGAGACAACGCACAGCCTTAAACCACTGCTTGTAGAGACGATACATTTCACATATTTATTTCTATAAAAGAAAACATAAAAATTCAACCACCAAAGGGGTGCAGCAAGGGGTTGAACTTTGCATTATAATAGCTTCACACGGACGAATAGTCAAACTTTTCCACTGTTATTATAAAAACATTATCATTTTTTGGTTTTGTCTTTGATATCACTACATCCTGTCACAGTAACGAATACGACATGAGACAGGCGAGGGGGGGGCGGGATGAAGCGGGGGGGGGGGGAGGGGAGTGGATGAGACGTGTCACGTGTCTCACCGACTGAAGGAAACTTAGTGATTGCTCAAAGAATAATACTCAATTAAATTATCAACAAGTTTCTAACATTTTTGTACACCCTGTTCCACATGTACATGACTGAAGAGGTTCCTTCCATCATCATCTTCAGCCTCATGCAGGTCGTTCGAGGTGACTAGGAGAGGAAGCCCACCAGGAGATCAGCAGTTGCATCTCCTCAGTGCCTCTCCGCCCGCCCAGTGTGCTGACTATAGCAACCCCCCTCAAATTACCTAGGATTGGCGCGAGGAACTGGCGCTTGACGTTTATATGCTCGCACCTTTCTCTCTTGCCCCTTCAGTAATATACGAAATGTAACTCTCTCTCTTCCTATATTCACTAACTTATATCTCCTTCACAACCTTCGTTCGCCTCGCCCGATCACACTTTTCATCAAGTATAAATATAAATGTAATTATTTAATTATTAAAAAACCATTATTATTATGACTAAAGAAAGCTTACTTTGCACTACAACACTCACTACCTTAGTTTAAAATACTAAAGTGAGCTAAAGGTATGTAGGCGGTACTTAGGTATAGGTAGGTAGGTATTCTAGGTGTACCTACGCACTACGCACTTGCAGAGTTGAGAAAAAAAAAAGAAAAGTAATAAGTTCACGTCTTTATTCCGCAGACACGGCACGGTACCCCTTTAGATCTCTTAGTACCAAGTACCTACTCGAGATTCTTAGAGGATATCTAAGTGGGGTAGTCAGAGGTACGCCCAAATATAATATTTAGCAGGTACATCCCCACTTTTTGCAGTATTTGGTATTCCGTACGTGACAAGTAGCAAGCCTATCGCCGCTGCTAGAATACTAACTGGTTTCCTTAGGATGCTTTCGTTCACCGTTTGAGAGTACCGGTATTGTGCACAAAATAATTATATAGTAAAATTCATTCGAGTGGATTCGAAATGAAATGAAATGAAATTTATTTGAATCGAGTCTACGATCTTAGGATCAGACGGCGGAGGCGCTCCCACTATGCCACCGGTGCCCGCCACTCTCTAGCGCGGTGTCCCTCACAGTTTAGAGCCACCATTAAAATACCTCGATTTTCGCTATTCCCTTTGAATCAATTTAAATAACTTTTAAAGGACGTCGAGGCCGCCATTACGAACGCTATCAATATAACGTCATGCCTTGATTGATTTCAAGTTATATTCTATTTTGGGAGGATTTAAATTTTATTGTGTTTTTTCAACATTTTGCGTGTTTTATCTAACGAGCGTACGTCAGTATTATTTTTCTTCGTTCCGTGATAATGTTTTTTAAATAATGACTAGTATTTGCAATGACTTATATGTTTATTTATACGATATATAGATAGAAAATATTGAAAATATTAATAATACTATTTTTGATAATTGTAGGTCCTGTTTTTTGTTTGTTATCAAGATAACTACTCCTAAATGTATTTCAGACACAATTACATTATTATAAATCAATAACTGTTTTATGATAATTATGATTCGACAGACAATTTTATCAATGTCAATTGCATAAACCTTAATTGTTTTTATCCGCGTCAGAAAAAAGTAAACTCGACTGTCGTTGATTTTGAAGAAAGCGGCGTTTCCCTTCAAAACGCATGTCATTTAATTTAAGGGTCATATTTTCATTGAAATCAGGATGCCACAATTTTATACACTTTTATAATTGCTCACAAACTGCGCTAAGACCGCAACTAATGTTGGTTCATATGCCACCGAAATTACACAACAGAACCTAAAATAATAAAACTTAAAATACACTAGAAAAACAATTTAAATGAAAAAGCAAGCAAAACAGATCTATCAGAAAGTCAAAACGTATGAAATACATTTTAAATGCTTGATATTATTTAAATTTCATAATATTATGTATTATGCTTCAATAATTAGTACCTAAGTCATTAGTTTCGATCTTTATTATTAATTATTTAAATGATTGTAAAGGTAAATTTTCTATTTAGCATAAGTTAGTTCTTACCTACCACCTAAATCATTTACATTTTCGTACAAAAGACTTGAACGCGCGTCCGCTTTCTAACATAAACTTGAAATGGAAAATCTCTATTTACTCATGATTTTTAAATCTATCTGTTTATTTAACACTTATTATATACTTATTAAATAGTTAAAAAGGTCGAGAAGTAGAAATATACTGAATAAATGCTATCAGGTACTGCAAGATTACTCACATGTCTATTTAAATTTTTCAGCCACCAATTTTCTAAATATTGAATGTTGAACAAAGGCAAGCGGCTCCCTCGTGGTCCCTCAGTGCCTGGCACTCACCTGGTCCCGGGCGGCGTTGCGGCTGCACTGTATCCGTCGCCGCCCGCCCTGCCTTATAAGCCGCCCGCCCACAGCCAGGACTTCCCCTCATTCTACACCCTGCGATTCGGCTCACATAATATTGAATTTGTTTCATGTTTTAGTGGATAAAACAGGTGAATATGGGAGACAAGGCTCAGATCAATTCTAGAAGAACAAGAACCAAGTTAAGAATGTTACTTGGATCGGTGTATAGGTGCAGTTGCTTGTGTAATAATTCTTAAAAAAATATGAACAAGCCTGATAAAGCTATAATGTAGTGTCATTTCAAGTTAGTTGGGCTTATGAGAGACAAAATTAAGTTTTAGAAACTTAAAATTTTACTTGGATGAAATCATTTTTGGTGGATTTGTCCCAAATATTTTGATTGAATGACCGAACTATTGATTTTATTTTTATATAACGAACTACGATAACAACGGTAAAATAATTGTAAAGTTTTTTTTTTAAAGTCTAGAAAGTTCAGTCTGACACTCTAATTCCGTAATATTGATTGTGCTCAGAACAGTAACGTATTTGTTGTTATTGGTTCTGGTAGTTGTATTATCCTTTAAACGATCTTATTCTGACAGTGCTAAAACTAAAACCATCAGTTTAATTTAATATGAGAGACAACAACCTTCCCAAGTCATGTTTTTTTATACTAATCGAATCGAGCGGTGTGGAATGAGGGGTCTCTGGCCAGTGAAGAATGAGACTTTTTAAAGCGGCACCTCATTTTAACTAGCGGTTTTATTTTCGGGTTTATTTTCGGTAGGCTTAAGAGGGAGGGCGCGGTACTGAGAAACGTTTTTTACATAATATTATGTAAAAGTTTTTCAAAATAAACTAAACTAACCACAATCTGAATTTTGTATTACAGAAAATAAAAGTTCCATGATTTTTGTTCACCCAAAAACTGCTCAACGCGCCTAAAGAAGTTTTCATTTCAAAATATTAAAAATACTAAATGCGTTTATTGTCATCACATAGTGAGTTGGGATGTATAAAATTCACTTCGATACAGCGATAGAATGACATGTGAGCCACTTTAGGGCACTACAGTAGAAGGTTGGCAAACCGAGGTTTAACACTTGAATCATTTTAATTGGTAGCCTGTTATTTAGCTTCAAACGGTCTATTTCATATTCAACTTATCTATCTGATATATTATCAACTATCTTATAACTTATCTTCAAGTAAAGTTTCGAGGAGAGTTAAAGGGGCGAGAATACCTAGGTGTATATGCAGTTAGCAAATGCGAAGATCTCACACGCTCGAGTTATTTATATTCTTTTTGAAAAGATAAACTTTCCTCATCAAAACCCTTCAGGTACCCTACGTATTTTATATTCGATCTAGTCTCTTCTCTGCACTACTCTATAGAGTAGTACGTAGATAATAGAGTACAGAAATACTCAGGCAAGATGAAATGACATTGCTCATTATCTGATATTAATTTGCCTTGAATCAGTTTCTACGAAGGAAGAAACTACAAGAATATCGGACGCGTCCCTGACGACTGAAATAACTAGGATCCACTGCTATTTATAAATGTAAGTACATAATTATGTTGGTCTTCCCTTATGAGAATGTATACCAATTAGAAAATCTTTGTACCTAGGTACTGGCTGAGATATAGACAACGCACAGCCTAAATCACTTGTCGTAGAGACTTGAAATTTTCTTTCGTCAGTGGACGAATACGTCGTGTACTAAAGCAGGTTCAGCGGGGGGTTGAAGTTGTTTGGATATAATTCCACGCGGACGAGGTGGCGCGCGTTTCCACTAGCTCTCTGTAAGATATTGCTGACAAATACCTACCTACCACTATGCTTAGTCTATATATAGACACGTGTCCGTGTGTATATATACCTACACACGGGACAGCCCGTTTTGGTGAGTGATGTTCTCAGTACGCCTAAAGGCGCTTATCGTACCTACATGCATACAATAATATCTTGCCTAAGAATCGTTCAAAACCGGAAAAAAACGCCCACGACTTGGCGCTGCTGTACCTAATAGTCGCATCCTACTTACTAAACTTTTATATTTAAGCTGTAAACGTACAAGTGCAAGTAATTGATAGAAATATATACTTCTCGGACTCTCATTTCAGTTCAAGAAATTCAATTAGTTCAGATCACAGAATACTCAGATTGAACGGGAATATTTGCGACCTCGCTGATATTCCCTTGACTGATACCTATCAATAATATCATCGAGTTTCTAGGAAGTCGGTTGATATTAGTACGTAAGTACCTACCTATCTTATAGGAATTGAAGCACTTCTGACGTCATTATGCTTAAACATTTGGAAAGAAATATGTCAGGGGAATGTTTGTAATTATAATTTATAGGTCACACATAGGTATGTAATTATAATTAAGAGCACGCAGCTTTTTACCTAGAAGCGATCGCTTTCCAATCGTTAACCAAGTTGTGTATTATGTCCTGTATTATATTTCTGTGAGTATAAAAAATATTGCTCTCAAATAGTGAAAATAAATAAATTACATTTGTTGCATCACAAATGTCAATTTTATTGTACCTACTACTAGTCTCTCTGGACTCAAATAAAACTGGTGACCTTTTGTTCTACCGAATTGAAATTATAAATCAACGGATGAGCGTAGGTTACTAAAGCGAGTGAAAGAAGTGAAAAACCTTTTTTCTCGTATAGTTAGATGTTTTCAGTGGTTCCGCCTCTCGAACAATCATCATAACATCACGTGACGTGTGCGTGTGTGGGTGCGGAGTCCGTCCGTTACACACCACTTGCTGTGAGCATGTGTGGGTAGCACTCTAGGCACCTACAGTACTGCATACGACACTACAACTCTGATAACACTGAACATGTGTTGTCTGTGTATCGTGAAGATTTAGTGCCGGTGACATTACAGGCACATGAAGCGATGAACGCAACGTACGTGATGGTTACCACTTAGCATCAGGTGAGCCATCTGCTTGTTTCATCATTCCAGTCGTCGCAGCTCAGTTAGTAGTAGTTGTGACTTCTACACTGTAGGTCGTGGGTTCGATCTTCTCCGAGGACAAACATTTGTGTGGGTATAACACAGATGTTTGTTTTATTGTGTTCTAAGTAAATATTTACAAAAAAAACCATATATAAGTATTCTATCAGTCATCTGGTTCCCATAGTACAAGCTATGCTTAGTTTGGGGCTAGACAATGATGAAAAAAGTCTAAAAATCATTATTTATTTCTTGTGGAGATTATGACTATGACCTCTGCGGGTTTATCCTGAAGTAGAGGAGGTACTTAGGTAAAATGAAACAAATAATGTCAATAAATACAAGTATATTGTTCGCATGTAGGTACAGTCGGCGACGGCCGGTGTTCGTTAGATAGGTACAGGCAGGAGACAAACTCACTATTTACACTTACTAATACTTACATTGTTCCTCTAGATCGCGCGGAACATAAACTAACATAAACAGATGGGCTATAGATCTATTGTACACCATTATAAAACATACCTACCTAGAACAAATAAAAAGTACAACTAAAAGTCAAAGGTACAATGGGCGGTCTTATCGCTGGTAGCGAACTCTTTCAGGCAACCTTTGGATGGATAGAATGGTATTGCACAGAAATGGAAGTAAATATTAGCTAAGTAGCAGGCGACGCGACGTAACGCTTACGGTTGAAGTCGCTAGCTCTGCGCCGAGTCATATTTTGATAGGAGTTTGTTAAAAAATATTTATGTGATAGTCGATATTTTGACGACCGACGTGGGCGAATGTCCGCCTGCGACGCAAGAGGTTGCGGGTTCGATTTTCGTCTTGGGATAAATGTTTGTACGGATTTCAAATAATTATTTCAGGCGTTCTGGATATTTTCAATGTATAATAAAAAAATATGTATTAATGTATTAAGTATATCAGTCACCTAGTACCCATAACACAAGCTCTGCTTAGCTTGGGGCTAGATGATGCTGTGTGGATTGTCCAGCATTATTATTATTATTTATCTTTCGCGCGATCAAAATAAATTGAATTAGTTACATTTATTGAAATTTTTTACAAATACAAAATCTACTTTACATAATAATACAGTAAAATACAAAATTTAGAACAAAATAAACGATCCAGTCTCGTGATTGGTGGGAACAGAACTCGTGCGTGTATGGCTTGCCTTATACCCCCGTATTCACAAACAACTTGCCAACAACTTACCACACCTTTAGGTAGTATACAATATTTGGCGCCACGCAACAATGTTGTGCAAGTACTATTTGTGAATAAGGGTGCATTTCCACTGACACGCAACGGGGTCGTGTGTAGATTAAACTATTAGGTTATTTGAGAAGTAAATCTTTCAAATAACCATCCTCCGACGATTCTCGCCGCCACGTGGAAACGCACCCTAAGGGTGTCCGAATCACAACTGTCATTGTAGACAAATATTACATTAAAAATAATAAGTAATCAAATGTTGCAAAGAGTTCATTCATTTATTTAAAAACTTTTCTCATAAGTTTCATAAAATGTTAAGAATGTAGTTTGCGATTCGCCACGAAGCCGTTGGAAACTGAATTCTAACACATGCCTAATAAGTAAACAAATTCAATGAAATCAGTCTAACAGTTCCACCTAAAAACTAATAAAATCAGTACAGAAACCATCCACGCCAATATATACCTCACTGCATCGAGATACAGTTCAAAATATACTTATTACATTTGGAGGACATCTTTTGATACAGGGAAAGTATAAAGGTGTGGTCATAGTGCTAGCGAGTCACGTCTATATAATATTTTTAATCTCTATTTAAGGACACTGGAATTTTGGAGATTTTTATATAATTAACTTAATTTAACTTTATCTATGACGACCGCCAACAGTACGACCACGCCTTAACTTGCGAAATTCAATTAGTGCAATTCCTTGTATAGTGTTATTAACTATAATTACATAATAATTAATTACAAAATCAGGAATATTTACATTGGAGTAGTACATATTAGCTTGTAAATAGTGCAATTAATTAAATAATTTATTATAAATAAAAAATCCACAATATCAAAAGTTTTAATAAAAGTTGTTCAATAAATGCAATAAAGTTATATACCTCACCGCTTAGTAACATCGTATAAGGCAGTAAGCAGGGCTACCATGAAACACGACGAATGTAGTTTCCTAATGACATGAGTTACACTGCGCGCCATGCGAGACAGAGACAGCCAAATTGTCAAATTTTATTCCTTAAAAAAAAATTACATTCCTTTGTGGTGAGAGTACCGACTGACTGACTGGCTATCGACGTACATGGATTGCGGGTTCTGATAAAAAAATGTCGTGTTCAGGAAGTTTATCGGAGGCCTGAAATTCATATTCTCACAGTAATTTCGCAGTATATTTATGAAAATCTGTTGTACACTCATAAAAATATAAAAAGTTTTAAGAAAAAAAGTGATGAGCACAGTATCAACACTAGAAACAATAATAAATTATGTATTCCGAAATTTCGACTGCAAAAAGTAAATGGGTCATTTATGGGGAACACTGTACGCTTCTATAATAAACTTCCAGAAAATGCCACTAAGCTTCCCATTCGGAAATTCAAAGCCTACATTAAGACAAATCTTATGAAGAAAGCTTACTATACCCTAGATAGCTACATTAATGATAAATCTGCGTGGCCAGATGTTACGATCGCTCTACCCATCGACAGCTAGGATATAGTTTTGCAATGTCTGTACTATTCTCTTAATTGATTTCAATAGATTGTAAGCATTACTATTAGATGAAGCGTAGCGTGTGCTGCCTTTTGAACTTTTGTTGTATTTTAAGTCCTTGGTATAATTGCCTTAGCATGTTTCATGTCTTGCATTCAGTTAGATTGGCACCACACTGGAGCTTCATTATTTACATTATTATTATTTTGTAACAGGATCATACAAAAAAACGGTAGGAACCAAGCCGTAAGTTTCTTGCCGGTTCTTCTAGGCTTGGTCGCGAGGAACTGGCGCTTAGATTCACCTAGATTTAAGACGTTTCAAGATGATCCCTGCGGATATTACTGAATAAATGCTTTTTGGCTTTTTGACTTTGACTTTGACTTTGACACGAGACACCAAGCAAGACTTTGACTTTGACCCTAGTTTAAAATAATATATGTGTTTTAATTTTAAAGTATTTATAATATGGCCCATATATTTATACCCTATTTACTGTGTTGCCTGAAATAAGCTAATAATAAAAAAAATTTTTAGTAAAATCCGCAGGAATATCTAAAATCTACTCAAAGTTAAGTAGTAGGTACTAGGTACCAGTTCCACGCGATTAAGGCTAGAAGAACAGCCAAGATACACGGCTTGGTGTCTCTGTTTTCTGTATGATTTTTACAAATTAATATATGCGTAGCAAGTGTGACCGACGAGGTAATACTTTATAGGTGATGGTTACCACTTAGAATAAGGTGGGTCATATGTTTGTATCATCCAGTATATAAAAAATAAAAAAAGTTATTAAATAAAAAAACATGAAACGGCTACAGAGTTAAGCCGCAGTGTAACTCAAAACGTTAATACGAACCTTTGTTAATCGTGTTTCACGGTAACCCTGCTCACTTTCGAAGTGTACTTTCCACTAGGTAACATATCCTGTGCCATATGTTTAGAAGTTAAAGACAGAATATCTTAGTTAAAAAGCGGTTTCGCTACATCGTATCAAAATGTATAGTTTCTTATTGATAATAGATACAAATATGTGAAAAACTGTGACTTACTTTAGAGATAGTAATTTTAACTATGAAAATGGTGCCGGGCGCGGATACGCAAATGTTTAAACACTTTGATATAAACTCTCAGTGTTACAGCCACAAGTGGCCAACCTGTGACTCACACTAACTAAGACTTGTCAAATATAATTGTCTGCCGCATACTAATCTGTACAAAACTCAATAGTTTTAAAACCAATCAGTCGACGTAAACAGTACAGAAGCAGCACGGTAGATATCTCCTCGGACGTTTGGTACAAAGAACGCTCTCAGAATTGTGCATATTTAAAGGACCCCCCTCAGTCAGAGGTACGTACATTCGACACATACCCCTACATTTTGGTACAAAGAACGCTCTCAGAATTGTGCATATTTAAAGGACCCCCCTCAGTCAGAGGTACGTACATTCGACACATACCCCTACATTTTGGTACAAAGAACGCTCTCAGAATTGTGCATATTTAAAGGACCCCCCTCAGTCAGAGGTACGTACATTCGACACATACCCCTACATTTTGGTACAAAGAACGCTCTCAGAATTGTGCATATTTAAAGGACCCCCCTCAGTCAGAGGTACGTACATTCGACACATACCCCTACATTTTGGTACAAAGAACGCTCTCAGAATTGTGCATATTTAAAGGACCCCCCTCAGTCAGAGGTACGTACATACGACACATACCCCTACATTTTGGTACAAAGAACGCTCTCAGAATTGTGCATATTTAAAGGACCCCCCTCAGTCAGAGGTACGTACATTCGACACATACCCCTACATTTTGTAGTTAGTAAAAAGTAGCACAATATTTACCCAACTTCCCCAGAAGGAGGGTAATGTTTTGGTATAAGAAGTGTAAGTTGGTGTGAGGCCGCGCCCTGCATTAACAAACCCCTACCTACAAGTATGTATACGCAGAATTATTGACTAGGTCCCTACACTTTACATAAATCCTATCAAATCGTGTCCTATTTACAAATTAGGCAAGAAAACCCTCGAAAATATGAGCTTCATTACACCTATTGTGATGCGATTTGAGCTAACTGATAGGCCGCGTCGAGGAACTAGCCCGTTGAGCGAGAGACGTCTTTTCTAAAATTAATTAGTAAAAAGAATTTCGAAAATTGTTTATTCTTAATTTAACTAAGCTTAGTTATATTTACAGTTCTTACATTCTACCTTTTATATAAGGATCACATGTACATAACGAAGGAAGTAAGTAGATACAAGGGATATAGAGGGTCAAAATGGGTAATCATTTAAAACTTTCTAAATGCAATTAGTTTATCAAAACTGTGGTCTTTTTGGGTAAGAGATCCTAAAGGTATAATTTCGATGTATTTATTTTTGTCATTTGATAATTTCATACTTAAATCAAGTAAAATATAGACCTTATAAAACATAGTAATCGCTGCTTCTTGCCATTTTCTTGTAATCTGATGACAACAGATTTATTTTAGTTATTAGAAATTTATAACGCTGTTACGAATAACGCAGTAAGATAGTTATTAGTTAAAACCAGAATAATTCTCGATTAAGGCGTAAATTTAAAAAGATTCCTACTTATTTAATGGCAAAATATAAGAAGGTCGAATCAGATTGAGATCTTAAGCTGCAAATATCAAATGCAGTCGTAAATACAGACATTAAGAGCACGCAAAATTATCTAAATTAGGTATTTTAATATTCGCTTTTATGCACTCAAAGTATATCTTATTTCTAACTCATAGAAGAGATTAGTTGATGGAATGAATGATTGAATGACATGACTGAACTGACTCTGGTAAAAATGGCACTGCGTTATGGCTATGAAAGGTTGACTTTCAAGGAATGAATGATACTGGGGATACAATTTCTGTGCCGAAAACAACCATTGATTGATAGTGTTGAGTGAAATATCGAATAAGTACAGCCGAGTTTTAACGTATAGAACGACTGAACGAATGAATGACATAACCGTTCTGCAGGCTGTACTATTTATATATAATTAATATATGGAATTTTCTGCTTCAGCTATCTTCACGACTTGTTATCAGTCCCTCCAGGGTCTTCTATAAGCACAAATTCAAATGAAGATATTTTACTACATTTCATTCTTTAGTGGAAAGAATGAACGACATCGTTCCCTGGCAAGTCATGGAAGAGTACCCAAGTAGTAGAGTAAGCAAGGAGTTCCCGCTAGCAGTGGAACTGGTGCTGTGTGATGGCGGAGAGGTCCTTCATGAGTCCCTCCAGGTTCTGCATCTCTCGATGCAGTCGCTCGGTGGACCGCGACGGAGTCAGCGGCTCCAACTCCTCAGGACAGTGAGCCACGCCCGCGTGTCCGCCTCCTAGCACACGAAGAACATTCAATTAATTGATATCTCTATAGTTCAGCAAAGGCTAGAGGAGATCTAGGTGTCTGGGTGTCCAGGAGGCTGGAGACAAGTGCCACTTTTTTATGCAATTTTTGATGGAACAAGCACATGACCCAGTGGTTACCATCACCTATAACAAAGCATCGACTTGCAGGTCACGTTCGTTAATAACGTGCCCTACAGTGCACTGCTCTGCGTCAATCAACCAGAGGCATGCAGATGTTACCTCATGCCTGTAATGTGGTTTAAAGCCCTCTCCTCGACTTCCAGCAATCTTCACAATGTCGGTGGTGCATCAAGTTAACTTACCTAGTTGCAATCGGTTCGGCACGTGGCCGGGACTCGAACTGGCACTCTTCTTGTAAGGTGATGTTTCTCGCACGCTCCCTGCATTTAGAAATATTTAATAAAAGTCTAGATCGCATTTGGCTCGAAGGTTATCTTAATTATCGTACTCAATACTACAAATATCTCGGTGAAATACTATGCATAGTTGGCGTGCCTCAGGGATGTATATCGTGACCGTTATTATTTCTGATTTATATGAATGACCTATCTTTTCTTCGAAACCAAATCGATGCTACTGAAACTAACTTTTTAGGTATTATTGCGAGTGATCATTATAAATGCTACTATTCGTTGAATGCGTTAGAACAAATAACAAAGATCCAGAGGCAAGGCTTACCTCTGCTGTGCGAGTGCGAGGGCGTGCTGTGCGCGGAGGAGTTGTCCCCGAGCGCGAAGCTGTGCAGGGGCGCGGGCAGGGGCGCGGCGAGGGGCGCGGGGAGCGGGGCGCGCTCCCTGCCCCCGCCCCCGCCCCCCGCGCCCCCCGCGCCGCGCTGCAACGACCCCGCGGGGGGCGCCCCCGACTCGCTGCTCACCGACTCACGACTGTGGACAACGCACTACTTTAAGCAAGAACTAGAGAGGGCGCTGCGGGCAATACTGGCTTGTAAGAGAGCGAAGCGAGCGGTCACGTGGTTTTAGGAGACCCTCCTTAACTGTAGTATTTTGTAAATATTTTATTATTTTGTGTTCTTCCATATTTTATGATACCTCCTGTCGTGGACATGCGAGTACAAAAAAGTATAGATGACACAGAGAGCATGACATTTCTAATAATTGAACTTACTGCGTGTAGTGTCCGAGCGGCTCATACGCGACGTAGTGCCCTCTCTCTCTCGCCGCGCAGGCGTAGATGTCGACCCCCGCGGGGGGGGCCGCGTGCCCGGGGGGGAGGGGGCCACACGCCGCGCCCAGGGGACACGTGCCTGACCCACCTGGGGGGAGATCACATTTACTAACGAAGGGGACATCCAATAATATCTAATAATAATAAAAGTATTTATTTCAGACCTGATCCGTTTTGTTAGTAACATAAAAACTTTAACTATGTTAGTGAAATTTTAAATTGTGTTTATTAAGAAACTAAACGAGGGAGTTTCTGCGTTATGCTTCTATTTGTAAAAGTTTGTAAAATAAGTGTTTTTGTAACATTATATTGTTATTCATGTAAAACTTGTTAATGACGAGTCATAATCCCCACCACAGTGATACAATCGATAAACTTTTTTTTAAATATTACCATAATCCCCACTGGCTGTCCCCAAAGGTGGGTAATTATAACAATTAAAAAAACTTTCTTTGTCAGCTGGAACAAATAAATGTAAGTAACAATAATATGATAACATTTTAAATTTATAAGAATAAACCTAAGTTATAATATATTAGTAGTTATAAGTATCGCCATTGCATGTAGTATTATGACGATGCTGATACTCACAAGGCGGAGGCGGGGGGTGCGCGGGGAGATGCAGCGCGGGGTGCGGGGGGTGCGGGGGGTGCAGCGAGCCGAGGGACGACTGCGGGGAGCACAGCGGCCCCACCCCCGTCAGCAGCGGCGTGCTCTGGAATGTAACACAACCCACAACACTCAATACACCTTCACTTGTTCATTTAATTATCGAATAGGTGAGGCTCTTATTCATATTGCCTGATTCTCTATAGCAGCTGCATATAGTATTCTTGTCTCTTAACAGCAACCTAATCAACAATTTTATCTAGTAGGACTCTCAGAGACCAGGATGGATAAGACCATTATATATGATAGATTCAATGAGAGCGCGTTATTATTACCTGGTCAGGATGCTGCATTCGATGCTGTCTTCTATCACAGGTGGAAGCGCATCCTGGCATCATGCCCATCCCGGTCATCGCTGTAACATTATTGTCATACAGTACATCCGGGTCTTGCAATAATAATGATTTCTTCGCAATAAAACTGACAATAAACAATTTTGTAAAGTTTCCCCAAAAATAAAAACAAATTACAAAAACAACAAAACAAACGAATAAATAAAAGAACGTCCCCTTACGTTTGTATGCATAGTCGTCGCAGCGCGTGCAGGGGGCGCAGGGGGGCAGGAGGGACGCTAGGGGGGAGGGGGACAGGGAGGGGGAGGCGCGCAGGGGGGCTGTGTCGTCACTGCCGCTGCCAGCTATCGACGACGTGCGATAGTCTACGAAGATGACGATAAAATAAACAAAACAACAACCAAAAAAAATTATAGTTTATAAAAGTGAAAACAGATAATATACAATTCAAATAAATCAATTACAAAAATAAACACAACAGAAATACTTTTCTCAGTACAGTTTTACGACAGAAAGATATTTTACTGGAAAAAATGGTTTAGCTACAGCGTAGCCTGTGGGAATTTTATAGCTACAACGTAACCAGTAACGATTTTTTATAATAACGGTATATGCAGTGAGGATTTTCGTTATAGAACGTTACTCAAAGGTATGCTTGTGCAATGATCAAATTAAATAAATAGGTAAAACTAATAAAAAAAACCTGCAAAGTAAATTGTGGGGATTTTGAAGAGTATCGATTGAAATTAAGGTTAGGTTAGCCAACAGATACTTACCGACATAAGTAGGCACATAATGCCTCCGGTCCAGACTGGCAGGAGGATGTGGTGCGGGTTCATAGTCCGTAGGGGCAGGCGCACCGCGGCCCAGCGTCAGGGTGGAGGACATGAGCCCGCCTTCCACACTACCGGCTGAAACTACAACTTCATACAATAATAACCCACTTCCACACCTAAACTACAATATATGCGCCATCTATGAGCACGATGACGAAGCTTAAAAATAGAGTTTCTTTACGAAAAATAGGGATAAATATTATATAGCTTTAGAAATCTATTCATTCACAAGCCCATTCAAATAAATAATTAATAGTAATTAATAATACCTATGTTAAATAATAAATATATTAAGTAACATTTTCCATGCGTTCGAAACTAACTTTTACTAGCAGAGCTGTGTATTCCCTTGTCCATGTGCTTGAGCTCCATCTGGTCGTGATGTATCCAGAGGTCGGGCGGCTTGATGGCAGCCGATGCGGACGACTTCTGGTACGTGCTGGACACCATGCCGCTGCGAGAGACAACACCGTCGGTTACTATACGATATAACATTTATATTTTTCGTCCCCAGACCGGTATCACGCTTGGTGATATCATCGAAACCGTAGGAGTCAAACAATCTAACTACATAGATAGAAGTCAGCGACGAATCCAACTCGGATGAGCAGCGTTTGAGAAATAAACATCTTCTCGATGCAGATTCGTAATTTCCAAAGTGGAAGACGAAAGTGTCAACAGCCGCTGGGGGATGTCTGAAGGCTGAAGGCTGAAGGCTGAAGGCTGAAGGCTGAAGGGCTGGCTGCGTACCTGGTGTCGGAGGTGGGAGTGGCGGAGCGGCGGCAGCACAGCGAGAGCGCGAGCGCGGCCGCCAGCGCCAGCACTGCGCAGGCGCCGCCCGCCGACGCCCACAGCCACGCCGACGTCGCGCTCGCCAACCCGCCGCCCTCGCCGCTCTCTGCGCACAGTACCAACACACTAGACATTACCCTACAGTACCTTACTTTACCTTACCTACACCTCATCATCGCAACAGGTTTCACTTTAAAACTGCGAACATTAGGCAGAAAAAAATATGAATCATGAACAGTATGCTAAAATAAGAATAAAAAACCATCCGACATTATAATTTGTAAAGTAGATGTCTGACAAAGTTAATACATTACGAAGCCGACCGTATTGAATCTAGTCAGTCACACTGATTACATTATCGCAGCGTTTGAAAACAAGCTTGAGGTGCCCGCCACCTACACAGACTTTTCAAAGGCATTCGATGTGGTTGATCACACGATCCTCATTCAAAAATTAGGTTATACGAGTATTTGTGATTCTTTTTTGATGGTGGCACTTCACATGGCTATTTGTATTTGCGTAGGTATTTGGCATATTTGGCAAACAAGAACCACGTGTGGACGGTATATTTGACAAAGCTTTGGCCTTATTTGCCTATTTGACAAATATGGCCAATACCAAATACGCGTTCCCGTGCACTTGTCGGTTTCTGGACGCACATCAAAGGGGTCAAACAGGCAAATACGCAAATAAACCGACCACACAATGGCCATATTCAGAAGCACTCCCGCTGTCGACCTGTACAGTACGGACGGCCAAATGTTTGTGTGTTGGTTGTTTGGCTGCCATGTGTGGATGGTCGTATCGCCTGTATTTGCTTGTTTGCGTATACGACATATATTTTTCCAAATACAACAAACACCCAATAGCGAACACAAATAACCATGTGAAGTGCCACCATCATGATTCACACTCACACCGAGCGTGAATCATATCTTCGCGAATCGTAATGATTCGTGGTCTATTTATTCCCAAAGTTTCATCTGGTGTACCTCAGGGATCTCACCTAGGGCACTTTTTCTTTTTAGTTTTTACTAACGACATTTGCACCTGTTTGATATTTTCAGTGCATCGCTTAGTAAGTACGGTTAAAAAATCCATACTCACAATACCTGATCCTACCAAACCGCAAAGGCAATATCACCATCACTCACCCATAGCAGTAGTGTAAGTGATCGGTGCACACACAGGTCCCATGCCCTTGCTGTTCTTAGCTTGCATCTTGAAGTGATATGTGGTGCGCGGACGCAAGCGATCAACGCGAGCGCGGGTTCGATCCCCAGTCACGGTCAGAGTTGTCCACTCCTCGATGCCTGTGAGACCGGAGGAGCCTCCGCGTTGAACTGCATACATTACTAAGTAACCTGGAAGAAGAGATGGCTGACTGTTGACTTCGGAAGTGTAATGTCAAAGACAAATGGTTTTCATTCAATAAAACCACAAGGATATGTGAAACGTTCTATAAGATCGATTAATCTAGTGTTAGAGAATCTACCTGCAACCCGGGCTGAGTCGAGCGACGTGGCATAAAATGACCACACCACGCGGTGCGGGGGACACTTCATCGACAACCGTTGTTCACTTTAGACGTATTTTAGCACTATTGGTCATTTGTTTTACCTAGACTTGCGGTTAAATGTGAGTTGGTCAGATGACATTAAAAATGTTCGCTAGATGTATCGTTTGTGGTGTTTTTCATGAACCCCGAGGCTGTTTGTTTATACTAGATTAATCTAGAAGAAGAATAAGAAGGGGTGAATGTTTGTGCGATTCAGTTGTAAAGATTTACACAGTTTAAATATTTTACGAGACGAATACGAAGAAATAATAGGGAAAGAAAAATACTCGCTAGGTTCTCTGAAAGTTAGACAGAAAATAGTTGATATGATGGTAACCACTTAGCATCAGGTCGACCATATGCTTACGCAACAGCTAGATGTAAAAAAAGTACAGGTTGCGTCAGTGTCAGTACTCACCGGTGATGAGGCCGTTCGGGTCCCTGGGCGCGTGCCAGGAGAGGTCGACGGCACGCGCGGGGGGCGCGGCGGGGGAGGCGCGCAGCTCGCGGGGGGGACTCGCGGGGAGGGACTCCTCGGTGCGGTTCCACACCAGCATCGACCAAGCTGACTCACGACCACCTGCATTATTATAATTTATTTATGTTGTATTGAAAGAAAAAAATAAAAGCTTTTTATGGACCCAAGCATAGTACATATAATTACGTTTGTTTACCTCCCTACTTACATTCGTATTGGAATATTGAACTTTTCAAAGGCATTCGATGTGGATGATCATACAATTCTTATTCAAAAATTAGGTCATGCGGGTATTTGTGGTTTTCTTTCTAGATGGTGTGAATAATATCTTCGCAACCGATCTCAAATCATCGTTTAAAGTTATTTCCCAAATTAGTTCCATTTGGTGTACCTCAGGGATTTCACCTAGAACCTTTTCTTCTTACCTTTTTTTAATTTTTATTAATGACCTTTGCAAAAATGTCACTTCTATTTTTAATATGTACGCAACCGACTATAACTCTGATTCTAGAAAAAGAGTGTCATATACTATGCAAGTACCTACCTTTTATTAGTTTAACACTGAACTCGTACTGTGTGTAAGGCTTCAGTTCACCCAGCATGCAGTTGAGGTCGGTCGCGTTGAAGTACCGCACTCGCCCCCCAGCGCCCCCTCCGCCCCCCAAGGCCACGCCCCCCGCCCCCTGAGCATCCCCGGTGGTCGCAGCGACCGCCCACCGAACTACGTAGCGACGACCGTCCGCTACCGGCTATAAGGGAATGATATAAACATTTATGTCCTAAACTATCATAATATAATGGCCACTGTGAATCAATGTGTGATCGAAGCTCAAACCGGATTTTTTGTAGCAGAAATAATTGTAAACTAATTCTAACTTATAAAATGTTGATTTAAATTGGTTAGCGATCATTAATAAATAGATCGTCTGCTGACAAAAAAACAATCCTAATTTAAGGGTAATTTTAAAACGACTCTTAAAACATTCAAAGCAGGGACGCATTTTCTGATTCACCTATGAAATAACTCCCAAATCGTCGTAACTTCCTAAGTTACAACGACAAGCACAGGCGACAGGTACAGTACAAGCAGTTGTTGTTAAAGACTCACCTGCCCTTTCGGGAGCGTCGGATCAGTCCAGTAGACCACTGCGGTGGTGCCACTCAGCATGATTGCCTGTAACACGTGCTTCCTTAGAGTACGGCCTGTGGGGATTATTTCTTGCTTCCTTGTGGGGGATTTGAGGACTAAATATAAATATCGGTGGATATTTCCAACAAAATCTTTGAAAAAGTTTTGTAGCACCATCTAGCGAGCTACAAAATAACTATCCTGGATCACTTACGGAGTTTACACGGAGATTGAGTACAACAATACTTTCGGATACCATCTCTTGGTCCTAGTTAGGAGCCCGAGACAAAGGTCGCTTCGTGGAAACTTTTCCCTTTTCCTTGGAAGACAAACATTTAAGCCTCGTCCTTCATAGTTTTTTACAACTTATTTTATTATCATCATTAGGTATAATTTTCTTGTTCGTGAACAATCGACCGAGTTAGGGGAGTTAGCTAATCTAGCCAGATATACCTTAACTCCGACGGGAGGGATGAGAGGCGCGGGTCCCCCCTCGTCGTCTTCATCGTCTCCTCCCTCGTCATCATCTTCGTCGTCGAGCGGATCCCCCTCCCCCTGTGGGGGGCGGGTGCGCACGGTGCCGTACACGGCGGGGCCCAGGCCGCGAGAGTTGCTGGCGCGGAGGGAGATCACGTACTCCGCGTTGGACTCTGGAACGAGAATCAGCTCTTTTATACCACTGGCAGGGGGGTGTGTGAAGGACTTGAGGGGGAAGTCATCATCATCATCAACAGCCCGTAGAAATCCACTGCTGGACACGTTTTCAGGAAGAATGATTTTGAGCCCGTTCTGTTCCTCGACTTCCCGCGAACCAACCATGAAGTACTACCACCATATCTACTTCTACTTGTGGGTATTTGAAGGGTGTGGGTGCCGAAGCGAGGCTTAACTTGTATGCCTCAGGTAATGAACGCTGGGCGTCCAATCGTAGGGCACGTTCCTTACGTGAGACATCTGCGAGGCAATGCTTTGTTCCAAGTGATAGTTACCATTTCATATCAAGTAGGTCGCTTGTATTATCAATGAGCTGTACAAAAAAAGTGGACAAAAAGATTTGGCTCGTATAAGTATAGATGAGTATTTGCGTATTACCGAGTCCGCGTATGACATGCGAGTGTACATGCGCGGGCAGGCTCCGGGACATCTCGTCGGGCACGCCGAGCCCCCAGCCGAGCAGGTACCCGCGCACCACTACGCCGCTGGAGCCCTCTTCGGCCCACCACACCGAGATCCAGTCGCGACCTGAACGTGCTGCATCCCACCACATCCAAATATTACAACACGAACAAATAAAATAAAATTCTGTTTTCTACCTACTAGTAAGGACATGTAGTAAGAATAGCAATGCTGTCATAGTGTGTTAATTCTTAAACGTAACTGGTTTGATTTCCACCAACGTCAAAAATTTACACGATAAACATAGATGTTTGTTCTCTGTCTGAGTGTTATAGTCTGTCATAAGATAATATAGTTATTGCCATCTCTCATCAATGAGTAAAGACAAACAGTGACAGAACTTCTTTTAAGCAGGAGTATTTAAAGTTAAGTAACAATTATATGTATGGGGGTAAGTATGTATTTACAAGACAAACTGTATTACATAAGTATTCTACCAATCATCTGGTTCTCATAGTACAAGCTATGCTAGTTTGTCTAGTCCCAAAAGTTTGATGTTGTGTAGAAATGTCGACAAATATAGATTAAAGGGAACATACTAGTGAGCGGCGGCGGCAGCGGCGGCACGCTGGCCTCGTCGCGCGGCGGCGCGTGCGCGTGCGTGCTGGCCGACACCCACTCGCTGAACGGACCCGAGCCGTTCGCGTTGATGGCCGACACGCGGATCTATGCACACCATGCCATACATCTCAAACATCATCCACTCTAGAGGGATGCCCCATCACCCGCCTTCTGAACCTCAGCTCATGCGCCAATGGATAACGGTGAAACGGTGACGGAAAACATCGCGAGGAAGCCAGTTAGTATTCTAGCAGCGGTGGTGGGCTTGCAACCTGCCACGCATGGAATACTAACTACTGCAAAATATGGGTATGTGCCAAATGTACCATTTGGACCTCTAACTACATCCCCTTAGACATCCTCGAAGTATCTCGAGTAGGTACTTGGTACTAAAAGATCAGAGAGGATATCTACCGTGCTTGGGGATAAAAGTCGTGATGTTAATTCTTTTCATTCTTTTTGCTCCTTTAACATAAATATAATAACTGGAAAAACTAACGAGACGCGATCGGAGTATCTGCAACCTGTCTAAAGCTTTTGACTGTGTTATTCACGCCACCTTATCACCTACACATAAGCTAAACGGTGTTCGAAACCGGACAATTAATCTCATACAATCTTTCTTAATCAATAGAATCTTAAAAGTTGATGTTAGCAGCGGGAGGCCTTCCGGGTCCGGTCATCGACATGGGGATACCACAAGGTTCGATATTAGGCCCAGTTGTGTTTCTTTTTTATGAAATTTAAATACATAAATACCTGGTAAGCAGTAGCAGTATCTAAGTCAGTAAGCTCCGCCCTGCGTGTGTTAGCAGGGGTGGTCAGCGAGTCAGCTTTCCGACGGGTGGTGGACGTCGCAAGGGCCGGGGGACCGAGCGGACGGTAGCGGACCTTGTAGCCGGTGAGCGGACCCCCGTGCGTGCGGGACGGGGGAGCCTCCCAGCGGACTATTATTGACTGCGGGTTATACGTATGTGTGTATTACATCACTAGTAATGCAACTAATACGTACTCGAGGCAAATTAAAATAGAATTAAAAATAAATGTTTAATTTGCCGATGGAAGAAGCAGATCCACATTATGTTAAGTGTAAGTTAAGTTACCATCACCTATACAACAAAGCATTGCCTTTCTTTAGCAACGTGCCCTACGATGCAGTGGTCTGTGCCCATCAACCTGAGGTATCCAGGTGTTGTTTCATATGTCTGTCCCCGGACACACACCCTTCACAAGAAGTTCTAGAGGGTTCAATAGCATGTAGTTTCTCGTAGTACATGTAGGTAGTGGTACTGACCGTGGCTCCGGCCGCAGCGGCAGTGACGTTCCCCGGGGGCGCTAGGGGCGGCGCGCTGGCGGTGCGCACGGACACCGCGGCCACGCCTCCCGCCCCCCCCGCCCCCTCCCGCGCCGTGCCCCCGCGTGACGCGCTCACGCCCACCGTGTACGTGGTGGCCGCGCGGAGACCAGATATCCTGTCACACAACAACACCGAGTTAATGAGCCAGTCAGCCGTGCGACCTTTAGCCCGGAGTCCTAACACCAACAGATGCTATTCGGAGGTATTTTATATACTCGATCTCCGTGTAAGATAGGACTTCCCAACCTGTGGGGCGTGCCCCCCCCTTGTGGGGCGTAGAGAGATCTAAAGGGGGGCATGAAGTGTTCGAATATTTTAATCTAATAATCATTGTTTATGATTTAAAACACTTACAAACATTAAGTAGCGCCACCTAGACTAAACGATGAAGAAAAAAAAGGGGGGGGGGGCATGGAAATATTTTTATAATCTGGAGGGGGCCACCATGCAAAAAAGGTTGGGAAACCCTGGTGTAAACATTCAGGATATTTCTTATTTAGCTCGCTAGATGGCGCTACGTGTTTCTAATAATGTGGATTATGCATATGAACAAATTAGCTGGAAATAAAGGGTTTTGACCTGTATAATGTAACAACTTTTCTAACAAAATGAATAATTTTAATTGTAAATATTTCAATGAAAAAATTCCGTTACCTTTTGAATTGAATACTTTATTTAATAATTCATTTTTCTTTTATATGGTCAAATAATCTTACGTGTGAGATATGAGTTCGAGTGCGGGGTCTACCTCCACTTGCTGGAACTGTTCTCGCCCACTCTCCACCTGAAACAGTAGACCAACATAAACAACGCAGTCTCACACTACGCCCACACTATGAGATGACAATGCCGGGACAAGCGGATAGGTGACTTCACCTGATGTTGAGAGCTGACCTCTAACAATGGCATTAACGTCACAGAGTACGTGCACTAAAAATATGTTTTACTTATAATATACTAGCTTCGCCCGCGGCTTCGTTTGCATAATGGCTATAGCGTATTTTAAGGATTGTTTGGCCTTCTGTATTTTTTCAAAATAAAAAGTTGCCTATTTGTTAATTGGTGTACAAACTATATTTACTCTTGCGTCTTGGTGCGCAAGTATTTTCCATAAATCAACCCCTAAACGGATATAGGGAGGATTGATGCTTGTATAAAAATGAGTGAAGCTATAACATACCTCGGCGTAGTGCACGGTGTAGGTGGTGGGCGGGGAGGTGTGTGGGCTCGTGGGGGGCGACCACGACACGCGCACGACGTGCGGGCCGAGCGGCTCCGCGTGCACGTGCAGCGGGGGCCCGTGCGAGAGCTCCTCCTCCGCGGTCTGCACCTCCAACACCTGCAGGGTACACATCCTACATTATACATTACATTACTTTATAGTAAAGTACAGTCAGCTGCACTAGAATATATACAATTTGTAACTTTCACGACGATATCACAGCAAAACATCTCAACTCTTACACCTCAAAAACTAAAATGTCATGAAATTAGTTGATGACCTACTTAATTTTTTTAATAATTGTCGTGTAAATATTTTTAGCACCGCTGTGCAACCATTTTGAAAGTTACAAATTGTATACATTCCAGTGCAGCTGACTGTACATGGGCGAACTTAATGCCACATAGTATTATCTACCAGCAGTATCAAAACCTTAAAGTAAACTCTCAAATAGTAAAAACTCAACAATCGTGAAATTTGCTGATAAGCTCATTGGTTTTTTGAGTTTTTGCCTTGCTTTTTTTAAATATGAATAGAACCTGAGTGCGTGGCGAGGCGAAGTGGCGCGTGGTGGCCAGCAGCTGGAAGTGGTAGACGGTAGCAGGTTGCAGGGACGGCACGTTCATCTCGTGCCGCTGTGCACTCCCTCGGGACACCCTCTCCCTGCAACGTACACACAACATATTGCTTCACATATAAATAAACTAATAATCAAAATATTTAAAAAGAAAGAAAGAAACATTTAAATTGTTTTGCAAAAGGATTACAAAAAAAAGTGTTAGAACTAAGCCTGTGTCTTGGCTGTTCTTGAATGGAAAACGGTGACTGAAAACATATTTTTTTGACGAAAACCCACTAATATGTCACTGGCTGCAGTGTGGTGCAAGAGGTACGTAAATTCATCATCATCATTACTGTACAAGTCCACTGCTGGACATAGGGCTCCACCACACGTTTCCAAGAAGAACTATTTTGATCCTTTGTCATCCATCGAGTTCCCGCCATCCTAGCAATGTCATCAGTCTATTGGATGAAGGGCGTCTTACAGTTCGTCTTCTAATTCGAGAACCTGTATTCGCCAGCGTTTGTCGGTTCTAGCTGTTTAGCCTGCTCCTAAAGTAATGAATGATGTTGCCACTCACCGTTCACTCCCCTTCACTCTATAGATGACCGCATACCCGGTCACCTCCTCGAGCATGGTGTCCGGTTCCTCCCAGCTGAGGGTGACGAAGCGATGCTTGACGAGAACCGCCCGTAGCGCCTTCGGCACAGAGACCACAGTCGCGTTCACCCTCACCTCGTCCTCCAGCCCTTTAGCAGCGTGAAAGGAAACTAAATCTGAGTCGAGGTAGTCCGGCTCCGAGGTGTAGGCAGACGACGTCTCGCCGAGGAAATCTGGATCTTCGGGCGAGAGGAGTAAGGTCGATTCTCCCGCGAGGGGGTTCAACATATCGTGAGGCAATTTTTTTGTAATGTTGGTCGACTCTGGAATTTGTTGGTAGAAGATAAATTATAAAAAAAGTACATTTACTTACAAAGAAAATCACAGCTAATAAAAGTATTTATGATAGGTATTTCAAAATAAATATGAAACCGTTACACTATCGGCCTAACAACTATCTAACGAACAACAGCCAGGGTTTTTTGATCCTTTTTACAAAAGAATATAGCGTGAAGCCTCCCATACGGTGTCAGGGTGCGTAGTGCCGGGGGTAGTTACCGTCGTCAGGCGGCAGCACCTGCAGGCGCAGCGTGGCGGTGGCGGACCCCGCCGGCGAGGTGCCCATGCACTGGAACATGCCCGCGTCCACCGGCAGCACGCCTTGGATGCGGAGGGACGACCTAACAACGTAACACGACACTTTACCATACTGTCGTCACTACTATACTTGAAGACACTGATCTCACTAAAAGTTAAACATGATTAATGTTGCGAGACATTATTTTGGACAGAAACAAGATATTTAGCATGATTTTCGATCGATATTTGGGCATAGTTGCATGAACTAACGTCTGTGGCGAGTGGATTTAATGTTGCCAGAAAAAACGGTTTACCCTCTTCCGCACTCTTTTATTGAATCGTAATGATGGCGCATGTGATTTTGCCCAAATATTAGGAAACGATTAGTATCACTAGATCAGATAAGTCTCCCCATACGTTTCTTGGAAAAACGATTTTGAGCCCCTTCCATTCATCGACTTCCCGCGATTCTAATAATATGCCTCCTGCTTAACACGCCACTCTTTCTGGATCAGCACCAATTAAATCCATCGAGACTCGAGACCCCCCCGCCTTTACAATATCATCAGACCATTTGGTCGGTAGTCTGCCTCGCGATCGATAACCCTTGCGTGCCCAGCGCTCGGTCACTGCTCTTGTCCATCTAGCCGAGTGTCCCGCCCGCCCGTCTACTATACCCGAATTACTATAAGGTATTCCTGGCAAGGTTAGGTAGTGGAGGAGTGGAGGTGCATACCCGTCGACGATGGCGATGTCATGGTTGTTGGGCGTGAGCAGGTCTCCGTCCTTGAGCCACAGCGCGGCGGGCGCGGGCCGCCCCCGCACCGCGCAGCGCAGCACCGCGTCCCCCCGCGCGCGCGCCACCACCCCCGCGCCGCCCTCCACTTGCACGCGCGGAGCCGTCTGGACACATACACAATTTATTTATAACAACAATTCAAAATGAAACAAAAATAAATTTGGGTTAATACAGAAACAGAATATGTGGCCTGATGGTCTGACAAAGACCTTGACTCAGTATAATATCTACTGTTTTGATACCTTTGGCATTGCAAGCGTCAGTAGGCTACGGTAACTTCACACCAACGGAGATGACCTGGATGCTGTTTACAGACTTAGTAGTGTGACTTAGTATGATATGAGAGCATAGGTACCTGCACGTGCAGCACGGTGGTGTGGTCGGCGGAGTCGAGGCGGCTGTGCGCGCGGCACGTGTAGGCGCCCGCGTCCAGCGCACGCGCAGACTGCACGCGCAGCGACCCCGACCCTGCCAGGAAGAACCGGGAGTCCAGGTCGCTGGAACACACGTGTGCGTATTAAACATTGACAAAGGAACGGGAGCCAGCGAGAACCTTGCGAGACCCTGTATCTGGATTTGAACATTATTGGATTCGGTATAGAATTTTTAGTTTAAAGTGAAGACTAGTACAAAACATTTTAATCAACATATCAACTAATTTAGTTTAAATTATTTCAATGTATTTGACGCTAGATCCGATAGTTATCAAGTACAAAGCTTTAGAGAAATCCTGTCTACATATAATTTCTAAAAGTGGACTCACTTTAGATCGATGGCGACACCGTTATTGAGCCACGTGATTTCCGGTTTAGGGTTACCAGTAGCCGCACAGTCAAATGTTACCGAAGCCCCTGGAAACAAAAAAAATAGTTACAAAGTGAAAATAAAATACTTTTTATCACAAACCACAAAGATCACTGCAAATTTAATTGACATTTTGGGCACAATAGTAGCGTTCAACTATTTGTTGATAATTTTAGTACATTAATCACATAATTGGTTCTGTTTTTGCTACTAGAGGGTATTGTTCGCGTTTTAGATATATTTTTACAGAAAATGTTTTACCTTCCATAATTGTAACAGGTTGTGGCATGGCGATGAATCGAGGTGGTGATTCTACGTTAGCTACCTCCGTGTTCACTTTCAGCTCTATCTCTTCTCCGTCTCTGAAACATCAGTTTTCAGTAGAAATCTAAAAGTACTTGCACGAAAATTTTGACCAGTCTCCATCTAACACGTACACTTCGTCTTCCAATTCAAGATCGTCATTCAAGATTTCATCATCAGTCTAAAGACGTCTACTGCTGAACATAGTCCTCTCATTCTCCAGGAAGAATGATTTTGAGCCTTCATCAATTATCCACTTCACCATCTCTTAAAATTTATTCAAGATCGACTGTGTACTCACTTGAATATATGTGTCGAGTGTAACAGTGCTACCCGACACCGATAGCCGGCTGCGTCATGATGCTTCAGTGGCTCTATCTCCAGGGCTCCGCTCGGCGTGAGGGACACGCGAGCACTCTCCATGCGGACTGGAGAACCATTCTTCAACCAGGTCACCTGAACACGCATATTGATAGGTTTACCAGTACACGCGGTGCTCAATATGATTCAATTACTATGTAGAATGAGTTTCGGTAAAAGGTAATCGAAAACTACGTAGTAATTTGTATATGCTGTCAGAAAGTAAAGTTAAGTAGAACACTTTTCGAGATTAAGACAGCAGGCATAGAGTAGAGGAGTCACGAGTAAATAAACCCTTGACGGAGCGGACGCAACAGAGGCAAGAGAAAGCAGACCAGCAGTCAGGAGGGTGAATGAAATCGTTGTAACATAAAGAAAACCTGGAAGCATTTCAACAGCAGACACATACGTTGAGTTTGAGCGTGGGCGGAGACTGGTGCACCCTGGCTGCTCCGTAGACTCTCCTGTCCGGCGTCGGCGCCGGCGCGACCCTGAGGGCGACGCGCGGTGACGCACGCATCCCGCACGGCAGCAACGCGACGCTGGCCGCGACGCCCAGCACGGACCGCGGCCCGGGGACCAGCTCCGGTACCTCTGGAACCAAATTATCCTTGGTATCAACCTCCATAAGACTACTACTGGATTGCTCACTGTAGGAGTTGGTTCTGCCCATCCCCTGGACTGTTCGCCTTTTACAAAACCCACAGAAGGTGATGGAAAGGTTCTATTCTGAAGTAAGTTTATCAGTGTCTCAGGTTAGGTCTTAAAACACTTTTTAAAGATGATTATGAAAGACCATCATTTACATTTGATGTTGAATTTTTTTTTGCAGGCGAATGGGGACCGTTGTTATTTACTCGAAAGGTTGCTGCTGCCCACTTTTTTACGATATCCACAGGAGATGAGAGGGCTCCTATTCTTTGGAACACCACGGAGCGATATTAACAAGAGATATAATTACCGGCTAGGAAGACGGTAGCTATCCGTGAGACGATGGTGCCGACGCCGTCGACCGTCACCACGCACTGGTACTGCCCCGCCATGGAGGCAGACATGCTCTCTATCACCAGCGAGCCGTTTGGCAGCTGCTTTCTGTAACAACAAATATTACAGTTCAGATGGAACTGTTTTCTGAATGGGATGCAGAATATCTCGAGTATGATGAAGTAAGTTCAAGCGAGCGGTCAACCCTGCGGACGGTGCTTCAAGGTCACCTGTCGGGACCGACAGGTCAACGTGCCCTTTGAAGCGATCACTCGTCCAACTAGTGGATCGGTTGGGAATCGCCAATCTAGGCAGGAGCACTCTAGAGTATGATGGATGAGTAACTATAAGGGAATCATGTTCTGCCACGAGGTATTTATGATATAAAATAAGAAATAATGAACTTTGTAGAAAATTTATGAACTAGGACGTCCTATGAGGCACCACCGAGCATTCCCGATTGTCTCCATTGACGGGGACAGCGAGAAATCACAACCATTAACCATCGTCTCAGCCTATTTAGTTTTACTCAGGGTTTTATCCCCAGAAAATACCATGCAGCAAACACTTGCGGAAGCATGATGCTCGATATTTTCCTTCGCCGTTTATTAGTACTTGAGGATCCAATATCGACTAGGTACTTCCAAGAGTCAGTGCTTACCTGTACTTATCATCAGGGGACAGGGTGTGGTCTCTGGTAGGCATGGCGCCCACGCTGTGCCTCCAGGCGAGTCTGCTGGCGTGCCTGGTGAGCGCGGCGCACGGGAGCAGCACGGGGCTGTCGGGGGCTGCCACCGCGTCTCCGGGCTCCGACGAGAACCGGACGCCAGGGTCCAGCTGCTCTTCACCTCCTGAAACAAATATTTATATATTTAGAACGCGTGCGACTTCGTCCACATGAAGTTAATTTCATACAAACTTCAACTCCTACTTTACCTGTTTAGAGGCGAATTTCGTGTATTCCTTTCAAAGCTTTAGCGGTACCTACTCTTCAAAGCAAATATTCAGTGAAAATTTCAAGTATCTACGACCAACAGTTTAGCCTGTGTGTTGTCTATATGTCAGTCAGTCAGAACAAAAAGATCTTATAAGTGGTATATATAGGTAGTTGCAAGTTGCCACAACAGTTGCTCCGACTGCAAAGCATATACATTTCATGGTATATTTTAGACACAGGTCTTAAAAACAGGAAATTCATTTTTTTTGTGTTTGAGTGAGAATAAAACAACCTACTAAAGTTATCTTCTTCTAAGTACCTATGAGTGAGATGAAGGGTTTTCGGCAAAAAAAAAATCCAACGAAGCAACCCGCTCATTTAAAGCGCCCATACAACTCAATGCTTCGACTAACCTTTCATTAATCTCAAAAACATACAAACCCACTTAAATCACATCTCAATATCCCCGTTTTGTGTGTTTTTATCCTTATGGGTATGTAAAGCCCGAGTTTCCAGAACAACCATCACCGCTATCTTACGCCCGTAATCAAGGCACATGTACAGTCAGCTGCACTAGAATATATACATTTCGTAACTTTCAAAATGGTTTCACAGCGGTAATAAAAATATAATAATCAAAAAATAAGTAAGGTCATCAACTAATTTAACGACTTTTCAGTTTTTGTCGTGTAAGAGTTCATTGTAATGCTGTAATACCGTTGTGAAAGCTACGAATTGTATACATTCTAGTGCAGCTGACTGTACAAACTACAGAGTGATAAAGAAACCCTTCATAGGCTAACTTTTTTCTTTTTCTACTAAGGCAACTAACTTTTTCTAAAGAATTTTCAAATTGAACCGTTCTCATAATAAATCTGCCGCAACTATTGCCGTCTCTAACCAATATGTAATGGCAAACAGTGACAAGGCTAATTTTGATCAATGTTTGTAACCAAGTTTAAAAATACGAAAAAACACCAAAAACAGTAATCTAAACTAAGGAAGTCGCGATCATCTGATAGGTGCCGCGTACGAAATACATCGCTGGTTGATAAATAGAAATTCTAGCAAAATAACTGTACCTATTACTCTAAATCTATTTGGTAGATATTTCTATAAGAGCTTGTTGTAGGTAACTTTACACGTTCCTGGTGTATTCGGAAGTGGTCTCATTACACCATAAGTATAGTTATATAGTAAGGGCATAAGTAATGGTAACTATTTAACATCAGGTGGGCCATCTGCTTGTGTCATCAGATAGTAGTAGAAAAAAACTGCTAGTAGCGTACCGCACTATGACGGCACCGCCATTTTAGAATGTGCTGTACCAACAATATACGTAATACAACCTTTTGTAAATTAAACCTCTACAGACATAAAGGCTACAAAACAAACTTTTTATTACGTTCCCGTCATTCAATTACCAACTTTATCCCCTCGAGATACGTGTTACGTAAACCGATTCGTTTTATCCATTCAAAACTCTTTTATAGGTTTGAGACGTTACAAAATTGTGTCATTCGATTATAGACCTTATCGCATGGTGATAAGCGATATTTTTAAATGGAATAATATCGGAAATCTCATCATCATCTTCCTGCCCACTTTATGTGGGGTCGGCACAACATGTTCTTTTCTTCCACTCTCCTCTATCAGCCGTCATATCTGTACTCACTCCTTTCTTATCCATGTCATCTTTCACACAATTCATCCATCTTTTCTTTGGTCTACCTCTACCCACATATCCATCAACATTCATGTTCATCGCTCTCCTGGTTACATGACTTTCATCCCTCCTCATGACATGCCCATACCACGCTAGCCTATTGCTCCTCAATTTTTCCGTCACTGGCGCTACTTTCAAACTACCCCTGATATACTCATTTCGTATCTTGTCCATTCTAGTAACTCCACATATCCATCTCAACATTCGCATCTCTGCCGCATGTACCTTTCTTTCATCAGTCCCTTTAGTCGTCCAACACTCAGATCCATACAATACGACAGGTCTAATGATCGTTTTGTAAACTTTCCCCTTAAGTTTAAGGGGCATTTTTGGATCACACGTGGTTCCTGAGACCTGTCGCCATTTCATCCATCCCGCATTTATTCTGTTCTTCACGTCTCGGTCAATATCGCCGTCGTTCTGTATCAATGAGCCGAGGTACCGGAAATCGGAACAGACTGGTAGGGATACACCATCTAAGGCTATTGAGATAAAATTGGATGGACCACCGAAGTCACAAAACAGATGCTCTGTTTTGGTTCTACTGATCTTCAGTCCGACACTCTCCAATTTATCCCGCCATTTTCCCAGTCTGCTCTGGACCTCAAGCGCATCTTCTCCAACAAGAACAATGTCATCGGCAAACAGCATGCACCAGGGTGCCTCTTCCTGTATGTCTGATGTCAGAGCATCCATCACCAGGAGAAACAAATAAGGGCTCAACGCCGACCCCTGATGCAAGCCTACACCCACATTGAACTTGTCGGTAACTCCAGCCTCAGACCGGACGTGAGTACTCGCTTGATCGTACATAGCTCGAATGAGCTGTATGTACTTCTCAGGCACTCCCTTAACTTTCATACTCCACCACAGAACCTCTCGGGGTACTCTATCATACGCCTTCTCAAGATCTATGAACACCATATGCAGATTTTTGTGTACTCGTCTGTGTTTCTCACAAAGTTGACGAAGTGCAAAGATGGCATCCATAGTCCCGCGCCCAGGCATGAATCCAAACTGGTTCTGTGATACCTCACTTTCTTCTCTCATCCGTCGCGCTACAACCTTTTCCCAAATTTTCATACTGTGTGACATGAGCTTTATTCCTCTATAGTTGTTACAATCCTGTACATCACCCTTATTTTTGAAGATGGGCACCAGCGAGCTGTTGCACCATTCATCCGGGATCGCCTCTTCTCGTAACAGCTTGTTAAAGAATAAAGCTAGCCACTTCCATCCATCCGCTTTCAGCAATTTCCATACTTCAGCTGGTATGCCATCTGGCCCAACTGCCTTTCCATTCTTCATACCTTGCACAGCAATTTTAACTTCGTCTATACTCACCTCTTTTACCACACCCATGTTTACTGGTACATATTCTAACATTCGATTCCAGACATTCTCCTCATTCATCAACTTTGCAAAATATCCCTTCCATCTTTCTTTTATATCTTCATCTTTCGTCAGCACCTTCCCTACTTCATCTTTCATGCATTTGATATGAATAATATCTCTTTCATTCTTCTCTCTTTCTTTAGCTATACGGTACAGATTTTTTTGTCCGTGCGGGCTTTCAAGCGATTTGTACAATTGGTCTTGTACCTTGGCCCTTGCTACTGCAACCGCTCTTTTTGCATTCTTCTTCCAATCAACATACACTCTTTTTTTATCCTCTTTTATGCTTGCATCCAACTCTTTCTGCCATTCCTTAAATGCATTCTTCTTTTCTTTCAAAACCTTTTGCACTTCTTCATTCCACCACCAAGTATCCTTATCTATCTTTCCTTTTCCTTTCGTTTCCCCAAACACAACTTTTGCTACACTTCTTATACAGGTAGCCATTTTGTTCCAACACTCATTCACAGATTTTACAGCCATATCTTCATCCATTTCGATCATTTTATCAACCACTTTTTGTTGGAACTCCCTTGCATACTCTTCTTTTTCCAGCAAATGCCACTTTGTTTTGGGTGGAGGCCTTGACTTAGTCTGAACAGGTTGAAGCCTAACCTTTATTTCAATTATTAACAACCTGTGTTGAGAAACTACAGCCTCGCCCGGCACCACTTTACAATCCTTCACTACCCTGATTTTATCTCTTCTAAGAAGGAAGTAATCAATCTGGGTAGTGTGATTTCCGCTTTTGTAGGTGATGAGGTGTTCGTCTCTCTTTTTAAAAAATGTATTGGCTACAGCAAGATCAAAGGCGGTTGCAGCTTGTAGTAAGGCCTCTCCCTCTCTATTCCTATTTCCGAAACCTAACCCTCCATGCACCCTTTCATACCCTTCATTCATTCTTCCTACATGTCCATTAAAGTCACCTCCAATGTATATCTCCTCATTCGTTGGGATTTCCATTATCACCGCATCAAAATCCTCCCAAAATTTCTCTTTCACTACATCGTTACATCCAACCTGCGGTGCATACACACTAATTATATTTAAAACTAACTCTCCTAACAATATTTTTACAACTATTAATCTATCATTCACCCTCTTAACATCCGTCACACATTTTTTCAGTTCACTATCTAATACAACTCCCACACCATTTCTTTTTCCGTCGCCTCCGCAATAGAAAAACTTATAACCTACTCCTATTTCCCTTGCTTTCGTACCCTTCCACTTCGTTTCTTGCAAACATGCTACATTTATCCGTCTTCTTTCTAAAACATCCGCTACCTCTCTTCCCCTGCCAGTCATCGTTCCCACATTCCAGCTCGCAATCCTCAATCTTACATCACGGACTCGCTTCTTACGTTGCACCCGTCCCTGATGCAACAACCCTTGTCCATTTCCCACCGGCACCGGGTGCTGCGCCTGCGCGTCGCCTGGGGGGTACGCCCTAGCATAGTCACCATTACAATTTATACTTCGAACCATGTTGTAAGGGGTTTGGCTATGATGTTTTAAGACCGGCCGCCTGCCTGACGTCAACCCTCTTTGGGAATACTTGTTTTTGTGTCTGGTCGCCGATATTTCTTAGCCCTTATCGTCGCCTTAAAGCCTTCCACACTGCTTTACTACCTCGCCACCCGTGGTGGACTGCAGATTGCCAAGGTAGATTTAGTGCACTATAGCGGAGAGCAACCGCTCAGGCTTGAACTCAAGCCCCCCTCACTAGGTTTAGCCCACGAGCCGACGTGGTTTACCGGGGTGTGGCCGCTGCATGCAGGACAGCTACTTGGAGCCACTAGTGAGAGATTGTGGGGCCTCAACGAATTTAACTATTATTCTACCGCCTATAAAGGCCGGCTGGTAGAACTAGCCGCTGAAAACCCCACTACACCCCTGCTGAAAACCCTACTACTAATATCGGAAATCTATACATGCAAATTAAACTGTTTGGGTGTGCTTGAAGTAACTTCATTTTTCAAAGCCTCTTTCGTCGCAATAAAACCACACATGTACCTGTGTGTATTATTTTGATTGCTTGAAATACAAATTTCAGTGAAATGGATTAATAAATTCAAAACATTTTGATATAGAAAGTTATGACCGAACAGCGAAGCGTTTCTGTTTCGAGAATGGCCACAAAATGCTTTTGTCCATCTGCCAGTCAGTCTGGCTGATCTCGCCTACAGGTTGCATTTTTCAACCGACTTTGATGAATATTGACACAATTTCCGAGATTTATTTAATTTTTAATTCGATTGCGTTTTTTTATGTGGGGCCCACCCCCACATAAAAAAAATAATAGGGGGTGGGGGAATAGGGGCAAGGGGGAAGATTGATGTAGCGTTATTTATAGACGGATTTCAATCTTTAGAGGCATACTAAGGACTTCATTAAACACAAGATGTTGCAAAAATAATCCAATAGGGGAAGAAAGGAGGAAGTTTGCTGTAGCGTTTTATATGGAAGGGTTTTGATTTTCAGAAAGGAGAAGTGTCGGTTATTGCATGGTTGCAAGAGCTGGCGAGGTCTACTGTTCTCACAGAAGCACTAGTTTAAAATAATTTCATTTCTAAAATAAAGTCTAAAACGAAGTCAGGTTGGATCGCTTACCTATAGCAGCTCTACAAAGTTCAGATCTGTGCCAAGCGATTATAAGCTTTAACGCGTCGGCATACGGTTACAGACGCGCACCAATTTTGTCGATACTTGAATGGTTGAAGTTTAAATTTGGAATTTTGGTGAATAGGGCTGTCTCGACTTCTCTAACGCTAGCTATAAAAGTTTTAGAAGAATTAATTTTAAATTAAGAGTTGGTTCTCTGTTTTTTTTTTACTACGCATAAATTCTGATGGTTTTACTTATGCAAATCTGTCAAAAGATAAATGCTTGAAACTATTGTCATCCCTTATCAATGAGTAATGATAAACAGTGACAGGGGTCATTCTAAGCTACATTTAAATTTAAGTAACGTTTATAAGTATGGGGTGAACCTTTCTCTTTTATCTATCACACATTTACGTAGGTAACAGCTTGAAATCTGTTTTCTATTATTAATCTGCATGTAAGTATATTGTCATAGTAGTATTATTATAGTCATCATTTTCTTTTCTTTCTTTTTTTTCGTTTCTGACTATTTTGTATGGAACAAATGTAATTCATTTCTTTCTTTTTAGGAAATCGCATAAAACTTTTTAGGCATTTTTTATGTCTTAAGTATAAAGTATCATAAAAACATAATTGGTATGAAGTAACTTTCGTTACCTAACTTAGCAGTTTCACAAAATTTCTCTTTAGTTTGTAAGTACAAGAAGAAATTTTAATCAAATACTTAAACATCGTGGGTGTTAGCTATTTATTGCTTGCATTCAATACTCCAAGCATGAAATGATTAATATTCCATCCGATGTTGGATTTCTACTTTCTCAATTCCAATTAGTTTATTAAAGGTGTACAATAACATTTTCTTACAAATAAAGTTAAAATGGTATTGGAAGTCGTAAAAAGTGTACTAAACTATGTGAAATCGGATACTTGGACAGCTTAGTTCGTGGTAGCTTTACGTTCTATGCTAGAGGTTGCGGGTTCGATCCCCACCATCGACAAGTATTTGTTTGTTCTTGGGTGTTTTATTGTAGCTGTGTAAAATGATAAAAAAAAATATCATTTACACCTTGGTATCTTCTGGGTTCAATTTTAGGAAATTCTTTCTTAGTATACTTCTACGCATCAAGACGAATGTACTCTAAAAGTCTCTACGAACAGTGGTGGTTTTGGCTGTGCGTTTTTTATAATAATGTCAGTCAATCAGGACAAAGATCTTTATAATTGGTATAGACAAATAGTGAAAGTGATACTTCGATAACTTAATTTTAGAATAAATGACACATTTTTAACGACTGCTATAGGAAGACCCACACAGCGTGCCTATCAAAGCTCAGATATAAAAAAATATTTTAATTGTACAGTATTGATGTGTGTGTGTTGAGCCCTAGCGATACAATAGGTCTCAGCGCGACAAACGAGCATCGATTCACAACCGGCGCGAGCCACAGCTTATATACGAATCAGCTGGCACACATAACGAAGATAACTTTACTGTGTCAAAGTTGGATAAAGTTTACAGTAATTTGACTCACGTAATCATTATTTTGGTAAAACAAAACATCGGCACAACAAAATACAATATAAAAGTAAGTTAAACACATAGAAGTCATTTAAAATTATTTAAAAAGTCTTTATTAATAGAGACAATGACGATTAATAGTACTTCCACGGACGAGCTCTTTACATAGATCCCCACTGTTACCTACTACGGTTATTGCAACTCAACTACTATTTTTCCATTCATTAAATCAACAATATGGTAGCTACATTGTGAGGATGATAAAGCTGCTAATTAATGTTCCAAGCTAATGCTCAACACCTATATAAACCCTTCATCATCATCATCAGCCTGTATAAGTCCACTGCTGGACATAGGCCTCCCCCACACGTTTCCAGGAAGAACGATTCTGAGCCCTTTCCATCCATCGACTTCCCGCGGTCCTAACAATGTCGTCAGTCCATCGGGTAGGAGGACGTCCTACGCTTCGTCTTCCGGTTCGTGGTCGCCATTCGAGAACCTTTATTCCCCAACGGTTATCGGTTCTACGAGCTATATGGCCTGCCCCCTGCCACTTCAACTTGCTGATTCTGAGAGCTATGTCAGTGACCTTGGTTCTTCTACGGATTTCCTCATTTCTGATTCTATCTCGCAGTGAAACTCTCAGCATAGCTCTCTCCATAGCTCGTTGTGCGACTTTGAGCTTGTGTATGAGACCAATAGTTAGCGACCACGTCTCAGTTCCATAAGTCATCACTGGTAACACACACTGATTATAGACTTTCGTCTTGAGGCTTTGCGGTAACTGTGACGAGAAGATGTATAAACCCTTACAGCTCGTAAATAAATAATAGTAGGTCAAATATCAAATCAAATATTTCGATTTGATTTGATTTGACTTTTTACGCATTTGTTATGTGATTGAACCAGCTGTTCCAGACGATGCTGTGTGCCTCGCTCGCAGACTTAATGAAGTTGCCGACACGAGTTTCAACTGAGAGTGCATCTTGCTACAGGGAGACATGGAATGTACGTTGAGGTATTAGTGTAGAGGGTGCGACTCTACCTTTTGATCGTATGAACGTGGGTTCGAATTCTGTCCTGCACGTATGGACTTTCTATTCGGACAATTTACGTGCGTAATGCCAGTGCTCTCAAACGGTGAAGAAAAACATGAGGAAACCAGTTGGTATTCGAGTAGCGGCGATGGGCTTGCAACCTGTCACGTATGGAATAACAACTACTTTTAAGGTGGAATATGCCAAATGTAATATTTGGACGTACCTCTGACTAGAAGATATCTACCGTGCCTGTGTATTGATGTTGTGAGAATGTTTCTGTGTCGTTCGAACAAGTTGTCCAGTTAATGATCTGGCATGATGCGGGAGGACGGACAGACAGTTTTATTGTAATTTATAGATATGTATTGTGATATGATTGAAGTTATCGACTCTGGACGAAGGGGCGTAAGAGCTTCGGCTATTGATAGGGTCACGTATCGATAGATTAGTTTTGATATGTGCAGGCGCAACTTAGATATTATCAGATTTACTTGCATTAAGAGAGCAGCAATGCATCAATGGAATGTTTCTACTCGAAACATGTATGAGCGCAATGTCGGTGCTGTCAAACGGTGAAGGAAAACACTGTGAGGAAACCAGTTTGTATTCTAGCAGCGGCGATGGGCTTGCAAAACTGACATTTAGACAACGCACAGCCTAAACTTCTGGTCATAGAGGATAGATATTTTCAGGGTATATTCGTCTTGAGGTGTACTAAAAAAAGAATTCCCGAAATTCAACCCCTAGCGGGTGTTGAAGTTTGTATGATAATAACTTCACGCGAACGAAGTGGCGCACGTTTCGCTAGTATCTAAATGACTTTTTATTTTGACTATGACTACCCTGGCTGGTTTTTCTTTTATGTAAAACCAGGCCAGTTGTATAGCTATCGAGTATGTTATAAAACATACATATCCGCATCAGTAGTAATTCTTGAGAGTTATATAGAGTGTAAGGCAGGCGAGGGTAGGCGAGCGGGTAGGCTAGGGCAGGCGACGGCGGTGGTGGCTCCTCAATGGATGACTAATTGACCTGAATGCGTCCCCCAGCCTCCCACTCGGCGCAGCGGCCTGCTTATACCACACCACGGAACAATAAACTTACACTAAGAGCTATCTATACTAATCATAACAATCTTTTTACTAAAGATTTTTATTGTTAATACTTATTTAGAGAAGAACAACATCTTATGCAAGGAGCAAAAAGGTTTTCGCCAAAACAAAACTATCAACATGGCTATATATGACTTTTTTAATAATGTTATTTGTGAAGTTGACAGCAGGATTCCCGTTTGTGCAATATTCTGTGATATGACACAAGCGTTTGACTATGTCGACCACAATATTTTAATTAGGAAACTAGAAGCCTATGGTATTAGAGGCAATGTTTTAAAATTAATTTATTCTTATCTAACAGGTCGACAACAAATAACTGAAATATCACGGTTAAACTTTAAAACAAAATTTGATGACATTTTTAAATCTATGAAACGAAACGTGTTATACGGCGTTCCTCAGGGAAGCGTATTGGGACCACTGCTGTTTATCTTGTACATTAATGACTTACCAAATACATTGACTCAACCTATGACCCTATGTGCCGATGACAGCACAGTGACTATAAAATGTAATGACATTGAACACTATGAATTTGACATAAATAAATCCCTACAAACTATAATTTCATGGCTTGATAATAATAATTTAAAAATAAATCTGAAGAAAACAGTAATAATGCATTTTAATCAAACAGCTAAAAATCCATCAAAATTAAATTTAATATTTCGCGAAAATATATTGCAACAGGTTGATTCTACTCGATTCCTAGGTCTACAAATAGACAAAAAATTGAACTGGAAAAAACATATTGAGGTACTGAGTAAGAGAATCAGTAGCTTAGCCTATGCCCTACATAGACTATCCTCAACTGTTAGCATAGATACACTACTAACAGCCTATTATGGTATGGTAGAGTCTATACTTAGATATGGCATAATATTTTGGGGTCATTCCACTGACAAAGAAATTATTTTTAAAATGCAAAAACGTTGTTTAAGAGCTATGTTTAAAGTTCGAATGACTGATAGTTGCAAACCGCTATTTAATAACCATAAAATTCTTACACTTCCGTCGTTGTACATAATTGAAGTAGCACTATTTGTAAGAAATAACCCTCATCTGTTCCCACGTATGTGTGATACTGTGGTTTGAAACAGACGAGAAGACAGACTATGCAGACACCCATGTAAGACCACACTATTACGAAAAAGTGTAGTTTGCATGGCACCTTTAGTATATAATAAAATTCCTAAGTGTTTTAAGAATCTAAATACAAATTTATTTAAAACGAAATTTAAGAAATTCCTAACTGATAAATGCTACTATAATATTGATGAATTCCTTAACGACAAATTTTGACATTTTAATGTATTTTGTATTGTATATTTGTATTGATTTTAAATTCTGTAATTATTATATTTTGACATTCATTGTAATATTGTAATTCACCTTTTGTTCATGTTGCATGTGACGTTTTAAGTGCCATCTCCATTTGCACACCGACACGGTACTGCATGTTGCCTCTCATAATATTTTGTCATCTATTTTACACACATGTCTAAGCAAATAAATGATCTTTATCTTTATCTTTTATCTTTATCTTTATTGTTTTTACGCTTTATTCCCCACCGGTTCTACTACTAGAATACTGCTACTATAGTCTCATTAATGGCTGTGTATGAGCTTTGAATGTTATCTTAGTAATTATTGACTCCTCACCCGTAACCCTTTGTTGCCTTTGTCCCCGAAGATCCTCGTTTTAATGATGTACTTGCTTTACCTGTATTGTTAAACACCCACAGAATGAGAACGGTCGAAAGAAGTAAATTATACCTTATCCCGTTGCCTTAAAACTCAAAATCTATCACGCAATGGTTTACAGAACTTGATTTTAAGCGAAGAATTTCGCATTTCGTTTTGCATAAAGTTGGGAAAATCATACTAACCAAAATTACTTTAGCAGATTAATTATATATTTATTCACATTCAGTGATTTTATTTTTGGTATTATCTATGAATGACGTTAAAATGAGAATACTGTAGTTTAGTACATACTATTGTTTCGTATTCAAGTACCAGGGTAACAGGAGAAAACAGGAACTCACAGAAGTGCACTTGTTAAATGATTGACAAGCTAAACATTATCGTTTCATACACACTACCAGTTCTCAGCACAAATCGAGCAAACGATTTTGAACTCTGTTCCAATAGTATACAGAACAATTTAAAGTGGTAGAAGTTTAGTATCCCGTACTTAACTATGCATTCAATTTCAAACCGTATGTGCATGTCTCAAGATGCGTTTTTCAAATAAAACCCTTTCACTGCGATTTCGTTGTAAATTAAACGTTATTTCCTGGCTCGTAAAATAGATTACTGAATAGAGGCTTGCTTATAAGGGCAGTCTCCTGGGAAATACAGCAGTAATGGTTAGCAAATATTGTCCTTTCGGGTCCTAAGTATTAGCTAACCTACGACCCGGGGTTTGTGTTAAGTTGTTATTGTATCTAACTAATATGGATACATACTATGTGTTTGTTTGATATTTAACCACGCTGTATAATGACTAAATCAATTTGTATGAATTTGAGACTTGTTCCAATGAAACTCTTGTTCCGTTACTTTTTCGCGCCTTAGAAAGTTGGTGTAATACAGTATTGCCCCGTGTCGGGCGCCAATCTAAAACCACTTGTGATAATAGCGAAACCACACTGAGAACGACTTTTTCTTTGGCGAATTACGTTGTTTTACAGACTTGACAAAGTGGCAACACTGATTTATCCACTCAGTAAATGCCCTTTGACTTTGTAAACTAAAATAAAAATTTACTTAATGTAGCAAAACCTAATTAACTTTTTAATTAAAAGACTAGACTTTTTTCTCGCTTTGTCAATTAATTCACTTAAAAACTGTTATGAGCCAAGATAAACCTTAAACCTAACCTAGCATTAGCCTAAATTTTTATCTTGAGGTTATTGTAAAAAAAATTATTGGCGGTTTTTGGCACGGTAGATATCCCTCAGATTTTCTCATTAAAGATTATTTAAGGATGTCTGATGGTGGTAGGTAGACAAATATTACATTTGGTATGTGCTAACATTTTGCAGTAGTTGGTATTCCATGTGTGACAGGTTGCAAGTCCATAGCTAGAATACTGATTCCCTTATGATGTTTTCTTCACTGAACTTTTTCCACTATATTGAATAGAAAAATCCAAAGGTGCACGACCGGGTTCGAACCTTTATGACCTTAGAACTTCAAGGTTATTGGATTTTGGAGTTTAAGTCATCAAATGTTCGTAAACTTCCATTGCTGTATGTGCGTAGCTGATACCTGTGTTCTGTTCATAAAACTACTGGCCGTTAAACCAGGCTCTCATAAAGGCTATACGGCCCAATAGTCGACACTCTATCCTCTCTATTATTCATACACAGCACTCAACTCGTAAAATTCCCTCCCAACTGACCCAGCGTCCATTTCCTTAACATGTTTATTGTTATCGAAACTAGTGTTGCCAGACCACTGGGTTGATAGCTCAACTTTCGACCTAGAGGTGACTTGACCTCTAGGTCAGATGAGCACTATAGAACAGTAGTCCTGGCAATCCCTCTCTATAGACTGCCATGGTTGTCGTCCGTAAGAGGCGACTAAGAGAACGCGAATGATCATCTTCTAAGTTTCTTAACACCACACTGCGTTTACGAATTCTCCTGCCAAGCGTGGTGATGTTTAAGACTAAAGAAAAACGGCCCCGTCCTTGGCAGTTTTACTATCCTCGCATGTTGCGACAGGGCGGCGGTGGCTGGCGAAGGCTCAAGATTATTTTTATATTCAGCAGTGGACCTGACCTGATGATGTGAGTGGCCAACTCTGGTGACAGAGTTTTTAGACTAATCCGAAATCCCATTCTTTTTCTTAATTTCACATGAACGCCGTGACGTAAACAATACAGCTCTGATTATTCCAAAGAAATATACAAAATCAGTCGCTCGACTGGACACAATCTCTGCACTCGTCCGAACTTCCTTTATTACAATAGCCAAGATTTAGATACATTTACTTGTTTCTCCTTGAATACACTCATCAGCTAGAAATATAATAGAAACTGTAGCCGTTTCTGAGAAACTGTAACTCTTATAAAGCAAAGAAAACTCTTAAAAACTCTATTCTTAGTAAACCTTTAAGCATTAAAACCACTCCCTGAAAGATTTAAGACTGGAATGTCTATTACTCGTATATCAGTTATTATATCAGTTCAATCAGGACTAGATTCTTAGAATTATTGTACTAGACTATTTTGTAAAACGGATCACGCTAGGAGCTAGTCGTAGGTATTTCTAGGCTTATGCCAGGGGCTCAGATGTACACGCTTGTTTCATAAAAAAATACACAAGTTTTATACACAAGTATCTATATTACAAATATGTACAGTTGATTCTTTGTGACCTAAAGAGCAACCAATCCGCTGGCGTCGGTACCGAGTATTGAGAAACGTAGCTTTACGGACGCCATAAAGCGGCAGCTACTTCTTTGTCAAGACTATCCACACAGTCGACTGTGATATAATAATATAGGCTAGACGTAATAACGAGACGTTGAGCTCGCTTTGTTGCCTAACGACCAGTGTTGTTGAGAGAACTATTTTATAGTAACGTAAGTGCTTATTACTGAATGGTAAGTTTTCTGTTGCTGTAACTATTTCATAAGCTATTTGCCATCTCTTTGCTTTATTGCGTTATTCTGCTTTTCATGAATAAAGATATATTGTACCATTTTATTGTTCTGCATTTTCAAACTTGGTAGGTACCGGGATGCAAAATGTCGTAGCTCAGTCGGAGTAAAAACTTTGTTTAATATGAATTGTTGATGAACAACCAGATGAACTTATAATTAATATAAATAATATTAATTTATCATCTGCTTTTTGTTTATTACGCAGGTCACGCTCAGTAGGAACGAGATGCCAATAAATGTACTGAGTATTGAAGCATACAGGTGTTAAGCCTTTGTGCCTGTATTACCACCAGTACTCTTAAGCAGTACACAGTAACACTGTTCGGCGGCAGATATAGGCATGGTGGTACTACTTCCATTCCAGAGCCCTTCACAAAGAGCCGCTATTTATATAATATTATCACTGAAATGACTTTAAAACGTCCAATAAACTGGGTAAATCTAGGCACCAGTTGTAGCAAATGGGCTTAGAAGCAAAGATAAGAAACATAACGGCTTAGTTTCTACCGTTTTTATTCAAACAATAAAGCCAACATTCAACATACTCAATATTTTTTGTTTTTGTAACATTTACCATTGTTTTGCCTTTGTTATTTGGATACAAGTACGTAACAGTTCGGAGTCCCTCAGAAACACCGTAGACAGTAACAGGATAATGGCGCCCACCGTGGGGCAGCGAAACGTTCTATTACTCCCTGAGGATACCTGACCCTGCCATAACCCAATGTGCTTTTACTGCCTTACTATGGATCCACACACTGTTCTATCACTACATACATAGCAATAAATTAAACTTCGCCTGTCTGTCTGTCTGAAAAAGATGATGATGATAAACATTTCACTTGTGAACTTTTCATGATTAAACTACTTTCTGTACTAAGCTTTGCCATCATTAATGTAAATATAATCATCAAATATAATCATAATATAATATTAGTCAAGGATGCTGATTAGCCTGTACTTTTGTTTTCATCTCAGTAACAACTGAACGGATTTTTGATACTTAAAATTAAAGTTTATTGTGGAATAACCTAAAGTTTATTGTTTATCTGCGTAGGTAACAAGCGAACGCATACTAGTAAAATAAAAACTATCATGTTTTCTACAATTGTACAAACTTTTGATGTATACGCGGTGGTAGCCAGAGGCAGGCGCTAGTATTAAGCACGTAGTGTTTCCTTTGTTTGGGGTGGTTCATGGTTGGATGAGCATTGCAGGGGATGGAGACTGGAAATTATTTCAACTTTCAGAATAGAAAATATTGATGACGACTCACATAGGTTTTGTAAAAATGTATGTCTGAATCGAATCATATTACTTTTTCTACAGATGTATTATTTCACTTAGGCTTTTTTTGGTTTCTCATTTGGTAGTAGCTCTGCCTTCTGCGCTGTAGGCTGTTTGTTCTCACACTTCCAATTTAATACAAACATTGACGTAATAACCATAGATGTTTGTTCTGTGTCTGGGTATCAGGTGAATTACACACGTATGTATTTTCAAAAATAAGAAATTTAATATACATATATTCCTAAATGTGCAGTTTTGCTACCAAAATATGAATCTTGGTGGATCTGAAATAAGGAGTAACATAAACAGAAGTAGTGACTCGTCAAACGCAAAAATAACCGCCTGAACATTTGAAATGCTGACGTATATATTGGGGTCGCAGATCACTCCCAAGGGACTCACTTTTGGGGGACTATAGCTGCCCCTATTGGGGCGCCATCAACAGACATCTCCAACTATAGCCATTTGAAGAATTTTGGACTTCGTACACCTTCCAATAAATATTAATCAATTAGTAAAGTATTTCATATATTTGATTACATAAATTATCACTAGCAATTTATTTTATACAAGGGGCCACTCGCAGCTTCGCCCACGTGGCAGTTTTTTCCCGTTCCCGTCATTTTTTCCAAGTAAAGTAAAAAGTAGCCAATGTCCTAATCCAGATTACAATCTATAATTATTTCAAATTTCATCCAAATCCAAATCCATCCACTGGTTAGAGCGTGAAAGAGGAACAAACAAACATCCATCCATCCAAACATTCGCATTTATAATATTAGTAGGATACGAGATATAATCTAGTAGCTGGGCAAGACTAATATGTCAAAAAAAAAATCCAGTCCAGATCTGATCAGAAAAGTTACTTTTGATTCTGTATAAATCATCTACAATAGATGCAAAGGTTTTTACATTACTTTTACGTAGTTAAACTTAGTTATTACATCACCTACTTTCGGGGTTCGAACACGCGACTTGTCGTTTCCTTTATACCAAGAAAGTTCAAGAAACCGCATAGCGGTACTTCGGCAGCTGAATTCAGTTCACAGCAGTATTTTGTTGATTGTATGTTAATGAAAAAAATGCAGTTTAGTTTGCATTATATTATAGTTTTTAAAAGAAACTCAAATAGGCAGTAAGAGATCTGAGGGAATATCTACTGAGCCTGGGTATTAAAGTCTTGAAGCTATTTCTTTTTTTTTTCTTTTCTCATTTATAACCACTGTTTGTTAGTTTGAAGGATGTGGGTGCTGGTGGCATTACAGGCACATGAGGCTTGACAATAGTATGCCTTAGGTTGATTGACGCTAGGCAGTGCATCGTGGGGCACGCAAGGCAATGCTTTGCTATAGGTGATAGTGGCCGTTGAATACCAGATGAGCCCTTTTGATGAGTCCATCAGATGGTGAATAGAATAGAGTATGCAATCAGTTCAGTTGTTTAGCTGTGACAATGTTAGCTATGAGCAGCTTCAAGCGAGCATCACAGTTGACAGATTATAATGGCAGCGGTAAGGGACGACAGCGGCCGAAATGCGACATAAAACGACTTGTAATGTTGTTTGTCTACGGTACGAGGCGCCCCTCTGCCCTCTGCCTCCGCCCATCAAATTATAGCAGTTTGTTGACCTCTACTACCTACCGTGAAGCAAGAAAAATTTCGCTATTCTATAAAATATAGATAAGGCGTTTTGAATGATTTTTGTGCGCTCGAGCGCGCCAATACGGCGAGCTGGCAGCCATCATTCTCTTGAGTGTTTTTATAGTGCTAGTGCAGGCAAGCACTATAAAAACTGATAAATTAAGAATAAGACTATTTGTCCGAAATATTTAATTGTATGAAATAATCAAAATGAAACAACACTTAGGTGTACGAGATCGCCTGGAGATTCTCGCATGCAAACTCTCGCCTCAAACACTCACCTCATCTAACCGGCGGCGCACAAACTTATAAGTAAGTCGTACCTGTACTTCAGCGCCAAGCAAAGTTTTCAGGAGTTCATGAACAATTCTAAAACGTAACAAGCCTTCAGTATTGGGTCACGTGAACTTTGTAGCTATTGCGGAAGTTTTGCTATTTGCATTGATAATATAAAAAAAAATAGTAAAGTGGAACACGAGTTACTGAGGTTAAAGAACTTTCGGAATTATTTTTCAACTGTATTTGTCTGGTTTCGAGCTTTGACAGACTGAAATGAATATAAATATTGATAAGGCAGGCACAAGTACAAGTTACAAATAGGGCACTCGCTGCAAATGCTTTGAATGCAGAATTATAAACGGGACAAGATTTTTTCATAAGAAAAAGGGACTGAACGAGTAGTTGGTCCACATTAGTTGAGCTGTTAAGACGCATGTAGTATTGCACTAGTCACTGAGACGTAGTGGTATCAAGTCTCATGCGCCTGTCATTACACCGAACACAGCGCAGTGAGCATCACATGTAAAAAAACTTCCTATGAAATAAGGGATTAAATAGATGACAAAAAAGCTTGGGATTTATCAAACACCAACTCCAAAAACTAAAAATGAAGTAGTAAGTACCATTACTGTAACAAGGATGATATAAACAAACGCGGAGCCAGGCTGACTTTGCTGTTTTCTTAGGAACAGCCACCGTGAGGTTTATAAGAATATTTAATTGAAGAGTGAGATAAAATTAGAACAAGACGTCAATATTACCTGACACACCACATGGATACTTTTTATAAAACGAGAGAAGCCAAAGCAGAAGCTACTAAATAATGGTAACTCAATATCGTTCCTCACAAGACAACACAATACCATAACGACATTGTTTGCCTAGGTCGTTACGTCTGGCGCAATTTGACAGGCATGATTGCGGGTAGGCAAAAAATAAACTACGATATCTCGCAAATACGTTTTCGATATAAAATCGAATGACACGGGTCGACGCGCCGCGTAGGGCTTTGTCTATTTTCACGTTTTACTTTTTTGTCGTTTTACGCGTTGGACGTTTTTAATAGATTTGCGCACGGAAGGTTGTATTTTAATTGTATTGTGCTGAATAAACTTTGGAATTCGCTCCTAATTTTTCGGCTATAAATGAAATTAATGGGAACTTTGACAATCCTATTCCGCTTGATTCGCGTTCGTTTAACTTGCTCCGTCATTCCAAACCAGTAAACTAAGCAACAGTCAGCACGATCATGTGGATGTGACCGCGTGGCGTAGTGGCGTTTCATCTGAGCGCTACTGAGCTACGCAGGGCATGTTAAGCTTTCCTAACAGTCATGACGAAAATCTTCAATCTCCGTTAATTTAAACAAACTTAGGTTAATGTTTAACATTGGTCTTAAAAAAGCTTTTAAAAGACTTTCTGAAGTCGTTCTATTGTTTGAGCATTATTCGTAAAGCAAATTTTATACAGAAATATGATTGAAAGATCTCAATTGTTTCAATTTACGAACCGCTCCAAGAAAGATGGTCGGTAAGTGCGTTCTGATTAATTTTATAAAGATTTTTTCTATCAAAGCTAAAGCAAATTAAAAAACAAAAAAACGAAGAGTAATATTAGCTTAGTTGTTTTAATGAATCTAGGAGCAAGTAATTCTTATAGTTAAATAAATTGATTAACACTATGTAACATGAGGTATGAACAACATACAACACACGCTAAATGGAAAAATGTAGGTAGGTATCTATTTTGGTATGAGTAGATGTATTTTCAGACAATATATCTATAATGCAAGCAATCTTTCTCTGTACCTTTAACCTCAATACATTCAGTAGTATTGTCGTAAAACCGTAACAAGCAGACAAACACACATTTTCACCACAATGCAGTAAATTGGCGTCCACCTTGCGCCTTACGCGGCTGTGCTGAAACCAGAAGTGTAAATCAAAGAAACTTATTTCGTTTTCGTTTTCTGCTGTGGTATCCCCGCTTAGAATATGACCCCTTCATCGCCTCCCATGCATGTGGTAAGTAAGAGGTGACTGAGGGAATGAGCCCCCTCCCAAAAAGGGGGTATGTTCAGTAGTGGACTTAGCTATACAGGTTATCGAATTATAGAGGCTTTAGTAGCTTTAGGGCTCTTTGTGAAGGACTCGTTCGGGGAAAAACCACAAGTGCCTACTCCTGTTGTGAAGCAGCGCAGCGTGTTCTGGTTTGAAGGGTGTGGCATTACAGGCACATGAGGCTAAGCACCTGTATGCTTCAGGTCAATATATATATATATTTTTTATCATTGATAGACCGTAAATATATGGAAGATTGTGCATCTTACGGTACGTTCCTAACGTGACCTACCACTTAACATCAGCACCTGATTGCGTACCTTTTTATTAACAAACTCCTGTTGCAAGTGTCTAATATGACAGATTTTTTATATAACACATCACACTTGCATCTGTTTATTCCATCAACATATGGTACCAAGGGCATATGCTATGGCAGTATGATGTAATATAACGCCAAGCTGTGGAAATAACAACGTCAAAGAAAATAATCGGAAGTTTGTATTTATTGAGCGCGGTCATTAGTTTATTGCCGAGTCAGCGACTCGGTCGATGGCTTTCAAACAAATAATGGACTTCACTTGCCCTACTTTTAAAACTAGAATAATTTGGTAATTAGAACCATTGTTTCTTCATCAAAAGGCTTAATAAGCCTACACTAATAAACTCGGCTTAGCTTCGAAATAATTACACCGTGTTTTGTATCTTTCCATCTAATTTGAAGCTTCCTGTCAACACAAAAGACAAAACACGGTGTAACTATTTCGTTTATCGTTATCGTATTATCGTTACTCCGAGTTTATTAGTACTAGGGTATGTATGGACTAATTTGACATTTGTGGCGTAGTCGTATCACATTGACATTTGAATTACATTGCGCAGTATCGATAACTCAACTACGGAGTGTTACTTGACTGCTGCGCAGTATAACTGGTATGTTATACCAGTATGTTATGTGGTGAGAAGGCTCAAGATCGTCCTTCAAAACAGATAGGGGAGGCTTTTACAGGCTGATGATGATACTGAGGATTCGATTAAGATAATAATAATAAGTTAACTTAAAAAAGTAAAAACTAGAGTGAAATAAGCATAAAGATGTACTAGGAAAGGAATGCAGCGGGGTGTTGAAGTTTGTATGAAAATGGCTTCCCGCAAGTGAAGCTACGCACGGTTACTCTAGTTCAATCAATAAACAATAACTTTTAATGAAATGAGCCGACCTTTGTCGCTACCTACTATTTCAGCTAGCTACTGGTAGCGTCGAGTTTGCATTCCTGAATAAATGAACTAAACCCGCCGCTTAATCTTCAGATTCACTTTAATTAGTTTTCAAGAACAATTTTGAAACTTCGAGGTGTTTTAGATTTGCTTTGAGATTTTAACAAATTTTTTCTTCATTACATTTTATATCGGATTTAAGGATTTTTTTTGGGATTCAAGTGTGCACAAATTTCAATCAACTACAATTTATTAGATTAGAAAATTCTTTATTGCTTAAAAAGGAAGTACATAGGCGAACCTAATGCTAAATAGCATTTTCTTCCCGTTAACCTTTGTGTAATGTGGAGTGGGTCGTAGTACTCTATGAGTTTATGTACAAAACAGGTACTAAAGTGAATTTCTCTTCACACAGAGCGAGTTTAAGAGCATTATTTTCAATTCTTTTAATATTAACCCCGCCCCCCCGCCGCCGCGTTCGATTCCCGCCTTGGGATAAATGTTTGTACGATCTGCAAATATTTATTCCGGGTGTTCTGGGTATTTTCTATGTATAATAAAAAAAAATATCTATGTATGTAATGTATTGTATTAAGTATATCAGTCATCTAGTACCCATAACACAAGCTCTGCTTAGCTTGGGGCTAGATGATGCTGTGTGGATTGTCCAACATTATTATTATTATTATTATTATGAATGCGAGTTAAGGTGCTACTAAACCAATTTATAATAAACGTTTCTTTATAAACTTTTTTTTTATTACAGAAACTGATGAAAAAACGCCATGCAGAGGAAAAAATGTTTTAAATTTTGATAATAGCAAAATTACGTCCACCGCCGCGGACAAATCCACGAGCGGCTCTTAATTATCGAGTAAAAGGTTTTTTTAGTTGTGCATAATAATCTCTCTGAGGATAAAATTGAACATAACTTTCTTTGGAAGTCGAGCAAAAACAACAACGTATCTCACCATCAATATCTGTACTCCCTTGGGTGTTTTCCATTTTAAACATTTTCATGCAAAATACGAAACACGAAATAAGTTCACGACTCACGTCATGATTACCACCATCCATAATGTTGGCGCCCAACCAGGGGCAATCACTCTTGTCGAAACACGCGTGAGAAAAAACAATTTGGGATCTACATCAACGCTCTTTGAGCTTTTTGTTTAGTTTTCTGTTTTATACGTACCTACAATACTTTTTATAGCCAATATAATAACAGTTAAAAAAGCTTTAAGTTGACAAATATCCGAAAACATTTAAAAACTTTAAGTAACATAAACACGGACAACATTTAAAAATACTTTGACCTTAATATATATTTTTTTATCTTGTATACAAATGTTGATGACAGAAAAAGTCCACCTGATGTTACGATGCACAGCTCTGTGTCCATCAACCTGAGACCTGAGGTGTTAAGCCTCGAGTGCCTGTAATGTTACTTACACCCACACCCTTTAACTGGAACACAGCAAGCTGCTTATCGACACATAGGCATAGTAGTAGTACTTCCCCGAACGAGCCCTTCTCTAAGAGCTCTACTACTACTATAACTGCTTCCATACAATGTTTTGGCGCCCCACGTGTGGCATCGCTCAAAGTCATTCGCTTGTGAGTCCGTGACTGATTATACACGTAGCCGTTTCATATAACCTTCCACAAAGGTATACGAAGTACCATAAAAATAGGCGACACGTACAAAATGTACTCTGCCACAATTGGGTTCGTTTGTCTGAGCCTATTGTCTACATAGAAAAAAACAAACTACTAACACGATACAAAAACTCCCGTAGACATCGTCCATTACCTTGGCGCATCGTTCCGTCACCTGTTGTTTTGACTGATTAGGTGCCATTATATCTAAACGAGCTCTCGTGGTTCGTAAATGTTCGCTTTTGAATATTTCAAAGATAATCTTGGTTTATAAAGGTTTTGATGCGTGTTTTATACTTTGTAATGAGCCGGTTTACAACCTGTGGGAGCTAAGTCGACGAAAACATACACGAGGAAACAAGCCGTCTCCTTTATTGCTTAGATTGGTGGGCGCAGGGCTTTTTACGAACTTAACCGAACAATATGTCCAAAGAACTTAAGTATCGGTCGCAGGCGCAGATGGTGGATGGTGGATGGTGGCTGATGTTGCGATCCTGGAGAATGGACACGCGGAATGCAGAATAACGTCCAACGCGTACTATATTCAGCACTTATTAAAAGCACAATATAGAAAAAGGTGGGGCGAGTAATCAGTTGACATGCTATGTGATATTATGCAAATATATTAGACAAAGATATCCGCTAAACTGTAAGCTGAGTAGCTGTCTGTTATCGTCGTGTCTAAATAAGGTATGTAATTGATTAAGGTACTTAATATATTTGGGCGCCCAACACGGGCCCCATCACTCGCTGTCATAGGTCACGCGCTACGCACGTGGCTTCAATTGTTTTTCTTATTAAAATGCTTTCAAGCTTTGTCAATATTTCTGTTGCATTATTGTAAAACAATGTTTTGATATAATAAGATTATTATTGAAAATATTTTGTTAAGTTTGGGAGCCAAGAGCTAAACTAGGGGAGCTTCAAAAATGATATTGATTTTATCTGCTCAATACTTTATTTTGCAGAGCAAGTACTACAACAACAAGTAATTATATACAAATTGGTTAACACGCATGAGAGAAAATACAAGAGAGGTAACGTCCAGAAAGTACATTTGACACATAGCCACTTGCAGTAGTAGGTATTCCATACGTACAGGTCCATCGTAGAATAGATCGTGCTAGAATACTAACCGGTTTCCTCACGATGTTTTCCTTCACCGTTTGAGAGCACTGACATGGCGCACATAATTTTTTCTATAGATAAACCCACTAGTATAGACCGGATTCGAACCCACAACCTTAAGTTCAGAAGGCGGAGTCACTTCTACTTACTTACTTCTAGCATCATATTAAACAAATTCTAATTCAAATGAATAATCAAACCTTGCTAGTTACGATTGAGTCAAGTTTTCAAGCTTTATGGTGATTTTGAACCCTAAAGTTGGTGAACACCGATAGTTGCACATTTGCCTATCGGTAACTCTCCCAGCACTCAAAGACGCTCAGCTCCGCTGGGCACAGCGATAGGCAAATTAACGTGCGGCGTACTTCTCCACGGTTTACTGAAAACCGACCACCGCTATGTTAATCGGTAAAAACAAATTTTGTAACATCAACAACGCCATCTGTCCTAAATTAAGTAAAGGTTGCGGTAAGGGAACCAGATACCGGCTAGAGTATTATAATGATGGACCAAGCAGATGTTTGTTGCCGGTTCTTGGTCGGCTTGGTTGCGAGGAACTGCCGCTTAGATTCACCTAGATTTAAGACGTTTCAAGATGATCCCTGTGGATATTACTGAATAAATGCTTTTTGACTTTGACTTTGTAACGAAGCATTGCTTCGGAGGTTATGTTCATTGGGAACGTGTTCATGTTTACGATGTACTGCTCTACGTCCATCAAACTGAGATATACAGATAACTTCTAACTTCTGAAGTACCCACGCCCTTGGAACCGGGACAAGGTGCGCTGCTTGTCGGCAGCAATATGCATGGTGCTAGTACTTCCCAGGACGAGCTCTTTACTAAAAACTCTACTACTACTATGGTTATCGATATAATTACTATAACACCGATTCATTCTTTCAACGCATTGTCTTCTTTCATTAATCGTCGCCTCACTTTTAGCCCCCACAAATGACTAACCTGCTTTTCAGTATTCATTTGTAAATATGGGTACATAACAGGTGGTAGTCAAACAATAAAAATAAGAAATAGGTGCACGTGATTTACCTACCTAGGCATGTTTTTTTACTTATTAAGTATTGTTTGTACGCTACATTACGGCCGTAATAACACCGCCGTACTTCCAGAGGCTCCGGCTTCACCGCGATTGGAGCCTGCGGCGTGCCATTCATTTGCGACACGGCGAATATTAAACTCAAATATTGAATATCGATTTTGAGGTTGTGTACCTACCAATGTATATGTATGTATGTATAGTACGAATGTGTACCTGTTCTACCTCATCATTATCATCAGACTTAACACGGCATAGGCTTCACCCACACACTTTATTATATTAGTTTTAGGGTTTGACCGCAATAACGACATTTCCAGAACAAATGTAACATCTGCGAAATGTCTGTATGTAACCAATTAATATAATATTTGAATGTAGGTAAATTTGACAACCTTCACTAGACATCCTCACAGTATTTATTGAAGGTACTTGGTACTAAGGTATCTAAGGAAATAAGGGGATTAAAGCCTTAAGGCTTGTTAATTTTTTTTTAAAACTTTGGGCTTTCTCTAAAGACAGCATTTTAGCTATTAGCCTTCAGCGACCAATATAAGTAACGGCAAAAACACGCGCGACTTCTTCAGCGTGTGAAGTTATTTTCTTACAAACTTCAAACCCCGCTGCATTCGGGAATTCCTTTCTTAGTACACTCTACGCACCAAGACGAATATACCCATAAAATGTGTCGTCTCTACGAGCAGTGGTTTAGGCCGTGCGTTGTCTCTATGTCAGTCAGTCAAGACAAAGATTCTTAGAATTGCTATAGATATAGATAGATGTACATATAAAATCCTGTTTTCATTCGTCGTTGAATACAACAACATACACAATGGCGAAGTATATTAAGGAGACTAGGCAATTATAAAACGGCCAGCACGTGCGCTATAACGAGACTCGAACCCGTGACCCTAGCGCCTGGGGGTCTGAATAAGCCTCTTTGAGGGTCACAAGCGGACCCTCAGTCCGCCTGAAGAACCTTTTGATTATTTATGAGCTTACATGTATTATTTAAATAGTAAAATTTAATTTAGAATACAAATTTTCATATACAACGATGTATGTATATATAGATATACAGAAAGTGATAATTAGTGCTTACGATAGCTTCCTACTGCTTATCGCCGAGTCTATCCCTTTTCCATATGTATGGATGATAATATGTAAGGTGAAATAGCATACATATAAATTTCGCCCACTCATGAGTTCGAGGCGACGACTAGTTTCACATTTAACTATCCGGAACCTTTAAAACGTATTAAAAATACACAATCCTGTAAGTTACTGACTGATCTACAGTAGCAAAGGGTAAAATACAGTATAGTTAAGAGTGAAATATAATTCTCCAATCTTAATCTCCAAAAGATACACAGTGGGTTTGAAAGTTAGTATGAAACAGCGAACAGCGTAATTGCAAACGAAGCCGCGATAATAATAAATACTCTGAGCGATTTTGTGCAATTTTGAGGGTGAATGAAATTGCATGAAGGGGTGACATCACATAATGCTGAGTGTGGCACTGTGTTATTGGGGTACCGCAGTGCAATACAACACAGATACATAGCTAGCCATAGCAGTCCCAGCTTACAATAGAATCCCATCACAGCTTGGTACTTGCGTGACGGGTGGTGGTTGCTAGACGAGCCACTCGATGGCCTCCAGCTACCGTATTCCTTACTTATACCGGCGCAGGCCTCTCTAGGCGTACTCAGTAAGTATCCCAACACAGCGAAAGGAAAATAAAATAGTATTTAAAAAAATATTCTAGGCGTCTGGGCATAACACATAAAAATTTTATTTTAATACTCGTGAAAACGCGACTTTGCCCGCATGAATCTATATTTTCAAAGAAACCCTCGCGCTACCCTTTAGGGGTTGATTTTCTGAGCATACATCCCTACGCAGCAAGACGAATATAACCTTAATATTTCAATTCTCACATTGAGTTGTTTAGGCTGTGTCTATAGGTATGTCAGTCAGTCAGGACAAAGATTCTTGTAATTGTTATAACTTTGTTTAAATTTAAATACTAACTGGCTAAAATATCTCCTGTCACTGTTTGTCATAGCCCATTGATAAGAGACGGCTGTAGTTTAAGCATTGTTTAGCTTTCGACAGATTATTAGTGTTTTTATACGGAGATTAACAGTTTTCATAAAGATACACGCGCGAAGCTGCTGGCGGAAGCTAGTTAGTGATAAAAGAAATACAGTTAACATGTTCTACTGTCCTTGAAACTGTGTCAACACCGCACCCCTGAATTAAAGTTAATAACAAGGGGTACAAGTGCACCCCTTGTTGCAATGTCAAGTTTTATTGTAATGTGTCCGTCTGCCGCGCCCGTTGTATCGTGTGCAGGCGCCTTATCAATCGTGTTGATGTTAGGGCAGGTCGTCTGTTTGGCGCCTGTAGCCTACTACTATCCTATATTCATTACTAGCGACCGCTCGCAGCTTCACCCGCGTGCCAGTTTTTTTCCGTTCCCGTTATTTTTTCGGGATAAAAATTAGCCTATATGTTAATCCAAGTTGTAATCTATGTTTATATCAAATTTAATCCAAATCGGTATACTGGTTAGAGCGTGAAATAGTAACAAAGTGAGTCGCGCGCCTTTTCTTTAGCCCGTTAACGGTTTATAAATGACTGAGTTCGGAGGAGAAAAAGAAACAAAAAAACGATTAGGACGAAAGATTTAGGAATCTCTCGTATGGTTCAAGTTAAGAATATTATAGAAGGGCGTACCACAAATATGTTTGGGAACCTTTGGTTAAGATTAGATGACGCACCAGATGTTAAGCAATAACTATTACCTTTAATAGGTTTTAGTAGTAGTAGAGCTCTTAGTGAAGGGCTCGTCCGCGGGAGTACTAATACCATGCCTTTTTCAGCTTGCTGTGTTCCAATTCGAAGGGTGTGGGTACCGGTGAAATAAGAGGCACACGAAGCTTAGCACCTGTATGCCTCAGGTTGATGGATTCAGAGTAGTGCATCGTAGGGCACGTCTATAACGAGCGTAACCTGCGAGGCAATGCTTTGTTATAAGTTATGGTAACCACTTAACATCTTAACAAATTTGTATGAAATATAGCGAACGAAGTCGCGGGGTATTTCAATATAACGTTGATACTATTTTAATTCAATTCTGAGAAAAACATTTCCTGATTCCAGAAATGTTAAAATTCCCGAACGAGCTCCGATAAGGAATAACTGTCATCTGTCGGATTGACAGGCGAGCGTAATGACAGCGCAGCGCACAGTCCATGACTCCTACCAGACAAATTACATCCAACGAACTTACGCGAGCCACAGCTTATTGTAAGCGCAGCTAGACTAATACTACAAAAGATACATTTATTTATTTCGGATCAAAGAAATTTGGACTGTATCCAAGGATCAAAAGCCCAAAACACCAAAAACTAATCTAAATTATGAAATGAGAAGATACATAAAGCAAAAGAAAAAAACAAGAAATGGGTACGCAGATACTAAATATGGCAAAAAATCTAGTCAATTTTAATTTCAACATACAACAACGAAAAGTTAGTTGTTGTAAACGAAGAAGGTTGTAAAAGCACATGTCTGGTCTGGTGTTGAGTACTGCTGCAACCTTTAGGATGACATTAGCTTGCTGCCTTACACTCGATTGAACTCGACGCTTTCAGGCTAATAGGTGAGTAACATGGCGAACACTAAAATCCAAACTAACGCCGTCGTAAAGTTGATCTTCTTTCTATACATATGTGGTTTTGAAATTTGCACACTACATTGCAATTTACATTATAGGTAATAATAAATATTTGTGAACATTTTATACAAAACAGTTATGTACTGAAAATTATATAAGGAAATATCTGATTTATGGTTAATATTTGTTACGAGTAACCAGCGGTTTTCATTCTGCACTGTGGTGTAGTCAATCTATCAATCTTGAACGCGTTCACGAAAAAATAACACCTTAATTTGCGTACTAATGATGGTATTTTAACATTTGAAATGTAACTCTATTTCAATCACTGAAAGTAGATTTTTCTCTGGCACGCAACTGTAGGATTTCGTGTTTTAAAAATACTATAAGCAAACTAATATGTTAATAAGACTGCTTTATCGTGTGGTAATAAGGTTGGTTTTGCAATGGCTGGTAAGGATCATATAGGATAGAAATGTTTTTGAGTAGGGAAAATGTAATTTTAATGGAAACTTGGAATTATGTTCTGAAAGAAAAATTGCATCTGAAAAAGAGCTTGTTTGGTCAAGAAGCATCGTTCAGCACGATTACCCGTTAAAATGGGTGACCGCGACCGATTCCAAGCTCGTGTGGTTCCGACTATAGCAGTTGTTAAGCCATGACGGAGACATCTGGGCTTAAAATATTTCGATACTGAAGTTAGCCATTAGTTCGGTTCAAAACTCGACGGGCTAGGGCGAGTAGCCAACTAACCAAAATATGTAGGTTTGAATCCCGCATTGAGATAAACATTAACATGATTTGTAACTATGGTTCAGTTGGGCGTTTAGTTTAATTACTTTTTCTATATGAGTTGCTGATTGAACAAGCAGATGTCCCGCCTGATGTTAAGTGGTTACCATCTCCTAAAGCATTGCATCGCAGCTCGTTAGAACGTGCCCTACGATGCATCGCTCTGCGTCCATCATCCTAAAGCATACAGGTGTTGTCTCATGTGGCTGTAATGTCCTCACACAGACCCTTCACACCGGGACACAGCAAGGTGCTCACAGACAGGAATAGGCATGGTGGTAGTACTTCCCCGGACGAGCCCTTCACTAAGAGCTCTAACGGCTACGAGTTAATACGATAACTCACGCACATCAAAGTTATTTAAAAGTTATTTAAAATCATTTTCAATTTCAACATTCCAGTAATTCCTTCAACATTTCCCCAAATATGATCAGTAAATTTCAGTAAGTTACCAAACCCTGAGGGTGCGTCTCGTTAAGCGACTTTGCGCCCTACTAATGAGGAGTTATGGTCGAAACTCGCGTCAAACGTTGAAGCCACGTGCGTCCTTATTGGCTTTCGGGAAAGTTTAGGAAATTGGGTTTATTATGTATTTTTGGAAATCGTTTGCGCATTTTTGTTTTTGTAAAAGTTCGTTGATAATAGTAGAAACAAGAACTGTTGTTAAAAGTATTGGACGTGCCCTGACTAACTCGTTTATTATATGGTAGTTATGCCATGTTGATAGTAAATAATATTTTACACATGTTTAGTTTACACGTGAAAAATATTATTAACAAAAAAACGAGTGTGCTTTAGACACCACACGACTGAAGTAAAACTTCTAAACGTAACTGGCTATGAGAGAAAGAGAGAAAGATCAGTGCTTTCATTCCCCCTCCATGGTAGTGTTAAACGTTTAACGCAACCTTGTTGGAAGTCGCATTAGAAGTATTACTTCAATATTACTTCAATAAGGTCGCGCGCGACTTCGTCCACGTGAAGTTATTTGTATACAAACTTGAATCCCTAGTGTCCACGTTCAGGGGGAAGCTGCGAGCGGCCGCTAGTATACGATAGATGGCGCTACAGTCGGTCCATCCGGTGGGGGACCCTTCTACGCTTCTGTCGGATTCTCATTTGAATTCCAAGCAAGTAGCCAATCCGACCTAAGCCATTACTGACCGCACTCATCTACGAAACTGTCACAAGCCGTACTTCGACCCCCACTTTATAGCAACCATTCGTCATTACATACTTCCATCTTGCATGCCCCTTACTATGTACACCACATTGGCACCACACTGGAGCTTTATTGTCATTTATAATGCTGGACAATCCACACAAGAAAGTAGTAGGAACTAAACCGTAAGTTTCTTGCCTGTTCTTCTAGTAAATGTGTGTGCGCATTTATCATTAGGAAACCAGTTAGTTTTCTAGCAGCGGCGATGGGCTTGCAACCTGTCAAGCATAGAATACTAACTACTGCAACATTTTGGCACGTGCTAAATGTTATATTTGGAAAAAGAGTCTGAAATAGGAACTTAGAACTGTAGAGATATCTACCGTGCCTAAGAATTAAAGCTGTGATGCTGATTATTTCTCTGGCTGGCACCTACATTCACCTTGGTATAAAACTATTTCAAGTGATCACTTTGATTCTATAGAATAAATTAATTTCATAAATGTTGGCTGGTTCCTATAGCACAAGCTTTACGTTGTTTGCGTTGTTAAATGTATGTATGTATTTATGTTAAAGGCGATTGTATGCGGACACATAGTGTCCAAGCAACCCTTTCTAGTTGAGGCAATAGCGACAAGCCACAGAGGACTACGTGCAGTTCCAGGGGTCGCCGGAAGTCCCCAGAAGTGACCGGAAGTGGCACTCTCGGAGCGGAAGCGCGCGCGGCGGGAAATTGGCCGCGTGATGTCGCCACTGAGCAGATCCCGGTGTAAGATATCCAGGACTCACTGAACTACTTTAAGAGAAGGAGCATATTTACAGTTGTTTTTTTATATTTATGGGCTCTTCGCCTTATCAATAGATTATGCGAAGCGGAGGACTTTGACCTTTTTGTGGTTTCATTGACGAAATTTACAGAGAGCTTGTATGTTTTTTTTTAGATTAGTAGTACCTAATTGTTTTGCATTGTCGATTTAGTTCTTAATGTCCAGCAGTGAACTTCTACAGGCTGATGATGATGAAGGAGATAGTCAGAGGTACGTGCCATGACATTTGGCACATACTTGGTATTCCATACATGTCAGGTTGCAAGCTCAATGCCGCTTGCACAATATTGTCCTGTAACATTTAAGAGCACTGGAGTTGCCCACATAATTATTTCGAACCCACGCCCTGAGGATCAGAAGGCTGATCGTTGCACAACTAAGGCAGTAAAGCAAGAGATATCGTATTAATTTGTAATTGGAGCACGGAAGTGACAAAAGTGGGGTAAATTAAATGAGGATCCTTACTCGCGACATTTACAGCAGCCGTCAGACGAACCGGCGCGGGGCGGCGGGAGGGTGGGAGCCTGGAGGGGGCTGAGGGGGAGATTGAGGAGGGCGGGGGGGGGGGAGAGGGGGGAAGCTGACGACAAGACTTCAATCGGCAAGAGCTCAATTATTAACGGCCTGACTTTCAATTCGTAAATTGTTCATTTGGTTCATTCAATCGTTAATTTGGATAACACTTCTTTCGGCTAAATTTTAATCTACCCCCCGCAACCGGTCCATCGGGTCAGATCGCGTCTAACACTTCGCCTACCAAAATACCAAAAAGATATGAGCAAGTCCATGTTAACCCGTAGCATGGTATATAGGGGTCGTATCAACCCTTAGGGACCCTCCACTTTATATCCAACCTTTGCACATGTTGCATGTCACTGCCACTAACAATAAAGTATACTCCTGATGGTATCTTAAACAATCCGACTCTAACAAAATAGTAAGTAGTGGTGATTCTACTATGGCTAACTATTAGTTGAAGCGTAGCGTGTGCTGTCTTTACAATAAATCGTTCTTTAAGGTTAAACAAGTCGGTACGTTGTCCATAAAAACGCTCTAAGCGTTTAAATGCTCTAATTACCTTGAAAGGTAATTTGATTTTACTGTAGCATATAGGGTAACGAGCCTAGATAACGGCAAGATAATTCAGTATCAAACTTAACTTCGGACGCACGTTTAAATAGTAGACATTAAACGCTTACAGCGTTTGTATGGACATAGTACCGACTTGTTTAACCTTAACATAAAAAACCCACTCGTCAAAATCAAAACCAACTAACCACAGATAAAGAACGCGTGTGAACTCCATTCAATAGAGCAGTCTGCCGTGACGGATGGCCTTCCATTGGTGTCGCTCCGAGCTGCCACTCTGCCAGCACTCAATAGACGTGTTCGAGCGACGTTACTTGAACCGAGAGTCGATTGACAAGCTTTTGAAAGTGGGGTAGGATTCGTTTGCCGTCATCTTTTTAACATGTATTTCAAGCAATAAATATTCTTTGACTTTGACTTTGTCATCTTAAGAAACAACATTGTTTGCTTTATTGTTTTTCTAGTGTTATTTTAGGTTCTGATGTGGAATTTCGGTGGCATTTTAACCATCATTACTTGGAACCTTAGCACAACAGTTGAAATGAATGTGTGTTAACAGTTTCAAAGAATACCATTTGGACGATCGAAACTTGAATTTGACGATATTTCGTTAGGAGAATTGGGACAAATAAAAAATACAAATTTTAATACAAATATTTATTCATACCAATTGATTTGCAAGTTTTGCAACAGTACATTTTACTGGTGGATAAACATAGCAAAGTAAACATAATAATGTTTTTTTCTAATTCATAAAGTTAATAATTTATGCTAAAAATCCTTACACGCTAAATTACTTCCATCTCACGAAACGTCTCAATTTTGAATCAATTCTTGAGTTAAGTAACTTTTTCATCTCTGCGTCTTCGCTGCAGCTTGCTGCAGGTTTATTAAAAACTAAATCCTACAAAGATCTCGCCGTGAACGTGAAACGCTCCACTCATTTCGCTCCATATCGCCGGCCGCCATTTTTCAATCAGAGCGCGGGAACTTTGACAGCTCCGTTCTTTTTTCAATCGCTCTGCCATTGTGGCCAGTGACTTTGTGACATACATCCTTTGTGAGTTTTATTCCGAGAGTATTTTACTTTTTAAAATCCAGGTGAGTTTTTAATCTGGACTATTGAAATTTGCTTGAAAGAGTGTTCTATTTTGATATTATTGATTTTAAAAGTATCTTTTTTTCCCTGTCTTTATAACAATTTTTTTAACGTCTATTCATAAGCATGTAAAGGCAGGAATTACAAACAATAATTTTTTTTCTGCAATTACAGTAGTGTTTTAACTACCTAACATTACTTGTGGTCTTAAAAAACACTTGACTTTGACAAGATTGTATCTCGAATGTCGGATAGATGTCATAGAGAAGAGAAGAAGTTTTAGGAAATATGAATATCTTCTGCGCTGTAATGTGGTGGGTTCGATCCCCACTGAGTAAAAACATATATAGAACTAGAGGGCGTTGCGTGAATGTTTGTCAATATCTACTTATTTAGTTACTAATTTAATAAAGGCCTTATTTTCAGTCATAACATTCCATCCCACCATATTCCGAGCAGTGTTTACCTAATCGCCTACAAACGTCAACTTCGCCTAACATCACTATAACAATAGACTAACTTTGCTTTCAAATATGTTTCGATTCAACCTATAAACCAAACTCCCAACTAGGCTGCATCTATTATTCCATTGTCCTAGGCTATACATACTCTATGACACATACATCCCGCAAGCAACAATCTACCGTGCGTATTAATATTTAAAGTTGAGTCTCGAGTGGCGAATCCCAGTGGGATGAATGAGGTGTGGTCGGAGTGCTGGCGAAGTTTTGATTCATAGAAATAATTAATTTGATGACCTTCGGTGTAGATTAGTTTGTTGTGGAATATAGACCGCTGGGACTCCGCCGTCTAGACATGAGAGTTATATTAACAAAATGTGGCGTCCGTCATATTACAAATCACTATTCAGCTTTCGGTTTAGCATTTTTTGTGATAGACCAACTCTTTTGAATGTCGTGATTGTGGTGTTAGAGATGATTAGTCAAACTGAATCACATTGGACCTGCTCCGCGTGTCGTGATGCGTCAGAAGCCTATCGGTCTTTTTTATAGAAGTGAATAGAGTAGACGCTGCTACTCTCTATCTTTCTCTGTCTGACACATAACATGTGACAGTCGACACGGGGCCACGCGGGTCTATTGTGATTCTGGTAAGAAATCAAACCCCTTTTGCGTGTGGTAAATTCAGTTTTAATAAGCTACAAGTCAGAAATAATCGTTATAAGTATGGTTCTGTATTATGAAGTTTTAGTTAATAGCAAGCCAATGGTGATCGTTCTAATTAATTAATGAAACAAATAAATAAGTTTTATGTATGTGTAGTCGGTTGCAGTAGCACCCCACCCCGTGGTGTGGGATCTCATCAAGTGTACATTAGAACAGTGTTCTTTGAATGCTACTCGGCGCAGGACGTATGCATTCAGCTTATAAAGCGATTACACTGCTTTTAAGAGACCACGAGTTTCTTTGTAACTGAATAAACATGAACAAACGCACTTATACTTCTTAAGTAGTTAAAAGAGCGGATTGAGGTTGCAAGAGATTTTTTTATAAGACTTGTGACGAAGCAAGCAGAACACCTGATGTTAAGTGGTGACCATCATCACAAAGCATAGCAGAAGGCTGATTCTGAGTTTTTTTCGTTTTCCGGATACCGGATTTCGGTTTGCGAGCTCGAACTTTTTGTATGGAGATATGATAAGCGCCTCTAGCGGCATATGGGGGCACTAGCGTATCTCCATACAAAAATTTCGAGCTCGCAAACCGAAATCCATAGCATATTGGGAACGTGCCCTACGATGCACTGCTGCGTTCATTCACCTGAGGCATACAGGTGTTGCCTCATATGCCTACAATTTCAGCGGCCTCCACACCCTTCAAACCGGAACACATGCTTACTGTCTAATAGACTTTCACTACTATAAACCACTGATCGCCACTGTGCACGCCACTGGGGACGCAGCTAGAACGCAGCTAGATAGCTAGGTAGGTAGGTACTTGATATAAGTAGGTTGGTAGGTAAACGATCATAATTAATAATATGTCTGTTTGGGTTCTTTCTGTCTTTCTTTCTAGCTAGAATACTGACTGGCTATCTCACGATGTTTTCCTTCACCGTTTGTGAGCACAGGTATAGAGTATTGACCTGACTGGCAGCGAGAGGGCTGTCACAACACCTAGCAATTAAATTAGCATTCTAGTGATATCCTAAGTGGTACAAAGTGATTTTAGATAGCCGTGCAATTCTCTATCTACTTACGTAGAAAGTTGTACGAAAAACAACCTTATTGCACCTCCATAAGAGCTTCTAGTATTCTGTTTTGTATATTAAATAATTGGTTCCCAAGAACATTTTAATAGAATAGATGACAAGTGCGAGCGAGACAGTATTCAATGAAATGAAATAGGTAACTTTATTTGTACAGATTATTTTTGTATTCCACAGGCACGCAGGGCAGGGCATCGTAGGGCACCGTGAATGTGTGACCTATTAAACAATGCTAAGTTCGGTGATGGTTACTACTTAACATCAAGTGGGCCATCTTGTTGTTCATTATAAGTTATACGTTCAAAGCTGTTTTAAAAAAACTAGGAGCGGCGCTGGTCTTGAAGCCTGTCATAGATGAAACATATTTTTTTGTGGATTAGTGCTAAATATTTTACATCGTATTAGACATCTGGAGTACATTAAAGATCTAAGAGAATATCTATAAAATTCTAGTAAAAATAAGAATATTCATAAATACTTAGTTCTACTTTAAAATCTCCAAGCGCCCCAAATAGTACCTGCAACAAACAAAACGAAAAATAAGAGCACAGACCAAACATGACATAAATAGTATCTACCCGCAACCCGGGCGGAGAACTGGCGCGGCGCCAGGCACTCGCGCGCCAACCGCCGCGCCGAGCGGACGTCTCTGCCACCGAAATAGGGAGGAAAATTGTTAATCTGTCCTGATGGGGCGATTAAACTAATGAGTCTGATAGTTAGTCTTCACGTTTAGGGTATGCGATTAAATTTTAGCTTTAATACATGACGATAAACTTAAAGGGTAACAGGCGCAACCTTTCATTAATTGTACAGGCTTTATCGCTCAGTTGGTAGTAGCTGCCTTCTGTGCTGTTGTACTGTTGTGGGTTCGAACCGCATCACATTTCTGTGAATAACTGCTTGTTCTCTATCTGGGCAGTTTCTTTTGTCATTTGGGGTCTGGGTGTATTCGTTTACCAAAATAAGTATTTAAGTATCAATAGGTCTAGTCTTATACTTATTATTATTCTATCGTGTTTCAGAGGTTACCGCAGGCTTAGTAGTAATAGAGCTTTTAGTGAAGGGCTCGTCCGGAGAAGTACTACCACCATGCCTATTTCGGCCGCTAAGCAGCGCAGCGTGTTCTGGTTGAAGGGTGCCGGTGACATTACAGGCATGGGGCTTAACACCTGTGTACCTCAGGTTGATGGATACAGTGCATTGTAGGGCACGTTCCTAACTAACGTGGTAAATAAATAAATAAATATTCCAAGAGTTACCTACGGTTAAACGGACCACCTACGTATTTTATTTGTACAAAAAGCTAAAGTGCCTGCGAGTTTGCACATTTAAAGTAGAAAATAGTGTACAGTAGCGCCATCTACAGGATACGCTAAAGCCCAGTTCGGTTTATCCTCGTGTATCGCCCAAAGCTTCGGATTTGCAAAGCAGTTTAAAGAAAAAACGTTTTCAAGTGAAAACTTGCATTTTTGCATAAAAATCTTTGAGCCGATTTTATGCTTATTTTAAACATAACTTAAACCGTATACATAATACAATCGTAGTGGCCAAACTTAAGTTAGCATCAAAAAAAACTGGATACTTCAAGTATTTTAATACCGGTGCGGTGGTCCAGTAATATATGTGACCTTCTGATCCTATGGGCGTGAGTTCGAACCCGGTCGTGTACCATTGGATTATTCTATATGAAAAAAATGATTACGCAATGCCAGTGCTCGCAAACGGTGACGGAAACTAGTTAATATTCTAGTAACAGTTATGGGTTTGTCATATACTAACTACTACAAAATATAAGTATATGTGCTAAATGTAATATTTAGACGTACCCCTGACTACCCATATTAAACATCTTGAGTCTCGAGTCTATACTACATGGAACTATAAGATCTGTGGGGATTCGACGAGCGATGTGGCGCGGCGGGTGAATGTCCACCTGCTAGTGCGACGCAGGAGGTTGGGGGTTTGTTTCCCGCCTTGGGATAAATGTTTGCACGATCTGCAAATATTTATTCCGGGCGTCCTAGGTATTTTCTATGTATAATTACTGCTGTGTGGATTATCCAGCATTATTATTATTATTATTATTATTAATAACCGTGATTGGGAATACAGTGAAGTTTTTTTTTATTTTAAGGTTTACACGGCTGTAATCTTTAGGCACTGTAGAAATCTTTTTTTCTAAAAGTACGCCATAAACTCTAATATTAGAGACATGTCTAATACAAATAACGTGACAGGATAAGCTTCGCATCGCACATGGTTTCCAAATGATGTTTTCCATCACTGTTTGAGAGTACACGTTAAGCAATGTAACAACACATAATCCCACCACACAGACGTTGCATATATAAAAATAACTCAAAGGAACAACAATGAGTCAGTCAGTCAGTCAGTCAGACAGATGATTGACGTATGTAACGCTATCGGCTTACACCAGCATTAGCGTAGGTGAGCGTTACAAGGGAATTACTACAGCTTCGACCCCATATGCTATCATGCTCCCTTTGTGAACGACTGCCCTCAGTTCGGTTGGTGGTAGCTTTGCCTTCGGCGCTGAAGGTCGCTTGATACCCACATGATAAACATTTGCGTTATGAAAATAGATGTTTGTTCTGTGTCTTGCTCATCGCTTTGTCCTGACTGACTAATATATAATAATAATAATGCTGGACAATCCACACAGCATCATCTAGCCCCAAGCTAAGCAGAGCTTGTGTTATGGGTACTAGATGACTGATATACTTAATACAATACATTACACACAAAGATATTTTTAGACAATACCCGGAATAAATACATATTTGCAGATCGTACAAACATTTATCTCAAGGCGGGAATCGAACCCGCAACCTCCGCGTCGCAGGCGGACATTCACCCGCCGCGCCACATCAGTCGTCACAATACCACAAAGAAGCATACTCGCACATAGGGCCCATGCCTACGTTTACTTTGTCTAATTGGGTACCTTTGAACGAAGCTGTGTAAAGTTGCCTCTATACATTCAGGATAATGATGTTCAAGTCAAAACGGTATTTTATTAAATATATCTTAAATTACAGTACTATAAATATATAACAATTTATTGGTTTATATAATGAGCACTTAGGAAATCACAAAGATTATAATCATTCCAAAAATCAAGAGTTATTTCGGCGAGTTCGATTGAACTCTCGGTGGTGTAGTTGGTAAGCGTCATAATTTTTGGCATAATATACAAATCTTTATAATATATTATTTAAAATCGCCTTAAAGCTAGGTGGTACTTAGTACCAGTTCCTCGCAACCAAGCCAACCAACAACAGTCAAGACACTTACGGCTTGGGTCCTACCGTTTTAAGGGTTCCGTACCCAAACGGTAAAACGAGACCCTAATACTAAGACTCCGCTGTCTGTCAGTCTGTCCGTCTGTCACCAGGCATGAGATACACTCATGAACCGTGATAGTTAAAGTTGAAATTTTCAAGATGATGTATTTCTGTTGCCGCTATAACAACAAATACTAAAAACAGAATAAAATAAATATTTCATGGGGGCTCTCATTCGATAAACGTGATTTTGTTGCTCTTTTTACTATAGACAATTGTACGGAACCCTTCGTGCGCGTGTCCGACTCGCACTTGGCTGGTTTTTTAAATACTATTAGCATGATTTTCGAAAAATTCTGTATTGTACAGACTTTCCAACCTCTTCAGTTTTACTGTAGTAAAATAGATTTATAAAATCATGCCAAGTATATAGTAGGTAGGTGTATATACAATAAGTAGGTAGGTAGGGTTGGGTAGATGTTGGGAGCGCGCGTCGCCTTTCACATCGCAGCAACAGCAGGTCCGCCCACGCCTTTCCATCTGTTCCTCGATCCTCTAACCTACACTCTGTCCTACCTGACTACACTTATCTATACATCCCAGCTATAGGAACCTCTGTCCTGACTGACTGACATGTACACAATGCACAGCCTAAACCACTGCCCGTAGAGACAACACAAATACAAGGTGTAAGGTGTACTAAGTCAAAGTCAAAAAGCATTTATTCAGTAATATCCGCAGGGATCATCTTGAAACGTCTTAAATCTAGGTGAATCTAAGCGGCAGTTCCTCGCGACCAAGCCGACCAAGAACCGGCAACAAACTTACGGCGACGTTCCTACCGTTTTTTTGTATAATCCTTTTACAAAGTAATAATAATGTAAATAATGAAGCTCCAGTGTGGTGGTTATCAAGTCACGCGAGTGCAGCCGCGGGTGGGTGCTAGTTATAAGTAAATGCCGGCACGTCGGTCGGTACGTCGATATCGGGCCGTGTAATTCATGCTGTAATCTCGACGCTGTGATTTATGAGAGCGCCCTCTAGGGGAGCCGACGACTAACTAACTTTTAATGACATCTAATCCCTAACACTAGTTGCCTTCTAATATATAAAACTAACACCAGTTAACACAAATCTTCATACAAAAAACTCGAGCTCGCAAACTGAAATCTGTTACCCGCAAAACTCAGAATATGTCTACAGGAACACTAAAAAAAGGGGTATGGGGCATGGGGTATACCTACCCCTTTTTTGAGGGTGTCCCATAGATTTCAATTAAAATCGATTCAATAGTATTTATTGATGTTTATTACCTGGCATATCTGACAATTTTTTTTCCCTGAAATAAGAGCTATACTGAAACTTCATCAAAATCAGTTTTTAAATCAAAAAAACTCAAAAAAATCCACTCAAGAAAAATTTTAAGCAGTTCACACTTTTAAAAAGTAATTATTAAGTGTTTTTAATGTTAATCCTGGTTGAACAAGCATATGGCCCACCTGATGTTAAGTGGTAACCATCACCTACAACAAAGTTTTGCCTTGTAGTTCACGCACGTCAGGTACGTGCCCTACGATGCACTACCTGCGTCCACCAACCTGAAGCATATTGGTGTTAAGCCTCATAGTCCCACATCCTTCAAACCGGAACACAGCAATGCGATCGTAACTGCTTGGTACGGTGGTAGCACTTCTACCCTCTGCTACTCCTGTACTCTTACTGTATCTGTGTTCCTACTTCTACTTCTGTTACTAACACTATGGATCGTGTTGTCTGAGCCCTTTCACAAAAAGCTCTACTACTACTAAAGTGTCGACCGAAGCCACGGGCGGCAGCTAGTTAAAGACAGACTACCCCTAACTAATGTAAAGGTATTACTGATCAATAAGATCGCAGCGCGGACGAACGCGCTCTTCCTCCGCTAATCTGAACATTGCTGATGTACGTTATCAGGGTATTCAGAGGGATAGGGTTGTTCAGGGGTTGTTACAGCAGCTCTACTGAACGATAAACGAAGTTTTTTATGCAACTTACTGATGAAACTAGTACATGGTTCACCTGATGTTAAGTGGTTACCAGTACCTATATAAATATCTTTCGTGCCGGTACATGTTAGGAGCGATATCATCGTCCCGATGGAGTGACGACGTTGTTAGGTTGGCGGGAAGTCGATGGCTGGAAAAGGTTCAGAATCGTTCCTGGAATCGTGTGGGGGAGGCCTTTGCCCAGCAGTGGACTTTTACAGGCTGATGATAATGTTATTGGCAATATGCATAGTTTAGAATATATACTTGTAATGTATTGTATTAAGTATATCAGTCATCTAGTACCCATAACACAAGCTCTGCTTAGCTTGGGGCTAGATGATGCTGTGTGGATTGTCCAGCATTATTATTTTTCTATGATAAATAAATAAAAAAATAATACCAAACTAGAGCAGAGATACGTGACACTAGATGTGAGGCTTTAGAAGTAAAGCTTGTAATTTTCACTTACATTTTCACTCGGAAAGGGATTAATAATTAATAATCTGGCGCAAAATTTGTATTCTGCGTTATTACGGTTACGGCCGCGCCCGATGCCCGCGCAGCCTTAGGATACGACCCCGGCGTATCCTTCTATGGATGTCGTCAAAAGCGATGAAGATATTTAATATGACATGAAGGTATGGGTTTTTTATGCTACTTCTGTTACACCTGATGTTAAGTGGTAACCATCAGATTTAACAAAGCATTGCCTTAGTCACGCACGTTATTCACGTGCCCTACGATGTACTTCCCTGCGTTCACCAACCTTTATTGAGCACTGGTTAGTATTCTAGCAGTGGTGATGGGCTTGCAACCTGTCACGTATAGAATACTTACTACTACAAAATGTGGGTATGAGCCAAATTTAGTATTAGGACGTGCCTCTGACGGATTACCGGCAGGGCCTTCGAATAAAAATTAAATTGTAATTTTAACATCTGTGCAAGTGTGTAAGGCTTTAAATGTACAAATATTTTACAACTAATATTTAACCTATCTACCTTACATCTACATATTTTATAATAACTTTTTCTACCTATAGTAAAGTGCGGGTCTTTACTATAAGTAGAAAACAGAATTTAAGTCACTGACCGCAGGAAGTGTGCCCAAAAGGCTGGCAACGTTACCTCTTTGAATAGCTAAACTAATTCTCTGTCCAAGAGAAGCGCCAGCCCTTTGATCGTGAGTCACATCCACCAGTCTCTTGGATAACTCCTTGAATAGAAGCCACGCTTCTGGACCCCATGGACCTAACGCTTCTACCCCAAAATGCAGAAATATGTATCCATTACCGAGAGATGCATATTTCCGCCTTTTAAGGGCTATGCTGCTGTAGCCGCCGCTCCCGCTGTTTTTGATGTGGACAACACATGATGGCGTCGCCAGCGTGTGTACACAGGTACGAGGTGTCCCACACCACCTACCTCGACTCCAGGGTATCAATAAAATGCCGTTATGTTTTTATATGATTAAAAGTTATGCATTTTTCCTACAAGTCTAAACTGTCTGCCCCCCATTAAGAAAGTTTGCCCGTCCCTGGTTTAGATCCTGGATGGTAGTGTGGGACACTCGGCATTCGGACGTATATCGATTCTGGCACACGATACCCGATACGCGGGAATACAACGATACACTGTGATCCAGTGCCCAAAATATCGGTCTACCATGAAACGATGCACAAAACATCGTATTGAAATTTTGAGTTACACTGCTCGGCAAGTACGGCAGAGGCAACCTGACTGTGGTAAGATTAGTCTTTTTAGTGGTAGTATAGCTTCTTGTGAAGGGTTCTAGAGGTACGTATTACCACCGTACGTATTACCACCGTACCTATTTCTGCCGCCAAGCAGCGATGTAAGCATTGTGTGTGTAAGGTTGTCTGGAAGACATTGCTTTTAGCAAAAAGACCGCCCATTGTACCTATAGTTTTAAAGTTGTAATTTTATATACTTTCCACTACTTTAATGGTGTACAAGATAATATACCTATTTATCTATCTATCTGTGTTCCGGGTCGAAGCAGATGGTTGTCAATGAAATTACAGGCACATGAGGCTTAACACTAATATGCCTCACTATGCGCTAACCAACTGTAGCATCGAGAGTCCAATTGAACCCGACGATATAATTCTTGGGAAGTTTTAATGTACTTTTAGCGACCGTGGCTCCATCTACAGCTTTGACGATACTACTACTACTACTAAATTATATGTAACTAGCGAAACGCGCGCTACTTCGCGTGAATTAACTTATTTTACTTAATTATTTATTTTTATAAACTTCAACCCCCGCTGTACGGTTCAGGGGTTGAATTTCGGGAACTCCTTTTTTAGAAAACAAAGATGAATACACCTTGAAAATTTCAAGTCTGTACAAGCAGTGGTTTAGGCTGTACGTTTGTCTATATGTCAGTCAGTCAAAACAAAGATTCTTATAATTGGTATATAAGATTCGGTTTCATAATACAAGACAGAAACCACAAAAAACAATCCGACATGTAGATCAGAACCACAAGCGAAGCTTAAACGAGCCACACATTCCAAAAAGTAAATAATGTAGTTCAATAAGCCAGGTGCATCGCACATCGACAGCTGACACGCGCGTCCATCACAACGCGCCTCAATGTCGGTTAGCATTCCGACAGCTGACAAGCTGACACTTAACTTATTGAAGGTTAGTTGAAGCCGCGTGTTTGGACACCGGCAAGCAAGCAAGCAAGCAATTACAATGTATTAGCAATTGGAATGAGTGTAATAATGACACCCAGACTTAAAAAATCCTAAAAAAAAAACGAGTGTGCTTTAGAGCACACGACTGAAGTAAAACTTCTTTAATATACGAAACGTAACTGGCTATGAGAGAAAGAACAGTGTTTTCTTACCCCATCCATGGTAGTGTTAAACGTTTAACGCAACCTTGTTGGAAATCGCATTAGAAGTTTAGTATTACTTCAAAAAATGTCAAATATATTCGTACGTGGCTCTCGAACCGTTATCAGCACCAACTAACAATCAAATCAAATACATATCCAGACGAAATAAAATCAATGAATGTCACATAACATCAATAAATCAACGTTCCGTCGCTCCTATAAATCAACGGTGATCGACGACGCAGCCTGCGCGTGCGCACGCGGCTGCTGGCAGGTGTGCGCAGCTGTGTGCGCCGGCTCCACTCTGCACTGTTTGTAAAGGATGTATATTTTCTATACAATGGCTCGTTATAATAGCGTTCATCCTTTCCAAATATGTACAACAACGGAGTACACCTACTCAAGTGTAATAGAGCCACGACTCGATACCCAGGCCCGGTGCCGGTGCCGGTGCCGGTGCTATTACATGCGACTTAACACCACTACACCTTCAGAGTGATCGACGCAGTGCTCTGCGATATAGGGCACGTATTAGAAGGACGTACTCTGATTTAATGCAATTGTAATGGGTAAGGAATGACGCTCAACATCAGGCGGAACATAACTTGTCCAAAAAAATTATGATAATTATAACAATTAAACAACGAACCGTGAGATCAGTCTAGAAGAGAAACACCTAGCAAAATGTACTTTATGAGAAACAGTGATATAATATAACAAGTAGTAACCCCACTTGATGTTAAGTGGTTTCCATCAACTAACAAAATTTTTGCCTCGCAGGTCACCTGCACTAGGAACGTGCTCTACAATGCACTGTTCTACGTCCATAAACGTGAGACATATAGTTGCTACACCTCATGTTGTTGGCAGCAGAAATAGATACTAGTACTGTAGTTTGGTGGGTCCCCAGAGCTTATAGCAGTATGTTATAGGGTAGTGTGTGAAGGCATTCGAGCATGTTTTGAGAGCGAGCGGTATTTATGCAGATGGTCCATTGTCCGCAGACTTGAACCAGCTCTACCATTATGAAAATACACGTCTCAGAATATTAGTCATGCTTAGATAATGTATAACATCGTTTACAATGTCTGTACTATTCACTTTGAATTCATTAGATTGTAAGCATTACTATTATGTTACACTTGATGTTGAGTGGTTACCTATGCCTATAATGCCTATAACAATCACATTCCCTTCCAGAACACGTTCAGCAAGTACACTCCTTGGAGGTATTAATAATAATAATAATAATGCCGGACAATCCACACAGCATCATCTAGCCCCAAGCTAAGCAGAGCTTGTGTTATGGGTACTAGATGACTGATATACTTAATACAATAATATATTACATACATAGATATTTTTTATTATACATAGAAAATACCCAGAACACCCAGAATAAATATTTGCAGATCGTACGAACATTTATCCCGAGGCGGGAATCGAACCCGCAACCTCTGCGTCGCAGGCAGACATTAGCCCGCCGCGCCACATCGGTCGTCGTATTGCACTGCACTGCTGGCATCACTATGACATATAAAACACATCATCACCAGCTCACAGACAGAAATAGGCTACACAAGCTGGAGTCGACTTTTTTACTGCACTATCATAAGCCAAGCAGAAAACAAGAAGTAGCATCGCGACCTAATCCCCACGCACGGTAGATATCCCTTATCGTGATTCTTCGAGGATATCTAAGGGATGTAGTCAGAGGTATTTCCAGATTCTACATTTGGTACAAGCCCAGATTTTACAGTAGTTGATATTCCATACGTGATAGGTTGCAAGCCCTTCGACGCTGCTAGAATACTTACTGATTTCCTCACGATGTTTTCCTTCACCGTTTAAAAGCACTGGCAGAGCTAACTTTCACATCACTTAAAATATTACCGTCTCTTTCTAATAAACTGAAACAACTAAATTTTATCGCGGTCATAGATTTTAGTCTCTCTTAAAATAATAAAATCCTATTCCATACTTTGCCTGTCTAAAGCATAATCTACAGCTGCCACAGTATCAGTAGCAGTGACCTCGATAATGGCTACGGCGTAGTCACGTAGCAGGCGCTACGGCGTGCTACGCGCTACGAAACACGACGTGTGTATGTTTCGTTTTGTCATAGTACATGTTTGAAATGCAGAAATATCTGCGTAAATTTTTTATGCTGTCACGGGAATAACGTTTTATAAAAACTTTTGAAATGTATTCGTACTTTTAGTAAGTATAGGTAGTATAATGAGTAATGTATGTATGTATAATGTAGTAGGTAGTTATTTAAATAAAACAAATGTCTATTTCAAATGACAGCCACAGCTTAATTGGAAGTAGCTCTGCCTTCTGCGCTGTAAGTTGTAGGTTCGATCCCCACCGAGAATAACCATTTGAGTGATAAAAAGACAGCCGTCTGTTCTGTGCGTTATATTGTATTCTATTATTTATTTAATAAGATTATGGTATAGGTCCTATACCATTATGCTGTTTTTTAGTCACACATATATTATAAAAAGAACCACCAGTGCATTTTATGTTTTGTTCAATAAACATTTGATAACAGAGCCCGACTCGTTCTTGACCATAGTTTCTCATTATCATCATAAAGTGACAGTAATGGGCGACACAAATTCGTTTAATTAGCGATTACGCTTGTCATCATTTAATAGTAATTCGGGTCGGACGCGAGGGAATTGTATAATGACCCGTCATCCTGACATACGGGACATTAGGGATGATTCCAACTAATTCATATTTGAATTATCTGATTATTGAATACTACTGCAATATTTAATGACCAATCATTTCAAGTTCTAAGTGGTTTTTTCAATTTAATTGGGTTCGTGGAGGACAAGAGTGGAATTTATAGGAGAAGGGTAGATCTTCAACGGAGCCACCTTTGTCTCGTGCTCCTAGGACCAACAGATGGTTTTCAAAAGTATTACCTACTAGCTTCTGCCAGTGACTTCATCCGCAGACTTACTGCCACGTTTGAAATGCCATACCGCTAAATGTTGGTATATAACAAATGTCATATATGGATGTACCTCTGACTACCCCATTAGACATCCTCAAAGAATCCCGAGTGGGTACTTTGTACTTAAGATCTGGAAGGATATCTACCGTGCCTTGCGGTTAAAGTCGTTAAACCTTTTTTTTCTTTATAATATGTTTCTTTTGTTCTTGCGCGGCTTTTGTCGCGAGGAACTGACGCCTAGTAGGTACCTAGCTTTAAGACGATTCAAGATGATCTTTATATAAGCAAGGCTATAACAACTTTAAACTATAAGACTGAATAAAATACTTAATACTTTTAGACTTTAAACTTTATTCTAAAAGCTACAAAATGTTTGAAAAAGCATTACTGTTGCATTCAAACGAAAATTCCATTAAAATCGGATGAGCCGTGAAACCACTACCAAAAACATTCACATCAAATACAGTTAAAAATTATACAAAATTGAGTTAAATTCATAAAGAACATTCGAGAATATTTATAAATTTTACAAAAGTATTTCTTAAATTTACATATTCTCGTGAAATGATTCCTAATTCGGTCCCTCGGCCCACGCGCTGTCATTTCAATCTCATACTTATTACCACACAAATAAACATCAAAGTCCTGTAACTCAATTCATGCTTTTAAACTTACATCCGCAATTCCTTTAAAGCAAATTGCACTTTACCTTGTTAGAGATAAGAATGCGTTTAATGTGAGGTTCGATGTATATTTTTTAAGGAAATATTTTTGAATTTGGAACATTGTTGATTTGCCCACGCCCGTCCACCTAAATTGTATACTTTTTTAGCTTTCAATAATTTTTTTCTGTTTTTGAACGCATTATATTTTGTACTGAGGCGAGCAGATAAAATACGAAACTAGTATCTGCCCGTGGGTTCTACCCGGATGAAAAGTAACCTTTATTGAGAGTACTGGTGGTCTAGTGGGAGTGACTCTTCCTTATGATCCCAAAGTCGTGGGTTCAAATCCGGTCGTACACAAATGGATTTTTCCGTTCGAAAAATTTATGTGCACAATGTCAGTGCTATCAAATGGTGACGGAAAACATCGTGAGGAAATCAGTTAGTATTCTAGCAGCGGCGATGGGCTTGCAACCAGTCACGTATGAAATACTAATAAAAATATTGGTATGTACCAAATGTACTGTCTGGACGTACCTCTGACAGACCCCTTTAGGCATTCTCGAAGAATCTCGAGTAGGTACTTGATACTAAGAGATCGGAGGGGATATCTACCGTGCTTAGAACTAAATCGTGATGCTATTTCTTTCTTTCTCTACTGACCGAACAAAGCGTCTCACTTTCGAGATAGACCCAAAAAAATGCTTTTGTCCGTCTGTCTATCTGTTCAGCCGTTTTTGACGAAAATTAGCACACAAGTTCTTTGATTTAATCGGTGCTGGTAACCACTCATCATCAGGTGAGCTGTGTTGGTTCCATCAGCAAATGGTATACAGATAATTGTGCGGTCACCCATCCTACCGTAGACAGCGTTAAACGTTGCTTTATCCAAGTTAATAAGATACAAGCACTACGGGACGAGTATACGTTTGTAGACTATAATGTTATTAAATATGCTGTACTTGTACGTACATTCCAGCATATTCGCAATATTAATATTTTCCATATGTAAGCTTACGTCGGCTGAGAGAATTTTTGCAGAATATTAGAATTTACGAAGTCGGGGGAAGAAAGCGTAGGACGACCTCGATTTCTTTGAGGGAATGGTAGGACAAAGCGAAGGATGGAGAGAATCGTAGGGGTTCGGGAGAGATCTTTGCCCAGCAGTGGGACAAAACAAGTAAGAGAAAAAAAATAGTAAAAGATGTACAGAAAATAGAAGCTTTTTTAGTAATACAGTAAAGATAACTTTTTAGGGTTCTGTATTCAGAGGGTTTTTTTTGTGCACGACCGTATTTGGACCCTCAACTTGAGGATCAGAAGGCGGGCTCGCTCCCACTACACCATCAATGCTCTATACCCGTTATTAGGTCAACATACTTAGTGACCCAAAAGTGGGTGAATATTGGCATTAGTTATAACACTCCACCGGACGTTATGGGGTGTCGATAGCAGCGACGGGGTGCGCCACGCGAGGGGTGCGCCAGGGCAAGGGTGCGAGGGGTGCGAGGGGTACGCCAGGGCGGGGGTGCGAGCGGAAGCGGAAACTACCAAAAAAGGTGTAGAGATATGCAAGCATCTCTGACTTACTAACGAGTTCTCAAGCGTCAAAAAAATACAATGGTGACCCTTACCACAATAAGGGTCACCATTGGGTGTTTGGATCATCATCATTAGCCTGATTGAGTCCAATGCTGGACAGTATATAAACCTTCTCAGGGTTGTCGTAAAAGACGATTAAGGAAACGAACCAGGAGACGAGCAGTTGCGTGGTGTTTATGGCAAACCCCTTCAAATAAGGGGGAGGTCTATTAGCAGTGGATATAGTTAGGCTGTTGTTCAGTACTTAGGAGACACTGCTGCGCATGCGACACTTACAGTGATGGAAGGGTTCTAAAAACGGGACCATCACAGTCTCCTGTGGCTGTAATTACCCTTTAGATCAGTATTATACCCTAAACTATATATTTTACACTAGCAAAACACTGTACCCGTTTAGGGGTTGAATTTTGAAAATTCCTTTCTTAGAACATTTGGAGATCGTGCAAGTATATCTTTACCGAGTCTTTAACCTGACTGACTGACTGACTGATATATAGAGAACACACAGCCTAAACCACTGCTCGTAGAGACGACACATTTACTGGGTATATACGTCTTGGTTTTTAGAGGTGTACTAAGAAAAGAAATTCCCAAAACTCTACCCCTAAATAGCAGCGGACAAAGTCACGCGCGTTCCGCTAGTTGTTCATAAATCTAATTATAACTTTGAAGTAAAACATCTTGCTTTGAATATGATTCTCATAAAAAAGTTATTGTATTACTTTGTAACTTTTAATATAATTTACAATTTGCCTTTTCAAGTTATAATTAAATTACTGTAGCAAGAATTATAGAATAAATATAATTACGCAATGGGGTTTAATAATGCTGGACAATCCACACAGCATCATCTAGCCCCAAGCTAAGCCAAGCTTGTTTTATGGGTACTACATACATGGCTATATATTTTTTATTATGCATAGAAAATACTCAGAACACCCGATATAAATATTTGCAGATCGTACAGACATTTATCCCAAGGCGGGAATCGAACCCGCAACTTCTTGCGTCACAGGCGGACATTCGCCCGCCGCGCCACATCGGTCATCTTTATATGACTGTTATATATTGAAGTTGAGGAAATATATTCACGCGGACGAAGTCGCGCGCGTATAGCTAGCATATTCATATAAATAAAAATTATCCTAAAATTAATTTTATGAGAACAGACACACATGGTCACTTAACAAGGCCATTAAACTAAACGACTTTTTTATATTCTTCTAACACGCCTCTTTATTACTTGTTTCCCATAAGGAGTCTCAATATTTACAAAGGAACCCTACCAAATACTTATCACACTAAAATCAACCTAATTCATATAACTATAAGTTTTAATACTCAGTGCGTGAATCTTCAAAAAGCTTTAGGTATGATTTTATGCACCACAATAATCCCTGATGATTGAGACTTAAGGTTCAATTTCCTATGAAAATCTGGTTTGTCGTAATTATTTCATCGTGCTTAAAATTTGAGGGAAGATAGCGTTATGGGTTTTATGTCTTAGCGTATGTAAATAAGGTCGAAAATCGAGTGTTGGGTAGAAAATGTTTATCGTTAAGAATGAGGGTGCTTAATCCATTACGCTTTCCATACATTGTAGGTTTGTTTTGAAGGAAAACCAGTATTATACAGTACTGAAAACATCCCCTGAAAACTAAAAAACATGTATACTTACCCCAACCTAAATGTACCTAAGTCTAAATATACCTTGCCCAAGTCCGGTCACTAGTTAAAGATAACAAGTTTAGTTCATAAATCAAAACTAGATGTCGCTGATAAAATTGTACCGATGCTAGATCGCGCTATCGTTGCATTTTGGCGCTAATATATTGAAGTAACGCCGCCGGTAACGTCCGGTAACGCTGTCGGAATTCGCTAGATGATTATACCAGCATCGTAATATATTAAAAAAAATTGAATTTCTCTTCTGGTTTACTTGTAAAGCTATTTTCTAAACTTCAACCCCCGCTATACAACGCTGTGTGTCTAGGGGTTGTATTTTGAGAGTTTCTTTACACCATTACGCATCTATCCTGAGAATGTCTTGATTGACTGGTTTAAGTTGTGCGTTGTCTATATGTCAGTCAGTCAGGACAAAGAACCATATAAATGGTGTAGATTTAACAAACCTATATACCTTGAGCTCCCATTTCTTACTGTTTCAATGAGTTCATAGTCCAAGTAATACTGGATATTGCTAGGTCGCGTCATCGCTACATCGTGAGACCTCAGTTCGGGGCGAAGTACTAGTATTATTAATATGTTACCGTAATATTTAAATACAATTTACAAGCCTGTGTTGAACGCTCGACGCCAGAATTGGCCCTCGAGACATGAAAGCCAACGAAGAGGGTAGATGAAGAACGTGTAGGGTTGTACACGCTATTTTAGAGAGTTTAACGTTTATGATTTAAACATACCGTTGCGGTAATTGTATAGTGTTTGGACGTACCCCCTTAGTCATTCTCAAAAAATTGAGCCGGTACGACAGGTATACATACATACATACATACATACATACCTACCTACCTACCTACATTTTGCAGAAGTAAGTATTTATACGTGACAGGTTGCAAGCCCATCGCCGCTGCTAGAATACTAACTTTCCTCAGAGTGCATTGCGCATATACATTTTTCTATACAAAAAACTATTGGTGCACCACCGATTCGAACCCAAGACGTTAAGATCAGATGGCGGGATCATTTTCATTAAGCCACCGGTGCTCGTCCATTGGTGCTTATGAATTTTGTATTGTAATAAAAACTAAGAAGTATATTATTCCTGTGGATGATGATAATGATGAAATTGTACCGATATCCCCAAGGCACTGTAGGTATTCCTTAATTATGCAACTTCAGATAAATCGCTAATGCCATGGAGAGCTTTTAAAGACACTGATAGAGGGTGGGCCCTTTCAGAGCGGCTCGGATTCAATAATTAATTATCAATAAGATATTAAACGCGGGTGCAGATCTTTCACCCGTTTTTATAGGTGAACACGTTTGTTAAGAACGTGCCCTACTGTGCACTGCTCTGCATCCAATAATCTGAGGCTTAGGTATTTTTTATGCTACTGCTAGTGTCTATGTACTAGCTATAACACATGAGGCTTAACACCTGTATGCCTCAGGTTGAAGGACGCAGAGCAATGTATTGTAGGGCACGTGCCTAACTAACGTGACTTACAAGACAATGCTTTGTTATGGTAACCACTTAACATCAGGTGCGCCATGTGCTTGTTCCATCAGCAAATGGTACAAAAAAAATTGTCTTGTAGATTACGCACGTTAGTTATTTATTTTATTTAGTTTTTTAGTATTTGTTGTTATAGCGACAACAGAAATACATCATTTGTGAAAATTTCAACTGTAACTATCACGGTTCATGAGATACAGACTGGTGACAGACAGACAGATAGACAGCGGAGTCTTAGTAATAGGGTCCTGTTTTAACCTTTGGGTACGGAACCCTAAAAAGAGGATAAACTTGTATGTGAAACGAGAACGGGTCATCTAGCTGCTAAATAAATGCTCTTTAACTCAAGTCTAAGTCAGATTAGTTCGTGCCCTCTAGTGCCCTCTGGTGCCCTCTAGTGCCCTCTGGTAGCAGTGGTAGGTATATCGCTAGGTAGACGCGAGAGACGTCGGATGCAGCTGCAGCAGACCGGAACCGCTCCTCAATGGAATCTAATTATAGCAACTAATGCATTTAACATACAACACCGGTAACTACATCAAAGTTACTTTATTTATCTAATGTATGACTTTATTATACTGTAAAGAAGAAATAATAATAATATAATAATGCTGGACAATCCACACAGCATCATCTAGCCCCAAGCTAAGCAGAGCTTGTGTTATGGGTACTAGATGACTGATATACTTAATACAATACATTACATACATACATATTTTTTATTATACACCCAGACCACCCAAAACACCCAGAACACCCGGAATAAATATTTGCAGATCGTACAAACATTTATCCCAAGGCGGGAATCGAACCCGCAACCTCCGCGTCGCAGGCGAACATTCGCCCGCCGCGCCACATCGCATCACGACTTTAATCCACAAGCACGGTAGATATCTCTTAGTAACAAGTATACTCAAGATTTTGCAAGGATGTCTAAGGTAGGCAGAGGTACGTCCAGAGAGTTATTTTACTATGTTCTTTCTAATTGTTTCGACAGTCTACATTTTATGATTTACTAGCGAACGTGCGCGACTTATATTATTAAGTTATTTTTATACAAACTTCAACCCCCGTTATACCCGTTTAGGAATTGAATTTCCTCGTAACTTAGTGAGATATAGACAAGATGGAAGTATGTTAATGCAATCATGCCCAGAGCACAGTATTATGATGATAGTTGAGCTGTCGGCACACTGGTCCATTGCTCTCCATTGTCCAATGAGTCGTAACAAGGAAGGTACTGCGCCTTCATGTCGTTCATATTATACGTATGATGCGCTCATTGTGAACAGATTACCGTTGTGCTAACATCTGTTCCATTTATATACTAACTAGCGGCCGCTCGCAGCTTCGCCCGCGTGACAGTTTTTTCCCGTTCCTGTTATTTTTTCGGGATAAAAAGTAGCTTATATGTTTATCCAAGTTATAATCTATGTTTATTCCAAATTTCATCCAAATCGGTGTACTGGTTAGAGCGTGAAAGAGTAACATAAATCCATCCATACTTACAAACTTTCGCGTTTATAATATTAGTAGGATATTATAAAGAGGAAAGATTTGATTGTTTGTTTGCATTGAATAGGCTCCGAAACTACTGGACCGATTTGAAAAATTGAGATTTTGAAAAACTACAAAATGTGGATATGTAACAAAAGTACTATCTGAACGTACCCCTGACTACCCCCCTTAGACATCCTCGAAGAACCTCGAGTAGGTACTTGTTACTAAGAGATCGTAGGGGATATCTACCGTGCTTTTTTTTACCGCGCTGATCTCTCAAAGCCTTAAGCCTGCGGGTTCATACTAAAGCCTTCATTTCGTGAATGCAGTAAAAGTTGTAATTTCCAAGGATTTTCCCATTTACTTCAAAGTTTGGTTGGACTTCTTAATTAACTGCCCTCAGAACTTGGCAGCCGTGTAAGTGGCCTAAATATGGGCTGAATTAGGCTTTACGTAAACGCGGTCATGGGCTTGCTGCCTGTCACACTAAGAAGGCCTACCAAAATAATATAATAAAATATTTGTTATAAATAATGATAACCCCTTAACATCAGGTGGGCCATCTGCTTGTTCCACTAGTTTTTGTATTAGAAAAAATATAGCAATGTATAGTTTTATGAAAGTGGCAATCTACCTAGTAATATATCATCGAGACGCCTACATAACGCATCACGTGCAACTGTTAGCGAGTGTCTGTTCCTACAACACATTTATCATAAGTAGGGTGTGGCGCGAGTGTTGGCGGAAGTACCTTACAAGCGCGACTAAGCGAGGGCTTGTCTTTGACAACATTAATTAATCAAAGAACATCGCGGTATAGCGCGAGTGTGAGCGATAGATAACTGATGAGATTTTCTGAAATTGTGTGAATTTATTACTTTTATCAATGGATTCTTGTATATGAATCTATAATACAGGACATACTAAATTATTGAAATGTAATTAAGACACAAGCGTTTTTATCGCCGTCTGTGTATTATAAATGGGGTATGGTGAGACTGCTGGTTGCAGTTGCTATCAGGTACTAGATTATAATGAGATAGTCATGTGTCTCATGTTACACATCCATCATTCAGAAAACATGTTATAGGTATTGATATATTATTATTATTTCTATTCCTTATATGAAATTACAGGCACATGAGGCTTAACACCTGTATGCCTCAGGTTGATGGACGCTGAGCAGTGCATCGTAGGGCACGTTCCCAACAAGTGTGACCTACGAGGTAGTACTACTACTTTGCCATAGGCGATGGTAACCACTGAACATCAGGTGGGCCATCTGTTTGTTCCAAGTTGTATAAAAATAAAATCTTTTTTTTATATAGTCATACTTATCAGTTTAAATTCCGCACCAGACTCTTTTACTATTTAGAAGAACAGATTTAAACGCTCCCTTAAGACGGGATGAGTCAAAAGGGTTCCATAAATAGATTTGACACACGCTTATAAAAGCGCAGTATCAGATAGCGATCAGACTGCACACGTCGCTACCGTCCGCTGATGCTTATCAGCTCGCTGTCACTGCCACCCCACATCTATATATACCCCTAAAGGAGGGGTTAATCCCGAATTAACCTGTGCATACGTGATTCTAATTGGGATTACGGGCGCAGTGTGCTGGATGAACTTTTTGTAAGTCTTTGAAGTAATACTATTGAGGGTAAATTTACTCCACACACACACACCACACCACACCACACACACACCACATTGAAGCAAATAAATGAATTATTATTATTATTATTATTATTATTATTACTGTGATTTGGTCATTTGACAACCCCAATAACTTTGGTAACCCCAAAATTTTATAAATGTTATACTGTCTGAAATAATTTGTTTTTTTTTCTAAATAATAAGACAATATGACTTCGATGATGGAAAGACTCTTCAGATTGTGGCATCACGAAAGGCAATTTAGTTGAAACATAAACCGTTAATTGCCTCTGATTGTCGACGACAGAACTTCAAACGAGATTAGCTATTATATAGATATATTGTAATGGGCTCTTGTTACTGTCCTATACTTAAAATAACTCTGTTTCGTAATTTAAGCCCTTACAACGCTGCGCCTTCTGCGCTGGAGGTTGTGGGTTCGATGGCCATACAGAACAAACATTTGTATGATGTAAGTGTTCTATTAGATTTGGGGTACATAGCGTTGTATAGATTGTCTGCTCATTTTTCTAAATTTATAGCACACGACCGGATTTGAACTCGCGACCTTACCATCACAAAGCTAGCACTGTACCGTGAGCTCTTATAGCACGACTGCAAACTGTCAAAAAGACGCGTAGGTAACTATCGTCCTCGACAGCTACAGCATTGTTTTTAGATTTTTTGTACTAGAAGACAATGATTTCGTAACACAAACTTTCTGTAACGGCTTCCGGATTTGTACGATGATACCCTCGAGCAATGTTCGGGTATGTTCGGGCCTGTTTGGGTCTCACTATACAATAATTTTGTATATCGAACGCATAGTGGAACATCCGTGCCGTGACCCTCCTGATACATGACATTTGGAGCTTACGGTACGGTTATTATTAAGAGAACAACCAAATTGATCGTAGCCCCTCAGGGTTGCTATACCAATGTTCTTAAAACAACTTACTTATAAACTTTTTAAGTTTATTTTAACTTGTCACCAATATCCATCACCATACGTACCTGCAACAAAATACCACGAGTTAAATCCGTCAGAATCATCACCTTTCACATTTAGCACACAATTAGCATAAATTACAAGCGCACCCGTGTGAGTACAGTATAGTGAACAATGGCGATCGTACTTGCTAATTATCAAACTGCTGTATTTTAAGTTGATACTCAAATCTTCCTCAATTCAATAACGGATAACGAACCAAACGCTTTGCCTCAACCTTTATATGCGTACAGCAAAGGAATGGAACTCGTTGCCGTGCGTCTGTTTTTCCGGTCACATATAATTTGGATGTTCAAGAGAAGAGTGAATAGGTATCTTCTAGGTAAGCGTGCTACATCGTCGACCGCATTATCACTTAACATCAGGTGAGATTGCGGTCAAACGTTTACCTATAAATAGTAAAAACAACCGACCTACAAATAAATGGACCTCGGCAGGCAGATTCTGAGTTTTTCCTTTTTCCGGATACTGGATTTCAGTTTGTTTTTGTATTTTTTGTATGGAGATACAATAAGCATCCCTAACGGCCTATGTATTCGGAAAACCAAAAACCTCAGAATCCTACAGATTACAAACTTCACGATAAAAGTGTACAACTAAAACAATTGAATTATGTTTTATGGTACCCCACAACTTAAAGAATATTGTTCCGCATTGTTTGTCTCTTTATTTTTGCTGAGTACATATATGTTGAAAAAAGACAACAGATAATTTCTGTTACTGTTTTAGGAATAAAGGTTTATTAATATTTCTATTTTTATTCATGGTTAACTTAACGTAAGACTATCTGCTTAAAGATGATGAGCAAGATAAAAAAAAAACAAATATAAACGCCACGTTACTGAGATTGAGTGAGCTTGAGGTACAATTGAGGAACGACTGCAGATACGAGGCAAGATGACCGTAACCGTAACGGGTTTAAGCGCCAACAGTTTTAAAAAAGCCTTCACGACTTTGATTCCCAGGTACGGTAGCTATCCCCTCACTATACCGACTCAAAATTCTTTGAAGATGAGTTATAAGGTAGTAAGAGACACGTCTTAATATGTCATACGTGACAAGTGGCAAGCGCATCGCCGCTACTAGAATCTCACTAGACAGGTTTCATCATGGTTCACTTTGAGCACATATTTTTTTCCTATACATATAAATATCTATTGGTGCCGTGGATCCGTACCCACGACCCTAAGGCTCATTAGACAGGGTCACCCCACTAGACCACCGGTGCTCTCAATGACCGCAAAACGACCCTAAATAAAAAGCCCTTTGTACAAGAAATTTCAAAGAAACCCGTAGGTACTCTATTTCGTTATTTAAGTACAACATTAAATATTACCTGACGGCCCAAAGGGCTATCTCCTAAATAATTAAGTTGGTATTACTTAAAAGGGTTGCCTGAGAGTAGTATGAACACTGGACTACCCCAGTTTTGTAATTTTGCTTACTGTAGGCCGATTTGGAGTTTTTTTCGTTTATCGGATATCGGATTTCGCATAGAATAATGACTAAATGGGATTTCGGTTTGCGAGTTTGTTTATTTTGTATGGGGATGCGCTCGTTGTCTCCCTAGGCCGCTAGGGGCGCGAGATATCGTATATCCATCGACATACAATAAGCGCTTGCGAATCGAAATTAGATATCCGAAAAACGAAAAAAACTCAGAATCATCCTACTAAATACCATTTATAAAGCAGCAAAGTAGAGTACCTGTGGTCTAGTGGGAGCGACCCTGACCTTAAAATCATGGGTTCGAATCCCGTGCACCAATAGATTTTACTGTTCGATTATGTGCGCAATACCAGTGCTTTCAAACGGTGAATGAAAACACCTAGCAGAACTAAACATGTGTGACGACCGATGTGGCGCGGCGGGCGAATGTCCGCTTGCGACGCAAAAGGTTGCGGGTTCGATTCCCGCCTTGGGATAAATGTTTGTACGATCTGCAAATATTTATTCCGGGTGTTCTAGGTGTTTTCTATGTATAATAAAAAATATCTATTTATGTAATGTATTGTATTAAGTATATCAGTCATCTAGTACCCATAACACAAGCTCTGCTTAGCTTGGGGCTAGATGATGCTGTGTGGATTGTCTAGCAAAAAAAAAAAAATGTAATTGAGCAAATAAGTACACTTTGACTCAGAACATCGTCTACGCACTTGACTAAGACAACTCTGTGTACTCCACAGTTCATGCTATAGCTTGCTCCATGTGTCTCTCAGCTCAGCCTCCATTTAACCCCAGGAGCTAACGATTTGGATTTTTCGTAAGTTTTTATGTTCGAGCAAAATAATTTATTAACCCTTTACCACCTACCACCTATTTTTGTCACACAACCACCTACCATACGTCTCTGAGACTTACGAGTGAAATGACTATCGTATGTGAAATCTAAGGCAGAGATATTTGTTTGTGAATTAAAATCGGTTTAAAGACATATAAAAGTATGTATTAAAGCAAACATGACACATAAATAATGTCAATTTTTCTTAAAATCTCAATTTGTTTGAAACAACTCCTAATTCTAGCTTAAAAATATTCTTATTCAAAGAATGAGGTCTACAAAAATAATGGAATTGAATAGGAACTTCTAATTTTTTTCACCTAAAATATAATAATCAACAAGTAATATAAAATCGAATGTTTGTCATTATAATCAAATCTTCAACAAAATTGCAGGCCATGAATCTTAGAGGTTTTCGCAACAGTGAATACACATTTTGTTGGAGCATTCAATACAAATAGTTTTTTTTTACTTTCTTATAAAGGCTCATCATCATCTTCAGACGAAACCGATGAAATAACGTTATTCTCCACAGCAGGTTTTTCGATTTCAGAATTCGAATCGCAGCTATCCTCTATTGCGTGCTGTATTCCGATATCTAAATCCACATCGCTACATTCATTATTAGGTTGATTTTTTTCATTAGATGGATCTTGTATATCTAATGCTCTATAACACTATTATTAGAAGCCATTTTAATCTAAAACATAAAAAAACACTATTTCAAAAAAGTCACACTACCACCTACCACCCGTCTCTCGGACGTTCAACGACAGATTTTTACTTACTAAAGACAAACGCGCGCACGTACAACCACGAAAAGCGCTTGTACCGTACTTAGATACGCGGTGGGAAGGTACAGGGACGAACAAGTTGATAGGTGTTTCGGGTGCCAAAATATTAACGATTTAAATTTTCTGCCGTCTGTGAGACGGATGGTAGGTGGTTAAGGGTTAATTTTATTAAGGTCGGGTGAATTATGTTCTGAATTCATTTATTTTTTATTAATGCAATTACTTACGCCAGTTACATTTGAATTTACGAGTTTAAATAAAATAAAGAATATATAAATACAATATGAGGCATCCCTAGGCACGGTAGATATCCTACTGCCAAGCACGGTGACAACGGTATACCCCCCAAGTTTCGGGAAGATTTACGTTCAGCAGTGGTCATATTTAGGCTGATGCCGTAACGCAGAATTTTTCATAATAATAAAAATAAGACGATCTGAGGGGATGTTTACCGTGCCTAGAGATTAAAGTCATGAAGATCTTTATTTATTGAAGTAATACCTCTAATGCGACTTCCAACAAGGTTGCGTTAAACGTTTAACACTACCATGGAGGGGGTATGAAAGCACTGTTCTTTCTCTCTTTCACTCATAGCCAGTTACGTTTCGTATATTAAAGAAGTTTTACTTCAGTCATGTGCTGAACACACTCGTTTTATATTTACTTATCCGGCAAGCGAAGCGGCGGGCTAAAGCTAGCTCTTCCAAAAGTAGATAAAATACGACGCTTTTAGATACATTAAGATTAAAAACGTCCGCGTCTGCATCCGAATACAGAATCTATTGTTAGATATCATCTGTACTCTATTTTATACTTTATGCAATGTACATAAAGCTCAGATTTGTAGATCAGACTTGAGCTATAAAAATAAATTGACTGGTTTCAAGTTAAAACAAGCAGGTGGCGTACATGAGCAAGTTCTATCACCACACTAGTTCTTTCTGTGTTCCAGTTTGAAGTATCTTCGCTCGCTTCGATCTTTCGATCAACAAACTAGTTTTTATACGACTATAGGTAATGAAATTAGCAGATGACCCACCTGATCTTAAGTGGTTACCATGACCATGCTCAGCGTTCATCAACCTGAGGCATACAGGTGTTAAGTCTCATGAGCATATACCCATACTCTTCTACTTTGCTTGTTCCATTAAAGTCAAATAAAAAAATATAAAACATACGATCGCTTCGTTCTCCCGATCAATAAGTAGATATATAATACACACAATAAATATAATATTAGGTACATAATAAAGTTCCATACAAATCGCGCAATGAGCGTTGAAATAACCAATACCCAATTACAACCCTAACGAGGGCAGCGGACAGAGAGTAACGGTCAAAGACGAGTCTGCTAAGAACCCAAAGGTTCCGCATATATTCATAACATAGCACATTATAAAATTCTAGTTTTGATCAGACCTCATTTCGACAGTCAAATTCTAGTTTCAATCTCGTTTCAGATAAAAAAAAAGTGAGTTGGGCGTCGATTGTTGGGCAGTAGATAGTACATCTCAATACGGTGTGGAGGATATTTTGTGAACTACTTGAGATTGGAAATAATTGACTTTTTTTATACAACTTGCTGATGAAACAAGCAGGTGGCCCACCTGATGTTAAAGGGTTACCATCACTGCTACCCTCCTTCCTCTTACCTCACATAAAGTGGGATAATGGCAGTGAGATGATGATGTTACCAAACTTTGCCTCAAAGGTTTGGTTTCACCTTCACAAGGGACCCTATAAAAGTTCAGATTCGCTGTATTAATTAAGGAACATCAAACGGGTGCCCGAGGGCCGCGGATCCCTAATATTTAGCAAATAATATGTTGGTGGTACAGTCGCACAGATAATCTATTTAGTTAAAATTAAAATATAGAAACGGTCAGAGTAATCAATAATTTCTATAAGTTTAACCATCTTATTTTACCATGTTACTTAAACTTAAACAACAACGGTTTACACAGGATGGTGGGTAGCAACTGGATAAGGAAACATAAAAGCTTTAGTGATGCTTGTGTCCAAGATCATCTTGTGGACGCAGGGCAGTGCATCGCAGGTTACTCTTGTTGGAAACGTGCCCTACGATGCACTGCTCTGCGTCCATCAACCTGAGGCATACAGGTGTTAAGCCTCGTGTGCCTGTAATTTCACCGGCACCCACACCCTTCAAACCGGAACACAGCAAGCTGCTTTGCGGCAGGAATATAGTGACGACTACCCCGGACGAACTACTATTATTATTATGCAAACAAGCTATGCTTAATTTGGGACTAGATGATGTTGTGATAAATCTTTACATTCTTTTTTCTCCGTATGCTTTCGAACGCGACTGTACCTACTTCACATGCGTTCTGAAGCTCACCGATTCAAGTTTTTAATTAGAGACTCGTTTACTGGAGGGAATTGATTCTGGTATGTTTGCACAGAGGGAAATTACAAATACTATTCAATTTATGCGAATTGCTGTTGGAACATGCAGATGGCCCACCTGACGTCAAGTGGTTACCAACACCTATTCTTGTATCTAGGCCTAAGATCTGACAATTACGTACATAATAAGGCAATAACGACCGATATGGCGCGGCGGGCGAATGTCCGCCTGCAACGCAGGGATTGCGGGTTCGATTCCCGCCTAGGAATAAATGTTTGTACGATCTGCAAATATTTATTCCGGGTGTTCTGGGTATTTTCTATGTATAATAAAAAATATCTATATATGGAATATAGTACTGTATTAAGTATATCAGTCATCTAGTACCCATAACACAAGCTCTGCTTAGCTTGGGGCTAGATGATGCTGTGTGGATTGTCCAGCATTATTTATTTATTTATTTATGATAAACATACTGAATACTGAATACCTATTACAAAGTAAGTCGTTAGGAACGTGCCCTACGATGCACTGCACTGCGTTCATTATCCTCAGGCACACAGGTGTTGGCTCATGTGCTTGTAATTTCACCAGAACCCACACCCTTCACACCAGAACACAGCAAAACTGGCGGCAGAAATATGTAAATATGGAAGTACTACCCAAACGAACCACTAAGAGCTCTATTACTAAAACTATAACTACCATACCATATATATTTATACCATAATGCTGCCAGAAATAACTAAAAAAAAACTTGCGGAACCCACGCGCCTTCGTCCGCGTGAAGTTTCATTCAAACTTCAATCCCCGCTATACCCGTTTAGGGGTAGAATTTCGGGAATTCCTTTCTTAGCACGCTTCTATACGCCTGAAAATTTCAAGTCTCTACGACCAGTGCGTTGTCTATTATATCAGTCAGTCAATCAGTCAGTCAAGATTCTTATAATTGGTATAGATAATAAAAAATATAGCATTCCACTATTTCATAATATGAATCAGATTCAGGTTTGTTTAAAATAATATTAAATAAATACGATAAACTATATCACAAAACCACAAAGCCAATTTGCAAAAGTCAAACGTCATACTGCCATCAAAAACAGTACTGCAATAATTGCAACCCCGAGGCAACGCAAAACTTTACCCCTAGACTGTTTATATTATTCAAGCTATTGTAAACTCTATTCCTTTGAGATAAAACCACAGAAACTCGTAATAGCAACGTCGATTGCTGACATTTTGGACTTTATCAACATACCTCAAAGTCCGTTTCTGTTTGCTCGAAACAACATAAAACTCTAGTTTCATAGCCACGGGACTTCAGACTTTACAATCTAGACACAAAAGTACAATTTGGTTTGCATCGTAAAAAGTTTTCGCATAATTTTCTGCCATTTACTTGTCATATTAATTTCAACTTTATATAGAGGATGATTGAGCATGAATTCGCTTGCATCATGAACTTTAGCTAAAGCTGAGATGTTCGAAATTTAAACTTTATCCAAATGTTTTAGACGGAGTGAGTTTTCCGTTTAAAATTCATAGGTTATTAGCAATGCAAACCTAACCGATAGCCCCCACTTGCACCTACCATGAAGAGCTCGTTCATCTTGCTCCATCATCATTATCACCAGCCTGAAGAGGTTCACTGCCTCATCTAAGCGACGGACACGGCTCAAAATTCATACATATTGAAGGTCACGTGCAATTCACGTGATGGACACAATGTCGTCTATGGACAGACACACGACGGAGGATGTATCTTTTTGGATCGTTAGTTTTGAGCAGTGATATGATAATTTTTGTCAATTTCCACATTTTGCAGTAGTTAGTATTCCATACGTGACAGAATAATAATCAATAAATACGAGTAAAATCTCCAGAGATGTCAAATTCAATTTCCCGCCGCGCAAACGTCACTGTCAAAGGAAGATACGTGGCCAAGCGAGGCTTCATTATTCCAACGGTTCTACAAAGGGCATTGATGAGGGAATTCCTGTCGCTGAGGATATTGAGGCCCGGGACACGTACTCAGCGGAGACTAGTTGAATAATATTATTTATGCTTAGAATCGAAAACATTAATAAATTATGTTATACTATACAGGTGTGTAGTGCTGTTAGCACTTCCGAATCCTCCAGGAACGTGTAAAGTTAACTACAACAAGCTCTTATAGAATATCACTTGGCTGTCAGTCAAATACATTTAGAGTAAAACGATTATTTTGTTGAAATTCTTATTTATCAACCAGCAATGTATTCCGTCGATGTCGATGAATGTGTCGATGCGGGAAGTCGATGGATGGAAACGGCTCAGAATCGTTCTTCCTGGAAACGTGTGGAGGAGGCTTATGTCCAGCAGTGGACTTCTACAGGCTGATGATGATGATGAATGTATTCCGTACAGCGGTCAACGACCGCACGGCGGGGCAGCAATATTTTGTCGTTTTTACGCGTTTTTAAATCAGATAATTAGGTACTTATGTTTATTTTGTTATGTATTGTCGATATTTATGCTGAAAACACGAAAAAAAAATACAGTAAGTATCGATTTTATTTCACGTTTTAAATTTTTTTGTAATCAGAATCATGGACTGCGCAGATTTATTTATTTACTACTAAAACATCGTACAGAGCAATAACAAGAACTTGTATGTAACTAGAAGTTTGCAACTAAAGAATATTAAAAAACAGCCATAAACAAATCAAAAATAATTTTGTTCGTTACCAAAAACCGACACACGATCCGCCAAACTTCGCGCCACAAAACTGTCACTGTCATATTTTAAAAACAAAAAAAAGGCCAAAGTACAGCTTAATTATTCCCCCAACTTCGCGAACATTTATAGACTTAGAACCCTGGACACGTATATCCAGGGGGGGTACGTTTTAATATACTTGGCAGGAAACGAGAGCTTATACCAACTAGTATATATTCTGTCCAGCTAGCTTTCAAATCAGGGTAAGTAGTTTTAAGTTATTTAAATGCTGCTAGTAGTTAGTAAACGCTAAAGGTAAACATAGTAAGGAAGCTAGTTATTATTCTAGCAGCGGCGACGAGCTTGCAACCTGTCACGTATGGAATACCAATGATACAAAATATGTTTGGACTAGAGGCTATCGCAGCGTCGCCCGCGTGGCAGTTCTTTCCCGTTCCCGTTATTTTTTCGGGATAAAAAGTAGCCTATGTCCAATTTCCAGATTACAATCTATATTTATTCCAAATTTCACCCAAATCGGTCTACTGGTTAGAGCGTGAAAGAAGAACAAACATCCATCCATCCATCCATCCACCCAAACATTCGCATTTATAAAATTAGTAGGATGTGCATTTTAGTGTAGTAAGTAGCTGTGATGGATGACCTCTGTGCCTGTGGTATACATTCTTGAGTCTTATTTTTATGTAAGTTATGATTCCAGAACATTATAATTGTCATTTCATATTAAATCTAGGTGAGACTAAACACCAATTCCTCGCGACCAAGCTTAGAAAACAGACCACAACATACGACTAGGTTCCTACCGTTTTTTTTACCAAAAAAATACAGCATGTGGTGGCACCATTCCACCTTAGTAAGGCGTATGCAAGATAGAAATAAGCAGCTATCATATTTTACCGGGCTACATTTAGGCTGGTTAATGAGTAGTTTTTCTTAGCATGTAGCGATCCCTATGGGACAGATATAGTCGACGACTCAACGTCCCTTAAATAAAAAAAAAGATAAATAATATTCAAAAGGCAGATAAACTTGGCAGTGTAGTGCCCCTTTTAGAAGAACGGTTTAAACGAGACCTGTCATTTATAACCATGTCATTATCAACACCATGAACGTACAGAATGTGTCTTAAATCTAGTTGAAAACTACTATTTGCTGTAGTATTAGAACATTCACTTATGTCGCTCACGTGTTACATTACTCACTCACGGGTACATACGCTGGCAATATCAAAAGATTCAAAATAAGCGCATGACTAGTCTCCAAACACATTAAATAACCAAATACAAACTTTATTTGTGAACACAGGTTATAATATAGTTGTTACAGTATTGTTGGAGTACCACTGTGATCTGCGCTAGGCGTACCAATTGTTAATTGTAAAACTCTCGGATCAAGTAGATGACTCACTGGTTTGGCTCGCAGTCTACGTATTTGAGGATTGTAATACCTACACCCCTCAAACCGAAACACAGCAACGCTGCTTGGTGGCAGGAATAGGCATGGTGGTAGTATTTCCGCGGACGGGCCCTTCTACCGCAACAGCATCGTACTTAGTACCATGTACCCACCCACGAAGTACTCGGTACATAGTACAAAGTGAGCAATATTTACCCTACATATACAAGCCTATGCAGTAACAATGAGGCATTGATCTGAAACATTTGTTCTGGGTATTTTCTATGTATAATAAAAAATATCTATGTACGTAATGATAAGTCATCAAGTAGCCATAACACAAGCTCTGCTTAGCTTGGGGCTTGATGATGCTGTGTGGGTTGTCCAGCATTATTATTATTATGTGAGAAAAGTTTTTTACTTGTAATTTTAGGTTTGATTGCGATAAACTAACGCCTAGACGAATCGATTAAAACTGGCCCCTATACCTACTATATAAAGATTGTTTTCATTTAGAACCTAACGGTTTTACCGAACGTGAAGTGCGGACTGAGAGAAGGGTAAAGGAGTGAGTTCCCCTGGCCATCATCGAATCAGAATACCGAAGCTAACAAGTTGACAGCATGAAATGGTTTAATGAGTTATTTTTATATCGTATTATTTCCCGACATTGGTGGTGAGTTGTTAACGGCCGCCATGTTGGATGTGAAAGCAGTTAATGGAGTTAATGACAGGCAATGAAGTGATAACGACTGGCGCCAATTAGAAGATCCGGCGTTAAATAACTTTAAGCCATTTTAAATGTATACTTAAATTTTACATTGTCCCAAAAGTTATGCCCCGAGTTATATATATGAATCCACGACCCTCCCCTTGATACGCAAATGGTTAGTGCACCCCCGTATCACGAGTAGGGACGTGGGTTCAAATCCCATTCGGGGCATAACTTTGGGATAATAATAAAATCTTTGTGACTTCTTCAAGCGCACTATAAAACTAATTTAAACCAATTATAAGAATCTTTGTCTGTCCTGACTGACTGACTGACTGACTGACATATAGACAAGACATAACATAACTAAAGCATATCTGTCTGAGATTATTAACAAAGGACAGTCTATTTTATGCATAAAAAACTTTTTTTTAAAAAAGCAGGGATCATCTTGAGTCGTCTTAAAACTAGGTGAATCTAAGCGTTAGTTCCTCGCGACCAAGCCGCGCAAGAACAGCCAACAAACATAAATAGCTTTTAGCCTCGCTCATGGAGGAGTTGGAGTCGGTGACTCGCGTCACCTTAAGGTATTGGTACATAAAGTGAATCAGCATGCTGTACATGTCTTGGAGAAGCATGTCAACACGAGATAATGTGCTTTGCTGATGCCTATCTAATTAGCCACTGAGCTACGACAAGCTCGCGCTACTGTAGAGGCGGTGCCACTTGCACTAAAGATACTTCAACATTATTTTTTGAACTAACGGCCCGCCCCTGGCTTCGCACGGGTTAAGGATCCCAATTTTTTTTTAATATAATATAGCCTATATCACTCGGGGATAGTGTAGTATGGATCTGAGTGTTGGGCCACGAAAGGGACGGATGAGAGAAGAGTGCATGCAGCAGAAATGCGAATGTTGCGATGGATGTGTGGAGTGACAAGGATGGATAAAATAAGAAATGAGTATATTAGAGGAAGTTTGAAAGTAGCGCCGTGACGGATAAGTTGAGGAGTAATAGGTTAGCGTGGGATGGGCATGTCATGCGGAGGGAAGAAAGCCATATAACGAGAAGAGTGTTAGATATGGATGTGAAAGGTTATAAAAGCAGAGGAAGACCAAAGAAAAGATGGATGGATTGCGTGAAAGATGATATGAGTAAGAAAGGAGTGAACACTGAGATGACGGCTGATAGAAGAGAGTGGAAGGAAAAAACCTGTTGTGCCGACCCCACTTAGTGTGGGATAAGGGCAGGAAGATGATGATGATGACTCGGGGATAGTGTAGATTACCAACGCAACGATGAAAGATGTTTGTAGCTTGTATTCAATGCACACAAACAAACAATCAAATCTTTCCTCTTTATAATATTAGTATAGACATAAGGCATCTTACAGACCCTACCTACAAGGCGTTGGAAGAGTTGTTTTTTTTTTTTTTTTTTTTTTCAGAATGTAACTATAACATTCTTCATAAAAACTAGGCCTATATGTTAATCCAGGTTGCAATCTATAATTATTCCAAATTTCATCCAAATCAGTCCACTGGTTAGAGCGTGAAAGAGTAACAAACATCCATCCATCCATCCATCCATCGATACTTACAAACTTTCGCGTTTATAAAATTAAAAGTAGGATAATATGACTATAGAAAGTTTAACTAGTTCTTTCTTCTTTATTTCTTGACTGTATTCGTCTCTATAAGTTCTTGCACATAAACTCTTTGCTATAACCGGAGCACGCGACACCGGATGGTCGTGACAAGTGTTGGTTAATTAAACTACTCGCTGTATCGGGGTAGGCAGGGGGTGGGCGCAGCTGTGACCTTATTTATAATCAATTACTCTGTCTGATGCAGATTTGTACCCTCGCTTCCGGGAAAGGATTAATTGAAAAGTGTTATAGTATTGGTTGGAAGGTTCAAATCGTAAACATGAAATATTTACGACTGTAATCTCGAGGCATGGTAAACATAACCACGGGTCTCGTACCATCCTGAAGAAAGGCTTAGGACAATTTTGAGTGATGACGGCAATGAGCTTTAGGGCATTGAACATATAAATTTCTCAAAAAACCCATTGTTGCACGACCGGACTTGAACCCAAAACCTTAGGATCAGAAGGCGGCATCACTCTCACTAGACTACTAATGCTCTATAACTTTTTAAACTATCATGGTTTTGATCAATATTTTGGATAGAAACGGGATATTTGCCATGATTTTTGAGTTTGATTGTTTCCCGATATTTCGGCACAGTTGCATGCGCCGTGATCACGGCTCAAACCGTCAGTTCGACCCGTGATCGTCCAAACTCAAAAATCATGGTAAATATCCCGTTTCTATCCAAAATACTAATGCTCTATACTAATTTATTTCTCAAAATTATTATGTAATACAAAATATTCTAAAAATTATGGTGGTAATTTCTATTCTTTCTATTTCTGTTTTAAGACGCAGATCAGAAGAGTGGAGGTGGGACCGTCTCTATCACAGACCACCAATGCTGTACTTAAAATGAGACTATTGAGATATTCAGTCAATAATTTCTCAGTTACGAATTCCAAGCATGCCTACTCTAAATGCAAACCAAGAAAGGCCGAAACGGGCACTTCCGAAGTACGTACCTACTTCCTAGCCACCCTGCTTCGTGCCCATTACAAACCTTAAGGTAAAACCACATTAGACCCTACCCGCGTGTCGTGACGCGGCAAAATGCAACAATGGTCCTATACATTGCATACTAGGCAGCCTGGCAGCGGGAGCAGAAAAATTGAGCAGCCAATCAACGTTCAGTCGTGCGTCGATAGTACTTGAAACAAAAAAATAGATGGCTGGTGGTAGTTACGCGGAGACTAGAGCATAGCAAGCCAACATACATTTGCCTTGTACAGGGCCTCTTGGTTGCCTAGTGCGCGGATTCCTATGAGCCCTCATACATCGAGCTGTCTAGTGTGTGTGTACACAAACGGCCGAACACTCAACCGCAACTTACATTTGATCACGTCTCAAGTGACGAATTTTTGACAGACTTTTATTGCAAACTGTCAAAAAAACGCAACTTGAGACGTGATTAAATGTAAGTTGCGTTTGAGTTTTCGTTTTAACCTTATTCGGCCATTAGTATAGCAGTGATTGATTACACGAGGGTAGACGGCGCGGGACGACTTTTTCTGTCTGTCTCTCTCTGACTCTGACAGACGTGGGTCCACGCGGCTCGTGTCTAGTGTGATTCTAGTTCTGCCTTTACGCTGTGACTTTTTAACAAACGGTCTTTGAATTCCTGTTCACAGCCCATGGACTATCAACACATTTACAAAAAGCTCTACAACTAATTTTTCTTTAGATAAATAAATAAATAGTGTCAAGCAAAATTATTAAATTAGGTATCTTTGTCCTGACTGACATTATAGACGACGCACAGCCTAAACCACTGCTCGTAGAGACGACACATTTTCAGGGTATATTTGTCATGATGCGTTGAGATGTCTTAAAAAAGGAATCTCCGGAATTCAACCCCAAAAAAACTACAGCAGGGGTTGAAGGTTGTATAAGTTTCACGCGGACAAAGTTTTTTTTGTAAATACAATTGGAATATCCGGTCATATCACACAAAAAGTTTGTCCTTGATGAGGATCGAATCCACACCAGCGCAAAAACCGATCTACTAACTGATTGCATGTCATGTCAATGCTGAGATGTAAGAAAGCGTCTTATAGCGGCTGTCAGATGACGGTTTCCGTTACTTAGAAACGATTACATTACGTTTCTAGTCACGTGCCCCCCGGTACGGGTATATGGCATTTCTAATAATAACTGCATACCCTATATGACATTCTCTTCTACCCTCTCGACTCTGTGGAATCTCTGGTACAAGATAAAAATACTTATAACCTAATAAAGATACATAACCGCACTGTTTCATGTATAATATTATTTTGTAGAAGGATCATACAAAAAAACGGTAGGAACCAAGCCGTAAGTTTCTTGCCGGTTCTTCTAGGCTTGGTCGCGAGGAACTTCGTCTAAACTCACCTAGCTTGAAGAATATTCTAAGTAATCTCTTTATAAATTATGCATTACATAAGCATTGCCTTGTAGGTCACGCAGGATAGGTACATGCCCTACGATGTACTACCCTGCGTCCATCAACCTGAGGCATACTGGTGTTAAGCCTCATGTGCCTGTAATTTCACTATTTCAGTCGTTCTCGAGTTTTTGTGAGACTAACACGTGTCGATCAAACAATCAAACTGAAAAATCATGGTAAATATCCCGTTTCTATCCAAAATATTAACACGTGTCGATTAATTTATATACAGATTAAACTCATGCATTCTAAAAAGATACATTATGCATGATAGCCTAACTGGAATGTCACGCAAAATCACGAATCCTATAAAATAATAACTACTACCTACCTACCTAGTTTATTTGTTTTTATAGTGCTTACCTGCACTTAAGGAAATCTCAAAGATTTTTATATTATCCCAAAAATACCTACCTACCTACTTTATAACCTCAGTCTGGCTCCATGTTGCTGTACCCTATTCAGGGTCCATATTGTGATACCTACTTACGTAGAACAACAATGTTTGTATCCAACCTAAATCATGTGAAACAGTGACGTAGCTAGGTGGACAAGAGCCCCAATGCATAGAGAAAGAATCAGGACCCCCCTCTTTACCCCCTCTATCCACGTACCTTGAGCTTGAGCTTCTATTTTTCACAGCTTAGGTGAGAGCTACCCCCTGAGCTTCGAGGCCCTGGTACACCACTTGACTCTACGATAGGTAACGCCACTGATATGAGATACTACATTCTGTAAAATGTATGTAAAATGTGGGTAGGTACGTACCAAATGTACTATCTGGACCTACCTGTGACTACCCCCTTAGACATCCTCAAAGAATCTCGGTACTTGGTACTAAGAGATCGTAGGGGATGTGTACCGTGCTTGGGGATTAAAGTCGTGATGCTATTTTTTTTTTCATTTATCTACTTTTGTTGCTGTTTGTACTTAAATATAATTAACGTTATTACATTTATAAAATATACAAAATAATATAAACAATATACGGAGTTTCGCGTTATCGCTTTGTGTTACACTGCGCGGCCTGCAGGCGGTGATAACTTGGCTGCGGAACGAGAACCAAGTTACCCCGCAATCTAACTCGAATAGATTAGTAGGAAACTGGGTTTATCGACTTCCTGAGTTTATCATTTTCCTGTGTTTTTTTTATTTTTTATGAATTTATTGTAGATTTTATCATAGTTTGCTGATTCATAGCCCCCAAAGAAGCCCCTTCCCATTCTGACCATGAAATTCTAGTGTGATGGAAGATTCTTAATTAGGCTTTCGGCTGGGGCCGGCAAATGCATTTTGGACAATATTATACAGAGAAAAGATTAGATTTTTGTTAGTTTGTTATCACAATTAGAATTGAGTTTTTTGAGGGTTTTTTAACACTTTATTTTAATTTTTAATATACAGTCAAAAAGCATTTATTCGGTAATATCCAATTCTTAAAGCTAGGTAGTACTAGGCGGCAGGTCCTCGCAAACAAGCCAGAAGAACAGTCAACAAGCTTCTTCTAGGCTTGCTCGCGAGGAACTGGCGCTTAGATTCACCTAGATTTAAGACGTTTCAAGATGATCCCTGCGGATATTACTGAATAAATGATTTTTTGCTTTGACTTTGAAAAAACTATAGAAAGCTACATTATCAGCGCGTAATATGGACTACTCTATCGGGTCATTCGAGCCGCTAGTATGTTATAAATTATTATTAGATACCTTTTACTGTACCTACTTTAATCTACACTATAATCATCGTTTTATTAATTAAACATATAAATTTTATGAATTTATTCAGTTGCCAAGTGAAAGGTGAACGAATGCATTTGTCTCGTTTGCCTGTCCGTCCGTTTGTCACGGTTCTATATAACGATTATTTTCTGAGGTCTGTGTGTCAACTAGTAAAGCGACTTCAGAAACTCTTTTTTGTGTGAAATTGTTTGAAGGGTTTCAGGGCTAGTTAGCATTTTGAGCGCATTTTTACTTTTGTGTTTTGTGCACTTAGCTGCAATCAAATGTGTACAACTCGTAACTTTTAAATAGTATCGCAGCGTTACTTGAATATACTATACACACTTCAACCCCCGCTGTACCCGTTCAGGGGTAGAATTCCAAGATTTTCTTTCTTTGTACACCTCTGCGCACCACGATGAATAAACCCTGAAAATTTCAACTCTCTTATGATTCTTTTTACAAAATAATTTAAATGAAGCAGTCGTACCGATCTAACTTAAAGAAGTGTATGCAAGCTATAAATATGCAAAGATAATATTATAACGAAGGTACTGAACACCTAATACAGATTCAGACTCGCCCCTGACATATTTACTGACTAGGTAAAAACTAACTAAAAACGCGTAAAACGGAACGCACCGGATGCGTCGGGCGGGAATTGGCGGGAATCTCCATTAGAGGGAAAATAAAATGGCGACGTTTTTATTCGGAACCATTTTGTAGCGCAATTGAAATTCAGATTTGGGTTTTATGGAGCGCTGTTTGTAACCGATTATTCTTCTCTCACTTGCATTTGCATTATGCGACTGGTCGGTTTTACAGCTCAGTTGGTGCCGTCTACGATGTTGGGAACTTTAAACGTTTTAAATAAGTTTTGGAGACATGTATTAGGTCGCACTATGGCTAAATGGGTTATGGAGAGATCTATGCTGGAAGTTTCACTACAAAATACAGACAGAAATGAGGACAAGGTGGTGTATATCTATCTAATCTAAATATAATAACTCAAAGGTGACTGACTGACTGACATAGTGATCTATCAACGCACAGCCCAAACCACTGGACGGATCGGACTGAAATTTGGCATGCAGGTAGATGTTATGACGTAGGCATCCGCTAAGAAAGGATTTTGATTAATTCTACCCCCAAGGGGATAAAATAGGGGGTAAAAGTTTGTATGAAACTTTGTCAATTTTAAACCGATCAGGCTGAGACTTTGCATGCATAAAGCTACTATGATTTTATCCAGAAAAAATAAAGGGAACGGGAAAAAACTGCCACGCGGGCGAAGCTGCGAGCGGCCGCTAGTTATGTCATATAGCTCGTAAGACCGACAACCGAGAATCAAGGTAGGTACCTACTTGAATAGCGAACGGGAAGCCGAAGCGTAGGAAGCTAGGATCGCGGGATATCAGTGGCTGGTAACGCGCAAACCTGCTCCTAGAGACGAACGGGAGAGCCCTATGACCAGCAGTTGACTTCTGCAGGCCAATGATGAAGTATACAGAGATGGAGGCAATGGTATGCGGACCGCAATCACAGTTTACAGCTGAAATTCAGTCTTGAGTTTTAGCATCCATTCGGTACGCTCAGCTCTGACTTTTAAAGCTCTGCTGTACGTCGTAAAATAAGTTCACGAATAAAACAAACCTTAAGATAAAACATAAACAGAACACGGGATTGGGACCGTTGGGAACACAACTCGGGCTGGTTGAGAATGCACCAAATAAACTTTAAGTGGGTTTTGGAAATTGTTCTGTTAAGCAAGTTTAAATCGTCAATATGATAGAAGAGAAATGTGGAGTGAAGACATGATAATGAGAGTAAAAAACACCATGCTAAGATGCTTCGGGCATCCAGAAAGATTATCCGTACCGTGGGCCAACAAAAAGCTCAACGTGAACCGGCCCAAACATACCCGAACAGGCACAAACAGTCCCGAACAATTAATACCACGACATTTCCGTACATATCCGGAATCCGTTACTGCAAGTTCATGTTGCGAAATTATTATCTTCTAGTACAAAGAACCTTAAGCTGACAAGCACGATAGCAATGGCAAATCATTTTTAACAGTTTGCAACCGTACTGTAAGAGCTCACGGTAAGAGGCTGTACTACTTCTAAAAGGTAGGTAACTTACTCACCTAAGTTCCCTGCCGAGACGGTTCAATGCAAATATGTGTGTAGGACAGACTGTGATAAGATCAGCGGATGTTGTGTAAGTAAACATTATATAGGTGGTCTAATGGTAGCGAGGCAGCGGGTTCCAAACAGATTATACTAGCTGCCGCTCGCAGCTTCGCTCGCGTGGCAGTTTTAAACCCGAGATAAAAAGTAGCCTATATGTAAATCTAGGTTGCAATCTATATTTATCCTAAATTACATCCAATCGGTCCACTGGTTAGAGCGTGAAAGACTTTCGCGTTTATAATATTAGTAGGATAAAATGCTCCCGAACACAGTTGCACTTCCTAATCAGAGGCCTAATACTTGTAACGAAATATCATCAAATACAAGTTTCGATCGAATCAATCGATGGGTTCTATAAAACATTTAAATGGACCACTCCCTATGAAAATTACAGGGGCGCGGGCGGGTGATTTAGTTTTTTGATGCACACGATGTATTATTCTAAGACGATCACGAGATATGTGACGTCAATGATATGCTAAGTTTTTTTAACGAATTTAAGAAATAATGGATTTATGAATAAACAAATTGATTAGTGTAATGTATCCATTTTACTATCAGAACGATAGTTGTATACTTTTTTGTACAATTCTACAAAACTGAGTCTGATAGCTTCTGCGATGGTTTTCTCGGAGTCAAATTATTACCTTACTGATGTTCAGCCGAGCTAGGATCAATTTTTTTTTCCTAAAATATTCTTATGCTTTAAAATGCAATTTTTATGCATTGACTAATAAGTTTGTGGCCAATGATAGCTCGACTTATCTCAGGACTTTTTTCTCGTGTACGTTTCACTCGAGGCGTTTGCAACTTCCGATCGAAAAAGGGAATAGATACGTGAGAATGTTAAGCGACGTAACTTTTCTACTCGATTTTTTGCATACCTATGTAAATATAATGTAAGACCTGGAATCTAGATTATTATCTGACAGCCGTCACAGCTCAGTTTGTAGTAGCCCTGCCTTCTGCGCTGTAGGTGGTGGGTTCGATTCCCACCGAGAACAAACATTTGTGTGATGAACATAGATGTTTGTTCTGTGTCTGGGTGTTATATTGTATTCTAAGTATGTATTTACAAAAAAAAAGTATATAAGTATTCTATCAGTCATCTGGTTCCCATAGCTATGCTTAGTTTGGGGCTAGATGATGTTGTGTAAAAATGTCCACAAATATTTATCTTACACGGAGCCGGTATCTTGCCCCTGTGTGGTCGATAATGGTACATTACTTAGGTATGGAGCTCTTAGCTCTAAACTCTACCAAGGTATGTATTTAATAGTACAGCTCTATCTACCCACACGTGAGCTTGGAAAGTATGGGTCAAACTGCATAGCATAGCAAGCATTCTTAATCGCGCTAAAAGTGGAAAAAAGCTTTCGGCACGGTAGACTTCCTCTCAGATCTTTCTACTCCCACGATCCTTTGAGAATGTCTACAGCGTCAGTGAATATTAAAAAATAACTTTTAAAATAAGATAATAATTATTCATTCATAAACTGTATTAACTGATGTCTCCCAGCATGTGGGCGAACACCAGCACACCTACAGAAAGCGATGGTGAGACGATCTGATCTGAGCCTTTTTCTGGTGGGAGAAGGCTTGGGAAAGAGAGAAATGAAAGTCTTTGGTAGAAGCCTTTGAAATTGAAATGAAATGAAATTGAAATTTGAAATGAAATTTGAAATTTATTTATTAAGAGTCTTTGCCCAGTAATGTGGCAAAATATTAGAAAAAAAAACTATATGAATTTTTTTAGGCTATGAGTAGGTATTAAGATAATATGTAGCTTGAATCCACAACAGGAAGCCCCACTTCGACGCCGGCTGCAAATAGAAACATTTCTACTAAAGCTTAAAAAACTAGTTATAGATATCTACCACCAGTCTAGTTTTTGCGTCTATCTTGGCATAAGAAAAATTACCTTAGAGTAATCAGAAAAAGCCTAAGGTTGTGTGTAGAAACTTGATATATAGTATCCCTTATTAAACTTGTAAAAGATTTGGTAATCAGTGTATGATATCTCAACATACCATTTGTCCAAATTCGATTTGAAACGAACATTGGCGAGTGTTTTTGTCCGACGAGGCAAGTACGGTGGATGTTGAAACGCGTGCTATAACATTCGGATTATCATATTTTAATATGAAAAAGCAAGAAGAAAAGGAAACGACAATGTGGCAAGATAGATGAAAATATTATACTTACATGTTTTCTGTCTGGCTTTCGCCTTATTATGTTAGATTGGAGCTTTGTTATACACATTATTATTAGTAAAAGGATCGTACAAAATAATGGTAGGAAACAAGCCGTAAGTTGATTGGCTGTTTTTCTAAGCTTGGTCGGCAAGAACTGCTGAGTACCACTTAGCCTTAAGACAATTATTACTTACTAAATTCTTTTTGACTTCACATACTTAGGTAAGTTCGTATGGTGACAGAGTTTTTGGCCGCCCTGAAGCTACAGTCATAGCTTAGGGTATTGTAGCTGGAACCTACAGCTTAACGTCTACAGCACAGAAGCATTCAAAGCCTCAAGTTGGAGTTTTTGTCATGAGAGCCCGTTTTAGGAGTGATTTTTGTATGAGACACGACTGCTCTTAACGCGTCTCAACAGTCACACGCATAACACAAAAAAATATTATTCACTATTTATATCCCCACTCCCCAGGCTGGACAGATATCTCCTCAGATCTCTTAGTACTAGGTACCTAACCGAGATTCTTTGAAGAAGTCTAAAGGGCAAAGTCAGTTCCGTCCAAATATTACATTTGGTGCATTGACTTAGTCGATCGTTAGAAATTACCATGTAAGCTACCACGCCATGGGCGTAAACCAGAGTTGACTAGTTAAAATTCCTTCACTGCGTTTCATGAACATTTCAGGAACGTAAACGTAAAAACCGAGAGCGTAAAAAGATCGTAACATTCTGGAAAGTCTGTTCTGACGCGAACTTTTTAGAAATAACCTCGGTACCTAGGTGCTAGGGGATCTGCTCTTTTTTAATTAAACTTGCTAATGGAAGGTCTAGAGGTTTGGAGGTCTGGTTCTAACATCTATAGGGTCTTATTTAAGCTTTACCTAGTTTTACTTAACTTTTTTATTAAGTTTTACAGCAAATGGCTTGAAATGTGACGAAAACGTGCCTATATTTTATTTAGGTAGGTATTTTATTTACCTGAAATACGGCGGAATTATAGCAGCGACTACTGCAAATTGTGGGTATGTACCAAATGTTTGGACGTACCTCTAACTACCCCGTTAGACATCTTCAAAGAATCTTGAGTAGATACTGGGTATGGTACTTAGATATCTGAGGGGATATCCACCATGCCTAGGGCACAAAACTACATAATAATTGCAACAAATGAGTTTACAAGTATGAAAACTTACTTAAACTGTCTATCTTTTAATGGGTATGAACAATTAGATGTTCATCAGTCTGCTCTGTCATCATTTACTACTCCACAGCACAGGCCTTAAGTAGGTATTTTAATTAAGGCACATCCAACACATTAATTATCACTAACTACATAGGGGGATAGTTAGTTCATACTTGGAAGCGTTCCAGATTTGAAGGAAAAATGCTACCACTATGCCTTAAGGCATGACACTTCAAGTAGCTTGCAGAGAAAAATGTACTTTATTGCTTTTCCTATGAATTTAAAATTGGATAAAGTTTTAAGATATATTTTTTTGTTTTGTCAAACATTAATTAAGATGTTATACTTTGATTTTGAAGTTAATTAGATACATACATTATTTTTTTAGATCACCAGTGTAAAATACTGTATTTTTTGATTAGTAAATTTCAAGGTCTAATTACAAAGATAGATACCTACTTACAAATTAATTTAAGTAAATTGGTGTCAGTTTGAAGTATTCAAATTCTTATTAGAGTTATTAAGTAAGTAAATAAGATAGTAGAGATCTAAAGAGTAATTAATGTAATTTGTTATCTGAACTTAAGATCTGTTGAATATCAGAATCAGGTTAAGAAGATCAAGATTATGAATTGGGATGATAAAACTTTATGATTATTTGATAATGGTGAGGAAAAAACTTTTTAACATTTGTGTAGTGTCATTCTTGTCAAGTTTTTATGTTAATAACTTAGATCAAAATTTATGATGGGATAACATTCCTACTTTGTGTAAGAACTTTGACACACTTTAAAGCTTGTATCTATTAGCCAATGCCTATAATTTATATATGCCTATCGGAATTCAACCAAGAATTCAACCCATATAGGTAGGTACCTACCTACCTGTTAGAAAACTTCAAGCGTTTTGAGCAACAGCAATTAAAGAAATTATAGCGTAAATCATGATCGTTTGGCCCCAATAAACATTCTTAGTTACTGCTAGTGCCAGTAAAACGCCAGTAAATCGCAGTAAATCTGGCAATACACCGATTTCCAGGGACATTTTACAACACACTCAACGTAAATAAATTTCTAAATTCGTCCCACGCACAATAAATAAACGAATAACGATCAGTGCACACCGACCCTGCATTTAAATTCCTCCAAGACTACAACAATTTGCATCAAATTAAAACACTCCAATTAAAAAAGCTACTCCGCTCTCACGATCGATAAAACAACGATATTTACAACAAGCAAGATTACCTTGAGCGTATGTAAACAATTGCAGCGACACCAACAAGAAAATCCAGTTTTTGAAGCCGAATCGGCACATCCCTGTCCGACACATAGTGGAACGCACTAATAAAACACTGTTATGTATCTTTTAATTCATCGTTGTCACATTTTCACATAAAAAATACGATTTTGCGCGAATATTTCACACAGCTTCTACAAGCGATATAGAACGATCCGCCATTTTTGAAGGCGAGAAGAAAACCGGCGCGTACAGAAAGCACTGCTCAAAAGTGAAAGGGCAATGCCCGCAACTTAGTGCTAACTGAAGTTAGCTGTAAGTTGCAAGTAAGATGTCAATGCCAAATTACCGGAAGTGAGAAAACTTTAGAATGTGTTGCCACTTGCTTTAAATCAATTATTTGAAAATCATTTACGACACATCGTTGTAGTACCTATGAACTTTTTCTACATTACTCCATTTAGCATGGATTTTTTGCGTTTCTTGCACACGAATATAAATTTGTATGAAGCTATCTCTTTCATCAATGTGCTGTTATGCGCTTTTGACAAACAGCTATCAGCTTTGTAACGTACCATCAAAGTAAAAAAAGTATGTTTGTTTGTTTTCGTGTAGTCTGTTTGTGTTTAAATAGATAATTTTCGAGCCAAAATTCAATTATCTTCTAAAACAAAGTTTTGTTATATTTCAAAAACGATTAGGCTTAGCAGAAATGGAGTTGATTTATTCTATGAGGCGAAAACCGCTCAAATGTGAGCCTCCCCGATACGACAGGTACCTTACTTCTTTCTTGTTCCTTCTATTTCCTTATATTCCTGCAGCGGTACCTTGTCAAAAACCAGTCCACCAGCATTGAATCACCATGTCTCGGATTTTGTACGGTAAACTGTTTAGAAATACATAGATTCATCATTATTTTCAGTGCAACAGATACGGAGACAATTCGACCAATTTGTACTATTTCCAACGCTAATATAATCGCGTTCTCGTCTCCAACTGAGTTGTCTGACATAGACGGAGACACCTGGAGCGGCCATGTGTATGTCTGTGACTTAGATACTCCCTGGGACAGTCATAAGGTCGCCAGTACCACTCATCCTGTAAGTGCCTAGATTTCTATCTGTAAAAGTGCCAACTAAGTTCTTCATAGATAAAATAAGCTGTTGACTTTGTTTCACTTGTGGTTTTTTTAGCTAGAGACAGGTTGGTGTTATCTTCATATCTAAAATTACCAGTTTCTTTTTCCAGGTGTCGGCACTCGAGTGGGACTTAGAGGGCAAACAGTTGCTTATAGCTACTAGTGTGGGTGATATTTCAGTCCATGGGCAAAAGGACCATCTACTAAATGAGTGGCAGTGTCTCTATACTGCTAGTTTTCCAGGTAAATTTATAATATATTGCATCTAGATGAATGTAGGTTAGTCCCTGCTGCTTTTGTGTTACCACTGTCAAAACATATATATGTGTTGAAATCTCTGTTTTTATCAATGTATTAATCTGTCACCAAACAACTTGTTGAAGCAAAATATAATTTCTACAGATGTTGCAACAATAGCATGTTGAAAGAGTTGTTTCAATGTAAATAATGTAATAAAAAAAAATGACTGGTGAAAGTTGCTCTAAATTTCCAGGTGAGCATATAATAAAGACTGCATTCTTCCACACGGGCCGAAGGATTGTGGTGGTGGAGAGGAAACCTGATGCACCCATCACAGAGAGAATACAAGCTCTAAAGTGCACTCCTACACTAAAAGGCTTCGGGTGAGTGAATGAGGTTTTCTCAGATAAACTTAGCTAACATGACAATTACCTATACCAACTTTAGAAGATGGACCTAGTGAGAAGACTCAAAAGAAAAAAGCCTTTTGAAATGTTTTAGTGTAAAATAAATGAAATGTAGTGTAAGTAAGTGTTATGTAAAAAAACACAATAACAAAGTATCTTCACATTGAATAGAGACAGTAAGAAACATTGTTGGAATAATGATTTAATTTAAGCAAACATAAAATTCTTTGTTAGCCTACATTGTGAATAGATCGTATTCATATTAAAGTACATTACTTACAGATGGGGTCCGAAAATCCACAAAAAAGAAATTATAGACATCTTTATCTGTAGACTCAACATCCCTTAAATAAAAATAAATAAAAAATATCTGACTGAGACCAGTCACAGCCGAACCCGCTGCTTGTAGAGACTTTACATTTTCAGGGAATATTTTTCTTGGGGTAGAGAGAGAGTACTAAGACTAATTACTGAAATTGAACCCCTAAATGAGTGCAGCGGGATTGAAAGTTAGTATAAAAATAACGTCAACAAGTTATATGTTAGTTTGATATGCCTCACAGCTTAGTTGGTAGTAGCCAAATCTGCACTGGGTAAGTTAAGTAGTAGTAGTAAGTATGTATGTTGTATGTTCGATCCCCATCAAGTTAACATGTATGTGTCATGAACAGAAATGTTTATTCTTTGTCTGGTTGTTACATTGTATTCTAAGTATGTATTTACCAAAAATAGAGGGACTAGTGGGAGAGACCCTTCTGATCTTAAGATCGTGGGTTCAAATCCAGTAGTACACGACCAGGCTTAAACCTAGGATCAGAAGGCGGGATCACTACTACTAGATCACTGCTCCAATAACAATACAATACAATACAATACAATACAATACAATAGCATTGATTTGTAATAAGTGGTTGTTATAAAGATGTCTCGTCTTGTTTCCAGCGGTCTACCCGCAGAAGGAGCCTGCATCATAACAGCTACAGGGTTGATTGGTGCCGTGCTACCCTCAGAGTCTCCTCAAGCTGCCACCACCACCGATTGTCTGAGACCAACCCGTGACCACATCACTGCTGCCAGTATTGCTTATAAAAGTAAACCTTTTCTTAATTAATATATCTATATTACTGCAAAAGGTGGATATATACCAAATGGACCTACCTCTGACTACCATTAAACATCCTCAAAGATTAGGCTTAGCACATACCCCTATCCAGGAAAGGGTCATAGGTTATAATTTTTGGTGTGGGTACTCTTGGGTCGTAATAAATGAACATTTTATACAGTGCCATCAAGCCCCATACTACGCAAATCTTGTACTATGGGAACGAGATAACTGAGCTTGCAACCTTGTAGCAAATGTGATATTTGGACGTACCTCTGACTACCCCCATTAGACATCCTTAAAAAATCTCTAGGACTTGTTATTAAGAGCTCTGAGGGAATATCTACCGTGCTTGGGGATTACAGTCATAAAACTATAATGTTGCGACGCAGGAGGTTTTGGGTTCGATTCCCGCCTTGGGATAAATGTTTGTACGATCTGCAAATTCCGGGTGTTCTGGGTATTTTCTATGTATATGTATGTATGTAATGTATTGCATTAAGTATATCAGTCATCTAGTACCCATAACACAAGCTTTGCTTAGTTTGGGGCTAGATGACGCTGTGTGGATTGTCCAGAATCATTATTATTATTTTTATTTCCAGATGGTAATCTCCTGGTAGCGGCCATCTGCTCGGGCGGCGGAGGCTGCGTCCGGGTGTACCTGTGCAGCGCTAACAGCGCTCCCCCGGGCATCTCCGCACAACCCCTACCCGCTGTCTATTTACTCGATAATGATCTACCTAGTGAGTTCATACTCATTCATAAGAATAATAAATTTATTAGTTTTTATAGTACTTACTTGCTCTTAAGGATATCACAAAGATTTTTATCAGGGCTGTTTATGCAGGGTAGAGCACGTACCTAACGTGCGTGACCTACAAGGCAATGCTTTGCTATAGGTGATGGTTACCACTTGACATCAGGTGGGCCATATGCTTGTTCCACCAGCATTAGCATAAAAAAAGACAGAGCAAACATCTATTTTCATCACACAAATGTTTGTCCTCAGTGGGGATCGAACCCACGATCTACAGCGCAGAAGGCAGAGCTACTACTAACTGGCCACTACTAACTACTACTACTATTACCACCTGAGGCCAGTCAATAGGTAGGGTAAGGAAGGTGCATTCTCTTAGTTTCCTACATTCTTGGGGGTGATTTAGGGGTTCTATTGTAAAGCAGGACCACCACAGCTGTACAAGTATTTAGTTTAAATGTATTTCTCCAGCTACTGTGGCATGGTGTCAGCGAGAGGAACCAGATTCTCTGCTCATAGGGGGCGCCACTCTCACCCTCTGGAAATGCACAGAGCGGGCGCATCCTGTACATAAACTACTCTCAAAAGGTACTTACTTTAAGTTCAAATTAAAATTATTTTATCTATACTAATATTATAAAGAGGAAAGATTTGATGATTGTTTATATTGAATAGGCTCTGAAACTACTGGACCGATTTGAAAAATTCTTTCACCGTTGGGAAGCTACACTATGTAAATACAATATTGACGACCGATGTGGCGCGGCGGGCGATTGTCCGCCTGCGACGCAGAAGGTTGCGGGTTCGATTCCCGCCTTGGGATAAATGTTTGTACGATCTGCAAATATTTATTCCGGGTGTTCTGGGTATTTTCTATGCATAATAAAAAATATCTATGTATGTAATATAGTATTGTATTAAGTATATCAGTCATCTAGTACCCATAACACAAGCTCTGCTTAGCTTGGGGCTAGATGATGCTGTGTGGATTGTCCAGCATTATTTATTTTATTTTTTTAATATTTCACCCAAACAATCTACGATCATCACACATATGTTCTTAATGGTAATTGAACCCACAACCTACAGTGCAGAAGGGAGAGGAAGCTGAGTTGTGAGCCCTGCTAAACTTGAGAATTGGCATGTAAGTTGGATATTTCTGGTTACAGGTCCTTTGCAAGGTAGTACTACCCCTGGAGGTGGACAAAAACCAGCCTCTGATACATTCAACACTGTTGTAAGTACATTTTGTATTTAAACTAGTTTACAGACCGAGGAGCGATGGGTTGGGCTGTAAGTTTGGACACCGTTAAGGCATTTGATTGGGGTTGGTGCAAATTATTTTATCGGAGTTCCCTGAATTCGACCTCCCAATAAGATGTAAAATTGTATCGCCAGTTTTCAAACCGGGTAGAGCATTAGATCCGTTATCGGCGGATCGTGTTGGGATTTCATGTCCATTATTGCTGGCGTACCACAAGGGTCCGTGTTGTTACCTATACTTATTTTGTTATGCGTAGAAGGCATTTCTTGTGAAATATCGTTTTGCGCAGGACACGTGGTGGTGGGGAGAGCAACTTGTTTATCGTTAGCTATAGATGGCATTATGATGTATTGGCAGGTGTGGCAGAAGGCAGGCGCGTGGGCGGGCGAGGAGGGGCAGCGTGAGACGGGCGCGGTGTGCGTGAGCGCGGCCGCCTGCGCCTGCGCACCCGCGCACGCCGCGCTCGCGCTGCCCACGCGCGTGCTGCTGCTGCCCACGGACACATTGCATGTCGTGAGTATTGTCTAGCTGTAGCTATGCCACAGCTACTGCCGCGTACTAAGAAGAGGGCCACAACATTAAACTTTAAAACAACAATTACAGGATTGTCACTTTTATAAAGAACTTAGATGTTGAGTTTTCTTTAAACAAATCGCCGATAGCATTCGCTTGATTGGATTTTTTCTCTTTTTGTATCACATTTCGATACCTTAACACACCCTTGCAGATCAGTCAGGGTTTTTGTTACATTACGTTGTTCCTGCTTCATCCTCAGTTATTCAAAATTTTACATACTTATTCATGTTTTTTTTTAAATAAGCACATGTTAATTTGACAGTTGTCCAGTCGTCCGGTAGTGACGAGCGGGACGCCAGGACTTGCTCCAGAAGCCCCATCATCATCTGCATCCCCTCCCAAGAAGCCTAAGTATGGCCCTGGAGTACTTCCAGTAAGTATTTTTGCAAAAATATTTTCTTTTTTTCTCTGCTTCGTTTAGACGGATGTACATTCGGGGAAAAGATAAATAAAATTAAATTTGCTTCTCGAATTTAATCCCCAGGCATGGTAGATGTCCCGTCACAAAGTCCTTCACTAAGTCCTAGTCATACAAGATAAATCTCATTAGGTGACAGTTTACATTAGACAATGAGATAAGATATTATCTGACAGATTACGAACCGTACTACTACTGATGGTTGTTCGTTAAATAAACGAACCGAGCGTAAGTCTCATAATCACCATTGTACCTAGTTGGTTAAGATGATAGATATTTTGACATTGGTTTTTTTCATCGTTTTTAATTCTATTGATTCAAAACTATCAATTAACCAGAAATGTATGCACAAAAATGTTAAACTACGTAAAGCACCCCAAGCTCAGCTGACCGGTGTGGGGTCAGTGACCACGCGTTTTACAACTTGCCATCCGGGTTCATTGCCAGTGTTTTAATAAATTTTTTGGACATTGAGTTTGACTATATTCAAAAACTGTGATTGTATTGCTTATAGAGAGGAGCGAGCAGTGCGACAGTATGCCACATAGCGCTGTCTCCACTGGGCGGCGTGTGTGTATGCATCGATACTCAAACACAGCTACACGTCTTCAGGGTACCTATACCCACACATAAGGAAATACGTTAGTATTGTTTGTATATAAAGTCAAAGTCAAAGTCAAAAATCATTTATTCAGTAATATCCGCAGGGATCATCTTGAAACGTCTTAAATCTAGGTGAATCTAAGCACCAGTTCCTCGCGACCAAGCCGACCAAGAACCGGCAACAAACTTACGGCGCCGCGTTCCTACCGTTTTTTTGTATGATCCTTTTACAAAGTAATAATAATGTAAATAATGAAACTCCAGTGTGGTGCCAATCTAACTTAAGGAGGTGGTATCCGCCAACGAGAGGTTTTCTCCGTGTTATTTCTCTTTGATGAGTGAGTATAAATGTCCAAAAAAAATATATATTGCTTATTAAAGACTAAATTTTAATTTGAACAATTGAAATTATTCTAACTATATTATTACTATATAAAAAAAATATCCAAAGTGAAGCAATTTTTATTTTAAATTTGGTTATTTCTTCTAAACGGTATTGATTTTTAGTATTTTTTTTTCACACAAATATTTGTCAAAGTATTTATCACAAAGTGAACAATTGGCAGTTCGAACTAATAATTAATTAGGCTACAAATAATTATTTCTTGAATGCGATATGAAATGGAATGCGCGCGGATCCCTGTGCGGGCGACGGGCGGCAGTGCAACTCAGTATGGACAGACTCCTCAAGGTCGTTGGCGAGTACCACCGCCTTAATAAGGTGATTGCAAGACAAAAAACATGTTAAGGCAATCATACCAAGATCTTAACTATACTAGTGGAAATGCGCGTGACTTCGTCCGCGTGAAGCTATTTTCATACAAACTTAAACCCCCACTGCATATCTTTAGGGGTTAAATTTCAGAAATCCCTTAGCACACCCCTACGCACTAATAAAAATATACCCTGAAAATTTTAAGTATCTACGAGCAGTCTTTTAGCTTGTCTGTGCGTTGTCAGTCAGTCAGGACAAAGATAATTGCCTTCTGTGCTGTAGGTTGTGGGTTCGATACACAAACAAACCCACACAGGACAAACATTTATACTCATCTTGATTATAGGACATAGGCCTCCCCCATATTTGGAACGGTTTGTTATAGACCACCCTTGGCAGGCGGCATACTGTGTACGGTAACCGCTTAACATCAGGTGGGCCATGGAGGAGTCCTACTCTGAATAAAACCATAGCATTAACTGTAGATATTTGATTCCAGCTATTTCCATAGCCGTTCAACAAACACACTCATTACTGGAATACTCCCTGGTCTCTGGAACGGACTGTCTTGATGTACTGATGTCTTTGAAGCCAGCTCTCATTGAACCGCTTTATGAAAGGTAACACAACTTTAATCCGAAGGCACAGTAGATATCCTTCCTTCCTAGTGGTGTGTTCTCTGTTGAATAAGTAAACTTAGTTTAGGTAATTGTATTATGAACGATTACAACAATACTATTTTATGTACAGTCAGCTGCACTAGAATGTATACAATTCGAAACTTTTAAAACAGTATCAAAACCGTATAGTAAACTCTTAAACCGAAAAAACCTAAAATTGTGAAATTAGCTAATAAGTTCACTTAGTTTTTGAGTTTTTGGCCTGAAAATATATATTGTAAAGCTGTAAAGCCTTTCTGTAAGTTACGAATTGTATACATTCTAGTGCAGCTGACTGTACAAGTGACTATTTTAAGAACGTCTTATAGATGTCAAAAGATGCAATTAAATGAAATGAAAAGTAGTACTGACTCAAGTTTCTTTGCGGATCTCTAATTTCCCCCCCCCAGTCAGAGGTACATCCAACTATTACATTTGACATAACCACATTTTGCAGTAGTCAGTATGGCATACGTGACAGGTTGCAAGCCCATCGCCGCTACTATTAACTTATTTATTTCACAAAGACTGAACCCACGACCCCCTTGATACGAGAATGCGTTAACCACCTGCGCCATCAGAGCCTTAAAACCGTAACAAACTATAAAAATAAGTTTTTCGTCGAGTGGGATTATGCTTCAATGGCGCAAATGTTGTATCCCTATATTAAGGGCAGGGTCGTGGGCTTATATCCCAGTTGGGGTATAACTTAACAGTAAACTGGGTATTCGTTATTTAGAAATATACAAGCTTTGCTTAGTTTGGGGCTAGATGGCGTTGTATGATACATTTGCTAATAATTACTTAACCATAATGTTTTTTTTATATATTATTGCAGGTTAACAGAGTCATTTCAGAGACAGCCCGTGTTGTTCCAGCAGTATTACTTCCACAGTTGGCTCAAACTCAGAATAGCCTTATGCAGGTTAGTTGTACTACTGACTACCCACTTATCTATACTAATTATAAGAATCTTTGTTCTGACTGACTGACTGACTGGATATAGACAATGCACACCCTAAATCACTTCTCATAGAGACTTGAAATTTTCAGGGTGCGTAGAGGTGTACTGAGAAAGGAATTCCCAAAATACTACCCTTTATCGGGTACAGCGGTGGTTGAAGTTTGTATGAAAATAGCTTAACGCGGACAAAGTCTTCGCGTTTTGCTAGTTACTAATAAGATGACCCACCTTATGTTGAGCGGTTGCCTCTGCTCGCATCTGTTGTTCAGGCTAGATTTCATCATTAATATCAAAAATTGAAAAGACGATTGTCCCCAGTTTTTATTCCTACTTGTTCTCATCGGGGATAAACAGGAATAAAAAAGGGAACGAGCAGGAATAACCAATTTTTAGGGTAGGGTTGTGTTGGTGCATAGGGTGTACTAAGGAATTCCTTAAATCAACCCCTTATTATAGGAGTACATCGGGGGTTAAAGTTTCATAGTAAGTTTAAGTCGCAGATATTTCTTTCCATTAATGTTTGGTTTAAGTTTTAATAGACTGTAATGGTGTTTGTCAGGGCATGTCCAACGCTTCAAGCCAGTGCCTCTTCTTTGACGTGTGTACAAATGTGCTACGCCGTGCTAGCTGCATGCTCGGCCGCGCTGCGTCCGGACTTGGCGCTGCCTATCCTAGATGACGATACTGATAAGGTACCTACACATATCAATATTTTATATCTTAAGTTATGCCCAGAGTGCGTCACCGTGGCCTAATCCCACACACTTAGAACTATTTTTTGGTAACCGTGGCTCCATCTACAATAACCATTTAACATCAGGTGGGATAGCCCACTCCACTACTTATGCCATCAGCAAGTTGTGTAAAAAGAATATTTCAGAGTGTAGCAACATTGGAGGCGAAACCAGAGCTAATAGCCGACACAGCACCGCTGTCAGCGCTGCGCCTCGGGCTGCAGCGTGCTTTAGATGTAGCCATCACCGCCGTCGCACAACAACCGAGGTCACCGATGCAGACGCACGGGTATGTTCGCCGCTCGCTTTGCTCACCACCATCGAACCTTGTGACACTAGTCGCCATTCTTGAACTTGTCGAGGGAGATATACATTTTGTGAGAAAGAGTTAGACTCAGCCTCAGGTTAACGATGAGGCGAGGTTCATTGAAGCACTTGCTGGTAGACTGAGTTAGGTTGCACAATAAGATGGCTTATTGATAAAGCCACAGCTAAACTATGTAGTATATTTGTACTACTTCCATAGTGTAATATATTACGGTATCTTTCTCTGGGGGAAAACAGCTGATATGACAAGTATTATGCATAATCTGTACTAATTATAGGAATCTTTGTCCTGACTGGCTGATTCATTGACAACTGACTGACTGACTGACTGACAGACAGACAGACGTATAGACAACGCACAGCCTAAGCCACTGGCCGTAGAGACTTGGAATTTTCTGTGTATTTGTAGTTTTGTCTTAGCGACGATGGGATTAAAGTCATTTTTTCTTTCCTTATATATTTGTCTTGGTGCGGAGAGGTGTACTAAGAAAGGAATTCCCGAAATTCAATCCCTAAAGCAGGTACAGCGAGGGTTGAAGTTTGTATAATCTAGATTGTATATCTTCTAGACTTGGTCGCGAGGAACTGGCGCTTAGATTCACCTAGATTTAAGACGTTTCAAGATCCCTCTCTGCGGATTTTACTGAATAAATGCTTTATGACTTTGACTTAAAAATAACTTCAGGTGGATGAAGTCGCGCGCGCTTATCTAGGTAATGATAATAATGCAATGCGAGTGTATCTGTTGGTTCAGGTATGAGATATGGACGGAGCCGAACGCGCTGAGCGTGGTGCGGCGGCTGGTGGTGGCGTGGCGAGCCTGCGGCCGCGGCGCCGAGCCGCTGTCCCGCCTGCTGGCGCGGCTCGCCCTCGCGCACCATCACAAGCAGGACCTCATCGGTAACTATGCCGCATCACCACCACGCGCCTTCTCATCCTAAGGCAGAGGGCTCGAATCCAGTAGTGCATTAATGGAACTACCCGACTGAAGTAAAACTCCTTTATTATCCAAAACGTAACTGGCTATGAGAGAAGGAGAGAAAGAAAATGTGTGCTCACCCCACTCTCTCGCCCTTACAGTAATACGAAACGTAACTCTATCTCTTTCCGTCTTCACAAACTTCTCAACTTTCGTTCGCCTCGCTCGATCACACTTTTCGTAACGCTTATTCATCATGGGGGGAAGAAGGAAAGATGAGGAGCAATAATAGGCAAGTGTGATTCGGGCATGTCATGAAGAGGAATTAAAGTTATGTAACCAGGTAAGAATATGAAGAAATGATGATGAATATGGATAGATATGTGGGTAGATGTGGACCAAAGAAAGGATGGATTAATTGCGTGATGAAATAAAGGCAGATGATGAATGCTCTTAAACGGTGAATTAAAATATAGTTAGGAAACCGGTTAGTATTCTAACAGCGATGGGCTTGCAAACGAAAGTATGTGCCACATTTATGTATCTTAAGATATCCTCTAAGAATCCTGAGGGGATATATACCATGCCTGGGCATTAAAGTTGTGATGCTGTTTTGTTGCGTGATGATTCTGTGGGCAATTATATTAATGATTGAATTCCAGATGAATGTATCACGCTGTCGGCGCAGTCGTCGTCTCCGCGCGTCTGGGAGTCGTTGCCGCGATGCTGCGTTTCCTCTCCGCACGGGAAGCCGTTGCCGCTGTATGTAAGTGTTGATGTGATTACGGTGCAATCGAATCTGATCAAAACTTTGTGTTTTACGTACATTTCAGGATCGAAAAACGTACGTCTGCTTTGGTGTATAGTATGCAACTGAGGTGACAGTGATATGGAAAATGGTAGGCTGGATGCAATTTTGTCTGTGATTTTTAAGGAGCTTACTCATGTTATATTATGTTATGCACACATTGTGCTAAGTGTGCAGGTACCTACCTATTTAGGGCTAATCAAAGTACGTTTAAATACCTCCAAAAATAATGCACAGCTTAAATGCAAGAAAATAATTAAAATGTGATGTGCCTTCCAAAGATCACAAAATACGAATCTCTTTTTCTGATTTTTGCATAACTTATTCATAAATTCCCGCCTGTTTTTCCTAGAGAAATGTTAGAGTTGGTTGGTTTGATTCAAATCGGTATGTTCTTTCGTCTCTTTTGCACGCGTTGCTATTCGTATTGTACTTTTCTGTCAGTCCGATTGTTGATCGATCATGCTCTAAATAATCTAGGTGGTTCCTGGAATTATGTATTGATTGACATTTCACAGAAACTGACTAGTGATGGGAACGTGTGCTTTATCTTTATGAACATTATTCGATTCGAGTAGCGACAGTGTTCATTTAATTAATCGATTGTTAATTTGTTTTTTTAACAGTTTGAATATGGTGTAGAGCCAGAAGCGTTGCGTTACACCCCCGAAGCACCCGCGTATGCGCAGTGCGAAACGACTCCGTCTCTTGCGATGGATGCAATAAGGTTTGTAAACAATCCTGAAATTACAAAAAAGTATTTTAATCAGACAAAAGATACATAGTTACTTTTCAAAGTGCTATTTAGTCCCAAAGCATGCAAATTTTGTACATTAGGAACCAGACACCTGATAAAATATATACATAGAATAATGTTTTTTTATTATTAGCATTACAGCAATCATAGTATAGTGCTCTGATAGACGCTTTTGAGTGGCATATTAATTCCATCACCAGAGATGTCACTTAAAAGTTGACTCAAATGACTTGTTAATGTATGTCTAGGTACATGTACCTGGGCGGCGGCTGGAGGCCGGCCCGCTGGCGCGCGTGTCCACGCTGCGGCTCGCGCGCGCTGCCTGCTGCAGTGACGGCGCGCCATCCGCTGCAAAAGGCCTACGACGCAAGATTCCTCTCCAACTGCAGGTAAATATTACAGCTGTCCACTTAAAAAAAAAATTGCAAACTGTGTTATGCAGCAAAAATCTTTGCTGCGCAAAAAAATATGTATGGTGACTTTTTTATCATCATCAATCTGCAAAATTTTCTAATTAGACCTGCTTTATTTATAAAAAAAATGTTTTTGCAGGTGTGGTGGCAGGTGGACCTTGTGCTCTAACATTTAAAGAAGATCTTATTAGATTTTAAGTTTTTAGTTAGAGTACTTTGTAAAATGTATATAAATGAATAAATAACATATTTTGAAAATATTTTTTGTTTTTACACACCTACGACGAACGAGCAGTAGGTAATAGTAGGTGACAAACAAGTTATCCTCTGATTGACGCACCGCGGAATCTGTAGAACGAAATGTCATTCGGGGCAGTTTTTTGAGGATGTTTTTAGTCACGTGGTTCATCAGAAGACAACTTGTTTATTGTTTGAACTTTATCCAATTAACTTTAGCACTCTCTACATGGTAGTAAAGCAAGGTAACTTCATACTTGACAAGCATTTTGACAGAAAATAAGCTTGAGATGCTAAATGCTAATCAAGTAAACCATGTGATTGACAACACTTGTTTTTTACGGTACCTATAGTGCGCCATGTGTCAAAGACACATAATGATAAGTGCGGTGCATAGTCATAGGTTATAGAATCGAAAACTAAAATCAGATATGTTTTGCTTGCCCTAACAATTGGTACTTAGTCGCGAAGTTGTAGCTTCGATAAACTTCGCAACGCAAGTAGTTAAAAGCTTCTCGAAATTCAACCCCTAAACGGGTAGGTACAGCGGGTTGATGTTTGTATGGAAATAACTTCACGCTAGCTAGTTTTTAACAAATACGGTTCATAATACGGGCTTAAAATAAAAAAGTGGCCCCTTGCAAAACTGTCTCATACAAAAATATCGGTCTATACCGATTTTTAATCGATCAATTCTGTAATGAAATGTCAGACATGTTATGCACGTCACGTCACATCACTAGTCTTCTATCAGTCGAGCGAGTCGTACTAAAGCGTTTTGCTGCGACTGCGTTTTTAATCCTTCTAAGATTGTTGAAATTCGTCTCAAATTCGATAATTACTCGCGTTTTTACTCTAAAAACATATTAGTTATCTAGATGGCAGACAAAAAAGGTATTTATGAATTTTATTTCCTAATTTCTTTGTTCGTTCTCGTCCTAAAGTTGACATGTGTAACATCATTTTACGGCCTTGAAAAGGGCTTTTCATGTTTTAATTATGATTATTCGGCTCTAATAACATAAATAAAGCTCTGAAAACGTGAAAATTGGACCGAAATCACGGAATTTTCGCATCGCAAGTGCGCAGTGATCGATCGATTTTAGGATTTCCAAGATGGTTGCTTCAACTTGGGGAGATGTGACGATGGGGGGCCGGGACTCAGTACCGTGATATAATTATGTTACATTCATTGTTGAAATGGATTATTCCTTATTCTCTTCAGTTATTTTGGGCATCATTGTGGGGTATCCCTTGCTATCTAGGTAGGTACTGCAGAATAATTAACTAGATGCCTGACATTTTTTTACTACTAATTAAGCCTAACATTCAGTAAAATACCTTTTTACCCTGTCTTTCTGTCTTACAAAGATATCCATCTATGTATTATACTGATATATTAAATGAGGTCAAGCTATTTAATATGTAAAATGGCCATCTGTTGTAATATATTTATTAATTTGTAGGTGCTTACTCCAACAATACTGTGATACAGAACTAGGTAACTCCTGTAGGTGAAGTCTACTCTCTGAACAACTTTATAACATTTTTTTATCCTCATAATATCTAAGACAAAGAGAGCAATCAGTTAGTTGCAAATGAAAGGGTACCTAAGGATAGTTTAGTCTACTACACAAGCACTAAGTATTATATAACAGTATTACCAACTCTGATATTAGGCCGAGAAGTACAAAAGCAAATTTTCTTCTTGTTCCTATGAGTACCTACTTATAGGACCAGCCTACCTGGGTATGGGCGACTACAATCAAATTCCCACATGGTTAATTGTATTCTAAAACTACTTATAATTCAGCCTTGGTGTTACACATGTCGACTCTTGTTAAGTATAATTCCTAAGACTCATATTGAAAATTTATTTAAACATAAGCTCTATTAATATCTACAAAATGAGCTAATTGAGTTAGGACTGTTGATTTGGACCTAAAATCAATAGTTCCTAAAGACTGATCGATGTTTCCCCGGCTCTTTGAGCTCTAAACCCTATGATTTAATTAATTATCTACTAAAATGACAGATTCAAGGAGAAATAAGTTTTATTGGACATAGGGGCCAAAATTATGAATAATTGTGTTGAGTGTTGGCTCCAATTAGTGCTCCCAATCTTTAAATCTATACTGATTATAAGAATCTTTGTTCTGACTGACTGACATATACCTAGACAAAGCTAAACTGCTGGTTGACTTGAAATTTTCTGGGTATTTTCGCTTTGGTATTTAAAGGTGTACCAAAAAAAGAATTCCCGAAATGCAACCCCTAAACAAGTACAGTGAAGGTTGAAGCTATTTTACATCCAGGTCCTAGATGAAAAAATGTAGGTGCAATAAAGAGTTTTAGATTTTGTTCCTCAATTAACTCTTATAATTTTGATTTCTTGAGATATTCTCCTAGGTCAATGCCGCCCAACAGTTCTTTTTTCAAGTCTTTTTATAATTTAACAAAATCATCTGGTGACCTAATTTTTATTGAAATGATGTACAAAACCATTCTCACAAGAACATTGCAGTGGTATCATGTTGTGAATGGTTTTAAGTATAAAAGTAAGTCATTTTGAGTAGGCAAGTAAGTTCCCCGGAGCCAACACCAACACTCGCACGAGATACAAATGATAACGTCCGCCTCCCGCCTCCCAGATTCCCCACAGAAGGCGCCGGCGCGGGCCACAGCGGTCGACATCATGTAATCATTAGCTTTTACCTTTTGGATAGAAAGACGTTGATATGTGCGTAACAGAGTGGACGTATGTTGGACGATTGTAACCCGGAGACGATGGATTGATTGCTATACAAACTTTTTACTTACTGTCCTGTTACTTTTTACTTATTGCGTAACTTGCTTTCCTGCTAAGCTTTTGTTTAGATGATCAGGAGCATTATACAAATTGTTTTTCAATAATTCCTTGATGAATATTTTTCTACCTCGTAAACTGCAAAGACCTCAGTCAACAGTTTGTCTATTGGTAAACCATGTCAAAAAAAACAGGCTAATGTAGCTTTATAATCTAGTGAAATCAATATGGTTTTGCAAGTCACATCCAAGTAGGGTGACCAACATTTCCGATATTCAGAGACTTTCAAAGTTATAGCAATCAAATCATTATTTGTCATAAAATCTAAGGAGTGTTTGTGTTTTAAACAATTTAATTTTTGTTTTTTCAATATTTATTTTAATTTTTTTTTACTCTGCAAGGACCTTTTGAAAAGGCTATATGGTTGGCTGTACAGTAGTTGTTTTTGGCTTGAAATTGTATAGTGTATTAAAAAATTCTTGCAGAAATAAAAATAAACCTAAACGCTCCATAGATTCTTAGATAACCACTTAAAAAATAAGTTGTTCTAAGATTCAAGATCTGCCTCTTTATTTAAATAATTTAAAAGAAGCAGCACTTTTATAAGTCAATGTTTAATGCTACAGATGTTTAATGCTACAGTTGTTTAAATTATTTTATTTCATTGTTTAGTTCACAGCTTATTTTTTTAATTTTTATTTCTTTTAACACATTAATTATAAAAAAAAATAAGTGCTGACTGGTTTTGGTAATGATTTATTTTCGCGAGTTTCGGTGATCAGCAATTATTTTTTACAATAGAGTTGTTGCATCTGAAGGATCAATGAGACTGTTAAGAATAATCAACTTATATCTATTTCAGTAACAATTGTTATACATTTCTACTTGTTGTTCAGTCTCATTGAACTGAAGTGCACCTGTTATTTTGGTTACATACTAGGGACAACTTTCGTTTGAACTGGTTTTCCTTACTATAAACAAATAATAAACTATATTATTAGAATAACAGAAAATATACGACATTCTTTGTGTATATTAAATGACTCTTAATTTTTAGCGCACCATAATAACTTTTGAAGTAATGTCATATATTTTTAGTATCCGTTACTAATCCAGTTTTTTGATAACGGCACAAAATAGTTATGTGACTCAGTTATGCTAATTTTCAAAGGTATATTTTCACATTTTGAATCCACCTTTGAATCTTTGCTCTAGTGTAAGTGTGTGTGTGTTGCTAACATTTAAAACGAAACAGTATCTATATCTCTAAATAACCAAATCTATATCACTAATTTTGAAGAAAACGATATAAATCAGATAGAGTTCATATGTATAGAGTCTGTTTTGTTTTATTTTAACCAAACATTTTCATGGTAATTTTATCGTAAGGTGAAGGTGAAGGTTGGCACTCTTGACGTTTAGTAATCACTTCAAAATTACTACTAGCTTTTCTTCAGTCACAATAAATTTGTAATCAATAATGCCAACTTTCGATCTGTATGTTTATTGTATTCACAATTATGTTTGTATTACGTTTTGTATAGAATGACTTAGGTCAATTCCATACAAAAAAACTGCCACAATCTCTTTAGTTTTGTGTTTTTAAAAATGTACTGTAGTCTTATAGAGTTTTCAGTAATGGCTGATCTTCTGGAATGCCCAAAAAACAATCAAATTAAAGAGTTTGGGACAATATTGTGAAAAGATAAGAGGAATGACAATGTTAGAATGTGTGATTTTATAGTTTTAAGAAAATGAACACAGGCTGATTATAAAAACATTTGCGTGATAGCTCACGTGTTTAATAGAAATAAATTCGAATACAGTTATGTGTTTGTTTTGTAATGTCTATGGTATATTTACTCCAGTACTCTACCATAGATATTGTCGCATGTTATATAAGCTTCGAAGGACAGGGAAGTATGCCAGTTGTGAGGTTCTATGGGTTTCAGGTCACTTGGTTCACTCTTACACCGTTCTCTAGGATCCACATAATTTTGCCTCAAATCTTTTGTCTTTTCGTTTATTACACTCTCTTTCAGGGATCCAGCATTCTAACAGTACTTGTGATTTAATTCGTATGAATTGTTTATTGTTATAGTATGTTTTTCTACTATAGCACTGAACTAGCTTTTGCAGAAATATTAAACAGCTTGAAGTTGTTGAACGATTGTGTCAGTGGGAATATTGGCATAATCAAGATTTATTTAGCGTAGCTATACAGTATAGTTAATGTTTGGAAACGGATACTACCAGGATTTTTGTGGTCAGAACTCGGGAAAATCATATTAAATTTTGCTGTTATCTGCAGCTAACTTTTCTGTTTGTTTCGATAACTGGCATGTTTTGAGTAGATTCGTGTTTCTTTGCTAGCTCGATTATGCTTGTTCCAAAGTAGGTACTAAGTTTGTTTTTGGAGAGGCATGCCTTTTATTTTTTAAGTGTTTTTATTTGTGACGTTGCACTGCATGATTCTGTGTCCTTCAAACTGCACTCATATCATTGTTTTTCTTTATTTTTTTGCTTTTCCGCATACTGAACGCTTCTAGATTTGAACAGCAAAATATCATATGACGATTGAGAATTAATTCTAGAAGATTTACCTTAAAATCTTGGTACACGTGTTGTTAGATTTGGATAGATAACTATTTTTTATTTAAAGGAATGTTCACATGTAAACACGTTGGCTACTGCCGCCTTCTGGTGGTTGTTATTCAGGCTATAAACTTAGGACATATTACAATTTAAACTTAAAAACATTTTTCTTCTAAATACTTTATAAAGTTAAATATTTTATCCTAAATTTATGGCCAACCTATGATTAAAAATTAATAAATTAATGTTTTTTCAGGAGGTTATCGTGTGATGATTGTTATGTTAAAGACTTTTTTGATATAAAATGGTCATACCAACTTTCTCACACTGCACATTGCTTTTCTAAAACCAGACTGTTTTTATAATGATTTTTATTTATTCATAAAATCAGTCTTTAAGTTGGTGTGGCCATTGTTGAATGCTCTGTATATAAAAAACCGTTTGGTAGGACTCAGCACCCTCACTCCGTGTTGATTTTAACTACCTACCAAATCAGTGTATTTCGTATTTAGACCTTAAAAAAGAAAGTCTTGTAAGTCTTTTTTGTGGTCTAAAGTGTTGTCGACCTATTTGGAGTTGTTCAGTTACTTAGAGCGACTTGAAATGGCGACGCATTGTATGATTATGGCTTGTCGTTAACACTGGCGTGTGTGTCAAGTTGTGGATGAAATATTTCAAAATTTTCTGCTTCTTTATTGGCGTTTTCGTATTTCATCGACATGGCTACACTAAATATGTTTACTAGAGTTTAGTTGAATTGCCTTGCAGATTTTAATTTTTTAGATGGAATATTAAATTCGTTTATTTCTTATTTTTATTGTAATATTTTGCTCTAGCAACATTATTTAGTGTGGCAACACAGCGTCAAGCGTGAATGCTCGGGCTTGGGTTGCGGCGCGCACAGCGCTCGTTGACTCGTACTGACGATGTGATGTGTTTTATTTATGAGGAAAATCAATTTTTTTAAGAAATTTTAATACGTATATTCAAAACATTCCTTGTGCTCTTATTGCCAGCAATTTTTATGCAGAAATCTGAATAAATGGAACTCGCGCTGATACGAATGCGTTTCACATTTCGAATAGTTATAAAATGTCCACAAAAAAACAGAAATAATGTTCAACGCATTGAAAAGTTAGTAAAAATTATTTGCAAAAACAACAGTTGTTAAAGTATTAGTGCAATATTATTAATACTTACAAACTTGCTTTAATATTTGAAGTAAGCAGATGGCCCACCTTATACCAAGTACCTATATGAATCTTTGTCCTCCGGACTGACTGGCTGACACACGGCCTAACCCACTGGTTGTAGAGACTTGAATTTTTCAGAGTATTTTCCTCTTGGTGCGTTGAGGTGTACTAGGAAAAGAATTCCCAAAATTCAGCGAGGGTTAAAGTTTCCATAAAAATTACTTCACGTGAGTTAAGTTGTGCTAGTATCTGATAAGTTCCACGCGAGTTCCTTACAAGATCCAGTAGACTTTCCGCTGTTGGTTCCGCGCGTCAGTATCAGCCTTTGAAACATTCAAATGAGTAAAGCTCCAGTATACACTCTTCCAAGTAATATCCCCACGTCACATCGTCACGGAGTCGGCTCCCAGTACCACGGCAGCGGTTGCAACGAGTAGTTGTTACAGTGACGCCGCCTCTGGGCGCGTACCCGCAGCCGCAGCCTCCGCAAGGGCCCTTCCTTCCCGCGCCGCCGCACCCGCAGGCTCCGCAATATGGAGGTAAGCGCTGGAGGTACTCCAGAATACCTGCATTGTAACAAAAGTTTTGTATTTCCTCATCAGCCTATAGAAGTCTACTACTGGACACATGCCTCTCCTATACCAAGAAGAACGATTTGAGCCTTCCACCTATTGATTTCCCGCGATCCTAGGAATGTCGTCGGTCCAATAGGTTCGTGATCGCCATTCGAGAAACTATCCCTCAGGGCTTCTACAGCCTGGCTTATCTGGCCTGTCCATTGCCACTACGTCAGTGAGCTTGGTTCTACTACGGATGTCTCTCATTCTATATCATCGTGTAATACCTACCCTAAGTATAAGAGAGGCCTATCATACAAAAAAACAGTAGGAACCAAGCCGTAAGTTTCTTCTACGCTTGGTCGCGAGGAACTGGCGCTTAGATTAATCTAGATTTAAGACGTTTCAAGATGATCCCTGCTGATTTTACTGAATAAATGCTTTTTGACTTTGACTTATGTCCGCGGGCTGATGGTAGTATGAGGAGTAGTTTGTAACTGAAGTTTGTTGTGTTTATTTTATAGTGTCCAGTCAAGCACTGCAGCTTCAAAGGTCATTCCTTCCTTCGCCTGAGTATGGAGGTTAGTGTTTAGAACCATTAGACTATGGAAACTTATCTCTGACCTTGGTGGTCCTGGCATAGATATGACCCCTTTATCACCTTCCATACATGTGGTAAGAGGTGACTAGGAACGCACTAGGAGATGACGACTGCATCTCCTGAGAACTAAATACTGACACTGCGTGGTGACTAGCAAACCCTCCATAATATGCGATTCCACCAGTATAAAATCTATCTATACCAATTATAAGGATCTTTGTCCTGACTGACTGACATATAGAATACGCACAGCCTAAACCACTGCTCGTAGATACTTGAAATGTTTAGAGTATATTCGTCTTGGTGCGTAGAGGTGTACCTACTCAGAAAGAAATTCCAGAAATTCAACCCCTAAGGGGATACAGAGGTTGAAGTTTGTATGAAAATAACTAACGGTAGTAAATAATTTAATATTTAGTTTCTGCTAGTTGTATACCTAGTCTGAAGATTAGGTTCTGCTTTTCAGTCTTGTCGAAGGGGGACATTGTGCAGTTAGTCCTAATTGACGGTCAATCGGTGGCCACCCGTAGCACTAACTAGGTGCTTCCTTCGGTGGACATGATGCCCGGACACTAATTTATGAGTCGTTCAACAATTACACAATCTGTAAAATGATACTGCACAAAAAAGTATTAGTAATATTAAGTATTTCATGGGGTCTGATTGAACTCTCGATAGCGCAGATGTTTAGCGCATCCCTTTGGTTAGCGCGCTCCGTTGGTTAGCGCAAGGGGATGAAGGGTTTTTGGGGATAATATAAAATGTGCGTGGGATGAAGGTGATGGCAAGGCAGGTTGTACAGTATAGTGTTGTGCAGTGGGCGGCGGGTCTCCGTACGGCGTGACGTTCGGCGGCGCCGGCGCGGGCGCGGGCGGCGGGGGGGTGTACGCGCCGCCCTACGACCAGCTGCAGCACCACCAGCCCATCCCCGCACTCACGCAGCAGCTGCCGGTCAGTATAACTATATTACACCAGTCTGCTCAATCTTTTGTGATATGACTCAAGCTTTTGATTATGTTGTCCATAGTATTTTAGAGAGAAAACTTGAACTCTACGGTATTAGAGGTAATGCTCTACAATTAATGAAATCTTATTTGGAAAACAGTACACAGCTTACACAAGTAACAAAAAATATTGTAAAACAAAACTTGAGCAGGTATAATGTGTCCAAAGAACGAATTGTGAAGTATGGTGCTCCACAAGGGAGTGTATTAGGTCCCTTGCTTTTTATAGCTTATATTAACGATTTGCCAAAAGTGACAGTACAACCAATAACATTATTTGCAGATGACAATACTGTAGCTATTACATGTAATGATATAAATTGCTCTGTTAATTTTAATAATCTTGTTAATTTATATTTTGCATGCCATAACATGGTAGAATTACATTGAACCAAATACAATACTGTGACTTCTGTACCTATACATGTAATTCTGCAAATAAATACACTTTCACTTTGACAAACTATTTATTCAAAGATAACTCAAAAAGTTTTACAGCCTTGTGGAGGTTCGAACTAGGCATTCGTCTCAAAATTCCGGTTAAAAGCTCTTTGGTGCTAATGAAGTTTAGTTGTAACGTAACATTCGTACCTTCACAGCAAATGTATAGCCCTGCAGCGGCAATGTACGCAGCAGCGGCTGCCGGCTACCCCGGCTACATCGGCTACCCCGTGCAGTACTACCCCTACTACCAGACCGCCGTGCAGCCCTCGATACAACCCCTGCGCCCAACAATCATGATCCCGGTAACTTGTCTTAACTAATTCATTTTGAGTACATTTTTACGCTACTCACTCTCCTAATTTAGTAATAAAATAGATCATTCAACCTTATCTAACTTTAGTGAGCTGAGTGGGTCCTGTGGTAGTTAATTAAATTTTGTAAATCAGTAAATTAACTTTTGTGAAATGGTAGCAAGTAGTATTTAGCAAGACGGGTATTGGTATTTAGTGAGACAGGTAATTTGGGTGTCTTCAAGAGAAGAGTGAATAGGTATCTTCTAGGTAAACATGCTACACCTTCGACTGCAACATCAGGTGAGATTGTGGTCAAAGGTTTACCTATAAACTGTTAAAAAAAAGGAAGTAGCGTTAGCAAGGCGGGTAATGATATTTAGTGAGATATGTAGTACATAAGTAGTATTTAGCAACGCAGGTATTAGTATTTAGTGAGACAGGTAGTAGAGTTAGCAAGGCGGGTCATTATTTAGTGTAAAAGGAAAATAGGCTTTAGTAAGCCGAGTAGCGGAATAACGCATATATGTAGTTGTATCAAGTAGCAAGTATCCGAGCCGCGTCATAGATGTAATATTGTTTGTGGTAGAAGTAGATGTAATGATGATGTTGTGGTTTCCAGCAGGGCGGGTTCGAGGCGGGCGGTCGCTTCGAGGGGCTCGCGCAGACCCTGCTGCCCCCCGCGCCCCCCGGCGTGCCCCCCTCGCCCGCGCATCTAGCCGCGCTGCAGCCGCACCAAGTGCTGTAAGCCACTCTCACTCTCCTCTTACACTCCCACTCTCCTCTCACACTTACTCCCATCACACCCTCACTCCCGTCTAACACCATCCCTCCCCTCTCACACCCTCACTCCCTCTCACACTCACTCTCCTCACACTCACTCATCTCACACTTATCCCTGATATTCTTACTCCCCTCACACTCTTACCCCCTCGCTCTTTTACCTCCTCACACTCCCCTCACACTTACTCCTCTCATTCTTACTCCCCTCACACTCTTACCCCTCACATTCTTACTACGTCTCTTAGGCGTTGTCCTAATAGAACGCGAATGCGCGATCATCGTAAGTTCGCGCGAATTTTACTCGTACGAACGCGCGATCAAACATATTGAACTCTAATAAGTGTCCTAACTGACAATCGCACGACGCGGTCGCGCGACTCAAATGTTTGAAACTCTATTCGCGCGAACTTAGTTCGTACGAACGCGCGATCAAACATATTGAATTTGAATAGGTGTCCTAATTGAAATTCGTGCGAAAACGTCGGCGCGGTACCGCGCCCGCGAGATTCGCGTAATCGCCTATTCGCGTTCTATTAGGACACCCAGTTTTTGACGTCGCGCGAATACACGATGGTCGCATCGCTCGCATCGCGCATTCGCGTTCTATTAGGACAACGCCTTACGATCCCATTCTATTGTAAGTTTGCTTAATTCGCAGATGGCGTTAACATAGAGCTCCGTGGCAGACACCGGCTTCGACCCGCACCACCCCGCATCCATACTGCGCTTACCACAGGCATTACTGAACTTATACGGATATTTGTATATGAGGAGGTCATTATCTAAATGTGACATTACGTACGTATTATATTTATAGAGCAACAAAATCTTTCAAAAAAAAAATGGTTCCGTTTTCATGTGATACGGATACTTTTTAATAAAATATAATCTCAAGTTGTATATGTCCAAGAGTAATGTATTAAAAATAAATTATGCTAAATGTCACCTTTTGATCTAGACCTCTCATGTCCTAGGCCCAGCGCCCCGTAAATAGGGTCACGGTATTTTTTCCGAAGCTGTATATATCTAATTGGATATGAAGGTTTGTATTTAACTGTAAAAATTGCTTAAAAGCTGATCAGTTTACAAGTCTTTACTATCTATTCCTCGGAGAATGTTACTGTTACTATGCAGACCGTTCATCGAACCATTTTGAGACAATTATCATGTCAGACAGATTTCGTGTTAATCATATCAACTTATTGACAAAATTATTACAGAACAATTATGCATTAATTATTATTATGGAATATCTAATTATGACAAATTAATCAAACTTTCAACTTCTTATAGAGGTGAACGATGGAATTAAGCCCCCAATGCCACGAGTAACGGTCTGCTAATCCGTATAGAGTTAGTAATTGTATTTATGAACATTCTCTCAAATTGCAAACTAAAGATCTCTTAAACAAATCGTGTGGCAAAACTTTTCTCTCAAACTTTGACAGCGGTTTTTCATTTACTTCGGCATTTCTTCAGACCATGTGTAAGTTTTTGTAGATTTTAATGTACGGTATGTACTGCATAGAATGAATTAAAATCACAGATTAGACCGATTATTTCCAAAAAAGATATACTAAACTAGGAATAATGTCTAATGTATTTTCATTTCTGCTAAGAATCTGAGAAAATATTTGAAGGCAAGTACTATATTTTTAAAAGAAATGAAGCTATCTACCTAAAAAAATATGTAAAATGTCGAATGCCAGTGTGTAACTAGCCCTAATACTGACTGTGATGTCGATTTATCGTCAGATTAGTGTTTACAGTGTAATGGCAACAACAAATCTTGCCATAAAAAAAATACAAAAAGTTTTCTTGCCTTATCGGGGTTTGAACCTGCCATGGGCGCGACGTGAAAATGTATTCTGATTATGTAATTGTGACTGATGATTATGTTTTTATATAAAAACATACATACAGCTCTCTATTCTCAGTAAATAAGCATAATCCTATTGTTAGATGATGTAAGTAATTTAAATAATATTAGCGTAAATTCAAATTTTATTGTATATTTTATATCTTAAAATAAGATATGAACTTAATTAAGAAACTATTTATATCTATAATGAAATGCAATTTTCGAGAAGAATTCTCAAAAATTTATAATTTTCAAACCTAAAGGGCATGTCAAGATATTTTTTAGCATGCCTCTGAATACCTCCTTAGGCAGAAATCTTGGAATCTAAAACATTTGCTTAGGTAAATCTAAATGACACCAACTAACACAGAACCTTAAGTTTGAGCCGGCCTTAGGGGATCTGTTAGGATGTGTACCGTGCTTGGGTATTAAGTCGTTAGTCTATTTAATTTCCCTATCAAAGTATGTAAACACTAATCTGGCAGCGCTGTGCGCTATAGTATTATAGTCTGCGGGCCTACGCCGATCGTAAGACTAGTTTTATGTACGGATGCGTGTTTCTGTCTGTCTGTCACTAGAATCAATAGAAAGAATGAAATGTATATCACTAAACTAAGGTCTTATTCTCGGACTCGTTCGACAAATATCACTAACTTTTTATGTAGTAAGAATATTACAAGAGTTTTAGGTATGTAATGTTAGTGTTAACATAACATAATAAACGAATTTTAAATAAAAAAAATCAAATTCTATCTAGTATTCTAGCAGCGATGATGGGCTTGCAACCTGTCACGTATGGAATACCAACTACTGCAGAATGTGGGTGTGTACCAAATGTAATATTAGAATGTACCTCTGACTACCCTTAAACATTCGAAGAACTTGGTACTAAGAGATCTGTATACTGAGATGGTCTGAGAGATCTATTTACTGTGTCTGGAAATAAATGTCGTGATATTATTTTATTTTCAAAATTAATTTAGTTTATTATCACCTAGGTGTCAACGAGAACGAAGTAGAATTATCAATGTTACCGTGAGAGATTTAGTTATATGTGAGATTTGTCCCAGATATACGATTCGAAGGCTTCCAGCATAACTTAAATTAAGAATTTCATCAGGCTTCGAAAACAGTAATTATTATTGTAATAAAAAATATAAACTATAAATTTAACAGACAGTGAAAACGCGTACGTACTTTAGTTTTATAATTATTATAATAATATATATGTATATGTAACGGTTGTGCGTGACCTGAGAGCGAGACAACGAATGAGTGAGTGAAAGGTAGAATGTTTTTTTGTTATAAAATGCATGGATAAAGACGTCTCTTGAATATGTCGCGTGTGAAATACTAAGTAAAAGAATATTTTGTGAATTGTAATATTTGGACGTGCCACTGGGTACCCCGTAGGCATCCTCAATGTTAAGTGCCAAGTAATCTGAGAGGATGACTACCGTGCGTATGCACAGCAGACGTGAGCCATGAGTATTTTGAAATCTCTTTCCAGTTTTCCTTTGATTTCAAAATGTTTTTTTATATGAAATACGAATCTCAGTTTAAATGATTTTACATTGAGTGGGAAAATAATTTTTTTAGTTGAATCGCATTTATTGAAATTATTTTAAAGTTTCAGTAACGTTCCAGTGTGTATGAGTTTTTGTTTAAATTATTTTTTGAATAATATCTGTACTGTGAAATTGGACTTAATTAAGTCCATGGGTGTTGACAACGGCTGAATGATACTTTTTTAAAACTATTTTTCATAAATAGTGTAATATATACTATGTCATATCACAGTAGTGTTTTTACTAATGATATTATGTATTGCAAAAACACTTTCTACTCTTGTGTATTTCATTTGAATTATTATTGCAATGTCAAATGTCTGATATCACAAACTGACAATGCTTTATAGCTTTGACAGTGTTTATTTTTTTGTTCGCTGACTTATGAATTCTATAAAATTACACTACAGATTCAATGACTAAATTATTTTATCAGAACTGACTTGTCTTGTGATTGGATCAGAATTTTCTACCATTTTGGTAGGCTTGTTAAGCAGCGGGCAACATTTTTGGAAATTTGGTAGGTTTTTACTAGTGTATATCGTTTTTTGATTATATTGCATTTTGTTAAATGAAATCATGTTATTTGGGAAATATTTTTTAGGGTTCTAATTTCGGTTGTATTTACTTTTTTAGAAAGGAACATGCCTTATGCCCGTTTGCACTAACCAATACAAAATACGTATGAAATATAAGTTTTGTATTTTGGTGTCTCTTATAGGAGGTTAGTGTAATCAGACATTAGACCTAATTTGTGCGTGATGGTAGAAATAAAATTAGTACAAAAAATACTCTGAAAGAACGATAATATTTTTAAATTGTTCTAGAGACCGGTCGGCCATTTTGAAAGTGTTACCAAAGTCAAAGTCAAAAAGCATTTATTCAGTATGATCCGCAGGGATCATCTTGAAGCTACCAGCTAACAAACAAATAATTTCTACCATTTGCACAAATTAGTAGAAAATTTAAGTAACAAATTCTAAAATCAACATTTTTCCCGAATGGTGAAGGGACCATAGCGTAGAAAGTATTATTTTGTACAAAACCCATAAAGCAGATAATCGGCACCAACTTATTGATAACAGTCCTTAACCTAGAATATCTAAATCGTTTATTCTCTTCGTTGACATGTTACGAATGTGAACATGTTACGTGACCAGTGACAATGTTAAGAATACACCATGAGAATATGACAGTTTAATGTAAAATGATCTAGAGATTTAAAAATATTTTTATTTGTTACAGTCAAAAATAATTAATAATTATTTGGAATCTCGGCTTCTAAAGCAAAGGAGTGCATTTTGAATATAGTTAAAAATAGTACTTTGAATCTCAAGATTACTCTCTAAACGAACTATGATCTGTGTTCCTATCATACCCCTGGGATGTATGTACTGCATTAAGGACAAATCCTAGCAGTGCTTTATGTAGTAAACATTACGGTTATTATGTACTCTAATAAGTGCAAGTCTCTTTGTATTAGATAATCAGATTGTAGACACAAACTTTCATATCTTCATTATATTGTTAAAACTTTCATGTAACATTTGTACGGTACGAATTATGATGTTACTTGTTTTCGGAATTTTTCGTATCAAAAACTAATCTACAATCCGATTTTCTGAAGAACTTCAGATCCATTGTTTTTTTATAAAACAACCTGTATTGTACTTTATGTAGTACATAGGGACTACGTCATTATTGTAAGTGAAAATGGGTTTTGCTCAAGTGTGGATGAAGTCACGTGCAATATTATAGCATAATTATTATTTTGTTTCCAATAAAAGTATTGAAAATCTGTTCTTTTGTTTGATTTACGTCCAACTTGAAAATTTGACGCAGGGTAGTGTATCGTAGGGCGCGTATCTACCTAACGTGCGAGACATACCTAAGGCAATGCTTTGTTATAGGTGATGGTAACCACTTAACATCAGGTGGGACATATGCTTGTTCCTTTGTCCTGACTGACTGACATATAGACATCACACAGCAAAAAACAACTGCTCATAGACTTATAATTGTTAGGGTTTATTTTAGCGAGCGGTATACCTACTAAGAAAGGAATTCTTGAAATTCAACACGAATACGGTATTGAAGTATTGAAGTTTGTATAAAAGTAAATTAACGCGGTCGAAGTCGTTTGCGTTTCGACAGTAACATCTAACACTATAGTAAAACTAGAGATCGAAAAGTCTGCTATGGTTTGTACACGCATCACGCAAAACCTACTAAATAATTCTTGATGCTATTTTCAGAATTAGCGCTTAAACTAACTTAAAACTTAGTTAGAGTAAGAGTCATTTATTGTAAAACTCTGTACAAATTATTAGGTATTGGTTTTATTGAGCTGTCATCCTTAGAAGAAAAACGACAGTAACCAACCGGATAAAGTCGAGTGTCAGCTAGTATAGAGTAGTACCTACCTATCTAGTAATAGTAGGTAGTAGATATTAATAAAACACGAATGAACTAACAACAATACCATTTATTTGGTTATACAGGTTCTTACATATAGCAACAATCATAATTTGGCTATTCACCGTACAATTGATAAGGATCGTTATAATTTCCTCTAAATACAACACTAACAGGAATAAATACTTTAGTGAACACAAAATTGTTCAGGAAGACTTTTGGAAGACTTTTCGAATGAGCAACATTTGACATTGAAAATATATTTTCTTCTATTCATAATGGAAGCACTGCTTAGAGATAAATATTTTATCAAGGAAGCACAATTTTTTTGGAATTTAGTGCCGCAAGTGCTGCCACCTTTAATTAGCTTTAACTCTAAATTCATAAGGGCATTGCATTTTTAAATATCAATAGCTTGTTCTATGAACAAAATCGTATATAAGTATTTTCAAAAGCAATAATATACTTTTGCGTGCATGTAAATATAGCGCAAATTATACCAAATTTCACAATACTCCACAATATTTACAATATGTACGTACTTCACTAATTTGACACATAGTTTTTTTTCATTCTAATTTCAAAAACAAAATATAAAGTTTTAAAAAGGTGCATAAATTTAGTTATCTATGGTAACGTATATGCAAGTTATTCACACTACTCAACACTAGATGGCGTTATATGAAAAGTAATTGATATCTGCCTACTTGAAATTAACAAATTGCAACAAATTGCAATTAGAGATTAATGTACCAAATCTAAAACTTAATACAAGCACAATAATTTTGACACATCATTTCACACAAACTTACAATCTATATCATTTTATTGTCATTGTCACATCGCGTTTCTTATGTACAAGATCTTATTACTAATTATTTTTATAGATAAATAAATAAAAGTAATTAGATTATATTCAAAAATATTAGGTAGTAGATACATAGATGAAAAGAAACGTAAATTACATAAAAAAAACATGAGAAAAGTATAATATATGCATAGATAGTACTGTAATCAATATAATATATTTTTTTAAATTAACAAAATATTTATCCGTTATTAGCTATGTATATGTTTAATATTAAGTAATTTCCATTGGCTTGTAATGCTGTTAAATAAAAAAAATTCTAAAAGTTTTTATAATTACGTACCTACCTATAACCTACCCTAAATTAATTACTTAAATTTAATTGAAAATGAATGCCAAGCCTCTAGTTAAAACTACCCAGGCGAAGTTCAAACTACTCATTGCATTTATTTACTAATACAATATTGTGATCTTTGACAGCGACGTAGTACAATTTAAAACCGTATTTAAGATCTAAAGACTTGCATTGTTACTTTGAAGTTTGAATATTTTGAAACAGCATAATTCAACGTTATGAAATGTTGCAACTGCTAAATCTAATATCAAAATAAGTTGAATATTTCAACTGAGCCATTGGGCTATCACAAAAACTACGCGTGTATTTCCAAAATTTTCAATTAAAGTTGTCTCAGAGACTAGTTTTACTAAAAAGCACCCCCTACTTTGAGTTTACAACATAATTAACAACAATTTTATACTTTTTAATTGGCAAAACGGGAGATATGTTTAATTTAATGTGAAATTTCATTATTAATAACATTGATAACCATAATTTTATTCTTAACTATTTGATCTATATTATATACTAATTAACATAAATTTATAATAAAATTAAAAAAAAAAATTTTTTTTTTATTCTAAATTAAATTAATTTAAAGACACGTCTAAGTTAGTTTAATAGAGCCTACCAGAGGAAAACAGAGATCTTCAAGACTATCCCAAAACAAAAAAAACGACACATCACATACAATGCGTAAAGAAATAAATACATACTTACTGCTACTGTCTTATATTTAAATACACACACATCAACCACTAAGTAGCAACATTCACATGAACAACCCAAATTTATTTTCACTCGCTCGCCGTTTTCCATTCAAGACTTTTAAAAAAAATTATGTTCGACAAAGCATTTTATTGTTTATCTGAAATATATTTTCAGTGTCAAACAACTACATATTCTATTAAACAGTAGTTAATATATTTACGTTTCTAGTTAAATCGACGGTTCATATAACTTTTTATTTTTAAACAGATAGACATGTAAATAAATATTGAGTAGACATTTATAAGGACCTCTAAGAATAGTTTCATAAGCACAGAGATATTTCAAATCATTCTAAATAAACAAATCGTTGTTCAACTTGATTTAACCTATTGATATTAATATATCTTTTCTAAACAATAACCCGACTACGGAAGGGTTAAATTTTTAATTTTCGAAAACTGAAAAACCTAATTACGCTACTCATCAATAGATGGCGTTGGTTGAAGCGTTTATAAAAATTTTATCAATAGATTTAGCTATAAGTAGTTTATTTACCAAGAGGTCTAAAACGGAAAGACTAGTTCTAAACTACGATACACATAGGCAACGTTAAATAGAGCCACGACATATATAACTTTAAACAGACAGGATGTCCCATGTTGACTTGAAAAGTCTAAAGTCAACTTAAGTTGACTTAGAAGTATCAAGTTGACTCAAGATGTTTAGTCCACAATAATATCTTGGCCCAGACGATCCATCTCGGACAAGAGAAAGTCGACATCCTTCTCAGTGACCGCCGCAGAAGAAATGATGTTCCTAAAAGAGAAAAATATACGAATTTTATTGACAACGGTCTTTCAAGTACAACTTAAGAGGTAGATACCTCTTTTCATAAACAAGAACATACCTAATAATAAAGTAATTGCGAACTTATGTACCTAATTAAAAACTGATTAGGTCTACCTATCTAAGGTAGAGTTTACACGTAAAAATGTTAAACTTTAGTCCCTGGTTTGGTGTTTAACCCTGAGGGATGGAATTTACCTGAAAAAATTGGGATGACGGTCGTCAGGTTGATATCCTACCATCAGAGTTCCTGACTGCATCATCTTGCCCTTCAGCTTAGCACACACCTGAAATTTGAAAAAAATCACGTCACGTAAGTTACGAAATAGCGCCATCTAGTGGTGAGTAGTCGTACTTATTCTCTTCGACCTACGGGTTCAAGTTTAGACTGTGCAAAGGTGGGTTCGTGTGTAAAGGAAAGTTTATCTCACCTTTCCAAGTTGAACCTCCTTGTTCCTGTCGTGAGTGACGTCACGCAGTTGCTTAGGCAAATACCTGTAAAGATTTATAACCGTACTTATAAAAATAAATAGTAAAACTGTAGAGGTTGGAAAGTCTTTACATTAAGAATATTTTACTGAAATCTTGCTGTTTAGTAGGTACAAAGGCATAAGGACAAAATCAACTCAAAAAAAATTAGTAACGCAAAAACTAATGAGTGAATGTTGATGCGATTTACAGAATCAGTTAGCATATTGTCCAACTTAAAACTTAGCATAGGTTTTATTGAGCTGTCATCCATAGTACGGGTGAAAAAGGGAATGAAGTATGTATGAAAAACGGGAAGTCGTAAGCGGGTCAGTTAGTCATTAAATAAATATCTTACCAGAATGATACATTCACCATCTCAGGCTCGAGCACCAGACGGAACTTCTCCGGCTGCTCCTTGATGCGGCGCACCATGTACTCCGACAGCTCCATCAGACGGTCCATCAGGCGCTCGAAGCCGGACGTACCCTGGAGACGAACAAGCTTGTACGAACTGTGTACGTGTATATGCGTGTTTCTTGCCTGTTCTTCTAGGCTAGGAAGAAATAGAAACTGCCCACTTAATGTACCTAAAGTGGTACCCATCACCTAAAACAAATCATCGCAGAAACGTGCCCTATGATACTCTGCGACCATCAACCTGGGACATACAGGTGTTGTCTCATGTGTCTGTAATGTCCCTTCACACCGGAACACGCTGCGCTGCTCACAATAGGCAAGCTGCTAGTACTTCCCCGGACGAGCCCTTCACTAAGAGCTCTACTACTGCTTCCGAGGTGAGGAGTTCTTGAGGGTGAGAGAGGTTACCTTCCCGCGCCACTGCAGCCACAGCTTGAAGATGTCGTTGTGGCGGCCGCACTGGATGACCTTGTCGCCGGTGTCGAAGCGCGGGTCGTAGATCTTGTCTGTCATGAACAGGTACTCGGCAGACATGGCGTTGCAGCTCAGGAGGATGCCCTGATGAACAAACAAAATATTTCAAGGTTAGTGGCCTCTTACGATTTTGTGTAATCAGAAATCAGAATTTTATTTGCTTGAACACAGGTAGGTACAAATACAATATTCTTGGTGTTGGGGTTTACAGATATCCCATTATGTCCTACTATAAAATAGTGTGCAAATATCAAAAAATCCGTAATTGAGTCTACGCTACTGCTGGCGGAACAAGCATATGGCCCACCTGATGTGAAGTGATAATCATCATCTTAAGCATTGCGTAAGGTCACACGCGAAAGCCACGTCATTTGTGAGGGACATAGACAATATACTAACCCAAACATTTAAAAGACTTTTTAGTGGTAATTTATCCTCTCAATTGTTTAAAACAAAATACTTTTTCCTTCACTGCATATAATTTGGACGAATATAACGTTTACCGCTCAACGAAGTGGGCCTGGGTCAGCTAGTTTATTATATTTTTGGCATATTGCCACGAAAAGTTGAAACCGATGTATTAAAATGCAAATTCTCAAAAGCTGTGCCAACACTGATATACAAAACCCCAGTTATACCAACAACTCGTTATCGGCGAGGTGCACTGTTGTCTCTAGCTTATTATGCATGAATATCAAATAGATTATAACGATATAGTTATTTAGAGCACCGATGGTCTAGCGGGAGTGACCCCGCCTTCTGATCATAAGGTAGTGGGTTCGAATTCGGTCGTGTACCAAAGATTTTTGTTTTCGAAAAATGTATGTGTGCAACGCCTGTGCTCCTAAACGGTGAAGGAAAACATTATGGAGAAACCAGTTAGTGGTAACCTATCAATCATCTGGTTCTTATAATATAAGCTTTGCTTAGTTTACCGAACAAGAAAATCGACTTCGTAGAGACCTCGTAGCACTTTCGTAGATGTGTCGTAGATGTAGACATGAACGTTTCCAATATGCATTATTTTCTAAAACTAACAACCATTTTAAATTGATAATACTTTTTCTTGAAAGCATTTTTCGACTTTTTGCTGGTGGAACTAGCGTCCACCTGACGTTAAGCAGTTACCATCACCTATAACAAAGCATTACCTCGCAGGTCACGTTCGTTAGGAACGTGCCCTACAATGCACTGTTCTACGTTCATCAATCTGAGGCATATAGGTACCTTCTACTGAAACGTTTATTAAAATAGAATGGAAATAGCCAAAATTATTGAGTCGGCTTCTTAAAATCAATTACATACCATTTAAATTCCAAACAAACATTCAATATTAGCATTTCACCCGCATACCTTCACAAAACCCTATACAAAATCTCTGCTCCGGGAAAAGCACCTTTATTTCTATATGCATAAAGTTCACAATGCGTTGGTGATATGTAAAGGTGATAGAGGATTATAGGCTGTATATCAAGGGAGTAAGGCTTAGGTTGATATAGATAAAATCACTAAGGAAATGTCAGTACAATATGGTTAGTGATAAATTCGAGCGCTCCGCCCCTTGCAAAGTTTTCGAGTAGTGATGGGATCATTCAATAAAGTTATCGATTAACTGAGTTTCAAAAACATATTGCTTTGTGAAAAAATAAAAAAATAGCATCACGACTTTAATCCCCAAGCATGGTAGATATCCCCTCCGATCTCATAGCACCTTGTACCTACTTGAGATTTTCCGCGTATGTCTAAGGAGGGTAGTCAGAGGTACATCCAGATAGTACATTTGGTACATATCCACATTTTGCATTAGTTAGTATTCTTTACGTGACAGGTTGCGAGCACAACGCCGCTGCTAGAATACTAACTGATTTCCTCGCGATGTTTTCCTTTACCGATATAATAGTCTAGTGGAGATGACTCCGCCTTCTGATCCTAAGGTCGTGAGTTTGAATCCAGTCGTGCACCACTAGATTTTACTATCGAAAAATTTATAGAATGCCAGTGCTAACGGTGAAGGAAAATAATGGAGGTAACCAGTTAGTATTCTAGCAGTGGCGATGCGATGATGCGTCCTGCTACGTAGAAATACAAAATATAATATACATAATAGAAATACAAACTAGTGCAAAATGTGGGTATGTACCAAATGTAACATTTAGACGTATTTCTGAATGTCTCCATTAGACATCCTCTAAGAATCTCGTACGTCTCGATAACTCGACTCAAGTACTAAGAGGTCTAAATGGATATCCACCGTACCTGAGTTATAAAGTCGTAGAAAGTTTTATAGTGCACTAAAAAAGTAGTTCCCGAAACTCAACCCCTATACGGGTACAGCGGGGGTTGAAGTGTGCATGAAAACGAAACGATGAACGCGAACGAAGTCACAAGCATATTCGCTAGTCAATAAATAAATATCGATATAAAATATCTCGACACTGTCCCATCCCTAGTCCCGATGTCGGCACGTGCCACATTTAATTAAATTCCTCTTCCCGACACTTCGAAACATATGTTGCCAATTTACCCCTATTCATTATAGCACCACTCCAAACCTACCCTTATTACAGTTACTTTAACTATCAAAATCCCTTGTAATTTTCCAACTTTTAGACTTACTTTTAGTCAGACAAAGTTAAGCTTTATTGTGAAGGGTTAAAGTTCATTTTAATGGGTTTGAGAAAGTCATTATTTGCAGGCGTTTAAGTGATGGTGTTTTTATGGTGGATTATGAAGCTAATTTTATTTGGAGTACGAATAATAAGTAAAAGTCTACTTTAATACATTCTGCAGCATTTTCGTAGTTGAAGATATAAATAAATTCTAATAAACTTATCACAACGCCCTCTGGCCCCAAACTAAGCAAAGCTTGTACTATTGGAACCAGATGACTGATAAAATACATATATACTTTTTTTCGTAAATACATACTTAGAATACAATACAACACCCAGACACAACAAACATCACACACAAACACAACACACAAACACAAATATTTCTTGGTGGGGATCGAACCCACCACCTACAGCGCTAAAGACAGATTCTACTATGAACTGAGCTATGACAGTTGCCTGCTACAGCAGCAAAATGGTCTCGACTCAGCGTATGCCTCACTTACAAATGTTTGTGGTCGGTGGGGATCGAACCCACATTCCACAGCACAGAAGGCAAAGCCACTAAGCTGTGAAGGCAGTTAGTTCCTGAATGCTCCAACATACCTCATACTTGAAGTGCACGGTAGAGCACTGCAGCAGGGTGCCCATCAGCTTGTGAGGATTCCAGGTCACAGAGTCAGCTCTGAAACAAACATATTATCAACACTATTTTTTTTTGAAGTAATACTTCTTATGCGACTTTCAAAAAGGTTGCGTTTAACACTACCATGGAGGGGGTATGAAGCACTGTTCTCCCTCTCTTTCTCTCATAGCCAGTTACGTTTCGTATATAAAAGAAGTTTTACTTCAGTCGTGTGTCTAAAGCACACTCGTTTTTTTTGACAATGGAACCAATCACCTATATTAAAGAATTGTTTCGCAGGTCACGTTAGTTAGTTTTATGTGATTGCGGATAGAACAAGCAGATGGCCCACCTGATGTTAAGTGGTTACCATCGCCTATAACAAAGCATTGTATTGCACGATCGTGAACGAGCCCAACAATGCACTGCTCTGCGTCCATCAACCTGAGGCATACAGGTGTTGGTTCATGTCCTGTTCTAAAACGTCTTAAAGCTAGGTGAATCTAAGCGCTAGTTCCTCGCGACTAAGCCGCGCACGAATAGACAAGAATCTCAAACTAAATAGATGTCAGAGGATGTCTACTGTGCCTAAGGATTACAGTCGGGAAGTCCTCTTAAAAGTTAACATGTGAGCTATCCTCTATTGACTCAGTTGCGTACGTTTTAGCGTAATCCGGGATTGCAGCCCCTACGATCCCGGGTTGGATTTGTGGCAACATTCACACCGTGCAGTAATAAACGCCTGTATAGTTTTAACCACGGAAAAGTGAACATTTCCAAAATCAATACAGGTTTTTATAATATCGGAACTAATATACATGAAAAGGCTATCAGTGATATTTTGGAGACAATGGATAACACGCTGTTTATAGTTTTTGTGATGAGAATTTCCGGAATGTTAGAATTTGAATTAAAAAAATAAATTAAAATGAAAAAAAAAGGAAAAAATGTTTATTTCAGCAAAACACACTGGTCACTAATTTCTTATGGTGTATCTTACAGTTACATAGGAATAGAAATGTTATGTTTTAATTGTGTTTGTTAATTCGGTTGTATGATTTACTACCACAAGGAAGCATTTTATCATCAATTAAAAACTATAATATATTTTTCGTATATATATTTACATATCGCTTATAAAAATTCTTGTCTGACTGATATATAGACAACGCACAATCTAAATCACTGCTCGACTGGAAAATTTTCAGAGTACGTTTGTCTTAGTGCGTAGAGGTGTCCTAAAAAAGGGTTCTTAAAATTCAACCCATAAACGAAAAACTACTACAAATATATTTACAAAACCGCTAAAATTTGTAATCACACTCAACTTTACAATTTCAATAGAAGACGAATTAAATATTCTTGATATCGTACGTTCACTTCGGTGTGAAAGTGATCACAGTTTAAACACTCCAGAATGATAAATGTACAGTGTGACAGCTTTTCCAACTTGAAGAGCCACAGTGTAGAACAAGCAGTGGAATAAATTTATGCCAATATACAATTACTCGAAACACGTACGATTTCGTCCGTGTGAAGTTATTTTCATACAAACTTCAACCCCCTTGGAAATTCCTTTCTTACTATATACCTTTATACTTTTATACCTTTACGCATCAAGACGAATATACCAAAAAATATCAAGTCTTTGCGAACAGTGATTTAGGCTGTGCGTTGTCTATATGTCAGTCAGTCAGTCATGAAAAAGATTTATATAATTGGTATAGATTTATTTAGTTATTTTGGTACACAAAACAGAGTGCAACTGATATAAAAACAAAAAGTAATTCCTACACAAAAATCATTAGTAGAGTGCTTTAGAGTATTCGAAAATTATAAGCACGGCATAATTAGGCAGTAGTAAGAATTAAGAGTCATTATATTTAAGAAATTTGCATGATTATAATCCTTGGGTTTGGATCTTGAGTATATGTAAATGTAAAAAAAGTTAGTGGAGTCGGTTTTCTGTTATATTTTGTACACTGTGGCCTAAGTGCATAGGAATGTACATTTTTTGCCAGTTTTTTGTTTGAAGGGTCTAATTAATCGTCAGATGCGGGCCTTAAGCGCCCTCAGTGGGCCCTTAGGACGCCCTTAGTTAAACTCAGCTTAGGGTGAGAAGATTAGTTGCGGGGCCGAGCAAGATTGTTTCTTAAACCTTAATTAATTTGAGAATCGTGGGATAGAGGGTGTAAAAACAGCTTCCAGAAACTACAAAATGTTACACTTAGTTTTAGTAAGAAACTAAGTATAGCTTGTACTATACAAACCAGATGACTGATAAAATTACTTATATACCTACGTCATTTTTTCTAAATACACATATAGAATACAATATAACACCCAGACACAGAATAAAAAAAAAGTCTTAAAGGTAGGTGAATCTAAGCGCCAGTTCCTCGTGACTACCTCCATGCCTATTCCTGTCTGGTGACATTACAGGCACAGTGTTGGCTCATGTGCCTGTAATGTCACTGTATACATATAGTGTAGTACAGTGTAGTACAATGTAGTACAGTGTTTTTTTTATGTGACTTGTTGATGATAAGCAGATGGCCCACCTGATGTTAAGTGGTTACCATTACCTATAAATTACCTAAAAAACAGCATTGCCTCGCAGAAACCGGAATACGCTGCGCTGCTTGGCGGCAGGAATAGGCATGGTGGTAGTACTTCCCCGGACGAGCCTTCCAAGAGCTCAGCTAAGAGCTCTACTTCTACTACTAGTGTAGTAAAATGTAGTACAATGTGGTATACAGGTGTATGCCTCAGGTTGATGGACGCAGGGTAATGTATAGGTGCTTAGTCCCATGTGCCTGTTATTACCAGCAACCACACCCTTCTAATAGGGACACAATACACAATAAGGGTCCAGGAAACCAGGACAACAAGGAATAAGGAATTCATTTCAACATAAAATATTTCCATTACTCCATTTATAAGACACACAGTCAGAAAATTGACGTACGAACGGTGCTACGAGTGCTACGAGGGCTACGCCGTAGCACTTTGCTACGCGAACTAATCCTTGATGTTTCCGCTTTGAGTTTTTAGGGTTGTCACTGTTTGATTCTTCTAAAATATAGTAATATCTCTATAAGTAATACTTCTAATGCGACTTCCAACAAGGTTGTGTTAAACGTTTAAAACTACCATGGATTATGAAAGCACTGTTCAATCTCTCTTTCACTCATAGCCAGTTATGTTTCGTATATCAAAGAAGTTTAACTTCAGCACACTCGTTTTTTTTTATCCGAAAGGTTCTCGGATATTAAAACTTTGTTCTTTAATTGGTACAGATCGTGATGAGCAGAATAAATATATAAATAAACATTACTGGAAAATTTTACAAAAACTAGCCCCAAATTAAACATAGCTTGTACTATGGGAACCAGATGACTGATAGAATACTTATATATACTTTCTTTTTGTAAATACATACATAGAATACAATATAACACCCAGACACAGAACAAACATCTATATTCATTGCATAATTTGTTCTTGGTAGGGATCGAACCCACTACCTATAGCGCAGAAGGTAGAACTACTACGCACTGAGCTGTGACGGCTGTCATAAGTCAAAGTCAAAGAGCATTTATTCAGTTATATCCGCAGGGATCATTTTGACACGGCTTGGCTTGAGGAACTAGCGCTTAGATTCACCTAGATTTAAGAAAATCTAGGTGAATCTAAGCGCCAGTTCCTCGCGACCAAGCCTAGAAGAACCGTCAAGAAATATATATAGATAGCTATAAATATACATAGCTATAAATTCTGTTTTCTACCTATACTATAGTATAGACCCGCACTTTACTATAGGTAGAAAAAGTTATGATAAAATATGTAGATATAAGGTAGATAGGTTAAATATTAGATGTAAAATATTTGTATATACTAAATTACTTCCGCTATAAATATATTGCCGTAAGTGTATTTGGCAACCCTAAAGAGACGTCACATGGTTCAGAGCGCGCGTTGGATTTGCCGCGAGAGGGCGCTCGCATTTAACTCATGATGGATGGACCTTAATGGCGGATTAACGAAACTCTATGCTTTAAGAAGCTCTTTTAATGGAACACTTCTAATCATCATCATCAGCTTGATTGACAACCGTCACAGCTCAGTAGCCTTGCCTTCTGCGCTGTAGTGGGTTCGATCCCCACCGAGAAACATTTGTGTGATGAACATAGATGTTTGTTCTGTGTTTGGGTGTTGTATGTATTCTAGGTATGTTTAACGAAAAAAAGTAATTAAGTATTTTAACCAGGTACAATTATTTGTTTTTTTTTTATCATTTGTAATACTAGTCCATCAAGATAAATCTAAGCGCCAGTTCCTCGCGACCAAGCCTAGAAGAACCGGCAAGAAACTTACGGCTTGGTTCCTACTTTTTTTGTATGATCCTGTTACAAAATAATAATAATGTAAATAATGAAACTCCAGTGTGGTGCCAATCTAACGCAAGACAGAAAACATGTTAAGGCAATCATACCAAGAACTAAATATAGTAAACTAAAGATAGTAGACAATGCAGCCAGTATTTTGGGAACGCTTCCGATTGCCACTGATCAGGATCTGTTGAGCTACCTTTAGATCGTTTGCAACGGTCTGTAGATAGCTCAACTGTTTCATATGTATTTTGTACATAACAATTATAAATTTCTGTATTAGCTGTTATTTTCTTTGTAAATAAATGTATAGAATAGATTTTGTAGTAGTAGAGCTCATAGTGAAGGGCTCGTCCGGGTAAGTTCTACCCCCATGCCTATTTCTGCCGTCAAGCAGCTTGCTGTGTTCCGGTCTGAAGGGTGTGGGGGCCGATGTTATTACAGGCACATGAGGCTTAACACCTGTATGCCTCAGGTTGATGGACGCAGAGCAGTGTATTATAGGGCACTTTCCTAACTAACGTGACCTACACGGCAATGTTTTGTTATAAGCGATGGTAACCACTTAACATCAGGTTGACCATATGTTTGTTCCACTAGCGAATTGTATTAAAAAAAAACAAAAGATCTTAGATTAGATTTAGATCTTACCTCTCAATGCCAGTGAGGCGAGGATGGCGGTACTTCTTGGAGAACAGCAGGCCACCTCCCCAGGCAGCCTGCAACCAATCATTAATACCACCTGATGTTGAGTAAAACCTAAAGATACATTTTGTTCAAATCAGGATACCACTACATTTTCATTTCGACTATTCATACTTGAACACCTCGAGTTATCATGATTATAATGCTACTGAAATTACCCATGAACCTAAAATAATACCCGATTTGACGGTAGCCCCTCATTTTACAATAAAGATTATTCTGATCCTGATTCTGAAAAATATTTATAGTGAAAATACAATGTTACTTCCAAATAAACCTATGGACTCGCGGTCGGGCCCTTATAAAAACATACTTTTTGTTGAAAAAATATTATTCTAGTAGCGGTGATGGGTTTGCAACATGTCACATATGGAATATCAACTAGGTACCAAACGTAATATTTGGACGTACATCTGACTACCCCTTTATTCAATTGAATATATTTTATTTACTTGGTAATGGGTGATTTTAGGGGTGTATGACAGAAAAAGAATCGTGTTAAGCCTATGTACTTACATCAACATGCATCCACATGTCAAACTTCTGACAGATGTCAGCGATAGCTGTCAGCGGGTCGAAGGCGCCCAGCACTGTGGTACCAGAAGTAGCGTTCACGAAGAACGGCACCTGCAGGCATAGAACACCAGCCCTCAATACAGAATTATATTACAGGGGCATATAAAATACAGGGTATAATATTCTGCGAAGATGCTCGCCAGGTACATGAGGCTTAACACCAGTATGCCTCAGGTCGTCTATTCCAGGTAGGTGGACGCAGAGTAGTGCATCGTAGGGCATGTACCTAACGGGCGTGACCTACAAGACGATGCTTTGTTATAGGTTATGGTTACCACTTAATATCAGGTAGGCCATATGCTTGTTCCACCAGAAGTAGAATATATATATTCCTCCATTTGTCGTCCTCTGCACAAGGCATTTCTGTAACGGAGACATCCAGTTGTCTGCAACAGTACTCAGGATGGTGTTGCGATTATCCCGCATTCTGCTGATCAGGGAGACCATGAAAAACATCTGTGTAGTACTTCACAAAATCCCCTTATCTTGCAAATATAAATTCGGGTATCTCAACCTCCTCTAAAATTTAAAATACTTATCCCCAATTCAACACTATTTCTTCAAATATGTACTTACATTACCCCTGTCCTTATGGTACCGCACCAGCCGCTCCAGCTCTTGCGGAATCATCTTGCCGTGCTCATCTGAAGGCACCGCCACGCAGTAGTCAGTGCCAAGTCCGCACACAGACGCGCAAGACTTCACAGAGTAATGGCACTAGAATTTAAACAGGGTTCTACATGTTCAGCGTCCGAGAACAAAGTTTTACTGATGAACACAGAACAGTACATTGTAGGGTATGTTCTTAATGAACGTGATCTGCAAGGCAATGCTTTGTTATGAAGGCTGGTAATCTGCTTGTTACATCAGCAAATCTATACTTCTATACTATATACTTATACTAATATTATAAAGAGGAAATAAATTATTGTTTGTTTGCATTGAATAGGCTTCGAAACTACTGGATCGATTTGAAAAAAATTCACTGTTGGGAAGCTACACTATCTCCGGGTGACATAGGCTATATTTTATATATTTTTTTAATTTGAATTCCTTACTAAAACCCGTCCGAAGCCGGGACAATCCGCTAGAAGAATATAAAATGCTTGATTGAGTAATGTCTGATTTGAATGAAATTTTAATTTTGTTTATCTATATCAACTATAAGAATCTTTATCCTGACTGATATATAGACAATATCCAGCCTAAACCACTGTTCGTAGAGAGGACACAATTTCAGGGTATATTCTATCATAGAGGTTTTCTAAAATAGGTATTCCCAAAATTTAACCCGTAACGGGTAGAACCTGGGTTAAAGTTTATGTAGAAATATCTTTTAAATAAGTTTGAAGTGGTGAAAGGGTTTAAGAGCTTTGACCCTTACCTGGTCTGAGGTGAACATGACAAGATGACCCTGGATGCTGGAGAGTCCCTTCTCCTTGTACTCAGGGAACTTGTGGTGGCGAGCCGCCAGGAAGGCATACAGGTTCGACACTGAACCACCTGCGGGAAGAAATAAAACTGGTAAAAATCTTCCCCTTTTTGGAAGACATACATTCCAACCTCGTCCTCCACAACACCAAGGTTACCCAATTATCTTACCGGGAGCCAAGATGCTGTCTCCAGTAGTCCACCCAATCATCTTCCTCATCTTCTCCAGCACCACATTCTCCATGAGAATGAAGACAGGCGCGATCTCGTAAGTAAACATGTTGGTATTCGCCGCTGCTGTCAGCCATTCTCCGGCCAAGGAGATGATGTCCAGGCCACAGGATAGCTGGTTGAAGAAATGCGGGTGACCTTGGAACAAAACAGATAGGCATATTACTACATTCCTTAGGCACGGTAGATATCCCATCGGTTCTCCTAGTACCAAGTACCTAGAGCTTCTTCAAGGATGGGGATGGGATAATGGGGATAGTCAGAGGTACGTCCAAACATAACATTTGGTACATACCCATGGTAGTTGCAGTAGTTGGTATTCCAAACATGACAGGTTGCAAGTCCATCACCGATGCTAGAATACTAACTGGTTTCCTCACGATGTTTCCCTTCACCGTTTAAGATCACTGTCATTGCGCACATACATTTTTCGACAGAAAAATCCATTGGTGCCCGACCTTTGAACCCACGGTCTTGGATGAGAAGGCGAGGTCATTCCCATAAGACCACCGGTCTTTCACAAGAGCTTTCACAAAGAGCTTAACGAATATTAGATTGCAAGCCAACTGGTGTATAAAATAGCTCTTAAATAAGCTAAGCATACCCTCTATCATTCAAGCCTGTATCTAAATCACTCACTGATCACAATGTCCCTTTCAATCCCTTTCCAAATCCCTATTTATTGGGTCATTTTTCTATAAAGTCCGCCATCTTGCTCGTTTTGGCGGGAACCGCCATTTTGAGTCGTTACCATGAAGTATACTTATCTTTAGAGCTTCTTTTAATATAATATAAATCTTTGATATGAAATCACATAAATTGGCTGCTTTTAACTGGAGAAGTAAGGCAGATAAGAAAAGATAAGAAATAAAAGTGTAGAGAAAAGTAGAAAAAAGGTAGAATTGCACTAGGCACAACCCACGTGGACCTGCGTCGGCTGTCTCAGACATTTTGTATGGAACAGACAGAGACAGATGTAAGAAACCGCGCGTAGTAAATAAAATATTTAGAAATGGCTGTCACATACAATCTTAAACTAATGGATACAGTGCATTTGGGGTACGCTCTCTGCGGCAGACGTAACAGCTCAACATAAGGTGCTCTATCTGCCACTGTTTCATGTATCATTTCATTGTCTCATTGATAGTTTTTTATAAAAAAATATACTAATACCTGACATATATACCTACTCTAGTACCGTGTATATTTAGAGTACCTACCTACCATAGTAATACATACACAGAACCATACAGTTTTTTTTTTTAATAGAAAATAAATAATAACTAGCGGCCGCTCGCAGCTTCGCCCGCGTAGCAGTTTTTTCCCGTTCCCGTTATTTTTTCGGGTTAAAAAGTATCCTATATGTTAATCCAGGTAACAATCTATATTTATTCTGAATTTCATCCAAATCGGTCCTCTGGTTAGAGTGTGAAAGAGTAACAAACATTCATCCATCCATCCATACTTACAAACTTTTACGTTTATAATATTAGTAGGATTGTAGATTATGCCAGCATTAGTCCCATTGCCGTGGAAATTGATCCCGCACCTATTGGCTCTCACTGCTACACCATCGTATCAAAAGGTCGTTTAGTCTTTCATAAAACTTTTCCCAGATAGAAAATAATATCGTTCGATCGGAAGCAATAGCACGCGCCGTTACACCCCTATATCCGGGTTGGACGTCGCCGGAAATACCGCTATCTATGACATGAACATGATAATTAAATTTCTAAAACGTTTTGTTTCTATCATAGTAATGCTTATATGGGTCGTGTTGAAAAATTAATGTGCATGCCAAGTGCTCAAAAACGGTGAAGGAAAACATCATGAGGGAACCCGTGTCTTAGTCAGCTCCGCACGTATTGGCTATGTCTTGTCTGTGGAGAATATTAAACTGTGAGAAAAACGAGTGTGCTTTAGAGCACACGAGTGAAGTAAAACAACGTAACTGGCTATGAGAGAAAGAGAGAAAGAACAGTGCTTTCATACCCCCTCCATGGTAGTGTTAAACGTTTAACGCAACCTTGTTGGAAGTCGCATTAGAAGTACTACTTCAAAAACCCTGCCTCAGACACTACAGCGTCCCGTAAATAGGGGTATGAGTGAAAATTTGTCATTGACGCTGCATAAAAGTTACAAAGGCCTGTTTTTATCGTGTTGACATTTGATTTGACAATTAATCGAACTCAACTGAGGTGTAACTGGGATGTTGGTTTTTTTTTTATACAACGTGCTGATGAAACAAGCAGATGGCCCACCTGATGATAAGTGGTTACCATCACCTATAACAAAGCATTGCCTTATAGGTCACGCTCGTTAGGAAAGTCACCTAAAATACACTACTCAGCGTCCATCAACCTGAGGCATACAGGTGTTAAGCCTCATGTGCCTATAATTACACCGGCACCGGCAATTCTAGGTTTGGTCGCGAGGAACTAGCGCTTAGATTCACCTAGATTTAAGACGTTTCAAGATGATCCCTGCGGATATTACTGAATAAATGCCTTTTGACTTTGACTTTGACCCACACCCTTCAAACCGGAACACGCTGCGCTGCTTGGCGGCAGGAATAGGCATGGTGCTAGCAGGTACTGCCCCGGACGAGCCCTTCACTAAGAGCTCTACTACTATTACATCACAAAAGACAAATGTATGCTAGACCCTCTGTGTTCAGACATACTGTGATCTCAATCCCCCGCTAATAATAACACGTCAAAAGGAATTTAATATAATCCTCACAGCTGTGACGCGGGGCAAGTCAGGTGCGTAATGCTTGTGCAATCTGCGTTTTAGAGGGTCGTTTGGGTCAGTAAAGAATAGATGAGAAATATTTGTGTATTTTACTAATACGACTCATGCCGGATTCCTACAACATATATGTGTGTGACGACCGATGTGGCGCGGCGGGTGATCCGCCTGCGACGCAGGAGGTTGCGGGTTCGATTCCCGCCTTGGGATAAATGTAACGATCTGCAAATATTTATTTCGGGTGTTCTGGGTATTTTCTATGTATACTAAAAAATATGTATGCATGTAATGTATTATATTAAGTATATCAGTCATCTAGTACCCATAACACAAGTTTTGCTTAGCTTGCGGCTAGATGATGCTATGTGGATTGTCCAGCATTATTATTATTATAATAATATGCATCCGTTAGTAGTAGTTGCATTACGAATCGTAGTCAGATCTCTTATTTCATTGGTTGAGAGATTACATTCTTCTCTTCTCTATGGCAACTGTCCGTCTTTCAACAGACAATTTCGCCATAATATAATCCTACTAATATTATAAATGCGAAAGTTTGTATGTATGGATGGATGTTTGTTACTCTTTCACGCTCTAACCAGTAGACCGATTTAGATGAAATTCAGAATAAACATAGATTATAACTTTGATTAACATACAAGCTACTTTTTATCCCGAAAAATAACGGGAACGGGAAAAAAACTGCCACGCGGGCGAAGCTGCGAGCGGCCGCTAGTTATATTTATATTTTTTTTTGCAATAGTTTGAGTGTTGTGAAAATAAAAATTACCATTTGAAAAACATCAAAATTATGAAAAACCAACCGCATCGCATATCCAACATGGACAAAGACCTAATTTAAATTCCCATAATGGTTTTGATTTAATTTTGTTTACTAACCCTGCCTACCCCTAAACGTTGAATAACATCTGCGGGGCGCGATAAACCAGCCCTTGGGACGGGGGTAGACCCCCAAGTATATCAATTGACACTTTTTTATCTGTGGGTATGTCTTTGTGTACCAAATCTGCACATTTCTTTGTATTCAAAAACCTCAAGAGACATGGGTTTTTGTAGTTTAATATTTTATTATGTGGTGTATTTTTATAGTGTTCTATGATAACAAAGGAACAAGGAGGCCGCACTAGAAAGAGCGAAATGAGGAAAATTGCATCAAACCCCCGACAAGAGCTAGGCTCTTAAATTTAAAGAAGATGATAACAAAAGCCAAAGTCAAAAAGCATTTATTCAGTAATATTCGCAGGGATCATCTTGAAACGTCTTAAATCTAGGTGAATCTAAGCGCCAGTTCCTCGCGACCAAGCCTAGAAGAGTATTAATACATATTATCAGAGAAATTGAGGTTGGTCCGGGGAAGTTGCATCATGACAGCCGTCACAGCTCAGTTTATAGTAGCCCTGCCTTCTGCGCTGTAGCTGGTGGGTTCGATTCCCACCGAGAACAAACATTTGTGTGATGAACATAGATGTTTGTTCTGTGTCTGGGTGTTATATTGTATTCTAAGTATGTATTTACAAAAAAAAAAGTATATAAGTAAGTATTCTATCAGTCATCTGGTTCCAATAGTACAAGCTATGCTTAGTTTGGGGTTAGATGATGTTGTGTAAAAATGTCCACAAATATTTATTTATTTATTTATCATGTCTATTCCTGCCGTCAAGCAGCGCAGCGTGTTCCGTTATGAAGGGTGTGTGTGGGGTGACATTACAGGCACAGGAACCAACACCTGTAAGCCTCAGGTTGATGGACGCAGAGCACTGCGTCGTAAGGCACGTTCCTACAATAGGTAGTCAGTTAATATAATTATATTATATATGACGGAGACGCTGCTCCAGTATGGTCCAGCTGGTCGTCCGCGATATCTGCACTGATGACGTCACAGCTGTCTTCATTATGGTGATGACTCATGACCGTCGGCAAAACATAAACCGAGTCAAAGAAACATTAAATAAGCCAAAGAAACACCAAGAACGTTGTCACTGTCGTTTATTCCGCACCAAACAAATCTGGTTTTTACAGTAGGTCCGAACGGTGCGGCGGCTCGAGCCAGACTGACCGCCGTTTTTTTTTTTTTTTTTTTTTTTTTTTCGAACGGACTAAAATGCTGGTATAATCGCCTAGCGATTTCCGACAGCGTTACCGGGCTACTGGCGAGCGCAGAAGGCGCTACGCCATTAACTGACCGCCGTAGAGCGCACCGCCCGTATTTATGCAAAACACAGCCGCGCGCAAGCTACCTCGCCACTAAGAGTGTTTTGCTTTTACGCGTCTTGTTGTTTTTACAATCAATTAATTAATGATCTTGTTGACCTTAAAATAATGAATCAACGCCTAATTAACTAATAATTCACTTAAAACTGAAACAAAACATTGTGATTTCAAGTAGCTCCGGCGTCTTGCTGACACCAATGTCGCCATTGCGCCGATATATATAAAAAAACTAACGAAGGATTCACCGCGCGACTTTAAGGTAAGTATTGATGCATAAATAAATAAATATTTTGTGGACATTTACACACAGCATCCTCAAGCGTCAAACTAAGCATAGCTTGTACTATGGGAACCAGATGACTGATAGAATAATTTATGTACCTATGTTTTTTAATACATACTTGAAATACAATATAACATCCAGACACAGAACAAACATTTATGTACACTACACAGATGTCTGTTCTCGGTGGGGATCGAACCCACAACCTATAGCACAGAAGACAGAGCTTCAAGGCACCAGTGTAGAAACTCTTTTTACTAAGCCAAAACAAAAGAACTAAATTCTCAAAACCATTGCCTTCTGATAAAAACCTCATTTCCTGTCCTGGCTATCACGTTGGCGGGAAAAAGACGTTCAATATTTTTATATTTTTGACACTTAGGGATGATGCATCCCTTGGGATAAGGGTGATAAGTGGGCTGCTGGTGACGGGGCAAAGATAAACATTTTTATAGTGCTTTGTCTGACCACGCGGGGATGGTAAAGATTAAAAAGATTGTGCTTCGACAGAATAAACTAGTGGGAACCATTCAACATCTAGTACCTATGAAAAAAAGGAAGAGATACCTTACCACGAGATTGTTCTTATTAAAAACAAGATATACTAATTAAATAATAAATAAATAATGTTGAACAATCCACACAGCATCATCTAGCCCCAAGCTAAACAGAGCTTGTGTTATGGGTACTAGATGACTGATATACTTAATACAATACCATATTACATACATAGATATTTTTTATTATATATAGAAATTACCCGAACACCCGGAATAAATATTTGCAGACCGTACAAACATTTATCCCAAGGCGGGAATCGAACCCGAAACCTTCTGCGTCGCAGGCGGACACTCGCCCGCCGCACCACATCGGTCGTCAATTCAGTATTCAGTATGTTTATTGCCTTATTATGTAAGTAGGTTTAACATTGTCAGATCTTAGGACTATATACAATTTTTGGTGCCAATACACATAATATACCCAGTTGGGTTTTGCAATAGAGTAGAGCGGCCCGATATAGGTATAAAAAGAACATGCAAATTACATAATTATAGGTAGATATCATTCATTCATTAGTAATTATTATTTATTATTTGATCATTGAAATACTCGTCAAGTGTATTGTATGCTTTTCGTAACAGTAAGTTCTTTAATATTTTTCCAAAAGATTTATTATTTTCTTGGGTCTTAATGTTTTCTGGTATTTTATTGTATATTTTTACAGCCATTACATTCGTCCCCAAGCTGTGCATGTTTAATTTGGATGTAGGTAGAACTAAGTTGTGCTCGTACCTACTTTTGTAACGCCGCGGTTTGTCCGTTTGTTTATTAAAATATTGTGGATACTTCCTTACAATTTTTGAATAACCAAACCACTAGAGTGACCATGATACAGTATTGGTACCACGGACACGTCCGCACTTGATTGAATCATGGACTGATTCGGTATACATCTGATTGCTCTATTCAGTTGGTATTAACTCAGTTAGCGCCGTGTAGCGGCAGGAATGCGTCAATTTGTGGTATTGTGTGCTATTTAAATAAAGTTATCTTTGTTCAATGAGTTCTTATTATGCGTCTGTATGTTTTTTGTTTGTTTGTATCACTGATGACTTATGGAACTGAAAGTTGGTCGCTAACAATTGGTTTCATACACAAGCACACAACAGGCTCTGAACTTTAGAGTTATGGCTCGTTAAAATAATAAATTTAAAACAAAATCCTGTATTTTGAATCGTCTAAAATTTGGTGGTCTAAGCTTCTAAGTTCCACAAGATTGAGCACAGTAATTAATTGTTAGTTCAATTATTCTGAAAACAAATGCTTAGTTTGGTTGTATAACGGTCGAATACTCAAACGCAACATTAATCACGTCTCAACTGACGAGTTTTTGACAGACTTTCATTACAAACTCTCAAAAAATTGCGACTTAAGACGTGATTTAATTTAAGTTGCGTTTAAGATAGCCATGCCTGATATAAAAAAATGCTTTTTAGGTAAGTAGGTACTTCATTTGTTTAAAGTTGAAGGAAAAATCCATTACACAAAAGTTCTAAAATCCTCTTCGCTCTAAAAACTCACCCTACATTCCTTTATCCTGGCCCATAATCCTGCACTCCATAAAATCAATCCATAACAGTGGGTAATCTAAATGCAACGGACAGACAGACAGGGGGATGATCCATCAAACTATGTTAATACGGGCTTGAATAGAGGAACTCCCGAGGGATTGGATTGAAGTGACTACACGTTGTGATTGGGGCTGAACTTTCTTCAATTTTATTCACACTAGTTTAAATTAGGTACAAAATGTTTATAAGCTCATTTTTAAGGTTCCGTACCCGAAAAATCCTGTCTATCACCAGGCTGTATCTCATGAACCGTGATAGTTAGAGAGTTGAAATTATCACAGATGATGTATTTCTGTTGCCGCTATAATAAAAAATACTAAAAAACAGAATAAAATAAATATTTAAGGGGCTCTCATTAAGGTGTGAACAGCTGCTTCCTGGCGCATCATTGGTCACTTCTGGACGGGTGGTGCCACTTGTACCTCATACAAAGGCTGTGCTACAGGAGGCACCACTTGTTGCAGTGGCGGAGCCTGTGCCAGCACCAGCACCTTTCACACAGACTCCGGTCAGACTAGCAAATACTGGCAGAAAAACCCGGAGGACTGTTATATACTCAGATAAGATAGGAATAGGGATGGGCCTGCTACTTAATGATCAAGTTGAGCAGGAAGTAACAAACTACTGCTACCCAGATGCTCCCATTAGCCACTTCATAAATAGCATAGTTATGGATAGGTGTCTTGACAGTGACACTACTATGGTAGTGCAACTAGGTGCTAGCAGTGGTGTAAAGCACCTAGAATTAATTAAACTTGTTGAAACTTTATTAGAAAAGTTAGAATTAGGGCTGGGAAAACTTATTTTATGTGCATTCCCATACTCTAACTCGTTGAGTGCTCAAGAAAACCAGAACATTTTTAAACTCAACCTAATATTATATAATTTGACATGTCGTCATAGTGACGTCTTATATTTTGACACTAATAACTTTATTAGAAATTTTATATTGACTAGTGATACTGTACACATGAGTAAACGCAGTAAAATAACGATTGCTAAATTGTTAGCATATAATATTTTTGATCCTGTTATAAGTAATATAACACAGTCTTTAGACAAGCCCGTAGTTAGTAGCATTACTAATAAGGGCCTACGAGCAGTAGGGCCTATTGCCCAACATTTAAACTAGATTCTTCGACAATGGGAAAGTCAGGCACTTTACATGTGATACATCAAAATATGCAGGGCCTTCCCAGCAAGTTATTAGAAGTAGAATTATTTTTAAATTGTTTTAATGTAGATATCATGTGTATTACAGAACACTGGATATCAGAACTTGAGTTGCTTCCTTATTTTGATAAATATAGAGTTGCGAGCTCTTTTGGCCGCAAGAGCGCTATACGTGGTGGCTCACTAATTATTGTTAAGAATAATTTAAAATGTAGGGAGCGTAAAGACATTGCAAATCTCAGTATTGAGAGAATTATTGAGCTGTCGTGTGTGGAGCTGGAGCGGCACATCGTTGTGAGCGTTTACCGCCCCCCAGACGCGGACTTCACCTTGTATGAATCCACTATGGAAGACGTTTTGCTAAAAATGTATAATTGTAACAAAACTTTAATAGTTTGCGGAGATTTTAATATAGATATTTCTGTTCATCCTTTATCTGAAAGATTTCTAAATTTATTTAAATGTTTTAACCTAGACCACCTATTTGAAGACGCAACAAGGGTGACACCAACATCGGCCACCTGTCTTGACAATATTTTTTGCAGTCATGTACCAGTTATTAAATCAGTGGTTAAGCATTTCGGTTCCGATCATTACGGTCATAGCGCGCGGTTTCCTTATGTAGTAGATAAACCAGAGGTATTTAACTATCGCCCTATTACAGACAACCGTATAAAGAAGTTTCAGAACAATGTTGAGCTAAATATATCCCTGATGCCTTGCTTGGCTGACCCGAACGAGCTTTACACCAATTTGTTCAATTTAATAAATAAAGAATACAATGATACGTTTAAACTAAAAACATGTAAAGCTAGCGCTAGAGTTAAGTTCACTGACTGGGCGACACCAGGTATTTATAGAAGTAGGAACAAACTGTACGAATTATACGCTGCTAGGGAATTAATGTTAAATGATCCACCGTTTATTTTACACGTAAAAATCTACTCAAAAATTTTCAAAAAAGTTTGTCAAGCAGCTAAATCATTACATATAAGAAATAAAATTGAAAAATCTACAAATAAAATTAAAGCGACTTGGAAGATAGTTAATAACGAAACGGGCAAATCAAAGCCGCGTAATAAACAGATCAATTTAAACGTTAACAATAAAAATTTGAGTAAAAATATAGATGTCGCAAACGCTTTTGATGATTATTTCGCTTGTATACCCAAAGCATTGACTCAATGTTTGAATTCCTCTGCTTCTAGAGCGACAGCTCTATTAGAGACAAATGTAAAAAAATATGAGAGCGTCTTTAGTTTCAGATACATTAATGCTGATAAGATTGTATCAACATTTAAATCCTTAAACATAAAAGCTACTGAAGATTTATGGGGAATGTCTACAAAAGTACTAAGTTCTATTATAATAGATATTGCACCGTGCCTAGCCTATATTTTTAATAGATGTGTTGACAAGGGTGTTTTTCCTAATCTTATGAAGCACAGTAAACTCATTCCCTTGTACAAATCAGGAAATGAAAAAGATCCAGCTAACTATAGACCAATTTCGGTATTGCCTACGATAAGTAAAATCTTTGAAAAAGTTGTTCTTACTCAGTTGTTATCACACTTTAACCATACCGGGATACTTCATAGCCATCAGTTTGGATTCACCAAAGGTCGATCAACGACTGATGCCGGTACAATGCTCCTAAAGCATATATACGATGCCTGGGAAAACTCACAAGACGCGATCGGGGTATTCTGTGATCTGTCTAAAGCTTTTGACTGTGTGAGTCACGCCACTTTAATATCTAAACTTAAACACTACGGCATCCTAAACCGGGCAATTGACCTCATACAGTCTTACTTAACTGATAGAGTCCAAAAAGTCGATGTTGGCGGTGAGAGGTCTTCCGGGTCACTCATTGAAATGGGGGTACCTCAGGGTTCGATATTGGGTCCTTTTTTATTCTTAGTTTATGTAAATGATCTACCACATCTTATAGAGAATAGTAGTAAGAAAGAATGTGAAATAGTACTTTTTGCTGATGATACCTCCTTGGTCTTTAAAGTCGATAGACAAAATAATGATTACAGTGACGTGAATGCAGCTCTGTCGCAAGTTCTTAACTGGTTCACCGTTAATAATCTTTTACTTAACGCTAGTAAAACTAAGTGCATTAAATTTACTTTACCTAATGTGGTCTTAAGCCCTACAAATATTGTATTAAATGGGGAGTCACTTAGTCTTGTGGATTCTACTATTTTCTTAGGGCTTAATATTGATGCAAAATTGCAGTGGGGTCCACACATAAAAACACTTGCTAGTAGACTGAGTTCGGCTGCATATGCAGTTCGCACAATAAGATGGCTCACTGATGAAGCTACAGCTAGACTAGTATATTTTAGTTACTTCCATAGTGTAATGTCGTATGGTATATTTCTCTGGGGGAAAGCTGCTGATTTACAAACAATATTTGTTTTACAAAAACGAGCCATACGGGCCATTTATAAAATGAAACCGCGCGACTCCTTGCGAGAGCGTTTTAAGGAAATTCATATTCTCACGGTAATTTCGCAGTATATCTATGAAAATCTATTGTACACTCATAAGCACATAAGTAGTTTTAAGAAAAAAAATGATGTGCACAGTATTAACACTAGAAACAATAATAAATTATATATACCAAAATTTAGACTGCAAAAGGTTAATGGGTCATTTATGGGGAACACTGTGCGATTCTATAATAAACTTCCACAAAATGCCACTAAACTTCCTATTCGGAAATTTAAGGCCTACATTAAGACAAATCTTATAAAGAAAGCATACTATTCCTTGGATAGTTACGTTAATGATAAATCGGCGTGGCCAGATGTTCCGCTCGCTCGACCCGTCGGCAGCTAGGATATTTTTTTTTGCAATGTCTGTACTATTCTCTTATTTGAATGCATTAGATTGTAAGCATTACTCTTAGTTGAAGCGTAGCGTGTGCTGTCTTTTGAACTTCTGTTGTATATTAAGATCTTGGTATGATTGCCTTAACATGTTTTTTGTCTTGCAATCACCTTATTAAGTTAGATTGGCACCACACTGGAGTTTCATTATTTACATTATTATTACTTTGTAAAAGGATCATACAAAAAAACGGTAGGAACCAAGCCGTAAGTTTCTTGCCGGTTCTTCTAGGCTTGGTCGCGAGGAACTGGCGCTTAGATTCACCTAGATTTAAGACGTTTCAAGATGATCCCTGCGGATATTACTGAATAAATGATTTTTGACTTTGACTTTGACTTTGACTCATACAACAAACGTGATTTTTTTGCGTTTTGTGCCGATTTTTGCCGGTGTTAGTTAAAAAAAAAAATCCTGCATAATTCTGAAGCCGTGGTCACTCTACCCATTGTGGTGGCTAAATCCAATGATTTGCGTGTTATTAGGGCTATTCCACAGACTCTTGTAAATCAACTGGGCTTTATAACGCGACTTTACAATTTTATTTATTGTTTGTTTTACGGCTGAGGGGAGAATAATAAGATTTTAAATTAAACAGATTCTTTGAGATGAATCTTAAAAATAAGATTAGAATAATTGAAGTTAGAGTTTAATTATATTATTCTGTAATTTTTTTTGTGAGCACTGTTGGTGCAGTGTTACCGGATTCGAGCCCGCGGCCTTAGGGTCAACTTAGGGTCAAAACCCTAAGGCCGCGGGCTCGAATCCAGTCGTGCACCAAAGGATTTTTCTGTTCGAAAAATTTGTATGTAAATATTAATGCAGTGGTCTCAAATGGTGAAAACATCGTGAGGAACCTAGTTAGTATCTAGCAGCGGCGATGGGCTTGCAAACTATCACACATGGCATACCAACTACTACAATATGTGGGTAGGTATGTGCCAATTGTTATATTTGGTCGAACCCCTGACTATCCCCCCCCCACATCCTCAAAGAGTCAGTACTACCTGGTAGGGCCTAAGAGATCTGAGGGGATATCTACCGTGCCTGAGGATAACAGTCGTGAGGCTGTCTCTGTCTCTGTTTCTGTATTTTGTAAAAAGGTGTAAGTTTTAACAAGCCTATGGGTTTATTTATAGCTAGTTTTAAGACGATTCAAAGTTATCCTTGTGATGCTAATGAATTTCAGTGTTTTTCGTCACCGTTTGAGGCATTCACAGACTTTTTAATTTCTATTCTCTGGAAATGATTCATATATTTCGTCCATCAGTTGCAGAGCGGACACGAACAAGCGATTAACACGCGACACTGAGCGCAAAACTCGACAAATGTCATGGAAAATTGTATGACTACCCTCATGGGGGCAAGTTTGATTGAAGTGCAAAGGGTCTGCATGCATAACTGAAACAGTCAGTTCGAACCCCACTGAGGACAAACTTTTGTGTGATGAACATAACTAAGGCCTCACCTTAGATCAATATGATCTAAGGGCCTCACGTACTTTTTTTGGAGCTGAGATGTGATTGAAACTAGAATTTGACTGTCAAAATGGGACCTGTCTAAAATGACACTTTTAAAGAATACCAGTCACTCAGCGACGTAAAAGTCGTAAATTGTAAGAATAAAAAAAGAATACCATTTGGAGAAATTGAATTTGACGATATTTCAAGAACACACACATCCCCTAAAAATTTCAAGTCTCTGCGACCAACCGTTTAGGCCGTGCCATGTCAGTCAGTCAGTCAGTCAGGCAGGCAGGACAAAGATTCTATCAAAAGGACTGACTCCATTTGACTAAAAAATTTTCAACAAAAAAGGCACATGACATTGGCAATATTGTCTGATGCAAACAGAAAAAAAGAACAAAACAATATAGAAGAAAAGAAGAAGAAGAATCGACGTATTCCACAAACATCAAACTCCTTGCTCCGGAACTCAGCGCTCCAAACAATTCAATTACAGTCTGCAATGGCCCGGAATGATGGGCGATACTCTCGCTTGGCCGACTGGAAAGATCGCTTTTGTGTGCTGCGGTGCTCTTTAACTGTAGACTTTTGAAAATAAAACTATAGTAAAACGTTTGTATTCATCATCGGTTTCATCGTCACTTACCATCAGGTGAGATTACGGTTAAATGTTTACCTGTAAACTGTAGATATAATCACGACAATTCATAAAAAAGCCAGTAGAAAAGTAATTGGATAGACTCACCAGTCTTGACTTGGTACTTGAGCGTGATCTTGCAATCCTCAAGCAGCTGCTTCAGCGGCAGCGGCTCATCGCGCAGTTCCAGGTCCAACAGCTTCTGCATCTCGTCAGGCATCTTGAACTCCAGGATCTGTACACACACACTCAGTATCTTGACGACCGATGTGGCGCGGCGGGTGAATGTCCGCCTGCGACGCAGGAGATTGCGGATTCGATTGCCTTGGGATAAATGTTTGTACGATCTGTAAATATTTATTCCGGGCGTTCTGGGTGTTTTCTATGTATATTAAAAAGTATTTATGTAAGTAATCTATTGTATTAAGTATATCAGTCATCTAGTACCCATAACACAAGCTCTGCTTAGCTTGGGGCTAGATGATGCTGTGTGGATTGTCCAGCATTTTTATTATTATTATCTTTTTAATCAGGTAAGAAACCTGTTTACTTTCAAAAAGTTTGTACATCGATTCCTTTTGTAACGTCCGTTTCCAATATCTTACAAGTCAAAGTCAAAAAGCATTTAAGTATTCAGTAACATCCGCAGGGGGGGATTCGTTTTCTGCACAGAACACTTAGGTTTTCTGTCATCTTTGGAAGCAACGTTGTATTTTTATTTTCATTGTTTTTCTAATGTTTTTTTAAGTTCTGATGGGTAATTTTGGTGCTATTTTAACCATCATTACTTAAGGTCTTAGCACAAGTGTGAACAGTTGAAATGAAAGTGTGTTATGTGGCATCCTGATTTAAACGTAAATGTTTCCTTTTGGTTTTGAAGAAAAACGCCATCTTTTTCTTCAAAACCAATGACAGCCGACTTTACTTTTTTTACGGACTCGACTTGACTAAGAAGTATTTTATTCAACCCACTTGACATTGGCAAAATTGTCCGAATGACGGACACAGGCCACATAAAAAATATCCGCAGGGATCATCTTGAAGACATCTTTACTGAATAGGTAAATGCTTTTTGACTTTGACTTTAGTAACGGGTTCTATTCAGGCATAGCTATAGCTGTCTTTCTTACTCATGCGCAATAAAGAATGCTGTAGTCAAAGTTTACCTTTTCATTCCGGTCGTTGACCTGCTGCACGAAGTCGAGCAGGACGTCCACTACGCGGGAGAGGAACTCGCGCGTCTGCGGAGCAGCATCCTCGCGGTACGGCAGGATTGCTGCAACAATACTGTTATGTACATGACATTCTTATGTCAAAGTCTAAAACATTGCAAAACAACTTCGTCAGCGGACTTCGTTTTTCTCTTTGGAAGCAACATTGTTTTTAGGGTTCCATACTCAAAGGGAACGGGACCCTATTACTAAGACTCCGCTGTGTGTCTGTCTGTCTGTCTGTCCGTCTATCACCAAGCTTTATCTCATGATAGTCAGAGAGTTGCTCGACGAGATTCTCTCGAGAGAGATCAAAACAATATCAAAAAATTGTTTACCGTTTTTTGGAGTAAATACCTTGGTTATTTCACTATTTTGCTAAGAAAACTGCGTCTTGGATAATAATTTGCAATATCTGGTCTCCCCTATTATCGAAGACAGTGCTCAAGTTGTCCAAAGAGTACCCAGCTGCTATTAATAACCCTCCGTAGACGCCGCGTGGTCTAAACGGCCCTTGATTAAACCTACCGAGCTACCCTTCTCATATTATGTTCAGGAATGTGTGTGATTACGGAAGGGTGGGCTATCTATTGTTGTTTTGCTGATGTGTTTGAGAAAACTTTTGTAAACATCTTAAAATTAAGAAAAAAGCTTTAAAACTTGTTGAAAGTAATTTTTATCTTTTATCACGAACTTAAATCCCAAACTTGTCAAGTCAAAATCAGAGTCAAGAGGTATTCATTAAAATCTTCAAGTCCATTTTAAATTAATTATTTATTTTATTAAGGATTGCTAAGAAATAATACACAAAACTTAGACTAAACTCAAACGAAAACAATGTCTCGCCCTGTGCTTAGCCACTTAAGGCTTATATTGTTTGAATATAGGTGGTACTAGGCTAAGAAACTAGGCTAGTTGTAGCATCAGGTAGTGGTAGGAAAAAAAGGCAGAAAAATATATACCAAAATACCTAACCGTTTGAAAACATTTTAAAAAGCAAGTAAAAGTACGATGAATTCATCCCGCTTTCACTAACGAGTATCTCTGTCATTTTCTTTTAATTTCCAAGCCAAGGATCATTTTGAAAGGGCATTGTCAGTCCTCCCTTTCCGCCAAAAGGGCAAGCAATCCTTCACAGAAACAAAAACTGTCTGATCAACGCACAATAGGAAATAACTACAATACAACATGTGTTTCCCTGATTATCTTGACTTCGCTTTTATAACCTTGATATAAAGTTCAAACTTGAGCTAAAAAATAGGGATAAAGAACCATGTTTTATTTTTTATTAAAAATCATTGTTATGAGGAAATTACTTCTCGTGTTGTTGTTGATTTTTGACTGTATTTATATTAGGAATAGGGTTGGATTTTGAATTGAATTTGTATTTGTAATTTAGGATGTAAATCAAGGACATCTGTGCGGAAATCAGTTCAATCTGATGGTTTTCTTTATGACCTTTCCGATTCAATTTAGATCCGTATTACATAAACAGAGAAGACATTTATATACAAAGAAAATTACATATATTATTAGCTTGAGTTTATAGTACGGGTCTAATGTGCGTGATCTCCGAAACAATGCTGTGTATGTTGGTTAAAACTTAACATCAGGTGGGTCATCAGTTTGTTCCATCAAAAAAATAACTACAAATGTATGAACTGGTGCTAAATCCCTAAAAGTGCAACGGGGGGTTGAAGTTTGTGTTAAAAATAATTTCACGCAAGCGATTTCTCTAGTTTTTTAATCTTTCTTTGGCTGTTCTTTATTTTGTTATTTGACTTATTGACTGTACAAGCAGATGGGCCACCTGATGTTAAGTGGTTACCATCTTCTTTGACAGAGCATTGTCATGAGTCTATTAACCTGAGGCATATAGGTGCTGCCTCGTGTATGTAATGTCTCTAGCACACACACCCTTCAAACCGGAACACGCTGCGCTGCTCACAGCCAGAAATAGGCATGGTAGCCTTCTCCGAACGAGCCCTTCACTAAGAGCTCTACTACTTTAGGTTGGTACATTCCGTTTTATTTCCAACAAAACTTATTAATTTATCGAAACAAGTAACCCGTGAGAACCAGCAATCCCAAACATCAGAATTCACTTAACCCTGCAGTGCGCAGTGGGTCGATCCGACCGGGTGGCGTAATCCCATGTCAGCTGTCAGCCGCATGTGATGAGCTCTTCCAACATCGATATTATAAACTAGCTAACCCGCTCGCGACTTCGTTCGCGTTTTTCATACACACTTCATCCTTTTTTAAGGTTTTGAATCCAAAGAGGTCCCGTTTTACCCTTTGGGTACGGTATGACTAATACTCCACTGTCTGTCTGTCTGTTTGTTTGTCCGTCTGTCACCAGGCTATATCTCAAGAACCGTGGTAGTAAGAGAGTTGAAATTTTCACAGATGATGTAATTCTGTTGCCGCTATAACAACAAATGCTAAAAAACAGAATAGACTAAATCATTAAGGGGCTCTCATACAACAAGCGTGATTTTTTTACCGTTTTTACGATAGATAATGGTACGGAACCCTTCGAGCGCGAGTCTAACTCGCACTTGGCCGGTTTATTATACCCATGTTTTTACGTATAAATTTTGGTAGGTACATTTTTTAATTCTAGAGAACACCGGTCTAGTGGGGTTGACCTCGCCTTCTGATTCTAAGTTCGTGGGTTCGCATCCAGTCGTGCACCAATGGGTTTTTTTTATCGAAAAATGAATGTGCGCAATGTCAGTGCTCTCAAACGGCGAAGGAAAACATCGTGAGGAAACCAGTTAGTATTCTAGCAGCGGCGATGGGCTTGCAACCTGTCACGTATGGAATACCAACTTCTGAAAAATGTGGGTACGTACCAAATATAAGATTTGGACGTACCTCTGACTACCCCCCTAGACATCCTCGAAGAATCTCGAGTAGGTGCTTGGTACTAGGAAATTGAAGGGGATATCTACAGTGCATGGGGATTAAAGTAAATAAATGAACGTTTTTTTTTTCCACACAACTAATGGTATTTTAATCCTGCCTATCCAAATCTATAGAGTAACATTACTGTCGCAACTAGCACAAAGTAATATCAACTTTATTCACATGACCTAACGCACATTTTCCCATAAATCCTTGCTCTAGCAAATAGTTCCAAAGCCCTTCCACACGCATTTATTTGTCAACCATTACATTCCTGATGCTACGTCATCAAATATAACTTGAACTATTTGCCAATCAAGTTAGAGCTTTGTGGTTATAGGAATAAGAGTCAGAGAGGATTGAAGAGATAAAGTGGTAAAAATTTGTGTGAACTTATGTTTTTGATGTCATAAGCCGATTGTCTGTGAATTGTGCATTTGAGAGGTTTTCGGGAGTTCTGTTTAGTTTGGGATTAAATAAATCTGTTATAAAAGTTATGACACAATTAAAAAAGTATCGATAAAAGTATTTTGATTCATTTAATCGATACTCTATAAAAAGTACTAAGAATCTTAAAAATTGTTGAGATTTTTTTTTTAAATATAACAAAAAAACTTTAAAATTCATATGTTTATAAATGATTAATCTGAGTTTTTGGACATAACATATTTTGAACGATTGATGGAACAAGCAGGTGGCCCACCTGATGATAAGTGGTTACCATATACCATGTAGTTAGAGGAACTTAGGTACGTCCAAATATTCGTTCGTTTCATTAAATATACTCAAAGAATCTTAAGTGGATACTTAGCACTAAGAAATGTAAATAAACTTCTTTTATATTTAGATTTACATGAAAGGTAGACTATTTTTATTTCTTATCTTTTCTAAAACTAAACATCGTAGTATTTGATCATCGCAAATAACTCAGTATTTTCACAAAAGAATTCATAAAACTTCAAATTCCTAAATTCCTGTTCAGAATATTTTTCATTTAACCCTCCACCCTCGACGCTCGGAATTTCACTTAGAGCCACCCCCGGCCGATTTGTTACACTTCACCGCGTGTGTGCTTAATGCAGGGTTGTCACGCGTCACACTTTGACAGTTTCTCTTGATTAATATTTCTGACATATTAAGCTTGATGGTTGACAGTTTTTGTTGTCTTTTTTTACTTTCTTCTATCGCCAAATTAAGCATAGCTTGTATTATAGGAACCAGATGACTAAAAGAATACTTATGTACGTTTTTTTTTGTAAATACATACTTAGAATACAATGTAACAACCAAACGGAGAAGAAACTTCTATGTTCATCACACAAATGTTTGTTCTCGGTGGGGATCGAACCCACAACCTATAGCACAGAAGGCAGAACTACTATTCAGCTTTGAAGTCATTTTAATCAAAGACAAATCAAAAAGCATTATTTTATTCAGTAATATCCGCAGAGATCATCTTGAAAAGACTTAGAGCTAGGTACGTAAATCTAAGCACCAGTTCCTCGCGACCAAGGCTAGAAACTTACGGTTTAGTTCCTACCGTTTTTTTGTATGCTCCTTGTACAAATTAAGTATGATGTAAATAATGAAGCTCCAGTGTGGTGTCAATATAACTTATAAGATTAAGGCAAGAAAGAACATGTTAAGGTAATCATTGCTGTGAATGATGTACCTTGATTACATCTCTAAAATCACATGAGACATGACCCGCGCGGACATCTATCTCAGACATTTTGTATGGGACAGACAGAGACAGAGATAAAAGGAGCGGACCCGCACCGATTGAGTCAATTTTTTTTATTCTAAAGCTCTTTTTTGCTGAAATCATGTTTGTGGCAACCCTAGCTGATCGCTTCCGCGGCACAACAAACAAACAAATAACGCAGCTGCATTTTAGGGTTGGCGCGTGTCGGGATTTTAATTAAAAATACCGTCTGCACTCTGGCTGCAGATAATGTGGTCATAAAACCAGTGACCTTATGATGATGATGATTCTGACTTTTTAAAGACTGACTTCACTTAGTTTCACAGCTCCGTTAGTTGTGGCTCTGCCTTCTTTCTTTAATCCACAAGCACGGTAGACATCACCTCAATTCACTCAATACTAAGTACCTACTCGACATTCTTCGACGATGTCTAAGGGAGGTAGTCAGAGGTACATCCAGATAGTACATACCCAAATTTTATAGTAGTTAGTATTCCATACGTGATGGGTTGCAAGCCCATCGCCGCTGCTAGACTAGTAACTGGTTTCCTTATAATGTTTTCTTTCATTTGAGAATACTGTTATTGCGCACATAAACTTTGCATTGTCCGGATTCGAACCCACGGCCTTAGGATCAAAAGGCGGGGTCACTTCTACTAGACCACCGATGAAATGGGTGAAAAACCAAAACACATAATTTCTAAGTAACTAAGTAGGTTTGTTCTTTCAGTACACAATAAATACGAACTCTCTTACATTCAAATGTAATAAGAACTGACAGGCTTATCAAACATTGAGGGTTGGTAATCCTACGGGCGCGTCTTTAACTAAACCATCAAATCCCGAGCGGCCCATCTCATTCCCGTTCTATTCCATCCCATCTGCAACCATTTTTCACGATTCATCCAGTCAGTGGCTCATTTTTCTACAGTGTTGCCATCTTACATCATTGATAACTGACACATTTTTTGAAGACATACTTCTAATGCGACTTCCAACAAGGTTCCGTTAAACGTTTAACCATGGAGGGGGTATGAAAGCACTGTTCTTTCTCTCTTTCTCTCATAGCCAGTTACGTTTCGTATATTAAAGAAGTTTTACTTCAGTCGTGTGGTCTAAAGTACACTCATTTTTTTATTTCGCCTGTACTTTGTTATTTAACGTTATATTTAAAAAAAAAATTTTTGGGGGTCCGTGCCTAAAGGGTAAAACGGGACCTTACTAAGACTCCGCTGTCTATCTGTCCGTCTATCACCAGGCTGTATCTCATGCTTTTGCTCATTTTTATTGTAAAAAACATATGTGTATGTGTATAAAATTTAAGTTAATTTTTTTAAATAAAAATCTCACTGCAGTAATAAGAGTCACAGTGTCTCAGTAAATAAAATAATTAAACGATGATAGACGTAATAGTCATTAACCTGTATTACAGATATCAAAATAAATCTGTCAAAACCAGCTACTTTAATAAATGTTAGCTGGCAACACTGCACGCAGTCAGTGTCTCTCCATTTTTCCAAGCATTAACTACAGTTGATAGAGTGTGGGCTTAAGGGATTTTTGTGTGGAATTGAATGTTTTTTATCTGTTTGGGGCGTTGAGATGGATTGTTTTTAGACGTATATTTTTATATCTGAACCTACATATTCCCAATGCTGAGTCAAGGTTTCCCAGGAAGACTTTTAGTTAAAAAAAACTGTTTAATTTTTTTTCCTATGCTACTGCTTGTTAAACAAGGATATGGCCCAAATGCCCGGCTAAGATGTGCAACGCGTCAAAATTTTGTTTACTCGTTGTGTCGTAAAAAAATAGAGATATCTCTTTATATCTTCCCGTGCTAACATGCCAGTGCCAAAAATCTATCTCATTCTGTCACATGTAGAGCTAATGCTAATGTTTAGCTTATCTGTGTGTCTTTTATAATGTTAATTTTAAAATGTCCATCAATAGAAAAAGTATCTCGTTTCAAGCGCGACATATCTCGCGTTGCACATCTTAGCCCGGCTGGTGTTAAGTGGTAACCATCATTAATAACAAAGCATTGCCTTGTAGTTCACGCACGTACAATATACACAAGAACAACCTGAGGCATACTGGTGTTAAGACTCAAGTGAATGTAATTTCACCGCATCCTTCAAACTGAAACACAGCAATGTTGGATTGGTCTGTCTTCAATTATCTTCATTATCACTCACTACCTACTTTGTAGCCAAATTCAAAAGTTATTTCCAAATTTGTTTTCTCTCAGATTCCTCCCTCACAAATAAGGGATCAGTTTGAAATCTCCAGTCATTACCGCGAATAACCCCCAATAGCCCATCGCATCTAGACGGATCAACTTGTCCCGCCTATGGGTATTTATGACCCCCCGCGGCGTCTGAGTGCTACCTCATTTATAGATAAGAATATTAATTGAAATAAGTTGAAAGAATTTGTATTTATTAAACAATAATTAATTATCTTTTTCATATTTTTAAAAGTTATTATAAAATTCATTTTGAATTAAAAAAAAAGGTATTTTCTAAATTATTTTTAAAAATAGCGTGTCTGTTCCTTATGCTTGCAGTTACTGGCGTGCGGTCATGGAAATTCGGTCGATTTGTATCTATTAAATTTTATCTACACCCGCTAGCACAGAACTAGCCTCGACATATTTTATCGAGTAGTTTCTCTGTGAACAGCCTGTCGATAAATACAGCAATACGTCTTGAATTTGCCAAACTAGTGCTTATCTAAGTTCCATGCTACCATAGCCCCATTTTATTGAGAGTATATGTATAATTTATTTATCGATACATTCATGCTTGGGCACCTGATACCAATGATACGATAGTGTTAGATATTATAATACTATAAAGTTCATTTGCTATAGAGTGAGTTTAGTACATAGTTTGGTGTTTCGTAGATATTCGTAGATATATATACACTTTGTAGCACTGCGTAGCACTTTCGTAGCTCTACGCAGTACAATTTAAGATACGTATGGGTATTTATGACCAGCGGTTGCGCTTAAGGGTTAACACCGTAACTCTCCTTCTACAGATCTTGATCAAACAGTTATGCCCGGTTTCACTAACCTACGAGTAGTTTTTATTCAGTAGTTTTTTAATCAAGAAGACGCAGATTAACCATAAGCACGTGCCTCCTATCAGCAACTTCCGGGAGGCGACACTTCCGCCGGAAATGGCGCACGGCGTAGCGTTGAGGGTAGATACGATTTGTATGAGGATCAAATTACATGAAATGATAGTTCACGCATTGTAAGTAATTCCTCATTTTTTGGTACCTACTCAAGATAATTCTGTCTGTATGATCGTGGTCTGATGATTTGTATGATCGTTGTTGTCTGACATGTTTCCCCCTAAAAGGATCTAGATTTTTATACAATCTCACTTGAATACATAGGTATAAACAATTTATAGACGCACAAAGTTGGTGAAATAACTTTGTTTTCCCTGCTTACATATTTTAATAAGAAAGAATATAAATAAGTTTTGTGTGTAAAATCATAAGCGCATGTCATGCTTACTAGGTGATCACACTACTGTGGAGCCGTCTTTAAGAACCGGAGTTTTTAATAGCAGAAGTTGAGTTTTGGCTGTGAAAAAGATCTCCCAAAAAAAGTTTAGGAACCAAGACAAGTTTCTTGGTTGTGCTTCTGGGCTTGGTCGCGAGGAACTGCCGCTTAGTACCACCAATTTTCTTTTCAAACATCTTTCTTCTTCTCCTTTAATATTATGGCTTTTCAGCGGCTGAGGGTTGCCACGAATTTGCCAATGTTGAGTGTTTATGTTTTACTGTTTATGTTTTACTAATCTTAGAACAAAAGGCGGAGATCTAAGTACGGTAAGAAGGGAGACTAAACGAAAATATAAATCAAGTGGATATGTCATAAGTAGGTAATAAACATCTTTAAATTTCAATGAAATATCTCCATGACTTTGACATTGACATATTAGAATATAACCGTTTTCGTTTGTCTTAAAAAAATCACCGTTAAAAGCCGGTCAATCTTTTTGATAAACTCAGACCTCCATCGTTGTACTGTGACAAGTTTTATTGACATTGACATTGGTAAAATTGCGGAAGTTAGATCCACAGAAGTCATATAAAAAAGAAGAAGAAGAAGATCTTTTAAGTGTTATTCATAGAATAAGAACTTTTAGTCCATATTCTTTGGTGTTATTATTCTGTTAGAAGGACAACAGAGTTTCATTAATCCTTTTGAATAACAGAACGCTAAAACCTGCGTCAAAATTAACCCCTAAAATCTCTGACTTCAAACAGCAAGTCACAATACTAATTAGTCTCATGGTGACTTCAATAAACATGATTAATTAGTTTGTTAAGTGCTCTCAACTACCCTCCGTAACATCATCATCATTTCACACGTATATGATGCCGAAGTGACTCAAAAAGCAAGTTTAGTAGTAGTAGTGTCCGTTATTTGGTGGTCCAAAACGGCAACGAACTACCCCCTTGGTAAATATCGTAGGGCTAGGTGGTGCAGTACACTAGGGCTCCCGAGGGGGTAACTACTGCTGATCGAGCTCATGCTGGAGGTACTTACAGTCATAGTAGAGGTTCCCGACACCCGAAGTCAGCTTGGGGGTGCCTTGTCCTGAGATAGACGCCATTCTCTCGCCCTACGACAGACATACAACATCGTTAGAAAGAAAGTAAGACACACGTACTATGGGAACCAGATAACTGATAGTATACTTAAATACTTAGATTACAATAGAACAAACATCTATGTTCATCACACATATGTTGGTTCCCAGTAGGGATCAAACCTGCGACCTATAGCGCAGAAGGCATAGCTACTGTAGTCTCAGCAGTACTGACTCAATGTTCTGTGAGGATATCTAATGGTAATAGTCAGAGGTAAATCCAAATATTTGGCATATACAGTTTGCTGTAGTTTGTATTCCATACGTGACAGGTTGCAAGCCCATCGCCGCTACTAGAATCCTAACTGGTTTCCTCATGATACTTTCCATCACTGTTTGTGTAATTAGAAATTAATAAAAATAATAATCTTGAAATTTCATCTGGGCGTTAGTTCCATGCGACCAAATCTATAAGAACTTACATAAAGAGAATCTTATAGATGAAATTGAGATCAGATTATAGTGGATGGTTCCACGCATGCGCGGTTCTATAGATCGCATTGAGTAGGTCAGCACAGAATCCAAATGATATATGTACTCTAAGGTGATAGTCAATTTTAAACCTTACGCTTTGGGAATAAGAAAAGTTTTTATTTAAATTAGAAATAACGAAATAATGTAAATTCAATACATATTTCAGTTTTAATTCATTAAAAATATTAGCAATATATAAAAGAAATAAAATATGAATATCAAAATGAATCTATACCAATTATAAGTCGTTCTCTTGACTGACTGATTGACTGACAACGCACAGCCTAAACTACTGATTGTAGAGACTTAAAATTTTCAGAGTATATTTTTCTTGGTGCGTAAAGCTGTATTAAAACAAGAATATTGCTCAAAATGTCTCCTGTCATTACCCTTTGTCATTACCCTTTGATCAGAGATAGCAATAGTTTAAATGTTGTTTATCTTTTGACAGTTTTTTTATAAGTAAGGACATTAAATGTTAAGATCTAAACTACTGACATAAATATATAAGAAAAAGCAAATAATAATTTAAGTAAGGCTAAAGAATGATTGAAAAAGCATCAAGCGAAAATCTAGATGGAATAGTAATAACTAGAATGTTCTGTAACAAAGGATGACGTAATCAAAATGGCGGCTACGAAACCAATACAAAATGGCGGCTAACATGAAATGAACTAACCAATTGTATATGCTCAGCAATTTGTTTGCAGTAGGAAAAAAAACCATCCAGAGTTAGTTTAGACATTTGCTAAACTCTAAATTTCTGTGAACAGAAAGAAAAATATGTTATTAGCACTGACATTATAGATACGTCAGCTAAAACCACTGACATACCAGTGTGAAAACTGCAAAATTTGTGAAGTACCGATAAATTCATGAAAAAATTTATTCGAAAAATTTGAATAAGTGAAATTTGATAAATTTAAGAAGAATGTGATAGAAGAAACACTAAAATGGTGATGAATGACTGCTACCACATTCATCTAAAAATGTATAAGTAAAAAACTGACCTTTTTAAAACCTGTAGTACCGACGAAACAAAGAAATTTGAGCTTTAGCTGCACTACTTATAAGATATATTTTTTGTTGAAAAGCAAATTAGGATATGCCTTAAAGGGTCGTTTACGAAGTTATATATGAAAAGGGTGTGACTTCTTAGAATAGAGATTCTATATATATTTTTCATATATGAAGAAAATTTGGGAGAATTTGAGAATTCAATGCTGGTGTAAGCCAGCGGGGTTGAACGGAGACTGGAGGCTTCAGGCCAGGGCTTCAGGGGTAGTCTCGCGGCTGCGCAGATCGAAAGGTTATAGGTAAGAGGGTGGGAGGGTCAATGGGGGAATCAGGTCATCCCCCCTTGCCCGCCATTGATTTTATGTTGCCCTGCAAAATGGAGCGAGGTTACGACTTGCATTTTAATTACCACCTTAACTATTACATCATCAAGATTTTAAGCAGCGGCGATGAGCTTGTAACCTGTCACGAATTGAATAAATAGATAAAGGCAACTATAACTCCCCGAAAAATAAATCGGAAATGAATCGGAACGAATATATACCGCGCTTGGGGTTTAAAGGCGTGAAGTTTTTTATATTTTCTTTTTAAACTATCCCAATTTGTATTTTTGACTTCTCTTACAAGATCGCTATATAATAAAAAAAGTACTGTTTTTTTATCTCGTTTTGTTTTTATGCAAGACACTTTCATGAAAAAATTCAACTATTTCTGATTCAGTTAATAAAAATTACTTTTAGCGTTTAAAATCCTTTTAACGGTGTTCCTTACCGTTAAAAGTATACTGTACTGCTAAATGTGAGTATGTACCAAATGTAATATCTGGACATACCTCTAACTACCGTCTTAGATATCCTCGAAGGATCTGGAGTAGGTACTTGGTACTAAGAGATCCGAGGGGATATCTACCGTGCTTAGGGATTAACGTCTTTTATTTTTATCGGGCAGCCGAGCTGATGTCCTAATATAGGTCAAACAGCGTTTTATGATCTTTGATGTCTATGGGTGTTGTTAGCGCCATGGCCTAAGTACTTGTAATTTTTATTACACAAAGTTGCATAATTTATTTGATTACGTAGAGGCTCTACGGACGTAGAGCTACGTCGTAGAACGTCTACGCCGTAGAAGGTCTACGCAGGGTAAAAATTGTGTACGTTCCACAGAGGGGAGAATGTGATGGACTTTTCTCATCATTTACCTCAATACTTATAAACTTAATTTAAATATCTCTTAAAATTAGTCTTGTCACTGTCTATCATTACTTATTTACAAGAGACGGCAATAGTTTAAGCATTGATTACTTGTGCTTACCTCAAGTAATGTTGGATAAAATACCACCAAAATTACACACCAGAACTTAAAATAACAATTAAAATAAAATGTTGTTTTTTTCTGAAGATTTATTTATTTATTTATTTAATGAGTTAATTAGAACGGCACAAAACACACCAATTACACTAATTAACAGTAAGATGACGGAAAATGAAGCTCGGGTGGTTACTTATGTAAACGATTAACTAACATCAATTTATTTTTGACACCTGATACAATAAGCTGTCTGTATTATATTACATATTACACAGATATTCAATAAATTTTGCAAAAAAAAAACTATTTGTAAAAATTGTATTTTTTTGCATTTAACTAATCAAATTACAATTACCACATTTTCAGTACTAACAAAACCCCCGTTCAAATGTAGGAAATAAAGCTCATAGGTATTAAACTGTGACCTTTAGTGACCTTTTAGCTTGACGTGGGCGTGAACTTTAGCCTTTTGAGGCTTCGGCTCGAAAAGGTCATTCTACAGACGTGGGTGTAGATTATAAAATATCAAAGACTAGCGGCCGCTTACAGCTTCGCCCGCGTGGCTGTTTTTTCCCGTTCCCGTTATTTTTTCGGGATAAAAAGTAGCCTATATGTTAATCCAGGTTGCAATCTATAATTAATCTAAATTTTATTCAAATCGGTTCACTGGTTAGAGCGTGAAAGAGTTACAAACATCCATCCATCCATACTTACAAACTTTCACGTTTATTATATTAGTATAGTAGGATATGCGAGTATTACTAATGGCGGTAATTTCGCTAATATTTATGTTTAGGCACTTTGCTTTGGTAGATTTTTTTGCAGTCGTCACAGCTCAGTTGGTAGTAGTCTTCTGTGTAGCTTGTGGGTTCGATTTCCACCAAGGACAAACATTTGTATGATTTGGTTTTTTTTACTTGGTTCCTATGTTTTTTCGGGATAAAAAAGTAATCTAGTTACGAATATCTTTTTTCTGTTACATCTAAATCATTAAGTAAAGTGGGGATTCAGCAACAAACATTCAAAGATTTTCGGATTTTCGGATAGTTTGAATTTTTCAAGTTATTTTTTACTTTATTTTATTTCCACCACAATAACTATAATATGTGGTCTTAAATCTGAATATTATGTGAAGTTTGTGAGTTTGTGAGGCTATAAGGGGTAATCTCTATATTTACTGAACCAATTATTTTGAAAACCCATATATGCTTTGTTATAGGTGATGGTTACCATTTAACATCAGGGTTAACATAAAAAAACATCTATTTTACAAATAAATTTAGATAGGTGCTAAATTTATGTATAATTTATGAACTGTGAACTTCTTCAGTCTGCTTCTAACGATAATGTGACCAAAAATAAACCAGTGTCACTACAAACGATTCCATACATCCGTAATCATCCTAAATCAACCCTAACATCTAGAGCGAACATAAATTTTAATCCTAAGCCATCATGAACAGACACCCCCTCTGCCACCTACAGGGTGGTCACCCCCTCGGAGGGCGTATGACGTCAGCAGCCACGCCTTATGGCTTGAGAGAAGGGGAGGGCATTATTAGTAAAGGTAGTAAAGTGCTTGAAATTTCAAAGTTTATAGAATAATAATAATAATAATGCTAGACAATTCACACAGCATCATCTAGCCCCAAGCTAAGCAGAGCTTGTGTTATGGGTACTAGATGACTGATATACTTAATACAATATATTACGTAGGTACATAAATATTTTTTATTATGCATAGAAAATACCCAGAACACCCGGAATCAATATTTGCAGATCGTACAAACATTTATCCCAAGGCGGGAATCGAACCCGCAACCTCTTGCGTCGCAGGCGGACATTCGCCCGCTGCGCCACATCAGTCGTCGAGAAAACCATAAAGATTTAATTCAGATACTTTGCGAAGGGTTTGTCCGGGGCAATACTAGCACCATGCCTATTCCTGCCGCCAAGCAGCGCAGCGTGTTCTGGTTTGAAGGGTGTATGCCAACATTACAGGTTTAACCTGTATGTCTCAGGTTGATGGACGCTGAGCAGTGCATCGTAGGACACGTTTCTAACGAGTGTGACCTACAAGTTAATACTATGTTATAGGCGATGGTAACTACTTAACATCAGGTGGGTCATCTGCTTGTTCCATAATCAAGTTGTATAAAGAGATACAGATAAATATTATAAGCACGGTATAAAGAACTCTATCAAAACTAAACCTTGATAAGAATTATCGCAAAAGTCATTTTCGTAAAAGGCCAAAGCTTTTTCACGGGATTTAGATAACGATAAAATGAAGTGAAAAACTATAGAGTAATGAACGACAGAGAATTACCAGGTAGAAGGTAGTGCCTACTAAACAGTAACCCCTACACTTATAAACCTTTTTTTGTTCTTTCTTTTTTTGGTCATTGTGTTCACATTTTATTTTATTTCATTTTTCTTTGTTATTTTTGTGTAAATAGGATAAGTACCTACATTATAAGAACCTTTGTGTGTTTTAGTAAGACAAATAAACGTTTTATCTATCTATCTATCTAAAGCTATTATTATTTAATACTATTTAGGATCTCTTAGTGAAGGGCTCGTCCGGGGAAGTACTACCACCATGCCTATTTCTGCCACAAAGCAGCTTACTGTGTTCCGGTTTAAAAGGTGTGGGTGCCGGTCAAATTAGAGGCACACGAGGCTTAACATCAGTACGCCTAACATAATAGATAATAATTAACTTAATCTAATAATTACACCTTAGTAGAACAATAATGATGATATTATATTTTATCTAAATTAAGCAACTTTCAACAAAGCTCTGAGGCTAGTTAAAGAAGTCTCTGTACACACCGTACTCTACAAAATGACTAACGCAGACAGAAGCAAAATAGGCTTTAGATATGAAAACCCATGTAAATAGTGGCACCATAATGTGGTTAGTTCCTGCCAGCACCAGACACGGCCATGCTGGTGAGTTTTTTTATACAATTTGTTGATGGAACAAGTAGCTGGCCCACTTGATGTTAAGTGGTTACCATTACCTATAACAAAGCATTGCCTTGTAGGTCACGTTCGTTAGGAACGTAACCTACAATACACTGTTCTGCATCCATTAACCTGAGGCATACAGGTGTTGCCTCATGTGCCTGTAATTACATTAAGGCTACTAGATGACTGACACAATACAAAACATGCATAGATATTTTTTATTATACATAGAAAATACCCAGAACACCCGGAATAAATATTTGCAGATCGTACAAACATTTATCCCAAGGCGAGAATCGAACCCGCAATCTTCTGCGTTGTAGGCGAACGTTCGTCCGCCGCGCCACATCGGTCGTCAATTAGATTGTTTTAGATTTTTTGGTACTAAAAGACAATAATTTCGTAACACAAAACTTCGGGTATGTTAGAGCCTGTTCAAGCCTGGGGCCGTATCACGAGCTTATGTATTCGTTCGGTCGATGCTGTAATTTACATACGTATCACCAGCTCATAGAATGTCAGTTCCTCGGTAATTTTCGTAAATTAGTTAACACGGATATTCTTTCTCTATCTAACTTGTGTAACGTTCCAAAACTAGTTATCATTATTTGAGTATTTATCGGTAATTCACGGTTTTTATGTTTCGTTTTTCTATTCCCTCGTAAATCTTTAAAAATACTAACACCTTGTTCTATGATTTTACAAACTATTAAAGATGCCGTGTAATAAGATGAATTTGACCAAATACCAATATATAGCATAAAAAAAATCTAATGGAATTTCAAAATTTTACGAGGTTGATACCAAAAACAGATTTTGAACGCACATTTTGCAAGTAATTATCAATGTTACCATCTCACACAAGCAACGCTTATACAAGCGTTGCCTACAGTTAGTGTACATTGTACTTAGTACATGTGCATGTGCTTTTTACTATGGAAACCAGAGAACTTATAAAATAGTAATGTACGTTATAATAGTAATAGAATATGACACCCAGACATAGAACAAACATCTGTGTTCATCTCATAAATGTTTGTTCTTAGAGGGGATCGAGTCCACAACCTACAGTGCAGAAGGCAGAGTTACTGCCAACCTAGCTGTGTTAGTTGCATGTATGTAATTATATTTGTTCTATCTGGCTGTTGTATCGTATTTACCAAAAATACATTACAAATAATCCATTATCAGAGCGATCACCTCACAGAAGTTGTGTGGGGAATCAAAACGTTGATATAATTTTTTTTTAATATAAGTAATATCTAGAACATTTTAAAATTACTAAGTTAAACCTAATTAATGCAAACTTTGCTCGAGTCCAGTTTTTAGGGATTAAGATACTGTAAACTTCATTTCCATTTCGATTTCAGTTTTGCAGTCACTCTGTAGATTCCTATTTGATTCCACTGTATGCGTTGTTTTGTTTAGAGCAAGATTAATTTTTAATTAATATTTTTCTATTTATTATTTGTTTGTTTCGGAATTTTATTGTGAAAATAATTTGACTCTTCTATTTTTAGCGTCAGAGTGGACAAAGTCACTAGAACAACGGCAACACTTATAGTTCAGTTCTTTCAGATTTCAAATTACTAAAGAAACGCAACTACTCGATACTAGAGGGCGTGCTTTTTAATTCCTGTGGTAGTAAATGTCACGGGAATCTTAGTCAAACTTTGCTCATTTTGATACTAGATGGTGCTATATACAATATAATCAATTCTGAACATAGACAAGAATGAACTAGATAGGTTCCGCAAGTTACTCCATTTGCTTGTTCTATTTACTTTTCAAGTAAATTAAGTGAGATGATAAATGAGTAATATGCGTTCAGAGGTACGCTAATAAATTCAATCGTGATGTTAAAAAATAGGTAGGTACTAATCGTGATTCAAAAAAATATGGCAAACGTGTTTTCATAATAATATAGTAATAATAAATTATGACACACTAATTTATGAACGTGAAAGCTTATGAATGAGTATGTATGTCTATTCTTACTCATCTATATAACGAGTAAACGGATTTGAATGAAACTTTGAACATATTATACTGTAGTGCGTGACCTAAAATTACATAATACGTAGCCTACTTTTAATCTATCACTTATTTAAGATGAAAACTAAGACGAAGAGTGCACATTTATATGTTTATTATATATAAATCATTTTATATAATAAACATATTTTAAGCCCGATAAAAAATTACACTCCCTTGCCGTATTTAGTCGACTGTGCCGTATCTAAGTCTGTGTTTATTAGCTAACATTGTGACTTTTGAATTTTGCTGACATTTTAGTCACGTGGTCATGTAATTGACGTTCAGAAACTAGGAAACAATAAAATCCGTATATTTTTCGGAAAGTTGCTGTTTTTTTATGTTTCTGAATAAAATGTCTGTAAAAGTATTAAAATCAGTAAAATATGTTGTAATTTACTGAATTTTTCAGTATTTATTAAAATATATTTCTAACATTTAGTTCTGGCTTTAAAACTTGAATTTAATTGACATGAAAACTATACGAAATTCTTTAGACGAAAAGAGGATTTGAACGCATGGTTTTGTAAATTATTAACACTGTAATAATGAGATGGGGCCCTACTGACCATTGCAATAAGACAAAAATAGTTGAATAATAAATAATTATCAGGAGCGCGAATTACTCCATTATTGGAGTGGAGTGGAGTTATTATACATCACATATCACATTTTTTTTGCAACAATGCATATGAGGTACCTATATGTAAAGTTATAAATAGAGAAATGCCAATACGCAAAACTACTATGATTTGATTCCTCTATTCATTTCGCAAAATGATTTAAGAGCCAATAAAATGTGAGGTACGCATTACAAAGATGCGTACATCCAAGAGGACCAAAATATTGAAAACATTGTACCAGTCGTTATTCCGTAGTATCTTGAAACCTTATAAAATTCCATTACGTTGCCGCTCCGTGGTTTATAAATAAGTGAAACAATAATCTCTGGTCTTATTATGTAAGGAATATAAAGGGGGTCATTTTATCCAATTTGAATTTTTCTTGACTCCTTTTTGTATCAAATTCTTGCAGTGTTGATGTCAATAATGTCATTGAATTGTGTCAATGAACAGAGTTGCCATGCAAATTTTTATCGTTAAATCTATCAAATTTAGCAAAGCATGCTAATGCTTTACTAAATTGCATTTTGCATTTAACAGTCAGATTTTAAGTAGCTTTCTTCTTAAGATTCAATATGGTTTCTCAATTTTTGTTTTAGAATCTTAATGGTAATTAAATTTGTTGCCAAGAACTTAAATAATATATTAGCACGAACTAACATCCCTGTACATACTATAATGCCACAGCGTTTACCTTAAAAACATACTCCGAACATCATAAAAACGTACATCATTTCTTAAAAAGTTATTTTCTGAGATTTTCCAACCAAAATTGAAACATGTGACAAAACTGTAGCAAAAACCATAACTTACAGTTCATAAAAACACCTCGTGATACCAAATTACGGTGTCAGCTAATTTGAAACGGGTGAGCCGTTTCAATGCATTCGTAATTCAAAATGAGACCCGAATAGGCTCGAACAGACAGAGACACACAGAGATTGCTGTAAGTTCGTATAGGTTCGTGTTACAAAATTATTGACTTTTAGCATAGAATTAGTCCTAATTCTATGGACTTCTAGTACAAATAAAATACGAAGACAGCCGAACACCAACCAAACAGCCATGAATGTTTGCTGGAACTGTTAGTCGTCGGTTTGACATTTTGCAGCCGAGATATTAGAGCTCGCGATCGGGCCCCTGTTCGGGTATCATTATAAAATAATATCGTATTTCAATCACATCAAAACAATTGGAGGTAGGAAAACCTCCGAACACCCTTCTAATATATCAAAGTCAAAGTCAAAAAGCATTCAGTAATATCCGCAGGGATCATCTTGAAACGTCTTAAATCTATAAGCGCCAGTTCCTCGCGACCAAGCCGACCAAGAACCCACAACAAACTTACGGCTTGGTTCCTACCGTTTTTTTGTATGATCCTGTTACAAAGTAATAATAATGTTAATAATGAAACTCCAGTGTGGTGCCAATCTAACTTAATAAGGTGAATATGTCATTTGGAGCTACGGGTTACTTACAGTACGGGGTTTGACGACCGATGTGGCGCGGCGGGCGAATGTCCGCCTGCGACGCAGGAGGTTGCGGGATCGATTCTCCCGCCTTGGGATAAATGTTTGTACGATCTGCAAATATTTATTCCAGATGTTCTGGATGTTTTCTATGTATAATAAAAAATATGTATGTATGTAATGTATTGTATGAAGTATATTAGTCATCTAGTACCCATAACACAAGCTCTGCTTAGCTTGGGGCTAGATGATGTTGTGTGGATTGTCCAGCTGTTATTATTATTATTATTAATCAAGCAAATATCCAGTTGAACAATCGAGATGACGGCAGCCTCTCTGGTCCTATCAAAATATCTCATTTCTCAAGTATAAGTACACGTACACAATACTAAAGTAGGTACATTTAAAGCCCCCCTTCCCACCCCCTACAGAAAGAGACAGGTGATGTGCAAGTGAGATAGAGGAACGTATTGATCGGACGGAGAGGCTTATGTAATCAGTTAGGTTATATACTATACTGGCATAAGTATGTATAGAAAATTATACACATACTAGCGGCCGCTCACAGCTTCACCCGCGTGGCAGTTTTTTCGCCGTTCCCATTATTTTTTCGAAATAAAAAGTAGCCTATATGTTAATTTAAGTTATAATCTATCTTTATTTCAAATTTCATTCAAATCGGTCAACTGGTCAGAGCGTAAAAGAGTAACAAACATCCATCCATCCATACTTAATGTCGGTGTTGAACGAAAAGTTTTAGCAGACTAGTTTCTACCCATGGGTTCACTTGTTAACCGCTACTTCTTAGATTAGCAACTTAGGTCTTGGCCCTAACGACCCGGGTATAGCTTTTTTACAGTTGAGGAAGTAAACGTTTGACCGCAATCTCACCTGATGTTAAGCGATGTAGCACGCTACATAGATGATATTTGCTCATTCTTCTTGATAACATCCATATTATACGTGCCCGGAAAACCGATGGCTAACTCCACACCTAGTTTTGCCTTCTGTGCTGTAAGTGGTTCGATTCCCATCGAGAACAAACATTTATGTGATGAACATAGATGCTTTTTCTGTGTCTGTGTGTTATATTCTAAGTATGTATTTGCAAAAAAAAGTATATAAGTATTCTATCAGTTATCTCTGGTTCTCGTAGTACAAGCTTTGCTTAGTTTGGTTCTTAGAACCAACTCGATCATACAAAATCCCACAAAAATAAGCTTATTGGGTTTTCTTCTAAGCTTATCCTTTGGATTTTTATTAACCTTTTGACTTTAAGGAATCACTGTCTTTTAAAAGTTTTATTCATCTTTTAACACCTATTTGACACCTCTTGTACAACAGCATATTATGTCTATAGTACCTACGAGTGTAAAAATTATTTATATATATTACAAACGAAAAGACATTACATTTAGTAATTATTTCAGCGCCAAAAAATTTCAATCTTTCTTTTATAAACTCTTCTACTTTGTACTCTACGTTTTAATTTGACAAAAGAACCAAAAGATTTTTGCTCTTTCAGAAAATGAAAATTCTAACCCTCATCGTGGGCGTCGCTTTAGGGGTAGCTTCAACTGCGTCAGCGGAAACTAACCAATCAAACCTTTCCATCCCCGAGGAACAGCCAATCCCAGAGCCGGAAAATGCGGGAAAGAGAGAGATGGAGACTCCCGAAGTGGTTTTGCAGTTGAAATATGATGAAGGGGAACTGAAGAGAATATATCTGGCTCAGTTTCGGAAGCCGGTGAAAATTTGGAAGCCGTCAGTTACCGATCGGTCGAATCTCTGCGCGGACCTGTGCCACGCAGGTTGTTTTTTTATTGTGGTTGAATATTCAGTCGGCGTTAGCCTTTATTTGCTTTTAAAATGTAGCGCTTTGACAGATCGTTTTTTTTCTTTTTTTTTCTAGTTTTGGTTAGTGATATGTGCAGTGTTTATGTTTGGGATTTATAAAACCACGCGTGTTTTTGTGCTTATCTATCGCAAACTTCAAGTAAGTTTAAATTCTCGTAAAAGATATTCTGACTATCATGCTTTTTTAAAAATTAGTAGTAAAATATGCAGCACCCTTGCTAGAGCTGATTTCCTCGCGATGTTTTCCTACACCGTTTGAGAGCAGTATTGCGTACTTAGTACATTAAAATAATTGTTATCTAGTGATTCCATTTACTCATTCTGATAAAACTTTGTGTACCTATCCACATTATTTGTAATTATTTTTCTGCAGTAGTGACAAATATCTATCGCTTTTCAATAACATCATAGAAATCGTCAAATAGTTAAGTATTATACATTGATATGAGTAATTAAAACCATCGCTATTTTATCGGTTTTCTTTATATAAACAGACATGCTATGGCATTTGTCCCTATGTACAGTCAGCTGCACTAGAATGTATACAATTCCTACCTTACAGAATAGTTTTACAGAGTTCCAATTAATATTTACAGGCCGAAAAACAAAAAATAAGTGAGCTTATCAGCAAATTTTCACAATTTTTGAGTTATAACTGTTAAAGAGTTTACTATAAGGTTTTGGTACCGTTTTGAAAGTTACGAATTGTATACATTCTAGTGCAGCTGACTGTACATAAGAATTTGTAGTTTACAAAAAAACAAGAAAAAGGTTGGTGCAAATGTAATATCTGTACCTCTGACTACCCCCTTAGATTCTGGAAGAATCTCGAATAGGTACTAAGATATCTGAGGGGATGTTTTGATATAAACCTCAACCTCCGCTGTATCCGTTTAGGGGTTGAATTTTGGGTATTCTTTTCTTGGCACACTTCTACACATGAAGACGAACATATCTTGATTAAGTCTCTACGAGCAGTGGTTTAGGCTGTGCGTTGTCTATATATCAATCAGGACAAAGATTCTTATAATAATTTTTTTATACAATGTGTTGATAGAACAAGCATATGGCCCACCTGATATTAAGTGGTTACCATCCCCTAACAAAGCATTGCTTTGAAGGTCACGTTCTTTAAGAACGTAACCCACAATACACTGCTCTGCGTCCATCAACCTGAGGCATACAGATGTTAAGCCTCGTGTGCCTGTAATTACACCGGCACCCACACCCTTCTAACCGGAACACGCTGTGCTGCTTGCCGGCAGGAATAGGCATAGATAGATAGATAGATAGAAAATTCTTTATTGCACAACTTAAAATAAAAGTACATATAGGCGAACTTAATGCTGCATAGCATTATCTACCAGCTAACCTTTGTGTAGTAGGAATAACATGGGGGTAGTGCGCATTTACTTACTGTTTAAACTAAACAATAGATAAAACATCCTGAATAAAAAACAAAACTTAATCAAATCAGAGGATAAAAAATAAACATAAACACATAGGTATACTTAAGCATAATACATAGACTAATATACATACAAATAAATTGAATTATATATTTACTATTTTACCTAACCTGGGCATGGTGCTAGTACTTACCCTAATACCCTAAATTAGCCGGAGTTAGGAGCCCTCACTTCTTAATACAAGTTTCGACTTAGTAAGAGTGAGGAACTCATTAGCGATGCGTTAAAATTCATCACTAAGAGCTCTACTACTACTAGATAGATCTAGATATATATCTCCCCAGGTCTCGGCGGACAAGCCTGCGGGTCCTCATGCCCCGAGCTGATGCCGATGGGCCTGCACTCCGCGCTGACCAAACCCGACCTCAGTCAAAACTCCAGCAACATCGATGACAATGACAGCGTTGACGCGTCTTACGGTCAACCCAGGGTTGCTGTGTGCCCCACACTCTGTGACAACTATATGGGTATGTACATATTATAGTAATAATGCTGGACAATCCACACAGCATCATCTAGCCCCAAGCTAAGCAGAGCTTGTGTTATGGGTACTAGATGACTGATATACTTAACAATACATTACATACAATTTTTTTTTTATTTATGCATAGAAAATACCCAGAACACCCGGAATAAATATCTGCAGATCGTAAAAACATTTATCCTAAGGCAGGAATCGAACTCGCAACCGCAATGAGTCGCAGACGGACATTCGCCCGCCGCGTCACATCGGTCATCGAAATTTATTATTCAACTACACGGAAAATATCCCGGACATCAGCCTGTATGAGATACAGAATATTTAAGGGGGCTCTCATACAACAAACGTGATTTTTTACCGTTTTTATTATAGATAATACGGAACCCTTCGTGCGCGAGTCTGACTCGCACTTGGCCGGTTTTTTTATTTTGTATGATCCTTTACTTCGTCTCTGTCAACATAATATGTCTTATCTTGAACCAGGTAAACCTCTTTGCCAGTGCCGGAATGACGATGACAGAGCCTACCGTATCAACTGGGCGGCAATCTGTGAAGCCTTCTGCCTTGACGGGTTCACCTTGGGAGGTACGTCACGGTATCTGCCTAAAGTCCACTGCTGGACATAGGACTCCATCCAGTGGCGGCCTTAGGGGGTGGCGGACGGGGCAATCACCCGAGGCCTCGCTCTTGCAGGGGCCTCGCGCAACAACCCAAGCAAATTTAAAAAATATAAATTTTACTAACTATATTTTCTTTATTCAAAACTTTTAATTTTGATCACATACTTTTCACGAAGGACAAAGGGCCTCGCAAAGACCTGCCGCCGCCCGGAGCCTCACAGTGGGTAAGGCCGCCGCTGCCTCCATCATATTATCACCTCATAAACTAGTTTAGGGACTTAAATACAAAAACTTTGAGACAGATTTGTCTCAATGTTATTGTGGTACTAGCGACCGCTAGCAGCTTCGCCCGCGTGGCAGTTTTTTCCCGTTCCCGTTATTTTTTCGGGATAAAAAGTAACCTATATGTTAATCCAAGTTATAATCTATGTTTATTCCAAATTTCATCTAAATCAGTCTACTGGTTAGAGCGTGAAAGAGTAACAAACATCCATCCATCCATCTATCTATCTATACTTACAAAGTTCAGTATTTAGTATGTTTATTGCCTTATTATGTAAGTTTTGTCAAACTTTTCGGTTTATATGGATTTAGGGATTTAATATCATTTGGGACACTTTCCAAACTTGAATTGGACTATATTTCGTTACTAGAATCCTTCTAGAATCTTGGCCTTAAAAACAGTCCCTAAACAGAGCGAAAGGTGTCAATTAAGTTCCTACTGGATATAAGCTTTTTCCAATATATTTACAAGAAAAATGATTTTGCAACTTCATTGGCTATTACGTAAATTGCGACTACACTCAATACATTTATTGCTTTCACATGGTTTAGGTTGGATACAAACATTGTTCTGTGTAAGTAGGTATCACATGGACCCTGAATAGGGTATAGCAACATGTAGCCAGGCCGAGGCTATAAAGTAGGTAGGTAGGTATACATGTAGTATTTTACGATAATAGGATTCGTGATTTTGCGTGACATTTCAATTAGGCTATCTTTAATATGCATGAGTTTAATTTATTAGTATATAAAAATTAATTTACGCTTATTAGTCTCATAAAAACTGGAAAACGACAGAACCGATTTGTCTAATTTTGGTTTTGATATATTTGTAAAAGTTCAAGGAAGGTTTAAAAGGTGAAGGAATATACAAAAGACTAGTTTTATTTGCAGTTCGAAGTTCGCCCTGTCGTCGTCGGCTAGTCTATCTATACTAATATGAAGATTGTTTGTTTGTTGGTTTGCATTGAATAGGCTCCGAAACTACTGGAACGATTTGAAAAATTATTTCTCCGTTGGGAAGCTACACTATCCCCGGGTGACATACGCTATATTATATTTTCATAAAAATTAGGAATCCTTACTAAAACCCGTGTGAAGTCGGGACGAGCTGCTAGTCCTACTAATATTATAAACGCGAAAGTTTGTAAGTATGGATGGATGGATGTTTGTTACGTTCTAACCAGTGGACCGATTTGGATAAATTTTGGAATAGGTATAGATTGTAACCTGGATTAACATATAGGCTACTTTTTATCCCGAAAAAATAACGGAAACGGGAAAAAACAGCCACGCAGGCGAAGCTGCGAGCGGCCGCTAGTCTATAATAATTCTAAGTAAAGATTGAGTACTTATTAATGTCAAGGTTAGATATAAGTATTAAGAGTATAAGACGTATTAAGGTTAGTCTGCGGCAAGCACACTCGAATCAATCGGGTGAAGAGAGTATAGAAAAATAGATTTTTTCGGTTATATGAAGTAGTAAAAAATCCATCAGAAATACCCATATAAGTATGCTTAACCAACAATTAATCAACAGGATGCCCAACATGCGAAGCCACCTCATCTCCAGGACAGAGCCTGATGATGTTGGGTCACCGTGCGCTGGGCACCACGCAAGGTTGGACGGCTTGGTGCGATGTACAATGTCGCCAGGGACACGGTGGGGCCGCTTGTAACTGCGACCGGACGCCTTTCTAACTCGCTAAACTGTAAACTCATGGCGTAACTCGCGACAGGTCTGTGACAAGCGTATACGCAACCAATAACCGTGCTTTATAGCTCAGTTCACAGTAGCTCTATCAGAGCTGTAGGTTATGGTTATGTTTGATCTCCAACAAATAAAGATGTCTTCAAGAGAAAAGTGAATAGGTATCTTCTAGGTAAACGTGTTACACCGTCGACTGCATCATCACTTAACATCAGGTGAGATTGCGGTCAAACGTTTACCTATATACTGTAAAAAAAACAAACATTTTGGTGATAAACCTTAATGTTGTGGATCTGTCTGATAGTTTTAAAATATTCTATGTATTAACAAAAATATATATATTATGATTCCACATATTTATTAATATTTACTATGTGTATACGTCCATGTAGTTCTTATAAAACAAGCTTTCCTTAGTTGCAGGCTTGATCGAAGCTGCTGTGAAAAAAGTTTGACGTTTGAGATTGCTATAGTGTGCCTGTCGCAGACCTGTCTCGAATTACATAATACCTAAATAGCAACAACTGAGATTATCCTAATTTACATATCTATAAGCAGATAAATGAGATAATTAATATTAATAAATATCTATTTGCAAAGAAAATTACACGTAAATAATAAAGATAAGCATTCAAAAAATGTAGTCGCTTCAGATTGGCACTGTTTTGGATCAGTTAAGCTATCTTTAGATCATTTTCAACAGACCGCAGATAGCTCAACTATTTCATATGTATTTTGCAGTTTGTAGTTTTCTTAGTAATAACTAAACCTATATCGCCTTTCCAAGCGTATCCGCCTAAATATTAAAATATTAAGAGTTGCCTAAAAATTATATAATCAGTAAGTATTATAGCTTTTTTCATTATTATAGTTAGTGTAATAAAATTTTGTGCAATATTTAATAATAATTAACATATTTAATCTTATTAATAATTACGTTTATTGTTAAAAAATATACCGCTTATTATAAATTTTTATTTAAATCTTGATAATTAAGTTTTAAGTAGAAGTTAAATAAGTAGGTACATGGCTCTAGGTAAGTAAGATAGTTTTAAAATTGTTCTTTGTTGGTCTTTTGAAATATAATATAAGTTTCTAAAAAAGTAAAAGTAGGTAAAATTGGATAATTTTGCAAGAAAATTTGCAAGTTACTTTTTCCTAACACATAGTTTTTTATTAAATTTCATTTATCTTTTATTTATTTTTTTGTTTTATTTTATTGAACCCTTTTCAAACCTACCTGTCAATTATAAAATGTGTTGACTCCCTAAATTTTTCAATTTTAGTACACAAAATTGGTGTTTTGTATGAGTAGAAATAGTTTTAAATTATAATTAAGAATGTAATTAGGTATCCTATACGATCATATCATTATTTCTAGCGACAATATTATTTTATGCTGCCCAAAATGTGTAGACTTATTAACTTAATTAATTTTAGACCTTATTTTAATTAGTAAGTCACAGGTGATCACCTTTAGACTTCTAATAACATAAGTGACCTAACCTGGCAGATCTTTAGAAACCAATGATATCAAACGGTGAAGGAAAACATCGTCAGAAAACCAGTAAGTATTTTAGCAGCGATGATAGGCAACTTGGTGGTGCAACTTGTCGCGTATATGATACCAACTAATAATGTAGTCAAAAAAATCACAGGCACATGAGACTTAACACCTGTGTGTCTCAAGTTGATGGATGCAGAGGGGTCATTGTAGTGCACGTCCCTAACGAACATGATCTACAACGCAATTCTTCGTTTTAAGGCGGTGGTACTCGCCAACGACCTTGAGGAGTCTGTCCATACTGAGTTGCACTGCCGCCCGTCGCCCGCACAGGGACCCGCGCGCATTCCATTTCATATCGCATTCAAGAAATAATTATTTGTAGCCTAATGAATTATTAGTTCGAACTGCCAATTGTTCACTTTGTGATAAATACTTTGACAAATATTTGTGTGAAAAAAAAATACTAAAAATCAATACCGTTTAGAAGAAATAACCAAATTTAAAATAAAAATTGCTTCACTTTGGATATTTTTTTCGTATAGTAATAATATAGTTAGAATTATTTCAATTGTTCAAATTAAAATTTAGTCTTTAATAAGCAATATATATTTTTTTTGGATATTTATACTCACTCATCAAAGAGAAATAACACGGAGAAAACCTCTCGTTGGCGGATACCACCTCCTTAAGTTACTGTAACCACTTAACATCAGGTCGGCCATCTGCTTGTACTCTCAGTAAGTCAAATAAAATTTAACGTACCTCTGACTACCTCTTTCCGATATCCTCAACAGCATATTCAGTAGGTTAAGAGGTTTTACGGTAAATACCGTGGATTAAAATTTCTGAACCCATTTCTTTTTCTTTACAATAAAGAATTTATTTTAAAACTTACCTTTTGAACGGTTTTAACATTAACTTTGTTCTTTTACATTGATTTTAAGATAAAAAATATATCACTTGTCAGCATCACGACCACACCAGTACAGCTTCCTAATCAAGACAGACACGACACGATTGATCAAACAAATGTACCTACCTAGTTCATTAATAGTGTCAGATTAATTAAAATGAAACTCTTTGCGAAATCTTTTCAAGGTTTATTACTCAACTAGCTGCCGCTCGCAGCTTCGCCCGCGTGGCAGTTTTTTCCCGTTCCCGTTATTTTTTCGGGATAAAAAGTAGCCTATATGTTAATCCAATTTATTATCTATGTTTGTTCCAAATTTCATCTAAATCGGTCTACTGCTTAGAGCGTGAAAGAGTAACAAACATCCATCCATCCATCTATACATTCATCCATTCTTACAAACTTTCGCGTTTTTAATATTAGAAGGATTATTATTCACTGACCTTCAAAATACATGTTTTACTGTGACATTATCAAATTTAGCTATGTGTAATTTGTGCTATAAGCCTACTTCTATCTAAAACCTAGTCCCAGGCACTACAGTGTCCCGTAAATAGGGGCACGACTGAAATAGTCGCCTCGCTGTATAAATGGCCCACAAAAATGCAAAAGCCTCTTTAAACTATCATGGTTTTGATCAATAGTTTGGATAGAAACGGGATATTTACCATGATTTTTGAGTTTGTTTGAAAATTATGGTAAATATCCCGTTTCTATCCAAAATAATGCAAAAGCCTTTTACTATCTAATTAAAAAGAAAAAGAACTAAGTATCTTACTTCCCTGATGTCTAAGGGAGTAGTCAGAGGTAAGTAAAGATGTAAAATTTTACACGCATGTTGGTATTCGATACGTGACAGGTTGCAAGCCCATCGTCGCTGCTAGATTACTAACTAATGGTTTTCTCGCAATATTTTTTTTCTCTGTTTGAGAGCATTGCCATGTTCCTTATTTTATTACCTACTTAATAATTTTATTCAAGTACCTAGGTTTTAAATTTAGAGTAGGTATTTTAAAATAAAAAATACCTGAATTTATCAGAGGTTCAATCCACGTATTTTTTGGAGCTAAGACGAGATAATAACTAGAATTTGGTTGTCAAAATTTGTCCAGCCTCAAATATCAATGTCGATCTCCAAAGACACGATCAAAACTTGATTTTGATGATATATTACGAAGGTTGGGTTTCAGTAGGACTCTTAGAAACGATTAACGAAGTTTCGTATTGTCGTTTTGAGTTACACTACGCGGCATGTCAGGTAGCTTCAACCTGAGTGTGGAACGGCTACCGAGTTGCCCCGCTATGTATTACAAAACGACATTACGAATCTTCGTTTATCGATTCTAAGTTCTAAGTATCGTAGACCTGCTGAGGCATTAAAACATCCCGTCTTTAATGCCTGGGAATTAAGGTGTGAAGCTATTTATTTTCTTTTATTTATAGTTTAAGTAAATAATAATTATAAAAACTATGTAAAGTTGTCGCTAGGAATTTATATTAAAAAAAGTATAAAGATTATAGAATAGAGGTAATAAGTACTTAGTTATTCTAAGAATTTATGTGTGATGGCGTTATGATTGTAATTTTTTCATTTCTGCGTGGATAAGACTATGATTGTAAGATAAAAGGTATATGTGGGAATGTATGTTTTGTTTGTGATGGGGTGTGTGTGTGTGGGTATGATAAAGAGTAAAGCTTTTAGCCGTCGTAGCTCAGTTGGTAGAAGCTCTGCTCTCTGCACTGTAGGTTGTGGGTTCGATCCCCACAGATGGGTGATGTATTTCTATATATGTATTTACAAAAAAGTATATAATAATAAAAAGTATAAGTTTTCTATCAATTATCTAGTTCCCATAGTACAAGCTTTGCTTAGTTTGGGGCTAAATGACTTTGTGTCGAATGTATGTCAGTGTTGTAGTACAGTACTAATACTGAAGTATTTCTTCAGTGTGTGCGTGGGAAAAAGTGTACGGTATAATATAAAAGAACTTGATGTGAGAGAATATGAGAATATATGTGCATGTTTCTGAGGGTTCTCCTGATAACACAAGTCTCCTAAAAGCCTGGATTTCAGTAAAACCCACAAGTGAGTAAGAGAGTGTGAGGGTGTTGGGGTGTGTGTGAATATGTCATGTGTATGGTAGAGAGAATGCATGAAGTAATGTCGTTTAAGTTTTAGATATAGGACAACCAAGAATTATCGTAACAAACAATATCACGAAGGTCTTCCATTAGCTAAGTGATGTAGTGTAAATAGATAATATTTGACATAATTATATTGAACCATATCCTAGGTAAGTATTATAAGTAGAATCAAGAAACTATAAACTTTTAAGCATATTTTATTAGTCGGTGTTATATTTAGGTACAGTTACAATGTTGTATGTTAGGTTTTAAACAACTATCGTAAGTCTGTTTTAGCATCTTATTTTGTTGTCGTTTTTACATAGAATATATGCCATGCCTATTTCTGCCGCTAAGCAGCTTGCTGTGTTCCGGTTTAAAGGGTAGGTGCCGGTGAAATTACAGGCACATGAGGCTTAACATCTATATATTTCAGGTTGATGAACGCAGAGCATTGTAGGGCACATTCCTAACGAACTTGACCTGTGAGGCAATGCTTTGTTATAGGTGATGGTTATCTACCACTTAAAATCAGGTGGGCCATCTGCTTGTTCCAACGAATAAAAAATATGCATAGTAATATACTGTTTTTTCGTAGATACTTATTGAATTGTAAAAGTAGTGTGTGTAACATATAATTGTTGTTTTTTTGTATGTTATTACTTTTATTTATTTACTAACTTAGTTATGTAAGTATTTATTCAATTTCATACGACTATGTAGTTTAATAATTAGTATGTCGTGTTTTCAAAATGTAGATAAATCCTTTAAAACTTCTATTATATTTTTAAAATATAAATTAGCGCGCGCTTTACTTGTACTTTTTGATAATGTTACGCACAAATTATTTAATTAACAATTTTATATAACAAACTGAGTAGTAGTAGGTTATTTTTGTGTGCGACTCGTGAGGGTGTGTGGTGTGTGGTGCGTGTTCCAGATAGTAGGGTGTGAATGATAGTTATAACTATTTATTCTTTTTACAAAGATATGTTTATTGTTATCTGTTTTACGTTTTCATAAAGTTGTTTTTTATTATTTTCAAAGAGCTGTAGATTTTGTTAATCATTATATAAATTTCTTCTGAAATAAAACTATACCTGAGTAGTTATCTAGGTACAATTACATATTATGTAGATAATGATTATTTTAGTACAAAAAAAAACGTTATTTGTCTGCTTCAGGTCTCTTAATTATAATATTAATATTTTGGTATCTGTGTGTATGTTTGTATTGTATAAAATATATTGTTCAAAACACACTAAATAAATATAATTACAGTCATTGTATACCATTGTATAGTAACAAAGTAGGTAACAATTTGGTATCAATATTTTCAAATAAGGAGTATAAATACATTGCGTTTATCGTTGCCATAATAAAAATAAGTATTACGTATATTTATAGTATTTAAGAAAACTAACAATAAGATAAGTAAATAAATAAATTAGACCTTTAATTAAATAATGTTTTAGTGTAAATAGAAAATAGAACTGTTGTGGAGACAATAATATTTCTTCCGTACTGGAAGAAATTGGTAAGTTGTAAGTACAATGTGAATTGCTTGTGAATAAAAATGTGTATAGCTTTTAAGGTTCAGTTATGTAATTCGGTGCCCATAAAATACACATTATGAATCGGCGTACTGGCTGCATGCATCCTCATGTCTTAGCTAGTTCTCCGGAAAAAGAAAAACAAAGATTTATAGTCATTTAACTTACACGGGAATATAAAAGATACATAATCTAATCAAAATAAATCTAAATCTCGTTCGTTGATGCCGTTCTAATTATCTAAATAAATAAATAAATAATAATAAATAAATAATATTTTATTGTAAAAATAAAAACTTAAAAATAATGTAACATAAAATACAAAAAACAATATTAAAAAGATTTGATAGCCGTCATAGTTAAGTTTGTTGTAGGTACCTAGTCTTGTTTTCTGAACTATATATCGGTGGTGGGTTCGATCCCGACCGAGAACAAACATTTGTGTAAAGGACATAGATCACCAGCCCTCGATCAAGCATCTAGACTAGATGTTTTAGGTACCCAGTGGACTTAGAGTTTGCGGCATTTTTAAATAAGATAATTAGGTACTTATAATTACTTTATTATGTTCTGTCGATATTTATGCTGGAAACATGGAAAAAACGGACATGGGTCGATTTTTTTTCGCTTTTTTAATTTTTGTTGTAATCAGAATCATGTCTGAAATTCTGAATACGCAATCTCAGTTTTCAGAAGTAGTCTTATTACAAAAGCGGTAGATACCGTCAAGCAATGCAGCGTGTTCCGGTTTGATGGTGCCGGTGAAATTAGTGGTTACATGAGGCTTAACACCTTGATACCTCAGGTTGATGGACCCAATGCATCGTAAAGCATGTCCCTAATGCTACCTGAAGCAAAGCTTTTTTATAGATGTTAACCACTTACCATCAGGTGGGCCATACTCGTTCCTTCAGTACGTATGTCGTCTAAAAAAAGCTTCTATAGGAATCACCTTTTTATGTTTGTGTCAATATTTTTTTATTCGGTCCGTTCTTTTCCACTACTGTTATATAGGTGGTGTGTTGTTAATTTTTTTAACAAAATGTGTATTTTCATAGTACCTACCTACTACCTAATTTAAAACCTAGATCTGTAAAGTACTTATGTAAAACCTTTGAATTGTCTCATGTTACTTTACGATTTGTATATATTTTAGTATTGTTTTGTAATAATAAATATTTTGATTTAAAAAGTGTTTCATTTACATAACTTAGTCCCTACGAAAGATATTAAAATAAATAGAATTTCTACTAAAGAAGACGAATTATGCCATCTACAAAATCTTAGTGTTACTTTAAACCTAATATTATACTCAAATGAAAATCACTAGATGGCGCTTATGAAAACTCTTTCACTGCTGTACACGCTGGTCGTAGTTTTCTGGTGTAGAACCCAAACTAAAAGTTCACACAACAATTTATAGATGGTGCTATTGATGTGACTACACACGCTGAAATTACGCCGGGGACGTTCTAGGTGTAGAACCCAAAGTAAAAGTTCACATTACAATTTGTAGATGGCGCTAATATTGACTGAGTCACAAGTTTTCAACTTTGAGATAATATAATATGATGGCATGCTACTATTGATGGCACAATCACCCAAAAATAGAGTCAAAGATAGGCAATAGGATAAGATATAGGTTACCAGATCGTAATACCATAAATGGTATAATTTTCTGAGAGAATAAAGGTATACAAATAACAAGATATTTTTTTATTACAATTGATGTATATTTTTTAAATGTAATATCAATAGTAGATACATTATTGGGTTGTTTTGGTTCACAGAGATAGTAACAACACGCCCAACGGTATAAAATAAATAAAATAGGCTCACAACTAATACCCAGGCACAGAACACAGCCTGTTACCTCCTTCGGTAATAAATCCTACTAATATTATAAATACGAATGTTTGGATGGATGGATGGATGTTTGTTCCTCTTTCACACTCTAACCAGTGGACCGATTTGGATGAAATTTGAAATAAATATAGATTGTAATCTGGAATAGGACATAGGCTACTTTTTATCCCGAAAAAATAACGGGAACGGGAAAAAACTGCCACGCGGACGAAGCTGCGAGTGGCCTCTAGTTACTACTATAAAGACTCCATCTGAACAGTTTCATCTTCAAGCTGCCTCTTCTTTCCCTTCAGCATCTTCAAGGACCATTCCTTGACCATATTATCTATAACCAGCTCCTCAGGCTTGCCGGTCATGGGGTTCAGAGCCAGTTTCCCGTGAGGAGTCATCACATTTTTGGCTAAGGTGGTGCCATGCTTTCTCTTCATATGCTTGTTGCAATTGGACCAGTTTGCAAAGTCCATGCAACATATGTTGCAACTATATGGTCTTGCGCCTGTAATATAATAATAATATAATCTATACCTATACATAAAAATTAATTGGTGTTCGTTAGTCTCGCTAAAACTCTAGAACGGCTGGACCGATTTGACTAATTTTGGTCTTGAATTATTTGTGGAAGTCCAGAGAAGGTTTAAAAAGTAAGGAAATATAAAGAAGACAATTTTTTGTGGCAGTAACGGAGTTCGCAGGGAATTGTGTAAAGGAAATCATAGTTAGTATTTTAGCAGCGGCGATGGGCTTGCAACCTGTCACGTATGGAATACCAACTACTGCAAAATGTGGGTTTGTGCCAAATGTAATATCTTGACGTACCTCTACCCCCCTTAGACATTATCAAAGGTATTTAGTATTTAGTATTAAGATATCTACCGTGACTAGAGAATAAACTCTACTAAAAATAACTAAAACTAAGAAAAATGTTTTGAATACAATATAACACCCAGACACAGAATAAACATCTAGTGAGTCACACAAACGTTTGTCCTCTGTGGGGATCGAACCCACGACCTATAGCGTAGAAGGCAGAGTAACTCCCACTACAAAACCTGTGCTTTGTGTTTTAGTTATTCTATAGTATATTTCTAAGTATTTTATAGTCATCTGGTTCTCATAGCTTTAAACTTTGCTGAGTTGTGTAAACATACCTGTGTGTTGATTTTCATGCGTCTTCATTATACTTTTATGTCGAAACTTTTTAGAGCAATATTGACATTGAAAGGGCTTGATATCCATATGTACTTTAACATGTTCTCTTAACCTATCTTTTGAACTAAACAACCTTTTACACTCATCACACTGGTATGGTAATTCAAAATTATGAGTTTTAACATGCTTTTTTAACCGAGTTAAAGTCAAAAAAGTTTTCTGGCATATTTTACACGACTCCTTTGTATTTTTATTGTGTATCTTGTAATGTACATCTAGATATCCTTTCGTGTAATAAGCCTTACCACAGCGGTCGCAGGTATAGTCTCTTTTTCTATCTGTATGCATTTTTAAATGGTTTTTCATCGTAGCCGGGGTTTTCATAACCATGCCACAAGTTTTACAAGTGGAGTCTTTAGGCAAGGACTTGCTGGTGAAGACTTTGGGCAATCTTTTGCAGGTGACGTCTTTGGGCAATCTTTTGCACGTGACGTCTTTGGGCAATCTTTTGCAGGTGACGTCTTTGGGCAATCTTTTGCACGTGAAGTCTTTGGGTAAGGGACCTTTTCGTTTTTTAGTGGGTGGTAAGGCTTGGAATGACTGGTGGGTGCGTAGTTGTCGTTTGTTTTCAAAGAGCTCCCCGCAAAGTGTACAAGGGTAGAGGGAGACACTGTGCTCTTCAATATGACTTATATTTTCGTAGCCCATATCTATGTTACAGTATGGGCAGATATTCCTGAAAAAGTCAAGAAAGAGTCTATAGTATATTTTGTTTTGGAAATCACAAAGATTTTACATTATCCCAAAAAATATTTTCCTCGAGTGGGATTTGAACCCACTACCTTCTAATATAACCTGAATCTGCCTATTTCCGACAAGTTTGCTGTGTACCGGTGAGAAGGGTGTGGGTGCCAGTGGTATTGCAGACACATGAACCAACACCTGAATGCCTCGGACTGAAGGACACAGAACAGTACATCGTAGGGCACGTTCGTAACCAACGTGACCTGCGAGACAATGTTAGGTGATGGTAACCACATACGATCAGGTGTCTGTGAGCAGCGCAGTGTGTTCCGATGTGAAAGGTGTGGATGCCGGTGACATTACAGGCACATGAGACAATACCTGTGTGACCATAATACCCAAGGGTAACCTGCTATAGTTAGTCACCACTTAACATCAGGTAGGCCATCTACTTGTTACATCGGCACATTATAACAAACCAGCCAAGTGCGAGTCGGACTCGCACACGAAGGGTACCATCTATAATAAAAACGACAAAAAAAACCACAGAATTCACAAACCAACATACCTTAAACTAATTCTATGACACCTGACATGTTCGACAAACTCCTCAAAGTTATGGCACTGGATACTGCAATCAGCACATTTGAAAGCAGAGCACTTAAGATGATAATTTGTGCAGTGCTTCCTCAATGCTCTTAAAGAAGCTTTTGTGACATCACAGAGACCACATTGCCAAGGGTATGTGTCCCATGTTGAATAGCTATCTTTAAGTGGAGTTTCTGATTCTGTAACTTAAAATGTAAATTCATGTTAAAATCATTGACGACCGATGTGGCGCGGCAGGCGATTGTCCGCCTGCGGCGCAGGAGTTTGCGGGTTCGATTCCCGCCTTGGGATGAATGTTTGTACGATCTGCAATATTTATTCCAGGTGTTTTGGGTATTTTCTATGTATAATAAAAAATATGTATGTAGGTATATAATGTATTGTATTATGTATATCAGTCATCTAGTACCCATAACACAAGCTCTGCTTAGCTTGGGGCTAGGTGATGCTGTGTGGATTGTCCAGCATTATTATTATTTATGTAAGCTTCATAATCACTATCAACAGTCTGTAGAAGACCGCTGCTGGACATAGGCCTCCTTTCAGCATTTACAACAAGAACTATTTTGAGCCTTAACCCTACACCAGGAAAAACTGCCACGCAGGCAAAGCTGCGAGCGGCCGCTAGTTACTATTAAGATTGAAGATGTTTAGTTGAATTATAGTTTAAGCCTATTTTATTTTTAAACCTCTTATTTTTTTAAATATTTACCTTTTTTAATTAACTTTATTTCTTTGTATTTTTCTGCCTTCACAGGTGATTGAACATCTTCGAAACTAGGTGAATAAAAATCTGTGAATAGATATTTTAATAAGTTAGTCAAAAAAATATTTTTTTTTAAACTTTCTATAATCAAAATTTTTACACTTTCCTATCAATGCAAAAGATAAAACACAGTATAATTATTTTAAAGGAATGCCGACATACATTAGGTAGGTACCCATTATGGTAGGTAAGGTACCTACTTATTAGATGGTACTTAATATGATACAGTGTTAAGCACAGTGCTGATAGAAATATATCATCATAACCCACCTTGTAAATATTCTTCAGAGCCACCATCATCACTTTCTGCCTTTACAACCTCATGATTCGGTGTATCAAAGACGATTTCAGGTCTTACTTTTACCCCACACATCTCACGCAAAATCACTTGAGACCTCTTGACTTTCACGAAAAACTCGTAGGAAACCACAAGAAGTCCATAACAGGTGATACACACGGTGTTAGGTAGCATTTTATTAGATAAATCAACAAAATATATTCCGAAAGTTGATAGCTTTTCAATGAGTGATCTTAGGTCCTTTCTCGTGGTTATAGACGCAATATCTGCATAGGGCTTCTCTTCGGCGCACAAACGGCAGTATATTCTTGATGTTGACATGACGTTTCATTCATACTAGAATAAAATAAACGATTTTAACCATTTTATTTTGTGCTGACTGAATTTATCAAAACAAACAATCATTTCATCATTCATGCGAGTCCGGTTATTGGACGCCACGTTAATGTACAGCACGTTAATGTACACCCAATTTATTGTCCAGAGCACTGGCTTGTGCTGTGTCTAGTCTGTGCTTTGTTTGAATTGAATTACGGAGGGATTGATACATCAATGTCCCGCTAAAGCGCCAAACAGTCCGACCTAATTTACGGTGTAAAGTTTTAAATCATCAGCATAAAGGAAGCACTCCGCACGCCGATGAACAGCCGGTAGAATGGAGATGGATATAAAATGGATACCATGTATAGGCGGACCTCATTATTGAAATTAATCTCCTTTGATTGCAATATTTAGAAACTCCTTGATAGGAGGTTTACAGTAGGTTATAAATAGCGGGTAGTAAAGAAAAAGGCTTGCATAGTCCCAATAAAGAATCTTATTTATTAGGCTAGGTACCATTCATTAGATGTTCCTTTAACAGATAGGAGACACAGCTAAGTTGGTACCTTACAAGTTTATATTAACTTAAAATACGACACAAATGTAGGTTTTCAATAATTATTAATTACCTACCTACCTACTGGCATACACTTAGCATACAAATACAAATGAACTTATTTTGGTGGCAAAGCCAAATTCGAACTTTTTTAACATAATATAGGTATAAGTACTAATAACGAGTTAGCAAATACCTAGTACTTATAAGTACTTAGTACAAATTGAAATACAAACTAAATAATAATGCTGAACAATAAAATGGAAAACAAGACACACTCACCTAACTAAAAACGTTTGAAGATACTAAGGTCCTTTTAGATCATCTAACGGACGCTTCTATTACTTTAAAAAAACACACCACTAAAGGATATACCTATACTTTAAACAACTTTTAAATTGAAGTATTGATATTTGGTACCTATAGTAAATGGTTAATTGCTATATTACATACATACATAACACTCATGACACACAAAAAACATCAAGCTTAACTTTCTATATCTTTGACTAGAAATTGTTGACAATATTTATTATTAGGTATACCAAAATAAAATTGTAAAACTATGAGTATAATGGAGTACCTACTTTAGGTAAAATACTTATAAAATATGGCATTACTTAAAAAAAGTCTGTCAAAAGATAAACAATGTTTAAAGTATTGCCATCATAGGTGACAGGACTCATTTTAAGACTCAGACTCAACATTTAAATTTAAATAATGTTTATAAGTATGGAGGATTGTTTTAATCATATGTTTTAAACTATTTTTTCAATTCAATTCAATTCAATTCAATTTATTCACTTATAAAATAGCATAACAGAACTAATTCTAAAGCGCTATAGTTATATCTTACTAATAGTGGGTAAAGTAAAGATGGCATATTATTATAAACAGTTGTCAAAATATGAGTCAAGTCTTAGACTCAAGTGCAGCTCTAGATTTAAAGCTTAGAACAAAGTCTTCATAGTTCCCTAGTTCTAAAGTATATATGAGATCCCTTCAACTTTAACATTACCCTGCCCTTTATCTCTACCCTTTAACAAACCCTAGGAGATCTACCTTGATTTTTCATCTTAATTTTTTCAATGGGTCTTAATTCTTACTACAAGTAGTTGACAAGATTTTGTTACAGTAAAACATAACTTAGGTAACTATTTTTATACCTACTTAATTTTAAGGTATATCTAACATGGGCCCCAATTTGAAATAAATACCTATTATTACAAGAGATCTGAGTGAAATAAAAAAAAATACAGTGCATAAGATGAGAGGTTCGACTGAAAATGTTAGTAGTTAATTAATTCAGGTGTGACTTTGCGGAAGTCCATTGTAAAAGTATAAAATAGGCATTAAATATATGTAGTACCATACCATACCGCCACTGCAATCTCTTGAGGTTCAAAATTTAGGATACGTGTCGATATTTTTAATAGGTATATTTGTAGATTATAATCGTGCTTTTACGTAATTAAGCTTGCAGGTTTTAATTAAGATATTATTGCAGGTGCTGTAGGAGTTGGACATATACGTTTAAATTTTTTGGAGTTATAGGGTTTAAAGTGGCGGAATATATATCTGGCGGTACTATTAATATCAAATGATCTATTTTATACTTTATTTAAATTAACTCAAGTTGGTTCTATTACTTTTCCTGCTACTCTTTTGACATGCTTTCTTTGCAGCATTTCCTTTTTCCACTCTTGGGTTTCTTCGGTATCAACTGTCTTACGTTTCTTCTTAGAAATATTCATGTCATGCTGAGACAACATATGATCCTTCAGATTAGATCTAAACCTGAATGTTAGTCTACACAGCTTGCACAAAAATGGTTTCTCTCCAGTATGAATACGTAGATGTCTTTTCAATGTTCCTCTGATCCTAAAACATTTTTCACACTCCGAACACTTGAACGGTAGTTTATTAGAATGAACGACCATATGTAATTTAAGATTCTTCTCTAGACTGAATGACTTGTCACACTTATCACAGGAAAATAATTTTTCATTGTGTGACCAAACATGCTCTTTTAGAACATTTAACCTTTGGAAGCCCCGATTACAGACTTTACATTTGAAAGGCCGGTCATCACCATGAGTTCCCATATGATATGTCAAATGGTTTTTCTCAAAGTATTCCTTACCACAAATTTCACATACATAATCACGTTTTCTTCCTGTGTGCAATAAAAGATGTTTCCGAAGACTAGATTCATTAATATAAGTTTTTGAACAAACTGTACAAGTTAACTTGTCGTCACTGACTAGTGGATTTTTTACTTTTTTCATATATTTCAATTTTAAATAGACATCCTGGTGTGTTTTAAGCTCCTTCTTGTTTTTGAACGTTGTGAAGCAGCCTGGACAGCTGAGCTTCTTAAAATGAACTTTAATATGCTTCTTGGCTTTAAGCACATTTTCAAACTTTTCCTGACATTTAAAACACGTTAATTTTAGTTTTTTCATGTGGGATTCTATATGTTCCAGGAAAGGGGTTAAGCATTGTTTACGAAGCTTGCAATGTTTACATCGGTAAGGGTTGCAAGTGGTATGGACCTCCATAGAATGTGAATGCAGTTCATCTATATTTGGGAATACAGTCTCGCAGTAAGTACATAACCAGTTATAGTCTTCCCATGCCTCGATTAGCTCGTCTTGAGAAAGAGGGTCTACTGAGGTACTTTCTTTAACAGGTGTCTTTTGCTTTTTTAATTTTTTTTCTTTAGGTTCACCAGACTCGGAGTCGGTTTTACTATTAGAAGATATTATTTCTATGGGTTTATCAGAGACGACGTTGGTATCTGATTGATTGGATCCCAAATCTTTTACAGGAATTATGCTGTCAGAATCGGCTTTATTTTTAATGGAGCTAGCACTTGATTTATTGCTTGTCAAACTTCTTTTAAGGGAGTATACACTGGGATTTAATTTATTCTTTGCCAAACTTTTTTCAACAGAATTTACACTAAGGTTTAATTTATTGTTTGCCAAACTCTCCCTAATACATCTTACAATAGGTCTCAATTTATTGCTTTTTAAACTTCCTTGAGCTATGCTTACATTGAGGGTTGATTTATCGCATGCCAAACTTATTTTGTCAGAGCTAGCGCTAGGGTCAGATTGAGAGCTTAACAAATTTATTTTGGCAGAGCTAGTATTAAGTCCAGATTGAGAACATGATCCACTTTTTTTGGTAGAGATAACACTAGGGTCAGATTTAGAGTTTGACAAACTCTCTCGAATACATCTTACAAAAGGGTTCGATTTATTTATCAAACTTCCTTGAGCTACGTCTGCACTGAGGGTAGATTTATTGCATGCCAAACTTATTTTGGCAGAGTTAACACTAGAGTCAGATTGAGAGTTAGACAAACTTATTTTGGCAGAGCTAGCACTGGGGTCAGATTTAGAGTTTGACGAACTTCTTTTGGCAGAGCTAACGCTAGGGTCAGATTGAGAGCTCGACGATCTTTTTTTGGCAGAGCTAACACTAGGGTCAGATTTAGAGTTTGACAAACTTCTTTTGGCAGAGCTTACGCTAGGGTCAGATTTAGGCTTTGACAAATTTATTTTTGCAGAGCTAACACTAGGGTCAGATTTAGAGTTTGACAAACTTCTTTTGGCAGAGCTTACGCTAGGGTCAGATTTAGGCTTTGACAAACTTGTTTTTGCAGAGTTAACACTAGGGTCAGATTGAGAGCTTGACAAACTGTTTTGGGCAGAGTTAACATTAGGGTCTGATTTAGAGTTTGACAAACTTCTTTTGGCAGAGCTAACGCTAGGGTCAGATTTAGAGTTTGACAAACTCTCTCGAATACATCTTACAAAAGGGTTCGATTTATTTATCAAACTTCCTTGAGCTACGTCTGCACTGAGGGTAGATTTATTGCATGCCAAACTTATTTTGGCAGAGTTAACACTAGAGTCAGATTGAGAGTTAGACAAACTTATTTTGGCAGAGCTAGCACTGGGGTCAGATTTAGAGTTTGACGAACTTCTTTTGGCAGAGCTAACGCTAGGGTCAGATTGAGAGCTCGACGATCTTTTTTTGGCAGAGCTAACACTAGGGTCAGATTTAGAGTTTGACAAACTTCTTTTGGCAGAGCTTACGCTAGGGTCAGATTTAGGCTTTGACAAATTTATTTTTGCAGAGCTAACACTAGGGTCAGATTTAGAGTTTGACAAACTTCTTTTGGCAGAGCTTACGCTAGGGTCAGATTTAGGCTTTGACAAACTTGTTTTTGCAGAGTTAACACTAGGGTCAGATTGAGAGCTTGACAAACTGTTTTGGGCAGAGTTAACATTAGGGTCTGATTTAGAGTTTGACAAACTTCTTTTGGCAGAGCTAACGCTAGGGTCAGATTTAGGCTTTGACAAACTTGTTTTTGCAGAGCTAAGACTAGGGTCAGATTGAGAGTTTGACAAACTGTTTTGGGCCGAGCTAACATTAGGGTCTGATTTAGAGTTTAACAAACTTCTTTTGGCAGAGCTAGCACTAGGGTCAGATTTAGAGTTTGACAAACTTCTTTTGGCAGAGCTAACACTAGGGTCGGATTTTGAGTTTGACAAACTTCTTTTGGCAGAGCTTACGCTAGGGTCAGATTTAGGCTTTGACAAACTTATTTTTGCAGAGTTAACACTAGGGTCAGATTGAGAGCTTGACAAACTGTTTTGGGCAGAGTTAACATTAGGGTCTGATTTAGAGTTTGACAAACTTCTTTTGGCAGAGCTAACGCTAGGGTCAGATTTAGGTTTTAACAAACTTGTTTTTGCAGAGCTAAGACTAGGGTCAGATTGAGAGTTTGACAAACTGTTTTGGGCCGAGCTAACCTTAGGGTCTGATTTAGGGTTAAACAAACTTCTTTTGGCAGAGCTAACGCTAGGGTCAGATTTAGACTTTGACAAACTTCTTTGGGCAGAGCTAACACTATGGTCAGATTGAAAGCATGACAAACTTCTTTTGACTGAGTTAACACTAGGGTCAGATTTAGAGTTTGACAAACTTCTTTCGGCAGAGCTAACACTAGGGTCAAATTGAGAGCTTGACAAACTTTTTTGAGCAGAGCTAGCACTAGGGTCTGATTTAGAGTTTGACAAACTTCTTTTGGCAGAGCTAACCCTAGGGTCAGATTTATTGCTTGGCAAACTGTTTAAAACCGAGCTTACACTGGAGTTTGTTTTACTTGCCGAACATTCTTTACTGGTGGTGCTTACACTGCGGTTGGATTTATTGCTTGCCAAACTCTCTTGAACAGTGCTAGCACTGGATTTTGATTTATGGCTTACCAAGCTTTCTTTAATGACGCTTACACTTCGATTGGATATATTGCTTGCCGAACTGTCTTGGGTAGAGCTAGCACTTGATTTTGATTTTATGGCGCTTACACTGGGATCAGATTTATTGCTTGCCAAACTCTCTTGAACAGAGCTAGCACCGGGGTCGGATTTATTGCTTGCCAAACATTTTTTGATAGCGCTCACACTGGGGTCAGATCTATTGCTTGCCGAACTCTCTTGAACAGAGCTAGTACAGGGGTCGGATTTATTGCTTGCCAAACATTCTTTGATAGCGCTTATACTGGGGTCAGATCTATTGCTTGCCAAACTCTCTTGAACAGAGCTAGCACCGGGGTCAGATTTATAGTTTGCCGAACTCTCTTGAACAGAGTTAGTATTGGACTTTGATTTAATGCTTGCCAAACTATCTTGAACAGATCTAGTACTGGATTTTGATTTATAGCTTGTCAAACATTCTTTTATGGCGCATACACTGAGATCAGATTTATTGCTTGCCGAACTCTCTTGAACAGAGTTAGTATTGGACTTTGATTTAATGCTTGCCAAACTCTCTTGAACCGATCTAGTACTGGATTTTGATTTATTGCTTGCCAAACATTCTTTGATAGCGCTTACACTGGGGTCAGATCTATTGCTTGCCAGACTCTCTTGAACAGAGCTAGCATTGGATTTCGATTCAGTGCTTGCCAAACTATCTTGGACAGATCTTGTACTAAGTTTTGATTTATAGCTTGTCGAACATTCTTTGATGGCGCTTAAACTGGGGCCAGATCTATTGCTTGCCAGATTCTCTTGAACAGAACTAGCATTGGACTGCGATTCAGTGCTTGCCAAACTATCTTGTACAGATCTAGTACTGGATTTTAATTTATAGCTTGCCAAACATTCTTTGATAGCGCTTACACTGGGGTCAGATTTATTGCTTGCCAGACTCTCTTGAACAGAGCTAGCATTGGATTTCGATTCAGTGCTTGCCAAACTATCTTGTATAGATCTTGTACTAAGTTTTGATTTATAGCTTGCCAAACATTCTTTTATGGCGCTCAAACTGGGGCCAGATCTATTGCTTGCCAGATTCTCTTGAACAGAGCTAGTATTGGACTTCGATTCAGTGCTTGCCAAACTATCTTGTACAGATCTTGTATTAGGTTTTGATTTATAGCCTGCCAAACATTCTTTGATGGCGCTTAAACTGGGGCCAGATCTATTGCTTGCCAGATTCTCTTGAACAGAGCTAGCATTGGACTTCAATTCAGTGTTTGCCAAACTATCTTGTACAGATCTTGTACTGAGTTTTGATTTATAGCTTGCCAAACATTCCTTTATGGCACTTAAACTGAGGTCAGATCTATTGCTTGCCAAACTATTTTGAACAGAGCTAGCACAGGGGTCAGATTTATTGCTTGCCAAACATTCTTTGATGGCGCTTACACTGGGGTCAGATCTATTGCTTGCTAGACTCTCTTGAACAGAGCTTATATAGGACTCTGATTTAGTGCTTTCCAAACTATCTTGAACGGGTCTAGTACTGGATTTTAATTTATAGCTTGCCAAACATTCTTTTATGGCGCTTAAACTGGGGACGGATCTATTGCTTGCCAGATTCTCTTGAACAGAGCTAGCATTGGACTTCGATTCAGTGCTTGCCAAACTATCTTGTAAAGATCTTATACTGAGTTTTGATTTATAGCTTGCCAAACATTCCTTTATGGCACTTAAACTGAGGTCAGATCTATTGCTTACCAAACTATCTTGAACAGAGCTAGCACAGGGGTCAGATTTATTGCTTGCCAAACATTCTTTGATGGCGCTTACATTGGGGTCAGATCTATTGCTTGCTAGACTCTCTTGAACAGAGCTTGTATAGGACTCTGATTTAATGCTTTCCAAACTATCTTGAACAGATCTAGTACTGGATTTTGATTTATAGTTTGTCAACCATTCTTTAATGGCGCTTACGCTGGGGTCAGATTTATTACTTGCCAAACTCTCTTGAACAGAGGTAGCACTGGGGTCGAATTTATTGCTTGCCAAACATTCTTTAATAGCACTTACACTGGGGTTGGATCTATTGGTTGCCAAACTCTCTTCAACAGAGCTAGCATTGGACTTTGATTTTGTGCTTGCCAAACTCTCTTGAACAGTGTTAGCACTGGATTTATAGCTTACCATGTTTTCTTTAATGATGCTTACACTTCGATTGGATATATTGCTTGCCGAACTGTCTTGGACAGAGCTAGCACTTGATTTTGATTTAATGGCGCTTACACTGGGATCAGATTTATTGCTTGCCAAACTCTCTTCAACAGATCTAGCACAGGGGTTGGATTTATTGCTTGCCAAACATTCTTTAATAGCGCTTACACTGGGGTTGGATTTATTGCTTGCCAAACTCTCTTGAACAGTGCTAGCACAGGGACCGGATTTATTTGTTGCCAAATATTCTTTTATGGCGCTCACACTTGGGTAGAATTGATTGCTTGTCAAACTCTCTTGAATAGAGCTAGCGCTGGATTTTGATTTATTGTTTGCCAAACATTCTTTTATGGTGCTTACACTGGGGTTAGATGTATTGCTTGCCAAACTCTCTGCAACATAGCTATCATTGGACTTTGGTTTTGTGCTTGCCAAACGTTCTTCAACAGAGCTAGCATCGGGCTTTGATTTAATGCTTGCCAAACTATCTTGAACAGATCTAGTACTGGATTTTGATTTATAGCTTGTCAAATATTCTTTTTTGGCGCTTATACTAGGGTCAGATTTATTGCTTGTCAAACTCTTTTGAACAAATCTAGCACTGGATTTTGATTTATTATTTGCCAAACATTCTTTTATGGCGCTTACGCTGGGGTCAGATTTATTACTTACCAAACTCTCTTGAACAGAGCTAGTACAGGGGTCGGATTTATTGCTTGCCAAACATTCTTTGATAGCGCTTATACTGGGATCAGATCTATTGCTTGCCAAACTCTCTTGAACAGAGCTAGCATTGGACATTGATTTATTGTTTGCCAAACATTCTTTTATGGTGCTTACACTGGGATCAGATCTATTGCTTGCAATACTTGCTTCAACAGAGCTAGCATTGGACTTTGATTTTGTGCTCGCCAAACTCTCTTGAACAGTGTTTGCACTGGATTTTGATTTATGGCTAACCAAGCTTTCTTTAATGACGCTTACACTTCGATTGGATATATTGCTTGCCGAACTGACTTGGGCAGAGCTAGCACTTGATTTTGATTTTATGGCGCTTACACTGGGATCAAATTTATTGCTTGCCAAACTATCTTGAACAGAGTAAGCACAGGAGTCGGATTTATTGCTTACCAAACATTCTTTAATAGCGCTTACACTAGGGTTGGATTTATTGCTTGCCAAACTCTCTTGAACAGAGCTAGCATTGGACTTTGATTTAATGCTTGCCAAACTATCTTGAACAAATCTAGTACTGGATTTTGATTTATAGCTTGTCAAACATTCTTTTATGGCGCTTACACTGGGATCAGATTTATTGCTTGCCAAACTATCTTGAACAGTGCTAGCACAGGGGTCGGATTTATTGCTTGCCAAACATTCTTTAATAGCGCTCACACTAGGGTTGGATTTAATGCTTGCCGAACTATCTTGAACAGATCTATTACTGGATTTTAATTTATAGCTTGTCAAACATTCTTTTATGGCGCGTACACTGAGGTCAGATTTATTGCTTGCCAAACTCTCTTGAACAGAGCTAGCACAGGGGTCGAATTTATTGCTTGCCAAATTATCTTGAACAGGTCTAGTACTGGATTTTGATTTATTGTTTGCCAAACATTCTTTTATGGCGCTAACACTGAGGTCAGATCTATTGCTTGCCAGACTGTCTTCCACAGAGCTAGCATTGGACTCTGATTTTGTGCTTGACAATCTCTCTTGAATAGGGCTAGCACTGGATTTTGATTTACTGCTTGTCACACTGTCTTGAAAACAGCTGCCATTGGACTTTGATTTAGTGTTTGCCAAAGTATCTTGAACAGATTTAGTATTAGCATTTGATTTATAGCTTGCCAAACATTCTTTAATGGCGCTTACACTGGGTTTGGGTCTATTGCTTGAAGAACTCTCTCGAACAGAGCTAGTATTGGACTTTGATTTTGTGTTTGACAATCTTTCTTGAATTGGGCTTGCACTGAATTTTGATTTATTGTTTGTCAAACATTCTGTTATGGCGCTTACACTGGGGTCAGATTTGCTTGCCAAACTATCTTGAACAGAGCTAGCATTGGACTTTGATTTTGTACTTGCCAAACTCTCCTGAACAGTGCTAGCACAGGGACCGGATTTATTGCTTGCCAAACATTCTTTAATAGCGCTTTCTCTAGGGTTGGATTTATTGCTTGCCAAACTCTCTTGAACAGATCTAGCACTGGATTTTGATTTATTGTTTGCCAAACTATCTTGAACAGATTTAGTATTAGCTTTTGATTTATTGCTTGCCAAACATTCTTTAAAAGCGCTTACACTGGGGTTGGATTTATTGCTTGCCGAATTCTCTTGAGCAGAGCTAGCATTGGACTTTGATTTAATGCTTGCCAAACTATCTTGAACAGATCTAGTACTGGATTTTGATTTATAGCTTGTAAAACATTCTTTTATGGCGCTTATACTAGGGTCAGATTGATTGCTTGCCAAACTCTCTTGAACAGAGCTAGCACAGGGGTCAGATTTATTGCTTGCCAAACATTCTTTGATAGCGCTTACACTGGGATCAGATCTATTGTTTGACAGACTCTCTTGAACAGAGCTAGCATTGGACTTTGATTTTGTGTTTGAAAATCTTTCTTGAATAGGGCTTGCACTGAATTTTGGTTTATTGCTTGCCAAACTATCTTGAACAGATTTAGTATTAGCTTTTGATTTATTGCTTGCCAAACATTCTTTAATAGCGCTTACACTGGGGTTGGATTTATTGCTTGCCGAATTCTCTTGAGCAGAGCTAGCATTGGACTTTGATTTAATGCTTGCCAAACTATTTTGAACAGATCTAGTACTGGATTTTGATTTATAGCTTGTCAAACATTCTTTTATGGCGCCAGATTTATTGCTTGCCAAACTCTCTTGAACAGAGCTAGCACAGGGGTCGGATTTATTGCTTGCCAAACATTCTTTAATAGCGCTTACACTGGGATCAGATCTATTGTTTGCCAGACACTCTTGAACAGAGCTAGCATTGGACTTTGATTTTGTGCTTGACAATCTCTCTTGAATAAGGCTAGCACTAGATTTTGATTTATTGCTTGTCAAACTTTCTTGAATAGAGCTAGCATTGGACTTTGATTTATTGCTTGCCAAACTATCTTGAACAGATTTATTGCTTGCCACACATTTTTTAATGGCGCTTACACTGGGGTTGGGTCTATTGCTTGCCGAACTCTTTTGAACAGAGCTAGCATTGTATTTTGATTTTGTGCTTGACAATCTCTCTGGAATAGGGCTAGCACTGAATTTTGATTTATTGTTTGTCAAAAATTCTGTTATGGCGCTTACACTGGGGTCAGATTTGCTTGCCAAACTATCTTGAACAGAGCTAGCATTGGACTTTGATTTTGTACTTGCCAAACTCTCCTGAACAGTGCTAGCACAGGGACCGGATTTATTGCTTGCCAAACTATCTTGAACCAAGTTAACATTGGATTTGAATTTAGTGCTTGCCAAACATTCTTTAATGGTACTTACACTGGAGTTTGATTTATTGCTTGCCAAACATTTTTCAATTGCGGTTACACTGAGGTCACATCTATTGCTTGCCAAATATTCTTGAACGGTAGTTACACTGGGGTCATATCTATTGCTTGCCAAACATTCTTGAATGGTTACACTGGGGTCACATCTATTGCTAACCAAATATTCTTGAAGGGTGGTTACACTGGGGTCATATCTATTGCTTGCCAAATATTCTTGAACGGTGGGTACACTGGGGTCATATCTATTGCTTGCCAAACATTCTTGAATGGTGGTTACACTGGGGTCACATCTATTGCTTGCCAAACATTCTTGAATGGTGGTTACACTGGGGTCGCATCTATTGCTTGCCAAACATTCTTGAATGGTGGTTACACTGGGGTCACATCTATTGCTTGCCAAATATTCTTGAACGGTAGTTACACTGGGGTCATATCTATTGATTGCCAAATATTCTTGAACGGTGGTTACACTGGGGTCACATCTATTGCTTGCCAAATATTCTTGAACGGTAGTTACACTGGGGTCACATCTATTGCTTGCCAAATATTCTTGAACGGTAGTTACACTGGGGTCATATCTATTGATTGCCAAACATTCTTGAATGGTGGTTACACTGGGGTCATATCTATTGCTTGCCAAACATTCTTGAATGGTGGTTACACTGGGGTCGCATCTATTGCTTGCCAAACATTCTTGAATGGTTACACTGGGGTCACATCTATTGCTTGCCAAATATTCTTGAACGGTGGTTATACTGGGGTCATATCTATTGCTTGCCAAATATTCTTGAATGGTGGTTACACGGGGGTCATATCTATTGCTTGCCAAATATTCTTGAACGGTGGTTACACTGGGGTCACATCTATTGCTTGCCAAACATTCTTGAACGGTGGTTACACTGGGGTCACATCTATTGCTTGCCAAATATTCTTGAATGGTGGTTACACTGGGGTCGGATCTATTGCTTGCCAAACATTCTTGAACGGTGGTTACACTTGGGTCACATCTATTGCTTGCCAAATATTCTTGAACGGTAGTTACACTGGGGTCATAACTATTGCTTTCCAAATATTCTTGAACAGTGGTTACACTGGGGTTATATCTATTGCTTGCCAAATATCCTTGAACAGTGGTTACACTGGGGTCACATCTATTGCTTGGCAAATATTCTTGAACGGTATTTACACTGGAGTCATATCTATTGCTTGCCAAACATTCTTGAATGGTGGTTACACTGGGGTCATATCTATTGCTTGCCAAATATTCTTGAAGGGTAGTTACACTGGGGTCATATCTATTGCTTGCCAAATATTCTTGAACAGTAGTTACACTGGGGTCATATCTATTGTTTGCCAAATATTCTTGAATGGTGGCTACACTGGGGTCGGATCTATTGCTTTCCAAACTATCTTGAACAGAGCTAGCACTGGAGTTTGATTTATTGCTAGCCAAACATTCTTTAATGGCGCTTACACTGGAGTCGGATTTATTGTTTGCCAAACATTTATCAACTGCGGTTACACTGGGGTCATAACTATTGCTTGCCAAACATTCTTGAACAGTGGTTACACTGGGGTCATATCTATTGCTTGCCAAACATTCTTGAATGGTGGTTACACTGGGGTCACATCTATTGCTTGGCAAATATTCTTGAACGGTTGTTACACTGGGGTCATATCTATTGCTTGCCAAACATTCTTGAATGGTGGTTACACTGGGGTCACATCTATTGCTTGCCAAATATTCTTGAAGGGTAGTTACACTGGGGTCATATCTATTGCTTGCCAAATATTCTTGAACAGTAGTTACACTGGGGTCATATCTATTGTTTGCCAAATATTCTTGAATGGTGGCTACACTGGGGTCGGATCTATTGCTTTCCAAACTATCTTGAACAGAGCTAGCACTGGAGTTTGATTTATTGCTTACCAAACATTCTTTAATGGCACTTACACTGGAGTCGGATTTATTGTTTGCCAAACATTTATCAACGGCGGTTACACTGGGGTCATAACTATTGCTTGCCAAACATTCTTGAATGGTGGTTACACTGGGGTCATATCTATTGCTTGCCAAACATTCCTGTACCGTGGTTACACTGGGGTCGGATCTGTTGCTTGCCAAACTCTCTTGAACAGAAGGAACACTGGAGTTTGATTTATTATTTATCAAACATTTCAACTGGGTTATAGCATCAGATTCATCGGAGTCAACAGTAGCATTTGAGTGATTGAGTCTCGAATCTTGTAACTGAATAATATCATCAGATTCTACTTCAATACTAGGAGTTTTTACCTTTATAGCTTCATTAGAGCCAACACTGGAATCTGGATGAATTACTCCCAAATCTAAAGAAAATTCAGTTGATTGTATGTTGGATCTTGTATTACTGTTGTATGTTCTGATTACCGCAGATGTTTCATCAAACCCAATGCTTGAATTTGGATCATATATTATCAAATCTGTTAACGAGATCAGGTCATCATCGGTGCTAGGAGTCGCTGCGTCTTGAGATTCAATAGAAAAATCGCTTTCCGACTCTGTTAAAAAACCACAGTCATCCAACCCAGACCTTTCGAAAAAAATTACATCGTCAGATAGGTCGATCCGTGTCGATGTTCGTTTGTAGAATAAGTCGTGTAAAACTTTCTGAGCGCTTTCTAGATTGACTACGAAGTCGAAGGATTTATCTAGGGTGCAGATGCAGTCTAAGCACACTGTGCTGGGAAGTTTTTCATCGTTGAAATCTAGAACGGTGTCGAGTTTTGCCAAGTGTTCTATTACCTCGTCTCGCTTTATCATATCGCATTCTAGGTCGACTTGTTTGCTGTTGTGCTTCGATTCCGCGCAAAGTCTGCAAATAACAATGCCGGAACTCATAGTAAACTACACACATTTCACACCACACTTATGTAAATAAACAAAACAGTCAAAACATTTTCTTCAATTGGTTTGGTTTAGTAATTTTATTGTTTTATTCTTCTTCTTTTTATCTTTCAATCATTTTTTTCGGATGGCTGCCACACGCAAGACCGTCAAACGCAAGTCAAGCGGCTGCGTTTTAGGCGTTGACAATCGCCTCGCGTTTGACAGAGCGTTTGACGCACGCAGGCTTGGCTTTTGTCAAACCTTCTGCTTGGTGTTCTATGGCTTGGTGGTTGTATCAGTCTGTGGGCCAGGTCAGCCAAGCCAATGGTGCGTAGGGACACGGTATCGAATAGAAAGTATCGATACTGTACTCATGAGTAGTATATAGAAAAAAAGTTTTGTACTCATAAAAGTATCGAAGCAAAAGTATCGATACTTCAATATCAGCCAGTAAATAACGTCAGCTTAACCTCAGTAGAACAGGAAATGAAAAAACAAATAGTATTATGACACAAATACAATAATAGAAAAGGCAACTGTAACTTTTATTATATTTAATAAATAAAAATTATTAATTAAATAGTAAATATGTTCAATTATTTTTAATTAAAATAATGAATTTGAATAAATATTAGGAAACTGAAAGTAAAATAAATTTAAGCATTAATTTGTATCATAAAATACGGTCAAATTCAAATTCAAATTATTTATTTCGGTTATTCACCACAATTGTTAGTAAACCTACCTATTTTAGATACTATGTTAGTATAGTAACCATAACAACAAAATTTCTATTCATGTCAACTTCAATTCAAATAAATTATTATTACTGCTAAATGCAAATGGGGTAATTTCTAAGATTATCCATTTAAAAATTAATTTCTTATTCGATACGATACCTGTAAAAAGCACTCATTGAGTAAAAGTATCGAGTACAAAAGTATCAGTATCTATACTTATACTTATATACTTATTGCTTATATTACTTATTACTTATTACTTTATTTATTTATTTTATTTATATATCATACTAAAATAAAAAATTATAAAGAGGAAAACTTTGTTTGTTTGTATTGAATAGGCTCCGAAACTACTAAACCGATTTGAAAATTTTTTTCACCATTTGAAAGCTACATTATCCACGAGTAACATAAGCTACATTTTATTTTGGAAAAAAATAGAATAATTGGGTTTTTCGGACACAAGGTGTAAAAAATCAACCAGAAAAGTTACTTATTTTGCGTACGCTGCCTAAACTATAAAAGATAGAACCATAAAATGTTCTAAATAATTGTAGATCTTACAAATACCTACAAAAAAGTCCGCGACACACTATACCTATCTATGTCGAGTGAGGCACAACAACCATTTTTTTATTTAAAAATCTTGAATTATTTTTGGACTACATTTAAACGCAATTATTTTACTCATACTATTAATCCTTATCAAAATAAATTATTTTATCACTAAGTACAGTTCATGTAGATAATATTTGGTCTTTGAATGATTAAAATTGGACGTTTGGTTTTGAAGTTATGGTGAAATTAAAATATTACGATTTCTGCTGCACGGCCCGTTGCGTATTAGTCGATACATATACCAAAATAGCATTTTTTTAAATTTTTGTCTGTTTGTCTGTCTGTCTGTCTATTTGTTCCGGGTAATCTCTGGAACGGCTGGACCGATTTCGACGGAACTTTCACTGGCAGATAGCTAATGTAACAAGGAGTAACTTAGGCTACTTTTTATCCCGAAAAAATAACGGAAACGGATAAAAACTGCCACGTGGGCGAAACTGCGAACAGCCGCTATTTTATGCCGTATTAACGCTATCTGTTGGCGACATCGAGTACTACTTCAGTTAAGATTTGTAAGTAAACATGTTTACCGCCCAACGAAGTGGGCACGGGTCAGCTAGTCGAAAATAAATGTACTCGATACCACAAAGTATCGATACTTTTTTCGTGTCCCTAATGGTGCGTGATTCTATTTTATTTATTTGTATAGAATCTCAAATAATGCCTCTATCGCCATGAATTCCACCGATAACTTATACTGCCGCTTCTGCGCGGAGCCCAAAAGCTCTGAAAAGCTGGTGAACTTGCAGACTGATGTGAAGAAACAGGACGAAGTATTAGCAAAGTTGACGCTACTGAATGCGATGAACATCGACATCTCAGACCGAGATTCACTTCCAAAGACCATTTGTTTCGTGTGCTTCGACTCTCTAAACAAAGCTTATGATTTCTTCGAGGGCGTGAAGCGTGCCCAAAGTGTCCTAATTACGTTATTCACTCAGAACGACCATGGCAAATGTGATGAATCTGATGATGAAACATACGATGATTTAATAAGTTCTGATGCTGTTGGGGATGTATCGGTGAAGATTGAGAAGATTCCTGAGGGCTTGGACGTGAAGCAAGAGCCTAAGGAGGAGAAGGAACTGGAGGATGATGTGATTTCATTAAACGTTAACGAAATTCTCGGCGCAGCACTCTGTAATTCCTTTACGTCAAACCTAGAGATTTATGCTAAGGAGGTGGCTAATGTGTCCGAGGTACCTAAGAAGAACGTGATTTCGTGGGATGACTACCCTTGGATCTGCGCTTTCTGTAGTATTGAGTTCATGTGTCTGGATATGTTACGGTGAGTTTCCAACAACAATGCCTAACTAAAGAAAAAGGAAAGAAATAACTTGAATCTGTTTCTTAGTACCAATTAGTTCTAACTCAAGGTTCTTTGATGGGGTAGCCAGAGGTACATCCAAATATTACATTTGGCCATTTGGCACATACCGACATTCTGTTGTTATTATTCCATACACGATGGGTTGCAAGCCCATTGCCGCTGTTAGAACACAAACTGGTTTCATGATGTTTAGTGCACAACCAGATTTGAACCCACAACCTTAAGAATTTCTGATCCAAAGTATGTAAAGTCACTCCCACTAGACCACAGGTACACTGTTGAATATAGCCATACATTTAATTATTACTGTTACATTATAAGCCTACTGACAAGCTCTTTTGACAAAGATCTTAGGCAACTATGTTCATGAGCCAGTTTCATAGAAGCTTCAAACTGGTGCTGAGACTTAACTAGCTTTATTTAATTTATTTATTTTATTAAGGATTGTCAAGAAATAATACACAAAGCTTAGACTAAACTCAAACAAAAACAATGTCCCGCCCTGTGCTTATCCACTTAAGGCAACTAATACTAAACTAATACTAGGCACTTAATATAAGTCTACATTGAATTATTTAAATTATTATTTTAAATGCATTATTTATTTTAAATCTTTTTATTAGTTAATTCAATTTACAAAAAAGAAACAAAAAATAAAAATATTACAGAAAATTACAGCTAATACAGGTATTTATAATTGGTATGTACAAAATACATACAGACCATAGCTGAACTGAATTTTTTTTTAAATTTTAAAGAGCCAATAAATGTTATTATTAACCCTCGACACAAAAACGACGAGGTGTTATAAGTTTGATGTGTCTGTGTGTGTCATCATAAGTAGCTCCCGAACCGATTTTGATTTTGTTTTTAGGGTTCCGTACCCAAAGGGTAAAAAGGGACCCTATTACTAAGACTCCACTGTCTGTTTGTCGGTCTGTCACCAGGCTGTACTCATGAACCGTGATAGTATTGTTGGAAATACTTTGAAGTACCTACCGACAACCCCTATAAAAACAGACGACGCGAGGAACGAGGGCTTCTTTCGCTGCGAGCCACCGTGCTGAACGGACGTATTAAGTGTTGCCTATCGTTTTGTTATTTATGTTTTGTATAACCTCTTCTATTTTTGTTCTTATTATCTTTCGTTTTACTGTAATTATTTCTGTTTTGGTTTGACTTTGTTTTTAGGTTAGTAAATTAGTTTTTTTTTAAATAAATTAGCTTTTGATTGCTAAAAGTATTATAAATTTTCACAGATGTATTTCTGTTGCCGCTATGACAACAAATACTAAAAAACAGAATAAAACAAATATTTTAGGAGGCTCTCATTTCAATTTATTCACTTACAAAAATAGCATAACAGAACGAATTCATACAACAAACGTGATTTTTTTGCCGTTTTCTTTATAGATAATGGCACGGAACCCTTCGTGCGCGAGTCTGACTCGCACTTGACCGTTTTTTTTATTGAAGGGGAATTGGTCGGGAGTGTTTTTAGGTATCAAGTTTTTTTTATTTAATCTTGTTTATTTATATGGTTCTGCAGGTCTCATGCAGAGCTGGTTCACGGGAAATGCTCGGCTTTCTACTGTGTGGACTGCAAGGAGTGGAAGAAGGATGACTTTAGTGATTTCATCAAGCATGTTAGAAAACATCGGAAATGCCTAAGGTACGTTTGTTATGCTACAGACTTACACGCACACAGACCCAGGAGGTTACGGGTTCGATTCCCGCCTTGGGCTAAATATTTGTAAGATCTGCAAGTATTTATTCCGTGTGTTCTGGGTATTTAATAAAAAAATATCTATGTATGTAATGTATTGTATTAAGTATATCAGTCATCCAGTACCCATAACACAGCTTAGCTTGGGGCTAGATGGTGCTGTGTGGATTGTCCAGCATTATTTATTATTATTATTATTTACTTTTTTAAAGGAATTTTGCGTCTTCTAAAAACGAAGCCTGTTCTATCAGACCTGTGTTGTCTCAATGCTTACTAATCAACTCGTGAACCGGGAGAGTATGCTACACTGAGAAAAATGGACTTCGAGCCTAAGGTTAAAAAAGTCTCACACCGTTGAATTGTAATTACGCTGGGCGAGTTTGTAAAGCTTACGTTAGTTTTTACCTTTCAAAGTGAATACGTCAAAATGATACCGTCTATTACACTTACACAGAACGACCGGAACAACTTTATGAGGCGTTTCTGTTCGTTGTTACGTTTGGTCGGCCGTAATAACGGCACTTTCCGCTTTTCATTTTTCTCAGTGTAGACCCGTCGGATGTTGGTGCGGCTAACACACCCTGATACAATCCTATATCGAGACGGCTCTCTTTTAACTTTCTAAACAACTCTCTCATAGCTTCTGTCCGGATGCAGTCCATCAAAAGATGTTAAACATCCTCCTTCATCCCACTGAATACGTCTTAAATCTAGGTGAATCTAAGCGCCAGTTCTTCGCGACCAAGCCTAGAAGAACCGGCAAGAAACTTACGGCTTGGTTCCTACCGTTGTTTTGTATGATCCTGTTACAAAATAATAATAATGTAAATAATGAAGCTCCAGTGTGGTGCCAATCTTATGAATGCAAGACAGAAAACATGTTAAGGCAATCATACCAAGAACTTAATATACAACAGAAGTTCAAAAGACAGCACACACTACGCTTCAATAGTAATGCTTACAATCTAATGAATTCAAATAAGAGAATAGTACAGACATTGCAAAACTATATCCTAGCTGTCGATGTTTATCCTCGAATGGGATCCAACCCACAACTTACAGCGCTGCAGGCTGAGCTATTACCAGGTAGACATTAAACGCTTACAGCGTTTGTATGGACATAGTACCAACTTGTTTAACCTTAAGTAATTTTTGTATCTCACTAAGTACTGACATCGCATGTTATTTTCTTTTTTTTGTGAATGCTGTACACACCTGTTAGTGACGGCGCTTGTAATCAATAGTTCCCCCATGTTCATATTTTTTAATATTAAGTATCTGTCGTTGGTGTGTCGAAATAAATAAATAAAATAGTAAAAATACTTACCTTAAGTTATCCTATTCCAGAAACTACTGCCATTACTGCAACGTACGCATTGGAAGCACTGCTGCCCTTAAGGCACACATCAAACAGCATTTCTCCAAGCCTCGGAAGCCATGCCACCTCTGCGGAGAGATCCAGAAGGACGAGGAAGAACTACAACTCCATATACACCAGTACAGTTCCACTAAAACTAAACGAAGACCCAGAAGAAAACCAGGCACACCGATCACAGTCGAGGAACTCACCTGTGGGTTATGCAAGAAAGTCTACAAGAACCCGAACAGCTTAAGAGACCACATGAAGCTTCATACTATTGACAGACGAAGGGACTACACTTGTGAACGATGCGGTAAAATGTTTTATAACAAAGGAACACTCACCTCCCATATAATGTCACATGATAAGGTACGACCACATGTTTGCAGGATCTGTAACAAATCATTTCTCTTCCCAAACATGTTGCGTAGACATGTTGAAATGCATTCTGGGATAAAACCGTTTTCCTGCGAACAATGCGGTCGTTGCTTTCGGCTTCAGTACCAATTAAACGCACATAAAATAGTCCACACTGACTCCATGCCTTATGTATGCCAGTATTGCAATAAAGCATTCCGATACAAGCAGATCTTGAAGAACCATGAACGACAACATACAGGAGCGAAGCCCTACTGCTGTCAGAACTGCGGCATGGAGTTCACGAACTGGTCTAATTACAACAAGCATATGAAGAGACGACACAATACGGATACATCTAAAAAGAAGATCACTCCAGAGGGAGTGTTTCCGATTAATCCAGAAACAGGACAGATTATTCAGCTGGTAGATCCTGTTGGAGCAGCAGAGTGGACCAGTAAGATCATGGTGCCGTGTAAGAGAGGAAAGAAGAAACTTATAAAGGAGGAAAAAGTTTGATAGTACTTCTTTAATCAATCAACTGTTCAATCCTTTTTATGCAACTTATTGATGTATAACAGAGTTTCTTACAAACCAGTGTGCGCTTGACACAAAATACAAAGCAAGACTGGAAAATCACTCGAATAAACTGACCAGGACATTAGTAAATGTACTCGAAACTGTGAAACGCCTAAAGTTATGGCATGTCCTCGACTTGGACCAGAGGGCGGATTCTGAGTTTTTTTTGTTTTGCGGATATCGGATTTCGGTTTGCTAGCTCGAACTTTTTGTATGAAGAAATGATAAGCGCCCCTGGCGGTCCATGGGGGTACTAGCGTATCTCCATACAAAAAGTTAGAGCTCGCAAAACGTAAACAACTCAGAATCCGCCCTCTGAAGACCTAACCAGTCCCAAAATAAACGGGCCGCTTCATTGGAAGCACACCCTAACCAAAATACCTAGCCGACTGCAGATTTAAGAAAAAAAAACTTATTGATGAACCTGGTCCACCTGATGTTAAGTAGTCGTCAACAGCCTTAATAAGTTCACGGAGGCGTTCCACATATTTGGAAGGGTCACCAAACTTGGCAGTCAGATTGGTGTTGTGCTCAGGTGCACCATCCATTTACTGGTGTTTCCATTTGTTATCCATAGGGGATTATGGAAGGCCACTAGTCAAGTGGTAACCATTACTTATAACAAAGCATTGCCTCGCAGGTCACGCTGGAACCTGATACATAAATGTTAAGGTTCATGTGCCTGTAATAACCGGCACCCACATCCTTCAAATCGGAACACAGCAAGCTGCTTGGCGGAAAAATCGATGGTAGTATTCCAGATAAACCCTTCACAAGGAGCTCTACTACTACTACAAAAAAAACATTCTCGGCTCATAGCAGTCCTAAGCCATTGATTGAGGTCTATTACTAAATGTACTTTCAGAGTTGGATACTTTTCCTATTGTGAATATGCTACCAAATAGCACAGACAGTAATGTGTATGGGTTATTCCCACAGAGAAAACTTTGGAAACTGCAAGTACTTCCTTATTTATCAGTATTACATGTTATCATGCACAGATTTGCTATATACATAGTTATAAAATAAGTTTAAGTTTTTAAAATACTGACTTAAGTTATTACATATTTATACATTAGGTGCCATTTTAAAAAGAAAATGAACTATGTTTATATTTAAATTGAAGTGTGCCTTGTAAGGAATATAATTTATACATATTTAATATTAACTCTTTTTAAGTTGAATGTGATTTGAGATTTTTAATTGTTGAACTCGCAAATTGGTTACTTAATACAAAAACATAATGTACATACATAATGTAAGGTTTGTATTAATAAAGTAGACTTTAATTTCAAATGTGTTGATTTTTTTATTCCAAAAGTTATGCACACAAGTGTTTTATCTTGAATTTCGCTCCCACGTCCTTTAAACAGCGACATAGCAAGCTGCTTGGCGGCAGAAATACTATAAATACGTATAATAAATTTACTAAATTAGCAAGTGGTCAGTAATATTTTAATTAATAGAGACAGCACCATCTATTGGCCATGTGTGAGAAGTCAGCAATGTGTCAGGTGTCAGTGCATGGTGAGAGTCACGTGATTTCACAACCATGGGAAAAGACGCCAGGAACATATTGGACGTATAAAATAATGAATAACCGAAAAATCACAACCATGCTAAAACGCAAGCTTTGTTTTTTTTTAGATTAGAAGCTGCCGAAGCTGTTCGACGAATAGTCACCAATTTCTAGGTCGTGCATTCCATTCCATTTCCATGAATTCCTGGCTGCGTATCCTGGCAGCACAATGGAAAATCACAGTCTGTGATTGCCCGAGTTGTGTTTTTCATGATTATTCAAGCATCGAGCGGGCTTGTTATTTCCACTTACTTGCACTTACTCTTGTACGCTACGTCGTCCTATACGTAGCACAAATAAAAAATATTAGTGAAGAAAAAAATATACGAACAATGTAACGAAAGACGAGGCGATATGGCCTTTTGACTTTAGCCTGCCCCGAGAGGAGCAAAAACTAAAAAAAAAACGTACGTCGTAAATCTTTCTTTGAACAAAAATCTTGTTGTGATTGTGATGTGAATTGTGAAAAAAAGAATGTTATAAGTTTTAGCTTTACCTACAAAAATGAATTCTATCAATGTGCACTGCAGATTATGTTCAGAATCAAAGCACAGCCAGAAGCAAGTAGATCTTCAGTCCGACATAGAAAAACGGCGAGAGATTGTCGAAAAATTGACGCGAATAAACGCCCTCACAGAATTTAGCGACACCAAATTACCTTCCACGGTATGCTTAGACTGCATAAGAACGTTGAACAAGTGCTTTGACTTTGTGGTCAGCATAGAAAGCGCTCAAAAAACCCTTGTCGAAATATTCTCGAAGCACAATGTGAAAAAAGAACATCAATCGGACGACGAAGGTCCTTGTGAAAAGGATGACACTGAGCGCTCTGAAGGTGACTTGCCAATGGACCAGGATTCAGATAGCATTCAAATCAAGGTTGAGGTTGTAAAGCCAGAAGACATTATCAAAATTAAAACTCCAATAAGTTCAGAGAAGGCAAAAAAAGTCAAAAAGAGCAGTTCGTTAGACTCAGTGCCCTTAGCTCGTCTGAAACAGACCTGGGAAGACTATCGTTGGCTATGTACCTTCTGCCAGACACATTTCAAGAACATTGAAGAATTGCAAATTCACTCCATTGCAGTTCACAATTCTTGCAACCCATATCGCTGCACAGACTGTAAACTTCGGAAGCAATCCTTGGACCAATTCCTGATCCACATTCAAAAACATAACAAAAATCTGAAATATTCTTGCTACAAGTGTTACAAGAAATTTAGAACCATGTCTGGCAGTTTAAAGCATCGTAAATCACACATCGGAACAGATTTAAGCTGTGCTGGATGTAATTCTACATTTAAAACAAAAGAGGAACTAAAGATTCATCAAGACGCTTACTTCATGTTTAAAATGAAGAACAAAATTGAGATACCCCCGGCAACATTTGATGGACAGAAATGTTTGATTTGTTCAAAAACATTTAAAAACAAAGGCAATGTTAAACTGCACTACCTGCGCATGCACTCATCGAAGCATCAAGACCATGTCTGCGAGATTTGTGGCAAGGCTTTCTACGATAAACACAATCATGCCACACACATGTTGCACGTCCACACTGATTACCGACCACATAAATGCCACATCTGCCAGCTCGGCTTCAAAACCATCAAAAGCTTGAAAGACCACACTGGAAGGCACTTCAACGAAAAGCCGTTAGCATGTGACAAGTGCGGAAAGAACTTCCGGTTGCAAAAGCATTTGAAGAAACACAGTGTGATTCACACCGACCAGCTTCCCTTCCAATGCAGTTACTGTGATAAACGATTTCAAAGGAAACAGTACTTGACTAATCATCTGATGCAGCATACTGGAGAGAGGCCCTACTCCTGTGAGCCGTGCCAACTGCACTTTACGAGTTGGGGGAACTACAATAAGCACATGATTTGTCGCCACAACCAAGACACTGCTCGGAAGAAAGCTGTGCTGGTTGATGAACTCTGAGCTGGCTAAAATTTCAATAGCACTTAAGGTTTATGCTATAAATCCTTCGATTAATTATACCTATATGACAGGTCACATACAAAATCAAAGCTAAAAGCTGTCCGCGTGAATAACGCGTACGATATTCACTTTTGAAGTGCGCTCTTATTTACCGAGACGGATTTTTTGTGACGACATAGGGGTATAATAATTGATCGAAGTATAAAGCACAGCGCTAGTAGCATTATGATGTGCGTGGTTGGTATTCGGTGTACCGCCGCTACTAGACCGCTGTTGCGTTGCTGTGGTGTGCTGTGGCCATTTTAAAAGAAAGGAAATTCATCTATTTATCCTCTTTAAACAATAGAGCGACATGGTCAGAGGGTGGATGCAGTGGATAGTGCAGTAGGATATAAAGAGGGTGGTAGTTTTTTGCATGTCAGAGCCATCTCTGGCCAGTTATGGGAAGTGCTATGGGCAACTAGGCACTGACATGATTGAGTTGCAACTAAGCTCCCTAGAGGGCGCTTATCGCGACCATTAACAAAAAGCCCGCTATTGTTTAGCATTATTATTATTATTGTTCTAAGGTTATAGATTTATATTCCATTATGAATTAAATATTGGTGTGGAAAATATTATTTTATTTTATCCTTCTGGATGGAAATAACCCTGCATTGTGAGTGCTGGTAGGTTATTTAGTTTTTATGTTTATCCTGCGAATAGTGGAAATGCAAAAGTAGGTAGGTACCTAGGTACTCGAAATCGAAAGTGAGTTAGGTAGGTACCTACCTATGTGTTCGCCATAGAAACTCGGAATTAAAATAAAAAGTAAACAGGCCTTTGCAGTGGATGACTTAATCGTGCCTCTATGTACGGGACGCTCTGTAGTGTCTGGGACTGGATGTTAGATGGAGTAGGTAGGCTTGCCCAGCACTATTCAGCCTATTACATGGTCAATACGTGCGGAGCTAGCTAAGCAACGGGTTTCCTCACGTTGTTTTCCTTCACCGTTGAGAGCACTGCTATTGCGCACATAAGTTTTTCTATAAAATTAATTGCTGCACAAGATTCGAACCCACGACCGTAGGACCAGAAGGCAGGGTCACTTCCACTAGACCCAACGGCGCTCTTTATTAGAATAGTTCACTGAATATAAGTACTTACAGGTACACCACTTTTTTATCCTAAAAATTCACACGGCTAAAATCTGAACCCGCTAGTCCCTTCTTACTTTGATAACAGCAGAAAAACCGCCACAAAGCCAGTGAAACTACAGGAAGTTGCTACTAGGTACAGTCAACATAAAAAGGTATAGTGATAGGATAAAGTTTCAAAGTGACAACTTTTTCCTTTTTCTATCTACACCTGAGAGACAAAGTACCTATATCCCGGAAAGCATGAATGCCAACCTAGTGATACTACTTTTGAATAATATAAAGTTTGTACACCTAGTGTATTCACCTAGATTTAAGACGTTTCAAGATGATCCCTGCGGATATTACTGAATAAATGCCTTTTGACTTTGACTTTGTGGTTTTTGGAAACGGAATTTCAAATTTCATGGTTTTGCTTTTGTTTCTTTCTGATCAGCAATCTAGTGTGGGCTCTGTCAGGCTGTTGAGAGAATCATAAAGAAAACAACCTTTTTTGTACCTTTTATTTAATCCAGTCTACTAAAATGTATTTTTACAAATATACAGACATATATGTACTGTAAAACACAACGAATAATTCCTACTTAAAATAAAATATAAACTACTTACAGTACCTACTTATCAACCTAAGAACATAATATATTTAAACGATAAAACTCAAAATAAAATCATATTTACGCTGTTGACTGTAAAAATGCCATAAAAAGAATTTTTTTTATGACATGAACATGCTTTTCTCCTTGTGATACATAATTCATTTTTTTATTTTTGTTAGGTATAACTACAATTATCATTTAACAGGACTATAAAATAATGCTACCTAACTTACATGGTTATACCACCGTTTATTTCACATAATGTGACTGAGGCAGACAGAGAAGACACTAACTTCTGTAACACAGATCATTGTACCTAGCTCAGTAGTCAGGGACTTCAAAGGATGTCTTTTACAAAAACCTTGTCAATAAACAAATTTTATTATTATTTTTTATCATTGCTAAGAACATGAAAGTTCACAACCTGAAAAGAAGCTGGCATAATCTAATATTTCCCATTTTATTTTCTTAGAAAGCTACCTGAGAAATAAGTCTTTCCTTGCATTATTTCATTCTAGTCCAAAGTCCATAAACATGCTGATAAAAAATCTTGAATAATTCCAGTATCCGTAACCTACCTAATCCTAACATGATAAAAATATTGCTTTTGAAAATGTGCTCATGACATAATTTTCAAAACACTAACACCATTTATTACTAAGAGCTTAGAAAAAACTTGACTGTTAATCAACTTTTGCTGCCAACAGTAATTTTTCAGTTAGAAGTCTCTACATCATTTTCAGTTTTGACCACACTCTGATCTGAAGTTTGAACAGTTTTTTTTGATCGCCCCCTTCTACCGAGCATTATCTTCTTCTTCCACTCTAGAACCTGTTTTGTCTCCGGCTGGAAAATCACTTCTCCTGTGCTTGGATCAATTGGATACACTCCATCTGGCGTGTGCTTCTTTTTAGATGTGTCGTGGTTATGCTTGCGCTTCATATGCTTGTTATAATTTGACCAGTTGGCAAAGTCCCGTTGGCATGCGTCACATGAATAGGGCTTAACTCCAGTGTGTAACCTCTCATGATTATTAAGTATTGATTTAAACCTGAATCGTTTCTCGCAATGAGGGCACTCATAGGGCAACGAGTCCGTGTGGATGATGCTATGGTTTTTAAGTTGCTTCAGCAACCGGAAACAGCGTCCACATTGATCACAAGAAAAAGGTTTATCGTTATTATGAATTCCGATGTGGTGTTTTAATCGTGTGCTAGTTTTGAAACCAAGCTTACAGATTTCACATTTGTGTGGCCGATCATCAGTGTGCATTAACATGTGACATGCTAAATTATGCTTTTGGAAGAAGCATTTGCCACAAATTTCACATATATGTTCTCTTTTCCTTTCCGTGTGGGTTAAGAGATGTATATTGAGATTGCTACGGTTTTTAAACGATTTAGAGCAATCAGGACAAGTCAACTCGCCCTCTTTCAGTTGTGGTAAAGATCTTGGATACTTCACTTTAAAAAATGTTTCCTTATGCTGGAGCACCTCCTCGCTGGTCTTAAAAGTTGAACAGCATCCGGGACAGTTAAATTCAGCATTGAAATGGGTTTTGTTATGAGCTCTAGCCAAATGCATAGTCTTGAACTGCTTTAAACATTTGAAGCACGAGTATTTCAGATGTTGTTTGTGTTTTTGAACATGAATTATGAATTTTTTTAAGCTTTCCTTGCGAATTCTGCAATCTGTACATCGGTATGGGTTGCAGCTGGTATGGACAGTACTTGAATGCGTAAACAATTCATCAATTGTCGGGAACAAGGTCTCACAATAGGTGCAGAGCCAGTTATAGTTTTCCCATGTCTGTTTCAGCTGAGATAAGGGCATGGAGTCTAGGGACCCGCTTTTCTTGACCTTAGATGGAGTTTTTACCTTTTTAAGCTCAATAACGACGGTATCAGATTCTGTTTTGATATGAATGTCCGGTTCTACTCCTGCCATCGAACTTTCACCATCAGAACATTCAGAGCGGGCTTCCTGTTTCACATTTTGTAGGTAGAAAATATCATTGAGAACAGTTTGCGCACACTCTATACTGACTACGAAGTCAAAGCATTTGTTTAGAGAGCAAATGCATTCTAAACAGACCGTGCTGGGCAGTTTACTATCAATAAATTCTGTGTGAGTGTTGAGCCGTCCCAATTTTTCGATCACCTCGCTGTATTTCTCAGAGTCGCACTGGAGATCTACTTGTTTGTTAATGGGCTTAAGTTCTGCACAAAGTCGGCAGAAGACATTGCCGGAATTCATTGGAAAATCTCAAAATTAGTAACAAATATAAAAAAGAAACCACACCACACGTAAACATCCCAAATAGTCACCACAGAATGCGAATGCTATTAGAAAAGGTAGGTACTTTGTGTCTGTGGTAAATCGGTGACGTTGAAAATCACAGAAGAAATAATTCCATTAATAAGTCCACAACACAGACTAAGTTTCTGTAGATACCTAGCTGTACAAAAAACAGCTATGTGTAATGTAAAACCAACCAAGTGCAAGTGTGACTCGCGCATGAAGGGTTCCCCATTATCTATATTAAAAAAACGGCAAAAAAATCACGTTTACTGTATAATGCCTTTATATACTATAATAAATATGCCTCTTAAAATATTTATTTTATTCTGTTTTTTAGTATTGTAGTAGGTATGTTTTTTATTATCAGAAATACATCATCTATGAAAATTTCAACTCTCTAACTATCAATGTTCATGAATGAGATACAGTCTGGTGACTGACAGAGATAGACAGCGGAGCCTTAGTAATAGGGTCCCGTTTTACGGAGCCCTAAAAAGTAGCTCGGCCAACAAGAATCTGTTGATGTTGTTCAATCGATCAAGTGGTTTCAGAACAATGCAGCAAAAAAGCAGCTAGGAATTCTAAGAACATTTCTTTTCCATCCGTATTTTTCGCGCAAACTACTCAGTTTAGAAAAAAATGAGATTAGAAACCTCAATATCATTTTTGAAAACCTATTAGATATCCCCCACGTATGGGTTTGATGAAAAAAAATGTTTGAGTTTCAATTCTAAGTATGGGGAACCCCCAAAATTTATTGTTTTTTTCTATTTTTATGTGAAAATCTTAATGCGGTTCACAGAATACATCTACTTACCAAGTTTCAACATTATAGTTTTTATAGTTTCGGAAAAAAGTGGCTGTGACATACGGACAGACAGACACACATGACGAATCCATAAGGGTTCCTTTTTTGCCATTTGGCTACGGAACCCTAAAAAGTACTCTGTGCTACGACTCCGGCGAGTGGCGACTTGCTCGGCGAGTCGGCGAGTACGTGCGGAGTAATAGCGTAGCGTAGCATCCGTCTATAAAAAAGTACTCTGTGCGTAGCATTCAGCCAGCGATCTCGGCGCATCTCGGTCAAGAATTCCGTGAATTTCTGTCTCGGTCCGTCGTCGACGTCGTCGGTCGGACTGATGTACAAAGTACCTTATTACTTTTTACCTACTTGCTTGCTTTTTTTATTTCGTCAACAAAACTAACTTTAATTCTATGTTCTCATAAAACCGCGAGCTGCGTGTCACAAAGTACTTTTTATATACTGAAATAGAGAACAATCTTCGGCCCTAAAATTGGAAACGCTATAGTGACGCCATCTTATATCGCTAGTAGGAGTTACTCTACCTAAATATATATATACATATATATATATATATATATAAATAGGTACCTATAGCACTATTGTACCGTATAGTAGGTACCTACCTATAGATTAGTTATTGAATAGGTAGGTAGTTGCCATTTCTGGATGTATGAATAAAACACGTGAGTTTTGCTATTATTTTTTATTTTTTTACAACTTATTTCTGCCTTTTATAGCACTTTTTAAACTTTTTGGCTTTTATTGCTAAACTACTCTCATCATCATCGTCAATATTTCGTGTCCCAGCCAATATTTGGTTAATATATTTACAATAATTATACATTAGGCAACGAATTTCAATTTTAATTAGATAATCAATTAATTTTTTTTTGTGTTCACTACATTTAATGAAACTGAAATCAACCATGATAATTATTGCTGTTTTAATGTATTCTTTTAAATTTTCTTTTTCAATACTTTCTCTTAGAATTGCATTTATTATATCTTGCATATTAGATATTATTTTTATTATTTCGTCGCTGGGATTGCACAGCCATCGCCGACCTGCATATTCTCTATAGCTTAAATACTCTTTTTCTTTATCACAATATAAATTTCTATTGCATTCTTGACAATTTTTGTAAACATTTGTTTTGGCTTTTTTCTGGAAATATCCACTGATATATTGTAGCGGTGCAATAATGCGAGAATCTCTTTCTTTTTCTGTGATTTCTGTGAAATTAATTTCGAGTACATTCATAAAATCAAATGTGTGCGTACAGGTCGACGTTGGTTTATCGTTGATAATGAGAGTATGTAAAGCACTACAAAAATCAGCTTCACAGTTTTTACCTTGGGAATGGACGCTGCTCATATTATTAATTAATAAACTTGCGAATGCAGACTCGAATTGACCACATGTTGGGTTAATGTTACGGCACCCATGACTACGAACTGCCCCAAAAAAATTTTCAAGGGGATCTTGGTTCAGGTGCCGCAACCATACAGATGTTATTAAATATTCATTATTTATTTTTTTCAGTAGCATCTTGATTCCATTAAGCGTCCATACCCAATTCGTAACTGTGGGAACTACTTCCGACCTTCCTCCTGGCGTTATAAATTTCATTGTTTTAAATATTTGTATGGCTTCTTCCCAAGTTTTATGATGGCTTGAGGTGGGTGTCGCTGGACCAAGCAAAGGCTTCGCATATTTATTTTTCGTGTAGCTACCGTTCACAGAATCAAAAAGGTTGTCCATGAATAACAGCAGATCGGCAGTGTCTTTGCATTCCGCTGGGAGAATCTTTTTATCTACAAATGAAACATTTATTATTAAAGATAAAATAATACAATCATCCATAAAAAAACAGTGGAAAAAAAACCCCAACTTCCATATTTTACCAGGTTTCCTCATGATGTTTTCTATAATTGTGTCTCGCATCAAACAAGCACAAGATTTAGAAAATTTTCTCTAGTAAATATACAAACGTGTTTTATATACGTATATTATATACGTAAAAGAACGGGCGCCCCGTTCTTTTTTCGGGAAAAAAACCGCCTATAATAATGATTATGCTAATCCAGGTTACAAATTATCCTGGTTTAAAATTTTATCCAAATCGGTCCAATAGTGAGATCGTGATTAAGCCACAAATATTCAAACATCGTAACTTTCGCATTTATAATATTAAGTAGGTAGTTTGCACACTTAATAATAAAATAATCATTACCTGCTAGGTACCCCATGTTAGAAGCAACAGTGCGACTAAATATTTGAGAAGCATATTTCACTTTCATTTTATTCATTTTTTCTGGGTTAACATGATTTTCTGTTAATTTCGGTATTAATCGTATTCCTTTATAGCCTGGGTTTTCTTGGTACAGCTTTTGCAGATGTGACCATTTTGCTACTCTTTCCTTACCATCTTTTATGTATTCTAAATTTTTGGTTATAAGATTATTTCTCATTCCTTTCAGAAGGTGTGGGGGGTCAAAAACTGGAATTATTTCTTGGTTGTTGATAAGAATCATATTTTCTTTAGGTTCTTCTCCTCTTCTTAAGTATATACCCCTGGTCTCATTTATGAGCATCTTCAGAGCCTGTCTATTGTTGGACCCCTGGTCACATACAGTTCCGACAACTATCAATCCTGCTTTTTGGATCTCTGTAATTACTTCCTTTATTTGGCTTGATAGCTCAGGTCCTTTAGTTGCATTTGTAGCAAAAGTGTAAGACACCGCCTGCTTATAGTTTTTAAATAAGCCACGGACCATAAAAACCTGTGCATGGTTGGCAAATTCGGGTTTCCTCTCTCGCCCATTGTCGACCAGTCCCACGATTTTATCTTTTCTTTCATGGTATGTGATTGAGGCTTTGAGTGACACTTCATCAAACAACAATATGCACAATTTTTCTTCCGTCTTCATAGTTGCCGCTTTTTTTTTCAACTGCGTGAATATGTTTTTGTTAACACCAGGCTTCAAATCGCACATTTGTATGAGCTTTATTAATGTCTGTGATGCAGGCAAAATAAACATTTTTCTCAAAAAGCGATAAGCCTTCGGACTTTGCTTCATTATGGACAAAGCAACAATCTTTTCTTCGACCGAGAACCGTCTGCCTTTTTCCTTTTTTTTATTTTCCCTCCATTGAATTTGCATAAATAGTTTTGCTGGTTTTGTGCAATTTTTTATTGTTTCTAGTACTGCAGGGTTTTTCGCAAATCTTTTAGCAGCTTTAATTTCAGCCGACTGTCTCTTAGCCTTATTTTTGAATTTACTTAATTGAACTCTTGCAGCAATCATTTTTCTTCGTAATTCCTTTTCTTTCATTGTAAGAGTTATTTTTCTATTGGTTTTTGAGATCGTTTTTTTTCCTGTAATAACAAAACAAAGAAATTAATTAAAACCATTTATTTTATGACCTGCCCACATCATCTAATACAAATAAAAATACTAAATTCAATAATTATATACCTTCTCAAATAAGTGTAATAATAATAATGCTGGACAATCCACACAGCATCATCTAGCTCCAAGCTACGAAGAGCTTGTGTTATGGGTACTAGATGACTGATATACTTAATACAACACATAACATACATGTATATTTTTTACTAGCGGCCGCTTGCAGCTTCGCCCGCGTGGCAGTTTTTTCCTGTTCCCGTTATTTTTTCGGGATAAAAAGTAGCTTATATGTTAATCTAGGTTACAATCTATATTTATTTCAAATTTTATCCAAATCAGTCTACTGGTAAGAGCGTGAAAGAGTGACAAACATCCATCCATCCATACTTACAAACTTTCACGTTTATAATATTAAGTAGGATTATACATAGAAAATACCAAGAACACCCGGAGTAAATATTTGCAGATCGTACATACATTTATCCCAAGGCGGGAATCGAACCCGCAACCTCCTGCGTCGCAGGTGGACATTCGTCCGCCGCGCCACATTGGTTGTCAATCATTAAGTTGGTACATATATAATTGAGATCAAGGTAAAACTTGCCTGATTTTTGTTGCGTACATGTCCCGGGAAGTGGTTGATATTGCTCAGGCACCAGGCTATCTGGATCTGAAAAATTGATTAATGCAGGTACATTTAAAGGAAGTATATGTTTATTACATCCTAATTAAGGGCGTGATTGAGCAACAAACATCCAAACTTTCGCACTTATAATATTAGTAGCATAGTAACATAAATGAATAATTATAATGTTGATTAGGCTTACCGAGTACACTTGTATGTTGGTTTTCTGCAGCTGGAGTAAGGGGTACTTGATTGTGTACAATTTGCTCAGGTTCTCCATTTTTTGCAGCAGTTCTTCCTGGTTCTTAAATTATTAGATTAAAATCAACAAAAAGTTTCTTAAATTATGTATGTGATATAGCTGTACCTACTGTCGTCACTATCTATTTAACAGTAAAGTCAATTGATGAAACTAAAAGCTAAACTAAATAAAGCTACTCAAGGCATGAAAAATATATTTTAGTCTATTGACTGATATCATCACACTATAATCAGTGTTACATGCCAATTAGTTTCTATAAAAGTTTGTTTGATTGTTTGTTGTAGTTTATTTTGTTTAGTAGTAGTAGAGCTCTTTGTGAAGGACTCATCCAGGGAAGTACTACCATCATGCTTATTTCTGCTGCCAAGCAGCGTTGCTGTGTTGCAGTTTAAAGGGTTTGGGTACTGTTGAAATTACTGGCACGCGAGGCTTAACATCTGTATGCCTCAAGTTGATGGATGCAGGGCAGTGCATCGTAGGGCACATTCCCAATGTGCGTGGCCTGCGAAGCAATGTTTTGTCATAGGCGATGGTTACAACTTATTATCAAGTGAGCTACTCTGTTCCACCAGCTAGTTTCATGAAAAAAAATCTTGAGCCTAATAATTATTTGTAATAGTTAGGGAATATATTTGCATCTCTGTACCTGAAAATGCTGATGGTTTTATAAGGTTGATGTTATGTTGCATTGATTTCTCTTTTGAAGACAATTCACATCGCTTGAGTGATGTTGTTAAAGGATCTGAAAATGTATAAAAATTAAATTACACACTAATTATATTTAATGATTTTTGTTGTTGTGTTAGCTATTCTGTAGTAGTTCTTAAGTAACTATAACAGTGCTTACAATTCTTTAATTTATTTTAAATTACTTTTTCTTAAATGAACATTTTAATAAGTCTTGTTTTGTGTGCAGCGGATGAGGTCAAATACATACCTGGCATATTTAATGTTGGCACTGCGATATTACTGATTTTGTTATTGCGGCATAAGTACTTGTCTTCAAAGTGCAAGCGACACACACGCCGGTACTTTGATATGTGATCATTCTCCAGGCCCAAGATGTCATTGCCAATTGCATACAACCAAGCATTGAATCTCTTCTTATCCTTTTCTGGGTGTGGAAACCCATGAAGGACTTGACGAATGCCTAAAAAACAATGATTACATATATTTTTAAGTACCTAATTTAAAAGAAGTTTTAAAAGACAAATCAGCATCAACAGAGCAGTAGCATCCACTTGTACTCGACAATACAACTGCAAACACCAATTTATCTCTTAAACATGCTGACTATTGTAAACAGTCTGAAATGGGAACCTAGCTATTACCTAACTATTAGCCTAGCTATTACCTATAGTGGACTTCTAGACTAAAGAAGGTGCCTTCCACCGGCGGCCTTACCCATTGCGAGGCTCTGGGCGGCGGCAGGTCTTTGCTAGGCCCTTTGTTCTATGTCAAAAAATATGTGATCAAAATTAAAAGTTTTAAATAAAGTAAATATTTAAAAAAAATCTATGGTTTTTAAAAATTTGCTTAGGTTGTTGCGCGAGGCCCCTGCGAGAGCGAGGCCCTGGGCGGTTGCCCCGTTCGCCACCCCCTAAGGCCGCCACTGGTGCCTTATTTAGAATAATGTTATTTAACAGCATTTAGAGTCTGAGTGCTCTATAGGGGTAGGTATACTTTTCTTGTATTGAAAGTAGGTTATGAAATTAGCAGTACCTATGTAGGTGTGGTAGTAGCGAGTTTGAAGTATTCAAAACCTAGCACCAACTAAGTACCTACTTACACACAGCTACGTAGCTGTGAAATAATCATGATGAAATATGAAAGCTGAAACTGTGTGCTGAACTATGTGCACATTTTTCTATGTAATGATAGGTTATAATACCAACCTCCACTGCCTTTACATCCAGGAACGCAACAGTGTTTATCCGACGACATAATATTAATGGTACGACGACGGCACACAAAACAACACAAATAAGCACACTTAGTCTTCAGGTTTATGAGTCCTATCTCAGTTCAAAAGTTAGACACTACACTAAAAAATATTCTTGTCACAGACACAAATGGAGTCCTATCTCAGTTCAAAGTAATTACACGTAAACACCCATTAGGTAATGTTTTATAACCGGAGGAACTATGGCTCAACTCAACGGTGATAAAAATACTGCCGGATTCATAAAATTGAAGAAAAAGAAAATTTTCACAGAAAACGTGCAAGTAATTTGAAATTGCCGGAAATTGCAGACTTGAGAAAGTTCTTTTCTTTAATGTTGCCAGCAGACAAACTGAAAAGTTCTAACGAACGAAGCCAAGGCTGTTTTAATATGTTTTTTGTAAAATTGCAAAATAAAACCACAAACTAAATGTAAATAAAGAAAGTATAGATATTTTAAACAATGCTTACATTATTTTATATTAAATTATTGATTATTGACATCATCCATTTGATTTTTGTGGCATCTGTCCGTCTTGTCAATTTTGCCAATGTCAAGTGGGTTGAATAAATCCTTTTTAGTCAAGTCAAGTCGGTAAAACAGTACCTAAAAGTCAGCCGTTTTTAATAGTGACATCTATTGATAACATTGGTGACATACCTGACTGCTATGATAGGAGTTCCCATCTATTACTCATATTTAGAAACATTGCAATTGTAATACTACAAAAATTAAAATCGCTATGTACCAACCAACATAAAGGTTTTTGATGTGCTTCGTAATTTGATAGTGCTGCACTGCCTACTCTCCCAAATTTTTTGTACGAAGATTACTGGGGATGCTGCGTGTGAAGAAACAAAAATGTACTGCCAACTATGTGCTGCATCGAAGTCCATCGATGAACAAATGGATCTTCACTCCGATACGGAAAAGCGTGATGAAATAATCCAAAAACTTTTGCGAATAAATGCTCCCATTGATTTCGTCCACTACAAATCACCAGCCATGGTGTGCCTTCAGTGCTTAGACTCTCTAACCAACGCCTACAACTTTGTAGTTGGAGTTGAAAACGCTCAGAAAATGCTCGGTGATGTGAGTCAGACTCATGTGAAAATAGAGCTCATAGAAGAAGAGGAGTACAGCGGAAGTCATGAGGTTCCTCTGAATTCCCAGTCGAGCGAAGACGACGAAACGAGCATTGCTAGAGAACTTACCAGAGACAAGAAGAAGACATTGCTAGAACTTCCTCTGGAGCGACAAACACAAAAGTGGGTTGAGTTCATCTGGCATTGTTCCTACTGTGAGTCTACTTTCCCTCTTCTAGACGAGTTACAAGCTCATGCCATGGCCACCCACAGCTGCTGCAATGCATATCATTGCACCGACTGCAATTTCCAAACTGGTATCTTGGACAAATTTCTCGACCACATTAAAAAACATCATCTACTCCTACCTTATTCCTGCTACAGATGTTTTGACAAGTTTATAACTATAAAAGATGAAAGAAAACATGAGAAAATACACATTGAATCTGAGCATTTCTGCCCAGGTTGCAATAAAAGCTTCTTGGACCAGGAGGAACTGGGTCAGCATCAACAAACATACTTCAAAGTGAAAGCGAAAAGTACAATGCCAAAATACAAGGAGTACAAATGCGATATCTGCTCAAAAGTACTGAAGCGACCCAAGGGTTTGATTGCTCATAAATTACTGCACATGAGACGGGAAGCATCTTATAAGTGTGAAGTATGCGGCAAAGGATTCTTCGATAGATACAAGCTAGCAAGGCATGGCATAGCTCACAGTGAGCACCGGCCTTACAAATGTGACAAGTGCGATATGAGCTTCAAAACAAACCCACAGTTAATAAAACATGCAACAAAACACAGTGACGAGAAACCCTTTGCTTGTGATGAGTGTGGACAGTGTTTTAGACATTCAAATTTGTTATCAGCTCACAAAAAGGTTCATACTGACTTGAAGCTGAACCAATGTCCACATTGCAATAAGTGTTTTAAGTATCGACGAGCTTTAAATGTGCACATCGGTACGCACAAAGACTTGACTGAATATATTCTACCCATTGAGGCAGAAGTTACTATCAATGAAGAGAAATAATACATTTATGTACTGTCAGCTACACTAGAATGTTACATTTATAATTATTTCTCAGGGCACTGCAATAAATGTGTGCAATTTGTATTGGGCTCCTGTATCCCCATTTAGCTATCATTCATATTAGTAGGTAGGTACCTACCAGGGAATAAGTTTATAACACAAATATCAAAGTCTATTCACACCTGTAGACAAGTCCTAGGTGAAAATCAAAACCTAAAACCACAACGGTAGAATGGTAGAATGTAAAATCCGCAGGGATTATTTTGAAACGTCTTAAATCTAGGTGAATCTAAGCGCCAGTTCCTCGCGACCAAGCCTAGAAGAACCGGCAAGAAACTTACGGCTTGGTTCCTACCGTTTTTTTTGTATGATCCTGTTACAAGTACATGTAGCCTCAGCCTAACAGCTAACTTTAGCAACGAAGGCACAAGATAGTTACAAATTGTGTACATTCTAGTGCAGCTGACTGTACCTACAATACAATAAATTAGACACCTACCTAGTGCTTTTTAGCAAATTAATATCAATATTAGGCATAGTTTTGCGACTCCAATCAAAATAGATTAGGTATGTAGGTACTTTGAAGCTGAAAGCTATCTTTTTGATGCTGAATATGTAAAACCTTGTATTCCTTAAGCTAAGGTATCATACCTGCCTACCTTAAGGTGACACTAGTCGCTGGCTCGAATTCAATAGGTGAGGCTAACAGGTAGGTATATCAATAGAGCTATCTCATCTTACATTATTTTACGAAAGGTTAGACGCATTATGAAACCAATGCAAGTTATATGTACACGTTTGAAAGTTACGTAGGTATTTTTATTTAAGAGTACCTAACTACTAAATATTTTTAAACTGTTGAATACTTAAATAAACTTTGCTTGTGATTGAGTGACATACTCTGTTAATTTTACACTCCTTTCGAGGATAATAATTTTAAGCAATAAAGTTATGTTCTACTTAACCTCGAAATAATTTACTACACCTTATTAATTTATTTACTAGTGTATTTAAAACATAGTTACAAGCTTAAATAAGAACGAGACAGTTCAATATCATGATTAACTTTGAACATTACGTTGTCAGCTGTCGAGTAAACACCTCACAAAGTTTTTAGAGAAAAAATGCGACTAGTTTCACCTTAACAGTAGAAAGGCCAGTATTTGTTTACATACTTGTCTTATCTGTAATGTAATTTAGAAATTTATAGCACAGACTAGATAGATATACCTATAAGTAATATGAGACTTAAAGTATATAGGTAGTAGGTAGTAATAAAAGTATGGTCAGCGACTAAAGTAGATCTCTGGGTTTAGCAAAGATAATGGCAACTTTGGTTTGCACTGATATGGATGTTTTGTAAGCTCGTGTAATGTTCATCTACTTTTGTCGCTGACTGTACCGATGGAATAAATAAATTAACCACCTAGGTACCTACCTTATTTAGCAGGCCTACTTGTTTTAAACCGACCTTTTGTTAAACAGTGTTATAATTTGTAATTAAATGTTTGCTTGACAGCGTTTTATAGATACTATTTTACAAAATAAATTATTAAAAGTTTTCTTAGTGTTTTGTTTCTTTCTTTCGTCTATATAAATAGAAAGAGATGTTGCCGATGCGGTAGGCAGGGACGAGCTAGACTGTAAGTAAAAAGATCTTTTCATGTAGAGGTATGTGTTTATGTATTCTAACCTTGGACGAGTAAACCACTTCTAACAAGTTTTGACGACCGATGTGGCGCGGCGGGTGAATGTCTGCCTGCGACGCAGGAGGTTGCGGGTTCGATTCCCGCCTCGGGATATATGTTTGTACGATCTGCAAATATATTTTCTATGCATAATAAAAATATCGATGTATGTAATGTATTGTGTTATGTATATCAGTCGAGTACCCATAACACAAACTCTGCTTAGCTTGGGGCTAGATGATGCTGTGTGAAGTATATATTAGCAGAATCAAAGTTAGGCGAGTCGCGATGCATCAGAAGTTTACCGTCTAGTTTACTAGTGTCTGGAGAGCACGTCATCTAGTGGTACGAACCTCACCTTCCGATCCGTAGTTGCAGGTTTGAATCTGCCCGCGTACCTGCCTATGGATTTTCCTGTTCTAGACGTACCTACCTACTACCTATGTATGCAATACCAGTGCTCAACAGAGGAAAATAGTTAGTATTCTAGCAACGTCAATGGGCCTGCAACCTGTCACGAAAGGAATACCAATTAGGTTAGGTACCTACTGCAAAATGTAGGTAGGTATATATGTAGGTACTGTGTACGTCCTACATAACTGGACCTCTGACTAACCCTTATACCTTACTTGATGCCTAGTATTTTATTAATTTAATTATTAACAAAATCCACAGCTCTTTAAACCAACAAAAATACCTACTTAGCATTTAAACATAATAGTCAGACACAACAGAAGAGTTGTAGAAGAGGGGCAGAAGCGTTGGCGAGATGACCTTGACTTTTTCTATAAAGATCGATCAAATTTGGCTTAAGATCGAGTTAGGTGGAAGAGGAAGCTTTTGCCCAGCAACAGGCTAATAAAAAAAGAAAGAGGTTTAGATTACATAATCATCGCTATTAAAAACTACAAAAATAAAACACGGACTTGCTATTTTGATTTTATTTATAAGCCACCAAAGCTAACGCTCTTGGAGAAATTGTATCATCCAATATTTTCTTATATCCACACTTTTCTATTCCGTTTTCTCTTAAAAACATTAATCTATCGTATAAAATCAAGTTTTCCACCAAACTTTGCATGTACTGTTGTAAATATATAAAAATTCCCGCCTTTTTTACTGTCAAAGAACTCGTGATTTGCAGCCAAGTGTGTTTTAGCTCTTCCAAGTCAAATTTCACTGGTTCCTCACAGTCACAAGTCTCAAGTTTGATCATTGTAAAACCTTGACATGCCTGTTGTAAATAGTTGTCAAAATTGTTATTTATTGCTTTCGTTTTCACTGCTTTTCTTTTGTTCCGTTCTATTTTGCAGTTGTCTAAACAAAGGATATTATTAGTATTATAACAAACACAAAAAACAAAGCGTATGTAAGTCGGTATAACTATATGGAAAGTGCTTAGAATCGTTCTTCCTGGAACGTATGGGGGAGGCCTATGTTCAGTAGTGGACTTCTACAGACTGATGATGATGAACAAAAAAAAGGAGCACCGGTAGTCTAATGGACGTGGCGCCGCCTTCTGTTCTAAGGTCGTGGGTTTGAATCCGGTTGTGTCCAATGAATTTTACTATCGACGAATTTATGAGCACAGTGCTGTCAAACGGTGAAGGAAAACACCGTGAGGAAATCCGCGGCTTAGTTAGCTCCGCACGCATGTCTCTACCTACTGAAGATCAGCGTAATATGTGCTTGGCAAGCCTAAACTCCATCTAAAACCCTTCCATCTCCTAAGACATGAAAGAAAGATTTAAATTATGATTTTTTAAGTCATAGATAGATACAATAGATGCAGAGACCTGATTACTATACTTACTAAAAAAAACACTTACATGTGTGTGCGTGCAGCTGTAACACAGCTCGCGAGAGTAAATTAAAAACCAAATTCTCCAAACTATCACCAACGTTCCTTGACTGAGCGCCCAACCGCAGGAAAGGCACGGACATAAACTCCCACGCCTCATACTTTTCATAAACGCCTCTCATACAATTACTTAGAGGGAAATTTTTGAATCTACCATTTACTTCTAGCATTTTGTGATAACAACACGGCATTAATATAAGGGATTTTGCATCCTCCATTTTGAGAAATATATTAAGCGCGTCTATAGTAAGATCTGCGCAGGAATGAAGCCCAGTAATACAGAACTCTCCATTCCCGAACTTGTCTTTTAAAAAGTTATCTATATTCAAATGTGACTCGTTAGTAATAGTGTGTCTAATGAATTTCACGTTTTCTAACGAGTTTTCATGGTATTTTCTCTGTCGTTTCTTGGCGGTGGTGTAGTGTTTTTCATTGCATTCTAGTCCCAACACTTTGTAGCTAGTGGCTTCGTAGATTCGCTGATCCAAATAACCCTGAGGAAAATAATGCAGGTTTAAAATGAATATAGATTGTAAAAGAATAAGAAGGGGCAAGAAAATAATAAAGGAGAAGCGTAACACGTCTCTATATCTTACCTATTAGGTTTGAACTTGTACCTAGATTATAATGGGGACCCGTCACAGTTTTTTCTATGAATGCAGTTTTATAGGCCTTGAGAAACTAAAACATAAAATGCAAAATTTTTTTTTCTACGGCCAAAACTGACTAAGTTATGGGCAAAATACCGAACGAGATTCACTGACCGCGCGAACGGAAGCGATGACGTCACAATGGCCCAGCGCTAGCCGCCAAACCACTGCGCGCCCCGCGTTTCTGTTCGCGATACTCGTCCGACACGGAGCGTAACGTCACCAAGTGATTTGATTAGGTTTTTATTAGAAGGTTGTTATTTTAATATAACAAATGAGTATTAGAAATAAGGTAGATATCGGTTTTGAGCAAGCGCAATCCGATAATCTACCTAAAGTTGATACCTTCATGTTATTTGATTATCTTGTAATCATTTAAATTACACAAGCGCTGAAATTCATGGTTGGAAACTTCAGAGGTAAACAAATCTCATTATCAACCTAATCAGAATAACAGGATAATATGTAGGTAGGTACACATACTTGGACTAGCCTATAAAATACCTAAAAGTTTTAAGTTAGTCAGCCAGGGAAGTTGTGTTTGTTTTTGTAACTACCTACGCTGTTATTTTCAACATTGGTATGTAGATAAGTATGTAGAAACTTAAAGGTTTAAAGAAAAATATGATGTAGGTATAAAATAAATAAAATTAGACTTAAATACTTAATTTGACAGTAATGTACCTACCTAAGTTCTTTGGACACGTAATTTAGAGCTATGAATAAACGAAAGCGTTAGGTATGTTAAGTTTAAAATAAGCCCTAAGAATTTAAATTATATTTTGTCGTAGGTTATACCCAGATTTATTTAAAAATTATACAATAAATTCAAGGTCAGGAATACAATACAGGAATGCAATACTTCCTTCTTCAATCTAAGCATTCCTCCCACAAGCCTATACTTGACGTAGTTCTCCATATGACGACCGATGTGGCGCGGCTGGCGAATGTCCGCCTGCGACGCGGAGGTTGCGGGTTCGATTCCCGCCTTGGGATAAATGTTTGTACGGTCTGCTAATATTTATTCCGGGTGTTCTGGGTGTTTTCTATGTATAATAAAAAATATGTATGCATGTAATGTATTGTATTAAGTATATCAGTCATCTAGTACCCATAACACAAGCTCTGCTTAGCTTGGGGCTAGATGATGCTGTGTGGATTGTTCAGCATTATTATTATTATTCTCAGCTTCCACCTAAAAATATAATAAATTCAGGTATATATTTTTTTCTTTTTTATTATATATCACTTTTGCCCGCAACTTCGTTCGCGCTTAGATTTACATAGGTAAGTACTTCTTTTTCATTCACTTTGGCTACAGTTTTATTACATGTATAGATAGATATCCTCATCCTCGAGGGTACGACGCCAGAGGCATGGAGCAGGAGTGTGGTGGTACTGTTCTTTAAGAAAGGTGATAACACCCTTTTGAAGGAGAGTAGTTACTAATCGTCTCGCTCGTAGGCTAGACGACTTCCAGCCTCCCGAACAAGCCGGGTCCCGAAAAGGCTTCAGTACCATAGACCACATTCATACGCTCCGGCAGGTTATACAGAAGACCGAAGAGTATAACCAGCCACTTTGTTTAGCGTTTGTGGACTATGAAAAAGCCTTCGATTCAGTCGAAACCTGGGCAGTGTTACGGTCACTCCAGCGGTGTCAAATTGACTATCGGTACATCGAAGTGTTGAAAGGCCTATATAGTAATGCCACCATGACTATCCGACTCCAGGACCAGAGTACAACTCCTATCCAGTTGCAAAAAGGAGTGAGACAGGGAGATGTAATTTCTCCGAAACTGTTCACGTCTGCACTGGAGGATATTTTCAAGCTCGTGTCCTGGAATAGGTATGGCATCAATATCAATGGCGAACACTTAAGTCACCTTCGATTTGCCGACGATATAGTCATAATGGCGGAATCGCTGGAAGACCTAGAAACAATGCTTAGAGACCTCAATATTGTCTCCCAACAGGTGGGTCTTAAAATGAACATGAGTAAGACGAAACTTATGTCAAATGCTCATGTCGCACCCGTACCGGTATATGTTGGAGGTCAGCCGACGAATCCAACTCGGATGGGCAGCGTTCGGGAAATTACGGCACATCTTCTCGTCACAGTTACCGCAAAGCCTCAAGACGAAAGTCTATAATCAGTGTGTGTTACCAGTGATGACTTATGGCACTGAGACGTGGACGCTAACTATTGGTCTCATACACAAGCTTAAAGTCGCACAACGAGCTATGGAGAGAGCGATGCTGGGAGTTTCACTGCGAGGTAGAATCAGAAATGAGGAAATCCGTAGAAGAACCAAGGTCACCGACAGCTCTCAGAATCAGCAAGTTAAAGTGGCAGTGGGCAGGCCATAAAGCTCGTAGAACCGACAACCGTTGGGGAATAAAGGTTCTCGAATGGCGACCACAAACCGGAAGACGAAGCGTAAGACGTCCTCCTACCCGATGGACTGACGACATTGTTAGGAGCGCGGGAAATCGATGGATGGAAAGGGCTCAGAATCGTTCTTCCTGGAAACGTGTGGGGGAGGCCTATGTCCAGCAGTGGACTTCTACAGGCTGATGATGATAATGATGAGATAGATATAGGTATATTCCCCAAGACGGAAATATTCCTCTATATTCCCAAAATGATCCCCGATATCCCGGGAAACTTGTGGGATATTCCTGCATTGGGGAATATTACCGGGAACGGCACATTTTATTGTAGTTAGACCTGAGTACGACCCTGGTTTTAACCCGACTACCGAGGAAGGGTTATTAGAAACTTCACTACTTACATTTTTTATCATTTACTTACTCATTGAAATATACCTAGTAGGTACGACCCTGTATTTTTCTTTAACATTCGTAAACAAGCTTTACTAAGCTACCTACGCACCTGTTTACCATACGAGTAATGATTGAGGATCATTTTGATGTAAGTAGGTACCTCCATAATATACCCACTATTATCATAGTTGGTATATTATAGAGGTACCTACCTACTTACATCAAAATGATCCTCGCAACAAAATCTTGAAGTTTGGCACGAAAGCGGAATTTTGTCATCCCTCTTCATGATAGTGCACCATTTTTTGCGCACTTTCGGGACCTTTGGCACATTGAAAAATAGTTTTTTAGGTGTACTAACTGAAGTATTAGTACACTTCGGTACTATACAGTACTTATAGTTCGGCATATTCACGTAAAAACCACAACACGACCCGCGCAGATCGAGTGAACTCTAATAAATGAATTGCGGAGAGCGCGCCCGCGGGCGGAAAAGATTTCGTGACGTCACATGAGCTATTCGGCCGCCCCGCGGTTGACTGGTACAAAATGTGTAATATCTTCGCAACCAATGGAACGATTTCAAAAATTTAAAAAGTATCGTACCTAAACGAGTAAAAGGAACACCATTACATAGATAATATATGCATTTTCCGACTTAGTACGGGAGCTCATTGTGCTTTTACGTAATTACGCTTGCAGGTTTTAATTAATATAACTTTATTGCAGGTGCTGTAGAAGTGTAGAAGTTGCACATACCTATACGTTTACAATTTTTTAAACTTACCTACAGGGATTGAATGGCGAGTAGTAACTTTAAGTAGGTACATATTTTATACTTTTTTACGGGGCAAAAACACAAGATGTTTTTTTATTACTGTCCTCCAATCCACGTGCTCAAACTATGAAACTTATAGTAAAGGTAGTGTCATATAACTTTTTAAGCTTTCATGGTTTCGATCAATATTTTGGATAGAAACGGGTTCGATCCGTGATCATGGCGCATGCAACTGTGCCGAAATATCGGAAAAAAACGAGTGTGCTTTAGACCACATGAGAGAAAGAAAAGTGCTTAAATACCCCCTCCATGGTAGCGTTAAACGTTTAACGCAACCTTTCGCGCATAGAAAGTCGCATTAGAAGTTTTACTTCAACAATCAAACTCGAAAATCATGGTAAATATTCCGTTTCTACTCAAAATAAAGGCAGAATCAGCTAAAATACGCGTGGAGAGAAGCAAGCCGCATGATTAGAGAGCTGAATCCACTTCAGCTGGACACAATAGAGAGCATGTAAGTTACTTACCAAACCAGATCCAAAATCCACAACAATGCTGCAGCCCACTTTATCACATAAAACCTTAATTTCTTTGGCTAAATAAATGATTTCATGTTTTTTCTTCGGGCCAAGTGGAGCGTTGATTTCATGATCGTTCTCCAAATCGTCATTTCTCATGAATCCTTCGCAGGTAGAATTAATCTGGCTCGCTTTGCGGTAGAATTCACTTAAAAATGTATTGTCCTCTACATTACTCCACTCTTTCTCAAAAATATTAATATTATCCAAATCCTCTATTTGAATTTCATCAAGAATATTGTTTAGCAAAACATCAGTGTTGGGGAAGTTGTATAGAAATTTATATTGTTTAAAGAATTCGATACTGGTTTTGAAATATTCTTCTGCGGTTTTGAAAGAGTCTGGTAGGCTCATTTTGTAAATGACTGAAAATTGAAAATTATTTAAAATTGTATAAACTTAAATAAGCTAGACTATAAGTACCTAAGTACAGTCAGCTGCACTAGAATGTATACAATTTGTAACTTTCAAAATAGTTTTATACAGCGGTGTGAAAAATATTTACACGGCAATTATTTCAAAAATAAGTGAGGTCTTCAACTAGTTTCATGGCTTTTTAGGTTTTGAGGTGTAAGAATTCATAATTATCCTGTAATACCGTTGTGAAAGTTACAAGTTGTGTACATTCTAGTGCAGCTGACTGTACCTAGCTATTTAGGTCATCTAGCTATAGATATCACAGTATCACTCGACTAGAAAGAAAGAGATCTCTAGAAAGAATATACATATTTGGTCGAGTCTCGACACAGCGAAGCGATCGAAGATATAATACCAGATGTAATAAGACCAATTCCGAATACATTTAGAGTAGGTAATATGATCATTTGATGACCGTTGCGGCGCGGCGGGCGAATATCCGCGTACAACGCAGGAGGTTGCGGGTTCGATTCCCGGCACTGCAAATATTTATTCCGGGTGTTCTTGGTATTTTCTATGTAGGTATAATAAAAAATACCTATGTACGTAATATATTGTATTAAGTATATCAGTCATCTAGTACCCATAACATAAGTTCTGCTTAGCTTGGGGCTAGATGATGCTGTGTGGATTGTCAAGCATTTATTATAGATGCCTTAAAGATTTTCTACTAGTTCTTACTCAATAAAAAATACACGTACAGGCATTACATTTGGCACTGCTCACTCTGCGCGGCGGATACCTACTTAGTATTCCACACGTGAGAGGTTGCAAGCCCGACGCCGCCGCTGAATACTAACTAGAGACACGCTTTCGAATTTTAATTCAGTACCTACTCTACCGGTTTCCTTGCAATGTTGAAGTAACATTGAATTGGTTTACTCGTCTAAGCATTGAATCGATGGTTACACAGGTTTATGCTTTCATAACTACCTACTTAGAGAAAAATCTTGGATAAACTATCGATATCATTATGATCATCCTGGATAAGAACCTGGACTAACTTCCTCTTAGGCGGTTATCGGTTTTACGAACCTATGGCCTGCTCGCTTCCACTTCAACTAGCTGATTCATCATCGACAGCCTGTAGTCCACTGATGAACATAGGAAGGATGAACATCATCTTTCCAGGAAGAATGATTTTGAACCCTTTCCATCCGCTGACTTCCCGCGATCCTTAACAATGCCGTCAGTCCATCGGGGAAAAGAGCGTCGTTTTGGCTTCCGGTTCGTGGTCAGCATTCGAGAACCATTATTTACAAGCGGTTTCAGTTATAATCTGCAAATTACTACTTCAATTTGCCAATTCTGAGAGTTATGTCGGTGACCTTGGTTCTTCTACGGATTTCCCCAAGTCTGATTCTACCTCACAGTGAAACTCCCAGCATAGGTCTCTCCATAGCTCGTTGTGAGACTTTCAGGTCATGATCTATTCTTGTAAATGTTATTTTATTCTGTGGGTATGGTAACCCAACGTACTGATTGTCTTTTCAGCAATCAATACCAAATTCAAGCAAAGAAATACAAAAAACACTGTTAGTAGTGGTTCGCTACCAATGTAGGTATCAAATTGTCTTTGATAAATTAAGTTCAAAAACCTGTGATACAGACTTTACAGAATTTTTACTTGGATGGCATTCGTTTGGTATTTTAAATCATTCCAAAAATTATTCCCTCGACTTTTGTAAGCACTATAAAAATTAAAAAAATATGAAATTAAGCACAGTGACATCTCTCGTCGATTTAACTGAATGTTATTTCATTTATCAAGCAGGCTTTGATAGTATATCCTCAAAAATGTAGATGGAGCCACAGTCGCTAAAGTACGGTATTTAAAAACATCGAGTCGATTGAACTCTCGATAGCGCAGTTGGTTAGCGCATAAAGGGGAGGGTCGTTGGAACAAATATTAGGATAATATAAAATCTTTGTGATTTCCTTAAGTGCAGGTAAGCATTATAATACTAATAAAATTTCGTTTGATAGTTAGTCAGCCTAATCCACTGGAAATGTATGATCAATGCGTGCGGAGCTAACTAAACCACGATTTCCTTTACCGCATTGCGCCCATAAACCAGAGCCACGACCGGATTTGAACCCATGACCTTAGGATCGGAACGCTTGGTTGCTACCACTTGACCAACATAGATTTTCCGATCAGAAAACTCCATTGGTGCACGACCGGATTCGAACCCACGATCTTAGGATCAGGAGACGGGACCACTTTCACTAGTCCACCGGAAGATTAAAACAACAATTAATAGGATAAAATAATGTTTATTTACTAACAGTCTCAAACAATTCAACTCTGAAATAAATACATAACAGATATATCTGAGTGTAGCGATTTATTCTAATTTATAATAGCTTTCATAAAACATTAAACTCGACCGGCATCGATTGTCTCAGAAGTTTGTATGTGACAGACAGAGAGAGAAAACCCACGCCTCCTCTAGTGTAATTCCTTCTATACACGAGTATAGGACCCGATAGCCTTCTGACGCGTCACGGCACGCAGCGCGGTTCTAATGTGGTCCTGCCTTTAGCTAGATGGCTAAGACGGTTTTTTCTTCCTTTTGAGACATTTTCGTTAAAATGAGCGCATTCTATAATAGCTATTATGAACCGTTCCAAGCCAATATTTTATTTTACAGTGATATAGGATTAAAACATTTCATACAAAATTCAGACGCCGAGCAAACTAGTGAAATTAAATGCGTTCAAATCACAATTTGTATACCTATATGGGTTTACACTTTTAAAATCCGTAGTACAAATCAGTAAATATAACTTTTAAAGTCACAACACAGGCCTGAGTGTTGTGTGTAAGTTGCGCTCAATGAGTGTCCTTTGTATGGATGCTTGTGTATGGACTCCATACAAAACGAGCACGCTTTACACAAACCGTTAGTGCAACTCAAAATCAACGCTTTATGATATGACCGAAGTTTACAAATGGGTTAACCGCGTCACTATTATGCTGACATCGTACCCACTACAGGTGACGCTTTCTTGATAGGCTTATCGCTTCAAATAGGAACCTCAGAAAGCAGTAACATTCAAGAAGCTTAAAGCTATATATATATCACTGCTGCGGTCCGCTAATCTTCTCCCAAACTTCTTTTCCTTTCTTCAACTCCTGTCCTTTCCCTTCTCCGATAACACACTTCCCCGCCCACTTGTCGCTTGTCAAGTATTTCTGGCACACTTCTAATAGATCCTCCTTTTTAACAGCCAAAACCCTTTCCCTCTGCGTCTTCCAGATGTCATATGAGAGTCCATATAGGAACAAGTCGACACCTTTCATATATTCCGCGATAGGCTGGTCCATCTGTTGTAGAATCGACAGTTTCGCTTCGAAAAGATTCTGATCATCAACCAGACTTGCGTTTTGGGTCATCCAATTGGCTGTTTCGTCAAACACGTCTAAGGTTACGCGGGAGTTCGGGTCTCTGTACGAGTAGAAGTTGAAGATTCCATCCAGGGTTAGCATCGCTCCGCCTCCGTAAGCCCCGTTCTGCTCGCGGACTATAGGATGGAAGTACTTCGATGTTAGGAATCTTGACAGCACGCGGAGTTTGGGATAATCTGGATCCGTGTAAGGTACAGCGGGAATAACCTTCGCGCAAAAGTTGACAGGTATATTCATAGCGATTTGCAGACCACGACTTTCGATTGGCATTTTCTCATTATCCGTCCAATTGATCCTATTAATTTCCTTATTTTCGTCTCCTTTGCACAGTTTCTTGCAGAACCGATCAACGGAATCGTGGATGACTTTATTTGTGTTGCTGTAGTGGAAAGTAGCTCGTAAATTGCTGCCGGTTAAGATTTGTTTTCCGATGCCGTGAACGATAGCTGTCACCTGCTCTGTGTTGTAGTTTTTCTGGACTTCTTGCATGTTCATTACATGATGTAGACCTATTAGATTTTCCTTGCAGTTGTCTACTGAGGATATTAGAGATCTGGCTGCTTGCATGGCGTAGGTATGTCCACTGTCGATGACGCCATTGGTTAGGGAGGAGCAATAGTTGTTGAGAAGCATTGTCATTCTTTCCTTGTTGTCGAAATTTGGTTTGCTGAAAATTTCGTTCCAAATATTAAGCATTTTCGGCAGGTTTTCGTCAAGACAGTGACTGGCAATCAATATTCCCTCTTCATATTGTCCTTGCTGGTCAATATGCTCAGTGACGTGTGTTATAACAGTGAGTCCGGACGTGGTTTTACTGACATGTTTGTCAAAATCTCTATAGTTGAAGGACTTGGTGTCAAACTTGTCGAGAATATAGTTGAAGAATGGGAGTAGCTGTCGTTGCTTATCGTCCAAACTCTCCGTGCCGAGAACTCCTTTGAAATACGTAACTCCATTTGTATTCGCTTCGCAGAGTTGTAGGGGTATCGTTTCGGAAACGGTGTGTTTTAGCGGAGGGGCAGTTTTGTTTAGAGTTATCTCATCGATTTTTAAACAGGGCAAAGACTCTAAGCTTTCCACCTTTTTCTGAGCTTTGGACAACTCTAGACCTTCTTGGTATATCGCCTCTCTTTGCTGAGGACTCAAGGAGCTTGCCTTGGATTTTAGTAATTTAGCTTCAGCGTTGTTGAAAGCTTCATCAAACTTGAGATCCGGCTTCATGGTCATGATTAGCTTATGGTTGTTCTTTATAAAGTACTTTTCAATGGATTCCTTTACATAACTCGGATTCATAAGATTTCCTTTCAGCTGGTTGAGTAACTCGTTGACTTTTAGAGCACTAAGGATAGGTCCATTGTGGTTCCAAAGAGGCATAACATTGAAAAGTAAGTTAAGTCCGAATTTTGGTGACTGGTGCTTTATGGACAGCTCAAATCCATGTAAAACGCTTTCAATGTGATCTTTCTCAAAGCCCTTTTTAAAAATCTCTTCAATAGTCTGATTAGCAATCTTTTCTACTAACGGAAACTTTGACTCTTCAATATCTCTTAGCCCGACCACAAACAGTGTGTCTCTGATCTGGTTATCATAACCTGTGAGGGAGTTGTAACCTCCAGAGATATTCTTTTCTATGAGACTTTTGTAGAAAGCTGAATTCGGTCCGATGATCATAAGTTCTGCTAAGGCCATCATCATAAATGTCTCGTAAATGTTGGTTATGTCTGACATAACATACCCTATGGCAATCTGATTTTGTTTCTCAATCGGACCACCATACTGATCTAGTCTGCATGAGATTTCAGATCTTTTTGGTGTTTTCCATCGTTCCTGCTGCGTTACTATAGTGTTGGTGGGATCTAAGAACTGGTACTGGCTTAAATAGGCTTCATTTACAAACTTAAGGTTTACTTCTAGGGGAAAGTTTCCATAAGAGTATATTCTGGCATTACTTGGGTGATAGTATGTTGCATGGAAGTTCTTCAAATAAGTGTGAGTCAGCTGAGGAATGTGTAATGGATCTCCTCCTGATACATATCCATAAGTGCCTTTAGGTAGTATTTGATTTATGAATTTCTGGCCGAAGAGCGAGCTTGTTTCTGAAAAGGCACCCTTCATTTCATTGTATACTACTCCTTTAAAGCATAAATCTGACTTCTTGTCTTCCAATACAGTGTGTTCCAACCTCCAACCTTCTTGTAAGAAATCTAATCGGGATAAATTTGGTTTGAACACAGCATCTAAATAAACTCTTTGTAAATTGCGATAATCAACCTCATTCTGGGATGAAAATGGGTAGAATGTGTAATCAGGCCCTGTCAATGCATTCATGAAGGTAGCTAATGATCGGTTCAGCATTTTGAAAAATGGATCTCTAACTGGGTACTTCTCAGAGCCACAGAGCACTGTGTGCTCTAAGATATGTGGAGTGCCCATAGAATCTAGAGGTGTAGTACGAAATCCAACAGAAAAAACATTGTTGGAGTCGTCTCTTTCTAAATGTAAGTACTCGGTTTTGGTTTTCTCATGTGTGAGAAAGTAAGCTGTCATGTTGTACTCATTAATGTGTTCGACTTCAGTGCACATGAACCCATGGATGGTTTTACCCGGCTGTATGACCTTGGACACATTTTCTTTCTTTTTCAGTATCCCATTGCTGTAGCTTCTATGTCCGATGCGGTGGTGAATTCCCGTCCATAGACAATTGACTCTTGAATACATTTTCTATTTTTGTTTCGATCCACTATTATCCTGTAACGATACACATCACTTTTCACTAATTTGCACAATGTTTTTCAAGAGTTACCAATACGTATCACGCGCGGAAATCGCGAAAATTGGGATGGAAATGAGAAGCAAAAACAAATGAAAAACTAGAGTAAATAAAATGATGCAATAGGTAAAAACTTACACAGAATATCAAGTTAGCGTATCGAATGTTTCAGTGGAATTAAAACTGTTATCTTCTGCACGGAATGTTAAGTTTTCAATCCACTATTCATCTCAGAATTCAGGGGAAAAAATTATTTTATAACCTCGACAGACAACCGGCCATCGGTGGTCGGCCATTAATTTGACATTGACTTAACTTGACTTGAATTGACGTGCCGTATAATTGAGCTGAAAGAGCAATTGGAATAAGTTTTTTTTATTTTTATGCCACGGGATTTACTCAGACGATATCATTAATTTTGCTTTGGAAAAAAAATCACAGAACTCCGATAGAAAGTCGTCAGAGTGGCTCAAACTTATTGATTATTTTCTAATTATTATAGGTCTGTGATAGAGTCACACAGTAGGATAAGCTTTTTTCTTACTAGTAACCCTTCATGCGTTCAGAAATTGAATTTGCTATTATCCGAATTTTGTTTATTCTCTGAATATTTTTAGCCCTTATAATTTTAAAGTGCCTACACGAAATAGTGTAATTAATAATAATTAATATAATTCAGCTGTATATTTGCTTGATTGATTCACAAGAGACTTTATATAACTTTAGCCATCTCAATGAGGGATAAAAAACATTTAGAACGAGTTTGTTTTGACTTTTGACAATTCTTTCTTTTTAAAAACACGTGTTTACGTGTGGAGCTCGTTCGAGCTCATTTTCACAATAAATGCAGTAAAAACAACTCAAAATGAGTTTATACAACTTCAAGAAGATTGCTGTGGTCCCCACGGCTAAAGTAAGTTCTTAAATATAACATACTATACTTAAAACACAATAATTTTATAAATAAAGTGTATGTAACCTCTAATATGTGTATTTTGTCGTATTACAGGACTTTATTGACATAATACTGTCTAAAACTCAAAGAAAAACCCCCACAGTAGTGCATAAGCACTATAAGATATCCAGGATTCGTGCGTTTTACATGAGAAAAGTGAAATATACACAGCAGAACTTTCATGATCGTTTATCTAGGATAATACAGGTAAATACACACTATCTTTTCTGTTTATTAATAATTAGAGTCTGTGACATACTCATCTAGATTATGTGTTATAAACATGCGCACTATAGTCTAAAAACTTTAAACAACCTCATAGTTTTATAAGTTTTCTTGAGCAACTTTTATACCTAGCTCTTAGTTATCTTAAAAATATAGTAAAGTACCTAACAATAATCATTACACAATAAAATTCATTAATGTTGATTACACAATATTTATTTCAAATATGTAAACAAGTAAGATGACAGGCCTCACAGCACAGTTGGTAGCTGCTCTACCTTCTGAGCTATTGTAGGTTAGATTCCTGCTAAGTACAAACATTTGTGAATTGAACATCGATTATTGTTCTCTGTCTGAGTGTTATATTGTACTGTAAGTATTTATAAAAAAAAGATTCCTATACATAAACTGGTTTCCATAGAACAATCTTAGTTTAGCTAGAGGGCATTGTATGAATATAATAATTAATAATAAAAACTCATTTATTTCCTTTTACAAAGATAATAGATAGGTATGAAGTGAATACAGTGTGGAGAATTTATCTGACTAAAAAACAACATACAATGTACCCACTTTGCAGGGACTGAAGCTTGAAAGGGGTTTGTTAAAACCTGTAATACAAGTCTACAGGTCCTTCCACCATGGACATTGGATCTCATTATATAAACCATTTATTTAGAGTAACAAGTAATATACAAAGAATCCGGAGTTTGCAGCCCTTTACTAGGTTTAAAGTCAATTCATAGTGATCCCTGTGATACTACTGAATAAAGGCTGATTTTGTTTACAAAATTGTAATTTGTTTATGCTCTTTCAGGAGTTCCCAAAGCTAGATGATGTACATCCGTTTTATGCTGACCTGATGAATGTGCTCTACGACAAGGATCATTATAAGCTTGGTCTGGGACAATTGAACACAGCCAGGCATCTTATAGACAAGTAAGATAGATATAATACCTGTTACCTTACTTGCTGCCTACCACTCTTTCAGCAATAGAGGAGCGCACAACTGAAATACACTGTCAGATGAAGTCGTCACTGCAACATCTGTCAATGCATTTAAAAACAAGCTTGATAACTGGATGTGAACTAATAAACTAGTGCTCAAAAATGTTTATAGACAAAGACATACCAGCCGTAGCTACTTGTCTATTTAAACTTATATTATAAAGAGAAAAGATTTAATTGTTTGCATTGAATAGGCTCCAAAACCACCGGACCAATTTGAAAAATTCTTTCATCGTTGGGAAGCTACACTATCTCTGAGAGGCATAGGCTATTTTTTTTTTAAATTGGGGATCCTTACTAAAACCTGTGCGAAGCTGTGACAGGCCGCTAGTAATCAATAAATCCTACTATATAATATTATAAACGTAAAAGTTTGTAAGTGTGGATGGATGGATGTTTGTTACTCTTTCACACTCTAACCAGTGAACCAATTTGGATGAAATTTGAATAATTATAGATTGCAACCTGGATTAAAATATAGGCTACTTTTTATCCCGAAAAAATAACGGGAACGGGAAAAAACTGCCACCCGGACGAAGCTGCGAGCGGCCGCTAGTATAATATAACTGTTGTACGTTACAGTGTTTCCAAGGATTACTGTCGGCTCCTCAAGTATGGAGACTCATTGTACCGATGCAAGCAGTTGAAACGCGCCGCGCTCGGTCGCATGGCCACTATAATGAAGCGGCAGGCTGCTAACTTAACTTATCTGGAACAGGTATTGTTTGAAGTAATACTTCTAATGCGACTTCCAACAAGGTTGCGTTAAACGTTTAACACTACCATGGAGGGGTTATGAAAGCACTGTTCTTTCTCTCTTTCTCTTATAGCCAGTTACGTTTCGTATATTAAAGAAGTTTTACTTCAGTCGTGTGGTCTAAAGCACACTTGTTTTTTTTTATTGATTCATTCATTAGGCAACGCCAACGATCCAACATAATATACATTTATTAATACAACTAAAATAACAAAACTATATAAAATGTGTACCAATAACAGGCTTGCACAACATTTACAATACAAGTCAACAGACAACAGCAAAAAAAATTGTGGGTACAAATTTCAACTAGAAACAATATACAAGTTAAACTAAATTAAAGTTAAATTAAATTAAAGCATGTAGATACACTATCATAAAAAATAACGGGAACGGGAAAAAACTGCAACGCGGGCGAAGCTGCGAGTGGCCTCTAGTTATAAATAATTGTGTTATTTTATTTAGCTTTAGCATGAAAATAATTATGGTTTAACTATCAGGTTCGTCAACATTTAGCCCGTCTGCCTTCCATCGACCCTTACACTCGCACCATCATCATCTGTGGGTTCCCTAACGTTGGCAAGTCCAGCTTCATAAACAAGGTAAATTTCGTTTTTAAATATCTTGTAAGGATCCTAAGTTAGGCTTCAACTTGACTTGAGGAAACTGCTTGAGGAGAGTAGAGTTATAATATAATAATAATAATAATGCTGGATAATCCACACAGCATCACCTAGCCACAAGCTAAGCAGAGCTTGTGTTATGGGTACTAGATGACTGATATACTTAATACAATACATTACATGCATACATATCTTTTATTATACATAGAAAACACCCAGAACACTCGGAATAAATATTTGCAGATCGTACAAACATTTATCCCAAGGCGGGAATCGAACCCGCAACCTCTGCGTCGCAGGCGGACATTCGCCCGCCGCGCCACATCGGTCGTCGTAAAACACCAAGTGAAAAAATCGCGACTTAAGACGTTGAAATTTAAGTTGCGTTTGAGTATTCGGACGGTAGAGACTTGAAATTTTAGTATATTTGTCTTGATACGTAGAGGATTCTAAGAAAGAAATTTCCGATATTCAACCCCTAAACGGGTACAACGGGGTATGCTAATAACTTCATGTTATAACTTGGGAGTTTTCAAGTCAAGAGTGAATAAGTGGATTATAGCTAAGCGTGCTCCACCTTAGGCTGCATCTACACTCCATCAGGTGTGATGGCAGTCAAACGCTTAGGTATCAGAAAGTAAAAAAAAAAGTAAAAAAAAATGTGGACGAAGTCACGCGCGTTTGCTAGTTGTACGGTTTGTGCAAACCGCACAGTATTAGTACATGTTCTCGCGGGTCAGCGTTTTATGCTATAACGTGGTTTTTCCGTCCAATTACTTTGAATTGACGACAACCACCTAAAGCGTCTACACGTCATAAATCAGCTCATTAACTAAACTACAAACTATTAAACAAGTGAACTTACTATTTTACTAAACTCTCAACAACTTTTTTTGACAGCCGTCACAGCTCAGTTTGTAGTAGCCCTGCCTTCTGCGCTGTAGGTGGTGGGTTCGATTCCCACCGAGAACAAACATTTGTGTGATGAACATAGATGTTTGTTCTGTGTCTGGGTGTTATATTGTATTCTAAGTATGTATTTACAAAAAAAAAAGTATATAAGTATTCTATCAGTCATCTGGTTCCCATAGTACAAGCTATGCTTAGTTTGGGGCTAGATGATGTTGTGTAAAAATGTCCACAAAAAAAAAAAACTAACTCTATAAAATTGTAGGGTACAGACCCTACACTAGTGAATGATGAAAATGTATGTGATTTCAGGTAACTCGCGCTGATGTGGAAGTTCAACCGTACGCATTCACTACAAAGAGCTTGTACGTTGGACACACGGACTACAAGTATTTGCGGTGGCAGGTAATACTTACTACCGTACTTAATAGTAGTAGATAGTAGTAGTAGATAGTAGTAGTAGAGCTCTTAGTGAAGGGCTCGTCCGGGGAAGTACTAGCACCATGCCTATTCCTGCCGCCAAGCAGCGCAGCGTGTTCCGGTTTGAAGGGTGTGGGTGCCGGTGTAATTACAGGCACACGAGGCTTAACACCTGTATGCCTCAGGTTGATGGACGCCGAGCTGTGTATTATAGGGCACGTTCCTAACTAACGTGACTTATATAAAGGTTAACATTCTCATATTAACCAATATGGCTTTATTTACCCCAGGTTATTTTATTTATAGTAATAATATCGTTAAATGAATTTTTAATTAAGTTAAATGAATTTAGCCATAACATGGTAGAATTACATTGAAACAAATACAATATTGTAACATCTGTACCTATACATGTAATTCGGCAAATAAATACACTTTGACTTTGACTTTGACAGGTAATAGACACCCCCGGCATCCTGGACCATCCCTTAGAGGAGCGCAACGTTATAGAGATGCAAGCCGTGACTGCGCTTGCGCATCTGAGGGCCGCCGTCCTCTACTTTATAGATATCTCGGAGCAATGCGGACATACTATTGAGGAACAGGTATTAGAAACAGAAATAGAAGTAGCATCACGAATGTAATCCACAGGTACGGTTGATCTCCTAGTACAAAGTATCCACTCGTGATTCTTCCAGGATTTCTGGGAGGGTAGTCAGAGATATGTCCATTTATTACATTTGGTACAAACAAACCCACATTTGGAGTAGTTGGTACTCCATACATGACAGGTTGCAAGCCCATCGCCGCTGCTAGAATACTAACTGGTTTTTTTTCACGATGATTAGTACAAAAATAATATAGTATTAAAATTTTTCGTGCCACATCGTTCGTCAAATCTAAAAATATACTAGTAGTAATAACTCTTCATTTATAATACTGTGATTATTCCAGATATCCTTATTCGAAAGTATCAAGCCACTGTTCTCGAACAAGCCTCTGATAGTGGTCCTGAACAAAATGGATGTGATGACTCCGGAGGACCTGTCTCCCAGCAAGCGAAGCCTGGTGCTGAAGCTAGAGCAGGACTGCGCTAAGGGCAATCTGGTCAAGTGAGTTGATATAGAGTCATGTGACTAAGACACTAACGGATGCTTGATATATTCGTACCCAGTACTAACACTTTCTATAGTGCCTAAAAATGAATTTATTGAATATAATTGGAACAGTGTATAAAAACCAATTACTATTATTAAACTAGCTGTCTCGATGTAATTACAGGCACATGAGGCTCAACACCTGTATGCCTCAGGTTGATGGACGCAGAGCAGTGTATTGTAGGATATGTTCTTCACTAACGTGACCTACAAGGCAATGCTTTGCTATAGGCTATTGTAACCACTTAACATCAGGTGGGCCATATGCTTGTTCCATCAGTAAATTGTATAAAAAAACCGGTTTTTTTATATAGAAGTAAATCATATCTGAGTCAGAGGGAACAATGCAAAAAAAAAATTCTAAACGGGACCTTATTACTGAAACTCCGCTGTCTGTCTGTCTATCCGTCCATCACCAGGCTGTATCTTATAAACCGTGATAGTTCGAGTTGAAGTTTTCACAGATGATGTATTTCTGTTGCCGCTATAACAACAAAATTAAACAATAAATGGGTCAAATTAGAACCATAACTCCATAAAATGAATTTATTAAGGTAATGAAGTTATTAAAATGTTTCAGTGCTGAAGGCAACTCTGGGCTGAGCGTGGTACCTGTGATGCGTACTTCCACCGTGACTGAGGAAGGCGTTCAGGAGGTGAAGATCCAAGCCTGTGAGACCCTGCTGGGCGCCAGGGTCACTGAGAAAATGAGGACTAAGAAGGTGAAAGAGAACCCTTTGCATTTATAGTGTCGGATGACGACCTATGTGGCGCAGCGGGCGAATGTCCGCTTGCGACGCAAGAGGTTGCGGGTTCGATTCCCGCCTCGGGATAAATGTTTGTACGATCTGCAAATATTTATTTCGGGTGTTCTGGGTGTTTTCTATGTATAATAAAAAATATTCATGTATGTAATGTATTGTATTAAGTATATCAGTCGTCTAGTACCCATAACACAAGCTCTACTTAGCTTGGGACTAGATGATGATGTGTGGATTGTCCAGCATTATTAAAGCTGTATAGTATTATAATTTCTAGAACTGATGCGTCCCTTAAATAGGGGTACCAGGAAAAAGTTACCCCTGAAAAAAAAAGAACAAAAGTGTGTAGAACAATTGATTGATTGATTGAATAGATGAATTGAGGCAATGTTCTGTTATACGTAATGGTAACCACTTAACATCAGCCCCCCGTTTATGTAACTCTGTTTTGATGCTAACAGAGTTACATAAACGGGGGGCAGGTGAACCATCTGCTGGTTCCAGCAACAAGTCAAATAAAAAAATTATAACATTCACCCCAGGGCAACGACCCCGGATGGCAAGTCGTAAAACGCGCGGTCACTGACCTATCTCTTTCTAGGTGGACGGCATCCTGAACCGTCTCCACGTAGCGACTCCTGCCCCTCGGGACGGCAAGCCACGACCGCCCTGCATACCCGCCGGAGTGCTGGCTAAGAAGCAAGCCATGGCAGACAGGGAGACGCGGAAACGGAAGCTGGAGAGAGAGATCGAGATTGAGGAGGGTGATGATTATGTGCTTGGTAAGTATATTCTGACTTCTTCAAACTGTTCTATATAAGTTGGCAAATTCCTCATGTCACGTGGTCTAGTGCCAACGAATATGGAATAGTATGTATAGTAATTTAGTTAGTGTCTAATGGGGTCAGTCAGAGGTACGTCCAGTACGTACATTTTATACGTATATCTGTCATCTAGTACATAACACAAGCTCTGCTTAGCTTGGGGCTAGATGGGTATTTCATGTTGGTTGCAAGCCCATCACCACTGCTAATATACTAACTGGTTTCCTCACGATGTTTACTTCTACCATTTGAGAGCAGAGGAATAATTCATTGGTGCACGACTGGGTTTAAACCCGCGACCTTAGGGTCAGAAGGCGGGACCACTCACACTAGACTACCGGTTCTTATACCATTGACAAACAATAAATGGTTTGATATAATTACAGATTTACAAAAGAACTACGCAGACATCCCGGAGGAAGAGAGACACGACCCTATTCCAGAGTTCTGGGAGGGACACAATGTTGCTGACTACATCGATCCGGATATCTTCGATGTGAGTCTCTTAATCTTAAGGCACGGTAGATATCCCCTCAGTTTTCTTAGTATTAAAATCAAATTACAGGTACATTGTCAACGTCAGCATCCCTCAGGTTGGTGGACGCAGGGTAGTGCATCGTAGGGCACGTACCTAACGTACGTGACCTACGAGGTAAAGCTTGCTTGTAGATGATAGGTCATATGCTTGTTCCAACGAAGATATCATTAAAAAAATCAAGTACCTACTTGAGATTCTTAGAGGATATCTAAAGGGGTAGTCAGAGATACGTCCAAATATTACATTAGTACATACCAAATTGTGAAAATGTGGGTGTGGAATATATTATTTTTAAAAACGTGTAAAAACGTAACACCAAAAACAGCAAAGGAAATCGCGGTCATTGACCGATGTACGGAATACATCGCTGGTTGATAAATTCGAATTAAAATCGTAATACTCTAAATTTAAAAAAATAATAACTTTGGACAACCGATGTAACGCGGCGGGTGAATGTCCGCCTGCGACGCAGGAGGCTACGGGTTCGTTTCCCGCCTTGGGATAAATGTTTGTACGATCTGCTAATATCTATTTTGGGTGTTCTGGGTATTTTCTATGTATAATAAAAAATATGTATGTATGTAATGTATTGTGTTAAGTATATCAGCCATCTAGTACCCATAACACAAGCTCTGCTTAGCTTGGGGCTAGATGATGCTGTGTGGATTGTCCAGCATTATTACTATTATTCTAAGCATGTATAACAAAAAAAAGTATATAAGTATTCTATCAGTCATACGGTTCCCATAGTACGAGCTATGCTTAGTTCGTAGCTAGATGTTGTGTAAAATGTCCACTAATAGTTATTATGAATACTAAATTATTGCAAATGTTTCAGAAATTGGCTGAGCTGGAGAAGGACGAGGATCTCCGCGAGGCAGGTGGAATGTACGCGGTGCCCAAGATTGAATACGACGAGACCATGCGGGAGATACGGCAGCTCGCTGTACAGATCCGGTCAGTTATACAATAGTTTAATAGTAGAGCTCTTAGTGAAGGGCTCGTCCAGGGAAGTACTATCACCATGCCTATTTCTAACACCGAGCAGTTTATTGTGGTCCGGTTTGAAGGTGTGGTCTTGGAGACATTACAGGCACATGAGTAGGACACGTGACCTATAAGGCAACGCTTTGTTATAAGTAATGGTTACCACTTACCATCAGTTGGGCCATATGCTTGTCACCAGCAGTTAAATAAAAAAAACATTCCACACACAACGCTACTCTCATTCCTACTAATTCATTCTGCATCCCCAAAACATGCATATATAAAAACACGCCTGTTTCCGATGGGGGTAGACAGAGACCACGGATTTCCACTTGCTACGATCCTGACACCTCTGGTTTCATTCACTCTCATAACATCCTACTTGTAATCTGAAATAGGACATAGGCTACTTTTTATCCCGAAAAAATAACGGGAACGGGAAAAAACTGCCACGTGCGAAACTGCGAGTGGCCTCTAGTTCTTCATACATGCTCGTCGGTTAAGAGTACTCTTGACCTGGCCTGCATCTAAGACGTCTTGTATCTGATTGAGATACGCCGAGGTCTTCTTCTTCCAACAGTCTCATCCACAAATGATCGTCCAAACAAACAAACAAATAAAAAACAAACAATCCTCAAAATGTTGCTTGAAAATTTTATCTAAACTAACTTTTTTGCACTACAGCAATAAGAAGGCAGTTCTGAAGGACGAGTCGCGTCTCACGAAGCAGTCCACGAAGCCCGTGATGCCGAGGAACTCCCGCGCCAGAGCCAAGGATCGCACCACCGACAAACTCAGAGACGAGATGGAGAAACTTGGTAAGTAATCGCACTAAAATATATCTTTATTAAGTTAAGTACGTGCCCTATGATAACGACCAATGTGGCGCGGCGGGCGAACGTCCACCTGCGACGCAGGAGGTTGCGGGTTCGATTCCCGCTTTGGGATAAATGTTTTACGATCTGCAAATATTTATTCCGGGTGTTCTAAGTATTTTCTATACATGATAAAAAGTATCTATGTATGTAATGTATTGTATTAAGTATATCAGTCATCTAGTACCCATAACACAAGCTCTGCTTAGCTTGGTGCTAGATGATGCTGTGTGGATTGTCCAGCATTATTATTATATCTTTATTAACTACTAGAGAAACGCGCGCGACTTCGTCCGCGTGAAGCTATTTTAATACAAACTTCAACCTCCACTGGACACGTTTAGGGGTTGAATTTCGGGAATTCATTTCTTAGTACACCTCTACGCACCAAGATGAATATACTCTGAAAATTTCAAGTCTCTACGAGCAGTGGTTTAGGCTGTGCGTTGTCCATATGTCAGTCAGTCAGGACAAAGATTCTTATATTAGTATAGATCTAGATTGTCCACATGAAGTTATTTCCATACAAACTTCAAACCCCGCTGTACAACCCATATAATAAATTATTTGTTTCCAGGTGTGGATATGTCAGATACGAAGGAGGCTCACTTTACTAAGTCCGGCGGCCGTTCCCGGTCCCGCTCGGCCTCCGCCCCCAGCGCCAAGCGTCCCCGGCTGGATGTCTCCCGTGCTCGCTCCGTGTCGCGCCCCGGGAGAGACGAACAAGGAGTCAAGGATGTTGCTGTTAGTATTATTTTCTTGATCCCGTGGGAGGAAGACGTTGTCGAGAGAAACCGAAGAAGCGTTGGCGAGAGTTTATTTTATATTACTGCTGGTGAAACAAGGGTCCACCTGATGTTAAGTGGTAACCATCACCTATAGGTGATACAAAGCATTGCCTTGTAGGTCATCCACATTAGATACGTCCCCACGATGCACAATCTTGCGTCCACTAACCTTTTCTTTTCATGTGGCAGTACTACCACCATGCATATTTCTGCCGCCAAGCAGCTTGCTATTTTCCGGTTTGAAGGGTGTGGGTTCCAGTGTAATTACAAACGAGGCTTAACACCTGTATGCCTCAGGTTGATGGACGCTGAGTATTGCATCGTAAGGGCAATGCCTATATGTGATGGTAACCACTTAACATTAGGTGGCTTATTTGCTTGTGCAACAGCAAGTCGTGAACAAAGTACAGTGAACTTGTAGAAGTTGTTGATGATAACTGATACCAAATCTTTTTATTTCCAGATGCAAAAACGTGCTAAGAACATGGCTCACGTGGCGATCGCTAAGAAGACGAAGCGGATGGGACTTAAAGGTGAAGCCGATCGGTTCATCGGGACTAAGATGCCCAAACATCTGTTCTCCGGGAAACGTGGAACGGGCAAGACAGATCGACGATAGAACTTGTAGTTATGGAACACAAACAGGCGATATATCTATGGAGATTTGGAGAAAACGTTTTCAGGAAAACTATCATACGATATTCAATTTTATAACTATGGAAATAAGACACAAACCTTTCACAGTCATTTGGTCTTATTTCTGTAATTTTCAACTAGTAAGCTTTTCAATATGAAAATGTATAGTCTTGTCTGTTATGTATTGTAAATAAGTGATAATTTACAATAAAAGACGAAAGATATAACGTTGTTTTATTTTACCTTTTTTTTGATGATACGCGCGTTTGCACGGTTTGCTTGGCAATAAAAAAACCGGCCAAGTGCAAGTCGACTCGCGCATGAAGGGTTCCGTACCCATTATCCTACTGATATTATAAATGCGAAAGTTTGTAAGTATGGATGGATGATGTTTGTTACTCTTTCACGCTCTAACTAGTGGACCGATTTGGAATATATATAGATTGTAACCTTAGACGTACTCGTCTAAGATTGTAACCTAGATTAACTATAGGCTACTTTTTATCCTGAAAAAAATACGGGAACGGAAAAAAAACTGCCTCGCGGGCGAAACTGCGAGCGGCCGCTAGTCTATAATAAAAATAAACACGATAAAAAAAATCACGTTTGTTGTATGAGAGCCCCCTTTAATATTTATTCTGTTTTGTTAGTATTTGTTGTTACAGCGGCAACAGAAATACATCATCTGTGAAAATTTTAACTTTCACGGTGGTGACATACATTATATTTTAAGTTTGTCCTGACTGATTCACCTAGATTTAAGACGTTTCAAGATGATCCCTGCGGATATTACTAAATAAATGCCTTTTGACTTTGACTGACTGACATCGCGCAGCCTAAACCACTGCTCGTGGAGACAGTGGGTGTTGAAGTTCGTTTGTTGAACTTGTTTGTGTTAGAGGGCGTATTTTGTTTTACTGTAACTAGAGAGAAGTAGGGTAACTATGTAGTAGTAGTAGAGCTCTTGTGAAGGGCTCGTCCGGGGAAGTACTAGCACCATACCTATTCTTGTCCGTGAGCAGCTTGCTGTGGTTCGGTGTGAAGGGTGTGTGTGTGTGTGGGACATTACAGTTATGATTACAGTCACATGAGACACCTGTCTCACCCTATGAATACCTATGACTGATAGACGCAGAGAGTATATCGTAGTACCAATACTTGATTATGGGTGATGGCTACCACTTAACATCGGGTAGGCCATCTAATTGTCCCACCAGCAAGTCATAACTATTATAAAGAAAAGCATACAAAAAGGAATTTTACTTATTTTTATTTAAATAAAGTAATTTTACATTTTTTATTGCGTCCTGCAAAATTTTCAAAGACACTGATATAATCTATGGTTGCACTGATTTCTGTCTGTACGCTATCTTCGAGTTCCATCAATAGTTTTTTAAATTTTAACCTGAAAATTAAGAATATATTCATAAAATAACAACACACTTCTATCTATTAGATGTTTGTTCTCTGTTTGGGTGTTATATTGTATTCTAAGTATGTATTTACAAAAAAAAAGTATATACAGGTTAGTTTTATAAAAAGGGTGGTGATGGACAAATCCGAAACCACGTGACTTATAGAAAAGACGTGAAAGGAGTCATGCCCCCAATTTATAAGAAAACAATTGAGGGGATATCTACCGTGATATGGAATTAAAAGTCGTGAGACTGTTTCTGAATAACTGTGGATGTACTACCTACCCCCCTAAAACCTCACAATAATTCTGAGTCGGTACTATTATTATTACTATTTGGTACTAAGAGATCTGAGGGGATATCTACCGTGCTTAGTGATTAAAAGTCATGCGGCTGGTTCTGTTTGTAAATAACTCGAGAGTAAGTTACCAATGCCTATTCCTGCCGCCAAGCAGCGCAGCGTGTTCCGGTTTGAAGGGTGTGGGTGCCGGTGTAATTACAGGCACATGAGGCTTAACACCTGTATGCCTCAGGTTGATGGACGCAGAGCAGTGTATTGTAGGTTACGTTCCTAGCGAACGAGACCTTTTTTTTTTTTTACTTTTTTTACAAGGCAGTGCTTTGTTATAGGACATGGTAACCACTTAACCATATGCATAAACCATCAGCAAATTGTATAAAAAAACGAATATAACCTAATGTAGTGTCTAGGCGGGTTGAGGTTGTGGGGAGGCCCCCAGCAAGGGCGCTGAAGGAGTGGTAGGCGTAGCAGTGGTAGCCCCCGCGTCCTTCACCGCGCGTCCTGAGCGTTCCAGCTTCAACTTATCACCGGACATTATAGCTTTAATATCATCCGCATCTAATGTCTCGTATCTGGGAAATAATAGATTATAATATAGTAGAAAGATTAATAGATAACTAATAATAGATAATTTTTATTTATTTTATAACGGAAGTAATTTAGTATATACAAATATTTTACATCTAATATTTAACCTATCTACCTTATATCTACATATTTTATCATAACTTTTTCTACCTATAGTAAAAAGCGGGTCTTTACTATAGGTAGAAAACAGAATTTAAGTCACAGACCGCAGGAAGTGTGCCCGAAAGGCTGGCAACGTTACCTCTTTGGATAGCTAAACTAATTCTCTATCCAAGATAAGCGCCAGCCCTTTGATCGCGAGTCACATCCACCAGTCTCTTGGATAACTCAATAATAGATTAAATAATTAAAAAATAGTGCGTGGAGTCCCTCTGCGCGGAAGAAGTGAAACTTCGTAAAGTTAAATAAGTACTACGCGCATGCGTTCGAGTACCACGCATTTACTCTCGCTCTGTCTCTTTCTATTCCCCCTCCATGGTACTGTTAAACATTTAACGCAACCCTGTTGGAAGTCGCATTAGATCTTAAAAAAAACAGACGTCGGTTACATTACAATGGTAGGTAGGCTATGAATATACATAGGTAGATACTATTCCTACTAGCCTTATTATGCTAACAGTAGGTATGTATGTTTATAAGGCAACGGTATATGTGATGGTCACCACTAGGTGGGCCTTATGCTTGTTCCACCAGCATATTAGCATAAAAAAAGATTCTTATAATGGGGACCCGTCACAGTTTTATCTGTGAATGCAGTTTTATAGGCCTTGAGAAACTAAAACATAAAGTGCAAAAGTTTTTTTTCTACGGCCAAAACTGACTAGGTTATGGGCAAAATACCGAACGAGGCTCACTGACCGCGCGAACAGCCTAGCGAAGAGATATTGTGACGTCATGTCACAATGACCCAGCGCTAGCCGCCGAACCCGCGCGGTTTTATTAAAAAAAAAATTATTTAAACCAGAACACGACCCGCGCAGATCGAGTGAACTTTAATAAAATAATGGTGGAGAGCGCGAGCGCGGGCGAAAGAGAATCGAGACGTCACGGTTCCCTGACATGAGCTATCCGGCCGCCCCGCGGTTGGCTTGTACAAAATGTGTAATATCTTCGCAACCAATGGAACGATTTCAATGATTTAAAAACTATCGTACCTAAACAAGTAAAAGGAACACCATTACATAGATAATATATGCATTTTCCGACTTGGTACGGTAGCTCATTAGTATAGACATACCATATGATAGATAGTACTTTTAGGGTGGAACATACTTAAGTAATGCTTCAGCTAAAGCCTTGTGTTCCTTCGCATGCATGCGGAGAATGACCTTAGCGCGTTCATAGCTATCAGATAATATTTTCTTAATTTCTCCATCAACCTGAAACACAGACAAATTAAGTTAACTAGTGTGAAGAAGGTTTTAAGGCCGCTGTAAGTCCTCATAAAAGTATGAAATAACTAAATACATTTATTGCTTTTACATGGTTTAGTTTGGATACAAACATTGTTTTTACGTGTGAGTAGGTATCACATTGACCCTGAATAGGGTATAATCCCTGCACGGTAGACATCCCCTCAGATATCCTACTACCACTTGGTAGTAGGTAGTATATTTATAGTAGTAGGTACTTACATACTCAAGATTTTTAATGACAAGGGTGGTAGTCAGAGGTAAGTCCAAAGATTACATTTGACACATACCCATATTTTGCAGTAGTTGGTATTTTAGGTGACAGGTTGTAAACCTAACGCCGCTTGATTACCAACTGGTTTTTTCACGATATTTTCCTTCACCGTTTAAGAGAAAAATGGAATGGTGCACAACCGGTTTCAAACCCACGACCTTAGGATCAGAAGGCGGGGTCACTCCCACTAGACCACCGTAGCTCTCAGAATTAAAGAATGAATGAGAGTATTTTATTTGTAACTCAAACAACGAAGAAAAAAATGTAAGCATTAAAAATAAAAGACAAATTTAGAGTCAAAATACGGTCTGTGTCTCAGCATGAGCTAGTTGTAAGCACGTTACAACCAACGCTGGTTTTCTGACAGAGCTGTTTGATGACGTCACGTTCTACTAGTTTCATAAATAATTTAAAACTCACCAATTCATTAGTGTACGGTCCCAGTTGTTCGCCTTGTCCTATGGAGTTTCTAGATTGCTCCAGAGCTCGCAGCCCGACCTGGAATTAAATACTATATCACTACTATATACTAGTGGTTCTGTGAGAATAGTAGACCTCTAGAGCCCTTATAACTGCATATAAGGGCTATATATAATGCTGCTTATAACTGCTTATAATTGCCCTTATAATGCAATAGCTCAAAATGATTTTTTTATGTGGCTTATTGCTGGGACAAGCAGATGGCCTGATGTTAAGTGGTTACCATTACCTATGACAAGGCATTGCCTCGCAGGTCACGCCTATTTTTTTTACTGGGTAGGTTAGGTTAGTACATAAAAAAAAACGCGCTGAAGCGCTAGGAATAAAACTGCATGACCTACCTACACTAATCTTAAAAGGATGGTACAAATTGACTCCTTAGTTGCGTCTAAAGGAAGCATGCATTTTCGTTCGACCAATCAGAGCAATGGTCACCCATTCCCAGGTCGTGTATTTCATGGGTGTTCAACCATGGACTTCGTGTACATTTTGGCTGCGTATTCCTGCTTGTGATTTCCCGGGCTTTATATTCCATGGTTGTACAGTCAGCTGCACTAGATGTATACAATTTGTAACTTTCATAACAGTATAACAGCAAAACAATGAACTCATACACCTCAAAAACTAAATAATCATGAAATTTGTTGATGACCTCACTTATTAACACACAAGTATAAGCAGGAAAGGTACCTTTTCGCTCATCCCCCATTCTCGAACCATGTGACTAGCTATGGACGTTGCTTGCTTCAAATCTGATGATGCTCCTGCAAATATATTTATAATAATATAATATTATATAATATAGCTTCATGACTTTCATCGCCAGGCACGGTAGCTATCCCCCTAAAAATTCTTATTAACAAGTTACTTACAAGTACTACCACTCGAGATTCTTCTAGGATATCTAACAGGGTAGTCAGAGGTACGTCCAGATACAAAATTTGGTACATAGCAACATTTTGCAGTAGATGGTATTTCATACGTGAGTGGTTGCCTTAACGATGTTTTGCTTCACCGTTTGAGAGCATTGCAGACGGAACAAACATCTGTGTCTTTACCTGATGTGATCTTGTCCGGTCCAAATATGAGTTCCTCAGCCGCACGTCCACCCATCATGGTGTCCATCATTGCGAGGAGCTGCTGCTTCGTCACGTGGTATCTTAAAGTCAAAGTCAGAAAGCATTTATTCAGCGTTTATTTGGGGCTCGTCCGGGGCAGTACTAGCACCATGCCTATTTCTGCCGCCAAGCAGCGCAGCGTGTTCCGGTTTGAAGGGTGTGGGTGCCGGTGTAATTACAGACACATGTGGCTTAACACCTGTAAGCCTCAGGTTGATGGACGCTGAGTAGTGCAGCGTAGGTGACGTTCCTAACGAGCGTGACCTTCCTACTAGCCAATGCTTTGTTATAGGTGATGGTAACCACTTAACATCAGGTGGGCTATCTGATTGTTTCATCAGGAAGTTGTATAAAAAAAAACAGTAATATAGATCAAATTAAACAATCACACGTTATGAATATATATATACCTCTCCTTAGCTGGTATGTATGCAGTGTGTCCTAGAGAAGGTCCCCGGGGCATAATGGTAACTTTGTGCAGTGGGTGGGAATCCTACAACAAAATATAAAAACTATACAGCTCATTGTATAATATTAATATGTAGTGGCATACATTTACACAAAGCCATCATCGTTTCCTCATAATCTAGTGTGGAAATTTTGAGAGTATTGTTCAGTAAGTGTACAGTCTCTCAAATAACCATTTACTGTCTCTCAAATAACTACAGGCTGTCTCTCAAATAGCAGGTATCTGACCTTAGTGTAATAAGCCACCACGGCATGTCCTCCTTCGTGGTAAGCAGTGATAGTGTTGGCCTCTTCATCAGGAAGGCGAGACCGTCGCTCTGGGCCCATGAGGACCTTGTCTCTGGCGTCCTCTAAATACTTCATTGTTACAGTCTTAGCGCCATCTATCGCCGCTCTGTAGACAAAAGCTATTTTGATAATATTCCATGCCTACAGGTGTTAAGCCTCATGTGCCTGTAATTTAATTTTTAGAAAGTTGAATAAAAGAACTAAATTAAAAAAAAGTCAAGCCGTCTGCCATAGACAAAAGCGCTTTTGATTATATTCCATGCCTACAGGTGTTAAGCCTCATGTGCCTGTAATTTCATTTTTAGAAAGTTGAATAAAATAACTAAATTAAAAAAAAGTCAAGCCATCTGCTATAGGGAGACCTTTGTCTAGCAAAGGACTTAAGCAGACTTTAAACTTACTTTAACGCAGCTTGGTTGACCATACTCTCCAGATCAGCGCCAGTGAAGCCCGTGGTGCCCCTCGCGAGGAGTTCCACGTTGATATCAGCATGACGCACCCGAGCTAGATACAGCTCCAGGATATCTTTGCGACCCCCATAGTCTGGAGTGGGGACGTTTACCTACAATTGTATGGGAGATTAATAAGTGAAAGTGAAAATGAATAGTACAATATCTAGAGTGTAAGCATAAGAATAATTACCTCAACATCGAATCTCCCCGGCCTGAGCAATGCTTGATCTAAATCATCTCTCCGGTTAGTGGCCCCGAGGACTATGACTCCCTCGTTCTGATGGAATCCATCCATTTCTGATAGAAGCTGATTTATAGTCTGTGGAAAGAATATTTTACAAGGTTAAAGGACGCACCAATCTAATCCTGTCTAATTCTAATCCTAAGGTCGTGGGTTCGAGGCACATAAGTGATTTTTTCTGCTCGTAAAAAAAAGCTGTAAGTTATTTGCCGGTTTTTGGTCGGCTTGGTCGCGAGGAACTGGCGCTTAGATTCACCTAGATTTAAGACGTTTCATGATGATCCCTGCGGATATTACTGAATAAATGCTTTTTGACTTTGACTAATATTTATGTGTCCGTTACCTGGTTGGCATAGGGATGAAGCACGCTATTGGTCCGTTTGGCGCCCACAGAGTCTATCTCGTCTATGAATATAACGCACGGTGCACGTTCTTTGGCAGCTTCTACAATCAATAACATATTTATATTGTTTAGCACTTAAACTAGACATGTACAAACAACTAACATAATCTGTAACTGGTCTAACATTCCGCACTCAGATAGATTGTATTTGCACCGAACCACTTGTCTCGCAGTCTGTTTAGGGACCACTTAAGGTGGAACAAGTCGTTACTATTTCCATACAAACGCTGTAACTGAATATCTCTACTATTTATTAACGTGCGTCCAAAGTTAAGTTTGATACTGAATAATCTTGGCGTTATCTAGGCTCGTTACCCTAAACCGGTAAAATCTACAGTAAAATCAGGTTACCTTGAAAGTAACAAGCGTCGAAAGGTTTAGTTAAAAATCTTCTGCTTGTTCATCAACAAGTTGTATAAAAAACTGTAACCGTGACTTACTGAATAGATCTCTAACTCGTCTGGCTCCCTGCCCGACTAGAATCTCATCAAACTCAGGTCCTGCCGCATGGTAGAAGGGCACCCTTGCTTCTCCAGCCACCGCTCGAGCTAGCAACGTCTTGCCGGTGCCCGGGGGACCGACTAGCAGCACCCCCTTGGGCAGCTTACCCCCTAGAGTAGCAAACTTTTCGGGGTCCTTCAGGAATTCCACCTGAAAATTAAAGGTTTTATAAAAATACTAGCGAAACGCGCGCGACTTCGTCCGCGTGAAGCTATTTTCATACAAACTTCAACCCCCGCTGTACACGTTTAGGGGTTGGATTTCGGGAATTCCATTCTTAGTACACCTCTATGCACCAAGAAGAATATACTCTGAAACTTTCAAGTCTCTACGAGCAGTGGTTTAGGCTGTGCGTTGTCTATATGTCAGTCAGTCAGGACAAAGGTTCTTATAGTTGGTATAAATATAGATAGATAAACATTGCTAAGCTTTTTACACAACAACATCTAGCTACAAACTAAGCATAGCTTGTACTATGAGAACCTGATGACTGATAGAATACTTATATGCATTTAGTAAATACATACTTAGATTACAATATAACACCCAGACAGAGCATCCATGTTCATCACACAAATGTTTGTCTTCAGTGGGAATCGAACCCACAACCTACAGTGCAGAAGGTTGTTCCACTACTACTAACTGAGCATAGATGTTTGTTATTTGTATTCTATGTATTAACAAAACAACGTATATAGTATTCTATCAGTTCCCATAGTACAAGCTATGCTTAGTTTGACGTTAGCTGATGTTATGTAAAAATGTCCACAAATATTTATTTTTATTTACTCACAATATCCTTAAGTTCCTGTTTTGCTTCATCAGCTCCCTTGACGTCATCGAACGTGACCGCAATATCCTCAGGATCTACCTCCGTCTGGTTGCCGAGTTGAATCCTGCACATGTTATTATAAAATAATAATAATGCTGGACAATCCACACAGCATCATCTAGCCCCAAGCTAAGCAGAACTTGTGTTATGGGTACTAGATGACTGATATACTTAATACAATATTATATAATAAATAAATAAATATGTCAGGACATTTTTTACACATCATCATCTAGTCCCCAAACTAAGCATAGCTTGTACTATGGGAACCAGATGACTGATAGAATACTTATATACTTTTTTTTTGTAAATACATACATAGAATACAATACAACACCCAGACACAGAACAAACATTTATGTTCATCACACAAATGTTTGTTCTTGGTGGGGATCGAACCCACCACCTACAGCACAGAAGGCAGGGCTACTACAAACTGAGCTGTGACGGCTGTCAGAATATATTACATTTTTTTTTTATTATACATAAAAAATACCCAGAACACCCGGAATAAATATTTGCAGATTGTACAAACATTTATTCCAATCTCGAGTTGGTACTTGGTATAACGATATCTGAAGGGATATCTACCGTGCCGGGGTATTAAAGTCATGAAGGTAGTTACCTGAACACAGTTCCGCTGACAGAAGCCATCAGACTGATGAAGATGGCGAGGAAGAGTACAATGGTGAGGAGTTGCTGGACCAGCTTCAGGTATTTGGAAGCCTTGGTGCCGCGCGCGTTTTCAGGATGCGAACCTACGAATAATAAATATAGTTATTCATTTATTCAGGCGTGACTTTGCGGAAGTCCATTGCAAAATTATAAAAAATGCTGGACAATCCACACAGGATCATCTAGCCCCAAGCTAAGCAGAGCTTGTGCTTTACTGATACACTTAATACAATACATTACATACATACATATTTTTTTTAATACATAGAAAATATCCAGAACACCCGGAATAAATATTTGCAGATCGTACAAACATTTATCCCAAGGCGGGAATCGAATCCGCAACCTCTAGTCGTCAACATACCAGCTAGATATCCCTCGGCGAATGCAATCTTGATCTTGTCCTTCTGCTGGTGCGTGAGATGTGCTGCTTCGTCTCCCAGCAGCCTCTCCAGCCGCGGGGCTGTTTCACTGTTCAACGGAGCCTGTTTCTCTGAGCTCTCTGCACTAAGGCCTGGAATACACTTGTATATCAGTAACTAGTAAAAACTCTTTCATAAAACTTCCAACCCCGCTCTACTTGAGGGGTTAAATTTCGGGAGAAAACCAGTCAGGTCGGTATGACACTACCACCTGTGTACTACTACCGTACCCATTTCTGCCGCCAAGCAGTGATCGTATTACTGTGTTCCGGTTTGACGTATGTGGGTGCGGGTGAGATTACAGGCACATGAGGCTCAACACCAGTATGCCTCAGGTTGGTGGACGCAGGGTAATGCATGCATTTACCTAACGTGCGCGACCTACAAGGCACTGATTCGTCCACCATATGCTTTACTCATGTCTCAGTCAAAGTATCTAGTTAGTGTTAGTTTATTCCCGACTCAAGAGCTACTTAACATAAGGTGGTCTATATGCTTTTTCCATCAGCAAGTAACATAAAAACCCTCCACAAAGTGCCCTACTACTGTGTCAATTGGACTTAGTTAGAACTCATCAAGCATCCTTTCGTAGCGCTTGAACTCAAACAAAAGCCACTACATACTAACCACAGAAATTACGGAGTTGATTCATGATGTTTTGGTTCCTCTAGGCCCTTCACAAAGAGCAGTTCTGTTTCAATCGGACTTAGTTAAAGCTCACCAAGAAACTTCCCAGTAGCACTTCCAACAACAAACAAAAGCTACTACATACTAACCAAAGAACTTACGGAGTCTGTTCATGATGTTTGGGTTCCTCTTCAGGTCAGCGTGGATGCTGCGTTCAGTCTTGAAGCCACGGACTTGGATGTTGTACTTGAAGGAGCTGGCTTGAATGCTGTTAGCTAGTAGGCCTAAAAAGTTGTCTGTGAAACTTAACCTGGAATAACAAATAATATTTTTGCTATTTATATAACGCCACGTTATTTGTGAGTGTCATAATATATTAAGACAAAAAATTTAAAGTAATAATATTTACCCCCAACGAAGTGGGCACGGGTCACCTAGTAGCATATAAAATATTAGATAGATAGATAGAAAACACTTTATTGCACACCACATATTATGAATTTACATATAACACACAAAAAAATAAATACAAAAATAACACACAAAGCGATCTCTTCCAGACAACCTTTGGATGGACTGGATACGGTGAGAGCGATAGAAGTGGTGTAGTGTAGTAAACAATAAGTATGCAAACACAGTAAAAGGACCCACATACGTAAAAACATAATACATGTTCAAGTTGGTAAATACATAAACGTTTATAATGATAATAATGCATGAACACTAAACCTTTGAAAAATAATTGAACAAATGCTTCTTGAAAATAGGGAGAGATTTAGCAGATCTGATATTTGAAGGGAGAGAGTTCCATAAAAATAAATAACAAAATAAATAAAAATAATAAATATATGGGTGAATATTTCATGTAGTAAAACATTTTAACTTATCATTTGCATAGATTGCTAAAGAATTTATTGACTACAAACAAATATCTGAGAAAAACTGATAAATAGCGTAATCAGCCAATGAACTTACAGGCAAAATCAGACCATACCTCTTTTGTTAAGAAAGTCTCAGGAAGCCAATGAAGTAGTAGCTATAGATAGAGGTTGCCAGACTTTTTTTCTCATAGACCACTTTCAAAATTTAGCTGGTTTCGGTGGACCCCCAAAACTCGACAAAAATGTGGAGATTATAATGCTAATTATGGAAATTTACAATGCACAGAGTTCTAACCACATGTTTTTGAAAAAAAAAAGTGAGAATTGATTTGCTGAGAAAATATTATCGCTTATGAATTGTAAACCACAATTTTTTTGTTACACTAACGTAGACCCCCGTCGAGTCACCTGTGGACCCCTGGGGGTCCATGTGGACTACTTTGGAAACTAATGCTATAGATAGAGGTGGAGGAGGACATTAGAGGCTTTTATTGTTATTATGTTCTTACAGATTTAGTATTGATGAGAAGGATTTGCATAGTTCATAAGTCATTTCATAGACATTCAATTCTTGTTTGTATAGCCTGTGCAGAGTGATGCCCACAATTCTCCAATGTCGGTATTTGATTCAGTATACATTGAATTAGGTGAGGGTTAGGTACCAAATCCACATTCCTAGTGGAATAGTACTTATCACTTTTATAGGAATAATAACTATTTTAAACCTACAAAAGCTGTATACACATCAAGAGAACAAATATTCTCTTGTAATTTATGTAATATAGATGGTGGATAGTCATGTTACCTGGTGTTTATGTAATATAAATGGTGGATAGTCATGTTACCTGGTGTTTTTCTTGCGGAAATCTACGGTGACAGTTGGAGTTTCAGTCCAACCGTTCTTGTTCTTATCAAATGAATCGGAAGACAGATAAGAGACTTTTCTTGCTGACGCGAACTCAGACAGTCGGCCAAAAGGTCGCCGGGACGCTGCCGGAAGCGCCACCAGGCTCCTCAAGTCAATTGCTCTCATTTCAGCTAAGACATTCTTATCAAAATTTCGTAAACTCTCATCCAAACTTTCGCGACAGATAGTCGCGTCGTGACACGCCGCAGACCCTTCCTTTCCCCTCACATTGCTGTTTTTGCCACAGTTGTGCTTCCTTTGCTTGAATAAATTCGAATACCTCGCAGATAATTGACTGAAACTAACTAAAATCTGCAATGACACAAAGGTTATGTTGAATGACGATTCACCATTTCAATTATTGCAATTGAAACGCCGATTATACTTTTCTAATGAGTTTTACCTGGTTTTGACTGTTTAAAGAGTTCAATGAGAACATGTTACATGTAGATGACCTATGTTTTTATTGTATTTGATGTGCACTCGAAAATTTTGTAGGCTCTTACGTCAAACTTATTTTCCGTAAAAAAAATATGGATTTAGTGATGGACATTTGTGGAGAATACATGCGATGCTATAACGATAATTCTAATAATGCGATTACTATATGTCGTGTAAGATACTAGAATACTTGAGACATTTTTGCAAATGATTTTTGGTAAAAGTTGTTTTATTGTAATGGCAATACTGACGGAGATTGACAGTAGTCTGCTTGATAGACAAGGTGGCCGACAGTCTGACGTGCAGTAATGAAAGAGCGGTAGAAAACGTGGCAGTCTGTCTTGGGATCGGGTCGGAGTCGGTCGATAGTTTTGTAAAGTAAAGGAATGTGATGTGCTATAATAGAGATTCATGTAAGTACCTTTTTAATCTAAAGGAAATTTTTAATCTAAATTTACAAAAAGGTACTTACATGAATCTCTATTATAGCACATCATATTCCTTTACTTTACAAAACTATCGACCGACTCCGACCCGATCCCAAGACAGGCTGCCACGTTTTCTACCGCTCTTTCCTAACTGCACGTCAGACTGTCGGCCACCTTGTCTATCAAGCAGACTACCGTCAATCTCCGTCAGTATTGCCATTACAATAAAACAACTTTTACCAAAAATCATTTGCAAAAATGTCTCAAGTATTCTAGTATCTTACACGACATATAGTAATCGCATTATTAGTATTATCGTTATAGCATCGCATGTATTCTCCTTTTTTGGACACTAAGATGATATAACTTGATCTGGGTTAGCGTTACTTTGGAATATTGGAAATGTCTGTTTTAAATAAAATATTTGTTCTTGAAAATATGTGAAGGTAGTTAAAAGAAAAAAATATGATGGCCTAGGGTTTCATAGCCAACGGTTTATGTGTAACATAGGGGGATGAAATTTTGGTTATTTTTTTGATACGACGCACCGTTTACGAGATACCCTCAATTTTGAATTTTCTTTTAATTGTTACTGTTACCCCCGTACACAGACAATGCATGCAGTACAATGCATACCTTAGGCATAATAGGAATGGTTGTGTTGTCTATGTAAATGATACCTCACAGACAATGCAAAGTTGTGTGTAAAATATAAAACCCGCATGTTGTGTTGGTTCGAATTTAGAAAATAGCAAGCACAACTTGAACTAAACAGTATTCAGAGCGCGTTTTTACTTCGATCGGCTGGTTATTAAACCGTCTGCTTTGGACATGAGACCATCTCAGTTCCAACAGTCATTACTACTAAAACTAAGACGGCTTTAAAACTCTTACACCACAGTTTGTCACTAACTCTTACAAACTCTCTTTCTATATTATGTAGATAATAAGCTAAATAAGATACACAAATACTATAGTAACGCACTGCTAAAAAGTAATTGGTAAATCATTTCACGTAATGACGGGTTCACTAAAGACGTATCATCGATGATGTTTGAATCGATTGTGTCAAACAGCTTGTGTGTATAGGCCATACACAAACTATTCAGTGCAGTGCAGCACTACTTTTAAGAACTTCGAATAGTCTATGGTTTACACGCTCTGTAAGTTGGTTCGGATACATCTACAAGAAAATGTAACCAGATAATTTTATCACCATTTGGATATATTAATCACACTTCATAAGCAATACGAGGGGATCGGAGTAATTTATCTTATCGATATGCTAAGGATTTCTATAAATTGTCACTTCTTTAATTGATTTCCTTTAAATCAAAATAGATCAGGAACTAATCCTAAATGTGTGAAACATTAAAGACTAGTCTCCGAACGTCTTCTGACGAGTTTTGACTTCTATGTTGTCTATGCTAATTGGACAGTAAAATCCAAAATGGCGACGAGCGATGACGAGCCTATGCATTTATATGAAGTTTTTCAAAACTGTTTCAATAAAATAGCAAATAAACAACAAGGTGAGTGAGAAAATGCATACCGTGGCCCGTCTCGCGTTCCTCGAACAAACTATCGCGGTGTAGTGAAGTGTTTCATAGTGAAAATCGACCAAAGTGTTTGCGTGTTATGCCATTCCAGTGTAAAAAGCAACAGCATTTTTTCTAATTACGCCCAAATTAATCGCCCTACATGTAAGATATGCTCGTAAACTACTTCTACGAAGTCAAGCGCATCTGTTTTATATATTAAAAATGCCGTATCACCATCCAAATAACATAAAAAGGCTATGTTTTGATCGGGCAGCAGATATCAATGTGGCTTTACCATTGTGCTGTGAATTCAATGCGATACTGAATTGTTTCATTGGATTTATTTACTTTGACGTCCTCATTGACACTGTAATCAGGTAATCCGATCGCTGTATCGGCTGACAATTGAATTTTTATCATATTTTCGTATGGTTTTGCGTGTGGTGGAAAAGCCTCAATTTTTTTCAGTGTTTTTAATCTCAAGGAACACATTTTATTCCAACAGGGTCCGGTTAAAGACGCGGCCAAAAATGGCGAGTATTCGCTTTATATTATGTTCGTTTTGTGTCCATGTTTACAGATATTTGTTTATTTACACTTGTCTAGCGCGGCCGTTCATGTGTAGTAGGTAGGTCTTGTAATTCTTTACTAAAATAAACTCCTTAGAGGTAGGTCATTAATTACTGAAATTCCTGAAACACCTACTTTATTGTTATAGCATATGATTCATTATTTAGTTGATTGTTTGAAAGATCCTTTGTCTGTCAGTTTGTTTCAAGAGGTTAGGTCTTAGGCTTAACAAGTAATGTTTTGAAAATGTGGTGTACACTGTGTCACATGTATTTCATATATTGTCATATACCCAGTAATTTTTCCTTGTGCCAAACTCTCATATTTGGGCCATCTTCCTTGCTTACGAACCTGAAGCAAACCCCAAAAAAACTGGTTAAATAAACAGAATATTGGTATCTGAGACATTCTACGATCCTGACATACCTATTGTACTACAACCACATTTATTATAACAGTCTTTATTATGGATATCGAATAGTGCAAAATGTGGGCTTCCTCCTGGAAGATAAAAGGTAGCTATCTCGATATGGGCTAGTTTCAGGGTGTTAGTCGCATCAACATCTGACGTGGCATAATATTGAGATAACACAAGGGTATGATTGAACTGACATCGTCTTTAGATTATGTAAAGTTCTGAAACAGATAAAAACTTAATTACTTCTATACACTTAAATAAATAAAATAAATAAATAAATAATGCTGGACAATCCACACAGCATCATCTAGCCCCAAGCTAAGCAGAGATTGTGTTATGGGTACTAGATGACTGGTATACTTAATACAATACTATATTACATACACATTTTTTATTATATATAGAAAATACCCAGAACACCCGGAATAAATATTTGCAGATCGTACAAACATTTATCCCAAGGCGGGAATCGAAGCCGCAACCTTCTGAGTCGCAGGCGGACTATCGCCCGCCGCGCCACATCGGTCGTCGACTTAATTTTTAATGTTTTTGTAAGTTTTGTGATTTTCACACACCATCCATTGTTTCTTAGGTCGGCCTCTACCTGTAGTCATTCACATCCTAAGACTCCTAGGTGTTGTAAACACTATAAAAATGAATAAATTTTAACAATACCAACAACTACAAAATGTAATATGTATGTGTACCTCTGACTACCCCCTTAGACATTCTTACAGTTCAGTTAGTAGTAACACTGCTAACTGTAGGTTGTGGGTTCGATCTCCACAAAGAACAAACATTTGTGTGATGAACACATAAATGTTTGTTCTGTGTCTGGGTGTTATATTGTATTCTAAGTATTGACAAGAAAAAACGTGTATAAAAATATGTGTAGCTATGCTTAGTTTGGGGCTAGATGATGTTGTGTAAAATGTCCACAAATATTTATCAATGAAATTATAGTACCTACATTTTTTACAGATGATGTACGCTAAAACATAAAAAAAAAATTGACGAATAATTTTGAGTAGGTACTTGGTACAAGGAGATCTGCGGGGATATCCACCATACTTGGAAATTAAGTAGTAATGCTATTTTATTATAACTCATTCATGACATATTTAGTTCTCGCAGTGAGTTGTCAACATGGTCATAAAAGCCATACACAGCTTTATGTCTGTATCGAGCAAGGCCATACAATTGTAACAATAAATTGTATTGATTGATAGAATCTTAGGTCAGTCTCGTTTGGACCTAGTTTGTAACCTAGTTGAGAATAGAATAGGTTTCATTCAGGTTTTAGAAGTTACTGAAAGTACCTACACCTAAAGGTACCTGTTACTACTGGTAAGAAACCTATTTATATCTCGCATTTTTTGGTTATTGTAGTAACAGTTTACACTGACAATACAGTTTATCAGACAGGCAACGGGTGTATTACTTACTAACGGACGGTCGTAGGATATTTTAAGCAGGTCTATCTTTATTATCGTCCGTCTAACCGAGTATTCCGACCCAGTGTTCTGATAGATGGAAAAAGCTCAGGATCGTATGTCCAGCAGTGGACTTCTACAGGCTGTTTTTTTTTTTTTTTTGCTGGACAATCCATACAGCATCATCTAGCCCCAAGCTAAGCAGAGCTTGTGTTATGGGTACTAGATGACTGATATACTTAATACAATACACTACATATATAGATATTTTTTTTATTATACATAGAAAACACCCAGAACACCCAGAATAAATATTTGTAGATCGTACAAACATTTATCCCAAGGCGGGAATCGAACCCGCAACCTCTGCGTCGCAGGCGGGCATTCGCCCGCCGCGCCACATCGGTCGTCATGTTGATGATGATGATGGTGATGATGTTCTGGCACTACATGAAGTTGCTAGAGGAACGCGCGCGACCTCGTCTGCAGTTAATTTCATACAAACTTCAGCCCCCGCTGTACTCGTTTAGGGGTTTGAATTTCAGGAATTCCTTTCTTATACACCTTTACATATCAAGACGTATATACCCTGAGAATTTTAGGTCTCTACGAGCAGTAGTTTAGGCTGTGCGTTGTCTATATGTCAGTCAGTCAGGACAAAGATTCTTATAATTAGTTTAGATGAACTAGTTTTGAAACTCCGTCCTCAATCGATCGTGATGTACAGTAGTCACTTTATAAAGTTTCTTTATACTACTACTTCACTTATAAAGTCACTGAAAAACAAATTTACTACCTACCACATTGTATATTTACGTTATACAATATTTACACAAGTGTAGTAGCTATTGTACCGACCGATGTGGCGCGGCGGGCGAATGTCCGCTTGCGACGCAAGAGGTTGCGGGTTCGATTCCCGCCTTGGGATAAATGTTTGTACGATCTGCAAATATTTATTCCGGGTGCTCTGGGTGTTTTCTATTTATAATTTAAAAAAAAATATCTACATATGTAATGTATTGTATTAAGTATATCAGTCATCTAGTACCCATAACACAAGCTCTGCTTAGCTTGGGGCTAGATGATGCTGTGTGGACTGTCCAGTCATTTTATTATTATTATTGTAACGTAGGACTAGTGATATTCACGTGACTTTACTCGCGGATATTATAATAGCATCATCAATCTGCTGTAGAAGAAAAAAATAGCTTCACAACCCCAGGTACAGTAAATATCCCTTTAGATATCTTAGGGTAGACCCTTAGTATCCATAAGTTAGGTATCTTAGTAACAACAGCTTAAGGTTCTTTGAGCATGTCTAAAGGAGGTAGTCAGAGGTACGTCCAAATATATTTGGCATATCACATGTTTGTACGATCTGCAAATATTTATTCCGGGTGTTCTGAGTATTTTCTATGTATAATAAAAAATATGTATGAACGCAATGTATTGTATTAAGTATATCAGTCATCTAATACCGATAACACAAGCTCTGCTTAGCTTGGGCCTAGATGATGCCGTGTGGATTGTCCAGCACTAACCTAAACCTATTTGTCTACCGAGAGCACCGATGGTTTAGTGGAAGTGACCCCATCTATCCATCTACTGATCCTAAGGTCGCGGGTTCGAACCCGGTCGTCCAAAAATGGGGTATTCCGTTCGAAAAAAATTTACGTCTGCAATGCCAGTGCTTTCTAACGGTACCTACTTAAACATCGTGAGAAAACCAGTTAGTATTCTAGCAGCGGTGATGGGCTTGCAACCTGTCACCAATAATCTATTTTTTTTATGGTACTGCTGGTGGTACAAGCATATGACCCACCTGATGTTAAATGGGCGTACCTTTGACCACTCCCCTTAGACACCTTGGTATTATCTACTCAAGTATTATTTACTTATTTACTTGTCACTCCCAAATGTGTTTCAGACACTATTTTATTATTGTAAATGAATAAATGATTATAGGTACTTGGTACTAAGAGATCGGACAGGATATCTACCGTGCTTGGGAATTAAAATCGTGATGCTATTACTTATATCTGTCTACTGTTAGTAGTTTTAATGAGGTACGTTTTTACGTTGGCCAATATCGTAAAAATAATTTATAACCGGTAGACGTGATTTTCTATTTAGAGCCGCGGTAATTACCGATATACCTGAGTCGCTTTATAATTTACGACTTCGATAACTTTGATTTATTAACAAAAAAACACTAAAAGACCATTTTGATTAAATTGTATTTAAAATACCTAATTTTATCGAGATTTAGGCCGCGGTCGCTTTGCGTTTTGTAACGGTAACTATGGAACTTTTTGAAGTAATATTTCTTATGCGTCTTCCAACAAGGTTGCGTTAAACGTTTAACACTACCATGGAGGAGGTGTGAATATTCTCTCTTTCTCGCATAGCCAGTTACGTTTCGTATATTAAAGACGTTTTACTTCAGTCGTGTTGTCTAAAGCACACTCGTTTTTTTTATTAGGAAATGTATCAAAGTCAAAGTCAAAAAGCATTTATTCGATGAAATCAAAGTGATCACTGTAGACTAGTCTTATAACTAGGTGAATCTTGTTGCCAGTTCCTCGCAACTAAGCCGCGCAACTTGCCAAAACTTACGGCCAAAAAAAGCCAAAACTTACGGCTTGGTTCCCATTTTTAAGGTTCCATACCCACAGGGTAAAACGGGACCCTATTACTAAGACTCCGCCGTCTGTCTATCTATCCGTCTGTCACCAGCCCGGCTAAGATGAGTAACGCGACAAAATTTTGTGCTAACATGTCAATGCCAAAAATCTATCTCGTTCTGTCAAATGAAGACTTAATGCTAATTTTTAGCTTATCTGTGGGTCTTTTATCTATAATTTCTAAAATATCCATCAATAGAAATACATCTCGTGTCAAACGCGACATATCTCGCGTTGCACATCTTAGCCCGGCTGGCGGTATCTTATGAACCGTGGTAGTTACTAGTTAGAGAGTTGAAATTTTTACAGAATAAGTATTTAAGAGGGCTTTCATACAGCAAACGTGTTTTTTTTTGCCGTTTTTAGTATATATGAATAATGGTACGGAACCCTTCGTGCGTGAGTATTAAAAAGATTCTATCAGTTATCTAGTTCCAATAGTATTCGCTACGTTTAGTTAGACACTATTATCTAACCTGTAAAAGCTAGCTACCTGTGTAAAAATGACCACAAATATTTATGTATTATTTCTCATATTTTGTTCCAATCCTTTTACTATGTCCCAACACTTGACGCATTAAGAACCTGTACCGTTTTAAAGCGATCTTTATTCACTGATACGCATTGTACTGCTAGGTACAGGGTGTGCTCGAAGAAGCATTTAAAAGACACGATAGATCTCTTAGTACTTGTTGAGTATGACTGTAAATGCTGGTAAGTAATAATTTGTTTCTATTTTTTATTTTCGAAGGACCAATAATTATAATACTATACAGCTGTAACAACCTGAAAGTACCTAGGTATATGATCTTTGCTCGGAATAAGGCAGATAATTCAGTCTATCACCTACCTCACACTTCCACACGTACGTTTCTTCACGAGGGCTCTGCACGGCAAGGATCCTGGTGGAGAATGTCGCAAGGGGTTTCCGAAGGCACTATCAAATTGCACAGCACTGCGAGAACGTCTCACACAATCAATACTGCACGGCAGTGGTCGAAATAGAGTTAATCTTGTGTATCCACGGAACAGTTTCTCAAAATGATGAGAACGCGGCTGATTTGAAGTAGTCGCACAAGCCAACTGTCGATGCGCTCGCGTAGAGGGCGCGCGATGCCTCGGCCGACCATCCAAAACGACGGTAGTTGTAGAAAAGCAGATGACAAACATAAAATATCTACCTTCTAAAATGAGCAAAGATCCAACATACCCCCCACCGAAATTATCATGATAATTTCAGTTAACAAAATATAAGAAAATATTGCTATTGCAAGAAGTATGCATTAGAAAATTGCAGGTTCATACAGTACAAGAAATTATAGTAAAAAAATAATAAGAAAATCAACTTGAAAATTAAGTTAGGTAATTAATCTAAGGAGTATTTTTTTTTTAATTTTTAATTACAATAGGGGAACGGACAAACCTTATTAACGGGTCTTTTAACTATTCCCTTTTGCGTCCTCAGAGTTACGACGCGAATTATTTTATCTGGGCCTTCATGGAGACGCTCCACCCTGGCCCGGACCCAGTTAAGTGGACGAATCAGCTCAGATTTGATAAGAACTAGATCACCGATTTTAATATTAGGAGGCGAGGTAAACCACTTTGCTCTTTGCTGCAAGGTATGCAGGTAGTCGTCAGACCACTTCTTCCAAAACGTTTGAGAGATTTTCTGCATGCACTGCCAACGTGACAGTCGGTTCATAGCTACGTCCTCAAGACTGTGCTCAGGCACGGCGAGCAAGCTTTGACCTATTAAAAAATGTCCCGGCGATAAAGTTTCAAATTCATCAGGATTGTTAGATAACGGGCATAACGGACGCGAGTTCATTACAGCTTCAACCTTACAGAAGATGGTGGAGAGCTCTTCGAATGTGAGTGCCTTGTCACCTACTGCCCGAAGGAGGTGGCGCTTGGCCGACTTGATACCGGCTTCCCATAGTCCGCCCATCGAAGCTGCCGTAGGAGGAATATTTTTCCATTCAATCGAACGAGAAGCGCAGCCGTTAGCGATCGATACATCATTATCATTAAAAAATTTGAAAACGTCTTTTAAATGTTTCGCGGCAGCTACAAAGTTTGTCCCGTTATCGGAATGTAGACACGAGCACAGTCCACGTCGCGCTACGAAGCGGTCAAGAGTAGCTAAGAAACAATCAGCTGATAAGTCGCTGAGCACCTCAATATGCACAGCTTTTGTGGAAAAACAAATAAAAAGGCACATGTAGCACTTTAGGATTTTCGCGTTACGATTTAAACTAGCCTTTATGTAAAACGGCCCACCAAGATCGCAACCGACATGATCAAAGACTTTATTTGGTTTTAATCTTTCAGCGGGTAACGTACCCATGTACGGTTGGATTGTGGTCGGGTTACATTTAAAGCACGTGATGCATTTTGACAATACACTCCGAATCATACTGCGAGCGGATACGATCCAATATCGCTTGCACAAGATTCCTTGCAAGGTACGAGGTCCTACATGTAGGTACACCCTATGAAAATGTTCTATTATTAAAGTTGTAATATGACACCTTTTAGGTAATAATAAGGGATGCTTGCTATTGTAGGGTAAATCTGCTTGGGAGATTCTACCCCCCACCCTGAGGAAACCATGGGCATCCACGAAGGGCGAAAGCTTTCGTAATGAAGAAACGAATTTATTGTTTTTAATTTGAGCGATTTCGTTGCAAAAATAAGAATTTTGTGTATTTTTAATGACGACGTCATGGGACGCATTTAGCTCGTGAGTTGAGATCGGACCTACAGAACGTTTATTTTTCGGTAACCTACAGTTTTTTGCAAATCGCAAACACCATGCGACAATACGTTGCAATCTATTGAACGAAGAGTATTTTTCAAAAAACGTTTCTGAAAAATCGTTTGGTACATTTTGAGATAAGCACGAAAAGGTATCAACGTTAGTTTTTAGTTCTAAAATGTCTGTTTTCTCACTGACATAAAAAGTACTGATAGGCCATTGATGAACGTCATCGGACAGCCAATCAGGACCATGCAGCCAGAGTTCATAGTCAGCTGCAAGCTCAGTAGGCATGGCGCCGCGCGAACAAACGTCTGCGGCGTTGTTTTCGCTACGCACATGATACCAGCTGTTTGACGGAACTACCTCCACTACTTGAGCGACACGACTCGAAACAAAAGTTTTAAGTTTGTAGGGAGGGGTTTGCAACCATGCGAGTGCGACACTAGAATCTGTCAAAGCAGTTACCCGAAAAGATAGATTTTTAAGGTTTTGTCGGACAAACAAAACCAGTTTTGACAACAACACAGCCCCCATAAGTTCGAGTCTTGGGATTGAAAGAGGTTTGATTGGCGCGACTTTGCTTTTACTGATAAGCAGTCTAGTCTTCACGTCATTGTTTGGGTCAACACTACGTACATAAATGCATGCCGCATAACCACGGGTCGATGCGTCACAAAATGCAATTAAATGTACACCACAGAATTTAGGTATAAGCATGTGCCGCTCGATTTTTATTGACGACAGACTTGACAATGACGTGATGAAAGCTGACCATTTGTCACGCAAATCATCTGGAAGAGGATCGTCCCAACCGAGACTGAGCTTCCACAAATCTTGCATTATGCATTTAGCGAGGAATGTGCAAGGAGATAAGAATCCAACGGGATCAAAAATGCTAGCAAGCAGTCTTAGCACTGACCGTTTAGTATAGGTACTATCCGACATGTTATAATCGAATGAAAAACAATCATCGGTTGGCAGCCACTTTAGACCTAAAACCTTTAGAGATGAGCACACGGTGTCATCACCGAAGTTTATAGCCACTGCTTGGTCGGCACCGATTCTGGAGAGTAATTCAGGGGAGTTACTCGCCCATTTACGGAGATCGAAGCCGCCTAGCTTTAATAAAGCAACGAGCTCGTCCTGTAACGTACAGGCTTCTGTGAGGTCTTGTGTAGACCACAGCAGGTCATCAACGAAAAATCCTTGCATGAGGATATCAGCAGCTTGAGGATATTGCTTGCCTTCGTCACTCGCTAGCTGTTGCAACGTGCGAACAGCTATAAAACCTGACGATCGTAACCCGTAGGTATTTGTAAGTAGTTCGTAGGTTTTTATTTCATGCGAAGGTGATTCTCTCCACAGAATGTGCTGATAACAACGCTCAGCGGGATGAATGAGAACCATTCTATAAAATTTGGCTATATCAGCGGTAAAACAAACGTCATACAAACGAAAGTTGAAAATAATTTTCAAAATATCATGGTGAAGCTTTCTACCTGTAAGTAATGTGTCATTAAGTGACACGCCGTTTGAAGTAGCCGCTGAGCCATCAAATACCACTCGCATGGGCGTGGTGGTACTGGAAGTTTTCACCACACAGTGGTGTGGAATGATAAACTTACTCGGTTCTGTACCTACGTACGGTTTCATGTGACCTAACCGTTCATACTCGCGCATGAAATCTACGTAGGGTGAGTGTAACTCGGGCGATCGAGCGAAACGTCGCTCCAGGTGGTGTAACCTACCGTGGTTATAAGACTCGCCAAGGGTGGCGCACTTCGGGTCCAGTAGGATAGGTGACACATACCTACCGCTATCGTCCCTATAGTGACGCTCGGAGTATATCTCCTCGGCAAGCTTATCACCTGGGCTGATAGGGTTGTCACACGGTGACTCCTCTATTTCCCAAAATGATTTGAGTTGCGTGTTGATGGTGTCACTATCATTGGTGTACGACACCAAATTGCAAGACGTTGCAATGTTAGTGAAATCATTGGAAGTACACGGTACTTCTATTTTACCACACAATACGAACCCAAAAATACTACTAAGTGCAGTGGGTAGTGTAGGGCTGACAATAATTTTGTTACCGTCATAAATGTCAGGGAATATATCACCTGCAAGAATAATGTCTACAGGGGATTTTTTATAGAAGTAAGGATCTGCTAACAAAAGGTTTTTATAATGCATAGAAACTTCATCGGAAATTTCCACCGTAGGTAAATCGGATGTGATCCGCTGTAAAATTATAGCATCGATTTTAAACGAGGGATTATCGCAATGTCTCGGCTGAATAGTGCACGAAGTCATGCCAAAGTTTTTAACAACACTTCCGGCTAAACCAAAAATATTAAACGGACATTTTTTGCGCGACAACCCTAGCCGTTCTAAACAATTTAACGTTATAAAGTTCGATTGAGCGCCTGAGTCGATAAGAACGCGACAAGCTTGCGGATTACCAAACGAGTCTATAACATTGACTATAGCCGTACCTAGTAGAACCATATAGTTCTTTGTGTTGTCACCGCTAGACGCATGCGATGTTTTAGCGTGCATTGTGTGTGTACCTATAGCTGTAGGCTCTGCGCTGCTAATATGCGCGGGAATAGCTCGCGTAGCAGAACTGCCCTTTGAGTCTAGGTGTAATAAAGCATGATGACGTTGATTGCACGTAAAACATCTAAACTCACTTTGGCAATCGGCGGACGAGTGACTTTGTTTGAGACAGTTGTGGCACAATTTCAAATGGTCAGCACGGCTGACACGTTGCGCAGGCGTCAATTCACGGAACTGAGCGCAGCGAAAAATCATATGGTTTTGACCACAATGTGCACAATCAAAGCCCTTCGCCTTATGTACAGATTGCTGTGAAGAAAAAGCCTTTCTATTAAAAGTTTCACTCGATTTTTTATTGAATGAGTTTGGTGTAGGATTCCTACTATGCGGGACAGCAGAACTAAAATGTGATTGCGAATGTTCCAAGATCTTTATCTGATTATGTACATGGGACATTAACTGATCATAAGTAGGTATGGTTTTTTGATCGATACCTTGTTCAAATGTTTTTCTTGTGTTGGGGTCTAGCCCCCTTAATGCTATGTGACACAGTACATAGCTAGATAAGTGCTCAATATTTAAAGCATTTATAGCGCGATATGAATGATCGAAAGTCTCGATAAAATTATTTAAATTAACTGGTGATTCCGATTTTAGCGCGGGAAAGTTAAGCATCTTATCTAGATATTTACCTACGAGCATCCTATTGTCTTGATATTTATCAAGCAAAGACTGCCACACTACATCGTAATTACTTGAAGTAATAGGTACACTTTTAACAATGCTAAGTGCGGACCCTTTTGTGCATGACAATAAATAATGAAACTTATCTATGCTTGAAATACCCGTTTGATTATGCACCAAAGAGCAAAATGTTTCGTAAAACGTTGTGAAGTTCTCAATATTCCCATCAAATGTGAACAATTCGAGCTTTGGTAAACGTGGTCGAATATCGACATTTTTATCTTTCGTGTCAACGTGACCGCATGGTGGAACGTCCGCCATTTTGGAAGTATGCTTCGAAGCGCACAACTTCACGCGAAAGAATAAGTCATCGAAGCTAACCAAGTCACTATCTGAGAATTCAGTTTCAGGCTTTAAAGTTAATTGCATTTCAAATATTTCCATACAAATACTTTCGAATGATTCACGCAATGATGTAATCTCTGAGGCACGCAAAAGAAACATTTCTTTGAGGGAAGGATGATTCTCGATTTTATTGGATAAATCAAACACTTGTTGCAACTGTGAATAAATGCGTTGCTTTTTAGCAATACTTTTATTTATGTAACGAATAGTATCCAATTCCTTTTTGGTTGGAATTGGGACTGGGGTAGTAGTTGCTTCAGATTGAGACATTTTAAGGTTTTAATTGAGAAAAATATACAATTTATATCCGGCTCGAGGGCCAAAATGTTGAGTATGACTGTAAATGCTGGTAAGTAATAATTTGTTTCTATTTTTTATTTTCGAAGGACCAATAATTATAATACTATACAGCTGTAACAACCTGAAAGTACCTAGGTATATGATCTTTGCTCGGAATAAGGCAGATAATTCAGTCTATCACCTACCTCACACTTCCACACGTACGTTTCTTCACGAGGGCTCTGCACGGCAAGGATCCTGGTGGAGAATGTCGCAAGGGGTTTCCGAAGGCACTATCAAATTGCACAGCACTGCGAGAACGTCTCACACAATCAATACTGCACGGCAGTGGTCGAAATAGAGTTAATCTTGTGTATCCACGGAACAGTTTCTCAAAATGATGAGAACGCGGCTGATTTGAAGTAGTCGCACAAGCCAACTGTCGATGCGCTCGCGTAGAGGGCGCGCGATGCCTCGGCCGACCATCCAAAACGACGGTAGTTGTAGAAAAGCAGATGACAAACATAAAATATCTACCTTCTAAAATGAGCAAAGATCCAACAGTACTTAAGGTACATTGAGTATGTCCAATGGGGTTAGTCAGAGGTACGTTCACATTGATATGCAAATACTTTGCAGTAGCTAGTATTCAATACGACAGGTTAGAAGATCATCGCGATTGATAGAATGCTAACTGGTTTCATCGCGATGTTTTCCTTCACCATTTGAGAGCATATGCTGATGCCAATTTGTAATGTTGATGGCTGGTGCCGGGAGATTTCGTTTTTAGGGTTCCGTACCCAAAGGGTAAAACAGGACCCTATTACTAAGACTCTCTGCCTCTCTCTGGCTGTCTGTCTGTTTGTTTGTATGTCCGTCTGTCATCAGGCTGTCATGAACCGTGATAGTAAGAGAGTTGAAATTTTTACAGTTAATGTATTTCTGTCGGTGCTGTAGCAACAAATACCTACTAAAAACAGAATAAAATAAATATTTAAGGGGGCTCTTATACAACAAACGTGATTTTTTGCCGTTTTTGTTAAAGATAATGGTACGGAACCCTTCGCGCACGAAGGAATTATCTTGTATTTTACCTTTATTTTCTTGTATTTTGATTTAATTTATGATGTTTATTTCATATTGTGTTGTATCCATATAGTACGTATCTATTTTAATGTCGAACCCACTACCTTAAGATCAAGGAAGACCTTAAGAAGGTGGGTCGTTCGGTCTAAACTACCAGTGCTTCACAGTAGAGTAATTAAAATAAATAAATAAATAATGCTGGACAGTCCACACAGCATCATCTAGCCCCAAGCTAAGCAGAGCTTGTGTTATTGGTACTAGATGACTGATATACTTAATACAATACATTACATATATAGATATTTTTTATTATACATAGAAAACACCCAGAACACCCGGAATAAATATTTGCAGATCGTACAAACATTTATCCCAAGGCGGGAATCGAACCCGCAACCTTCTGCGTCGCAGGCGGACAATCGCCCGCCGCGCCACATCGGTCGTCAATTAAGAACATTTTCCTGTCCTTGATATACCTATTATAAGATTGCGACATTCTACACACAACGTTTACCAAACACCCTGTAGAACCAAGTATGGCGTAAGGATTGCATCGCGAAATATACAGGCTGATGAAAGATTACTCGCGAAAAATTTAAACAATACTAACCCTCATAATAAACATTATTTAATCTTAAACATTTTTATGTTATCCTATAAATTATTCCCTCGAGTGGAATTTGAACCCACGACTCTCCCCTTGATACGGGGATGCGTTAACTACCTGCGCTATCGAGAGTTCTACCGACTCGAGTGAAATAATCCCTGGGATACGTAAACAACCTGTATATGTGTGTATCACTGCTCTGCGACCATCAACCTGAGGCATGCACTGTTAAGCCTCATGTGCCAGGTAGGTGATGTTCCTAACGAGCGTGACCTACGAGGCAATGTTTTGTTATAGGTGATGGTAACCACTTAACATCAGGTGAGCCATCTGCTTGTTTCATCAGTAAGTTGTATAAAAAAAATATTTACGAAGCACAAAAGTGTTTGGTTAGTAGGTAGGTATATAATAGGTAGCTTAGTTGTACCTATGGTATATTTTATCCTTCAATATCGATTGCTTGCCCTTGTTCGCATTTTTATAGACTCGTTTCTAGAATTCTAGATATTATCGCGTATTAGTGTTCAATTAAACGCGTTATAATTGTAGCAATATTTTTATGTTGTGTTATAATGGCAGCGGCGATGGGCTTGCAACCTGTCACGTACGGAATACTAACTTATGCAAAACTAGCTGACCCTGCGAACTTCGTTCCGCATTATTTGATTTATTTTATTATTTATTGCTTATTATTATTTTAAAACTATGTTATATAATTCTATGTTAAACGTCATAAGGTTACATTAAAAAAGTTTATATTGTCCAAAGCGCTAAAGGTTACCAGTACTAATAAATAAATAAATTAATTGTTATTACTACAATTTAATATGTAATTGAAACGTAAAGCGGACTCGTGCAGAGATAGTGTGACATTTGACTTTTTAAAAGATTTTATTTCATCATAATGTGTGTGACGACCGATGTGGCGCAGCGGGCGAATTTCCGCCTGCGACGCAGGAGGTTGCGTGTTCGATTCCCGCCTTTGGATAAATGTGTGTACGCTCTGCAAATATTTATTCCGGGTGTTTTGGGTATTTTTTATGTATAATAAAAAAATATCTAAGTATTGTATTAAGTATATCAGTCATCTTGTGTTATAACCAATACTAGCGATCCGTCCCGGCTTCGCATGGGTTTTAGTAAGGATCCTAGTAAGAATGCAAATAATCAAATGTTTCCTTTTTATAATATTAATGCATTTTTAATTTACCAGTGAAAAAACGCGCGACTTTGCGTGAAGGTATTTTCATATAAACTTTGACCCCCATACCCGTTTGGGGCTTGAATTTCAGGAACTCCTTTCTTAGTACACCTCTACGCACTAAGACGAATATGCCCTGAAAATCCCAAGTCTTACAACCAGTGGCTTAAACTGTGCTCGACAGGACAAAGACTCTTATAGTTTTATCGTCTATGTCGCTGACTCTACGTATTTATTAGTACACGTCAAATAGCATCATCTTGCTATCATCTTACGATACAAGAGATGCAGAAACTGACATCTTACACTATTAATTACCTAATACAGTACGCGCCGCGTATAGGCGCGCTTACACTGCGACGAAAACGACACCGACATTCGTCAGCTTGGGCGACAATGATATCGTCCGACGATATCAGAACGATATCAGCATATAACTTTGACATTTTAAATCATCATAAACCTGCCCATGTCACTCCCCCCGCGATTTTGCTTCACCCCGCACTGTGTCGTCGCTCGATATCGGCACGACAATTTGTTTAACGAACATAAATTTATAAAAGTTAGCTAGTTACTAACATAAAAAAGATACCAAACATGTATATTTTTAGATAATAATACACTTAATAAACTATAAGACGACCGATGTGGCGTGGCGGGCAAATGTTCAGCTGCGACGCAGGATGTTGCGGGTTCGATTCCCGCCTTGGGATAAATGTTTGTACGATCTGCAAATATTTATTCCAGTTGTTCTGGGTATTTTCTATGCATAATAAAAAATATCTATGTATGTAATATAGTATTGTATTAAGTATATCAGTCATCTAGTACCCATAACACAAGCTCAGCTTAGCTTGGGGCTAGATGATGCTGTGTGGATTGTCCTGCATTATTATTATTATTATTAATTATACACTTAATAATCTATAATACACTTAATAAACTATAGATATAGAATAAATATTGCGAGTGCGTGATAAAACGTCGTGTACTGTACCTCTATCTGATAACTTCTTGGCCTAACATCAATTCTAGACGTAGTAACCTGCAGGTTATTCCTTATCTACTACTTGTAGTATTCTGGAGTAAACAATCTCCACTGATTTTGTAAATTAATCTTTTACTGTGAAAATTAAGTAGAATATAATGTTAGTTTGTTAGTTATTTCTTCGATAAAAGCAAATTACGTTTGCTGAAATAAAAAACAATAAAATAACAATTAAAATCAAATTAAGAAGAATCAAAATCACTACTTTACTACGGCCAAGTGCGAGTCGGACTCGCGCACGAAGGGTTCGGTACCATCATCTATAAAATTAATCTGAATTTCGGGAATTCCTTTCTTTGACATATCTCTACGCACCAAGACAAAATATACTGTGAAAATGTAGTCTCTACGAGCACTGGTTTAGGCGTTGTCTATATCCCAATCATTCAGTCATGACAAAGATTCTTATAATTGGTATAGATTAAGTAAAAAAGATAAATTAAGTTCTAGATTTTTCCATTAATATTTTCGAATATAACTTTTATAAATGCGTCACATTAAAAAATATTTCCATGTTGATTGTGAGTGAAATTATTTGAACAGCTGCGCACACGACGCGCCCCTATTGGTCGCTTGGCGACCAATCATTAAGCGATTATGTTTCGAAATTCAAAACCTTGTTTACTATTATGAAAATTCTGATAAATTATAGAATTTGTATTTAAGAAAATTAGAGCATAAGTGTCTGCATAAATAAGTTCACTGCAAAACATAATGTAGGGGTCATAGTGCGGGTTCGAGTCCCGCCTTAGGATAAATGTTTGTACAATCTGCAAATATTTATTCCGGGTGTTCTGGGTATTTTCTATTTATAACAAAAAATATATTGTATGTAATGTATTGTATTAAGTATATCAGTAATCTAGTAGCCATAACACAACCTCTGCTTAGCTCGGGGCTAGATGATGCTGTGTGGATTGTCCAGCATTATTATTATTATCATATTATTAAGAAAGAAATTCCTGAAATTCAACTACAATATGAAACTTCGTTTATTCATTTATGTTGCTATCTGTACTTACGTTTTAAAAACATCTTTGCCCAGTAACTCAGTTGGTGGTATTTTAATGTTCGACTAATGAGCTCCCGTACCAAGTCGGAAAATGCATATATTATCTATGTAATGGTGTTCCTTTTACTTGTTTAGGTACGATAGTTTTTAAATCATTGAAATCGTTCCATTGGTTGCGAAGATATTACACATTTTGTACAAACCAACCGCGGGGCGGCCGGATAGCTCATGTCAGGGAACCGTGACGTCTCGATTCTCTTTCGCCCGCGCTCGCGCTCTCCACCATTATTTTATTAAAGTTCACTCGATCTGCGCGGGTCGTGTTCTGGTTTAAATTATTTTTTTTTAATAAAACCGCGCGGGTTCGGCGGCTAGCGCTGGGTCATTGTGACATGACGTCACAATATCTCAACGCTAGGCCGTTCGCGCGGTCAGTGAGCCTCGTTCGGTATTTTGCCCATAACCTAGTCAGTTTTGGCCGTAGAAAAAAAAATTTTGGACTTTATGTTTTAGTTTCTCAAGGCCTATAAAACTGCATTCACAGATAAAACTGTGACGGGTCCCCATTGCCAATTAAATGTCCTCAACATATTTTATAATGAATAAAATATTTATTCAATAAAAAACTTAAAGATATCATCATGACTAGCTATGATTTTAAGTAGTATGATTTGAAGGGCTCGTCCGGGGCAGTACTAGCACCATGCTTATTCCTGCCTGTGAGCAGCGCAGCGTGTTCCGGTTTGAAGGGTGTGGGTGCCGGTGTAATTACAGGCACATGAGGTAACACCTGTATGCCTCAGGTTGATGGACGCAGAGTAATGCAACGTAGGGCGTTTAGGTAAATAGCGCTAACCTACAAGGCAATGCTTAGTTCAAAGTCAAAGTCAAAAAGCATTTATTCAGTAAAACCCGCAAGGATCAACGTCTTAAATCTAGGTGAATCTAAGCGCCAGTTCCTCGCGACCAAGCATAGAAGAACGTTATTGTATGTTATAGGTGATGGTTACCACTTAACATCAGGTGAACCTTACGCTTGTTCCATCAGCGACAGTAGCATAAAAAAACCGGCCAAGTGCGAGTCGGACTCGCGCACGAAGCGTTCCGTACCCTTATCTATAATAATACACGGCTAAGTACGAGTCCAACTAGCGTACGAAGGGTTCCGTACCGTTATCTATATAATAAAAACGGCAAAAAAATCACTTTTGTTGTATAAGAGCCCCCTTACATATTTATTTTATTCTGTTTTTCAGTGTTTGTTGTTATAGCAGCAACAGAAATGCATCATCTGTTAAAATTTCATTTCTGACAAAGACAGACAGGCAGCGGCGTCTTAGTAATAGGGTCCCGTTTTACTCTTTACGTACGGAACCCTAAAAACTAAGGAATCCTAAAAATCACTTACGCACCCAATTAAAAGATACTATCAAACAAAATAACCGTAAAACAGCAGCCTCGCGTCCAAACTACAATATTTACCTCGCAAACATACTCATAGCTTAACGGTCGCTGTGTTTGTTTGTTTGTCCTAACCAAATAGGGGGTTGGAACTGAACCTTGGCGAGGGATAATTGAGTGGTGGACACTTTACTACGAGCTCTGGTGGCCTAGTGGAAGCAACCCTGCTTGATCTTAAGGCTGTGAGTTCTAAGCCGTGTACCAATGGATTCGAACAAAATTATGTGCGCAATACCAGGTGAAGAAAACCAGTTTTTTTTTATACAACAAAGTTGATAAACAAGCTTACGTCCCACCTGATGGAAAGCAGTCACCGTAGCCTATGGACGCCTGCAACACCAGAGGAATCACCTTTAAAAATTTTATATTGCCGACCCTTTAAAAATTTTAAAACGCCCTTTTTGAAAAACCCCATACTATAGTCCTTAGGAAAAACCTCAAAACCTTAGTTAGTAGTTGTATTTAATCAGCGGCGATAGGCTTTCAACCTGTCACGTATGTCATATTTGGACGTACTAAGTATCCCCCTTATACCTTCTCAAGCTATTTTAGTCAATACTACTCGATATTAGAGTTTCGTGACGTTATTTCTTTTTATTTCTATTTGTGTTATCTATACTTCTATACTAATATTGTAAAGAGGAAAGATTTGATTGTTTGTTTGCATTGAATAGGCTCCGAAACTACTGGACCGATTTGAAAAATTCTTTCACCGTTGGGAAGCTACACTATCCCCGAGTGACATAGGCTGTATTATATTTTCAAAAATATTAGGGATCCTTACTAAAACCCGCGCGAAGCCGGGACGCGCCGCTCGTACTTATAAGTATAATATTATTCTTTGTCACGTGTATTCACAAGTAATATGTAGTCTTACCTCAACTATGTAATTAGGTACTTGATTTTATTGAGTTTATGTCACCCGGAGATAGTGTAGCTTCTTAACGATGAAAGAATTTTTCAAATCGGTCCAGTAGTTTCTGAGCCTATTCAATCCAAACAACCAAACTATCAAATCTTTCCTCATAATACTAGAAAGAAGAAAGAAAAGCTTTTTATTGACCCAAACAGACATTAACAACTATTTACGTACTTAAATACCTACTTCCATCCGTAAACTTAAAACTACATTATAGGAAGCACGTAGGTACCTAGATAGGCACCACCTACGTTCCTACCTTGCTATACAAGAAAAAAAAAACAAAAGGTAGGCATTGGTATTCAGAAGGAACCCACCCAGGCACCTACCTTGAAATAAGTGGCGGTAAAAGAACAGCAGTAGAAGTGTGGTGGGGTCAATTAGGTCCCTGACTCAGTATTAGTCGGTGTGGGGTACAGTGCGACACTGGTATTCTGCCAGGGCCTATGACGAGTAACCTCACGGTACCAACCTAAATGTAAACAAAGAGTTAAAAATAAAAGAATAAGTTTTTGTGAACAGTTTTTCAGGCCTCAAACCAATCAAAGCTTGTACTTGTATGCGTTGAATGAAACGTATTATTTGTGTGCAACTACAATAATAGTATGCATTGCGTAGTGAACAGTATAAGTAAACAGTAAAGCTCCATCTACCGGTAATTTTTTACAAGAATCAATGCAAGTTCGCCACAGGTCAGGTACTAGTATAGATGAAAGTTAATAGACACAATATAACTAACTATGTATAATGAGATATTTTCTACATATATAGGTACAGTTTCCCTCTTATAATTTCCTAAATCCACTTTCCAAACTATAGTACAATGATGATCATAATCTACGTCCAATAACCGAAGTACAGTCGAGCGCAAAAACGTCCCCTCGAAACGCATCGTCGCGTTAAATTCTACCCGATTTATCGTGATATATTGTGTTCGTGACTGTGTGGCCGTATGTGTAGTCGGGGCTTAGTATGTAAGTGTGAGCTAATGGCGAACGAGTTTTGGCTCGTTTGAAAATTAATAGATAGATAGATGACACTTTATTGTACACAAGGATAGCTTAAAAATCTAGATTAACAGAGTACAACGGGCGGCCTTATCGCTGAAAGCGATTTCTTCCAGGCAACCTTAGGATGGAGAGTAACGAGCGAAGCGATAAAGGACGGTGGTGCACATAGAGTAATAATAAAATAAGAGTAAGAGATAAAAATATTATACACTTAAGTAACTAATATTATACACTTAAGTAACTACATAGTCATAAACATAACCAATACTAATACTTAAATAAAAATACAAAAATACAATATACTGATACATAACTAAAAAATAGAAAAGGAACTTAGCTAAATAATAGAGAGTAGTCCGAGAAAAATATAAATATGGCTGTAGTAAAATTAAAAAGCAGAAGAAAGGTCATTATCATAAAACTGTTTCAGCTTATTTTTAAAAATGGGGAGTGATGATGCCCGTCTGATGTCTACTGGCAAAGTATTCCATAGACGTACTGCTTGGACTGTAAAAGACTTGCCATAGAAGGCTTGCTTGATTAATATACATATTAGTTTTCAAACGAGCCAAAAGTTTTAGGAAAAACCGGCCAAGTGCGAGTCGGACTCGCGCACGAAGGATTCCGTACCATTATCTATAAAAACGGCGAAAAAATCACGTTTGTTATATGAGAGCCCCCTTCAATATTTGTTTTATTCTGTTTTTTAGCTGTTAAAGCGGCAACAGAAATACATCATCTGTGAAAATGTCAATTATCTACACTAATATTATAAAGAGGAAAGCTTTGTATTTTTGTATTTTTGTATGTTATGAATAAACTCAAAAAGTACTGGACCGTTTTTAATAATTCTTTTTTCATTAGAAAGCTACATTATCACTGAGTAACATAGGCTATATTTTATTTTGGAAAAAAATAGCGTTCCGTAAAATATTTGGGTTTTTCAGACACAAGGTGTAAAAAATCAACCAGAAAAGTTACTTATTTTGCGTACGCTGCCTAAACTATAAAAGATTGAACCATAAAATGTTCTACATAATTGTAGATCTTATAAATATCTACAAAAAAGTCAGCGACACACTATACCTATCTATGTCGAGTGAGGCACAACAACCATTTTTTTATCTAAAAATCTTCAATTTTTTTGGACTACATTTAAACGCATTTATTTTACTCATACTATTAATCCTTATCGAAATAAATTATTTTATCACTAAGTACAGTTCATGTAGATAATATTTGGTCTTCAAATGATTAGAATTGGATGTTTGGTTTTGAAGTTATGGCGAAATTAAAATATTACGTTTTCTGCTGCACGGCCCGTTGCGAAGTGAGCGTCACCAAGTTGGGAGTGCGCGTGCAGGGGAGTAGTTTAGATCTATGAGTTAGGTACACGCGCGGCTCCGACGCGAGGTCGGCTCCCTACGCAGGTGTTTTATAAAAAGGACATTAATTCATAATGTAATATAGTTTTATGACAAAATCTATACAAATAAATAAAATTGAAGTGTCTGTTTGTAATATTAAAATAACGCTTTTTACTACATGCATAAGAATGTATATACGATACATATACCAAAATAGCATTTTTTTAAATTTTTGTCTGTCTGTCTGTCTGTTTGTTTCGTGTAATCTCTGGAACGGCTGGACCGATTTTGACGGGACTTTCACTGGCCGATAGCTAATGTAACAAGGAGTAACTTAGGCTACTTTTTATCCCGAAAAAATAACGGGAACTGATATAAACTGCCACGCTGGCGAAACTGCGAACGGCCGCTATTTTATGCCGTATTAACGCCATCTGTTGGTGACATCGAGTACTACTTCAGTTAAGATTTGTAAGTAAACATGTTTACCGCCCAACGAAGTGGGCACCGGTCAGCTAGTTAATAATAATAATAATGCTGGACAATCCACACAGCATTATCTAGCCCCGAGCTAAGCAGAGCTTGTGTTGTGGGTACTAGAACAATATATAGATATTACATACATAGATATTTTTTATTATGCATAGAAAATACCAAGAACACCCGGAATAAATGTTTGCAGATCGTACAAACATTTATTCCAAGGCCGGAATCGAACCCGCAACCTCCTGCGTTGCAGTCGGATATTCGCCCGCCGCGCCACATCGGTCGTTAAAGCCTCAAGTAATTTCACCAGAAATGCCCCATACCCGTCTAAACGAAGAAATAAAAAAAACCAGTGTGCTTTAGACCACACGACTGATGTAAAACTTCTTTAACAAACGAAACGTAACTGGCTATGAGAGAAAGAAAAGTGCTTTCATACCCCCTCCATGGTAGTGTTAAACGTTTAACGCAACCTTGTTGGAAGTCGCATTAGAAGTATTATTCAACAAACTACTTTCACGTTTGAAAAATCTTTGTTTCTTTCTGTGGATAGAGAGCAGACTATGAATACGACCCGCCACCCTCAATAATCACTTCACGGTAGACAATATTTGTAACATTAACGGCAAATTCGTCTCACCCTCATACACCCCTCTTTTTCGCACCCCTGACATTGAGTCCAGGATGGAGCGAGACGGGAAGCTAGTGTGTTTGCAAGCGTGTAATCAAGATTGGCTTTAACTTGTCGTATATGATTATATTTTTTGAATAATGTATTAGGTATGTAATAGTATGTATGTAGACAAAATACTAGGGGTCAATCTATACCATAATAAAAATGTAGAAGTTGAAAAGTCTGTATATAAACGATGTTATTCTGAAATCTTGCCAATAGTACTTAAAAACCGTTCGAAGAGTTCCGTACTATTATCAATATAAAAACGACAAAAAAATCACGTGTGTTGTATGAGAGCCCCCTTAAATATTAATTTTGTTATGTTTTTTAGTATTTGTTGTTATATCGAAAACAGAAATAAATCATCTGTGAAAATTTCAACTCTAACTATCACGGTTCATGAGATACAACCTGGTGACGGACAGGCAGCGGAGCCTTAGTAACTGGGTCCCGTTTTACTCTTTGGGTCCGGAACCCTAAAAAAGATGATAAGTATAAAAAAAATTGTAGGTATGTTTGTTGTGTGTTTGTATATGCATCACGTAAAGACTATGGAATTAATTTCAGTAAATAACCGCACAAGTAACCAGACATTTATTAGCTACGTCATCATAATTCATTTTCATAATTTAATTATTATGAATTCAAAACTAACCACCCATAATACTATTATTATCCTGTCCGCGCTCAACATGTCCCAATGTTCGCTTTTAATAATAATCAAAAGCTTTAAAAAAAATAAAGTACCAAAATACAATAAATAACCACCCTATTATTAATTAAAACTCAATTGAAATCAGTGTGGCGGATACCATCAAAAAGCTTAACGATTCAACCCCCTATCAAATAACGTAAGTTCCAACCCTCAACTGGCTATCGACGGAGACAGATAATATCGGCCTGCACGCTTAAAAAAATAAATATACTCACAACTGTGATGTTCATCCTACTAATAATATTATAAACGCGAAATTTTATAAGTATGGATGGATGTTTGTTACTCTTTCACGCTCTAACCAGTAGACCAATTTGGATGAATTTTGGCATAAATATAGATTTTAACCTGGATTAACATATAGGCTACTTTTTATCTCGAAAAAATAACGGGAACGGGAAAAAACTGCCACGCGGGCGAAGCTGCGAGCGGCCGCTAGTCCTCATATATATTTGCAATCCCATCACTTAGGAATACAAGAAAAAAACAGCTGTCATCTAGATTACGCTCCGAGTAGGCTGGAACTATGAAATGTCTGACGATGATCAAACGTTAACCATTTCTGATGTCTGAAATGGTTAACGTTTGACCGCAATCTCACCTGATGTTAAGTGATTATGCAGTCGACGGTGTATTGTCACGCAAAAACGTCACGTTTTCTTTCACTCCACATTTCCCTATCAGACTGATTAATGTACATTAGCTTCAATAAGTAATGAGCTCCCGTACCAAGTCGGAAAATGCATATATTATCTATGTAATGGTGTTCCTTTTACTCGTTTAGGTACGATACTTTTTAAATTTTTGAAATCGTTCCATTGGTTGCGAAGATATTACACATTTTGTACCAGTCAACCGCGGGGCGGCCGAATAGCTCATGTGACGTCACGAAATCTTTTCCGCCCGCGGGCGCGCTCTCCGCAATTCATTTATTAGAGTTCACTCGATCTGCGCGGGTCGTGTTGTGGTTTTTACGTGAATATGCCGAACTATAAGTACTGTATAGTACCGAAGTGTACTAATACTTCAGTTAGTACACCTAAAAAACTATTTTTCAATGTGCCAAAGGTCCCGAAAGTGCGCAAAAAATGGTGCACTATCATGAAGAGGGATGACAAAATTCCGCTTTCGTGCCAAACTTCAAGATTTTGTTGCGAGGATCATTTTGATGTAAGTAGGTAGGTACCTCCATAATATACCAACTATGATAATAGTTGGTATATTATGGAGGTACCTACTTACATCAAAATGATCCTCAATCATTACTCGTATGGTAAACAGGTGCGTAGGTAGCTTAGTAAAGCTTGTTTACGAATGTTAAAGAAAAATACAGGGTCGTACCTACTAGGTATATTTCAATGAGTAAGTAAATGATAAAAAATGTAAGTAGTGAAGTTTCTAATAACCCTTCCTCGGTAGTCGGGTTAAAACCAGGGTCGTACTCAGGTCTAACTACAATAAAATGTGCCGTTCCCGGTAATATTCCCCAATGCGGGAATATCCCACAAGTTTCCCGGGATATCGGGGATCATTTTGGGAATATAGAGGAATATTTCCGTCTTGGGGAATATACCTATATCTATCTCATCATCATCATCATCAGCCTGTAGAAGTCCACTGCTGGACATAGGCCTCCCCCACACGTTTCCAGGAAGAACGATTTTGAGCCCTTTCCATCCATCGATTTCCCGCGGTCCTAACAATGTCGTCAGTCCATCGGGTAGGAGGACGTCTTACGCTTCGTCTTCCGGTTTGTGGTCGCCATTCGAGAACCTTTATTCCCCAACGGTTGCCGGTTCTACGAGCTTTATGGCCTGCCCACTGCCACTTTAACTTGCTGATTCTGAGAGCTGTCGGTGACCTTGGTTCTTCTACGGATTTCCTCATTTCTGATTCTACCTCGCAGTGAAACTCCCAGCATCGCTCTCTCCATAGCTCGTTGTGCGACTTTAAGCTTGTGTATGAGACCAATAGTTAGCGTCCACGTCTCAGTGCCATAAGTCATCACTGGTAACACACACTGATTATAGACTTTCGTCTTGAGGCTTTGCGGTAACTGTGACGAGAAGATGTGCCGTAATTTCCCGAACGCTGCCCATCCGAGTTGGATTCGTCGGCTGACCTCCAACATATACCGGTACGGGTGCGACATGAGCATTTGACATAAGTTTCGTCTTACTCATGTTCATTTTAAGACCCACCTGTTGGGAGACAATATTGAGGTCTCTAAGCATTGTTTCTAGGTCTTCCAGCGATTCCGCCATTATGACTATATCGTCGGCAAATCGAAGGTGACTTAAGTGTTCGCCATTGATATTGATGCCATACCTATTCCAGGACACGAGCTTGAAAATATCCTCCAGTGCAGACGTGAACAGTTTCGGAGAAATTACATCTCCCTGTCTCACTCCTTTTTGCAACTGGATAGGAGTTGTACTCTGGTCCTGGAGTCGGATAGTCATGGTGGCATTACTATATAGGCCTTTCAACACTTCGATGTACCGATAGTCTTTTTGACACCGCTGGAGTGACCGTAACACTGCCCAGGTTTCGACTGAATCGAAGGCTTTTTCATAGTCCACAAACGCTAAACAAAGTGGCTGGTTATACTCTTCGGTCTTCTGTATAACCTGCCGGAGCGTATGAATGTGGTCTATGGTACTGAAGCCTTTTCGGGACGAAGCGCGAACGAAGTTGCGGGCAAAAGTGATATATAATAAAAAAGAAAAAAATATATACCTGAATTTATTATATTTTTAGGTGGAAGCTGATAATAATAATAATAATGCTGAACAATCCACACAGCATCATCTAGCCCCAAGCTAAGAGCTTGTGTTATGGGTACTAGATGACTGATATACTTAATACAATACATTACATGCATACATATTTTTTATTATACATAGAAAACACCCAGAACACCCGGAATAAATATTAGCAGACCGTACAAACATTTATCCCAAGGCGGGAATCGAACCCGCAACCTCCGCGTCGCAGGCGGACATTCGCCAGCCGCGCCACATCGGTCGTCATATGGAGAACTACGTCAAGTATAGGCTTGTGGGAGGAATGCTTAGATTGAAGAAGGAAGTATTGCATTCCTATATTGTATTCCTGACCTTGAATTTATTGTATAATTTTTAAATAAATCTGGGTATAACCTACGACAAAATATAATTTAAATTCTTAGGGCTTATTTTAAACTTAACATACCTAACGCTTTCGTTTATTCATAGCTCTAAATTACGTGTCCAAAGAACTTAGGTAGGTACATTACTGTCAAATTAAGTATTTAAGTCTAATTTTATTTATTTTATACCTACATAATATTTTTCTTTAAACCTTTAAGTTTCTACATACTTATCTACATACCAATGTTGAAAATAACAGCGTAGGTAGTTACAACAACAAACACAACTTCCCTGGCTGACTAACTTAAAACTTTTAGGTATTTTATAGGCTAGTCCAAGTATGTGTACCTACCTACATATTATCCTGTTATTCTGATTAGGTTGATAATGAGATTTGTTTACCTCTGAAGTTTCCAACCATGAATTTCAGCGCTTGTGTAATTTAAATGATTACAAGATAATCAAATAACATGAAGGTATCAACTTTAGGTAGATTATCGGATTGCGCTTTCTCAAAACCGATATCTACCTTATTTCTAATACTCATTTGTTATATTAAAATAACAACCTTCTAATAAAAACCTAATCAAATCACTTGGTGACGTTACGCTCCGTGTCGGACGAGTATCGCGAACAGAAACGCGGGGCGCGCAGTGGTTTGGCGGCTAGCGCTGGGCCATTGTGACGTCATCGCTTCCGTTCGCGCGGTCAGTGAATCTCGTTCGGTATTTTGCCCATAACTTAGTCAGTTTTGGCCGTAGAAAAAAAAATTTTGCATTTTATGTTTTAGTTTCTCAAGGCCTATAAAACTGCATTCATAGAAAAAACTGTGACGGGTCCCCATTGTGACGTGGTATAGGCTAGTCACGTGTCCGGCACGTGACTCTCGAGTACCTAACGCCGGCGACGACCGCGGTTGAACAAATGTTCTTATAAATCAATGGTGTGGCGATGGAACGCTTTCATGGGTTTGGTTATGTTAATCGTGTGAGTGGACTGATCTTGTTTGTTTAGTGGTTAGTGAGTGTTTTTTTTTAGGTGACAAAATGTAACAGATAGTAATAACCGGGTTTAATCGATTATTGGGCATCCCTATACCGAAAAGTTGGGAATAAAAGATGGCGGGTGGCGCGAGAGAGCGAAGCAAAAAGATAAAAAGCATCATGACTTGAATGATTCACGGCACGGTAGATATCCGATCTCCTAGTGCCAAGTACCTACTAGACATTTTTCGAGTATGTCTAAGGGGCTAGAATAGGAGCGGCAGGAATAGGTACAGGCGTCCTTTTTTTAACATGCCAAAAGTATAGTTCTGTTGTATGGCATCTCGTTCAACTTGTTACCTCGCAGGTAATAGCTGAAAATCAGTGTTTTGCTCTTGAGCAATATTATGCGCTGAGCTATTGCCTTTCTGTCTAGCTGCAACACACACACACAGGGATAACCAGATATTTATAGGTATAATAATAGTTAATTTTTCTTTTTCTTTTTGATGTTTCTTTTTTTGTTCACTGTGTTCACATTTTATATTATTTTTATTTTTCTTTGTTATTTTTGTGTTCCTAGGATAAGTACAGTGTGTGTTTAGGTACCTTCGGTAGTAGTACTTCCCCGGACGAGCCCTTCACTAAGAGCTCTACTACTACTAAACACTCATTACTACTACACTTCATTTACTCATTAGACTCCTATGTATCTCTTAGAATCGTACTTAAATCTAGGCGCCAGTTTCACGCGATCAACCTAGAGAACAAGCAAGAAACTTAGTGCTTCTCTGGACGAATTCATTCATAAATAAAAAACGAGTGTGCTTTAGACCACACAACTGAAGTAAAACTTCTTTATTAAAGGAGACGTAACTGGCTATGAGAGAAAGAGAGAAATAACAGTGCTTTCATACCCCCTCCATGGTAGTGTTAAACGTTCAACGCAACCTTGTTGGAAGTCGCATTAGAAGTATTACTTCAAAAAATATTTGCACATTTTTACATAACATCTAGCCAAAACTAAGCATAGCTTGTACTATAAGACCCAAATTGTTCATAGAATACTTAGAATGCAATATAACACCCGGACTGAGAACAAACGAATGGTTTCCCCTGCGTCGCTCTGCCACCGCGTCGCTTCTTGGCTCGCTCGCCTCAAGGTCATCGGTACAGTCGTCTCAAAACTTGAATTTCACGTTTTCCGTGGATTGTACGTACGTTAGTTGCGACAATATTTAGATAGTATCTAGCCTATACATGTAAGAACTAGGAAAATCGTTTTTTTAAGTTCCTTTGGTAATATTGAAACCCATCTAACATACATAGTGAACCAAAAAATTTTTTTTATTAATCTAATTTCTGCTTCTTCGTAGCCATAGTTGTTTTAGCCGCATGGTTTAGGCATTGTCTTTTACTAGCAATTTAGATAGCATCTCTCTCGCACACACATCTACATCTACCTGTTTCTTATTGTCTGTGATTATAATATTGAGAACAAGACTGATTATAATATTGAGAAGAAGAAGTATATTAGGGTACTTTATTTACAGAAATATATGTAGAGAAAAATATATAAGAAATAAGTTATTTTTTTTTAAATATTTACATGTTAGATTGTAATAAATAGCTGTATTTACTGTGATTTTACTCGACAAATAAATATTTTAAAACAATTAAGTATTTTGATTTTGAAGGCTGAGTGTACTTTTGCTATTAGCGACGCCGAGGCAATAATTAGCATAATTTTAAATTAGCATAACAATAGTTATTCATGAGCGACGCGGTGGCGGAGCGACGCAGGGGAAACCATTCGAACAAAGACATCTATGTTCATCAAACAAATGTTTGTCCTCGGTACACGTACACACTCGGTATTGATCACACCCACAACACAATTGACTAAATATTCATAAACAGTTATATAGAGTTATTTTCAGCTATCTGATTACCGATTCTAACTTTAAAACAAAGGAAATAGCTATTTAATTAACCTGTTTATTTGTCTTTTAAAACGTAATTGCTCAGTCGATGACAGGGTTGATATTCTGTAATGAAGTGGTTAATTTCTACTACCCTTTCGAGTTATATCATACTCTGTTATTTTCTATCGATTTTCCGGTTTGAAACACAAGAGAAAGCGTTTTCAAATATTCTACTTCCTACTAATATTATAAACGCGAAAGTTTGTAAGTATGGATGAATGGATGTTTGTTACTCTTTCACGCTCTAACCAGTGGACCGATTTGGATGAAATTTGGAAAAGATGTAGATTGTAACCTGGATTAACATATAGGCTACTTTTTATCCCAAAAAAATAACGGGAACGGGAAAAAACTGCTACGCGGGCGAAGCTGCGAGCGGCCTCTAGTCTAAATCTGAAATACTTCTTTACAAAGTCAAAAGAGCATTTATTCATGAACATCGACGAATTATAGACGACTGATGTGGCGCGGCGGGCGAATGTCCGCCTGCGATACAGGAGGTTGCGGGTTCGATTCCCGCCTTAGAATAAATGTTTTTACGATCTGCAAATATTTATTTCGAGTGTTCTGGGTAATGTATTGTACTGAGTGATATACTCAGTCATCTAGTACCCATAACACAAGCTCGCCTTAGCTAGATGATGCTGTGTGCATTGTCCAGCATTATTATTATTATATCGCAAGAATCTCTTTGAAAGTTAGGTGAAACTAGGTGCCAGTTCCACGCGACCAAGCCTAGAAAAGCCAAAAACGTATTTGTCTATGTCCATCCCTGTACCAATTGGGGCTAGATGATGCTGTGTGGAGTGTCCAGCATAAAAAAAAAATATATATTTTGGTCACTCACTTGCTTCCGTCAAGCCAGTCCTTCGGGTTGTCGGTTCGGGCAGTTATACTTTTCTGAAAGCTATCTTAATGTTGGCGTACCACTTAGTGCTTCCACTTGGAGATAGAGGTTTCGATAAGTATGACGTCTTCGTGTAACCATTCAATGGGCAGCAGCTTTTTTTTTTATGCTACTTGCTGATGGAACAAACAGCCACCTGATGTTAAGTGGTTACCATCACCTATAACAAAGCATTGCCTCGTAGGTCAGGCTCGTTAGGAACGTGCCCTACGATGCACTACCAGCAAGGCGTCCATCAACCTGAGGCATAGAGGTATTATGACTCGTGTGCTCGAATTTCACCGGCACCCACACCCTTTAAACCAATCCGTCTGCCAACGTAGTACGTTCCCGTACTTACTCCCTTATGTCCAGAGATTCCAAAGAAGAAGTGTGCCAGTCAGCTAGTCGCGTATACCTTGGACCCGCTCCTAATTAGCCTATTACCGTGTCATTGTTTCAGTCTGTAATTTAAAGATACTTTAGTTTATGCTTTTCCATTTAACAAATCAATTGTCCTTCGGAATTTATTAACTCGTTTTGAGGAATGCTTTTGTATTTTTACTTTTTCTTAGTAATTAATACTTACTTTTCAGGGTTCCGTATCAAAATGAGAAGCTGCTTTTCATCTCTTAGTGCGTTTTCTTAGTCGCCTCTTACGTAGTAAATTAAAATACCGCATAAAAAAATTCAATTGAAATTAAAAATCGACCAATTGCGAGTCTGACTCAGCAGCAAAAATACAGAATACATCATCTGTGAAAATTTCAACTCTAACTTTCACGATTCATGAGATACAGCCAGACAGACAAACAAACAGACAGACAGCGGAGTCTTAGTAATAGGGTCCCGTGTTACCCTTTTGGAGCGGGTCCCTAAAAATCGATCATAAAATTATTCTATTAGTTATCCCATAGACAAGCTTTGCCTAGTATGAGGCTAGATGATGTTATGTATTTACTTATTCTTTTTAAAATTAAGTGCACGGCCGAATTCGAACCAACAATATGCCAAGGTCGCTCCCACTTAACCACAAGTTCTCTAATGTTAATTAATTTTCTAATTACACCAGCGCTTCCATTGTTCCAAAACTGCGAACATTTTGTACTAGGGAGGTGCTTTAAAATGGAGCCTGCGCCGGCTTTTGTTTGTTTATGGGAATTTTAAGGAGTTAACTCGATTAATTGTGATTAATTAAGATAAAGGGTGAATTACAACTGAGTTTCGGAGGCTGCGGAGATGGAATTGTATTAAGTTAATGTAACTGTTCTTAAGGGATGGAAACAGGTTAGGGAAGTACGAACGTTGTCTAAAATCGTGTACTGTCTTTTGAACCCCTGTTTAAGGGTATGCTTTGGCATGATTGTCTTTACATATTTCTGTCTAGCCTACACACCACTCAGTTTGATTGGCACCACACTGGAGTTTTATTTTATACTAGCGGTCCGTCCCGGCTTCGCACGAGTTTTAGTAAGGATCCTTAATTTAAAAAAATAAATACAATATGCCTATGTCACCCGGGGATAGTGTAGCTTCCCAACGGTGAAAGAATTTTTCAAATCGGTCCAGTAGTTTCGAAGCCTATTCTATGCAATCAAACAAACACACAATCAAATCTTTCCTTTTTATAATATTAGTATAGATAGAGTTATCCAAGAGACTGGTGGATGTGACTAACGATCAAAGGGCTGGCGCTTATCTTGGACAGAGAATTAGTTTAGCTATCCAAAGAGGTAACGTTGCCAGCCTTTTGGGCACACTTCCTGCGGTCAGTGATTTAAATTCTGTTTTCTACCTATAGTAAAGACCCGCACTTTACTATAGGTAGAAAAAGTTATTATAAAATATGTAGATGTAAGGTAGATAGGTTAAATATTAGTTGTAAAATATTAGTATAGATTATGTTGTAAAAAGAATCACATAATACAGTAGGAACCAAGCCGCATTCTTAAATCAAAGAAATAAATATATTTCCCTTGTAAAAAAAATATGGCTCTACTCCTAGGTTGTCGATAAAGCTTTCCGACACAAAAGTATCGACAGTCGACACCAATGGACAACCGTCCTCGAGTGGTACCGTATAATTGAGATTAGTGCATTGCACGAGGGGTGCAAACAGTGACAATAGTTGCCCTACCTTACAGGGTGTACAAATATTACAGACTAGTAGTCCGTACTCCGAAGTCTTCCTCTTCCAACAGTCCCATTCACACTCACCTGATACATTTGTACCTGATACGCCTTGTATTCTTTTTAAAAAAAAAGTAGAATAAGTAAAGTAGTAGAATTACCAATTTAGCGTACTGTAAAACCGCCTTCAATAAGATACACTTCTGTCATTATAATATTTTTATACCTTTTGTAATAAAGAAATTCAGAAATGGTCCTTGAGATTAAAATGACCTTTGACTTTATGATGTTTATCTTAGTACAAACAAAATGTGCTGGTTTTCTGGAGCTAGCTTGTACACCTTGTACAATATGTGGCGGCAACAAAACAAGTTTTACAATGCGACCGGCAACGCGTCGCGAATAATTATAACGCTTCGTCATGTAGACGGTTTAATTTTTTAGTGGGATTAAGTTAAACACGCTGGAAATAGGGTAGTATTTTGATGTTAATTATTGTATGTGATTTCTGCTTATTTGTGTTGTTTCAATGAAACAGGTTTTTTTGAATACCATTTGCTGACGGAACAAGCATATGGCACCACCTGATGTTAAATGGTTCACAATTTTAATCTCCTGGCACGATATATATCCCCTCAGTCTTAGTACCATGTAGTACTAGCTCAAGATTCTTTGAGGATGTCTCAGGGGGTAGTCAGAGTTACGTTCAAATATTACAATTGGTACATACCCACATATAGCGCAGCGTGTTCCGGTTTGAAGGGTGTCGGTGAAATTAGTGGCACATTAGGCCTAACACCTATATTCAGATTGATGGACGCTGAGCAGTTCATAGGGCACGTTACTAACGACCTTAACCTACAATGCTTCGTTATCCACTTAACATGAAGTGGGTCATCTGCTTGTTAAATAAAATTAAACCCCAGAACGGGTACTTCAGGGGTGTAAGTTTGTATAAAAATAACTTAACGCGGTTTAAGTCTCGCGCGTTTTTGCTAAAATATAAATTTGTTTGAATATAGAGTCGTTACCATTGGACAAACACCCTCGCCACCCTTGTTCATCGCTCTGTATAATTTGGATTAGCGTTTTGTGACTGACTGACATGCGTATTAGAGGCGGAGCGAGCTTTTAATAATTATATTTTGAAAGAAACAATATAATTGCTTCAGATTATAAATGTGAAGTGTGTTTACTATTTTTAGGAGTAAACTACTAAACCAGTTAAGTTGACATAAGTTCTTGTGGTTAGAAAGTACCACGTTGGGCGCCAAAATTTAAAAATCTAGTGCTATCATCATCCATAGCCTGATTGTTTGAATTTTAACAAAATACTTGGTAAATGCCATTTAGTTTTAATGATTATAGGATTATAGATAGTTTACTCAAAAAAATATCTATTTAGCGTATACAATACCACGATGGCATAACACGTTTTGGTCGATTTTCCGAAACACGTACGTTCGAGGAACGCGATTGGGTTTTCAGTTGTACAACTTCAAGTGATAAGTTTCTTTCAGTAGTAAATTTATAATCAATTTGGATGTTGCTTCTTTCAGTAACAGAAAAGGCTGGCTACCAATCACCATATGGAGGAATGGATAATGGAATGGTGAGTTTTTTGTTTCTACTTTTGACCATTTGATTGAACATTAGATTTTTTTTTATGCAACTAGTGGAACAAGCATGCCCCACCTAATGTTAAGTACCAAGTATTGCCTTGTAGGTCCCGCACGTTCAGTACGTGCCCTACGAAGCACTACCCTGCGTCCACCAACCTGAGGTATGATGGTGTTATGCCTATGTGCATGTTTCACCGGCACCCACACCCTTCAAACCGGAACACGGCAATGCGAGGTCACTGCTTGGCGGCAGAAAAAGGTACATCAGTGCATCGTAGGGCACGTGCACGAACGTGACCTGCGAGGAATCTTAAAATTCTTATAGATACATACCGAATACAGAATTTATAAATACAGAACAAACATCAGTGCTTATCACTCAAATGTTTTTCTCGGTCGGAATCAAACTCACGACCTACAGCGCAGAAGGCAGAGCCATTACTAAATTCATAATTAAATAATACATCATTCAGAGAGGTATTATACATTTTATCATTTAGAGGAATCGGTAATTTGAGAATTCATTTTTAACTGACAACATAAAAGGAAGAGGTTTTCAATTCGGTGTTTTTTTTATATTTATTATCTCAGACCTCTGTCATTTAAACTATGATTTAAAAAAATATTTTAAAGGATGGTTTTTAAATAAAAATAATAACATTTAAAGCAATTTCTTAAGCTTTAATCATTACGTTGTTTTTTGAATCTGTAAAAGTGAAGGTTACTATTACTGTTTTACTGGTTAAGGTTAGAAATATACAGGCTGATCAGCCAAAAAAGAGGCAACCACAAAAAGGGATAGAAACAACAAAATACCATAAGGATAAGGAAAGGATCTTGTTACATCAGCACTTTTTATCATGAGCTCGGAAAAAGTGAACCTTTTATAGGAAACTTATAAATCATACCGATATTTGTTATTGGATTAAGTATTATGCGGAAGACATCAATGGAAAGAAATATTATATATATTTCCTTTTAGTCAACTTCCAAAAATAGGAGTTGATGCTGTTATTTTGTTGCCTGTGCTTTATAAAGTTAGATTGACACGACAATGGAGCTTTATTACTAAAGCGTGTTTAAATAAATAAAAATAAATAAATAATGCTAAAGCGTGTTTAAATAAATAAAAATAAATAAATAATGCTGGACAATCCACACGGCATCATCTAGCCCCAAGCTAAGCAGAACTTGTGTTATGGGTACTAGATGACTGATATACTTAATACAATACTATATTACATGCATAGATATTTTTTATTATACATAGAAAATACCCAGAACACCCGGAATAAATATCTGCAGATCGTACAAACATTTATCCCAAGGCGGGAATCGAACCCGCAACCTCCTGCGTTGCAGGCGGATATTCGCCCGCCACGCCACATCGGCATACTTTTATTGTTTTTAAAGAGCTGTGGATTTTATTAATTATTAAATAAATAATTATGTACATAAATAGATGGTACAAGAAAACGTACCATCCATTACCATAAAAAATGAAAACGAAGTTTGGTGTAAATTCCTTGTCAGTTCTTCTAGGCTTGGTCGCGAGGAACTGCCGCTTAGTACCGCTTAGCTTTAAAACGATTCTAAGTAATTCCTGGATATTACAGGATATACTTACGACTTCAGCTCAAACTAATAAACGTTATTTAAATTTAAATATTGCTTAAAATAAGTACTGTCACTGTTTGACATTACCCATTGGTAAGAGATAGCAATAGTTTTATCATTGCCTGTTACTGAAAAATTCGGCGATCAAATTTAAGATTGTAAAAATGCTATTTTAGCAGTTTCCTTTCCCATAAGAAATAGCTTAAAGTATAAAACACGCGTAATCTATAAATAAACATTGTATAAACATGTCATATAATCGTCTCTCATCGATCGTTTGACGCTAAACAGTTCGTTATTTTGTCAGACGCGACTTTTTACCGCGGCAAGTCGCAGACAACACAACAAAACCTGTGCCACTATGAGTGGTATTTTTTATTATTCTTATAGTAATAGCCAAACAAGCTGATAGAAAGAGGTGACTATAGTTTATAAACGCCTGTATTACCAGAAAATCTATATTTTATAAGCCACGCACAGCCTAAACCATCGTTGTAGAGACTGGACATTTTTGGGTGTATTTGTATTGGTGCATAGAGGTGAACTAAGAAAGGCATTCCAGAAATTCAGGCCTTGAGAGGGTACAGTAGAGGTTTAAGTTCGTTTGTTTTTTATTGTTTATAAAAATGATGTAGAAATGCAATGCATTATTGTAAAATATTGGTATGTTCGAAGATTATACCGTTGCTAAGAAAGTAAATAAGATAAAAACGATAAGATATAATAAAAACGGCAAAATAACCACATTTGTTGCATAAGATTAAATATTTATTTTATTCTGTTTGTTGTGATAGCGGCAATAATACATTATCTGTGAAAATTTCAACTCTATTACGGTTCTTGAGATACAGCCTGGCGACAGACAGACAGACAGCGGAGTCTTAGTAACAGGGTCCCGTTTTACCCTTTGAGTACGGAACCCTAAAATATCTCAAGATCTCAGTTTAGGGCGAATTTTAGTCGCGCATTAGAAGTCGCGTTTGCAAGTCTCGTCTTCAGTGCTCTTGATGTCGCGTCCTATAATACGTTTGACGTTAACCAGTAATTCTGGTCCTCCTGACATAGTGATGGGCAGGTGTTCGGGAATAGTTATTGTTTTATCTTAGTGATCCCCTTTGTATATAATTATGTAAATATGGGGTTAGTTTGTGCTCTTTGACAAGTTTGTCCGAATAAGTAGGTAAACTTTCGCGATCGGAACACATATTGAACACTTATATTACACGGGTATTTATCGCGTATTACCTTTTTTATTTATTTTCCCGACGTTCACGGTACCACGGTGCGTGGGTACTATTAGTGTTGTGTGTCGTAGTGTGAACACTGACAATATGGATACCGAAGATCAAGTGAGGGTAGTTGTTGATACTGCCACCGCTTCTCAGTGACTGTAGATCTCAAGTTCAATGCTCCAGTCTGCCCGCGACCACGGCTATTGCAACATAGTCGAAACGTCGGGAAAATAAATAAAAAAGGTAATACGCGATAAATACCCGTGTAATATAAGTGTTCAATATAAGTAGGTAAAGTCAAAAGGAGTCGGTTATAAATTGAAATCCTCAGAGGTCTTAAAAACTGCATAGTATATTTTGTTTTGCATAGTAGTAATATCTAAAAGCATTCTTTGCTAAACTCTTTTCGGGTAAACGTCTCTCGGGTAAGGACATCTGCTAGTCCATGTGACATTCTTGGAACAGGTTCGATAGTGGCCAGCATTGTAATCGCTAACCTTGATACGCCTCCTTAGAATGAGATGCGTTAGGCCCATGTTCATTAACCCTTATACTTATGAAACACTAGCGGCCGCTCGCAGCTTCGCTCGCGTGACCAGAATAAACCAGTGTGTTGATAAAATAAAACAGATAAACTAGTCGAAACTCGTAAATAGGAGGAATGGGGTGTAAAAGGGGGTGAGGGGGATACAAGTTGCTTTTAATTCGCGGCATTGCCTTTGTTGCCTCTTAACTGTACACGGTACAGGTCGCGACGAAAGTGATTTCAAAATAAATAAGAATACAATAGTTTTTGTGTTTTTTTTTTTAATAAGAACAGCAGGGGTAGGTACTTTACAATGATAAACGAAGTTTCATATTAAGGAGAATAACGCTGTATATCCTTCTAATAAAATTTATAGTAAACAGTTAAAGTATAAAATTTACAGTATAAATATTTTATCAGCTATCTGGATCCCATAGTACAAGCTTGGCCTAGTTTGGGGTTAGCAGGCGCTGTGTGAATGTGTATCAAATTTATTTATTTGTCTTTTCTTTGGTCTAGCCGTACCGCAAGGTAAAGAGTTCTAATTTAGCAAAACATTTAATTTGCACTTGTCTCCACGACTGTACTCAAAGACAGTCGGATAGCTATAAAACTGAAGACGCGATTCAGCGGAGCGGCTAAAGCGTTGTCTGCACCATTGTACCCTATACGTTTGTACAGATTTGTACTAAACGGTTTCTTTGTCTCTCTTCTTACCTTTGGGACATCTTTATTCGTTTCTCGTAAGGCATTTGTCTATTAAGACGCGCTATGCCCAATACTTACCCTTTTTATAGGGACATTGGTTTTTAAGGTTTAGGGGTTTGTTTGTCTTTTGTTAGGGACTCACTATTTAGTTGGTCTTTAAATCGGTTCCGATAACTCACAAGTGTCCGTTAGTAGTTATTGTTTGATGGGTAAGCCTTCACCCCATAGTCTCCTGTAGGGGTGGAATTTATTTCTAAGTACACCCTATGCAACAACACAAAACTTTATGGTATGGTTACTATGGAATGTTTGTATGGAATCAATTTTATGCAAACGAAGTTGTGACATATTCCACTAGTAGTTAATTTATAAAAATACTAGCGGCCGCTCGCAGCTTCGCCCGCGTGGCAGTTTTTTCCCGTTCCCGTTATTTTCGGGATAAAAAGTAGCCTATATGATAATCCAAGTTATAATCTATGTTTAGTCCCAATTTCATCCAAATCGGTCAGCTGATTAGAGCGTGAAAGAGTAACAAACATCCATCCATACATATAAACTTTCGCGTTTATAATATTAGTAAGATTTATCTTAGAAGATACCGTCACGAGAGAACCTGGTGACAGCAGCTTGTCAATAAAAAAACGACTTACAAGGAAAACGATCCACCCAATTAATACACTCTCCGTAACAAGTGACTTTCCTAAAAGCTAGTAATTGCGTTACCGAAGGTCAATGACCGTCCCTTTTTATTTTCCCCGTCATTTAGTTAAGTGGTCCTTTCGGGAGGTCTGGTGGGGCTTGGGATACGCGACCAGGGGTTGAAGACACTACATTGTACTTACGATATCGCGTCCTAACGAAGTTCAAACTATAGTCATAGTCATAGTCATTTATTCATAAGATTTTCAGGTGCATAAGGATCTTAAAAATTAATTTGCTTCGGCTAAAACCTGCCTTTACAGGCGTATGAATATTTATAAGTATTACAATTGAATATACAAGGTCTTATAAAATAATAGTCAAATAAAAATAGCAATTATTAACCTAGCAAAAACTATACAATTATATTAAAAATATCCAAATAATCAACAAAAGTAATATAAAAATGACAAAAATGTATATGGGGATGACATAATCTATTGAAACGTCACATGATCTATCGCCAACAAATATACCCTTAAAGTTAGTACCTTGAAACATATCCTGAAATTTTTAGGGTATATCTGTAAAAATATTTGACCATGACCAGGATCAGTTGTGACATTGTTAGGACCGCGGGAAGTCGATGGATGGAAAGGGCTCAGAATCGTTCTTCCTGGAAACGTATGGCCTACGTCCAGCAGTGGACTTCTACAGGCTGATGATGATGATGATGATGACCAGGATCAGTGAGCACCGGTGGTCTAGTTCTTCTATGGATTTCCTCATTTCTGATTGTATCTCGCAGTGAAACTCCCAACATCGCTCTCTCCATAGCTCGTTGGGCGACTTTGAGCTTGTGTATGAGACCAATAGTTTGCGACCACGTCTCAGTTCCATAAGTCATCACTGGAAACACACACTGATTATAGACCAGTAGACTGATTATAGAGATTCTTTAGTGTGCATGAGTTTAATCTGTAAATTTAAAAATGAATTGACGTTTGTTACGCCCGAATACTCAAACGCAACTTAAAGGTAATCACAAAGATTTTTATATCATCCCAAAAATTATTTCCTCGAGTGGGATATGAACCCACGACCTTCCCCTTGATACGGATTGCGATAACCAACTTCGCTACCGAGGATTCAAATGACTCGATGAAAATAAGATTTGGAATGTTTCATACGGTCGACGTACGGTGTACGGTTTTCATCGAGTCATTTGAATCATTTGAAGGGGAAGGTCGTGGGTTCAAATCCCGCTCGAGGAAATAATTTTTGGGATGATATAAAAATCTTTGTGATTTTCTTACGTGCAGGTAAGCACTATAAAAACTAAAAACTAGAAAGTTAATCACGTCTCAACTCGTGATTTTTTGACAGTTTGCAATGAAAGTCTGTCAAAAATTCGTCACTTGAATTTTTCACAGACTCATTATAATAATAATAATAATGCTGGACAATCCACACAGCATCATCTAGCCCCAAGCTAAGCAGAGCTTGTGTTATGGGTACTAGATGACTGATATACTTTATACAATATATTACGTACACAGATATTTTTTTTTATACATAGAAAATACCCAGAACACCCGGAATAAATATTTGCAGATCGTACAAACATTTACCCCAAGGCGGGAATCGAACCCGCAACCTCCTGCGTCGCAGGCGGACGTTCGCCCGCCGCGCCACATCGGTCGTCATTGTGAACTGTCAAAAAATCATGACTTGAGACGTGATTAAATCTAAGTTGCGTTTGAGTATTCAGGCGTTTGTCTTTTTGTCGCGTTCTCCAAATTCCTCCTTAACTGTTCTTAGTTTAACTACAATGGCGGTAACTTGCGGAGCGGTCGAGTGGACAGAATCAGCCGCTCTCGATAATTTTATCCATCTTTAAGTATAGGTCGTTCCCGAACTGAGATCTCTCCATGTCCGCCTTCTAGCTTATAATAATAATAATAATGCTGGACAATCCACACAGCATCATCTAGCCCCAAGCTAAGCAGAGCTTGTGTTATGGGTACTAGATGACTGATATACTTAATACAATACACTACATACATAGATATTTTTTATTATGCATAGAAAACACCCAGAACACCCGGAATAAATATTTGCAGATCATACAAACATTTGATGATGTGTGGATTGTCCGTATTTCTCCTTAGACGTCCTCAAAGAACCCTAAGATTTTTTGTTTGAACAAGCATCTACCATCTGGCCCACCTGATGTTAAGTGGTTACTATCGCCTATAACAAAGCACTGCCTTGTAGGTCACGTTCATTAGGAACGTGCTCTACAATACACTGCTCTGCGTCCATCAACCCTGTAATTTCACCGGCACTCACACCCTTCAAACTGGAACAGCAATGCGAGCATCACTGCTTGTCAGAAATAGGTATGGTGGTAGTACTTCCTCGGACGAGCCTTTTCACAAAGAGCTCTACTACTGACATTGTATAAATAAAATAATCTAAATATTTTTTTTTGGGAACTAGTAACGATGGGGTAATAACAGAAAAGAAGAAATCATCCACAATAGATGCAAATGCCCGTTTACTATACTAGTTATAATAATAATAATAATGTAATTTAAAACAAATTATTTACCAAAAACAAACTTATAAATAAGTTACAGTTTGAGCTTTTTACTTATAATCTATCAATAATGGACGCAAGCTTTCACACTAGTAGTTGAAGTAATGTGTTGTGGTTGTGGGCAGTACGGCGTCGCGGCGACGTCGTGTTCGGCCGCGCACTCCCACCACCAGGACCGGAGGCATCACCACCACCATCACCATCAGCCGGCGGACGTGCCGCCGCAATGGGTGAGCGGCACTTGTTTGGCATCTTGTGTTTTTGTCATGTCTTTTGTGTTTTGTGATGTCTTTTGTTGTGTTTTGTGATGTTTTTTGTTGCTGTTGTTGTGTTTTTGTGATATATGTTGTTGCACTAATTACTTGTGTTTAGTTTTGTTATTGCACAAATGTTATGTTTGTCCATAGGTATCATCTACTAACTTCTGGTATTTTCTCTTATTTAAACAAATGTATGATGTCTTAAAGCATCATGCTGCAATAAGTAAGAGGTGTTTTTGTGTTGGTGTTCTTGTTTTTGTGATGTCTTTTGTTGCACAAGCTTTATTTCGTTGCACTTATTAATCGCATAGATAGAAAGTCGTTTATTTATTCATTGAAGTCATAAAGATCACTTAGAAACGTCTTAGAGCTTAGTGTATCTAGGCGACGCGACCAAGCCGATAAGTTTTTGAATATCACCATCATCAAAACAAGTGCTTGACCTCGCTGCTGCAATGAGCTAGGCGCAGTTGTGTATTTAGCTTTTTTGGCACCTATTTTCATTTGTCAATAGATATTGTCCACTAATTTTTGGTGTTTTTATCTATCTTCTCTTGTAACATTAAAATACTAGGAGAAAATTGGGTATTATCACTATCATAACTCGGGTGAGCGGTGCTGTTGTAGTTTCGTGATGTTCTTTGTTGCAGTATGTGTTTTGTGATGTATTTTGTTGCACCTTTTGTGTTTATTTCTGTTGTTGTGTTTTACTCATGGCAATGTTGTTCACTTGTCACTGTAGATCTATCTTAGCAAATATTTATATTTGTAGTACGAGTATCATCACGCAGGCTAACTGCGGCTTTTTGTTATTTAGGATGTATTTTTAATGTTTTTGTAATGGATAGTACGGAACCATTCGTGCGCGAGTCCGCCTCGCACTTAGCTGGTTTTTATTCTATTCGAAAAAAAAAATGCGCAATATACGTTATCAGAAGGTGGGGTCACGCCCACTAGACTAGCAGTACCAGTACCATCAGCATTTAAACAGAAACATTCTATCCCACTAATATTATAAACGCGAAAGTTTGTACGTATGGATGGATGTTTGTTACTCTTTCACGCTCTAACCAGTGCACCGATTTGGATGAAATTTGAAATAAATTTAGATTGTAACCTGGATTGTCATATAGGCTACTTTTTATCCTGAAAAAATAACAAGAACGGGAAAAAACTGCCACGCGGGCGAAGCTGCGTGCGGCCGCTAGTATAATTTAAAAATTGATTGTATAACCTTGAGTTGTAAGTCCAGCATCAGGTAAGATAATGCCATTCATAAAATACGTGTTCTATCTAGTTTGTGCGGTTGCAACATGAAGGTGATAGTAGGTTCGATTCTTAGCAGAAACATGCATTCAGTGATAAAAGCTATTGTTATGATTTGTTTTTAATTTTATTGTAGTTTTTTTCTTATTGTTTTGTATTGTAACAATAAGACTAATAATTAGGAAAAATAAAAAAGAAATAGCATCACGACTTTAATCCCCAAGCACGGTAGATATCTGATCTCTGGTACCACACAGCACCATCTAGCCCCAAGCTAAGCAGAGCTTGTGTTATCGGTACTAGATGACTGGTATACTTAATACAATACATTACATACATACATATTTTTTTATTATACATAAAAAACACCCAGAACACCCGGAATGAATATTTGCAAATCGTACAAACATTTTCCTAAGGCGAGAATCGAACCCGCAACCTCCAGTGTCGCAGGCGGACATTTGCCCGCCGCGCCACATCGGTCGTTGGATGACAGAGATTAAATCAAAAATATTGCACATTTGGTTTCAAACCTTTCCATTTTCTATTCGATATCTTCGATAACCATCTATGGTACTTGTCATATACCTGTGGGGTGAAGCACGGGCCATTTATTTTTTGCTAGGATAGGGATGAGGGAAGATCGATAAAAATCTATTAATCGATATCGATGAACACAAAAATCGATATGATGACGGATAGATAATATAAATACAAGATTCTAGAAATACTCAGCTCATATGTTACGCTTAGCAAATCCTGGTGTTTTTCATTATTGTAGTTTTACCGCCGCCAAGCATCGTTGTTGTATTCTGTGAAGGGTGTGGGTGCCGGTGATATTATATTTAAGCCTCATGTGGCTTAAAACCTGTATGCCTCATTGTTGGTGGACCTAGAAGGCAATGCTTTGTTATTGATGGTTACCACTTAACATCAGGAGGGCCATATGCTTGTTCCACCAGAAGTAGCATAAAAAAATACTGACTACCGCAATTTAAAATTGTAAAAATGCTAAATACGTTATTAAACGATACTAAAACTTTTGTTCACAAAAAAATTTACACAAAATACTGTAAGATTCAAGTCGTAAGTTTCTTGGTTGTTCTTCTAGGCTTGCGGTCGCGAGGAACTAGTGCTTAGATTCACGATTCTAAGTGATATCTATGATTCCTTATAATAAATACCTTTTGACTTCCTAAATTATCTCCGTCTTGTATCAAAACCAAATCATTAATAGTACTTTTTAAACTTTCGCGATTGGAATACATATTGAACACTTTCAACGTATAATACAAATCATTAATGTCACTTACATTGTAAAAACATTATAAAAAGTTAAAATGATACATAATAAATAATGTCATAAACCCTGGCGAAATGATAAAAACATATACTTAACAGGAATGTTCGTGTTGTGAATTTTAATGTTAATTTGGAGACCACACGCGTATTACCATTAAACGCCATTTTTTTGGTGAGATTACAATTTAAAGGCTTGCAAATGGAAAATAGATGAGGATTTATATTGCTTCTTGAATTATTTGCGAATATAGCTACTGATGAACATCTGGTAAAAATATAAAGTTGGAAAAAGTACGAAAACATATAATTACGTAGGTACACTTTGTAAAAGGGCTAACCGGCGCGAACCGGTGTTTTTTGGCCTAGTCGAATTTTTTGTCAATTATTTTTTTATAAATAAATCTGAGGGCATATCTACAATGCAATGTATATTATATCTTATGTTATGGAAATAAAGTATCAGTTTTTATTCAAACCAAAGACTACTACGGGACATCGTGGGGTTATTAATTATTATAAACAGTTGAAACGGATACCTTATTTTGATTCAATAAGATAAAAATAAATAGTAAAATTTTAAATCCTCTTTTTTACACAATTAAAGTAAGATGATGATCATGATGAAGTTAATCTTAGGAGTTACTCAGGGTTGGTTTTTTATTATAAAGTTATCTTGTTATCGATATCGATCGTTCCAGTCTGTGCCCAACCCTATCCCACGTCGTATCCCGAGGGTGCGCGGGCGTCGCACACCTGGCCCGGGACGCCAATCGCGTGCGCGCGCCGCTTCGTCGGGAGAATGTGGAGTTGGCTTTTAAGATCCTATTAGGTCCGTTTTCTCAAGTTTTAGTAGAAATTACAGGCACATGAGGCTTAACACCAGTATGCCTCAGGTTGGTAGACACAGGGTATACGGCGCAGGGCGCGTACCTAACGAGCGTGACCTAAAAAGCGATGCTTTGTTGCAAGTGATGGTTACCATTTAGCATCAGGTGGGCCATATTCTTGTTCTAAAATAAAAAAGTAGTAGAGCTCGTGTACGGCTCGTCGAGGGACGCAAAGCGTCAAGCAAAGCAGCGTGTTACAGGCACATGAGGCTTAACACCCTCAGGTTGGTGGACGCAGGGTAGTGCATCGTAGAGCACGTACCTAACAGGCGTGACCTACAAGGCAATGCTTTATTATGGGTTTTTCCACCTGAAGTAGCATTAAAAGAACTGAGCTGTTTGGACAGTCCAATATGTTACAGACACCTTCAGAACATCCTACTATTATTATAAACGCGAAAGTTTGTAAGTATGGATGGATGGATGTTTGTTACTCTTTCACGCTCTAACCAGTAGACTGATTTGGATGAAATTTGGAATAAACATAGATTATAACTTGGATTAACATATAGGCTACTTTTTATCCCGAAAAAATAACGGGAACGGGAAAGAAACTGCCACGCGGGCGATGCTGCGAGCGGCCGCTAGTGAGTCATAAACTTCAGTCTACAATCAGGTTATCAGACAGGTCAGTAAACTCAATGGTCAAAGGCTTAACCAGCTGTTCTACTCGACCTCGAGCACGCGAGCCGCGGGCATAAACCTTAATCAGTTTAGAGCCTGAATACAACCTTCCTGCCACATCTGGTTCTTACCACATACTTGACGACCATTGTAGTGCGGCGGGCGAATGTCCGTTTGCGACGCAAGAGGTTGCGGGTGCGATCCCGCCTTGGGATAAATGTTTGTACGATCTGCAAATATTTATTCCAGGTGTTCTGGGTATTTTCTATGTATAATAAAAAAATTATGTAATATATTGTATTAAGTATATCAGTCATCTAGTACCCATAACACAAGCTCTGCTTAGCTTGGGGCTAGATGATGCTGTGTGGATCGTCCAGCATTATTATTATTACTGATAGTACGATCAGATGACCCATCTAACCGATCTCAAAGGCAAGTCAGTGTTTTTTTATGCTACTGGTGTTGGAACAAGCATATAGCCCACCTGATGTAAAGTGGTAACCATCATCTATAACAAAGCATTGGCTTGTAGGTCTGCGTCCGCCAACCTCAGGCATACTGGTGTTAAGCCTCATGTGCCTGTAATTTCAATTAGTAGTAGCTGCGTTCTGTGCTGTAAGTTGTGGGTTTGATCTCCACCGGGAACAAACATTTGTGTGATGAATATAGATGTTTGTTCTCTGTCTGGATGTTATATTGTATTCTAAGTATGAAAGTAAATACACGCGGACAGAGTAGTGCGTATTTCGTTAGTTATACTATAAAATTTTACATACTTCCTATTTATAAGTTGCCCTATAAAAATACCAAACGGGTTTAAACACGACCTGATAACAAGTGAATTTTATAAATAAAGCTTACCGCACTGTGCGACAGAGACAACTGCTTATCTCCGCAGTGTGAAAGAGCAAGTAAATGCAGGGGTGCGCGGGCGCCCCTGCGTTTGACCCCAAGTAACGCACGTGGGGTGGAAACCGAGGTACTTATGGGAAGGTTTTTGTTGGTCAATATTGGTATTTGATTTTATGAGTTGTATCTCTGAGGATATCTGCCTCTACGCCAGGTTGGTAGAATCCTACTAATATTATAAATGCGAATGTTTGGATGGATGGATGTTTGTTCCTCTTTCACGCTCTAACCAGTGGACCGATTTGGATGAAATTTGGAATAAATATAGATTGTAATCTGGAATAGGACATAGGCTACTTTTTATCCCGAAAAATTAACGGGAACGGGAAAAACCTGCCACGCGGGCGAAGCTGTGAATGGCCTCTAGTTAATAATAATTATGTTGGACAATCATCAGCATCATCTAGCCTCAAGCTAAGCAGAGCTTGTGTTATGGGTACTAGATGACTGATATACTTAATACAATACATTACATACAAAAATTTTTTATACATAAAAAATACCTAGGACACTATATTAATTATATTGAATACTAGCGAAACGCGTTATTTTCATACAAACTTTAAACCCCCGCCTACCTAAAGGGTTGAATTTCGGGAATTCCTTTCTTAGTACACCTCTACGCGCCAAGACGAAAATTTTCAGGGTAAACCACTGTTTAGGCTGTGCGTTGTCTATATGTCAGTCAGTCAGTCAGGACAAAGATTGTTATAATTGGTATAGATATAGATTGGTATAGACTAGACTAATGCATACTAGAATAAAACCTGTCTCGGCTCCGCACAGTTATATTGTAGCCCATGTTACTCGCTGATAATGTGGCTATCAAAGATGAAAGAGTTTTTAAAATTGATTTAGTAATTTTTGAGTTAGATACAAACAAAAAATCAAATCTTTTCTGTTTATAAATTAATGAAAATTCAAAAAAAATTGTGATGACGACGCTTCTATTAGATTTTTACGGTTTAGTGTGGTTCTTCTATGAGACTCCCTAATTTCATGGGAAAAAGTTGCTATCGATAAAATTTGTTTTTTTCTATACTTACAGTGTTATGAACACATTTAAAAAAAATACTGTCCTTACATTAGAAAGTGCCATACAATTCTATACCTTATTTCTTTACATTGAAAGCTACAAAAATTTTGTACCTATTTCATTCTCTATTTCAAAATTTTCAAATTTTAAAAATCAGAAACTGCTTTACAATTCTACCCCTTATTCCGTAGCCGTAAAGCTTCACATTTTCTGATAGAGCACTTGCGAAACTCAGGTTGGGAACAAGTTCTATCTACCTGCTTTGTGCGTTAGAAAAGGACGGATTATGCGAATTAGCGGAGCGCGAAAGAGAAGGCCGGTTGACAGATGTTCTGAAAGTATGTGGCGCCTTATATGCGGGTGAGTTTTTTCGAACTTGACTGAAGCGTGGGCGGTGTGGAAGCGAGTAGCGGAAACTATAAGCTATCAGCTTAAGGAGGTGGTATCCGCCAACGAGAGGTTTTCTCCGTGTTATTTCTCTTTGATGAGTGAGTATAAATGTCCAAAAAAAATATATATTGCTTATTAAAAACTAAATTTTAATTTGAACAATTGAAATAATTCTAACTATATTATTACTATATGAAAAAAATATCCAAAGTGAAGCAATTTTTATTTTAAATTTGGTTATTTCTTCTAAACGGTATTGATTTTTAGTATTTTTTTTTCGCACAAATATCTGTCAAAGTATTTATCACAAAGTGAACAATTGGCAGTTCGAACTAATAATTCATTAGGCTACAAATCATTATTTCTTGAATGCGATATGAAATGGAATGCGCGCGGGGGTCCCTGTGCGGGCGACGGGCGGCAGTGCAACTCAGTATGGACAGACTCCTCAAGGTCGTTGGCGAGTACCACCGCCTTATGTTGTAGTGGGTTCTTAGGGAAAGGCTCGTCTGGGTGTTACTACCATACCTGTCAGTAGCATTGCTGTGTTCCGGTTTAAAGGGTGTGGATGCCGGTGTAATTACAGACACATGAGGCTTTACACCTGTATGCCTCAGGTTCATGAACGCATCTTTTTTTGGAGTAGATACCCTGATTGAAAAACAAATAGCGGTCACCAATTTAAATGGTAACCTCATAACGTTGCTTAATTTATTAATCGTTTAGGAATGACAAAAGTATTCTTGTACTGAACTATATAAAAATTAATAAGTGTCTTTAATGACTTTAATCTAGCTAGGCATGATAGATATCAAGTCTCGTACTTTACAAAAACCCATACAAGATTCTCTGAGGCTGTCTAAGGGGAGGCAGGTACTCAAATACTGCAATAGCTATCATATCCACGTTTTGCAGTAGGTAGTTGCTTGCTCATCTAAACTTAGTCATAAGGAACTGGCGCTTAGATTCACCGTTTTAAAACGTTTCAAGATGATCTCTACGGATATTACTGAGTAAAATGCTTTTTGACTTTGATATCGCTGCTGCTAGAATTCTTGAGTGGGTTATTAAAACTACAGAAACCTGAAGTCGATAGAAATCTATCGTCGTAAAGTCGTGAAGAATGAAAGCATGAGAACGCATTAGGCATCTCACAAAAGATACACGAAGTTTCATATCGTTTTGAGTTACACTGCGAGATAACTCGGTGACCGTTCCACAGTTAAATAGTCACTGCCTGACATGCCGCGTAGTGTAAATCAAAACGATTATACAAAACTTCGTTAGATTTCTTTCGGAGTAGATGCCCGGATTTCCTCACGATGTTTTCCTTCTAAGAGTAGAATACACGTGTCGCTCTTCACGTTTTCCGTAACGATTATTTGAATTTCGCAACACCCTAAAACGTGATGTCTTACTAAAAGCAAATTATCTAATGGTTGAAGTCACGTGAGGTAGATCCGGTCACGTGGATTGCCTTTTATGGAAGGTGCTACTGTTTCGAGGGGTGGTGGTTCTGGCTTAGAAAAGAACCGTACTCCAGTACTGTCCGTGGATGTCATAAGAGTTAACTAAGGGAACGCAGTCTTATTGTTCTTAGTGTATCCGGCTGTGTGTAATGTTGTCTGCTCGTTATCTCGTCCAACTCTTTTTTTATGGTACTGCTAGTAGAACAAGCATATAAACCACCTGATGTTAAGTGGAAACCATCACCTATAACAAAGCATTGTCTTGTAGGTCACGCACGTTAGTTACATACCCTACGATGCACTACCCTGCGTCCACTAATCTGAGGTATACTGGTGTTAAGCCTCATGTGCCTGTAAATTCACCGGTACCCACACCCTTCCAACCGGAACACAGCAATGCGAGCATCACTAGCATAAGTCAGGAATAAGCATTGTGATAGTACTTCCCCGGACGGATTAAGAGCTCTAATATTACTAAAGTTTAATCAGTCTTAAAATGTTTTGACTGAAAATGCTATTGTTATAATTCGAACTAGCAGAGAGCACGTACTGAATGATTACATTCATCTCCTGTCGTTTCATCATCTTAGGTTGCTGAAGCTGCTTATCTTGTATTTTGACCTCTGTTTTTTTCCTCTGTTTTTTTCTTCTGTGAGCTTATAGTAAAAGGCTCGTCCGGGGAAGTACTACCACCATGCCTGTTCCTGCCGTCAAACAGCGCAGCGTGTTCTGCTTTGAAGAGTGTGGGTGAAGGTGAAATTACAGGCACATTACGTTGACACGCTGCGCAGCTTGGTAGCAAGAATAGGCATGGTGGTAGTTCTTCCCCGGACGATCCTTTCACTAAGAGCTCATTAGTGGGTTACTTAACTGTTATAGTTGTTAAATTGTTTATATTTCAATTTTTATAAATAAATGCTTTCTATCTTCTATGTCAACCAGTCATTCAGCCATTTAGGCTGAAGGTTATGTCCACGGCCTGTCATCAACATCCTGTAGAAAACCACTGCTGGACATAGGCCACCTGGAAACGTATGAGACATCATCATCTTCCTGCCCTTATCCCACTTTGGGATAAGGTACTTTGGAATAAAGACGTTTGGGATAAGGGGAAACGTATGGGACGTTTCCAGGAAAAACGATTGTAAGCCCTTTCCATCCATAGACTACCCGCGTTCTTAACAATATTGTCAGTACATCGAGTAAAAGGGCGTCCTACGTTTCGTCTTTTGGTTTGTGGTCGCCATTCGAGAAACTTTATTTCTCAGCGGTTATCAAAGCCCCTGACCCTAACAGGGTCATAAAAAGAATCCATGTACAGTCAGCTGTACTAGAATGTATACAATTCGTAACTTTCAAAATGGTTTTACAGCGGTGCTAAAAATATTTACACGACAGTTATTCAAAAAATAAGTGAGGTCATCAACTAGTTTCATGTTTTTCTAGTTTTTGTGATGTAATAGCTCATTTTTATGTTGTAATACTATTGTGAAAGTTACGAATTGTATACATTCTAGTGCAGCTGACTGTACAACTGAGTAAATTGTTCCAAAAATTAAATATTTGTTTTAATCGCTAGTCGTTGGGTGTATGGGCACACCCTACTGATCCTCTATTCCACCGCTTCCTGTCCATCCGTGGGAAGTGGATGTAAGACAATGACACTAGCTTTATTGATACTTTTCGCACCTGAGTTGTGTTTACTGTGTACCTAGCTTTTGTTTTACGAATACTCAATATTGGTAGAACAATAAGATGGCGGTGTTAAAACGATTAAAATTTTTATGATGTTTTGATTTTTTTCATTGGTTTTTTTATTATCTGTCTGTGTTTGGACGTTAAATGATTTTAATTTAATAATTTTACTGTTTAAAGTTTTAAATTTAATCTATACCCCTATAGTCTATTATATGAATCTTTGTCTTTGTCTAAAACCCTGGTCGTACAAACTTAAAAATTTCGGAGTATATTCATCTTAGTGCGTAGAGGTTTGTAATAAAAATTTCAAACGAATACAGCAGGGGTTGAAGTTTGTATAAAAATAACTTTACAGTTCGCTAGTAACTTAGTAAAGTGACCCACTTTGGAATATATCTTCCAAAAATGGTGGTTAGGCGCCAGTTCCTTTAGGCAAGAAACTTACGGCTTGGTTCCTACAGTTTTTTCTGTCCTTGTTGAAAAATTAGAATGATATACCCAATGATGCTATATCTATCTTATATATCCTAGAATTTAGGGGCTAAATCAGTTATTTATGCCAACACTATCAAACGGTGAAGGAATATATCGTGAGGTAACCAATTAGTGCTCTAGCAGCTAACGGAAAAATATCGGTATGTGCCAAATATATTATATGGACTTACCTCTGACTACTCCTTTAGAAAATCTCAAATGTTCTTGAGGAATCAACCTGAGGTATTCAGGGGTTGCCTCATTTGCCAGTAATTTCACCGGCACCCAGACCTTTAAACCAGAACAGCAAATACTTATCGGCAGGAATAGGCATTGTAGTAGTACTTTCCTAAGCGAGCTCTTTACTAACTAAGAGCTCTATTACAGCTAAAATTAACTTAGTTAGTTTTTCGGCTTTGCAAAACAGTTTTTTTTTGTCAAAAAGATATATTCAAAATATGTAAGCCTATTAAAAACAAAAGTACGAGTAATCCTTGCAACAAATCCCGAATTTCGTTTCCGAAACGCTTTAACATGCGTCCGCGCATACAATTTAGATTTTTTGCTTCTCGCCTCTAGGGTGCTTTGCTGTCTCCTTCTAACCTGCTGTAAGATATGTCTGTCTCATGTGCCGGGGTGGTTACGGGGGTGTAAAACGCCAGATGTTCCGATGATCGTCGGCTTTTTTTCCGTTTTGCGTTCGATTCGGTCTCGATACGAACAATGGTACGATTTACGTTTGAAGGCATATGGTCAGGCGCAGGTATGAAGTAGAATCTTTGGGGTAATGCGAATTTAAGAGATGCCAATTTTTATGTATAAACCGTTATTTTAAGACGGGCGTGACCTACAAGGCAATAATAATAATGCTGGACAATCCACACAGCATCATCTAGCCTTAAGCTAAGCAGAGCTTGTGTTATGAGTACTAGATGACTGATATACTTAATACAACACATTACATACATAGTTATTTTATAATATACATAGAAAATACCCAGAACACCCGGAATAAATATTTGCAGATCGTACAAACATTTATCCCAAGACGGGAATCGAACCCGCAACCTCCTGCGTCGCAGGCGGACATTCGCCCGCCGCGCCACATCGGTCGTCAAATGCTTTGGTAACGGTGATGGTTACTTACCATCAGGTGGGCTGTATGCTTGTTCCAGCAGTAGTAGCATAAAGAAACCATCACCTAATAACAAAGTATTGCCGTAGGTCACGTTAAGAACGTGCATTACGATGCAATGCTCTAAGTTCACCAACAGGTGTTGAATCTCATATGCCTGTAATTTCACCGGCACCTACACTCTTCAAACCATAACACAGCAATGCTGCATGACTGACGGCATGAGATAAATTCCATCTCAGTGGACGTCCTCTGCGAGTTGAAGCTATTGTTACAGACACCGCTCAACACCAGGTGGATCTGCTTAACAATGTTTATTTAGGTTAAAAAATAACCTTATTCCATTTGCTTACAGGTAAGTCCAGTTTAGTTCTACAAAGGTACCGTAATATAAAGCTGTGGCGTTAGAACGCGAGACGCGATTTTGGAATGCATCCGGTGAGTCATTGTGATGAGCGGTAGCGATTTTATTAAACATTTTTATGATTACTTTAAACTTTTATTTAAACAAATTCTTAATTGCACACAATACATAGAAAAAATACATACATAGTGAACATGTCAAAGGCGAGCTTAACCCTAACAAGAGTTTTCTTCCAGCAAACCTTTGAGGCTAGAAATGTGTGTCTATAGAGATAGGTTCGTACGCAAAAGTATAAAAAATAATTAAATTGTATAACAAGTACAAGTACAAAAATTTACATGCTAGACAGAAAAAAACTAATAATTTCGTGTATGATATTTTATCTATATTTTATACAAACTAAGAAACGCAAAAAAGGTTAAAAGTTAACAATATTCTAAGGAAAACTGTTTTTGACCTAAATTACGTCTCAACTTATAAACGACATCAGTGTTCTGTATGTTTTTTTCAATTGAGATGTAAAAAAAAGTATTTCCTCATGTTTGTGTTGGGTTTTTTTACTGCGTAGCCAAAATACTGGTATTTTCTCATATTTTGGAGCTTGCGTCACTCGTAAGCGCCATAGCAGAGCGCGTGTTGTTTTTAACCTTATTTTAATGAAAGAAAGAAAAAACTTTTATTTGTGACTGAAACACAATATAAAACATACTAAAAACATACAAAATAAAAAAACACGCACGAAAACGTATAAACAATACATAACAGTTGTTATACTTACATAACATAAATGTGTGTGTACCGAGTACCTACACGTCACAAATTGGCATCCAACTCAGCATTTGCAATGCCATAGCAGCACTGTGCTGATGTCAAATGTCAAAATGACATGCGTCGAGGTTAAGCTAAATACCTGAGCTAAGCTTTTATCCTTCGTATCCCTATCATCGCCCCCCTTAGTCTATAACGCGTTCGATTCCCGCGCCGGAAATAGCGCGGTCAAGCACCCGCGCGAAAAATGTTCATCCAGACATATGCTTTATGTCTTCAGTAATAAGGACTTATTTTAAATGCACTCGAGACAGCCTGTGCAAAGAATGCACATTGTTTTTTATGACTTTGTTATTAGGTCTAATTTGGAATGCAATTTCTAACCATGCCTTTTTTGGAAAGGTATTTTGAGTAGGTTCATAAAATACATACTAAATACGATGATTTTTAAAGGTATGTTTATAATTTTTTTATGTAAGCTTTGGTAATCCTTTGTAATCTTCAGACAAATCCACCTGATGTTGAGATTACTTCTGCCTGTAACAAACAAACAACGAATATGCAGTCGCATATTCGTTGGTGATGTGTCCTACGTGGCTTGCTGTGGTGGCTTAAATAGAACCTCTTTATCACTTACCATGATTATCATAAGCGACTGAGGGAATACATTAGGGGATGTGAAACATTTCTTGCGTACACCGACATTGGATTCACTAATCCACCTGCCAAGCATTAAGACTATAGCAAAGTCAAAGATCATTTATTCAAAGATCATCTTGAAACGTCTTAAATCTAGGTGAATCTAAGCGCCAGTTCCTCGCGACCAAGCCTAGAAGCCTCTCAAATATGAAGGTGGCTATAGTTAAGGTATGGGCTTATTTAGACTGATGACATGACTCCGCGTGGCACGCAGTGGGTGCACTGGTCCAAACCTTAGAACACAACAATGCGAGCATCACTGCTTGGCGACAGAAATAGGTACAGTGGTAGTACACCCCCCAAAGCCCTTTCACAAAGAACTCTACTACTACTAAAGCATAACTTATATAAACTAAGGCATATATGAGCTCTCCATCGTCTGTAGGTGTCGTCAGAGACTATGGTAACGCAATGTCAAAGTCAAAAAGCATTTATTCAGTAATATCCGCAGGGATCATCTTGAAACGTCTTATATCTAGGTGAAACTAAGCGCCAGTTCCTCGCGACCAAGCCTAGAAGAACCAAGAGATGTTCAGAAACATCAGCACTGTAGCCGCCTACCAAGCGTGGTTCCTACATGGTGTCTGAAAACACATTCAATGCTGCATACAGCAGACAGGAACCCATTTAACCCCAGGATTATGTCCAGCAGTTTACTTATGCTGATTACATGACTCCGTGGCACACATGAAGGTGTCAAGTCTCATGTGAATGCACCGGTCCAAATCAGACAAACCTTCAACCCAGAATACAACAATGCGAACACCACTGCTTGGCTGCAGAAATAGGTACGGTTCATCAATTGAACTCTTTCACAAGCTACTTTTTATTTTTTATTTAAACCTTTATTTCAGATAAATTAACTTAAGTACTTATTTATAATATTTCACACTATGACACCGACACTTTTATCTGTTTGCCCTTTATTGGCAAAGGCCTCCTCCAACTGCTTCCATTTATCTCTATCTCTCGCAATCCTAGTCCATGCTTTTCCTGCAAAACCTTTCAACTCGTCTTCCCATCTTTTCCCATCACAAGCTACTAACCTGTTTCAAATGGGTATATTAACTCTGATTCCGCGAAATAACGCAGCGTTCGGCCAGATGGTATTACCAACAGGTGGACATAGATTTTTCCCAAAATTTGTATTTATTTTAGCAATATATCATTGAGAGGTCACGGTGACCCTGAACCTGCCACCTTTAACATTCGGCATATTGTTTTATCTGTGTTTAATTGACTAATTTCTCGAATTATACGATTAATGAAAACAGGGCTGCCAAATCTATTGAGATTGTCTATTCCTAACTTTGATAAACGACATACGGCTATCGCCTTATCCACTCGGCCGTGGCAGAGACTTCGGCAAAACGCACCGACGCTGTAGTTTTCATTCGGTATACCATCGTCACTTTCACATTGGGGCGACGGGAAACTAAATAATAATAATAAATATGTTAGGACATTTTTACACAACATCATCTAGCCCCAAACTAAGCATAGCTTGTACTATCGGAACCAGATGACTGATAGAATACTTATATACTTTTTTTTTCTAAATACATACATAGAATACAATACAACACCCAGAAACAGAACAAACATTTATGTTCATCACACAAATGTTTGTTCTCGGTGGGGATCGAACCCACCACCTACAGCACAGAAGGCAGGGCTACTACAAACTGAGCTGTGACGGCTGTCACTACTAACTATCCACTATCACCGCATTATATGCATTGATTGTAACCCCACTCTACGTCCGAGCAGCAATGTGATTCAAGCACCCGATGGACAGACCAAAAACAGTGTGATTTCAATTGTTTTTATTTTTGTGGTCCAGCCAAAATACAACGTACACGAAGTCGCGAGCGGGTTAGCTAGTCAATAATACACCAAAATAATATTGACCCGTGAACTAAATGAAAGTTACTGCACCGCCGAATGAGTATCCATAAAGTAGTTCATCAAAGAGTTAGATGAAGACACGTAGCAAGATGGGCAGATGGACTAAGGTGACCATCGAACAGTGGTCAAGGGTTACGCGAAGATCTAGGGGTAGACCATTTGCCCGTTGGTCGAATGATCCTACTAATTTTATGAACGCGAAAGTTTGTAAGTATGAATGGATGTTTGTTACTCTTTTACGCTCTAACCAGTAGATCGATTTGGATGAAATTTGGAATAAACATAGATTATAACTTGGATTAACATTACTGCCACGCGAGCGAAGCTGCGAGCGGCCGCTAGTATCGTTATAATACTGAGAACCAGTAAATGAGACTGGAAACAGTGGCGTAATACCTCAACGAGCAGTGAATCCAAATGGGCTGAAATGATGATGATGAGATGGATCATCAGACGGGCATCGATCCATGGCATTAGACCGTGATCTTGGCCCTCTAGGTCATCCGTCAACCCTAAGGTTCCTGTTGCTGGTAACCCAACACCCGCCGTCTGCGAGACCGTATAGCATACAAACGAGCGTATTATGTACTAGAGCCGCATTAATTAATAGTTCGACTCATCTTGAGGTGTTACTAGGAGTTCTCGATTTATCACGACATTTATCATCATAGTTTATTTGTTTTTATAGTGCTTACCTGCACTTTAGCACCGATAGCGACATTAGAAACATTCCAAATCTTATTTTCGTCGAGGCATTTGAATCCTCGGTAGCGAAGTTGGTATCGCATCCCCGTATCAAGGAGAAGGTCGTGAGTTCAAATCCCACTCGAGGAAAATAATTTTTGGGATAATATAAAAATATTTATCATTATTATAATAAATAAATGCCTTTACTTAGATCTCTTAGTACCAATCTAAGTAATCAATGACGACCGATGTGGCGCGGCGGGCGAGTGTCCGCCTGCGATGCAGGAGGTTGCGGGTTCGATTCTCGCCTTGGGATAAACGTTTGTACGATCTGCAAATATTTATTCCGGGTGTTCTGGGTGTTTTCTATGTATAATAAAAAAATATCTATGCATGTAATTGTATTGTATTAAGTATATCAGTCATCTAGTACATAACACAAGCTCTGCTTAGCTTGGGGCTAGATGATGCTGTGTGGATTGTCCAGCATTATTTATTTATTTATCTCTTTAAGGATGTCTAATGACGTAGGTCCAAATATTACATTTTGGTACATACCCACTTTTTGCAGTAGTTTGTATTCCATACGTGACAGGTTGCCTATCGCCGCTGCTAGATTACTGGTTTCCTCACGATGTTTTCCTTCACCGTTAAATAAATATTTGTTAAAACTTCACACGATACTCCTGCAAAGCCCTGAACTAAGCAAAACTTATGAAAACCAGACCACTGATAGAATAATAATAATCTAAGCCGAAATACTTAATTTTAAGACTGGCCTAAGTCAAAAGGCATTTATTCCATGGATTAATGCTATATGTGTTGTGTGACAACGCTGTGCGTTGCCTACATATTTTCAGTCAGTCACGACAAAGATTCTTATAATTGGTACTAGCGGCCGCTCGCAGCTTCGCCCGCGTGCCAGTTTTTTCCCGTTCCCGTAATTTTTTCTGGATAAAAGTAGCCTTTATGTCAAAGTCAAAAATCATTTATTCAGTAATATCCGCAGGGATCATCTTGAAACGTCTTAAATCTAGGTGAATCTAAGCGCCAGTTCCTCGCGGCCAAGCCTAGAATGTTATGTTAATTCCAGGTTACAATCTATTCCAAATTTCATCCAAATCGGTCCACTGGTTAGAGCGTGAAAGAGTAACAAACATCCATCCATACTTACAAACTTTCGCGTTTATAATATTAGTAGGATAGATTTCTAGATTTTTTTATCATCATCAGCCTGTAGAAGTCCACTGCTGGACAGGCCTCCTCGATACGTTTCCAGGAAAAAGGGTTTTGGGCCTTCTGCACCCTTTACCTAATCCTAGTAATGTAGTTGGTACATTGGGTGGGAAGGGTCCTTACCCTTCGTCTTTCAGTTCGTGGTCGCCATTAGAGAACTTTTTTTTATATAACTTGCTGATGGAACAAGCAGATGGCACCTGATGTTAAGTGGTTACCAGTGCCTATAACAAAGTATTACCTCGTAAGTCACGCTCGTAAGGTACCTGCCCTATGATGAACTGCTCAGCGTCTATCAACCTGAGGCATACAGGTGTTACCTCGTGTGCCTGTAATTACACCGGCACCCACACCCATCAAACCGGGACTAGCTGCGCTGCTTGGCGGCAGAAATAGGCATGGTGCTTGTACTGCCCCAGACCAGCCCTTCACTAAGAACTTTACTAATACGATTTTTTCTCCTACGAGTACAGTTTTAGATACAGTTGTGGAATCTCGATCGTGACAAGATTGACTAGTTTGACAAGGAATTGACGACCCGTAGTAGGAACATCGATATAGCACCGGTATATGCAAATGTGACCAGGTGTCCACTGGCCAGTATATTGACTTTATCTGACCCCCACTAAGGCCCCAACTAGTCGCCAGTGTTGCCAGCTAAACTACGCAGTCGCTAGATCTAGCTAGAAATATTGTTTAAACTCACATAGTTTTAAGACATTTTAGTTAAAAAAAAAAACCCGGCCAAGTGCTAGTCGGGCTCGCGCACGAAGGGTTCCGTACCATTATCCATAATAAAAACGTCAAAAAAATCACGTTTGTTGTATGAGAGGCCCCCTTAAATATTTATTTTATTCTGTTTTTTAGTATTTGTTGTTAAAGCGGCAATAGAAATGCATCATCTGTAAAAATTTCAACTCTGTAACTATCAAGGTTCATAAGATACAACCCGGTGATAGACGGACAGACGGACAGACAGCGGAGTCTTAGTAATCCCGTTGTACCCTCTGGGTACGGAACCCTAACAATATCACGAACGAACGAAAAAACATCACACAAAGTTGAGGTTTTTTTATTTTATTAAATATGTAGGTCAATCTACAATCTATACTTATAATATAAAGAGGTAGTTTGTGAGGTTGTGGGGGTAATCTCTGGATCGACTGAACCGATTTTGAAAATACTTAAACCAATAGAAAGCCATCTTATTTGTGAGTGTCATCGGATACATAGAATGTTTACCGCCCAACGAATTAGATAATAAATCTACATTTCAAAGCTTCGTTAAAATCGAAGTAAGTTCAGAGGGACTATCCAAAAACGGCTGAATTGTGCCACTTTGAACCCAGTTGGCAACACAGTCGCAATTATAACAATTCGGTGAAAAAATAATATGAAATTGAGTCATCTGATCGCAAATCTTGTTTTGGTAATAGGTTTTTTTATCACGGGGTGGTCGCCTGCCACCTGTTGCGTTAGAAATGTGAGAAACGAATGGTCTAGTATACAATAGAACTAGTTAGTATTTTTTAGTAGAGCTTTTTGTAAAGGGTCCAGAAATACCTATTCCTACCGCCTATTACTGCGACTGCTGGCTTGCAAACTGTCACGTATAATAATAATAATAATGCTGGTCAATCCACACAGCATCATCTAGCGCCAAGCTAAGCAGAGCTTCTGTTATGGGTACTAGATGACTGATATACTTAATACAATACATTACATACATACATATTTTTTATTTTACATAGAAATACCCAGAACACCCGGGATAAATATTTGCAGATCGTACAAACATTTATCCCAAGGCGGGAATCGAACCCACAACCTCCTGCGTCGCAGGTGGACATTTGCCCGCCGCGCCACATCGGTCGTCTATGGAATACCAACTATGCATTGCAAAATATGGGTCTGTACAAAATCTATACTAATTATAAGAATCTTTGCCTTGACTAACTGTCATATAGACAGACCTTTAATAAGCTTTAGGACAGAAATATTCTGTTTTTTAGTATTTGTTATTATAGCGGCAACAGAAATACATCATCTGTAAAAATTATCACGGTTCATGAGATACAGCCTGGTGACAGACGAACAGACAGACAGACAGACAGCGGAGTCTTAGTAATAGGGTCCCGTTTTATCCATCGGGTACGCAACCCTACAAAAGCATCTTAGGGTACATTACTTTGTTGTATATAATGGTAACCGCTTAACATCAGGTAATCCATCTTATTACGTCAAGTATAAAAATATTAAGGTCATTGACGTGTGGTAACTAGATGCCACTTAATCCAGTTATTAATAGGTTAGTAAGTACATCTCTATCGTTGGACTGGTTTGGACATCTGCCGGGTACATGCCATCCAGGAATTATGTGGATGTAGCTAGTAGGGAATACAGGAATTTGTTTGTGGAGATAAATAAACTAGAAGGTCTGAGAACAGTTGACCTCGTGAGCCCTTATAAAAAAAATAATGCTGGACAATCCACACAGCATCATCTAGCCCCAAGCTAAGCAGAGCTTGTGTTATGGGTACTAGATGACTGATATACTTAATACAATACATTACATATTTTTATTATGCATAGAAAATACCCAGAACACCCGGAATAAATATTGGCAGATCGTACAAACATTTATCCCAAGGAATCGAACCCGCAACCTCCTGCGTCGCAGGCGGACATTCGCCCGCCGCGCCACATCGGTCGTTAATCTATAATATAAAAATGAATCGCAAAATATTGGTTAGCGCATAACTCAACAACGCCTGGACCAATTTGGCCAATTCTTTTTTTAAAATGTTTGTTGAAGTTCAAAGATGGTTTTTACGGCGAGAAAAATTCGAATAATTGCCGGAAAACCCCTAAAAACAGCCTTTTTCTTTTTCCCATACAAACGTTTTCTAACTAAAATGAGCTTTAATGCTATTACATAAAGTTCATATTGAATTACAAGCACCCACTGTTGTTTAAACAATGTAGGTATGTTCCTAACGTCAAAGAGTCAACTTGCACTTTATTACCTCTGCACAAAGTTCAAATTCAATCATATCTATCAAAACAGTGTGCGTTGGAGCACAGATAAACAAAAAAAAAGAAAACGAAATCGAATAGTTCATTTTGGTCGGCTTCGCGATATTATTTCATTTGTTTTACTTTAAAATGCATCAGTTTTCAAGTCATTACATCAGTCAAACAAAAACAGCGTTACCAAAAGTGTTTTATTATTTTAAGTTTTTATTATTTCATATCCCTATAATGGGGGAGGCCTTTGCCCAGCAGTTGGACACAGAGGGCTAATAATAATAATTATTATAATCCCTATTTTAAATACGGCTTGAAGGATTTGACTCCAAGTCATATCAAATTAAAAAAAACAACAAACTGTCAATGTCAGTGTTTTTTTTTCTTGGATTTTCGGTTACCTACTTTAATGAGTTTGCTTTTGTCAACTAATACACGAAACTAATTCATAACTATATAGTGTTTTGTGCAGTGTTTATTGTGACAAAATAAGCTATACAAATAAATAAAATTGAAGTGTCTCTTTGTAATATTAAAATAACCGCATATGAATGTATATGCGATACATATACCAAAATAGCATTTTTTTAAATTTTTGTCTGTCTGTCTGTCTGTCTGCCTGTCTGTTTGTTCCGGGTAATCTCTGGAACGGTTGGAATTTCACTGGCAGATAGCTGATGTAACAAGGAGTAACTTAGGCTACTTTTTATCCCGAAAAAATAACGGGAACGGGAAAAAACTAACACGCGGGCGAAACTGCGAACGGCCGCTATTTTATGACGTATTAACGCTATCTGTTGGCGGATGGATGGAAGCGGCTAGCTTTATTCTTTAACAAGTTGTTACGAGAAGAGGCGATCCCGGATGAATGGTGCAACAGCTCGCTGGTGCCCATCTTCAAAAACAAGGGTGATGCACAGGATTGTAACAATTATAGAGGAATAAAGCTCATGTCACACAGTATGAAAATTTGGGAAAAGGTTGTAGCGCGACGGATGAGAGAAGAAAGTGAGGTATCACAGAACCAGTTTGGATTCATACCTGGGCGCGGGACTATGGATGCCATCTTTGCGCTTCGTCAACTTTGTGAGAAACACAGACGAGTACACAAAAATTTGCATATGGTGTTCATAGATCTTGAGAAGGCGTATGATAGAGTACCCCGAGAGGTTCTGTGGTGGAGTATGAAAGTTAAGGGAGTGCCTGAGAAGTACATACTCATTCGAGCTATGTACGATCGAGCGAGTACTCACGTCCGGTCTGAGGCCGGAGTTACCGACAAGTTCAATGTGGGTGTAGGCTTGCATCAGGGGTCGGCTTTGAGCCCTTATTTGTTTCTCCTGGTGATGGATGCTCTGACATCAGACATACAGGAAGAAGCACCCTGGTGCATGCTGTTTGCCGATGACATTGTTCTGGTTGGAGAAGATGCGCTTGAGGTCCAGAGCAGACTGGGAAAATGGCGGGATAAATCGGAGCGTGTCGGACTGAAAATCAGTAGAACCAAAACAGAGCATCTGTTTTGTGACGGTGGTCCATCCAATTTTATCCCAATAGCCTTAGATGGTGTATCCCTACCAGTTTGTTCCGATTTCCGGTACCTCGGCTCATTGATACAGAACGACGGCGATATTGACCGAGACGTGAAGAATAGAATAAATGCGGGATGGATGAATTGGCGACAGGTCTCAGGAATAACGTGTGATCCGAAAATGCCCCTTAAACTTAAGGGGAAAGTTTACAAAACGATCCTTAGACCTGTCGTATTGTATGGATCTGAGTGTTGGACAACTAAAGGGACTAATGAAAGAAGGGTACATGCGGCAAAGATGCGAATGTTGAGATGGATGTGTGGAGTTACTAGAATGGACAAGATACGAAATGAGTATATCAGGGGTAGTTTGAAAGTTGCGCCAGTGACGGAAAAATTGAGGAGCAATAGGCTAGCGTGGTATGGGCATGTCATGAGGAGGGATGAAAGTCATTTAACCAGGAGAGCGATGAACATGAATGTTGATGGATATGTGGGTAGAGGTAGACCAAAGAAAAGATGGATGAATTGTGTGAAAGATGACATGGATAAAAAAGGAGTGAGTACAGATATGACGGCTGATAGAGGGGAGTGGAAGAAAAGAACATGTTGTGCCGACCCCACATAAAGTGGGATAAGGGCAGGAAGATGATGATAACGCCATCTGTTGGCAACATCGAGTACTACTTCAGTTAAGATTTGTAAGTAAAAATGTTTACCGCCCAACGAAGTGGGCACGGGTCAGCTAGTCATGTAATAACACTTTCTCTTTTCCCCTGGCTTTGCAAAGCCTTTTCAATGAGCAATAGGGCAAATAAGTTAGTGAAAATAAGGACAATAAAGTCCTTAGTTTGCCTCTCAAATTTGATTGAAATCCGTCGAAAAATATCGTTACAGCATATTTCACCCCCCTTTACTTTTTTTTACCCCCATCAAATATCGCGATCGATCAATTTTTGTCAAAATAACTTGAAAAATGTGACCTGTATGCGAGAATTGAGGGCGGATTCTGAGTTTTTTACGTTTTTCGCTAGTATCCGCATATTCCGCTATCATATCTCCATACATAGAATAGAATAGAATAGAATAGACGTTTATTTGACACACATACACATACAGGAAAAAAAAGAAAAAACAACCAAACAATAGAGCAGGTAGTATCGGTAGGCACAAAAGAGAAAACAGACAGCAAAATAGTAAATAGACAAGAAATAAAGTAAAAGTACAACATAAAATACTTTTATCAAACAGACAAGTGATTACTTATTTATACACACAAAAAACAGAAAATCAACAGAAACCGGTACCTACCATAAAAAAATCAAGCTCGCAAACCGAAATCCTGTATCCGAAAAACACATAAAAATTCAAAATCAGCACACAGACAGACAGACGGAGAAAAGTATTTTTTGGCTAATCTAGAAACTGAGACGCTTCGCTCGTTTGGTTAATAATATTTGAAAACATTTCATAAAACATCATCCAGCCTTAAACTAAACAAAGCTGTCCCTTTTCTGCCCGTTTACGGGGTCAATTTGTGGTAAATTAAAAGCTGTGAGACCAGATTTCGTTGTTATCTTTAGATCGTTAGCAACGGTCGGTAGATAGCTCAACTATTTCATTATGTATTTTGTAAAAACCTATTTATAAATACTTGTATTATTAGCCTTTAATTTTCTAGGCTTTTAGGCTTGGTCGCGAGGAACTGGCGCTTAGATTCACCTAGATTTAAGACGTTTCCAAGATGATCCCTGCGGATATTACTGAATAAATGCTTTTTGACTTTGTCAATAAAAAAATTACTTATAACAAAAGATAAAGCAAGTACCAGCATTTGAAAGGGGGGGTGAGGCTTCACATGCGGCGGGAGGGGGCGGCTTGCGCCCGCGCACGCTACTGCTGTGCAATCTGTGACAGCGGCAGGTGGTGGAAGCCTGTAACGGAATGCCACGGGGTAAGGATTTTAAGTTTTTCTGTTACGAGACATTTTTGCTGTCAAATAATTATGACACAGTTATCGTTCTGGGATAAAAGTTTTTAATGACTAGCGGCCGCTCGCAGCTTCGCCCGCGTGGCAGTTTTTTTCCCGCTCTCGTTATTTTTTCGACTAAAAAGTAGCCTATATGTTAATCCAAGTTATAATCTATGTTTATTCCAAATTTCATCCAAATCGGTCTACTGGTTAGAGCGTGGAAAAGTAACAAACATTCATCCATACTTACAAACTTTCGCGTTTATAATATTAGTAGGATTGTGTGGATTTGTGTGTTGAGCACACAATACTAAAAAAGAGAATAAATTAAATATTTAAGGGGGCGCTCATACAACAAACGTGATTTTTTTGCTGTTTTTATTATGATACGGAAGCCTTTGAAGCGCGGGTCCGACTAGCACTTGGCCGGTTTTTTTTTTAGTTTTTATGTTGGTAATACAAAAGCTACCAATAAAAACTTAATAAAACGAACTAATGTGTCTGTACTGAGTGTAAGTGTACATACATTACCATCTAACCAGTATAATGCTAATTCTACTTTTCATATCAGTCATCTGACAATGGAACCCTTATTTGCATAGAGCTAAAGTTCAAAATCCAATAGCAAATACAGTTTTTGTTTGTAAAGAAATTATATCTAACCTTTATTATGATAGGGGTAGGGTTCAAAATTGAAGAGTAAAATATTTTTATTATTTTGAAGTACTCCCTACTTTAAGTGCGCAGTAATAAAATAATCTAAGTGATTTTATAAAAGACTGTCGGTCACGAGTTTGTCTTTGGCTGTTCGGGTTCCGTAGCGTAAAATAATAGTACTTTATTTTTTAGGGTTCCGTACCCAAAGGGTAAAACGGAACGCACGAACACACGACGGGTTCGTGCGTGACCGACTCGCACTTGGCCGATTTTTTTACAAATACAAACAACATATTACAATTACAAATCTATAGAGTGGGGTGACAAAGAAAGGGCTTACTTTATGCATTAATTCAAAGTTATATAGCTACTGAAAAAAATCTTTTTGACTTTTTGACTCCTAACCAGCCAACGCGACAAGTTGAACGACCGCTCCAGAAAATATCCACAGCATCTCAATACCGAACCCTAAATATTCAAAGAACCCTCGCCAGTCCTTACCAGAAGGGTTATGCGCACGCGTTGGTACACTCCACCTCACAATTTATAAATCTTCACTAATTATTATGAATCTTTGTCCTGACTGACTGCCATATATAATAACAACAAATACTAAAAAACAGAATTAAATAAATATTTAAGGGGCTCTCATACAACAAACGTGATATTTTTGCCGTTTTTATTACAGATGGTACGGAACCCTTCGTGCGCTAGTCCGACTCGCACTTGGCCGGTTTTTATCATTGTAACCTCGGAACTTCGTCATTTATAAACCGATTTGTCATTTATTTGAAAGAATATACACTTTTAGATTGGTCTCATAGAAATTTCATCAAAATCAGTTTAGTAGTTTGGCTTTTCAATAAAAAACCACCTAGAATAATGTCATCCAAGTTTTATTAAAGTTAATTATTAAAAGCGAACGTAGCCACTCAAACCATGCAATCATTTTAAACTGTACGTAGTCCGTCTGAAATCGAACTAAAGCTCACCACTGTAGGTAACTGTTTGTTTAACGATTAAATAAATAATTTTTTTTTTCGGGATAAAAAGTAGCCTATATGTTAATCCAAGTTATAATCTATGTTTATTCCAACTTTCATCCAAATCAGTCCTCTGGTCAGAGCGTGAAAGAGTAACAAACATCCATCCATCCATCCCCATACTTAACAAATTTTCGCGTTTATAATATTATAGTAGGATTTGACAACCAATGTGGCACGGTGGGCGAATGTCCGCCTGCGACGCAGGAGGTTGCGGGCTCGATTCCCGCGGGTATATACTCACTAGTGTATGTGACCGATTCTACGGAATAAATACCTTTGATTAACTACTAAACAGTCGGTATCCGTTGGTGCACATTGGTCGCCTTTGCATTTCCACATCCCTGTAATCAAGCCTTATAGGAAATTCTCTATGAAGTTATCTATCGCACATGCTCCCCCTAGAAACTGTTATACTATCTGTGCGTTTCAATTGAACTACTGAAATAGGCTTACTAACTTGCAAGAATAGTTATAGCTTGTAGAAACTGCAATCGTAAAATAGGTCTAAACGATTTTTTTCATCTGATGGTAAGTGGTAACATCACCTACGATGCATTGCTGAGTCGTGGACTCTCGGTGGCGCAGTTAATAATTTCTTTCATTCAACAAAAATTTCTATGCATAATAAAAAATATGTATGTATGTAATGTAATGTATTAAGTATATCAGTCATCTAGTACCCATAACACAAGCTCTACTTAGCTTGGGGCTAGATGATGCTGTGTGGATTGTTTAATATTTTATTTAAATTGGCAGGAATGACATTTTTTTTATGTAATTGCTGATGGAACAAGCTTATGGGTCATAAGCTGATGTTGTTTTCGTGACCTGCAATGTAATGCTTAGTTGTAGTAATCGAGAACTTAGTAGCTAAGTCAAACCTTTCTTAGTGTTTTCAGCTACTACTGATAAAATTGTACTGCTTTTTTTTCTGTCAAATAAATAAATAAATAAAAGGTGCTGGTAACCACTTAACATCAGGTGGGCCATCTGCTTGTTCCATCAGCAAGTTGTATAAAAAAAAATTGTGACGACTGTGTTAAGCCTCATGTGCCTGTAATTTGGAATAACATAAAGGAATCCGGTGCAACTCGCTCGCACTTGTCCATTCTAGTGCCTTTAATAGCCAAGAAGATATCGTGGAATTCCTAATGCACGTTATAATTGAGTGCTGAATCATTTAGCACCGAGCGTTACCTGCGATTAAACGGTGACCTTTACCGTTCACCGTTCTAGTTACAAGCGGTATCAATGATTTTATTTAATTAACTAGAAACGTATGACAGCTCACGTTACACTCTCATCATCATCATCTTCCTGCCCTTATCCCACACTAAGTGGGGTCGGCACAACAGGTTTTTTCCTTCCACTCTCTTCTATCAGACGTCATCTCAGTGTTCACTCTTTTCTTACTCATATCATCTTTCACGCAATCCATCCATCTTTTCTTTGGTCTTTCTCTGCTTTTATAACCTTTCACATCCATATCTAACACTCTTCTTATTATATGACTTTCTTCCCTCCGCATGACATGCCATGCTATTACTCAACTTATCCGTCACAGGCGCTACTTTCAAACTTCCTCTAATATACTCATTTCTTATTTTATCCATCCTTGTCACTCCACACATCCATCGCAATATTCGCATTTCTGCTGCATGCACTCTTCTCTCATCCGTCCCTTTCATTGCCCAACACTCAGATCCATACAGTACGACAGGTCTTATGATGGTCTTGTACACTTTCCCCTTACCTTTCACGTTACACTCTCATACAAACTTGAAATTTACCCACATTTGAAGTGTGCCAAATGTACTTTTTCTTCTTCTTTTATTATATGGCTTTTCAGCGGCTGAGGATTGCCACGAATTTGCCAACGTCAAGTGTCAAAAAGGCGGAGATCTGAGTACGGTAAGAAGGGAGACTAATACAAATGTAATATTTCGACGTTTATATTATTTCGATGCCTCAAAGTCAAAAAGCATTTATTTAGTAATATCCGCAGGGATCATCTTTGAAACGTCTTAAATCTAGGTGAATCTAAGCGCCAGTTCCTCGCGACCAAGTCATATATAAAAAAAATTGACTTAGACATCCTCAACGAATCTTAAGTTAGTACTAAGTGGTACTAACCTCAGAATAGGTACTCAACGCATTACAGATTTAAGCTCGTCTGAAGACGCGAAGTTTTGACAGTTTGCAATGAAAATCTGTCAAAAATTCGTCACTTGAGACGTGCTTAAATCTGACTTGCGTTTGAGTCTCCCTTCTTACCGTACTCAGATCTCCGCCTCTTTGTTCTAAGATTAGTAAACACTTGACATTGGCAAATTCGTGGCAACCCTCAGCCACTGAAAAGCCATATAATAAAAGAAGAAGAAGAGATGCGTTTGAGTGTTCGTGAGTAAGAGATCTAAGTGTATATTTGCCGTGCCTGGTATTTAAATTCCTAATTACTTATTTGTTTCTTTTTCTTGAAACCACGTTACGTGTTTAAGGTCTAAATTTTTGGGATCCCTTGTAAGTATTGTCATCTTACTCAAAAAGCTATTATTAAAACTTTGCCTGACCTGAATGTACCCTTCGACATAAACCACTCGTCCTTTGTACGGCAGTGAATATAAGTTCCGAATGTACTCCCGCAAGGTTCGATTCTAGGCCCCCTTTTCTACAGCTTATTAAAAGGCTTTCAAAACCCGAGCCGCTCCGGACGCGGCCGAAGATGTCCGAACGGAAACATCTGTCGGGGCGGCGCGTGCGTCTTTATTATTACTATAAATCGTTCGAAGTGAGAGTTTCATGTCGAGTTGTAGGTTCCGTACCTTGTTTTGTATATCGGTAAAGATTTAATGGAATTATTTATAAAAGCAATTGTTGTACCCCCATTATACATCCTCAAAGAATCTGGAGTTACTAATTTGTAATACCTAGGTAATAAGAGATTTGAGGTGTTATCCATTTTATTCCTAAGGATAAAAGTCGTGAAGCTATTTCTTAATTATTCTTAGCTTGTAGATAATATATGCGCGAACATCAGGTGGAACATGTACATATTCAGACATTTGTTTTTCAATTGCCGGTGCTTAGCGGCAGAAAAAGGTAGTACTACTTCTCCAGGCGGGCCAGAGAGCCCTTTTATTGAATTTTTGGAATACAACTCTTAAAAATGTGAAGCGGGGAAGTCGCGTTTAGTTAGGGGATAGTTTTCAAGCGCTGTCGACGGAACCCTAATAACCTGTATGAGAAGTACCTTTAGCATCGTGTGCGCGATATAAAGATTTGTACAGGTGGTGCACGGGACCAGCGAGGGTAGATAGCGCGCATGCTTGTTTGTTTGTTTGTTTGTGTGTCGACGACCTTAGAGGTTATCTATATGGTATTCGTGCCAATGTTTGGACTTGGACTACGGTAGCTAGAGAAATGAGGGCCTAGCAAAGTTGAAATAAAAAAGAAATAGCATCACGACATTAATCTCCAAGCACGGTAGGTATTCCCTCCGATCTCTTATTACTAAGTACCTACTACTCGAGATTCTTCGAGAATGACTAAGTAGGGTAGTCAGAGAGACAAAATTCTATCTGGATTTTGTCTGATCCCTCTTTTGGTACATGCCCACATTTCACAGTAGTTAGTATACATACATAGATATTTTTTATTATACATAGAAAACACCCAGAACCCCGGAATAAATATTTGCAGATCATACAAACATTTATCCCGAGGCGGGGATCGAACCCGCAACCTCCTGCGTCGCAGGCGGACATTCGCCTGCCGTGCCACATCGGTCGCCAATTATGATGATGATGAATATTCGGAATTACAGAATAAATGCTTCAAGACTGGCTTTAACCTACAGCGTAGAAGGCAGAACTGAACTAAGCTGCGAAGACAGTTCTGCTCATTTAGGCTCATCTGTAATGAACTTCCAAATTCACCATCCTCAAGATGTGATTTAGTAGATCAGCTCAGCGGTTCCATAAATCGCGGTCGGAGCCTGTCGGGGACGCGGTCTATTGTGCTGTGATCTACGGGCCTTAGCATAATGACGGGGGAGGGCACTTGTCTGATTCATTTCTCCGTCACACTCGTACTTTCTTGGACACTGCTCTATAATATACCAGTTATTTAAACAGGCGAATCTGTACAGGTAGGGGAAAAATTGAGATTCGCGCGTTTGTTTTAATCGGCTTACATATATTCCGCTGATTGAAAGAATAATAATAATATAATAATAATGCTGGACAATCCACACAGCATCATCTAGCCCCAAGCTAAGAAGAGCTTGTGTTATGGGTACTGATATACCTAATACAATACATTACATTCATAGATATTTTTTATTATGCATAGAAAACACCCAGAACCCCGGAATAAATATTTGCAGATCGTACAAACATTTATCCCAAGGCGGGAATCGAACCTGCAACCTCCCGCGTCGCCGGCGGACAATCGCCCGCCACGCCACATCGTCGTCTAATAGGTATGATACTTCTCCGAATGTGATCTTTACTAAGACCTCTACTACTACTAAAGCTTAAGATTATTTGACAAGCATTATTTATTTTATTTAATAACTTGTACGTAGGCTCTTAGGTATGTGCTAGATACAACAGTACCAAATGATCTCACGGGATATCTACCATGACAGGGAAGAGTCATGAACCTATTTCTCTCTCTCTCCTAGACTCCCCATACTAAAGATCCTAAGGGAGGTGGTCAGAGGCACGTCCAAAGATCTGGCACATTCTTTTCAGAACATAAATGATATCTTTCAAATCAAATGAAATAAATCTTAGTACAATTTGTTTAAGCTCAACTCTAAATAAAGGACTTACGGCTTATTGCCGTAGCTTTGTAAAAGCATTTTTTCATTCACTCTTTGCATGTAGTAACGAAGCTCCCTTATCTACCATCTCCCTCTGTTTGCATCCCCGTCTCGCACGCACTCGAGGGGGGTGCGAGTTGGCAACGCCGCACAAAGTACCCCTACTCATTACGGAGTAACTTTCAATTTGCAATTTGTTCTAAATCCGACGCGTTTCGATTCGTTCGTATTATAATTTTTATAGATAAAAGATGTTTTTAATGTATTGCTTTTTAATTTCTGAGAATCGGGAATGTTTGATTTGTTCGAGAGTTTGAAAGTGGAAAAGTTTGATAGTTGTTTTGGATTGTTTTCTGTAGTTTGTTGTTGAGTTACTAGTTTCTTTGTTATTTTACGTTTAAGTATTAAAGTGTTATATTCTACTACAGGTACCTACTAACTAAAGGTATCTTCTAGCTCAATAGAGGTCATTATGTTGATTTGTTGTGGAAGTGATGAGACCATTATGTTGTGAGGAAACAAAATCTATGCTAGCCAACATTTTATTTTAGCAGCCACCCGTGGCTTCACGTGTAGGAAGTAGGTAGGTAATTTAGCTGATGTCAATATTTAGGTTTTTTCGGGGTTTTTCACTCAACTCCTGTATTTACATATGTAAAGTATAAGTAAAACATCATATATGAGGATGCAATTTGGAACAACCTGCCAAACAACAACAACTTTGTTTGTGGAACAAACAAAGTCAATATCAAAAAGCATTTATTCAGTTTAATCCGCAGGGATCATCTTGAAACGTCTTAAATCTAGGTGAAACAATGGCTTATCTGATGTTTATTGTGACCATCACCTATAACAAATCATTGCCATGTAGGTCACGCACGTTAGGTACAGTCAGCTGCACTAGAATGTATACAATTCGTAATTTTCAAAACGGTATCAAAACCTTAAAATGTACTCGTAAACAGTAAAATCTCAACAATCGTCAAATTATCTGATAAGTTCATTTGCTTTTTTACTTTTTGCCCTGTAAATATCAATTATAATGCTGTTAAACCAGTCTGTAAGCTACGAATTGTATACATTCTAGTGCAGCTGACTGTACGTGCCCTACGATGTACTACCCTGCGTGCATCAACCTGAAGCATACTGGAGCTAAGCCTCATGTGCTAAAAAAAAACCTACACCGGCATCCACTCCTTTCAAACCGGAACATTGCAATGTGATCATCTCTGCTTGACGGCAGAAATAGGTACGATGTTCGTAGTACTTTCCTGGACGAGCCCTTTCACAAGAAGCTCTTCTACTACGAAAACTAAACTTATTGCGATACTGTATACTTACTAAATAGATACTAAATAGAAAATTGTATGTTTGTCAAATGGCTACTACCTACGCGTTTCTCATTTTAAGTGAGCTATGTTTCCTATGATAAATAAATTCGTTAATCAAACACTTGTGTGAATGTTGTTGTGAACAAATATTATTTGATTTATTTTTAAATTATATTTCATAGGGACTGGAAAGACTTAGCGCAGGATCGGAATGAGTGGAGGGAATGGGGGGAGGCCTTTGCCCAGCAGTGGGACACAGAGGGCTAATAATAATAATAAATTTATTACTACACAGTTATGCAATAAAATTATGTAATTATTATTTTTGTTATTGTATTCTTATTTTTCTAAACTTACGTAATTTGGTAGCACTAATTTAAGCTAATCTCTTTTAACAAACAACAAGTACGGATATCATTTTATAGAAGAAAAAAAAGAAACAGTTTTACGGATTTAATCCTCAGGCACGGTAGATATCCTCCCATCTCAGGGTCAGAGGAACGTCCAAATATATTTAGCGCATAATTTACCCATTATTTGTTGCGGTCAAATTATGTTAATTTAAATTAACGAAACAATAGAATTAGCACCATTATCTACCAGCTAACTTAGTTTATCTTTTATTCGTAGGTACAACATATCAAGATACGCCACGAGCGTTTCCTGATGATGTAATGAATTAGAAAAACCGTATATGTTTTAAAACATAACATTCCCTTGTTTTACCTGTTAGCTCATGTCGAGTTGTCAAACACATCCCTTGTAATAACATTGCGTAATTCACGTCATTGTGGATATGATATAAAATTCCTCGAGGATTACTGATTCAGTGCGCGCCAGATAAGTATGCGTCTGACTGCTGATGCTGAACCTTGCTCCGTCTGGTATTAGTATCGGATCTGCTGTTTCATTTTCGCGTAGTTTTCTAATTTAACACTTCAAAAAGTAGACCTTTCTCAAAAACCGAAAGACGCGCTTTCTACGTAAGTTAGCTTAACAGAATCGAGACCGATGGCGAGCTTTTGTGCAGTTTTATTAGTTCAGATTTTGGTCACCGGCGCCCACTATTGGGTATAGGCCACCTCTTTAAAACGCCATTCTTTTCCATTGCTGGCCAATTACTACCATCCGACCATCAGGGGGGTGGTCAGCCTTATGTGGTCTTGTAACTTCATATAAGATAAATAATTTGATACGTCGTAATGTAAATATCCCGACGAAGTGAGTGAATGTGAGCCGTTGTTTGAATGATGAATTTTTGTCAGTTTCTGTCCTTCCTGAAAGCTGTGTCAGCCAGCCAGCAAATATTTGGATGGGGTTTTCTTTATTTTGTGGTTATCGGTGCTGGCTAATAGTAGTTGATAAGCGGATACCTAAAACTCAGCTCGTACAAATTTATGGTACCACGAACCAAACTGTAGGCAAAAGCGTATAGCAAGACGTGTATGTGTATACGTAGCGCGAATACAGAATATTTGATTTATAGGCAAAACATTTCGCTTGTACCGAAATGCTATCGATAAATAATCCCGAAAATTCTTCGGTTTTCCGCACTAGCGAGCGATACTGTTTTCTGAATATATAAAACTTTCCGCACTGGCTGACTATAAATGCACAGCTAAAACTAAAGAACCTACACAGTGACAGGAGGAGTACTAAGAAAAATATCTTATTTTGGAATAAAAGTCATGGTTATTTATTCATAACTGATTTTATAAGTATTGAAATGGTAGTAAGTAGTCAATTGTATTGAACCATATACAATCGAAGTAAAAAAAATTAATATCTGTTATTTAAACTTGTGAAAAGTTATAAAAAAATATATGTAATACTAGTGGGAACGCCCGCGTACTATTCGTACAAACTTCAACCCTCGCTGTACCACTATAAGGGATGAATTTTGAGAATTCCTTTTTCAGCATACCTCTATATACCAACATAAACCTACCCTGAAAATTTTAAGTCTCTACGAGCAACCGCTTAGGTTATGCGTTGTCTATATATCAGTCAGGACAAAGATTCTTATAATTGATATAGATAAAACATGTGGACTAAATCTATGAATCGAAGCAAAAAATTAGAGATATCTTCAATACAAATACAATATTTATTAATGTTCTTTTATCTAGGCGAGCGTTCAGAATTATTTCACTGTAGAAATACGATATAATGATTGAATGCAACCCTTAAAAGGGTACAGCGCTATTTCAGAGTTATGTAATTAAACTTTATATAACCAAAGCCGAGTGCGTTTCCTTAGTGATAATAAATGTGATTTATTGAGCCACTCCGTACGGGTTGTTGTAAATGTTTACTTAATTATTGTCTACGCGAACAGTAAGTTTTGTTTTATGCTTGTTGATTAGAAATATTTTAAACAGAAAATGCTGAACTAGATTTGGTGATCAATTCATGCTTGTACAACACCAATTTGCGTAGACAATTTTTAACAGTTTTTCATACATAAGAGTAATATTTCACGGGTATTTATCGCGTATTACCAGGCAGACTATCCGCGACTACGACTTTTGCAACAAAGCCGAAAAGCCGGGAAAATCCTACTAATATTATAAACGCGAAAGTTTGTAAGTATGGATGGATGGATGTTTGTTACTTTTTCACGCTCTAACCAGTAGACTGATTTGGATGAAATTTGGAATAATTATAGATTGCAATCTGGATTTACATATAGACTTTTTATCCCGAAAAAATAAGGGGGACTGGAAAAAAGACAGCACCTATTTGACTTTAAGTATTTTACACTGCAACAATAAATCGTTATAAATTAATATGAGATAATTGATTAATTTAAATGGAATATTGTGGTTTCAGCGCACAAAAGGTAAAGTACTTATCCTATATTAGTTCAAAATATCTTCACCTCTTGAAACTCTGGAAACCCATGAAAAGTATGAAAGCTTCTAATATACTTACACCAAGTGCTATAAAACTCGAAGTTGCCCACTAATTGCCGCTTTACCTAACTCCTTGGCATAAAATTAAAAAATAAATAATAAAGTTGGGTTCGGTAACTTTAACCTCATTATTTGTTACGAGTCGGTCCGCCCCCCTCGCGGCGAGCTGGCAACGTCGCTTTCCGTCGGGTGGCCAGCGCAAGGAGAGCTTTTCAAGCCGAGTTTTCGGGTAAATTGAATGCAAATGGTCAGTCTCACTCAAAGTTTCTATCCTATGTTAGTATCATGTCTTTTTGCGAATATATTGAAATAATTTCATTTAATAGAATCACAAGGATCTGACAATAATACTAGCCACAAAACCATAAAATAAATAAATTGTATTATTTCAGATTAAAAAAACCAGACGGACTAGATTATAAACCTAATGTCCAATCCAAGTAAAGTTTATGTAAAAACACTAATATTCTTGTTTATTTTGTAATTCAATTGGTTCCCTCTGTCCAGATTTTTTCCTACCCATTGTGGTTGATGTCCTAATCGCAAGCTCTTTAGTACATATTTTCTTTGTTGGAATGCTGATCGCTAAGTTCGTCCTTCTTAGCTGTAGTTTTTTCGAAATCCACCGTTAACAACTACACGGAAAGCGTCATCGAAATTGTCGAAGGTTGGCCAAAAAGCGTTGGAGGGACAATCTTGATGTCTTTAAAAGGTAATGATGGGACAAAGCTAAGGACAGAGAGAATGTACGATGGGAACCAGATGATAATAAAATACTTAAATAAGTTTTTTTCTTTGAAAATACATACTTAGTATACAATATAACACCCAGACAGAGAACAAACATCTATGTCCATCACACAAATGTTTGTTCTCGGTGGGAATCGAACCCATCACCCCATGAGCTGTAATTACCTCTTTATTGATGTTTAATTTTTTATGTATTTCTTTGTTTAAAAGTAGGCTAGTATTAGTTATAAGTGTAATTGAATTATATACCCTTTCAAACCTACTGTCTGCAACGTAGTATGTACTTTTACAGTGAGTATCGTTTCATATTTTTACTTTTACTTTGTAAGTTAGTAAAAAATCGACGGTTCAAATTCTTCTAATTTCCCAATAGTCGGCAAATCTGTTTTTCGAACACTGCAACACTGCTCCCCAAGTGAGCGGCGTTCGGCCATGGTACCCCAGTAGCTCGCTTGCCGCCACCGCGCGCGGTCGTCTCGTTTCGCGTCGTATCGTGTCGTGTGAAGTTCTGATACAAGTGCAACTTACTGTGTTATCTCGCTGGATTGTTTTGAACTTATTGTCTCACTGTGTTTGCGTTTCGATTTATTATTTGGTTTTTTTACGGTAAGAGTGAGTGAAAAACGTATTTTTTGGATTGTTGGAAATGTGCGCTTGAAATGCAATGAAACACTTATTATAAACAAAATATTTACTTATCCCCTTTAAATAATACTAAACTTATTTTAAATGGAATTTAAAAAAGCTATACATGTTGATTTGACAAAAGAATAAAAAAATTCTCTGTATTTTTAATTAACAAAGCATTTTTGTGCAAAGATTTTTTAAGGTGTCATATAAAAAAAATGTGCATCCAATATCGACTATTAAACACTAATAATGATACATTATCGACTGGCCGACACAGCTCAGTTAGTAGTAGGCCTTCTGTGCTGTAGGTTGTGGGTTCGATCCTCACCGAGGACAAGTATTTGTGTGATAAGCATAGATGTTTGTTCTGTCTGGGTGTTTTATTGTATTCTCAGTATGTTTTTACAAAAAAAAAGTTCTATCAGCCACCTGGTTCTCATAGTACCTATATAAGATATGCTTAGTTAGGGTTAGATGATCCTAATATGGATGGATGGATGTTTGTTACTCTTTCACGCTCTAACCAGTAGACTGATTTGGATGAAATTTGGATTAAACATAGATTATAACTTGGATTAACATGTAGGCTACTTTTTATCCCGAAAAAATAACGGGAACGGGAAACTGCCACGCGGGCGAAGCTGCGAGCGGCCGCTAGTATTGAATAAATTACTGTCTAAAATTGTGTGAAAATATCCACAAATATTAGTTTATTTTATTATGGTGAGTAGGTAATTGGCTCAGCGCATAAGTATTGCCATTCAGCGTGGCTGGTTTGGAACAGTTGAGCTATCTTTAGATTGTTAGCAACGGTCTGTAGATAGCTAAACTGTTTCATATGTATTTTGTACATACCAATTATACGAGTAAATACTTGTATTAGCTGTAATTTTCTTTGCTTAAAATATTTTAGGGTTTCGTACCCAAAGGGTAAAACGGGACCCTATAACTAAGACTCTGCTGTTTGTCTGTCTCTATGTCTTTATATTATGAACCATGATGATTAGAGAGTTGACGATGATGTATTTCTGTTGCCGCTATAACAACAAATACTAAAAAACGAATAAAATAAATATTTAAGGGGGCTCCTATACAAAAAACGTGATTTTTGCCGTTTATATTTATTATTTTTATGCCGTTATAATAGTACGGAACCCTTCGTGCACCAGTACGACTCGCTCTTGGCCGGTTTTTATTATTGAAATGATGATGAGAGTTTTTAGTAAAAAAAAATTACGCACGTGTTTAAGACATTGACTGGTGTCAGTCATGTCAGTCAATGCAAAACATCTACTTTGGAACTTCATTCATGTTTATATTTCAGGATTCAGTAAATTATAGCATGTTTTCGGGAAGTCTAGAATATTTACGCAAATTATTATCTAGATTTTTTTATACAGGCGACTTTTTTTTCTCTTAGCAAAAATATTTCGGTCGTTTTCAGGGTTCTGTACCCTAAGGGTAAAACGGGACCTTATTACTAAGACTCCGCTGTCTGTCTGCCTGTCTGTCCGTCTGTCACCAGGCTGTATCTCATGAACCGTGACAGAGAGTTGAAATTTTCAGAGATAATGTATTTCTGTTACCGCTTTAACAACATATACTAAAAAACAGAATAAAATCAATATTTATGGGGGCTCTCGTACAACAAACGTAATTTTTTTGTCGTTTTTACTATAGATAATGTTACGGAACCCTTCGGGCGAGTCCGACTCGTACTTGGCTGTTTTTTTATGCACGGAACTTATAATTCTCTGTCGATATAAGAATATTAATGTTGATAATTTATAAGTTTTATAGTGCTTACCTGAATAGAATAAAAAAAAAAAAATTTTAATATACTGAGTACTATTCCGCCATTTAGTTAGATATATAGACAATTATTTATTGGTCACAAGAATACATAACATTATTATAAGTATTAAGTAAAAAAAAACCATATCAGTTACAATAAAAAAACTACAACTAAAACACTTCAATATACTTATTTCATTATTTTTATAATGGACTTTAGCAAAGTCACGAACTATTATCAAAAAATTTCAAATCCCACATCAGGGCATAACTTTTGGGATAATACGAAATACTATCCAGAAAGAATACTTTATTCGCCTCTACGGCATTAATGTGAGATGGTTGGGATATTTGAAACAACCTGTATAATCTTATTCCCACATCTGTAGCATCTCCGAATAAAGTCAATGTATTCAACTATTCTCAACGCATCAATCACCTTGCAACATGACATGTCTAGTATCCGAGGCCAATGTGTACCAACGCTTAACCGCCCGTTTACCGTACCGTATTATTATTATTATTTTTTTTACATGCTATAAGTAAACGTTTGACCGCAATCTCACCTGATGTTAAGTGATGACGCAGTCTACGGTGTAGCACGTTTACCTAGAAGATACCTATTCACTCTTCTCTTGAAAACATCCAAATTATACGTGATCGGAAAAACAGACGACGGCAAGAGTTCCATTCCTTTGCTGTACGCATAATAAAAGTTGAGGCAAAGCGCTTGGTGCGGGTGGGATTATTATTATTTTGTAACAGGATCATACAAAAAACGGTAGGAACCAAGCCGTAAGTTTCTTGCCGGTTCTTGATCGGCTTGGTTGCGAGGAACTGGCGCTTAGATTCACCTAGATTTAAGACGTTTCAAGATGATCCCTGCGGATATTACTGAATAAATGCTGTTTGACTTTTGACTTTTTGACTACCGTATAAAATAAATAAATAGCATCGACTTTAATCTTAGTATTCTAAGTATGTTTTGACAAAAAAAAGTATTTATGTATTCTATTAGTCATCTGGTTCCTATAGTACAAGCTATGCTTAGTTTGGGGCTTGATGATGTTGTGTAAAAAATGTCCTGAAATATTTATTTATTTAATCTCCAAGCACGTTATACTCCCTTGGTGTGAGACCGAACGGGCGAACATTTTTGAGTTGTCAGTCGCGTAATTTCTGCTGCATTCGGTTTCATAGAAAATTCCGTTTTGATTCACACGGCGACGCAAAATGTGTGAATCGGCAGACAACTTATTTTGTTTTAAGTCATTTTCAATAGTCATAAAAGCTCTTGAGTGGATAACTTATCGTATCGAGGATGAGAGTTGCGGGCCTGTCTTAATCCGGGGTTAAAAATACAATCTTGAAACGGTTGGTTAAAGTGTTGGTGAATGCAAGCTGTCATGTATGGCAGATCTGAATTCATTTCACTTGATGATGTCAAATATTTTGTCATATCTATGGTGTGGGGACCATCTGGTTATTCCAGATGCAATCCATACCTTGCCTAAATCTATTGTCACAATCTATCTCCTATCTACACTATTATAATTCTGCTAATAATATTATTAAGAGGAAAGATTTTGTATTTAATAAATAAACTTTTAAACTACTGGACCGATTTCAAAAATTCTTTCACCGTTGGGAAGCTACACTATCCCCGGGTGACATAGGTTACATATTATTTTCAAAAAAATTAGGGATCCTTACTTAAACTCGTGCGAAACAGGGACGGACCGCTAGTAATATTATAGAGAGGAAAGATTTGTTTGTTTGTTTGCATTGAATAGGCTCCGAAACTACTGGACTGAGAAAAATTCTTTCACCGTTGGGAAGCTACACTATTTCCTAGGTTAGACATAGGTTAGATTAATTTTCAAAAAAATTAGGGATCCTTACTCAAACTCCAATAATGTAACCCAAGGTGTAAAAAAATAACCTAAAAAATTACTTACATAGCGTGTGCTGCGAAAAACTACTATTATATGAAATACCAACTGCTGCAAAATATGGGTATGTACGAAATTTGAACGTACCCTTAGACATCCATGACGACCGATGTGGCGCGGCGGGCGAATGTCAGCCTGCGACGCAGGAGGTTGCGGGTTCGATTCCCGCCTTGGGATATATGTTTGTACGATCTGCAAATATTTATTCCGGGTGTTCTGGGTATTTTCTATGCATAATAAAAAATATCTATGCATGTAATGTATTGTATTAAGTATATCAGTCATCTAGTACCCATAACACAAGCTCTGCTTAGCTTGGGGCTAGATGATGCTGTGTGGATTGTCCAGCATTATTATTATTATTATTATCCTCGAAGAATCTCGATTAAGTTGGCTTGGTAGTACCAAGTTGGTACTAATAGATCAAAGAGGATATCTACCGTGAATGGGAATTAAAGTCGTAATGCTATTTCTTTCCTCTTTGCTATTCCAAAGTATCAAGAATCAGGATATCCTGTTGATATATAACCTACATCCCCAAAAGCACAGATTATAAACCTCAAGGTACAGAGTATGAAACGGAAGTGACAGCGGATGTAAGGCGGTGTCTGGGATCGAACCTGACACCGATGTGTGTGAAGCTGTGCAAACAACTACCAAACTGCTTTTACTGCGTTTGTGCGATCATTTGCTGTCTTTTGAAACTAATAATAATAATGCTGGACAATCCACACAGCATCATCTAGCCCCAAGCTAAGCAGAGCTTGTGTTATGGGTACTAGATGACTGATATACTGATGATAGAACACCCATTATCTATAATAATAAAATCTATCAAGTGAGAGTCGGACTCGCGCACGAAGGTTTCCGTACCATCTATACTTGGTACTTGGTACTTGGTGAGCGGACTTTTTTCCGCAACTAGGCCGCTGGTGGGCCCTTTTTGCGTGATGGGTGATGGTCGCTAGTCCAGCCACCCGATGTCCTCCAGGAAGGCCAGCAGCTCGCTGATGCTGGTGCAGGCCTCCATAGGTGTACGCGGTGTTCCGAGGTGGCATGCACGTGACGTTGCCACACTACTGCACTCCAGGAGTACGTGTGCAGCAGTTTCTTCTGTGAGCATGCAACCTCTGCACAGTGGACTGTCTGTAACACCCAAATTAAATAGGTGTTTGTTAAGTGGGCAGTGACCCGTGACAACTCCGACTATAAGCCTGAGTTTATCACGCTTGAGGCTGAGGAGTTTTCGGGAGTATCTCGGATTTAATGACGGGAGAGCCTCCTTCGACTGCCTGCAACCTTGTGTACTTGCCCAGTGTTCTTGGTGGAGCCTCGCTGTTCGGTTACGGATCCAGGAGCGGATCTGGCTAAAAGGTAGTGGTATTTTCGGCTCCGGCCCTGCTGTCTGCAGTTCCGAGCCTCGCCTAGCCAGCCCATCCGCTTCGTCATTACCTCTGGATCCACTGTGTCCTTTTATCCATTGTAGAGTGATGTTATTGGACTTACATACTTCTTCCAGCAGCTGGTGGCACTGTAGCATAAGTCCGGAGTTGTGTTCGTACCTGTTTAGAGCCTGTAGTACAGCGGCGCTGTCCGAGAGGATTCTGATGTTACCATCTATATTAATAACGGCAAAAAAAACACGTTTGTTGTATAAGAACCTCCTTAAATATATATTTTATTCTGGTTTTTAGTATTTGTTGTTAAAGCGGCAACAGAAACACATCATCTGTGAGAATTTCAACTCTCTAACTATCACGGTTCATGAGATACAGCCTGGTGACAGACAGACAGACAGATAGCGGAGTCTTAGTAGCAGGGTCCCGTTTTACTCTTTAGGTACGGAACCCTAAAAAGCCGCATTGTTGCGCTTCTTTATAATCACAAATATATTATGTATACATAAGCGTGTTTAAGTGATAGCTCAGGTGGGTAGTCAGAGTGCTAAGGCCACTACCTACATCTGAATACCGGCATATATTAGCCCTAATGTACATAACCTACCTACACAGAGGTTCCGGTACCATATACATTGTATATCAACTGGTTTTAACCAAGTTCCTTTTATATTTAGTACTGGTGGCCGGTCCCGGCTTAGCGCGGGTTTTAGTAAGGATCCCCAATTTTTTCGAGAATATAATATAGCCTATATCACCCGGGGAAAGTGTAGCTTCCCAACGGTGTAAGATTTTTTTAAATAGGTCCAGTAGTTTCAGAGTCTATTCAATGCAAAAAACAATCAAATCTTTCCGCTTTATAATATTAGTATAGAACAGCTAACCCGTGCCCACTTCGTTGGGCGGTAAACATTTTTTCATGTCATTTTCAGTGCTCAAAGACTACCTGAAGGTCTAAAGTTCTTAGGTCATAAGCTATGTAATAAAAAAAAATTGCCTATGACACTCACAAATAAACGTGGTTTACTATAGGTAAAAGTTTTTTTAAAATCGGTTCAGTAGATCCAGAGATTGCCCCCTACAACCTCACAAACTCACAAACTTTACCTCTTTATAATATTAGTATAGATTCTAGCAGCGGCGATGGGCTTGCAACTTGTTACGTATGAAATACCAACTACTGCAAAGTGTGGGCTTGGCTCATATCTAGACATACCTCTGACTAACCCCCTCGAGGAATCACGAGTAGATCAAAGTCAAATCAAAAAGCATTTATTCAGTAATATCCGCAGGGATCATCTTGAAACGTCTTAAAATTTAGGTGAATCTAAGCGCCAGTTCCTCGCGACCAAGCCTAGAAGGGTACTTTACCCAAGGGTACTTTGTACTAAGAGATCTGAAGAGATATCTACCTTGCCTAGGGATTATAGTCGTGATGCTTTTTCGTATTTTTATATATTTTATGTTGTATTACGAATCGGGTCATGGGGTAAAATTAGAGGGTAAAATAGACACGTTATAAAAAACAATCTGGAACACCACGTCAAGCGGTTATTACCCGCCAACCTACCACTTTGCCAAGGGTAACATGTTATTTAATAATTACACCCTTTACCCCTTTGTTTTGAGTGGTCGCCAGTAGTGTTTTTCTTTTAATTTTCCATAGGGTTGGTTTAATTGTATGGTTCGATTTTATAGGGTATTGATTTAGTTTCCGGTGACATTGTTAAGGGTTGTTTTCCTGTGGGGATAAGATATATTTCCGCGATAAAAGTAAAATAGTAGCTCTTCATTATCCAAAGTGCAAGCCAAAGTCAAAGTCTAAAAACATTTATTCAGTAATATCCTCAGGGATCTTGAAACGTATTAAATCTAGGTGAATTTAAGCGCTAGTTCCTGGCTCGCTTAGTTTCTTGTCCATCCTAAGGTTGTCGGGAAGAAATCGCTTACAGCGATAAGACCGCCCATTGTACTACACTAAGCTTTAGAACTTGTATATTATGTTATTTTTTTTGTTCGTTGTGGTGTACAATAAAGAGTTTTCTATCTTCTATCTATCTCGCTAATAAATAAATAGAATAATAATAATAATGCTGCACAATCCACACAGCATCATCTAGCCCCAAGCTAAGCAGAGCTTGTGTTATGGGTACTAGATGACTGATATACTTAATACAATATATTACATACATACATATTTTATATTATACATAGAAAATCCGAACACCCGGAATAAATATTTGCAGATCGTACAAACATATATCTCAAGGCGGGAATCGAACCCGCAATCTCCTACGTCGGAGGACATTCACCCGCCGCGCCACATCGGTCGTCAAAACGTTGGTGCGTCACTAGTAGTAAAATAGGAATAAAAAACGAGGGTGCTTTAGACCAACACGACTGAAGTAAAACTTCTTTAATATACGAAAAGTAACTGGCTATGAGAGAAAGAGAGAAAGAACAGTGCTTTCATCAACGCAATCTTGTTAGAAGTCGCATTAGAAGTATTACTTCAAAATATCCCCAACACACAACACCATACCATACCCATAACACAAGCTCTGCTTAGCTTGGGGCTAGATGATGCTGTGTGGATTGTCCAGCATTATTTATTTATTTATATGTTTAATGAGTTAGTATTCTAACAAGGTACAATTCCATGATTAAGCGCATACCTAGAATGCCTGTATAATTAATTAAACAACCCATTTTCAACCTTAACCCGACCACATAACAGTATCACACGATAATCAATCTTAATCAATCGCAATAAGAGCGTCGTAATTGCATCTTTGTATGACATCTATGTAGAAAACTTGCGCGAATTCCATCCTTATTACTTGACAAAGAAGACTTGAAGTAATTTGTGATGGGATTTTGATCTGTATTACAATGTAAGAAGGGCTAGATATGGTAGACAGCCAGTCGCCTGAATTTAGAATTACTTATAAAACTATGTGGAGGTATTAATTTGTATTTCATATTCGGTTCGATATTGATTGGCCCATTTAAATAAATATAGAGATGTTTTTGAAGTAATTATTTCGATTTATAGACCGTTTATTATATTCGTCTCTGAATTTAACACTTTTTAGGGTTCCGTACCCAAAGGGTAAAACGGGTGATAGTAAGAGAGCTGAAATTTAAAAACAGAATAAAATGAATATTTAAAGGAGCTCTCATACAACAAGCGTGATATTATTGCAATTTTTAGTATAGATAATGGTACGGAACCCTTCGTGCGCATGTTGTTCTCACGTTTGTTGTTATATCTGCAATAGAAATACATCATTTGTGAAAATTTCAGTGCTCTTACTATCACAGTTTATGAGATACAGCCTGGTGACAGACGGACAGACAGACAGACAGCGGAGTCTTGGTAATAGGGTCCCGTTTTACTTTTTATGTACGGAACCCTAAAAATAAGCACGAGTGTCGGAGTAGTACTAGTTTAAGCAGTTAAAAGCACTCGAGTGTCCAATTAACCGGTTTCGCGAAGTGCGCAACAGCTGTATAATGCAATTGCAATGTGTATCACACTCTGACGTAATACATAAATATTGGCGTATATTTAAATAACACCCTCAAGCCCCAATCTAAACCAAGCTGGTAAGCAGCTACTATGGTAACCAGTTAACGGATAATCCTGAATTAACAGATATTCGATCAGCTAACGATAGTTTCTGGCTTTGTAATGTATTATTTTGTTAATATTAATACTTATGTTATAGTACTTACGTCAAAGTCAAAGTCAAAAAGCATTTATTCAGTAAAATCGTCTTGAAACGTCTTAAATCTAGGTGAATCTAAGCGCCAGTTCCTCGCGACCAAGCCTATTAGCAGTAGTAGAACTCTTTGTGAAGGGCTCGTCCAGGGAAGTACTACCACCATGCCTATTTCTGCTGCCAAACAGCTTGCTGTGTTCCGGTTTGAAGGGAAATTACAGGCACAAGAGGCTTAACACCTGTATGCCTCAGGCTGAAAGACGCGGAGCTGTTCATTGTAAGGCACGTTTTTAACGCTCGTGACCAGTTGTCATAGGTGATGGTTACCATTTAACATGAGGTGGGCCATCCGCTTGTTCCATTAGCAATGACAATTTAAAAATATATTAGGTGTATTAGGAACCAAGTTGTTAGTTTCTTGGCTGTTCTTGCGCGGATTGGAAGATTCTAGCTTTAAAACGTTTCAAGATGTATACTGGATATTACTGAATAAATGCGTTTGGACTTTGAGCTTCACGTGACCAAGCGTGGAAACATAAATAAATAAAATAAATAATGCTGGACTATCCACACAGCATCATCTAGCCCCAAGCTAAGCAGAGCTTGTGTTATGGGTACTAGATGACTGATATACTTAATACAATACATTACATACATAGATATTTTTTATTATGCATAGAAAATACCCAGAACACCCGGAATAAATATTTGCAGATCGTACAAACATTTATCCCAAGGCGGGAATCAAACCCGCAACCTCCTGCGTCGCAGGCGGACACTCGCCCGCCGCGCCACAATATACACAATATCAAAGAAATATACGGGTTGGTTCCTACTGTTTATTTGTTCAAATACCTGTTTACTTACCAAGTTTAATAAAATCTAACATCATTATTCAATGTTATTAACGTATCAAAGCAAGCGTTTTCCAACTAACTGCCGGTATTTTAGAAAACGTTCCGAAAAGTTGAAATATCCGGGTCATGGGCGTAATGGCGGGCCCGGGAACCGAACCGGTCGCCAGATGCACGGCAGGTGACTATGGCTCGTGTGCTTACCAACTGTTTCATATACTGTGCAGTGAACTCATCACACTACACATAACAAAAGGTTTTTCTTCCATAACAGAAGGATTGAAGTCAAAGAACCATTTTAAAGATTAGTAATGTAGTACAGGCATGCCATGAGGAGAGATAAAAGTCATGTAACTAGGATAGTGGTTAATATGCGTAATATGAAATGGAATTTTATTTAAAAATACTACATCACTATGACAAAGTTCATCCTACTAATATAATAAACGCGAAAATTTGTAAGTATGGATGGATGGATTTGAGCCCACTTCTCAAGTAAGCTCTCGAGCAAGTGAGCAAGTCACCAGGTTCATGAGATACACTCATGAACCGTCATAGTCAGAAGTTGAAATTTTCACAGATGTATTTCTGTTGCCGCTGTAACGAAATACTAAAAAACAGAATAAAATTAATATTTAATGGGGTTCTCATACAACAGACGTGATTTTTTTTGCCGTTGTTACTATATATAATGATACGGAACCCTTCGTGCGCGTCTCCGACTCGCACTTGGCTGGTTTTTTTTAGCTCTGTGATTATAACTTATAAATGATCATGATAGGTTCGTGTCGACACGATAAGAAAGTACAATATAACCTAAATATTCACAAAAAAATAATTCAATTTTTTTCCATATTTACTTTATCCTTTTAATATTTGATACTGGGTGTGGACGACAAAACATATTTATAAGCACTATTGTTTTGACTCTAAATTATTATATTAAACTGTTGGCATTTTGTAGCGCGCCAGCTAAATTATTAATCGATACGTGATTGAAACACTCCGAATGACATTGAGTTGACAGTTCGTTGGCTCAACTATTATGACATTTAAATGTCAGAAAATAATGCCCAGTTTTATTTACTGAAACCTGATATTATAACAACTTTAGTATTAGCTCTTAGTGAAGGGCTCGTCTGGGGAAGTAATACCACCTTGCCTATTTCTGCCGCCAAGCAGCGCAGCGTGTTCCGGTTTAAAGGGTGTGGGTGCCGGTGACATTACAGACGCTTGAGGCAACACCTGTGTGCTTCAGGTTGATGGACGCAGAGCAGAGCATCGTAGGGCATGTTTCTGATGAACGTGACCTGCGAGGCAATGCTTTGTTATCGGTGATAGTGTCTGCTTGGTCCAACTGCTTCTGTATAAATAGTAATAATAATAATTTTGGACAATCCACACAGCATCATCTAGCCCAAGCTAAGCAAAGCTTGTGTTATGGGTACTGACATGCTTAATACAATACATAATGTATATAGATATTTTTTATTATAAATATAGAAAACACCCAGAACACCCGGAATATATATTTGCAGATCGTACAACGTTTATCCCAAGGCGGGAATCGATCCCGCAATTTGCGTCGCAGGCGGACATTCTCCCGCCGTGCCACATCGGTCGGTCACAACGAAATGCCATGAAAATATCTTAAAAAAAAGTTAATTATATCTATCGCATTATTTGAATAAATTAGTTAAGTGACATTAGGTTAAGGCTGAGTACAATGTAATCAAATTCAAGTTAATTTGTTTTAATTTAATATCACAAGGATGAATTCATAAGTGTTTTATAAACTAGGGGAATCTAGTCGCTAGTTTCACCAAGTCTAGAAGAATAGGTTGTAGACAACGATATTACCTTTAAATGTTATTATAAAATCACGTTTAAAAATAAAGTAATATTTTTTCTAAGACTACCGGTGGTCTAGTGGAAGTGACCCCGCCTTCTGATCATAAGGTCGTGGGTTTGAATCCGGCCGTGCACCAATGGATCTTGCTGTTCGAAAAAGTTATGTGCGCATTTGCTAGTCCTCTCAAACGATGAAGGAAAACATCGTGAGGAAACCAGTTAGTATTGTAGGAGCGGCGATAAGCTTGCAACCTGTCACGTATGGAATACCAACTACTGCATAATGTTGGTTTGTACCAAATGTAATATCTGGACATACCTCTGACTACCTTCTTAGATATCCTCGCAGAATCACGAGTAAGTACTAAGATATCTGAAGGGATATCTACCGTGCGTGATTAAAGTCGTGATGCTATTTGTTTTCCTTAATATATCAAATAAATAAACTCAGTAGGTAGCTTTAACAGTTTTTCTCGGAAAGTTACTTTTTACACATAGGAGATCTTGCATTTTTAACGACGATACATTCTATTGACGATATATTATCTAGTCGTCCACAATTTTTTTTTTTTAACTTTACCCCGTATACCCCGTTAGCCAAATGACATGAGCCCTAAGGCTTCCTATCTTTTTGCGGAGTCATCCGATCCGAGATAGCGGGTCAGCGATGCGGGCGTGTGAATCGGCAATCGCTGATCTGACGGCTCGGGTTACCGACGCTGGTGGCCGACCACCCTCGGTGGTTGTAGCTTAGACTGGCCCTGATGAAGAACCGAGGGGTATTTACTGTAATATAATAAATAAATAATGCTGGACAATCCACACAGCATCATCTAGCCCCAAGCTAAGCAGAGCTTGTGTTATGGGTACTAGATGACTGATATACTTAATACAATACATTACGTACATAGATATTTTTTATTATACATAGAAAATACCCAGAACACCCGAAATAAATATTTGCAGATCGTACAAACATTTATCCCAAGGCGGGAATCGAACCCGCAACCTCCTGCATCGCAGGCGGACATTCGCCCGCCGCGCCACATCGGTCGTCAAATAATAATACAAAGTAGCTGGAATTATTGGAGAGATTTTATTTTTTTAGTACTTATACAACTTTGGAACAAGCAGATGGCAAACCTGATGTTATGTGGTTACCATCACCTATAACAAAGCATTGCCTCGTAGGTCGCGCTCGTTAGGAACGTCACCGACGATGCACTACTCAGCGTCCATTAACCTGAAGCATATAGGTGTTAAGCCTCGAGTGTCTGTAATTACACGGGCACCCGCACCTTTCAAACCGGAACACGCTGCGCTGCTTGGCGGCAGGAATAGGCATGGTGCTAGTACTGCCCCGGACGAGCCCTTCACTTAGAGCTCTACTAGTACTATTTGTTCCAAAACAGATCTAGGAGGATCCTGTATGTCAGGAATCAGAATATAATATTTGGATTTCTAATGTTTGCGTCGTAGAAAGTTGCAGGTTCGTTTCCCGCCTTGGGATAAATGTTTGTACGATCTGCAAATATTTATTCGGTCGGAGAGGATATCTACCGTGCTTAAGAATTAAAATTGTGCAGCTATTTTTTTACTCTAATATTTTTCTCTTAGATTATGAATCAAATATCAATCAATCATACTTAAATTTTTATTTTAATTTAATTTAATTTGATTTAATTTGATTTTATTGTGCTGGTTTTATGTTTGTATATTTGTATGGATTGTATTATCTGAAATAAATAAATAAATGAATTAATAAATGAATGAATTAAATAAAATTTAATGAAAGTCAGAAAAATTGTAAATTCATCGGAATACTTATTCACCAAAATTAACACCTGGAACACCGCTAAATTGAATCCCGCACATCGTTCCCACACTTCGACACCAGAGGCAGGGTGTCGAACCCGCGACCTTGCATAGCATCTGCCCCGCCCACCTGTCAGATGGCACTGTTTACAATATTGTACAGTTGTGTGTTACTTGCCATGGTATGACATGTGTTCTGAGTTTCCCTGTTCATTGATAGTGATTCTGAGTTGTAATGTGTTGACATTCTGCCAACTTGTGTTGTCTCAGTGTTATGCTCAAGACTCAATACTGGGCAACTGAAGCTATCATCATCATCATCATCAGCCTGTAGAAGTCCACTGCTGGACATAGGCCTCCCCCACACGTTTCCAGGAAAAACGATTCTGAGCCCTTTCCATCCATCGACTTCCCGCGGTCTTAACAATGTCGTCAGTCGTGGTTCGTGGTTGCCATTCGAGAACCTTTATTCCCCAACGGTTATCGGTTCTACGCAAACGACGGTTCGGTGTTACTGAAGCTGTATAATACTTTAATTAACATATACAGGGTGGTTTTTAAAGAACCTTTGTCCTGACTGACAGACATATAGACAACGCATAGCTTAAATTACAAGTTGTTGAGACTAGAAATGTTCATTTGCCCTAGTGCGTAGAAGTGTACTAAGGAATTTCCCAAATTCAACCCCTGAACGGGTATAGAGTATTCACGCGGATGAAATCGCGTGCGTTACACTAGTAGTCTTATAAGTAGTGCGAGTTCCTCGCGAGCAAGCCATGGCTTGGTTATTTCTGTTGTTTTGTGTGATCTTGTTGTTATACATACTGTTTATAAGCATATTAAATACTCTCTAGTTTAGTTTGGTTTTAGAACATTTATTTAAATTATAATGAAGTATCTGTTTTGTCTAATATATTTGTCACTCAATATAGAAAATTCTCACCGAATAGATGTTTCACTGCTAGAATTACAACAAAAACGTTATCAGCACGAACTGTTGCATTATTCAAAGTGAATATTTATTATCAATAGTGTGAAAGTAATAAAAATTTTTTATTGAGTCGAGAAAATCGTTTTTTCAAAGGCTTTGATAAAATGTCAAGTGGAGATTCCAGTGCAATCAAATGGTCCTCTTCATCCATTCCCTCACTCCTACTGTCTAATAGAGATGGGTACTCTTCGTGGAAGTTCAAAATGCGGAACTATTTAATACATGAAGATCTATGGTGCACAATTGATGGATATGACGAAGCGGACACCACTTCAGAGCAAGGAAAATTGAAAAACGATAGGAGAGCCTTGGCTAAAATATGCCTGACAGTAGACGGTTCTACAATTACGCATTTGAGAAGTGCTAAAACTGCCCTGGAAGCTTGGAAAGCACTACAAGATGCTTATGAAGATAAAGGTATGGGTAGAAGGTTAACATTAGAACGAAAACTGTATAGACTCTCGCTGAATGATTTTCAGAGCATAGAAATGTACATAAATGCTGTGTTGAGCACTGCTCAAGATTTGGCTGACATCGGAAAGGTGATTGAAGATGCCTCGATTGCTGCTATTTTATTAGGAGGTCTTACTTCGAGATATGAGCCTCTAATAATGGCATTAGAAAACAGCAACGTGGATGTAACAACCGATCTAGTCAAACGAAAGCTACTAAATGAAATGTCAAAGAATACTATAGAAAGTGACACAGTTTTTCAATCAAACATCTTGAAGTTAAAGAAAAAACCAATTGTTTGCTACGAGTGCAAAAAGCCCGGTCATAAACGGCCTAACTGTCCTCTACGCAAGGTAAAGAAAGATGAAACTAGTGCAGATGGGCAGGCTGCTTCATGTAGCGCTCTCGGTGTTACTTCGGATTTGGATCTGAATAAATGGTTTGTTGATTCTGGTGCGTCTAAGCACATGACTCCTAGACAGGACTGGTTTAAAATACTGAAACCATCGGAAGGATCAACAGTAACGGTTGCAAATGGTGAAAAAATAAACTGTGGTGGTATTGGTGACATAACTATTAACACTTCACAAAATGTGGTAGATAGTATAAAAGATGTAGCATATGTACCTAATCTAACTAGTAATTTGGTTTCTGTCAAAAAGGCAGTAGACAAAGGTTTTGTAGTACTTTTTGATAAGAACGGCTGTAATTTTTATAACAGTAGTGTTTTTTCTTTTAAAGGTGAAGCGGTTCTACATGGTTCGGCTAGTGGTGAACTGTACACTCTCGATTGTACTACCAATTCTCACCAAAATGTTGCGTACGATGTGCACTCTGACTCGTTAAACAGGTACCAATTATGGCACAAACGGTTAGGTCACTTATGTCGCGTTGGTATGAACCAGCTAAAGAACGCTAACGTAGGAATTGATTACACTGATGTAGATAAAACTAGTTGTGTTGCCTGCGTGGAAGGTAAACAGGCAAGAAAACCATTCAAGACAATAGCATACAAGAAGGCTACCTCAAAACTAGAATTGATCCACTCAGACTTATGTGGACCAATGTCTGAGACATCATTCCAAGGTAACAAGTATGTACTACTTTTCATAGATGATTATTCGCGGATGATATATCCCTATTTTATTGCTTCGAAAGCAGAGGTGAAAGAAAAGTTTTGTGTTTTCCAAGCGTTAATGGAAAGACAAACTGGTGCTCAAATCAAAATATTGAGAACGGACTGTGGTAAGGAGTATGTAAATAAGGAGTTGGCGGATCATTTATCATTGAAAGGAGTGACACATGAAACAACGGTAGGTTACAGTCCTCAATCTAATGGCGTAGCAGAGCGTACAAATCGGTCAATTGTTGAAAAAGCACGCTCAATGCTAGCTGAGAGTAGACTGTCGAAGGTCTACTGGGAGGATGCTTTTAAGGTAGCAGTATACTTAAAGAATAGGTCGCCGCATCGTGCTCTAGAGAAGAAGACACCTTTTGAAACATGGAACGGCTATAAAGAGAATCTTAGTCATTTACGTATTTTCGGGTGCAGAGCATTTGTACAAGTTCCTGCTTGTAAACGGAAAAAATTGGATTTGAAGGCCGAAGAAGTTATTTTCGTTGGTTACACAGAAGATCGAAATAGCTATTTCTTTAGGGATGCTTCAAATCCAAGACTGCTAAAGAAGTCTAGAGATGTAAGTTTTTTTGAAGAGCATTTCTCTTCTCTAAAAGATAATGTGGTTGAGACTGTTAAACCAACAGAATCTATCATTTTATTTGACGATGAGCAAAAGCAAGATGTGACTCTTCAAGAAATGCATTCTGTATGCAGTGATGATGATGATGATGATGAAAATAACTTTAGTTCAGCAGAATCAGAAGGTGCTGCAATTAATGAACGGGTGGAACCAGCTGTGGAGCAACAAGTTAATAGATATCCTGGTAGAACTCGTAAACAGCCGAATTTCTATACTTCTACGGTAGCTTTTGAAGAGACGCTTGAACCGAAAAATTATCAAGCAGCAGTAAATGCAGATGATTCAGACAAATGGCAGTCGGCAATGAATGATGAACATAATTCTTTGATGAGGTTGAAAACCTGGAAACTTGTTGATCGGCCAGATAAAAAGGTGATACCATGCAAATGGATATATAAGTTAAAGATGGATGCTCATGGAAATATCATCAAACATAAAGCAAGACTAGTGGCCAAAGGTTTCAAACAGGTAGAAGGTGTTGACTACAATGAAACGTTTGCTCCTGTGATTCGTCATTCTTCACTTCGTACATTATTTGCTTTAGCTGCAGAAATGAACCTGAAAATGACACACTTGGACGTAGACACTGCTTTTCTCAACGGAGATCTTGAAGAGGAAGTTTATATGGAACAACCTCAAGGTTTCGTAAAGAAAGGTCACGAAGGTCAAGTTTGTCTGTTGCAGAAATCCTTGTACGGGCTCAAACAAGCACCACGAGCATGGAACAAGATGTTAAATAAAACTTTACTGAAATTAGGTTTTGATAGAACTCCTTCGGAACCATGCGTTTATAAGAAACTTTTTGGTAAAGAATTGGTCATACTGGCAGTTTACGTTGATGATCTAATTGTTTTTTATCAGAATGAAATGACATTTGACATTGTCAAACGTGATTTGGGAGATATTTTTTCCATGAAAGACCTAGGAGAATTGAAATACTATCTTGGACTAAATATCGATAGAAGTCATGATGGAAAAATAAAGGTTAGTCAAAGAACTTTTATATTGAGTTTGCTACGAAGATTTAGTATGGATATGTGCAAAACGGTTGAAACGCCATCAAGTTTGAAAAAGCTAAGTGCTGGAAATGGTGAAGGAGATTATCCATTTCAGAGCTTAATTGGATCGCTGATGTTCCTAGTAGTAAATACTCGCCCTGATATTGCATTTGTGACAAGCTATCTTAGTCAGTACAATACAAAGTTTACTAAAGAACACTGGCTTGCAGCAAAGAGAGTATTGCAGTATTTGAAAGGTACTACTGATTACGGTCTTACTTTCAGGAAGACAGAAAAATCTCTTGAAGGCTATACTGATGCGGATTGGGCAAATTGTAGTATTGACCGAAAGTCATATACAGGTTACTATTTTAAGTTAGCTGGAGGCCCTGTTGCGTGGCAAGCTAAGAAGCAGCAAACGATAGCTTTGTCGTCTACCGAAGCTGAGTACATGGCACTAACGGCGGCTGCCAAGGAGGCATGTTACCTGAAACGGTTCATTAACGAGATAACTGGTAAGTCTGACACTGTCACCTTGTTTAATGATAGTCAGAGTGCACAGAGTTTGGTGCACAACCCAGTCCACCACGAACGGACGAAACATATTGATACTAAGTATCATTTTATCAGAGAAAAAGTATCTGACGGAATTATAGATATCAAATTTGTCAGATCAAACGTAAACTTTGCTGATATCCTAACAAAGCCTCTAGGGCGTATTCTACATAGAAATTGTGTAGATGGTTTAGGTTTAGTATAAGTTTTTGTTAAAAAATGATATGTTTTAGAGAGTTTTAATTGAGGGCGGATGTTGTTATACATACTGTTTATAAGCATATTAAATACTCTCTAGTTTAGTTTGGTTTTAGAACATTTATTTAAATTATAATGAAGTATCTGTTTTGTCTAATATATTTGTCACTCAATATAGAAAATTCTCACCGAATAGATGTTTCACTGCTAGAATTACAACAGATCTTTTTTACAAAAGACTGTTAAGCTCCACATATTGTGAAAAGGATAAAAAAAAGCCGTTAGATTCTGGCCTGTTTCTCTAGGCTTGGTCGCGAGGAACTGGCACCTAGATTCACCTAGCTTATTTTAAGTTATCACTTTGTTTTTATGTAATAAATGCCCTTTGACTTTGACTCTGACTAGACCACCGGTGCTCAAATACATAGTAACATTATCATACAATTTCCAAGCATACTCAATCATATGACATGCCACGCTCAAAAAATCTATTGATGACCAAATCTATTGAGTGAAACTGCCAATCATATGAGAATATGACGTATTGATAATCGTCACGGAATTTAATACTCCACTTTCCGAACCTGACACCTTTCGCCTACCTGCTTTCACATCCCTGATTTCTGTAAATAAAGGGTTTAGGATCTTTCCCATGAGACGCAAGGTGTTTAAATGCGTCTTAGAAACGCATTTGAAATTGTCGGCTTATTTCTTCTTTTTTAATTTTCGCTAGTCATTGTTTGTAGATTTTTTTAGTTATGCCGTTTTGTTACCCAGCGGTCGATGGGGTGGTCTGTGCAAAATGTAGTTTTTGATTTGGTTCTTTTTGAAATTCCTTTGTTTGGTGAGTAGTTAATAATGAAAAGTTCATGTTTCGTTGCATTTTATTTGGTACTGATAACCAATTTGTCGCGGCAATTATGATAATATACGCATCAATCAATATTGTTTATCGATTGGATTATAAACTCACTAGCGGTTCGTCCTGGCTTCGCACGGGTTTTAGGAAGGATCTCTAATGTTTTTGAAAATATAATATAGCCTTAGATCATTTACTCTCCTAAGAATATAGCCTATGTCACCCGGGGATAGTGTAGCTTCCCAACGGTGAAAGAATATTTCAAATATGTAGACAACGCACAGCCGGAATGGTTGGTCGTAGAACCTTGAAACTTTCAAGGTAGGTTTATATTAGTGCGTAGGGGTGTACTATGAAAATAATTTCCAAATTTCAACCTCTATGTGTACAGCGGGGGTTGAAGTGTTAAATAGCTTCGCTTGAATTTATTTTGTGTACCACTGTACCCGTTTATTCCTTTCTTAGTACACCTTTACACACTAAGACGAATATACCCTAAAAATTTCAAGTCTCTTCGCTCCGTAGTCGTCTATAGATGCTGAGTGTTGTCTATATGTCAGTCGGGACAAAGATTCTTATAATTGGTATAGATAGGTAAATAGATAGATAGGTATGGATGGACACTGACAGAATGGTGAAAAACCGGCAAAAATAAATAAAATGGTAGGAAAGTGAAAGCAAACGTAAAAATTAAAAGTTAGACATAAAATACGGTCTACTATACTTACAATAAACCAAAAAAACTCTAAATAATTCGTAACGCAAACACAACCTCAAACCTCAACAGTGAAAAGTGATGTGTCGTACGAAATGCAAAAAGTTCAAATTCAAGTGACGAATGGCTTTCCGGTATGACGCCATGGAATCCAGCTTCTTGCCAGCGGACCCGCCCCCCATCATGGACTACCAGAAGGCAGACCTCGCCTCCGAGTACTTCAACACCTTCAGTCAGATCTGCGACAATTATCGAGACTCCGATGTCAACCTTCGTCAAACCTCGGACACTCTTCGACTATCCTCGGAAATACTCGACGGCGTACGCTCCGAATACGTCAGTACAGACTTCAATCCTAAAGCTTACAAACCCGAATTTAACTCTAAAGTGTACAAGGATAACGAGTTTAACTCTAAACCGTACGCAAGAGAAGAGTATAACTCTAACCAGAACGCTAAAGTGTACAAGGAAGCGGAGTTTAACTCTAAAGTGTATAACAAAGACTATAGTGACATAAGTGATAAGGTGTTCTTAGGGAAGGATGAACAGATATTCCAGTTTGGTCAGCCTGATGCTTCGGCTCTCCTCAGGCATAGAGCGAGGAGACGGTATAACGAGGAGCATGGGATCCAACCCCCAGCTGTCACGAGCCAGGAGAGTGGGGTAAGGAAACACACAGTTCATTCTTACACCTTATAATAAAATTTATGTAAAACATAAAAAGTAATAGATTTATCCAAATACTTTTCTTGGTGCGTATTGTATGCGCCCACTGCTGGATGTAGGACTTCTCTCTAAACGCCATTCTCTCAAATCCTCCAGTCTTCTCCAATACTGGCCAACTACTGCAAAAAATATCATCCGACCATCGGGCTGGGCTATGATTGGGAGTTACTGCAGTTCAAAATATCCACTAGTATATTATATGACCCAAAATCGTCCATACGAGTCTAGGAGTCCATAGGGTACAGACACAATCTATGCTAATGAAATGATTAGGTAATCACAGCCACGACCACATTTCCATCTATTATTATATTTGAGTCTAATTTGCCCAATATTCTAACACAAGCCAGCATCACAAAACGTCCGTAATGTCGCCTCCCACATGTTTCTCTAATGACTATGACCAATTACATACACTCGTAAATACACCGCGGATCTTTCAGAGGTATGTTAACATAGAGTGGGCTGGGGCGATTCTGCGTATGAACGTAGCATGATTCCACCGTAGGACTTGTGGATGTGGACGCACGGCTCAATATCATCTGGTGTCTGGTTGGTATATCACCCATTCGCACCAAGCGTTTGGTTCTACCTTCGTTGTGACCCGCTAAGGAATGGAACTCATTGCTACCATCTGTATTTCCTGACCACTTCTATCTAGGTCTCTTTAAAGCAAGAGTGAATAGGTGTCTTCTAGATCGTCTTGTTACATCGTCGGCTTCATCGTCTTTTAATCACATGAGATAGAAGCCAAGGACCACCTATAAAATGTAAAAAAAAACAATCCAGTTCTTTTGTTAACATGGGTCACTAAACCCATAAAAAATATAAACATAAAAAATAATAACCTTGAATAGTTCTTAGATACGTTAGCTGCACTGACATACATAATACAAACAATACCGATGTGAAAGTTTCAATGGTGTCTTAGCAAAATAAGCTATCCGACTCAGCATCTCCAGCCTGCATAACATTTCCTGGAAGAACAATTTTGAGTCCTTCATCCACCGACTTCCCGAAATCTTGGATGGTTGTTGCAGTATACGCGTGATGATCCGTCGTGGTCACCGTTTGACAATTTTACCAGCAGTTGTCAGTTCTATAAGCTATAATATCCTGCCCATTGTCACTTCAACTTGCTTCACCTCTAAGAGGTTTCTAAATGATTTCATTTCTGAGAGTTTTGTCGGTCACATTGTTTCTTTTTGGGATTCTCCGTTTTGAATTTAGTCACAGTCTTCTCCATAATCTGTGTAGTTCGTCGCCTATTGCTAACCTATTAATTACTACTCTTAGCTGTGAATATTATGCATCTAAAAATAAATAGTCTAGCATCGGGGAACGTTCCAATCTCCCAATACCACGTTTTAGAGTATTTATATAATGTTTGTTGTCGATTTCCTCGGTTTTATGTCGTCTATTAAGTGGCTTGTTTATTTTGAACTGAGGTCAGTGTGATAGGCCTCTGGAGCTGCCAAGGAGATTGGGAGACTTTCTGCAATTTTAAAGTAAGCATTAGATATATATATGACCCAAACATCGTCTACACGAGTCTACAGAGTATAGGGTCTTACCTATGTATAATAAAAAATATGTATGTATGTAATGTATAGTATTAAGTATATCAGTCATCTAGTACCCATAACACAAGCTCTGCTTAGCTTGGGGCTAGATGATGCTGTGTGGATTGTCCAGCATTATTATTATGCTATTGAAAAACGCAGAGACTAGGCAATGATTCCTGCGAGCACTTTTCCATCTATTATTTACAATTCCCAAATGATATCTATTGAGATCAATCAGTAAGCTGATACCTGATTTGAAGAGCGGTTTTGACAATGCCTAATGGATTTTGCAATTCGATACGGCGCGTGAGATCCGCCCCCTTTTGGAAGTGAACGGTCGAAATGAGGTTCGGAGGGACGTCTGCTAACGTGTGAAATTCATTCGTGTTTAGTTTTGGTTAACGTCGCAAAGTTTGATTCAATAAAGATTTTATAATATCTCGAAAGGCATGAACCAAGATGAGAGTTTAATTGTTTGTAATCGTCTCACGTCACTCGTCTCAAGGATCATTTTGAATTATCTTTAAAAGTAGCAAAATCTTGGCCAATTCCACGCAACTAAGCCTAGATAGATTTTTTCAATAAATAGCATTAAGTATGGGACCAAGAATGGTTCCTTTCGAAACTCCGCATAACGCAAGCGTTTGACACATTTGAACCGTTTGAACCAAGCCGTAAGTTTCTTGCCGGTTCTTCTAGGCTTGGTCGCGAGGAACTGGCGCTTAGATTCACCTAGATTTAAGACGTTTCAAGATGATCCCTGCGGATATTACTGAATAAATGCTTTTTGACTTTGACTTTGAAGTCAAAGTGACATATTGAGAAAGACAGAACCAGTGATACGACAAACGAATAAGAAAAAAAAACGTGGTATGCCTACTACCTATTATCGACGTCAGCCTTCATATACCATATACCTAACGGATCCCACAATTAAACCCTTTTTTGTCGCGATCCCTCGAAGCTCGCGATGAATACAAACTCGCATCGAATACTGATAGGTATGTTACAAGATATTCGATGGCGTTTCCTGTTCATTGAAAAAGTTAGTTGCACTTCCTCTGTACGCTTGAGAGAATGAAACACTAAGATTAACCAGATATTCTGGATTGTTGTGAAAACATTCATTCTCAATTTTTGACCTAGCGAGCAAAGCGTCTCAGTTTCGAGATTGCCCAAATAATGGTTTTGTTTGTCTGTCTGTCTTCCTCTAAAGGACCGAACCGATTTTTCCGAAAATTGGCACGCACTTGTGTCCTTGATTTATTTAAATTTTTCAGTTGCTCGATTTTTAATTATGGGGAAGAAGGGATAACTTTGTTGTAGCGTGATTTATAGATGGATTTCAATCAAATTTGAGAGGCATTAAGGACTTTATTCTATATTGCAAAAAACATCAAGAGATGGGAGTGGAAGGGGAAAGGCTGAAAAGTTTGCTGTAAATTTGATTGATATCAATTTTGGGAAATTTTGGGGCTCGCGATGTCTACTGTTCTCACAGTAACCATAAGTAACTAGGACATTTTACTATCAAGAATTACTCAGATTTCGTACTTCAGATGGTATGCTTAGCTGCCAGTCCTAATTCTATTATTCGTTATGCCATGACGGGCCCTAAAATCTTCATCACTTGCGTACAGATTTCAATTTCCGGCTGTTAAACCTAGGAGTGACGCAATTTAGGGTTTAAAATGGATCAGTAAGGAATACAGGATACGTTGAAGGATGTTTGTGGCAACGTCGTGATTCACTCCACTTCAGTTAAGCCATAAGATTTTGTGATTACTGTTCGCTAAATATAGAATATTTCTGCTATTTATAACTCCTTTGGGTGACCTTTGGTTTCATGGTCATGGTCACCCCTAGACATGCCCGAATACGTGAGGTACTAGAATTCATAGTCGGAAGGTAAATAGTTTTCGTAGTAGTAAAGCTCTTTGTGAAGGGCTCGTCTGGGAAATCCACTGCCAATTTCTGCCAAGAAGCTTACTATGTGATTTGTAAGGTTGTGGGTGCCGGTGAAATTACAGACACATGAGGCTAAATACCTGTATGCCTCAGGTTGATGGATGCATAGTGCATCGTAAGGTGCGTCCCTAAAGAACGTGGTCTGCAAGGCAATGCTTTGTGTGCTGTCTTTTGAACTGGTTGTTGTATATTAAGATCTTGGTATGATTGCCTTAACATGTTTTCTGTCTTGCAATCACCTTAATCAGTTAGATTGGCACCACACTGGAGTTTCATTATTTACATTATTATTATTACATTATTATTACATTAAAAACGGTAGGAACCAAGCCGTAAGTTTCCTGCCGGTTCTTCTAGGCTTGGTCGCGAGGAACTGACGCTTAGATTCACCTATATTTAAGACGTTTCAAGATTATCCCTGCGGATATTACTGAATAAATGATTTTTGACTTTGACTTTTTTTTGACATCATACGTATTAATAAAGTCAAAGTACACATTATCGAAAGCGTGAAGATCACTGACTGACTGACTTTCATATAGACTACGCACGGCCTAAATTACTGGACGTAGAAACTTGAAATGTTCAGGGTATATTTATCTTGATATGTAGAAGTGTACTGATAAAGGAATTTCAGTAATTCATCCCCTAAACAGGAATAGCGGGGGTTGAAGTTTCGCGTCGCTAGTTATCATGAAGCTCCAATCTGGTGCAAATGCAACTCAATAATAATAATGCTGGACAATTCACACAGCATCATCTAGCCGCAAGCTAAGCAGAGTTATGGGTACTAGATGACTGATATACTTTATACAATACATTACTTATTTTTTTATTATACATAGAAAATACTCAGAACACGCGAAATAAATATTTACAGATTGTACAAACATTTATCCCAAGGCGGGAATCGAACCAGCAACCTTCTGCGTCGCAGGCGGACATTCGCGTGCCACGCCACATTTGGTTGCCAGCTTAGAGAGGTATATGCAAAAGCCGTCATGCAGAGGCAATATGTCAAAAGTCAAAAGTCAAAAAGCATTTATTCAGTAATATCCGCAGGGATCATCTTGAAACGTCTTAAATCTAGGTGAATCTAAGCGCCAGTTCCTCGCGACCAAGCCTAGAAGAACCGGCAAGAAACTTACGGCTTGGTTCCTACCGTTTCATAGACCGTATGATTCAAGATTCCACCTTATCCTGTTGCGCTAAAAGGAATACAGTAAGACGGTGACTCATCTCGTTCTCATTCAGGTTTCATTGTTCTATATATAAACGTTTATGGTTGACTTACGGAAGTGTGTATATTCGATTAGAGTGGACGCTGTCGTACATTTGAGCACCTTAAAAGCAGAGATTGATAATTTCATAGAAATGGACATATATATTTCCTAATCACAGGGAAACCTAGTTGGGAGTTGGAGTTCAGGCATGTACACAGTATGTATAATTTATCTTGGTACTTTTTTATGACCAATTCTTTTGTGTGAGCCAAGTACAGTCAGCTGCACTAGAATGTATACAATTCGTAACTTTCACAACTATATTACAGCATAACAATGAGCTCTTACACTTCAAAAACTAAAAAGTCATGAAATTAGTTACTAGGCTCACTTATTTTTTGAATAATTGTCATGTAAATATTTTTAGCACCGTTGTGAAACTATTTTGAAAGTTACGAATTATATATATTCTAGTACAGCTGACCCTAGAAAACCTATGATCAAACTACCTAATTGCAAAAATGATCTTCTTGTTTTTATTTAAAATTGGGTACTGTAGTCTAGGTGAATTGGAATTTAATTTGACGACCGATAAAGCGCGGCGGGCGAATGTCCGCCTGCGACACAGGAGGTTGCGGGTTCGATTCTCGCCGTGGGATAAATGTTTGTACGATCTGCATATATTTATTCCGGGTGTTCTGGGTATTTTCTATGTATAATAAAAACTATCTATATGTGTAATGTCTTGTATTAAGTACGTCAGTCATCTAGTACCCATAACACAAGCTCTGCTTAGCTTGCGCCTAGATGATGCTGTGTGGATTGTCCAGCATTATTATTATTTATTTTATACCTTTAAACTTTCGCAACTCTTCACCACAATACTTATATCCTGACCTCGTCACCAGCAGTCTTCGTTAGCTATATTCATCGTCACAGTGTGATCAACGGCAATACAAATATGGCTTCGTAACCATCGTACTTGCAATCACGGGCAATGAGACCATTTTTTTTTCACAACTGTCAACTATGCGATACCTAATCCGGTGAACAATGGCTCAAAACACAGCTTATCTGAGCATTGTGGTTTTTCATTAGTGGATGAATACAAAGTTTGTTGAACAAAAACATTGAAACACAGGGGCTTTGAATTAGCACAAAGACGACGGTGACAGTTATGAGTTTGTAACCTGGCACATAGAAAACATTGGTGCCAAATGGTCTTAGAACATCCTTAGGAATCTATATAATAATATTGCTGGACAATCCACACAGCATCATCTAGCCCCATGCTAAGCAGAGCTTGTGTCATGGGTAATAGATGAGTGATATACTTAATACAATGCACTACTTACATAGATATTTTTTTTATACATAGAAAATACCCAGAACACCCACACATACATCATACAACTTGCTGATGGAACTAGCAGATGGCCCAACTGATTTTAAGTGGTTACCATCGCCTAGACCTCGTAGGTTACGCTTGTTAGGAACGTGCCCTACGATGCACTGCTCAGCGTCCATGAACCTGAGGCATACTGATAAGCTTCCTGTTTCTGTAATTTCACCGGCACCCACACCCTTCATACCGGAACACAGCAAGCTACTTGAAGGCAGAAATCCCAGTATTCAATTCGAAAAGTATTACAACACCACAACAAATTAGGCACTATACAAACCTGTCCTCATTTCCCCGGCTACTGCGTTCCTAAGTCTAAATACAACTGATTGTACAAAGGCCTATAACCATAACCACATGACCATACCGGGGTGTGACTGTTTAGGAGGTATTGCGGCAATGTATGGGCTAGTGATTGAGCTTATTCATATAAGTACCGTTGCTGAGAAGCTCGTATACAGGGTGAGTTTCCTCGAGGGTCTTGTGAGGGTAAAATATAAACGGATGTTATGGAACAATGTTATTAAGAGACACGTGCTTGATTTTAATGAAGATAAGAACGGCTTCTAAAAAAGTTTAAAAAAACACTACCTGGCTGTCTGGAAGAGATCGCATTTAGCGATAAGACCGCCCATTGTACATTATCTGTTGTTGACTATTATTTTTTTTTTGTTTTATTTCATTCATTCATACCTGATAACCAATAAATCAGTGGTTACGAACCTGGGGATAATTACCCCCGCGGGGGTAAATCAGATTATTTGTGAGGGTACTGAAGAACCTAATAATTAAAACATAACATCTAATAAAGTTATAGATCGCCAAGCAGTAAGTACCTCGCAAAAAATATAAAATAGGTACTTTAAATCTGTAAAACTGATGTCCAATTTCTGATTAATAAAGATTTGCTTGTATTGATAACATTTTTGGGTTGAAATAAAATCTGGTTTCCTAATAGTGCATAGGGGTAACAATATTGAAAAGGTTAGGAACCACTGCAACAAATACTGTAGCGAAATAATAAGTAATAATCGTTTGTTATCAATAAAACCTTCCGGCTTTTTGGAACCACGTGTCTTAAACACTAGCAACCTGTCACCAAGTCACTCTGCTAACACGAGGAGTCTTCTTCGTAACCAACTTATCAATATCACACATCGAAATAATGTTTAGTCATGCGTATGTCCAACGCAAGCGATAATTCTGATTGTATTATCTGCAAACCGTAGGCTATCAGTAACAATTTTTTTTTATACAACTTGTTGATGGAACAAGCAGATGGCCCACCTAATGTTATGTGGTTACCATCACCTATAACAAAGCATTGCCTCGTAGGTCACGCTCGTTAGGAACGTCACCGACGATGCACTACTCAGTGTCCATCAACCTGAGGCATACAGGTGTTAAGCCTCATGTGCCTGTAATTACACCTGTAATTACAATGGACCTTCTGTCTTGCAGTTTGCTTGAATTATCTACGTTGACTGATCTGCCCTGTATGAAGATTTCTTCACAAATACTAGAGTTTATTATGTGAAAGTATATTTATCGGATACGATCTTGATTGAGAATACCGTTTTTTCTGGAAATATACGTCAGATATGTCCATGCGATAGTCTAAACTGGCTACCGGAAAACGTTTCTGTCGTGTATTTCTTTGGACACGTATATTAGTTTGAGCTTTGAATAACACTAAAACAATTAAAATAAAAAATCTATGTTGACATTCATCCATCGTCCATCTCATCCATCATCATCATCGTCATCTTGTCATGTTGACAAGATTTGCTGCAGTATTGCAGCAAATCTTGTCAACATTGACATTTGTAAAGTGGAAACTGTTTGAAAAAATCCGCCCGCCCGGATTTGACAACTGGATTCTTCCGTTAGAGATGTATACGCGTAATGCCAGTGCTTTCAAACGGTGAAGGAAAACATCGTGAGGAAACCAGTTAGTATTCTAGCAGCTGCGATGGGCTTGCAACCTTTCATGTATGGAATAAAACTGCGGAATGTGGGTATGTAGCAAATGCACAATCTGGACATATCTTTGACTACTTTAGACATAAATAATAAATAATGCCGGACGATCCACACAGCATCATCTAGCCCCAAGCTAAGCAGAGCTTGTGTTATGGGTACTAGATGACTGATATACTTAATACAATATTATATTACATACATAGATATTTTTTATTATACATAGAAAATACCCAGAACACCCGGAATAAATATTTGCAGATTGTACAAACATTTATCCCGAGGCGGGAATCGAACCCGCAACCCCTGCGTCGCAGGCGGACATGCGCCCGCCGCGCCACATCGGTTGTCACATCCTTGAAGAATCTCGAGTAGGTACTTGGTACTAAGAGATATCTACCGTGCTTAGGAATTAAAGTCGTGATGCGATTTTATTTCATCACGAGCAATGTGTGGGTGTGGCGTTGATGCCAGCTTGACATAGTTATACTCATTCTATAAATCTCATCTCATACTCATCTTTGATTCATACTTTATTCAGCCTTATTTGGTTTAGAATGCTCATATTAATATGCATGGTTCTACAAATGTATAGTATTTTCCGAGAATCCAGTCGTAATCATGGAAAAACATTTTTATCGTCCTAATCCGTAACATTTGGTTACCATTACTGAGACACGAGGCCATAGTATTGTTATCCCATTTCAGCATTACGTACACACTGTTGTACAGTCAGCTGCACTAGAATGTATACAATTCGTTACTTACAGAATTGTTTATACAGCGTTACAATTAATATTTACAGGGTAAAAACTCAAAAAATAAGTGAACTTGTCAGCTAATTTCATGATTTTTGAGTTTTTACTGTTTACTTTAAGGTTTTGATAGCGTTTTGAAAGTTACGAATTGTATACATTCTAGTGCAGCTGACTGTACCATCTATGTGTCGGTACTAACTGTATCACTGTCTATGGCTGAATCTATTAGTCATTACGTTCTGATTCCGTTTTGAGACTGTTATTAGTTCTATTGTTGCATTCTTGTCTATGTTTTTGAAGCTTATGGGTATAAATGTATGGTGCGATGGAGTAATTAGAACTTACTTTCTAGTATTACTTTGGAGAACGGTATTCACTGCACTTGTAGCTTTATTCCGTACATTGTTTAAGTATTGTTTGTTGTTGTGGGGTAACTTTCATTTGCACTTGATACTTGATTGTTAGTAATACGAGCGTTAGTAATACGGCTGGTTGCCTGTCACAATATTAACCAATGAGATGGTTTATCCGACAAACAACGATTCTTAGTAACTAACGGATGCTTGTAAGTTATTGGAATCAGGTTGGAATAAGTTTTCAGGGTGAATCAACCAGCTTCCAAAATTATTTTACTGAATAAATATCATTTCTTTTGGTAGAGTATAAATAACTAAGAGCATAAAATAGTTTTATGTATGTTCCACTTTCGACGTAATAGTATTTTAATTATTAGTAAACAGTTCATTTGCCTTGTTTTTTCCTGTTGCGTTGTATGAGAAGTATTATCAAAGTACTCTTTTGTACGCGCGTAACTTCCGAACGGCTGGACTAAATTGGATAATTCTTTTTTTTGTGTTCGTTATTGTCAGGACAAGGTTTGTATAAAAAAAAAATAGAAAAAAAATTGGACAGATTTTTGTTTACACTATTTTTTTATTGGATTGGAAAAAAGATATGGGTTTGCCGGGTCAGCTAGTTTATAATAAAATGCATACATGTATCGAATGAAGGTCACCAATATAGCTTTCAGATTCAGTACGTTAAAATAGTAATAGGTAGGATCGACGACATTGTAAATATCATGGAATGTCATTATTTATATTTATTTATTATTATGCATTTATTTATATAAAGTTTTATCGAAATTTGTAAACCTATTCACAAATTAAGATATTTTATTTATTAGTTTGTATGGGAAGCTGTAAGGAATAAACTCTTTTTTTATGAGACGGATTTCTGTGAATATTGCATCTTAATATAGATTTAAGGTAGAATCACACTAGATATGAGTCGCGTGGACTCGCGTCGACTGTTTTAGGCGTTGTATCGAAGGTTGGTTAAGACAGGCAGAGGGAGAAGACTCGCGCCGTTATCTCTAATGTAATCACTTCGCACGACACGCGGGGTGGGTTTAATGTGGTTCTGCCTTTATACAACTTGTTTTGTAAATGGAGTTTCGATATAAATCGGTTCTGACGCGCTGTGAGTCACAATGAATGGTCTGCCAATTCAGAGTATGAAGATTTCTATGAACATTGGGCTAATTATGGCGTCTGATTTGATTGCCTTAGTTTAGTATACGTTTTATATATGGTTCAATATTTTTTAACTTATCACCTGATTTGTTTTCTGTCATCTATGGAAGAAACATTGTATTTTCATTTTAATGGTTTTTCTAGTGTTATTTGAAGTTCTGCTGTGTAATTTCGGTTGTTTAACCATCGTTACTTGAGGGCTTAGCACAAGTGTGAACATTTGAATTGGAAGTGTGTTATGTGGCATCCTGATTTGAACGAAAATGTTTCCCTTTGGTTTTGAAGAAAAACGCCATATTTTTCTTCAAAACCAATGACCGACTCAACTTTTTTTACCGACTTAACTTTTTTTACTAAGAAGTATTTTAATTAAAGTTATCTACAAACAGTAGAAAGTAGAATTCATAGATATACACAATCATATAGAATTTGACGACCGATGTGGCGCGGCCATCATTTTCCCGGGGGATATCTGTACTGTTTGATACCAATGTATTTTATCTAACGACATAATTTTCTTTCTTTGCAGTATGGAAGCGATGAGTTCGGGCACGACTCGCCCAGCAGATACGCGTCGCCGAAGGGCGCGGGCGCCGGCGGCTCCTACCAGGAGGCCTACTACGCCGGCGGCGAGTGGGCCGCGCCGCCCTACTACCAGCCGCCGCCGCCCTACCACCACGACCCCTATGCCACTTCGCCAGGTAACACTCACTCTCATCTCTAAACTCCTTACATTCAGATACAAAAAAAACGGTAGGAACCACCAAGCCGTAAGTTTCTTGCCGGTTCTTGGTCGGCTTGGTCGCGAGGAACTGCCGCTTAGATTCACCTAGATTTAAGACGTTTCAAGATGATCCCTGCGGATATTACTGAATAAATGCTTTTTTTTTTTCTTTGACTTTGACATTGCCAAGAGACAGGTTCTTTCAGTCATACTAGGCCTCTAGGCTTAGTGAACGTGACCTGCAAGACAATGCTTTGTTAAAGGTGGTGGTAACCACTCCAGATCAGGTGGGCGATCTGCTTATTCCATAAGGTATTCTACCTAGGTAGAATTGAGATATTGTCCGAGGAAGTACTACTGCTATCCGTTTTCCTGTTGGAAGGGTTTTTTATATTTGAGTTGCTGATAGAATAAGCAAATGACCCACCTGATCTTGAGTGGTTACCATCACTTTTAACAAGGCATTGTCTCGTAGGTCACGTTCGTAAGAAGCGTGCACTACAATCCACTACTCTGCGTCCATCAACCTGAGGCATACAGGTTTTAAGCCTCATGTACCTGTAATTATGCCGGCACCCACACTCTTCAAACCGGTACACAGCAAGCTGTTTGGCGGCAGAAATAGGTATGATGGTAGTACTGGCCCGGACGAGCCCTTCACAAAGAGCGCTACTACTACTGGTGATGTTATCGTTTCCAGGCATAGCGGGCGCGCCCGTGGCGGAGTCGACGGGCGGCGGCGCGGCGGAGTTGCCGTTGCCGCCGATGTCCTCCTTCAGAGCCGCTGCTCCGCACCACTCGCCCACAGACCCTATGGTCGTCGCCAAACCTCCACTGCAGCCGGTAAATCTATATTATAATCATTATAATGCTGGACAATCCACACAGCATCATCTAGCCCCAAGCTAAGCAGAGCTTGTGTTATGGGTACTAGATGACTGATATACATAATACAATACATTACATACATAGATATTTTTTATCGTTTACTTTACGTACGTAATGTCAAGTGTTCGTGCTTCCAATTTTAGTTCTCTTTACGCACGATAGAGGCGCTGTGCAAAATCTCATGTATATTGGTAACGTTAGCGTGACGCTAGCGTCACGATAGCCAGTTCGTGCTTAGGCGCCAGTAGTCTGGCTTCCATAGTACAAGCTATAGGTTAGTCCTTCAACATGTACGATGGATCTGTTCCCCCCCCCCAGATGTACGGCGGTGCAGCGACGGCGCGCGTGGAGGGGGGCAGCCTCTCGTCGTACGGCTCCTCCCCCTCCACCCCCGTGCACTCCCCGCCGCCGCCGCCGCCGCGCCTCTACCCCGCGCTCGAGCACTCGCCCGCGCTGCACAGGCTGCCGCCGCATCACCATCAGGTACTCTCGTCGTACGGCTCCTCCCCCTCCACCCCCGTGCACTCCCCGCCGCCGCCGCCGCCGCGCCTCTACCCCGCGCTCGAGCACTCGCCCGCGCTGCACAGGCTGCCGCCGCATCACCATCAGGTACTCTCGTCGTACGGCTCCTCCCCCTCCACCCCCGTGCACTCCCCGCCGCCGCCGCCGCCGCGCCTCTACCCCGCGCTCGAGCACTCGCCCGCGCTGCACAGGCTGCCGCCGCATCACCATCAGGTACTCTCGTCGTACGGCTCCTCCCCCTCCACCCCCGTGCACTCCCCGCCGCCGCCGCCGCCGCGCCTCTACCCCGCGCTCGAGCACTCGCCCGCGCTGCACAGGCTGCCGCCGCATCACCATCAGGTACTCTCGTCGTACGGCTCCTCCCCCTCCACCCCCGTGCACTCCCCGCCGCCGCCGCCGCCGCGCCTCTACCCCGCGCTCGAGCACTCGCCCGCGCTGCACAGGCTGCCGCCGCATCACCATCAGGTACTCTCGTCGTACGGCTCCTCCCCCTCCACCCCCGTGCACTCCCCGCCGCCGCCGCCGCCGCGCCTCTACCCCGCGCTCGAGCACTCGCCCGCGCTGCACAGGCTGCCGCCGCATCACCATCAGGTACTCTCGTCGTACGGCTCCTCCCCCTCCACCCCCGTGCACTCCCCGCCGCCGCCGCCGCCGCGCCTCTACCCCGCGCTCGAGCACTCGCCCGCGCTGCACAGGCTGCCGCCGCATCACCATCAGGTACTCTCGTCGTACGGCTCCTCCCCCTCCACCCCCGTGCACTCCCCGCCGCCGCCGCCGCCGCGCCTCTACCCCGCGCTCGAGCACTCGCCCGCGCTGCACAGGCTGCCGCCGCATCACCATCAGGTACTCTCGTCGTACGGCTCCTCCCCCTCCACCCCCGTGCACTCCCCGCCGCCGCCGCCGCCGCGCCTCTACCCCGCGCTCGAGCACTCGCCCGCGCTGCACAGGCTGCCGCCGCATCACCATCAGGTACTCTCGTCGTACGGCTCCTCCCCCTCCACCCCCGTGCACTCCCCGCCGCCGCCGCCGCCGCGCCTCTACCCCGCGCTCGAGCACTCGCCCGCGCTGCACAGGCTGCCGCCGCATCACCATCAGGTACTCTCGTCGTACGGCTCCTCCCCCTCCACCCCCGTGCACAACGACGACGACGCGGGACGCGCCAAGTTTCAACAACACTCGTGCTTCAGTAGGAGCTGAGATTCAATCAGCCGCTCACTATTCACCTTATGAGTAGGTACACTACCTAATATTATACAAACAAACATCTTTCCACAGCCATCAAACTGGGTAGCGTCCGGCGTATCGTCACCTCCCCACGCGGCCACACCGCACGGCAGCGTGGCCACGCTCACCAACGCCGGACCAGCTGTGCTGCAGAACGGCCATCATCATGTTGTCTTCTCACAGGGCATGGTAAGTTACAATCTGAGATGTTACGTCAACATGGGTAAGAGTAGACCACTAGCTCTAAACTTACCTTTTAGGGGTAAATATAAATAATAATGCTTAAATAGAAAATATTTTGTGAGTCACAGAGGGATAAAAGTGTAGAAGTTCTAAAAAAATTGGGGTGAAGTTTTGGGGTGAAATAACTTTACCCTTTAACTTATACTCCCTGGGGTAGAGTGTATAAAATCGAAAGAGAGATACGAGTCGCAGGGGTACAAATAGCTTAGGAGGTAATACTGAAAAAAAGGGTTACATCACCCTTTTTTTCAGTAAAAAGGGGGTGAAGGTAGATAAACCTTGGAAAATTAAGTAGATTCGGGGTAATTAAAAATGGGGTGTTGGATTGTAAATAATGTTGAAGAGTTTAAAAGTATATTAACACTTAAGAAAAATATTTATAAACAAATACTTTCTATCATAATGGGACTACCCAAATAGTTATTGGCATGTATTTTAAGCATGAATTGTAACTAATTCTGATTTTATTTTTTGTTTAATTTTCTGGTTTATCTTGTTTTAAAAGAAAAATACCCTTGGTTTTATAAAATGTGGTATCAATATAGCAATTATAAGAACCTTTGTCGTGCCGACTGACTGATATATAGATAGCGTACAGCCTAAACCGCTGGACTTGACTTGGATATTTGTTACCACATTTTTAAAATTGTAAATATATTTATTTCTGTTTTTCTTTAAGAGCGTGCAGTGTTGATCTTGTTGCCTATTTCTAGAATTAAAGCGGTTTTGTATTTATAGCATGTATTTATTAGATATTTTGTAGATAGTCTATTTCAGATTATAACGATAACAAACCCCGTTATATATTAACGTAATTTATTATTCAACCTCCTTTACTGTACAAACTTCCCCAAATTACCCCTAAAATATTACCCTTTAAATATTCGATCAACCTCAGTCTAATGAAATAGCCCAGAGATTTATGAAACAGTCTAGAATCGACTAATTTGCACTCATTTCCATTTGGTAGAATTAACTCTTAGAAATGATATCCATTTTTAATCTTCTACTCCTCTCATTCTTCTTCATATAAAGTTTTACCTCAATACTGGTTTGGTAAAAAAATCCCTTCAATTCTTAAAATTATAAAGAGGAAAACTTTGTTTGTTTGTATCGAATAGGCTCCGAAACTACTGGACTGATTTGAATAATTCTTTCACCGTTGGGAAGCTACACTATCCCAGGGTGACATAGGCTATATTACATTTTCAAAAAAATTTGGGATCCTTACTAAAGCCCGTGTGAAGCCGGGATGGACCGCTAGTTTTATATAAAATCGATCACTTTTAGTAAAGTTGACCCCTTTTAGTAAAATCGACCCCTTTATACCATCTCTGTAAAATCGACCCTTTGCCCTGGCAACCGGCTCACCACTGCCGCGACCTGCATAACACCGTAACGTAACACTAGGGCGCGCCGGAGCAGCGGCAGTTGGACGAGGCGATGGTGTTCCTGAGGGAGCATAGCGATGTCGTGGTACGTACCTTTACTTGTTGGGATTGGGTGGTTGTGGTACAGTATAAATTCGTGAATCTATAATAGTTATAACATTTTTATCGTAATTTACTAACAAGGTGCACTTAAAACCGGTTGTAGACTTGACATTTTCGGGGTATACTACGAAATTAACTCTTTAAATTCAACCCCTAAAAGAGGGTGGCGATTGTTGTTTGTACAAAGAACTCATTGAGCAATCGAACTCGCGCCTGATTTTACTTATTTAGAAATTATGTAATAAAATGATAAATAGTTTTTATTTCAGTTTTGATAGCATTTGTAATTATTATCAGTTTTAGTAGTAGTTGGGGTCTTTGTGAAGGGCTCGTCCGGAGAGGTACTACCACCATTTCTACAACCAAGCAGCTTTTCAAGTTTAAGCATTGATTTAATAATATCCACAGGGATCATCTTAAAACGACAATAAGCTCCTATGTTTTATAAAAGCTTTCGTAAAAAATTAGTAAATATATACATGTACTGTACCACAATCCTTCTAACATACATATTCTTGTTGTTTTTGTAAACTTATTAATATTTGCATGATTATAAGCTTTAGAAATATTTGCTTGCGAATGGTAGGTGTAATTTTTTTGCATTATATTTAAATATGAAAATATTTTGAGTTATACTGCGCGGTATGCGAAGTAGTTGACTGTCGAATGGTTACTGTGTGCCCGCAATGTAATTCAAACTGTTAATACGAATCTACGTTTATCGTCTTTCGTGCCTGCTGGTCAAATGTCTACAGTCTTACAACTTTATCATTTGAATTTATTTCTTGTAATAAATCAGGTGTTGTCTCAGGGTGCAAGAATGGAGGAGCGTTTAGATGACGCCATCAATGTGCTCCGTAACCATGCCGAAGCGCCTGATCTCTACCCCCAGGAGCTGCATCCGCACCAGGCACCACCAGGTAAGCATCACCTAATTCACCCACCTGAGCTATGACCTATTAACCTCAGAAGACTCTTAAAGAATGGTGACCCCGACTCTGGCCGTGAGACATGGCTTGGGCCTAGGGAGGATAAACTTTTTGGTTACTAGCCTTATTTTGAAGAATAGCCAGATTCGGGTACGCCGACCTCTAAGTCAGTCAAGGTTCAGTCTATCGTCACCAGTCTTAATGAATAATACCCCAACTTGGGTTATGATAAGACTGCTAAGACCTGTTTAGCTGAAAAGCCGTTAGTCATATCACAAAAACCTAAGTTTACTCCGTTGGCTATCAATAGCTGATATAGATAGACTTCACCATCTATTGGATGTCTGTCTTGTTTTCTCTTTTTCTCTTTGTTTTCTTGCTTTTTCTTTGGGATTTCTAATCAATACTACTACTACTTATTTTAGCGTTGATCATGTTTACTAAAAAAACTTTATAAAAGAATCAGATATAATTTTTTTAAATTCAGTTTTATTAATGAAACTATCAAATTTGCAGTGTCCCGGTTAGGAGTGGGTTCTACCTTACCCCACCTTCACACGGAACCTCCCGTCAAAATGGAGAGACAGTTACTGCCAAATACTAGTGAGTATTCACTTCTTGACCGCTCTTGTACATTATGAACAGTAAGGGGCCTAGGGGCGGCCCTTGAGGCACTCCTAACAAGGCCATCTTAATTATACACCAGTGCCTAGACGTTTGATGGCTTAGTTTGCAGTGGAGGGGCAGTTAATCTATTGACCATGGTGTCTATAGGGGCATAAAGTTAAAAATAAAACAGAACAGCCTCACGCCTTTACTCCCCAGGTAAATATCCGCTCAGATGCCACCCTAAGGTCTAAGATAAAGATATACATAATAGACCTCGTAAAAGCGCCTGCCCCAGGCCGCCGAAGGCAAATTAAATTAACTTCACTTAAACTTTTTCTCTCTTTTGCCATCACATTTTTTTCGTATTATGTTTATTTAATTATAACCTGATATAGTACAGTTAGCGACAAGAGCAAATCATCAATTTCAGTTGGCAATGGCTCTACTACCAAGTGTTACTTTTTTTCTGGGTACAATTTGCTGTGGCCATATTGTAAGACCACTCCGACTCCCAACCCAAATCAGCTGCTGCAGAGATAGATCATCTTTGCAAATGGGGAATAAAAGATTTTTCTTTACTGGCTGCGGTAGCGTCGTCATCATCAGCATCAGACCTCTCCCATACGTTTTTAGGAAAAACGATTTTGAGCCTTCTACATTCACCGATTTTCCGCGACCCCAATATCGACGATCCATCGGGTAGGAAGGTATTCTTTCAGGTTTTCAGGCTTTACGGCCTGTATGCGATTGGGAAGTCTTTATTCAGCCCATGATTCACGTTCTGACCTGTCCTGTATGCACAAGAGACCAACTTAACAACACTACACACAAAACTGTCGAGGTGGCCAAGCTTTATGTTAGTTTTGTGTTGGTAACATTGGCACGACAGAAGAAGATTTGGTCTATATATTTTTTTTGCTACTGCTGGTGGTAAAAGCCTCACCTGATTTCAAGTGGTAACCATCACCTATAACAGCATTGGCTTGTAGGTCGCGCACATTAGGTACGTGGGCACGATGTATTACCCTACGTCTACCAACCTGAAGCATATTGGTGTTAAGTCTCATGGGCCTGCTTTTTCAACCGGCATCCATACCCTTCGAACCGGAACACAGCAATACAAGCATCACTGCTTCGCGGCAGGAATCTGGTGTAAGAGACCTTCGTATACTGAACCCTCCGTACTGAAATTGCAGAGAAGCGTAAAGAACCCCCGGACTCGGGCGTTGACTCCAAGCCCTCGTCTTCCGGATCCGACCCGCTCGCCAAGCAGTCTAGCAGCAAGCGCTCACGTAGATAGTAAGTATCTCTTAGTACCCTTACCCATAGTAACCTTATCTTTAGTACCCTTATTACTCTTATCCATCGTACCATTACCCTTAGTACCATTCAAAGTCAAAGTCAAAGAGCATTTATTCAGTAAAATCCGCAGGGATCATCTTGAATCGTCTTAAATCTAGGTGAATCTAAGGGCCAGTTCCTCGCGAGCAAGCCTAGAAGAACCGGCAAGAAACTTACGGCTTGGTTCCTACTGTTTTTTTGTATGATCCTGTTACAAAATAATATTAATCTAAATAATGAAGCTCCAATGTGGTGCCAATCTAACTGAATGCAAGACAGAAAACATGCTAAGGCAATCATACCAAGAACTTAATATGCAACAGAAGTTCAAAAGACAGCACACGCTACGCTTCAACTAATAGTAATGCTTACAATCTAATGAATTTAAATAAGAGAATAAGATTATCCCTAGCGCCCTTACCCTTAATACCCTGATGACATTCACAGATGTTAAAGGGTTCTATTCTAAGCGCTAGCCTCCATGACCAACAGTGTCTTAGATGGTTTTTAGTGATAACAAAATTGTCTTGATAGCCTAAGAAGGCGCAACGCATATTGGCATATTGGCGGACGTCAGAGTATTTTACATTTATTAATGTACAATTTTTTATTATACCAACAAAGCATAGTCTTACGATGCACTACTCTGCGTCCATTAACCTGAGGCATACAGATGTCAAACCGTGTGCCTGTAATGTCACCTACACCTTTCAAACCGGAACACAGCAAGCTGCTTGGCGGCCGATAGTACTTCCCCGGACGCATGGTAGTACTTCCCCGGACGAGCCCTATACTAAGAGCTCTACTGCTACTCAAATATAAACAAAATAAAATAAATAAATAAATATTTGTGGACATTTTTACGCAACATCATTTAGTCCAAAACTAAGCATAGCTTGTACTATGGGACCCAGATGACTGATAAAATACTCATAATCTTTATTTTTTTTGTAAATACATACTTACTTAGAATACAATATAACACCCAGACACAGAACAAACATCTATATTCATCATACAAATGTTTGTTATCAGTGGGAATCGAACCCACCACCTACAGCATAGAAAGCAGGATTACTACGAACTGTGATGTGACGGCTGTCACTCATCAAATCATTTCATTTCATGTGTAGTTTTCAAAAGTATCTTAATTTGTATTCTTAGGGGTTAGATACAATTTATTTGAGTGCATCCTAGTACCAAAAGTGTCCCAGTTTCCTATTTCAGCTGTGGTTTTCATCAATAGTCTGAAGTCTACATTTCCAGGAAGAACTATTCAGAGTCTTCATCCATCGGTTTCATGCTATTTCTGTATCGCATTGATAAGTATTTACGAAGTAATTACCTTCATGAATTCTTATTATAATAATTTAAAGTGTTAATTTTGTGTATGAAACATCGTAAATACTTGTTATATTCACCTTAGTGTTTGTTTCAGTAATCCATCTAACGTCCCAAGGTAAGAGAATCAGCATTATTAATATAAGTAAAGTCAAAAGTTTCATTAGAATCCTAAGGATCACTTTCACGTTTTTCCCATACAAATATTGAAAAAAAAAGAATGGAAATACATTTATTCAAAAGAAAACAGACACTTTTTACAAGGAAAATTTTAAAAAACAGTATGTTGAATAAATACTTTCAGTAGTTTTTTCATTAGAACACTTCCCCTAAAGGCCAATTCGTGCATTTTTAGGCGACTTTTAAACGGTATGTTTGTACGGCGGTGTTTATTTATGCGCGCAGTAGACTCTTGCTGGTTATCCCTTTTTCAATCGGTGTAAGGCACATAAGTCACCTTAAAAGCTTACGGCTTAGTTCCTACCGTTTTTTGAATATTTCTTTTAGCTAATATCAAATTAACCTACAGTGTAGTACCAATCAAACTTAGTAAGATGGAGGCAATACAGAAATATTAAATATATATTCGTGTGTTCATAAGATTATTTAATCAATAGCGGAAGCGGATTCAGTTGCTCGTCTGCTGATGAAGACGATGTGGACCCTCATACAAAGGCAGCGAGAGAGAAGGAACGTCGACAGGCCAATAATGTTAGAGAGAGGTATGTACAAAATGTGGTAGAATTGTTACAATAGGGGTTAGAATTGGGGTAAAACGGTTCAGTTGCTCGGTTGATGACGAAGACGATTTGGACTTTTATACAAAGGTAGCGCCTGCGTGGCAGTTTTTCCCGTTCCCGTTAAACTTTCATCCCCTATTTTATCCCCTTGGGGGTAGAATTAATCAAAATCCTTAGCGGATGCTTACGTCATAACATCTACCTGCATGCCAGATTTCAGCCCGATCCGTCCAGTGGTTTGGGCTGTGCGTTGATAGATCACTATATCAGTCAGTCACCTTTGAGTTATATATATTTAGATGTTTGTTTTTTAAACTGACAGTCAAAGATACAAAACATAAGTTACCTACTTTAAAATTAAAATATGTGTATATAATTGTCAGAATACGAATAAGAGATATAAACGAGGCGTTGAAAGAGCTCGGGCGAATGTGCATGACGCACTTGAAGAGTGACAAACCGCAGACCAAGCTCGGCATCCTCAACATGGCGGTCGAGGTCATCATGACCCTGGAGCAGCAAGTCAGAGGTAAGGGCAACTTACACGTCTCAAGGTCAACGTCAAAAATCTTTACTATTTTACATCGAGTGGCATTTTTTTTTACAACTTGCTGATGGAACAAGCTGTTGTTCCACCTGATGTTAAGTGGTTACTATTAACTATAACAAAGTCAAGTAGAAAAACACTTTTTGTTTGTTATACGTTTGGCGCAGACTCTAACTGGGCTTTGTACGTTTTTCAAGGCATTAGTAAAAAAAATACCTAACGTAGGTATCTACTTATATGCTCTATAGTTTTTTTATGTTTAAAGTAAAAGTTAAGGTAAATAAAAAAAAAAAGTATTGCCTCGTAGGTCACATTCATTAGGAACGTGGCCTAAGATTCACTCCCAAGGCATACAAGTAAGCCTTATGTGCCTGTAATGTTACCGGCACCCACATCCTTCAAACCGGAACACGCTGCGCTGCTTGGCGGCAGAAATAGGCATGGTGGTAGAACTTACCCGGACGAGCCCTTCACTAAGAGCTCTACTACTACTAGTTTAATGATATTTACCACTGAAAACCAGCGCTGCAAGAGCTGTTATATGCTCTTGTAGCAAATGCTGAGTGACCTTTTTTGTCGCTACATTTTAAATTTTATTGTATGTTATTTATAAGTGACAAAATAAATACTTTCTATTCTATTCTATTTCAGAACGTAATCTAAATCCAAAAGCGGCGTGTCTGAAGCGACGCGAGGAAGAGAAGGCAGAAGAAGCCCCAAAGCTTTTGGCAGCACCTTTACAGCATTACCAACCCATGCCGGTGAGTACTCTTACACATTCGCGCCCTTAACGTGGAAAAAAATAAAAAGAAATAACATCACGACTTTAATCCACATGCATGGTAGATATCCCCTCCGATCTCTTAGTACCAAGTACTCGAGAATCTTTGAGGATGTCTAAAGGGTAGTCAGAAGTATGTCCAGATTTTATGTCCAGTACATTTGGTACAGACTAGAGATGTCACGAATATTCGGCAACTATTCGGTATTCGGCCTATTCGGCCACTTTTTTTGCTATTCGGTATTCGGCCGAATAATACGTACTATTCGGCCGAATACCGAATACCAAATCATGTAAAAAAGACACGTTATATTACTCAAAATTATGTATTTATTTCCAAATTACAACACTTTAGTAATTAAAATTGATCCGTGATAAGTTGTGATGGATGCAAATCCATCTTTCCAGCATTTTTTGGTAGCAAGCGATTACGCTTTTCATCGTAAATGTTACCAACCTCAGAAAATAACCTCTCACTATACACGCTATTTCCAGGAGAAGAAAGATAAACTTTAGCAAACGAAAGGTTTGGGTATTGTTTTTCGTTTGCTAACCACCACTTGTAAGGATCGGCTTTCTGATCTAGGCGAATTGTTTTCAAAACTACTAGAATCACTTATTTTCAGAGCTTCTAGAAGAATTTTTTGTCTTGCGCATTCTGCTTGAACCAATCCTAGGAAACTCGTTTTGAAGCGAGGATCCAGAAAAGTCGCAACCAGATGTTTGTTTTTTCATCTTAGCTGAATCGCCTTTCAAGCTCGGCTTTCAGTGAAGATCTTATTGTTACTTACTTAAACAGGTTGCGACTTGTCCAACTAACGCTAACGCGCTCCCGACAAGTATGTATTTCGTGCCGAATATTCGGCGGCCGAATATTCGGCGCTTCGGCCGACAGCGTTGCCGAATATTCGGTATTCGGTATTCGGCCAATTCACTATTCGTGGCATCTCTAGTACAGACCCACATTTTGCTGTGGTTGGTATTCCATACGTGACAGGTTGCAGGCCCATCGCCGCTGCTAGAATACAGGTAGTATTCTAGCAGCGGCGATGGGGGTTTCCGATGTTTTCCTTCACCGTTTGAGAGTACTGACATTGCAGCATATAAGGCAGAGTGCGCTGGTATTCCGTCAGAGGCTTTAGGGCTTGAATTACTACAGGGGGTTGAAGCTTACCATAACACTGCAGAAATAGAATCAGCCTCACGACTTTGAATCCCCATGACCGCTAGATATCCCCTCAGATCTCCTAGTACCAAGTACCTAACTAACTTTCATAGCACCAAGTGTACTGATTATGGCTTACATACCAAATAGTGGGGGGAATATACAGCCGTGAAATTATTGAGGTTGTAGTGTTGTGTAATAACAACACTTCCGAAATAGATAGCGCGTGTAATAATATCCAAGAGTTTCAATTAATTTTATAACTTACCCTGTGTTTGGGGTAATTTTCTAAGTGACCCCTTTTTTATTTTGGTTACTTTTTGTTTTAAACCCACCCCATTCACTTTACTTTAGAATTGATCTATGCTAATATATAGGTATTTCCACAGGGTATGGGACAACTACCCGGTCAACCCCCCACGGGAGCCCCGCCGCAATAGCGAAGCACCGTCCGCGACACACTGCATTACCACCCCTTCTGACACGAAGTCGGATAAACCCCTTCAATTATGAAGTCGGATAAACCTGCCAGGAAATAGGGTAACTCCTTTTCAGGCATGAAGTCGGATACACCTTCAGCCACGAAGTAGGGTAACCACCCCTTCTGCTACGAAGTTGGATAATCCCCCCTTCTGCCTTGATGTTGGATAACCTACGAAGTCGGTTGACCCGAAACTAATAAACAGTGATATAGTATTCTAGTACTGCCCTAGGTTTGACATAACTTTTATAACGTGTGGGTTTAGAGTGCATTCGTGACAATCTGAAAAATTGAGTACAACGACATCTAGCGGTCGGTTCGAGAACTAATAATGTGTTACGATGATCACAGATGGCGCTGTCAACAATTATTCCCAGTCGGTTTGAAACAATGATAGAAAATTGTAGTAAATGTATACTCGTCATCACTCGTCTTGGCTGGCTATGTTGTTCAAAGGGCGAGTTTTTTATTTATAACATTTAGTTTTATTACCACCAATGACAAAGTACATTATTTTGGAATAAATTATTATTGGTGCTAACATTTTTTTTGATAGTACATGATATAGATAGAGAAAATAGGAATTTGTTTGTATTTTATATTTTTTGTCATCACATCGAAAATGGATCAGTAATAAAACAAAATGTTATAAAAAACGAGGATTATAAGATTTTGACAGATGAAGTGCAAAGTGTGTTGATGAAACCTGTGGTCTGTATTTTATGCACTGACTATTAAAAGATGGTCAAAATTATTTAGTGTTTAAGTATTATTATAGCCCGTTGATCGGGAGATGGGACTTGACTATTTTCTTCCCATTTTAAAACAACGCCATATTATACATTTATTTTTATTTCATACAATGTTGTATGTGATTTATTATTGACTGTGTTCGACCATCTTTTATTTTTATTTTGAGCCAACAGCTAAATCTCTATCCACAGATATTTTTGTTTGTGTGAACTCATAGCTAGCCGAAGGATTTGCTTTTTGAATTAAAAGATATATCACAGTGAAATTATACCCAGTTATTGAGACGCTTAGAATTGTACAAGCCTTCTATTTAAATAAATTATTATATTTTACTTTTATTTGTGTTCTACAAAAATCTTTCAATTTTTTCTGTTTTCTAAAACTATGTCAATTGGTTTAAAAAAATACTAGTACAGTTTTAACCGTCTCAAAATTTGAAAAAAATCGATGATACTTCCGAAAATATTACAGTGATGTAAAATGTAACAAGAAAGCAGTGTGTAGTGTCATGAAACTCGGACTTACATATTAGTTGTAAGTGTGTATTATAATAGTTATAGGAAATAGTTTTCTATAACAACTAGAACGCGAGAGAAAAAACCGAGATTTTTCCGAAAACTGGATGTCTTTATCTAAAGACGATTCATTGTAAATTATTAGAATAGAAATTATAAATAGGTATAGTTATATGAAAAGAATATTTTTAACTACCGATTTTTTTTATTTTTAAATCTTATCGCTGCCATAAGCGTAGGTTTAAGTATTTGGAGTCCATTTCATGGTACCGTCGAGGGCAAAAGTGCTTTCACAGTTTTGTTTGAAAACTCTGAAGGCAGTTTTTTTCTTGCTGTACCTACTCCTGCCACTGTTATCACAATTTTTTTCACCATAAAACACAAGCTTGACAATAAAAATGTAAAAATGGACTTCAAATAGAATGTATGCGCGGTGATGTCTTGATTATGTTTTTGTATGATTGAAGTGTCGTATGGAATAGAAATGATGATATTGATATTTTTTTGTGTTCTTTTTTTATGAATTTGTTTAAAAAATGTATAATTTACCTTTCAAAGTCCGTTAATGGAAAATGTTTGGTGTTTCAAAAGTTCTAAAATAGTACAAACTAAAAATTCTTGTGGCCTTTCAAAATCTTTCTACATTTCGTTTCCGTTTCTAAAGTCATATTTTTCTTGGTTAAATTTTTTTGTGATCAAAACTTTAAACAAATTCATAAAACGACAGCACACTGTCGGGTGTTAACGTAAATGGCTGCTAACTTAAGAATGTACTTAAGTGTTTTATTTTTTTGTTTTTGTACCAAAACTCCAGTGAATTATTATTTGGTTTTTTTTACAAAATTTGGATCCTGGGGATCTAGGACATTGTTTAGTATTATTTTTTATACATTGTTTAGTATTGGTAGCTAACGATCAGTTTTTTTTTTGAAAATTTTATAAAAAAAACTTAAATTATGAAATCTGTGTTCTGGGTGATCATTCTTCAATGCATTTCATTGACAAACGATAATAAATTTGAAAAACCTAAATTGTATGAAATTAGTACTTTCAGCGCGACAGTACCGCATTTAGTTCAAGTTCATAAAATAAGATGATAACCCTAAATTATGCCATTTTGAAAATCATAATATTTGAAAGTATTCAGCATAATCATTTATGTAAATAAATTATTGATATATAAATATTAAAAGCTCAATTGATTTTGTCATGTAAAATCGAAATTTTTGCCTGTTTTATTATTTTATTAAATTATTTTTGATTTATTTTCAGTGATTCAATTATAGTTTGTACTATTGTACTTTACACAATCGATTACATATTGTACTAATGAGTTGTGACACAATGAGTAAAGTATGATAAAAGTAGTCGATTCAAAAATTTAAATCGATTAAAAGTTGTCTTGAAATTTTCAATTTTGTAACAAAATCGGGAAATATAAAATTGAAAATTTCACCGGCTTGGGATTTTATTAATCCCGTAGGTATTTTTTAGTTAAAGTTTAACTTGTATTATATAGTTTTAAGGTTTATTTTTGTAATTTGAAAATCACAGTTTTCCCCACGAATTTCCGAATCATTTACATTAGTATTGATAAAATTATTGTGTTTTTCAAAGTATTTTCTTTGGTAACTTTATAAAATGACAAACTTAGTTCTTTCAATTGCAAATTATTTTTCAAATACTTTTGTTTGCAAAACCTTCTGAGCTGTAAAACATAAAGTGTATCAGAAACAGACTTAAAAAATAAATAATAAAATAATATCTACGCTTTTTATGTAAAGGCAGACATTACAAAATTATAATTTAAGCAATTTATCGTTAGTCGTAAGTCATTCGAAAAACTTAAGTTTAATTGACTTTCTCTTCCATTTTAGTGTTGATTAAGATTTTTTTAATTATCTTAATTATTATATATAATTTTTTATCTATAATTTGTTGTCTACGCGTACTTTGAGAGTAACCTTACGCGAGAATCATGCATCCAATAAGAAAAGGACTGAAAGCGTTTGAGCGAATCGCCATTATATATTCCTCTCGTTTCTGTGAAGTTAGAAGGAGGCGTTTTTATAGTCCTTTTCTCATTGGAGAAGCGTTGATGTAATTTATTTGGCAATAGTGGTCCAGATATTATTGAATGGTCCCAAGAACTTCGGCTGGAGATTTGTAGAGGCTTTTTTTGTTATATTTTCATTGTTTTTGAACGAGCGGCCATCAGGTGACACTGTATCATAGAGCATTTTGGTAATTTCTTCACTGTTCAAATGCATAGTATATAAAATATAGTTACAAGAAAGGTCTAATTATAAAAATGAATAATATTAATTAAATATAACTGTGCCATTCATTTTGCTAATTTTGTGTTTTATTTTGTTTTTGTAATACCCTTTTTTAGGAAACTGGTGCCCAAGCATGAATGTATCAATAGAAAATGTTTATAAATTCTAGATAAAACAGGGTTATCGAAATTTATGGAGATTGGTAGCATGGAAATGTAGGTAGTTAAAAACAAGGTCGATATATTCGAGAAATTTTACCGAATTTATTGACCGAGAGAGCGAAGCGTCTCAGTTTCAAGATAGGACAAAAATGCTTTATTCGGTTGTCAGTCAGTCAGTCAGTCTGTCTTTTCTCGTCTACAGGTCGCATTTTTCCCACCGATTTTTACGAAAATTGGTGTCGATCGGGACTTTTTTGGAGGTAAAAAGGGGGGGGAATTTGCTGTAGCGTTATTTACCGATTTCAATCACTCGATAAAATATGTCGCGGCTAGTTCTGTGCTAGCGGGTGTAGATAAAACTCGTTAGATGTCAGTTTGTCGATACCACCGGTTTTTCAACCAAAGTTCCATGATTACACCACTGATGACAAAAGCAGGTGTTGAGTGAATTGACGATTTGGTAAATACCTAAACATCCCCACTGCCGCCACCCACCATACCTATTCCTGGCTTAATACGTTTGGCCAAAATTAATTACTTTCAAATAAAACTTTACGAATTGGGTCTGTACCTCTGCCTTTATGCTAATCTGGGATTTTGCTATTCCGGGATTTTGCTTATCTGTCTTTCCGCTGCAGAGACCTGTAAGCAGTATTGCTGGTTCGGTGAAGGGTGTGGGTGCCGGTGGCATTACGGGTGCGTGAGTTTTCAGTACGTTTATTAACTTGTAAGATGTTCCCTATACGTTTCCAGGAAGAAACGTATTTACGATTTTGGGCCCTTTCCATCCATCGACTTCCCGCGATCCTAACAATGTCGTCACTCCATCGGAATCGCCAGTCGAGTCCTTTGATTCTTCCCCAGCGGTTGCAGATTCTACTTTGTGTTTGCCCTGAATGAGTGACTCATAGAAATCGCATAGCCTAAACCACTTCGTAGAGACCTCGCATTATTGTCCAGGTTTTATTCGTGTTGGTACGTAGGGTTTTCCCCAATTTAAAGCAATTCCCGCAATTTAATTATTAAACGGGTACAGCGCGGTTGAAGCTTCTATGATAATGCCTTCATGCTGACGAAGTTGACTTTCGCTAGTCATTTACACTAATATTATAAAGAGGAAAGATTTGTATTTTTGTATGTTATGAATAAACTCAAAAAGTACTGGACCGATTTTAATAATTTTTTTTTCATTAGAAAGCTACATTATCACTGAGTAACATAGGCTATATTTTATTTTGGAAAAAAATAGCGTTCCGTAAAATATTTGGGTTTTTCAGACACAAGGTGTAAAAAATTAACCAGAAAAATTACTTATTTTGCGTACGCTGCCTAAACTATAAAAGATAGAACCATAAAATGTTCTAAATAATTGTAGATCTTATAAATATCTACAAAAAAATCCGCGACACACTATACCTATCTATGTCGAGTGAGGCACAACAACCATTTTTTTATTTAAAAATCTTCAATTTTTTTTAGACTACATTTAAACGCATTTATTTTACTCATACTATTAATCCTTATCAAAATAAATTATTTTATCACTAAGTACAGTTCATGTAGATAATATTTGGTCTTTGAATGATTAGAATTGGACGTTTGGTTTTGAAGTTATGGCGAAATTAAAATATTACGATTTCTGCTGCACGGCCCGTTGCGAAGTGAGCGTCACCAAGTTGGGAGTGCGCGTGCAGGGGAGTAGTTTAGATCTATGAGTAAGGTACCCGCGCGGCTCTGACGCGAGGTCGGCTCCCTACGCAGGTGTTTTATAAAAAGGACATTAATTCATAATGTAATATAGTTTTATGACAAAATCTATACAAATAAATAAAATTGAAGTGTCTGTTTGTAATATTAAAATAACGCTTTTTACTACATGCATAGGAATGTATATGTATACGAAACATATACCAAAATAGCATTTTTTTAAATTTTTGTCTGTCTGTTTGTTCCGTGTAATCTCTGGAACGGCTGGACCGATTTCGACGGGACTTTCACTGGCAGATAGCTAATGTAACAAGGAGTAACTTAGGCTACTTTTTATCCCGAAAAAATAACGGGAACTGATATAAACTGCCACACTGGCGAAACTGCGAACGGCCGCTATTTTATGCCGTATTAACGCCATCTGTTGGTGACATCGAGTACTACTTCAGTTAAGATTTGTAAGTAAACATGTTTACCGCCCAACGAAGTGGGCACCGGTCAGCTAGTACTTTATACTTACATTAGGGATCCTTGCTAAAACCCTTGCAATGCAAAGGTGGGATGGACCACCAGTACATAATATACCCAGTAAGGGTGTTGCAATGCAGTCGAACAGACCGATTATAGAAGAAAAAACTGTGTAGGAAGCAACAATGACTTGTTATTGTTGCTCGTTCCGTCCCCACATTTTGTCCCCAAAAACGGGTCCCTATAACTAAGACTGCGCTGTCCGTCTATCACCAGGCTGTATCTCATGAACCGTGATAGTTAAAGTTTAAATTTTCAGATTTATAACCTACATAAATAAAACAACAAATTATATACAAACCAAAAATATATTTTCTTTTACACATTAAAATCTACCGAGGCGAGTACTTAGGATTATCAGGAGCGTAAGTTATACTCCTCAGCTCATAAACACTAGAACTATCAAAGCCGAGCTCCTCGGAGTCGTGCTCGCTAGAACCCCCAAACACCCTGTTAGGGGTATTTTCTCTCTTATCCTCCTCACCCCTGGATAGGGGCCGGATGAGGGCTGAATGCGCCGCGGCGGTGTCCAGGTCAGCTTTGCGGGATACTATGAGGCGGATGTCTGTGTGAAGGTACAGTTTTCCCGATTTTGAAGTCATAAACCTGAGGACAAAATGAGTAATAAATATTTGTAGATATTTTTACACAACATCTAGCCCTAAACTAAGCATAGCTTGTACTATGGGAATCAGATGGCTGCTACTTATATACGTTTTTTAGGGTTCCGTACCAAAAGGGTAAAACGGGAGTGCAAGTCCGACTCGCACTTAGCTGGTTTTTTAGGTTACTGCTGACGGAACCAGCTTATGGCCCACCTGATTTTAAGTGGTAACCATCACCTATAACAAAGCATTGCCTTGTAGGTCACGCTCGTTAGGTAGGTACGTGCCTTACTCTGCGCCCACCAATCTCTGCCTGCCTTCATCTCTAAATACTTTACTTACTTTACTTGTGGTAATCAATAAAGAGTTATCTATCTATCTACTAATGAGTTCTCACCGGAGATGTATGAGATAGCGCAGCCTGGTGGCTTGAGGGGCTTGATGCAGGGTCCTCTGCCGGAGGAAGGTCCGGGCAGCAGGCGGCATGCGCGACAGGTCGTACAGCACCACGAACATCTTGACGAGCGTGCCGTGCGGGTTGAACAGCGACACTTGCACCGTGCCCGAGCGAGCCACACGGTAGCCCCCCGGACCCAGGCTTATGTGACCCTGGGGGACAACAGTTACATCAAACACGATACAAAGTCATAACATCTTTTATAATTTAATAAAAACTGGTGGTTCTGTGAGAATAGTTGACCTCGCGAGCCCTTATAACCCTTTAAACCTTACAACCCTTATAAACAAGAAGGTTGTGAGTTCGATTCCCGCCTTGGTATCTGCTGACCGGTGCGGGGTCAGTGACCTCACGTTTAACGACTTGCCATCCGGAGTCTGTGCATTTTTCGAACAGTATACTCATTGGTACACGACTGGATTCGAACCTACAACCTTAGAACCAGAAGGCTGATCACTTTCACTGTTGCTTTTACTTTTAACTTTGAAATGACATAAAATACTAATTGTTCTCTAAGTACTAAGTATAGCCCCAGTGCACGTGCCCTATAGCTCACCATATAGGGCGCCGCGGTTCCTCCCGGTGCGTAGAAGGACACGGTGACCGGCAGACGCTTGTGCGGAGGACAGAAGGCCCCCGAGGCCCCCAGCTCGGCCGTGAACCCGTGCACAGTGGCTACGGCCTCCAGGCGCCCTTGCAACGCTGACTCCTCAAAACTACCTGCCAATCAAAACAAACCAAGTCAAGTCAAGCATTTATTTAGTAACTAGAGGACACTCGCAGCTTCGCCCGCGTGGCAGTTTTTTATTATTCTCGTTTATTTTTCGGGATAAAATCATAGTAGCTTTATGCATGCAAAGTCTCAGCCCGATCGGTTTAAAATTGACAAAGTTTCATACAAACTTTCATCCCCTAATTTATCCCCTTGGGGGTAATATTAATCAAAATCCTTTCTTAGCGGATGCCTACGTCATAACATCTACCTGCATGCCAAATTTCAGCCCGATCCGTCCAGTGGTTTGGGCTGTGCGTTGATAGATCACTATGCCAGTCAGTCAGTTAGTCAGTCACCTTTAATAATAATAATAATATCGCTTTATTAGGAACACGATCGCGACCAAGCCTAGAAGAACCGGCAAGAAACTTACGGCTTGGTTCCTACCGTTTTTTTGTATGATCCTGTTACAAAATAATAATAATGTAAATAATGAAGCTCCAGTGTGGTGCCAATCTAACTGAATGCAAGACATTTCAAGATTTTTGTAGGTAGTTTTACACTCACCCAGTAGTCCAGAACTAGATCCCATTTTCTTCCCGTCGCGCCGGGACGCGCGGGACGCAGGGGTTGCGGGACGCGCGGGGACGGCGGGACTCACCGGGGTAGCGGGTAGGGATATCGGCTGGAAGAGGGCACTGAAACAATACTTTAATTAGTATATAATAATAATAATGCTGGACAATCCACACAGCATCATCTAGTCCCAAGCTAAGCAGAGCTTGTGTTATGGGTACTAGATGACTGATATACTTAATACAATACATTACATACATAGATATTTTTTATTATGCATAGAAAATACCCAGAACACCCGAAATAAAAATTTGCAGATCGTACAAATATTTATCCCGAGGCGGGAATCAAACCCGCAACCTCCTGCGTCGCAGGCGGACATTCGCTCGCCGCGCCACATCGGCCGTCGTATGTTTAGTATGTTTATGAGGTTTATTTATTATTTATCTATATAGCAATTATAAGAATCTTTGTCCTGACTGACTGGCATATAGACAACGCACAGCCTAAACCACTGCTTGTAAAGATGACACATTTTCACATTCAGAAAGAAATTTTTGAATTTGACACTTTTTAGGGTTCCGTACTCAAAGGGTGAAACGGGACCCTATTACTAAGACTCCGCTGTCTGTTTGTCTGTCCGTCAGTCACTAGACTGTATCTCATGAACCGTGATAGTTAGAGAGTTGACATTTTCACAGATGATGTATTTCTGTTGTCGCTATAACAGCAAATACATAAAAACAGAATAAAATAAATTTAGATTTTTTTCCCGTTTTTATTAAAGATAGGTACGGAACCCTTCGGTTTTTTTGTAAATATATAGGTACTCATAATACAATATAAAACAGACACAGAACAAACATGTTTGTCCACTATGGGGATCGAACCCACAACCTACAGCACAGAAGGCAAAGCTACTATCAACTGAATTGTGAAGGCAGTTAAGTATAATGTTTACAATCACAAGTTACAAACCTTTTAATCCCAGATATTCCATTAATAGTATCATCAAAATCGAAACAGCTATTTCCCCTTCTCAAAGGCGCGGGACTACTGGTCAGAGGCAGCCCAGTCTTACTATGGAACACCATCGAGGCCGCGGGGTCAAAACGCCATCGAAAACGGTCCATCTCACTCGGGGAAGGAACCTCGCTGCTTTTCGGATCGGTGAATACAAATTCGTCGTTCATAGATTCGAGTTTCTCTTGTCCATTTAATTCGTTCTTCTCTGGAATTGAGAATTTAAAATCGGAGCATTCTTCTTTTGGGGATTCAATCTGAAATTGTTTGTATAATTATTATGATTATCCTACTAATATTATAAACGCGAAAGTTTGTAAGTATAGATGGATGTTTGTTACTCTTTCACGCTCTAACCAGTGGACCGATTTGGATGAAATTTGGAATAAATATAGATTGTAACCTGGATTAACACTAACTACTTTTTATCCCGAAAAATAACGGGAACGGGATAAAACTGCCACGCGGGCGAAGCTGCGAGCGGCCGCTAGTTACTTTACTAATATTATAAAGAGGACAGATTTGATTGTTTGTTTGTTTGCATTGACATAGGCTATATTATATTTTCAAAAAAATCAGGGAACAGAGGGACATAGAATACAATACAATATCCAGACACAGAACAAACATCTATGTTCATCGCACAAATGTTTGTTCTCAGTGGGGATCGAACCCACCACCTACAAGGCAGGGCTACTACAAACTGAACTGTGACGGCTGTCAAACGAAACACTTACACTTACCTCATGTCTGTCTATGGTCCCATAAACACATTTCTCATACAGAACAAATTCATCATCACTTATAGAGAAAGTCTTTTGTCTCTTTGATTCTTTAGGCAAAGTCATCGGATCATTATTCTGCCCATTTTTAGATTCCTTGTCCATCTGTTCAGTTCTTTGAGACAATTTATGTTCTGTGGCAGACTGATCGTTATATTGCAGACTATTCGACTCTTGATTTAAATGATTGTAAGTCTGTGGAAATTCTTTGCTTGAAACTTGATCTGTACATTTTGAATGTAATTCATTGTGTGTGTGAATATGACCGTTTATATTGGATTCTTTGTTATATTTATTGTCTGTGAATCCACTTTTGTATTCATTGTCTGTGGATCCACTTTTGTATTCATTGTCTGTGGATCCACTTTTGTATTCATTGTCTGTAGATCCACTTCTGCATTCATTGATTGTATATCCATTTTTGGATTCCTTGTCTATGAATCCACTGGATTGCGTTGAAAACTGTTCGTCATTATTCTTAGAATCTTTAGCAGTTGAAAAAACAGAATCTTCATATTTCAAATGTAAATCTTTTATATCTTTTTCAGTGCTGTGATTTCGATCAGTTACTATTTTCTCTAGTTTATTTGCTATCGGAAAGTACCGCCTCAGTTTAGGCCTTTTAATAATATCGTTAAAACTATTTACATTATTTAAATTATCACATTTTTGCTTTTTCAAAGACTTATCGCTGCATTCATCCAGCTTCCTCCTCATCCCGTTCTCCTGTAGTCCAGCCAGATTGTAATTCCCCTCGGATCTAACCATCCCTGCACAATTGACACATTTAATCTCTAGGGGGTGGCCACAGGGGCAGTTGAAGTCTGTTTGAGTTGCTACGGTTTTAGTCTTTTCAGGCGGAGTCACACTATCAGTGTTCACGAAGGGTGATTTCATTTCTATACGACTAGCAGGGAGAGTAAGGTACGTCTGGTTTCTGTAGCAGCCTATAGCTCGGAAGCGGTCGAATCTAGAAGCTTGCAGAATTGGTATCGACGTCGTTTCCTTCTTCTCACCTTCAGAAGATGTACTATCACAGAATTTCCTCGTCTTCTTCCTAATTCTCCGCTTGTATTTCGCAATTTCCTTCAATCTCCTTTCGTCCAATTTCTTCGCTTGATTCTTCTCCTTGCCATCAGATTCTTCATCACAGTTGCATTTGTGTTTGCCGTTCTCACTGCATGTCGTGTGCATTATATCATCTACTACTTTGTCTTTGTCGATTGTGAAGAGGAACTCCGAGGAGCCAGGGTTGGAGATGATGGAGAGCCTCCGGGTAGGCGTTCCTATGTTAGAGTTAATAGCACCGTCGAATTTTCTAGAACCTGTTGGCAATGGGGTAAGATTACAAAAGGGTTATGGGGTAAAAATGAGATTTAGATTAGTCATCAGCGAAATCCACTACATCCACGACATAGGCTTTCCCATATTTGAGGGGGTCTGCCATAGTCAGTGCCATAGTGCCTGTCGCTTGGCAGACAGGTTGGTGACTGCAGTGTACATGTTAAATACACAGGAGATGCTGCTGCCTATTTCTACGGTTGCCTTTTATGAGATCCACGAGAGGTGAGTAATGGGTTCTATTCTATATCGGGACCAAAACAGCCAGATCATTAATGTTGTTACATCATGTCATAAAGTTAAGCCTAGGAGTAGAAAATATACATCTGACATTTTCAACTACAACACGGATTAAGGGGTAGCGAAGGAGGGTAACGATATTTTTAGACTGTCACCCACAAAAGAAGTTTAGGAGTAGAAATTTATTTTTAATACTTTTTTACATATAAAACATCTTTATTTTAACCCCTAGCAAGGGGTAGAAATGGCGGTACAGATATTTGACTATCAACCTCAAAATAAGTCAAAGAGAAATTTCATATCTGAAACTTTAAACACAAAAAAAGTTTAAGGGGTAGAAATGGTGGTACAGATATTTCACTATCGACTTCAAAATAAGTCACAGAGAAAATTCATATTTGAAAAAAAAAAGTCTCAGGGTAAAAAATCTAACCACGAGGGTCAAAAACTCACCTATACTGAGATCATTGAGCCTCCCGACCAACTCATCCGTATTCGTGGTCCCCGCGCATGCGCACGCGACCTCCGGGATATCCTCAAGCCTCGGAAGGCTCTCCAGGACTACCTTCAGGTACTTCCCCCCCAGGTCAGTGAGGGGGAAGGTATGGTCGGTGGGAGCTTTGGCGAAGGTTGCGATGCAGTCGTTAGGAGTCTTTATGGAGTAGACGACGTTTAGTTTGCGGTCGATGGTAGGTTCCATCTTCTTGATGTTTGTCTCGCGACTTAATTTTCTCCTGAAAATTACAGAAAAAATTGCTTCATAACTGTCATCTCCAAGCACGGTAGATATCCCCTATTACTATTATTATAGAGAGAGAGAGATACAAATACGATATTCTTGGTGTGATTTACATAAGATATTCCATTATGTCCTACTATAAAATAGTGTGCAAACATCAAACAATACTTAATTGAATCTAAGATTTTTTTCATACAATTTGCTGATGCAACAAGCATATGACTCACCTGATGTTAAGTCGTTACCATAGCCTATAACAAAGCATTTCCTTGTAGGTCACGTTAGTTAGGAATGTGCCTTACAATACATTGCTCTGCGTCCATCAACCTGAGGCTTACAGGTGTTAAGCCTCGTGTGCCTGTAATTACACCGGCACCCACACCCTTCAAACTGGAACACAGCAAGCTGCTTGGCGGCAGGAATAGGCATGGTGGTAGTACTTCCCCGGACGAGCCTTACTATACAAATACTACTAAATTGTTCGTATAGAAAAATCCATTGGTGAATTCCGCTAGTAGGGTTACCGACCGTATTGGTATAGTGGTAGGTATACCTGCGTTCGTGTGCGTGCGCATGCGAAGACGCAGACGCGGAAGCAGGCGCGGGCTGAGCTCTGGCGCGCCACGCCGACAGCTGAGAGAAGTGAAGCTGTGACCTCACCGCGTTCAATAACCACGGGGGACTTATCACTGCGGGACTCTCATTCCTGTATAAAATAAATAAACTAGTGGTGGTGGGAACAGTACCTCTCGTACAGTCGCGAGCCCTTATAACTGACTATGCAATACTGATAATGCAATAACTGACACTTTCCCCTTTTCCAAAATTGAAATCCATCCATATACATATAAAGCTACAGCAAACTTTCCCCTTTACTCCCTCCTCATGGATTTTTTTCGCATCTTTCGTCGATAAATAACGGTACAGCAAATCTTTCCCCTATTTTACCACAAATCAAAAATTACAATCGACTTCGAAAATTTAAATCAAGGAACTTGTACGCCAACTTTGCCAAAGCCAAAATGTGACTTGTAGGCGAGAACAGACAGACGGACAAAAGCATGTTTGGCCAATCCTGAAACTAAGACGCTTCGTCGCTCGGTCAATAAAATTGCTATTCATATAACATATAACAAGACGAGAGCAATCGAGGCTCGTGCCTTGACAGTTCGTCCATCAACCTAAGGCATATAAATGCTAAGCCTCATGTGCCTGTAAGTAAAACAGCAACACAGCAGCAGATATCCATATCGGTAGTACTTCCCGGACGAGCCAATCACAAACTCCACAACTATTATATAGGTACTGACTTGTCGAGCACAGCACTCATGGTCCATCTCTCCAGTAGCAGGCCTGGCAGAGGGTACGCGCGCTCGTCAGTGCTGGCCATCGTGGCGAAGCACTCGGAGCAAGGCGGCCCCAGGAGAACCTGGCGATTAGAGCGGTTAGCGTGCCTCTCACAGGGTCTATTGGCCGAAGGTGTAATACCTGCTCCCCGTTCATGTAACTCTGTTAGCATCAAAATCCAGTCGCATGTGACAAATATGACATATTTCAGTATTCAGTATGACTTACTTCAGTTAACTTAACATTTTTATATTACTTGCTGATGGAACAAGCTGATGGCCCACCTGATATTAAGTGGTAACCATCACCTATAACAAAGCATTGCCTCGCAGGTTACATTCGTTGGGAACGTGCACTGCTTAGCGTCCATCAAACTGAGGCATGCAGGTGTTTTGTGCCTGTAATTTTACTGACACCCATACCCTTAAAACTGGAATTCGCTGCGCTGCTTGGCAGCAGGAGTAGACATGGTGGTAGTACTTCCGGTAGGTATGGAGTGAGCGAATATTCTTCAAACTTAGACGAATTGGTGTTATATTTTGTCCGATGTGTATGGAATATCATGTGTTATGAATACTTGCAGGTTTGCGAATCAATAGGCCAACATATCAGAGATGAAAGGGAAAAAAGTAATACAAATAAATTATTGAGGATGTGAAAGAGATGTATTTCTAAGCTTTTTTTCAGGCTGGGTTGAGACACCTACATCGAAAATAGTAAAATTAGGAAATCTAATTTATGGTAAGCTTCCATTATCAGTTTCAATGCACAAAAGATTACCTTCGAAAGGCTACGGATGATAAAGTGAAGGTTGGCATGTTTTATGTAATTAAGTCGATGCTCAACCATGGTCAAGAAAGCTATGTGTGCATGCATCGTTTCCGATGTCAAGTTCAGAGATTTCAGTTCCGGGTCAATCTCTAGTCTATTCTCACCTCAACGCAGATGGGCACATTTTCCGTCCACAAAGCATTAATGTGGTTCTGGAAACTGTCCTCTAGTCTCGCGTCCTCCTCATCCACCTTCGGCTGCGTTTGGATTAGAACCTGGAAGAACACACATTCTAGATTACTACAAAGACAAAAGAGAGGGTGTCAGGCAGCAGGAAGGAATTAGATGCCACTGGTGGCCGTAGTAGCAACCACGTTTGTTTAAATTCCGTCGTTCACCTAAGGATGCACCAGAATCACTGCAGGGTTTCGGTAACCCATTCCACAATCAAGTTGCTTCTGCCTTGGCACGCTAACGATAACTCTTGAAAGGAGTAGTTGTAATACAGGCCTGAATACTCAAGAAAAGACTTGCAGACTGGGAAATGTGGAGATAGCTAGTTTACTGGACGTTGGTGGTAGACTGTTCCTGTGGGATATAGTACCTGGTGGCTAGTGCCAGGGCGCTGGTTGTGCGGCGCCGGGCTGGCAGAGCGCGCGCGCAGGATGAGTCTCCCCAGCTGCAGCAGTATCCCTCCGCCCATCGCCACACTCCCACCACACTCCCCGCCAACCATCTGTGGAAGACATTCCAATTCAATATTCATCATCTAATAAATGTCATGAGGAGGGATGTTAGTCATGTTACCAGAAGAGTGATGAATATGATTGTGTAGATGAAGTAAATATGTACAAGATAAGTACGGCTGACCGACGGGGGGTGGAAGAAAAGCATGTTGTACATACATAAAGTGGGATAAGGGCAGGAAGATGATGATTCATCTTCTAATACATAATAGATACATAAGATAAGAAATAACTTTTATTGTTCATCACGAAGATAGTATTATTAGGCAAGACAATGGGTTGTTTCCAGTTTGTACTATCAAGAATTCCCGGTAAGGATATGAATTATATTGGACACAGGTTTGTGAAGTTTTTATTATTATTATGCAAAAATAATCACGTCTTATGCATAGAATCAGAACTGAGGAAATCCGTAGAAGAACCAAGGTCACCGACATAGCTCTCAAAATCAGCAAGTTGAAGTGGCAATGGGCAGACCATATAGCTCGTAGAACCGACAACCGCTGGGGAATAGAGTTCTCGAACGGCGACCACGAACCAGATGCCGAAGCGTAAGACACCCTTTTATCCGATGGACTGACGACATTGTTAGGATCGCGGGAAGTCGATGGATGGAAAGGGCTCAAAATCGTTCTTCCTGGAAACGTATAGGCGAGGCCTATGCCCTGCAGTGGACTTCTACAGGCTGTTGATGATGATGAATCACGTCTTAAGCGATTAGTGGTAAAAATGTTAAACTTATTCGCATTTATTGTTACGCGCTCTGGACTAGTGAGGTGAATCTAGTAGGTATTGCACATTGTAATTTAAAACTGGGTCAAAGTTTAGAGGGCGCTGCAGTACAGAAACTGGGTTATCAGGTCAAGGGTGAGCCGACCTGGTTTGCTTGTGCGGGACAAAGAACTTATTTGGACCCTTTGGTGCCGTATGTAGTCCCTTACCGATGAACCAACAACATTGTAAGGTTTTTTAGTGGGGAAAAATTGTCGACCTGAATGAATGAATGAAATGTAAAATACTTTATTGTACATACGCAAAAAAAAAAGTACTATGTGCGGCCTTATTGCTCAGTAGCGATTTTTTCCAGGCAACCGTAGGATGAAGAGGATTGATGTTAAAGTCAAAAATAATTTATTCATATCCAGGGATAATTTAAAGTCACGTTTGATACACGACCACACTCGAACCTACCACCTTAGAATCAAAACGCAGGGTCGCTACCACTACACCACCAGTGCTTTTTGACTACCACTTGCTGATGGAAGCTGATGGTCCACGTATATTTAGTGGTTACCATCATCTATAACAAAGCATTGCTCAACGTCCATCAACCTGAGGTATACAGGTGTTGTCTCCTGTGCCTGTAACGTCACTGGCACCCACACCTTTCAAATCGGAACACAGTGCGCTGCTTCGTGGTAGAAATAGGCATGGTGGTAGTACTTCCCCAGACGAGCCCTTCACTAAGAGCTCTACTATTATCCTACTTAATATTATAAACGCGAAAGTTTGTAAGAATGGATGGATGTTTGTTACTCTTTCACGCTCTAACCAGTACACCGATTTGGATGAAATTTGAAATAGACATAGATTGTAACCTGGATTAACATCTAGGCTACTTTTTATCCCGAAAAAATAACGGGAACGTGAAAAAACTGCCACGCGGACGAAGCTGCGAGCGGCCGCTAGTCATACTAAAAAAGTCATACTATAATATTATAAAGAGGAAAACTTTGTTTGTATTGAATAGGCTCCGAAACTACTGGACCGATTTGAATAATTCTTTCACTGTTGGGAAGCTACACTATCCCCGGGTGACATAGGCTATATTACATTTTCAAAAAAATTAGGGATCCTTACTAAAACCCGTGCGAAGCCGGGACGGACCGCTAGTCGTTTATATAAAAATGTAGTTTATAACATGCGTAGTATTCTAACCAACTAGTTAATAGATACTTTGGTTTCAACACGTTTTTGGATAAATGCCAAACTGAACGTTGAACTGATGAGAAAATAAACATTAGTTTCCTAAATATTATGTTACGATACACTGGTTGGTTCCTTGTCACTATTTTATTTGAATAGACTGCAGCAAGCAAGATTACCAATAGTTTGGTGGTATCTTCGGAATACAAGGATGTGAATTCTTTGATTATGTAAGAATATTTGTCCTAACTGACTACATGACATATCGTCACCTGTATGGCGAATTCACGAATCTGCAAAATACACATTTCACAGGAGGGCAAAAAACTTAATAAAAATATGTTTTTGCACATTTCAAATAGTTCCCAAGGACCTATTTTGAACCTTTATATCTTTTTGTTAATTTAATTGAAAACATGTTATTTAAGCTTTTATTAAAAGCATTTAAGCTATTCGGCGTTAAAAAGTCATTTTCGTGAAAAATGCAGATTCGTGAGTTCGCCATACAGGTGACGATATAGACAACGCACAGCCTAAACCATTGTTCATAGAGACTTGAAATTTTTAGGATAGGTTTGTTGTCTTCTGGCAAGGGAATGGATTCTTGAAATTTACCACAAAACAGTTACAATTGGAGTTGAAGTTTGTATGAAAAGAACCTCACGCGGACGAAATTTAGCGCATTTAGCTAGAATAATAATAATGCTGGACGATCCACACAGCATCATCTAGCCCCAAGCTAAGCAGAGCTTGTGTTATGGGTACTAGATGACTGATATACTTAATACAATACTATATTACTTACATAGTTTTTTTTTTTTAATAAAGTGGTATAACATAATAAATACTGATATACATTGACACAACACCATCTAGCACCAGACTAAGCAAAGCTTGTACTGTAGGAACCGATGACTGATATAATACCTATATACGTGTTTTTTGTAAATACATTGCAAACTGTCAAGAAAGCTTAAATCTGAGATACGTTTGAGTATTGGGGGTTTTCAGTGTTTTTGGTTGCATACACTTTAGTAAACATCATTTATGCCTTCGGATATCAGTTGATAGTTGTTCTACCTTCGTATATGTATATCGGATTATGCTGTGTGTTCGAGACCGGTTCGATGTTGATAGGAAAACAGAAATTTCATGCTGGTGATCGATAACAAACACATAAAACCACAACGTAACCAACTGAGGTACTTATCCAACGACCTTGGATACCAGCTGCCGATAAGGCAATATCCTTATCAAAGCAGGTTATGGCGATGACATATTTTATCAGGTGCTTTATCGTTTCCTATAGTAGTAGAGCTCTTATTGAAGGGCTCGTCCGGGGCAGTACTACCACCATGTCTATTCCTGCCGCCAAGCAGCGCAGCGTGTTTTGAAGGGTGTGGGTGCCGGTGACATTACAGGCTGAGCAGCGCATCGTAGGCCACGTTTCTAAAGAACGTGGCCTACGAAACAATGCTTTGTTATAGACCACGGTAACCACTTAACATCAGGCAATCTACTTATGCCATCAGCAAATTGTATAAGAGAACGTAGAGACTTTTTACCAATTCTTCTAAGCAGGTCCAACTCAAAGTCAAAGTCAAAAAGCATTTATTCAGTAAAATCCGCAGGGGTCATCTTGAAACGTCTTAAATCTAGGTGAATCTAAGCGCCAGTTCCTCGCGACCAAGCCGACCAAGAACCGGCAAGAAACTTACGGCGACGCGTTCCTACTGTAACAAAGAGGTCAGTCGACGAATTCAACTCGGATCGTTAGTTTGGTCGTTTCGAAGCGTTCGGGAAATTATGATACATCATTTCGTCACAGGCGAAAGTATAATTACTATTGCGTCTTACCAGTAATGTCTTAATTAACTTTAGAAAGTGGTCACTAACTACCGGCTTCATAGATTGGCTCAAAGTCGCAGAACGGGCTGTTTATTTTAGGGTTCAGTATCCAAAGGGTCAAACGGGATCCTATTACTAAGATTCCGCTGTCTGTCTGCCTGTCTGTCTGTCACCAGTCTGTATCTCGTGAGGTTTGCTGGAAGAAAACTCTTTTTAGGGTTAAGCTCGCCTTTGTACATGTCTTTTGTAATCACTGCTTTGTAAATATGTTTGTGTACAATAAAGAATTTAAGAATTTAATTTAACAGTAGCATATAAAAGAATCTCTTTTGGATTTAGTCTTTTTGGTGGTGAATCTAGGCGACAGTTACTTAGTAAGGTTTTATTAGTTATTTCCTGCTATCAGTTATACATAACATACCTAGTACATACTCATTGCACAATGATTTCTTATCAGAATCACTCGCATACATTGCAATATTATCGCATGTTATATAATCATACACTCGACAAAGATAGAGGTTTTTAGCGTTTCATACCCTCATTTATGCCTATAGTCACCATCACCTGTATAGGTGGTTTGATATCAAAGCATTGCCTTTTAGGCCACGATCGTTGGGCACGTGCCCTACGCGCCCCACGATCCCTTGCGTCTATAAACCTGAGGCATACTGGTGTAAAGCCTAATGTGGCTGTAATGCCCGCGATCACTGCTTGGCGGCAGGAATAAGTACGATGGTAGTAGGCGTGGATCCAGCTATCAAACAAGGTTGTGGTCACAGCCACCCGAAAATCGGCCAAGTGCGAGTCGGAGTAAAGAAATAAAATCTGATTCCTTGTTTACGAAAACCTTAAAATCGTTTCTTTTAAAAAAATGTTATTATGAAGAAGTGATTTCTTATCTGACAAATTATGCGAATTTAATAATAATAATTGAATATGAAATTTAATTACCTAAGACATAATAAAAAAAAAATTTATAAAAAACCTCGGCCTGGCTCCATATTGCTATACCCTATGCAGGGTCCATGTGATACCTACTTACTTACACATAAGACCAATGTTTGTATCCAAACAAAACCATGTGAACGCAATAAATATATTGAGTATTGGAGTATGTACTCGCTCATGATCGATATAGGTACTTAGCACATTTCTACAAAGGATATAATACAAAATAATAATAGGTACCTATATGACGCCCTGACTAAGATTTTGCACAGTTTGTTTGGAAGTGTCTGAAGCACACGTATCATAATATCATCATGACAGGTCTATTAGGGTTGTGGGCATGCCCGTTGTGCGAACAACGGTGGATCCGCGCTTGGTAGTAGGTACACACACACCCAGAGCCCTTCATAACCGACCGATTGTCGACCGATGCGGGCTCGATTCCTGCCTTGGGATAAATGTTTGTACGATCTGCAAATATTTATTCCAGGTGTTCTGGGTAACCTATCTGGGTATGGGGTGAGTTCTATGTATAATAAACAATATCTATGTATGTAATATGGTATTGTATTAAGTATATTAGTCATCTAGTACCAATAACACAAGCTCTGCTTAGCTTGGGGCTAGATGATGCTGTGTGGATTGTCCAGCATTATTATTATTATTATAAAGAGCTCTACTACTACTAAACAGCATCTCTTGAGTACTACCGACACTGCGGTCACCAAGTCACCTGTCAAACGTGATGACTACAAACCACCCTAAATATGGGGAAGACCTATTGTCTAGCCTTGGATTTATTTATGCTATAATAATAATAATAATAATGCTGGACAATCCACACAGCATCATCTAGCCCCAAGCTAAACAGAGCTTGTGTTATGGGTACTAAATGACTGATATACTTAATACAATACTATATTACATGCATAGATATTTTTTATTATACATAGAAAATACCCAGAACACCCGGAATAAATATTTGTAGATCGTACAAACATTTATCCCAAGGCGGGAATCGAACCCGCAACCCCTGCGTCGCAGGCGGACAATCGCCCGCCGCGCCACATCGGTCGTCAATATGGGGGACACCTATTGTCTAGCCTTGGATTTATTTATGCTATAATAATAACAATAATGCTAAACAATCCACACAGCATCATCTAGCCCCAAGCTAAACAGAGCTTGTGTTATGGGTACTAGATGACATTACATACATATTTTTTATTATACATAGAAAACACCCGGAATAAATATTTGCAGATCGTACAAACGTTTATCCCAAGGCGGGAATCGAATCCGCAACTCCTGCTATCCGTTTATCCGCTGTAGCGTTTTCTTACGCTTGTTACGACTTCCACGGGAAGCAACGTTTTTGGACGTGCGTTGATTACCGTTACGCTCAAGGAGCTTGAGTTAATGAGGGTCTGGTAAAAGTCTACCTTGATACGTCATCGAAGATAAAAATAAAACTTTATCAAAACAAAAATATCCAACATGATTTTACAAATCTACGAAGATAAAGTGAACACTCGACGCGACGCCGCCATAATTGTTTTGGTGTTAGAGAGCGACAACTACACGTGCAAGACTTAGAGCGAGACAGAGCAGTGTTTGTCAACATTGAACCGTTTTATATTTGGAACGCGTTGGTTATCTTCCGCATTCGAAAATCGAATGTTTTCGAGCGATATTTTAATAATTAGCTGTATAGAAAGTAAAATATTTAAAAATCGAAGCCGTAAATTTTTTTTTATTGTCACCCACCGAAGGAGGTTTCTACCTAGTAATAATGACGTCACAATACATAACTGCGCAACAAAACACTCGTAAAAACTACTAGGAAACCAGGAAAGGAATAGGAGATGATTGATGAACTCATTTACTTGCGATGCAATCAAATTTGATCTCTAGCTTCATTACAATACGACTGAAAATATAATGGTTTGTTAGAAAAAAATGTATGGATTAGTGAATGTAGGGTTAAGGGATTTTAAATCTTATTGTTATAAGAATAAGGTTGAATTAGTCGATGGTAATTGTATTAATTAGAATTCAAGTACGGTTGTCGGTCTATAAAATAATGATAATGTTTTTTAATTTGCAAATGAATATTGTTTGTGTCTTCTACGATCAGTATTAGAATAAAAGATTTATGACATTTGACTGACCTCAGTCAAAGTCAAAGTCAAAAAGCATTTATTCAGTAATATCCGCAGGGATTATCTTGAAATGTCTTAAATCTAGGTGAATCTAAGCGGCAGTTCCTCGCGACCAAGCCTAGAAGAGTTGAGTTGGTGCCTTGTGTGCTGTAGGTTACGGGTTCGATCCCCACCTAGGACTAACACGTACCTATGTGATGAACATAGATGTTTGTTCTCTGCGCCTGGGGGTAGGTAGGTTATGTATTAACAAAAAAACGTATACAGGGTGTAATAAGACCACTTCTAAATACTCCAGGAACGTGTAAAGTTTCCTACAATAAGGTCTTATAGAATATCACTCGGCTTACAGTCAAATACAATTAGAGTAATACGATTATTTTGCTGAAATTCCTATTTAACAACCAGCGATGTATTCCGGACAGCGGACAGCGACCACGCGGTATTGGCGACCGCGATGGTATTCACGCTTTTTTGAAGTAATACTTCTAATACGACTTCCGACAAGGTTGCGTTAAACGTTAACACTACCATGGAGGGGTATGAAAGCACTGTTCTTTCTCTCTTTCTCTCATAGCCAGTTACGTTTTGTATATTCAAGAAGTTTTACTTCAGTCGTGTGGTCCAAAGCACACTCGTTTCTTTTATTAAGATAATTAGACACTTGTGTTTATTTTTTATGTACTTATTGTGGTTATTGAACCTGAAAACACGGAAAAAAGGACATAAAGTGTCGAAAGTTCTGGGTATTTTCTATGTATAATAAATAATATCTATATATGTAATGTATTGTATTAAGTATATCAGTCATCTAGTACCCATAACACAAGCTCTGCTTAGCTTGGGGCTAGATGATGCTGTGTGGATTGTCCAGCATTATTTATTTATTTAAAGTAGTTTTACACCCGGTATAAGTATTCTATCTGTCATCTATCATTCTATATTCTATCGGTTTTCATAGTACAAGTTATGCTTAGTTTGGGGCTAAATGTCGTGTAACAACACAAATATTTATTTATGATTTATCTCTGTCCATATTTGACCATTTGCCCACTAGTTATTCCCCATTTAACCATGCAGCCCACACGAATGGTGAAAACTTGACATTTGAACTCACACCTTAACAGCCTTTAAATTAGGTCCAATTCATAAAACTGTTGCTAAGCGATCATAAAAATTAACATACAACTTTTGAACAACCTTCACTCTATGCCAACTAAACACTCAAAACAAATTCAACCTTAACATCATAGACTTAAAAGCTATAATTCACGACTTTAGACTAATGCAAACGAGGAACCTTCTATAATTTCCAACTTTAATGCTATAGAAATAGAGGTTTATATGTCAGTGTGTTAGATATATCGTTTATGTTTCAAATTGCAGTGTGACGTCACTCGGCCTCGATGCCCTTATGCCCTAGTTTAGTCACTAGGCGGAATGATACCTGGACTACGGAGATAAAACCTAGAACCATTCACGCTTTGTGTCTATATTAAGCAATGTTCAGTGTTTTTAGGGTTCCGTACCGAAAACGTAAAACGGGACCCTATTACTAAGACTCCGCTGTCTGTCCGTCTGTATCTCATGAACCGTGATAGTTAGAGAGTTGAAATTTTCACAGATGATGTATTTCTGTTGCCGCTATAACAACAAATACTAAAAACCAGAATAAAATATATATTTAAAGAGGCTCTTGTACAACAAACGTGATTTTTTGCCGTTTTTATCGTAAACTAGCAGCCGCTCGAAGCTTCGCCCGCGTGGCAGTTTTTTCCCGTTCCCATTAATTTTTCGGGATAAAAAGTAGCCTATATTTTAATCCAGGTTACAATCTATAATTATTCCAAATTTAATCCAAATCGGTCCACTGGTTAGAGCGAGCGTGAAAGAGTAACAAACATCCATCCAACCATCCATCCATCTAAACTTACAAACTTTCGCGTTTATAATATTAGAAGGATTATTACAGAAGTATACACAAAATAACGCAATAGCGATAGGTAATACTAAAACAATCGAATATAGGTATAAATATACGTTCGAAAACGTGACCGCTGCCGAACGGTGCCAAGGCTTATGTATTGCGCTGTTATATACCTACCTATATACTTACACAGCTAGTACATAACCTGTCTGCGTAGACTTACCGACGCCTTCTATATTTATCTGTACTATATTAAAACTACAGAAGTCGAAATGTTTGTACATAATCCTACTAATATTATAAATGCGAATGTTTGGATGTATTGATGGATGGATGGATGTTTGTTCCTCTTTCACGCTCTAACCAGTGGACCGATTTGGATGAAATTTGGAATAAACATAGATTGTAATCTGGAATAGGACATAGGCAACTTTTTATCCCGAAAAAATAACGAGAACGGGAAAAAACTGCCACGCGGGCGAAGCTGCGAGTGGCCTCTAGTACTAAATATTATAAATGCGAAAGTTTTTAAGTATGGATGTTTGTTACTCTTTCACGCAAAAACTACTCAATTGATTTAAATAAAACTTTACAATATAATAGCTTATACATCAGAATAACACATACTTAGGCTATTGTTTATGAAGATACTGTGTAAATTGGCCAAAATATAACGATAAGTGTAAAATTGGAAAAAACTAACTACGCAGACGAAGTCGCAGGCAACAGTTAGTTAAAGATATTTTTCTGAAATCTTAAAAAAACCGCCCAAGTGCGTGCTGGACTCGCGCACGAAGGGTTCCGTAAAAACGGCAAAAAAAGCACGTTTATTGCATAAGAGCCCCCAAAAATATTTATTTTATTCTGTTTGTTAGTATTTGTTATTATAGCGGCAAAAAAATACATCATCTCTGAAAATTTCCACTCTCTAACTATCACGGTTCATGAGATACAGTCTGGTGACAGACTGACGATAGCTACGTGCCCAACGATTTATTACCTGCGTCAACCTGAGGCATTCCCGTGTTAAGACACGTGCCTGTCACCAGCACCCTTCAAACCGGAACACAGCAATAAATAATAAATAATGCTGGACAATCCACACAGCGTCATCTAGCCCCAAGCTAAGCTGAGCTTGTGTTATGGGTACTAGATGACTGATATACTTAATACAATACTATATTACATGCATACATATTTTTTATTATAGGTACATAGAAAATACCCAGAACACCCGGAATAAATATTTGCAGGTAGTACAAACATTTATCCCAAGGCGGTAATCGAACCCGCAACCTCTGCGTCGCAGGCGGACAATCGCCCGCCGCGCCACATCAGTCGTCAATGCGAGCATCACTGCTCGGCGGCAGGAAGGTACGGTGCTAGTACGCACCCGGCCGAGCCCTTCACTAAGAGCTCTACTACTAAATACATTTACATATACTCAATACTTAATACATTTATTGCTTTCACATGGTTTAGGATGGATTCAAACATTGTTCTGTGTAAGTAGGTATCATATGGACCCTGAATAGGGTACAGCAACATGGAGCCAGGCCGAGGCTATAAAGTAGGTAGATAGTATACATGTATACATGTACTATTTTGAGAATAGTAGGATTCGTGATTTTGCGTGACATTCCAGTGGCTATCAGATAAGTTGCTGATAGAACAAGCCGATGGCCCATCTGATGTTACGTGGTTACCATCGCCTATAACAAAGTATTGCGTCGGAAGTTACGCTCGTGAGGAACGTGCCTTACGATGCTCAGCATCCATCAACCTGAGGCATACAGGTGGCCTCATGTGCCTGTAATTTCACCGGCACCCACACCCTTCAAACCGAAACACAGCAAGCAAGCGTGGTGAGATAATGCGCTTATACGGAATCTTTGTCCTGACTGACTGACTGGGATATAGACAACGCACAGTCCAAACCACTGGTCGTAGAGACTTGAAATTTTCAGAGTATATTCGTCTTAGTACGTAAAGGTGTATGTACTAAGAAAGTAATTCGCGAAATTCAACCTCTAAACGTGTACAGCGGGGGTTGAAGTTTGTATGAAAATAACTCCACGCGGATGAAGTCGCGCGCGTTTCGCTAGTATAATGTAATATAATGTATATAATATAATGTAATATAAGGTAATATAATGCGGAAAGAAGGAATATCACAAGATGAGAGCGTGTTAGTTAAAAAAACGGGCTTTTGCATTAGGGGCAACTTTTCCTATCATACCCCTATTTACGGGACGCTGTAGTGCCTGGGACATGGTTTTTAGCCATTATCCTCACAGCGTATGAGCTTACACCCACTTAAAGTCAAAGTCAAAGTCAAAAAGCATTCATTCAGTAATATCCGCAGGGATCATCTTGAAACGTCTTAAATCTAAGTGAATCTAAGCGCCAGTTCCTCGCGACCAAGCCGACCAAGAACCGGCAACAAACTTACGGCTTGGTTTCTACCGTTTTCTTTCGTATGATCTTTTCACAAACTAACAATAATGTAAACAATGAAGCTTCAGTGTAGTGTCAATCTAACAAGGCAAGACAGAAAACATGTTGTGGCAACCATACCAAAAACATAACACAATACTAATTCAAAAGACAGCACACGCTACGCTTCAGCAAATAGTAATGCTTACAATCTAATGAATTCAAATAAGAGAATAGTACAGACATTGTAAATATATATCCTAGCTGTCGATGGGTAGAGCGATCGGAACATCTGGCCACGCAGATTTATCTGTAGCTATCTAAGGTCTTGCATGATTTATAAGATAAATTTTAATGCAGGCTTTAAATTTCTGAATAGGAAATTTACTGGAAGTTTATTGTAGAATCATACTAAGACTGACTCCCTCTTACCCACAGCCTTGAGTTGAAAGGAGCTGAGTGAATCTAGGTCGTATGATTTACCGTGACTTGACGGCCGCAAGTGAAAGTATAACGCAATTGAGTGGTCTACACAAGTTATCACTAGTGGTTCTGTGAGAACAGTAGACCTCCCGATTCCTTATAACCATGCAATAAGCGTTACCCTTTCTCAAAATTCAAATAAAACTACATAAAACAACAACTCCCTCTTTTGAATATTTTTGGACAACATCTTGTGAAGAATGAAGTTCTTAGTGTGTTCAAATTTGATTGAAATCCGTTGATAAGTAACGCTACAGCAACCTTCCCCGCTTTTCTTTGACCCTTTGACCCTTTTTTCTTTTTTTTTGATCCTTTACCCTATTTTTATTTATTTCAAAATATTGTTTATTATATTCCCAACTTAACTATTCATCATTTATTCTTATTTTATTTTTCTGACACAACACTACATAAAAATCTCACAAGGTGTATCGATCGAAGGTCTCGACAGAATACCAGCGCCTAGCTTCCTCACAGTAGCTAGGCATCATGCTGAGTCGTAGCCCTTGTACTACTATGGCACACAGAAACACGACACAGTGCTCAAGCAACGATCTTTCTTTTATGTATCTTTCATCTTTGATGTCTTAGTGTTTTTGTTGGTTTGTGTGTGTCTTGGTAGTAAATAAACAAATGTCTATGTCTACAAAGGTACCTAGGAAAGTTATGATCAAATTATGTAGCTAACTACAAAAATCCAAGATCTTTTTTTTTACATGTAAAGATGTTGAGTTTAATGTTTTGGTAAGGTACCGTACTCACAGGTAAGGATTGGGATGTAATTAGTTGTCTTTTTTTTTAGAGTCAACTAAACTTATTATGATATCGAAAAATAACGTTACAGCAAACTTCCCCCTTTTCTTCCCTATCAACCCCAAACCAAAATCGCGATCGACTAAAAAATTTTAATAAATCAAGGAACTTGTTTGCCAATTTTGGGTTGAAAAATGCGATGCGTCGGCGAAAACAGACAGAGAGACAAAAGTACTTTTACCCAATCAAACTGAGACGCTTCGCTCACTCAGTCAATCAGTATCAGCCTGGATTCCACTGTAGTCCTGTAGTAGTAGTACACTGCAGGACATAAAGTCAAAGTCAAAAGGCATTTATTCAGTAATATCCGCAGGGATCATCTTGAAACGTCTTAAATCTAGGTGAATCTAAGCGCCAGTTCCTTGCGGCCTCCCCCACACGTTTCCAGGGACAAAGATTTGAGTCCTTTTCATCCAACGACTTTACAATATCGTCAGTCCCATCGAGCAGGAGGGCGTCCTATCCTTCGTCTTCCGGTTCGTAGTCGCCACTCGAGAACCTTTATACCCTCAGCCTCATGAGTCAGTGTAACCGGCACCCACTCCCTTCAAACCGGAACACAGCAAGCTGCTTAGTGGCAGAAGTATGCATTAGATTCATCTAGGCTTGGTCGCGAGGAACTGGCGCTTAGATTCACCTAGATTTAAGACGTTTCAAGATGATCCCTGCGGATATTACTGCAGCTCCGAACGACCAAGCCTAGAAGAACAGGCAAGAAAATTATGGCCTGGTTCCTTCCTATCACCTACCTCATCCATATCATGATGAACAGCATCAACTGTCTCCGTATGCTCGTCTCCACATAGTTGTAGTACATTGACACACTTACCTGTAACAAACATGGTAAATACGGTTATTTTATTTGTATTTCAGGAAATTCATCGGAAGCTTAGCCTCTTCTTACTTAGTAAATAGTTATATCTTTTTTAACGTCTGCATGTGGTGTTTGCCTGTAAAAGGTTTATGCACGTAGAATAAGGCCAATAAGTTATAATTTTATGCAAGAATTGTGTATACGTTGTTGGCCTAAATAAATAAATAAAGCCTGCGGTACATGACTGATATACTTAATACAATACATTACATACACACACATTTTTTTATTATACATAGAAAATACCCAGAATACCCGGAATAAATATTTGCAGATCGTACAAACATTTATCCCAAGGCGGGAATCGAACCGCTGCGTCGCAGGCGGACATTCGCCCGCCGCGCCACATCGGTCGTATTTTGCAAGCTTTTTATAAAATATGCGGAAGTACCTAAAACAACACCTGTTAAACATTCCGAATCCTCCGCAAGCTCCCCATAACTCGGCCCTAAGGGTGGCTGTAGTCTAGACCTACCCCAATCATACGGATATAAGGGTGGAGTCTAGATCTCCCGACCTAGGTCAACGCTCAGACTACAAAGGGCGGGGGTGGGTGCGTTCACCTCATTTTCGGTACCTAGTTATGTTTATAACTTTTTTATAACTATTTGTTTGTACTGGCGGGTTCCAGCATCGGTGGTCTAGTGGTAGGAAGTCTGTCTTCTAAGGACGCAGGTTCGAATCTACTCGCGCATCTAAGGATTTTCTGTTCGAAAATCTCCGTGTAAACTTCGCAAGCGTGATCCAACGTTAGTTATGTCGCTCGATAGACTATATGTTAATCCAGGTTACAATCTATATTTATTCCAAATTTCATTCAAATCGGTCCACTGGTTAGAGCGAGCGTGAAAGAGTAACAAACATCCATCCATACTTACTTACAAACTTTCGCGTTTATAATATTAAGTAAGAAGTAGGATAATTAATTAATAAATTTCATTGTATTCTTATAAGTGGTATAGATAGGCAATCCAGAAATATTTAACACTCCAGTCCTGAGGGATAGTCTTTGTACAGCTAGGCTGTAACTTCACAACAACTCATTTTAGGTACACAATTGAAGAAACTTTTAAAGGTGAATGACACATACCTAAAGAGGTCAGTCTGGAATATATGAATGAAAATAATATCTATTTAAAAATACTACCTGTCCTGTCTGTCATTGAGCGAGCGAAGCGAGTTAACATTTCGTTAACCAACTATATTGTTGTTCTAACTAACTGGCATATAGACAACGCACAGCCTAAACCACTGCTCGTAAAGACTTGATTTTTTTAGGGTATATTCGTCTTGATGCGTAGAGGTGTATTACGAAGCGAATTCTCGAAATTCAGCCCCTAAACGGGTACAGTACAGTTTAGTAGTAGCAGAGCTGCTAGTGAAGGGCTCGTCCGGGGAAGTACTATCATCATGCCTATTTCTGCCGCTAAGCAGCTTGCTGTGTTCCGGTTTGAAAGGTGCGGGTGCCGGTGTAATACAGGCACACAAGGCTTAACACCTGTATGCCTCAGGTTGATGGACGCAGAGTAGTGCATCGTAAGGCACGTTTATAATGAGCGTAATGTAATAGTAAAAACATAGGTAATGGTAAAAACTTAACATCAGGTGGGCTATCTGCTTGTTTCATCAGCAAGTCAAATAAAAAAAAACAGTGAAGGTTGATGAATTTGTAAAAAAATAACTTCAACTAAAAAAATTATGCAAATCGGTTCAGCCGTTTTTCAGGTTTAGCAAGACTAACGCACAGAAATATATTTTTATATTTAAACTTGTTTACAAAAACAAATACTTACTGGGACTGAATAAACAAAACATCTTCACTTAAAACTTATATCACAGCTATTTTATTACTCACTAGAATCAACATTAGAAAATTACAAAAATGGCACTATTGGAATTTTAGCAATAATTAAGATTGTACGCGGACGTCCGCACGCTTCCGCGGTTGCACGTCAACTGAGCGAAAACGACAAGTCACAATAGGATTTTTTTCGGCTACCCACCTCAGGGCTAGTCTAGACAGACGGTGGGGGTGCAAAGTTCAAATTAATATCAGACTATAGGGTCTATGCACTTTGGTTTTCAATAAACACGACAGTATATAGACTTTTACAGTTTGAAGAAAAATAAAGAAATAGCTTCACTACTTTAATCCCTTAGTATTCTAGCAGCGACGATGGGCTTGCAATCTGTCACGTATGGAATACCAACTGCAAAATGTAGTTATGTACCAAATGTAATATTTGGACGTACCTCTGACTACCCCCATTCTCAAAGAATCTCGAGTAGGTACTTGGTACTAAGAGATCTGGGGAGGTATCTAATCTATAGATTAGATGAATAGTGAATAGTGATATTAGGTGATAGAATACTAACACGATGTTTTCCTTCACCGTTTGAGAGCACTAGCAATGCGCACATAAACTCTTGAATAGAAAAATCCATTGGTGCACGACCGGATTTGAACCCATGACCTTAGGATCAGAAGGTGGAGTTACTCCCACTAGACCACCGGTGCTCTACTTGAAATAAACAAGCCGTTTTTCAATTCTTTACAAAGAACCCTAATAAGGTGTAATGTTCGCGTACAAAAGGTCAATCCCCTTTGTCAAGAATTCGTAGACAACAAGCTTCTGTTCCGTGGCTTTGCTTGGTTATCTTACTTTTACTGCTTGTTGAACAAGCAAATGGCCCACCAGATGTTAAGCGGTTACCATCACTTATCAAATAATCTCAGGAATCACGTTCTGTCTGTCCGTCTGTCACCAGGCTGTATCCCATGAACCGTGATAGTTAGAGAGTTGAAATTTTCACAGATGATGTATTTCTGTTGCCGCTATAACAATAAATGAAAAAAAAAAACAGAATGAAAAAAATATTTGACGACCGATGTGGTGCGGCGGGCGAATGTCCGCTTGCGACGCAGGAGGTTGCGGGTTCGATTCCCGCCTTGGGATAAATGTTTGTACGATCTGCAAATATTTATTCCGGGTGTTCTGGGTATTTTCTATTTATAATAAAAAATATGTATGTATGTAATGTATTGTATTAAGTATATCAGTCATCTAGTACCCATAACACAAGCTCTGCTTAGCTTGGGGCTAGATGATGCTGTGTGGAGTGTCCAGAATTATTATTATATTATTATTTAAGGAGGCTCTCATACAACAATTCTTCTTGGGGGTTCTTGGTATGATTGCCAATAACATGTTTTCTGTCTTGCAATCACCTTATTAAGTTAGATTGGCACCACACTAGAGCTTCATTATTTATTATTTTGTAAACGGTTCATACAAAACAACCAACGGTAGGAACCAAGCCGTAAGTTTGTTGCCGGTTCTTGGTCGGCTTGGTCGCGAGGAACTGGCGCTTAGATTCACCTAGATTTAAGACGTTTCAAGACGATCCCTGCGGATATTACTGAATAAATGCATTTTGACTTTGACTTAACACCGGTTGGGCCGTCAGCTTGTATATTTTAGTTTATTTATGTATTAGTATTGGTTATATTTATGACTTTGTAGTTCAGTAGGAATAGTATTTTTATTTTCCACTCAAATTTTACTATCGCTCTGTGCACTGCCGTCCCTTACCGCTTCACTCATTACTCTCCATCCCAAGGTTGCCTGGAAGAAATCGCTTTCAGCGATAAGGCCGCCCATTGTACTTTGTAAACCTTGTCTGTTTTTAACAAATTTTCCTTGTGCACAATAAAGTGTTATCTATCTATCTATCTTGTTCCATTAACAAGTCACATAAAAGAGTGGTGTATTGTACAGTAACCTACACCTGTGTGGGACGGGTCGTTGGTGGGATACGCAATTAGAAGCAGCAAAAAAAGTGTTCCGCCAAAAAACGTGACCGTGGACTTGGCAAGGACGTCAACCCGAGGAGCGTCGCTTTAATGAAAACAAAAATATTGCGTGATTCGTTTTCTGTCATCTTTGGAAGCAACATTGTATTTTCATTTTAATTGTTTTCTAGTGTTATTTTATATGATGGGTAATTTTGGTGGTATTTTAACCATAATTACTTGAGGTCTTAGCACAAGTGTGAACAGTTGAAATGAAAGTGTGTTATGTGGCATCCTGATTTGAACGAAAATGTTTCCCTTTGGTTTTGAAGAAAAATGCCATCTTTTTCTTCAAAACCAATGACGGCTGACTTTACTTTTTTTACCGACTCGACTTGAATAAAAAGAATTTACACAACCCACTTGACATTGGCAAAATTGTCCGCAAGACGGACAGATGCCACAAAAAAAAAATATATTGCGTTTCGACTGTGCCCAATAAATTCAAATTCAAATTTGTGAAATTCAAATTCTTTATTTCGGTTATTCACTATAATGTGGCGACGACCGATGTGGCGCGGCGGGTGAATGTCCGCCTGCGACGCAGGAGGTTGCGGGTTCGATTCCCGCCTTGGGATAAATGTTTACTACGATCTGCAAATATTTATTCCGGGTGTTCTGGGTGTTCTCTATGTATAATACATTCATTATAATACAGAAACATACTTATTAAATATAATAACAGTTACATCTTTTTTTCTAATTTTTTTGTCATTGTGTTCTTATTTTATTTATTTCTATTTTTCTTTGTTATTTTTTTTTGTTTACTAAAACAAATAAACGTTTTATCTATCTATCTATAATACGCAGAGGTAACCAAACCACTCAACAGCAGGTGGGCTATTTTTGTAAAGTAACTTTTATTTATAAAAATGTGTTTATATCACACATTTACATCACATTATATATAATGACATAACGTTAGTTACCTACCATTTGTAATCGAACGACATTACATAACACATTATGTATATAAAGTAACTACATAGTACCAGGTACAGTCAGCTGCACTAGAATGTATACAATACGTAACTTTCAAAATTGTATCAAAACCTTATAGTAAACTTTAAACAGTAAAAACCAAAAAATCGTCAAATTACCTGACAAGTTCACTTATTTTTGAGTTTTTGCCCTATAAGTATTAATTGTAACGCTGTAAAACCATTCTGTAAGTTACGAATTGTATACATTCTAGTGCAGCTGACTGTACTTAGTATAATTACATAGATTTACATTTGTCCTAGGCACGAGGCACGAAGACTATTGCGTTTGTATTCTATCATTGCCACAATGTGGTAAGCCATTTGTGGTGAAACTAGGTGCAGAATATTATAATTCTAAACTAGGTATAAACAGAAACAGTTTCACGACTTTAATCCCTAGGCAGGGTAGATATCACATCTCTTATAGTAACAAGTACCTACTCGAGATTCTTCTAATGGAGGTAGTTGTGGCACGTCCAAATATTACATTTGGCACATACCTACCCACATTTTGCAGTAGTTAGAATTCCATACGTGACAAGTTGCAAGCCCATCGCCGCTGTTAGAATTTTTTTTATACAATGTGCTGATGGATCAACCATATGGCCCACCTGATGTTAAGTGGTTACCATCGCCTATAACAAAGCATTGCCTTGTAGGTTAACGTGCCCTACGATGCACTGCTCAGCGTCCATCAACCTGAGGCATACAGGTGTTTAGCCTCATGTGCCTGTAATGTCACCGGCACCCACACACACCCTTCAAACCGGAACACAGCAAGCTGACGGCGGCAGGAATAAGCATATTCCTAGGAGCAAAAAGCATACACCCATCCTTACGAGGAAGAATTTTGCAGTACAATTTTGCAGTACATCCTACTGTAGGATACCAAATTGGTGGGTTCGTCGACCTCACAATGAGGTCATGGACCCGACAGGTTGAAACAAGAACAAACAATTCTTTATTCGCTATTTTTGAACTGCATTCGACGCCATTTTGAAATTTGTTCAACTACTACTTATTCTGTGGTCCAGTTCCACTGTAGATAGGTTTAATCTATTATTAGTCCGGTCAAATTAGACCAAAAAATAAGAGTAAAGTTACATTCCCACCAAGCTGAAAATCAGTATGATTGTTTAAAATATGATTAAAAATAAAATTTGAAAGTTCCCCGTCTTTCCCCTGTATGGATTTTTTTTATTCAAGGTCAAAGGTCAAAAAAATGAGTTTTTCGCAATTTTCACCAAAATGGTAAGTTTTATCATAAAAATACCAGGACAAAAATTGTAGATCATTAAATTATCTACAAAAAATGTGTTAATACTTTTTTTCTACGAGCCACCGTTTTTGAGATATAACGATTCAAAACGTTGTAAAAGTTGTAATGATATTATCCTACTAATATTATAAACGCGAATGTTTGTAAGTATGGATGGATGTTTGTTACTCTTTCACGCTCTAACCAGTGGACCGATTTGGATGAAATTTGGAATAATTATAGATTGCAACCTGGATTAACATCTAGGGTACTTTTTATCCCAAAAAATAACGGGAACGGGATAAAACTGCCATATGGGCGAAGCTGCGAGCGTCCGCTAGTATACTATAAAAGAGGTATTATACCTACTAATCTAGCATGAGAGCATCGGCGGTCTAGTGGTAGTGACCCCGCCTTCTGATCCTAAGGTTGTGGGTTCAAATCCAGTCATGCACCAATGTGTTCGAAAAATTTATGTGTATCGTGAAGAAATCAGTTAGTATTCTAGCAGCGGCTATGGACTTGTAAAACCTGTACCATAACACAAGCTCTGCTTAGCTTGGGGCTAGATGATGCTGTGTGGATTGTCCAGCATTATTATTATTAATATTTTTTTGTGTAATTTAAACTAATATTTGTATTTTGTTTGACGACCGATGTGGCGCGGCGGGCGAATGTTCGCTTGCGACGCAGGAGGTTGCGGGTTCGATTCCCGCCTTGGGATAAATGTTTGTACGATCTGCAAATATTTATTCCGGGTGTTCTGGGTATTTTCTATGTATAATAAAAAATATCTATATATGTTTATATGTAATGTATTGTATTAATACAATCATCTAGTAAATATATCAATCATCTAGTACCCATAACACAAGCTCTGCTTAGCTTGGGGCTAGATGATGCCGTGTGGGCTGTACAGCATTATTATTATTATTGTTTTGTAACTATAGACAATCTTGGCCGTGTAGGTAGGTAGTCAGATGTTTCTCTCCGTACGATGCTCTTACTAATTAATACCTATTCTGTGCCCTAGTTATAAAAATACCTGACACGTGTGGCCGTAGATTGAGAACGTCGCAAATTAACTAAGGTCAAATGATTTTATAATAATAACAACGGAACTGAAATGTCATGTTTATAAAAAACGCAGCCCGGTTTTTTTATCACTCGCCAACATCGTGTTAATCGAATTAGATATTCGAATTATGAAGTGTAACGCCTCGCCATCAGTTAGCCTGCCCAGCCATGCCGTCAAGCCAGCCAGCCAGCCTCGCCAAGCCAGCCAAGCCAGCCAAGCCAGCCAAGCCAGCCAAGCCAGCCAAGCCTGCCAAGCCTCGTCTGCTAACGACCACTGAGCCGCCGCTGATTGGTCGTGACGTCGAGCTCATTTTGCGGATTATTATTTACTGAGCCTTAAGTTAAGCTGAAACTCTGTGGAAATAAATCATATTATCTACCTACTCTTCGTTTTAGAAGAGATTTTAAAAAAAATATTTGTTATTTAAAACTAATAATGGATTTTTAAATAGTAAAATTACAAACAAAATACAAAGCATAAATAATCAATATAGAGTGAAATCTTGAAGCAATCTTTTTTCGACCGATGTGGCGCGGCGGGCGAATGTCCGCCTGCGACGCAAGAGGTTGCAGCTTCGATTCCCACCTTGGGATAAATATTTGTACGAGCTGCAAATATTTATTCAGGGTGTTAAGGGTATTGTATATATATTTATACTAAAAAATATGTATGTAATGTATTGTATTAAGTATATCAGTCATCTAGTACCCATAACACAAGCTCTGCTTAGAGCTTAGCTTAGCTCTACTCTGCTTAGCTCTGCTAGGGGCTAGATGATGCTGTGTGGATTGTCCAGCAATATTATTATTATTTTTCTCGACAGCCGCCAAAGTTCAGTTCGTAGTAGAACTACTTTCTGTGCTGTAGGTGGTGAGTTCGATCCCCACCGAGAACAAACATTTGTGTGATGAACATAAGTAGATGTTTGTTCTGTGTCTGGGTGTTATATTGTGTTCTAAGTATGTATTTACAACCAAATATGATGAAAATTCTATCAGACACCTGGTTCCTTATTACCATAGTCATAGATAGGAACCAAGCCGTAAGTTTGTTGACGGTTCTTCTAGGCTTGGTCGCAAGAAACGAGCGCTTAGCTTTACCTAGATTTAAGTCGTTTCAAAATGATCCCTGCGGATATTACTTAATAAATGCTTTTTGACTTGATTTGACATAATGTAACAAGCTATGCTTAGTTTGGGGCAAGATGATATTGTGTAAAAATATCCACAAAAAATTATTTACTAGCGAAATGCGCGGTTCGTCCGCGTGAAGCTATTTTCATACAAACTTCAACCCCCGCTGTACACGTTTAAGGGTTGAATTTCGGAAATTCCTTACTTAGTACACCTCTACGCACCAAGACGAATATACTCTGAAAATTTCAAGTCTCTACGTCCAGTGGTTTAGGCTGTGCGTTGTCTATATCCCAGTCAGTCAGTCAATACAAAGATACTTATAATTGGTATTATTCTAAATTATTTATGATTGTAACGCAATGTTGATCGGATTAAACAACAAAGATGGTATTTGTCATCATTTAGCAGGATGTGAGTCACAGAGACTAATAACGAAAACTGTGAGTTGAATCACGGCCAGAACGCGTGAAAAAGTTGTTAAAACATAAAGGTAACTTGTATACAAAAAACCGGCCAAGTTCGAGTCGGACTCGCGCACGAAGGGTTCCGTACCATTATCCTACTTCCTACTAATATTATAAGCGCGAAAGTTTGTAAGTTGATGGACGGATGGATGGATAGATGGATGTTTGTTACTCTTTCACGCTCTAATTGGATAAAATTTGGATTGGATTTTGGATTTTAACTTGGATTAACATATAGGCTACTTTTTATCCCGAAAAAAATTCGGGAACGGGAAAAAAACTGCCACGTGGGGAAGCTGCGAGCGGGGCCGCTAGTATGTACTAATTTAATTATAAGAATTTTTGGACTGACTTGTAGATAATTGTATAGCCTATATTATGTTAATCCAAATTATAATCTATGTTTACTCTAAATTTCATCCAAATCGGTCCACTAGTTAGAGCGTGAAAGAGTAACAAACATCCATCCATCTATCCATACTTACAAACATTCGCGTTTATAATATTTGTAGGATTCAACAAACCGTAGGTATTAGGTACAAGTAAGAGGATGATTTTACATAAAAACCAACTGACCTTTGATCGTGTTACTTGTTTTATACCAATAATCACCAATAACTGACTCATCAAAGTCAAAGTCAAAGTCAAAAATCATTTATTCAGGTATTTATAATTGATATGTACAAAATACATATGAAACAGTTGAGCTATCTACAGACCGTTGCAAGCGATCTAAAGGTAGCTCAACTGATCCAGATCAGTGGCAATCGGAAGCGTTCCCAAAACACTGGCTGCAGCCACGCTGAATGGCAATGCTGATTCGTTGTGCCAGATACTCACCAGCTCTCGGGTCACGCGTCGCTTCGACCAGACGCCCCGAAAGAATTTTAAAAACCCGGAGGGCCTCGGTAATTATTCACTTAGTAATATCCGTAGGGATGATCTTGAAACGTCTTAAATCTAGGTGAATCTAAGCGCCAGTTTCTCGCGACCATCCAGACTTTTGTTAACTCACAATTAAACAATTTATTAGTTCGACAGCCGTCACATCTCAGTTCGTAGTAGCTCTGCCTTCTGCGCTGTAGGCAGGTTCGATTCCCATCGAGAACAAACATTTGTGTGATGAACATAGATGTTAATTCTCTATTCGAGTGTTTTATTGTCATGTGTTTATTCTAAGCATGTATAATTACAAAAAAAGTATCTGAATATATTGCATTGTTGCATATTCAGTTCTTGGTATGATTGCCTTAGCATGTTATCTGTCTTGCATTCAGTTAGATTGGCACCACACTGGAGCTTCATTATTTACATTATTATTAATTTGTGAAAGGATCATACAAAAAAACGGTAGGAACCAAGCCGTAAGTTTCTTGCCGGTTCTTCTAGGCTTGGTCGCGAGGAACTGGCGCTTAGATTCACCTAGATTTAAGACGTTTCAAGATGATCCCTGCGGATATTACTGATTAAATGCACTTTGATTACTAAAATGTCACAATAATTACTTTACCTATTTACATTTTTAATTACCTAATTAACTTTAATTTCTAATTACCTAATTAAGAAGTCGATAATTAGAAATTCTTATCGTGGTTGTTAGTCTAATTACTGATAACATACCAGTAATTTAAATTATGTCTGTCATAAGTCAAAGAGGTTGTTGATATTGTTATGTTTATTGAAAACACCGGTTGTTGGCAAGTTGTAGAGAGCTCTTTCATAAAGATGATGAACAAGCATATGGCCCACCTGATATTAAGTGGTTACCATCGCCTATAACAAAGCATGCTTTGAAGGTCACGTTCTTTAAGAACGTAACCCACAATACACTGCTCTGCGTCCATGCCTCGTGTGGCTGTAATTACACCGGCACCCACACCCTTCAAACCAGAACACAGCAAGCTGCTTGGCGGTAGAAATAGGCATGGTGATAGTACTTACTCGGACGAGCCCTTCACTAAGAGCTCTACTACTACTAAATTGCTGTGTTCCCATTTGAAGGGTGTGGGTAACGGTGAAATTACAGGCACATGAGGCTTAACACCTGTATGCCTCAAGTTGATGAACGCAGAGCTGTGCATCGTAGGGCATATTTCTAACGTGACCTGCAAGGCAATGCTTTGTTATAGGTGATGGTTACCACTTAACATCAGGTAATCTTGGTTCAAACCCACACCCTTCAAACCGCAACACGCTGCGCTGCTTGGCGGCAGGAATAAGCTTGGCGGTAGTACTTCCCCAGACGAGCCCTTCACTAAGAGCTCTACTACTACTAAACCTATAATATTTTAACTGTCTTTGCTCACAAACATGTTTTTTATGCTACCATGGCCCACCTGATGTTAAGTGTAACCATCACCTATAACAAAGCATTACCGTAAGGTCACGTACGTGAGCTACAGCTACGTGCCCTACGATCGACGACGACGAGCTACGAAACTAAAAAAACTGTTATACTATGATAATCGTTAAATTAAAACCTTTCCCAAGTATAAGTACTTTATCATCTTAGGCCTTGAAGTAAATAACATGTGACTGAAGTCGATAAAATCATTAAATCGACACTTATCGATGTTTTCTATTTACGTCGAGTTCATGCAGGTTGTTAACCTAACTTAAATGCAGAATCGTTTAGAGTAGGCTCGCTTTTATACTAACGGCCAAATACTCAAACTCAAACATTCGCATTTATAATATTAGTAGGATAAATAATATTTATAAGTATGGGGTGGTCGATAACTATGACGATCGATGTGGCGCGGCGGGCGAATGTCCGCCTGCGACGCAGAGGTTGCTGGTTCGATTCCCGCCTTGGGATAAATATTTGTACGATCTGCAAATATTTATTCCAGGTGTTCTGGGTGTTTTCTATGTATAATAAAAAATATCTGTGTATGTAATGTATAGTACCCATAACACAAGCTCTGCTTAGCTTGGGGCTAGATGATGCTGTGTGGATTGTCCAACATTATTATTATTATTATTATTATTGGTCTTATACACAAGCTCAGAGTCGCACAACGAGCTATGGAGAGAGCGATGCTGGGAGTTTCACTGCGAGATACAATCAGAAATGAGGAAATCCGTAGAAGAACCAAGGTCACAGACATAGCTCTCAGAATCAGCAAGCTGAAGTGGCAGTAGGCAGGCCATATAGCTCATAGAACTGACAACCGCTGGGGAACAAAGGTTCTCGAATGGCGACCACGAACCGGAAGACGAAGCGTAGGACGTCCTCCTACCCGATGGAGTGACGACATTGTTAGGACCGCGGGAAGTCGATGGATGGAAAGGGCTCAGAATCGTTCTTCCTGGAAACGTGTGGGGGAGGCCTATGTCCAGCAGTGGACTTCTACAGGCTGATGATGATGATGAAGTCATCATTCATCATTTCCCTGCCCTTATCCCACTTTACGTGGGGTCGGCACAACAGGTTTTTTCCTTTCATTTGCCTCTATCATCCGTCATATCTGTAGTCACTCCTTTTTTACCCATATCATCTCTCACACAAACTATCCATCTTTTCTTTGGCATACCTCTACTCACATATCCATCCACATTCATATCTTCAATCAAGCTCTGCTTAGCTTGGGGCTAGATGATACTGCGTGGATTGTCCAACATTATTATTATCTTATACTCTTCTCGTTACATGACATTCTTCTCTGAAGTATAGATGATGAAGTATGGGGTAACTATCCAAATATCTAAACAAGCATTCATAATACATATAAGAATCGTCATACCTATGTTATCATTGTAGATACGATTGTAGATACACAACCACAACATACGGTTTCAGTGACGTCACAGTACTTACTGTGTGTAATGAGATAAAGGTGGGGCAGGAAACTATTGTTTATAGAACAATAGAACTTAACCTACGATGGAAAATATCTATTCTGATTCGTTTATATAGAGAATCTATTGTTATGGGTAACTTTATCTTCACGACTTTAGTCCGTAGGCACGGTAGATATCCCCTCAGATCTCTTAGTACCAAGTAGGTACCTGCTCTATTTTTTGAGAATGTCTAATAGTCAGAGGTACGTCCAAAAATGACATTTGGTACATAGTAGGTATGTACTACATACCCACATTTTGCAGTGGTTAGTCCTACTAATATTATAAATGCGAATGTTTGGATGGATGGATGGATGAATGGATGTTTGTTCCTCTTGCACGCTCTAACCAGTAGACCGATTTGGATGAAATTTGGAATAAATATAGATTGTATTATGGAATAGGACATAGGCTACTTTTTATCCCGAAAAAATAACAGGAACGGAAAAAAAACTACCACGCGGGCGAAGCTGCGAGTGGCCTCTCTATACGTGACAGGTTGCAAGCCCATAGCCGCTGCTAGAATACTAAATGGCTTCCTCACGATGTTTTCCTTGTGAAAATGGAAAAGTCATGTTTTTACCGAAGATGACAGAAAATAAAGTCCAATGCTGTTCTTATTCGGCCAGGTGCGAAGCGTCAATGTCATTCCCTACTTCAGCACCAGACAGGCAGAATAGACAAAGATTAAACAAATAAAATAGGATTCGTTTTCTGTCATCTTTGGAAGCAACATTGTATTTTCATTTTAATTGTTTTTCTAGTGTTATTTTAAGTTCTGATGGGTAATTTTGGTGGTATTTTAACCATCATTACTTGAGGTCTTAGCACAAGTGTGAACAATTGAAATGAAAGTGTTATGAGGCATCCTGATTTGAACGAAAATGTTTCCCTTTGGTTTTGAAGAAAAACGCCATCTTTTTCTTCAAAACCGATGACGGCTGACTTTACTTTTTTTACCGACTCGACTTGACTAAAAAGAATTTATTCAACCCACTTGACATTGGCAAAATTGTCCGCAAGACGGATAGATGCCACAAAAAAAAAACCTAAATTTGAGACGAGAATGACTCTAATGCGGAAATTGAACCCGTTATCCGTCCGATGGAGGTCATCTATATCTGGGATTGTCAAACTCCAATAGCCATGTTTATTACAAATTCGTGTGTCGCAATAATCGATTTGCAAAGTAATTTAACCCTTAGATGCATATTCAATTAATATTTCTAAATCTAAAAGTATATCAGTATAATACACAACATCTAGCCCCAGACTAAGCTATGCCTAGTTTGGGACTAGAAGATGTTGTGTAATGTAATAAAACCGGTCAAGTGCGAATCGGACTCGCGAACGAAGGGTTCCGTACCTTTATCTCCATATAAAACAACAGCAAAAAATCACGTTTGTTGCACGAGAGCCCCTTAAAATATTCATTTTAAACTGTGTTTTTTAGTATTTGTTATTATAGCGGCAACAGGAATACATCATCTGTAAAAATTTCAACTCTCTAACTATCACGCTTCATGGGATACAGCCTGGTGACAGACAGACAGCGGAGTCTTAGTGATAGGGTCCCGTTTTACCCTTTGGGTACGGAATCCTAAAAATGTCCTCCAATATTTATTTATAAATACCTATACGTGTACCTATAGCTAGAACCATGTGTATCTAGTACAATTTTTATTTTATCTTCTCTTTAAGACTGTCTTCCGCGTTTTCTCTTACTACTTGTTTTTATTGGTATTTGATATGTAACTAGGTTAAGAAACGTCCAAATCAATTCATTTAAAAAGTTAAATAAATTTGTAATCCCGGGTTCAAAGGTTAGGTAATTATAGACAATTTATAGTTTACTAGCTAATCGCACGCGACTTTGCGCGAAGTTATTTTCATACAAACTTCAATCCTGTTACAAATACAAATTTGTAACAGGATCATACAAAAAAACGGTAGGAACCAAGCCGTAAGTTTCTTGCCGATTTTTCTAGGCTTGGTCGCGAGGAACTGGCGCTTAGATTCACCTAGATTTAAGACGTTTCAAGATGATCCCTGCGGATATTACTGAATAAATGCTTATTGACTTTGACTTTGAATCCCCGTTATACCCGTTTAGCGGTTGAATTTTGGGAATAACAAGATGAATACACCCTAAAAATGGCTACCTACTTTCGATATATAATAATAATAATTATGCTGGACAGTCCACACAGCATCATCTAGCCCCAAGCTAAGCAGAGCTTGTGTTATGGGTACTAGATGACTGATATACTTAATACAATACATTACATACATACATATTTTTTATTATACATAGAAAATACCCAGAACACCCGGAATAAATATTTGCAGATCGTACAAACATTTATACCAAGGCGGGAATCGAACCCGCAACCTCCTGCGTCGCAGGTGGACATTCGCCCGCCGCGCCACATCGGTCGTCAACGATGTTTTCCTTCACCGTTTGTGAGCACTGGCATTTAACAATCAGAATATATTACCTGGTAGGTACCTACTTGAATTGCCTACCTCTACCTACTTACTTTCATACCTACCTACGTACAGTCAGCTGCACTAGAATGTATACAATTCGTAACTTTCAAAACGGTAGTAAAACCACAAAAATCGTGAAAAAAGCTGATAAGCACTTATTTTTTGAGTTTTTGCCCTATAAATTTTAGCCTAAACGCTGTAAAACCATTCTATAAGTTATGAATTGTATACATTCTAGTGCAGGCAACTGTACCTACTATTTATAATTACTTATGATGTATTTCGAACTTTGTACCTGTTGTGAAGTTAACTTTGTTTACAATTCACATTCGTTTTAATGACCTTAAGAACCAGAGAATTTAAAGAGACGCACTTACATTCAAACTTGCGACTATAAGTATCGATGCACCGCATAAGCTTCAAAAAAATAAACGCGGAAGTTTATATGTATGGATGGATGTCTGTTACTCTTTCTCGCAAAAACTACTAAATGGATTTGAATGAAACTTTACAATAATATAGCTTATCATCAAAATAACTCATAGCCTATCTATACTAATATTATAAAGTTGAAAGATTTGATTGTTTGTTTGGATTGAATAGGCTCCGAAAGTACTGGGCCGTTTGAAATATTCTTTCACCGTTGGGAAGCTACACTATCCCCGGGTGACATAGGCTATATTATATTTTCAAAATAATTAGAGATCCTTCCTAAAACCCGTGCGAAGCCGGGACGGACCGCTAGTAATTCAAAGATATTGTGTGAATATAACGATAAATGTCAAGTAAGTCGTAGTAGCAGACGAAGTCGCGGGCAAAAGCTAGTTATCTATAAAAATCGGCAGATATTTGACATAGACGCCATATATCTCTAAACGAATTAAAGCTATACTATGAGAACCAGATAACTGATTGGAAACCGTTATTTTTTCAGGAAGGTATGAGAACACCCCGACGTAAAGCAAAGGTTTACGGTCATCACCTAAGTTTGGCATCAAATGTCTGTCATACCTTGGTAGGAGTAAAACCAGTGCAAAAACTAAAGCTACTTACTACCAATTAAGCTGTGAGGGGTTATCCTTAGTAACGTTTGTTATCGCTCACCTAAATTGAGACCAAAAATAATGAATGACTAATCATAACTATTCGGAAATACCTATCCACCTATAGAAGGAAATAACGATATCCGCCCCACCCAATGGACAAACGATGTTGTTAAATTCTCCAGGATTCAGCGAAGGCTCAATATCCTTGTTTCTAAAACTGAGGAAGACTGGAGGGACAAATACATACTAATATCCAGAATTGGATTTCTTCAGGATGGTGCTGATGAGGATAAAGATATAGGTAATACTGCAAAAAGGTGAAGGTATAAGTAGAATAGACAGTTTTTTGTCGAGACTGTCCTATTTCATCGTTTACTTTAATTAACACTTACAGTTTAGATGTCTATGAGTCTGTGATCCACTGAGATAATAGTTGATACATAATTAAGGCAATGGGTAGAGTAAGCTAGGAAATTATGCCAAGCGCGAACTCTCGTCCGCACGTCGCGTCGGGTCTTTCTCTACAGTATCACTTAGGTTGGCTGGTAAAAAATGCTTTTGGTTTCTACTCTAATTTGTGAAATAAATACATTAAATTCTCTCTTCGAAATTCCCAATGGTGGGCCCAAAATTTTCCTTCCGTACCTATGGTAAAACCACCAAAAAGGTAGGTCTTTTTGGTGGTTTTACCATAGGTACCTTTCCAACGCAATAGTTATGTTTATCTGACCGACTATTAGGCCATTTTATCGATTTCCATAAAAACCCGCAACATTCTGGTTTCCGCAACTATCGATAACAAAGCCGCAGGCACATCACTAGCAACCAGTTTTAAGGGCCTACCTAAAGTAGGTAACCTGTAATAAGGCCCGTTATAAGCCACAAAGGGCAAAAAATCTGTCTACTCCCTCGCTATACTGGCCCTTCGCCATTGTTCAAATAAAAATAAATTGTGATGCCACCGAGCGAGCGAGTCTCGGTTCTCAACAGATGTTTTTTATCGCCATTTTTTTTTGTGACAGGTAGGTACGAACAGCTGATTTTTGTTTAGACGTGGCATTTTCGCGGAGAAACTGCTGTTTAGTAGGTAGGGCGGTAGTTATGCAAAAGGTATTTACGCAATCAAAAAAAAAAGGTAGCGTTTCTCGATTTATACCGTTCGAAATAAAAAGTCACTTTTAAACAACTCGCACGCGCAGACTGGAGTTCAACATAAGTTAATCGAGTTATACATAACTGAACCCGTCAATTAACTTTCTAATTTACAGGATATGAACAGAACATGAATAATACAGTGCACACGTTTTGTAACGCACTAAAAATCAAGCATATTGTTGGTAGCACTCACCTCTTTAGCAAACGTTCTGTCGTCACTCCAAAAGAAATCACCTGGGCTATAATATCACACTGCGATATACGTTTCTTTTTCTCTTAAAATGCATTATTACACTCCAACAATATGTCCGGACGCTAAAAGCAGTCCAAAATTGAGATTTCAAAAGGTTTTTTTCGTCGCGAATCAGCGAGCGTCTAGATTTCGCTCGCTTCAACCACACACTGAGAAGTCAGCTGTGTTCACTTTGTTCTCATTGGTAAATCGATTGTCATCTGTATATCACACATGCAGCTTTACGTCTTTCTCCTTCACTATTCCGGCTTTCTCGCTCTTAGTTTAATGACCTTGATTAGGTTTTTCATCAACATCTTTGAATATTTCGACCTATGTGAGCTACCAGTATCAGTTTTGTGATCATAGTTTTGATATTGATACAGTTTTCTATCCAAAAATGATGAAGAAGTCCTTGATTGCATCTTCTAGGAAACAAAGCAGTGTCAACAAGTATGCATGTGTTTGTGAGGGAACAAAGAAAACAGATCATATTGACACACAAAAGAGTAACTGTGATTGGTTGAATTTCAGCTGTTTTTGACATGACGTTACGTTTTGTTATTATTTGAGCAAGACATCGCTAGATGGCGTAACTATCTCTCCAACGATAGTAAATTAGCTTCACTTTTAGAACTTTTACTGCTTCAATAATTTAGGTCTCATTTAGTTACAACAATAATGTTTTCAAAAATTAAATCTATACTGAATTCCAGGTATATTATGTTGGAAAAAGTTTCTATTTTGACTCATTTCGGATATGGTAAGCACGTCGCTTGACCGTCAACGCCCCGTAGTCATAGCAACAAAGTTTTGTGTATACTATAACCCGACCAAAACAAAAACCTCCAAATTATGTCACACTGCAAATGAGCTATAGACTTTTTAAATAGCTTACTATTTCAGTTTCGAATGTCAAAATAACTTGTTTGGTCGAAGTTTTTGTAACAAAACAAACTTGAAAAGTAGGAAACTAAATAAAAAATGGATGCAGCAGATCTATTAGCCCGTGAAGATGAATTTAAAAGGCTGAATAAACAATTGGAGAAGAAAACCGAGAGCTTGATGCGAGAAATCGAACATGTAATGGTAAGTTATTTCTGTAATATATACCTACGATAGCTGCTATATGCTTATTCTATTGTAATATTATAAGCATTCGAGATCTCTTTTAGAGCCGTCTTATGCTAAGAGCCCTTGGGCCCTGTTAGAATATAAAAAAGTTGGATAAAAATATAAGTAGGTAGCATTTTGAAAAAAAATCAGCTATATTCTTATATTTATCATAGTTAATTGCTACAAATCATATTAGTTTTGAAATAAACTTTGTTATTTCTTTGTGGCAAAAAAGTTAAAATGTAATAACTTAAGTATGTAGGGTACCTAACTTTATTGTCAATTTACATCTACTGAAATAAAATAATGTATCTATATTGCATGTACCTATATACCTATCTTTGAGGTTCCCGTGACAATAGGGGCCCTGGTTATGAGCCCCGTGTGTACTTATGGTATGGTAGACGTAGACGGTACTGCCTGTATTAGTACTTAGATCTTACTCTTGTTTATTATAATTATTTAATCAATTTCAAGTATATGGGAATCGAACCCTCAGCCTACAGCACAGAAGGCAGAGCTACTACTAACTGAGCTCAGTCTATTAATTTATTTATCTAGCCGAGGGCCAGGCAAAGCAAAAGTAAAACTGACAATACTTAAACATTTCAGCAAAAACAAGATTTCTTCTCCGCATTCTCACCATCACTGAGTCCAAGTCACCAGAAAATAAAAAAACACTGTTGCACACCCCCATCCTCAGATCCAGTTACTCCGGTGAGGAAACCGATCCGGAAGAAAAGTTTGAATTCAGAGATACCAACCAAGTTGAATTCCGAATTTGAAATTCAAACGCAAGACCGAGAGAAAACACAAAATGCTGATAAATTGAGGGTAGTCTGTGAATGCTGCCCGAGAACAGAGAAAAATAACGATAAAGAGTTTCTATATGCATTTGTGTCAGTAAATATTAAGGATGAAGTCTTACCACCATCGTTTTCTAAGGGTAAGTTTTTTTACAAGCTGATGGAACTAGTAAATGGCCCACCTGATGCTAAGTGGTTACCATGGCATATAACAAAGTATTACTTCATGGGGCACATTCCTAACGCTCGTTAGGAACGTGCCTTACGTATGATGCACTGCCCAGCATCCATCAACCTGAGGCATGTTTGTTCTGTGTCTGGGTGCTATATTGTATTCTAACTATGTACCTATTTGAAAATGTAATGAAATTACTTCACGATTTCAATGCATTTCAGGCACGGTAGATATCCCCTCAGATCTCTTAGTACCAAGTACCTACTCTAGATTCTTTGAGGATGTCTAATGGGAGTAGTCAAAGGAACGTCCAAATATTTGGTACATTCCCACACTGTTTGAGAGCGCTGACATTGCGCACATACATTTTTCGCAAAAATCTATTGGGGCACAGCCGGCTTTGAACCCACGACCTTAAAATCAGAAGGCGTGGTCACTCCCACTATATAATAATAATTATTTTTAATCTAATCTGACGACCGATGTGGCGCGGCGGGCGAATGTCCCGCCTTGGGATAAATGTTTGTACGATCTGCAAATATTTATTCCGGGTGTTCTGGGTGTTTTCTATGTATAATAAAAATATCTATATATGTAATCTAAAACCAAATTCATTAATTTTCAAAATTGCAATAATAAAAATACTATTAATATTAAGCTGACATGTCGTAATGAATTTATAGAAAATTTAAATGAAATAAAATTTTTAGGTTTAATATTAGACAAAAACTGTAATTGGAAATCACATATTGACTTCACATGCAAAAAACTAAATCGTTTTATTTTTGTAATAAAAAGATTGCGCCAAACATCAGGTCAAAAAACAGCTCTGACTGCATACCATGGTTATGTTGCCTCAGTGTTGAGGTATGGTTTGTTACTTTGCATTCATTGTACAAAAAAAGTGCATTAGAGCAGCGTGTGGTGCTGGTCCACTTGACTCATGCAAGCCATTATTTATAAAATTAAAATTGCTTACGTTGCCTAGTCTATATATATTTCAGGTATGTTGTTTCATTATTGAGCACAGCAAATACTTTGACAAATGTGAGGATAAAGTGAATTCAAAAATAAAATTAAGGGACCCTACAAGATTGTTAATTCCGGTTCGAAAAACTGCCCTAAGCCATAAAAATAGTTATATAATGTGTATAAAAATTTATAATAGAATACCTAAGTCAATAAGAGAATTACCATATAAGAAATTTAAAACAAAGTTGTTTAATTGGCTAGTCGATAAATGTTTTTATAGAGTCACAGATCTGCTCAGCTAACACTCAGATTAAAATGTATATAATTATTGAAATGTTTAACTAATTACTTTAATAATGTACTTATAAGTAGATATTTAGTTTTTGCATGCTGGGCTTCCTAGCGAAATGTGTGGGTCAAATAATCTAGATAAATATGTTCTCCATGTACCACATTTCCAGCAAATAAATAAATTTCATTTCATTTCATTTCATTTCATTTCATTTCATTTCATTTCATTTCAATGTATTGTATTAAGTATATCAGTCATCTAGTACCCATAACACAAGCTCTGCTTAGCTTGGGGCTAGATGATGCTGTGTGGATTGTCCAGCATTATAATAATAATAATAAATGCAATGGTGATGCTAATCCACCTGAAGTGAATGTGTTACTTTATTTGTTTCTTTTCAGATAGAGTTTCAATTGAAAGTGTATGCAAGTTTCTATCATCGAAAATCAAGTTGATGCAAGAACAGATTGATAAACTGCAAAGTGTTATAGAAAGAAAGGCAAGTCCAATCATCTGCCTACCACCTACCTGGATAACCGATATAGCACCGGTGGCTTAGTATTCTATCAGTCATCTGGTTCCCATAGTACAAGCTTTGCTTAGTTTGGGGCTAGATAGCGCTGTGGGAAGTTCATCAATTATTTTTTTTATTTTTGCAGGCGTCTCAATGCGAAGGGCATTTGACTCAATTAGCTGAGTTTGAAAGTGAAAGACTGACACTACTCAACCGCTCAAACAATATCAAATCTAGCTCAGCCGATATGCGAGCGAAGTACATAGCTCTACAAAAACGATTTGAGGTAAATATATTTATGCTAATTTCGTAATTTACACTAATTATAACAATCTTTTTCCTGACTGACTGACATACAACGCACAGCCTAAACCACTGCTCGTAGAGACGACACATTTACAGGGTATATTAGTTTTATTGCGTAGGGGTGTACTAAAAAGAAATTCCCAAAATTCAACCCCTAAACAGGTACAGCGTTTATAATTTTTAGTAGTAGTAGAGCTTTTAGTGAAGGGCTCGTCCGGGGCAGTACTAGCACCATGCCTATTCCTGCCGCCAAGCAGCGCAGCGTGTTCCGGTTTGAAGGGTGTGGGTGCCGGTGTAATTACAGGCACATGAGGCTTAGCACCTGTATGCCTCAGGCAGATCGTGACCTGCAAGGTAATGCTTTGTTATAGGTGATGGTAACCATTTAACATCAGGTCGAACCCACAACCTACAGCACAGAGGACAGAGCTGACTGAGTTGTGAGGCCAGATTGCCTTTAAGGTTAAACAAGTCGGTAGGTACTATGTCCATACAAAGGCTGTAAGTATTTAGTACTAAATCTTTCGACGCTTGTAACTTTCAAGGTAATCTGATTTTACTGTAGCATATAGGGTAACGAGCCTAGATAACGGCAAGATAATTCAGTATCAAACTTAACTTCGGACGCACGTTAATAAATAGAAGACATTGGACATGGACATAGTACCGACTTGTTTAACCTTAACTTTCTGACTCTGAGACCTATGTCTGTGATCTTGGTTCTTCTATGGATTTTCTTATCTTTGATTCTATCTTGTAGTGAAATTTTATTTACAGGATAAAGAGAAACAATACAAGGAACTACGTAGTGAGTCAGATAAGTTAAGTGCTGAGCTGAAGAGAGCAACCACACGGCACTCAGCGGCTGAAGCTCGGGCCGCCTTGCACGAGCAAACAGTAGAAACCCTTCGACATCAGGTGGAGACTTGTAAGAGATCTGAAAAGGTATGTGTTGTATGTCACCAACAATAACTTAAAAGAGGGTCTAGACACTGTAAAGGTATTTTGCTTATAAATAATTTTTCATGTTTTATTGAAAATCTTTCACCAAGTTACTTTTTTCTCGGGTCTTTTAGTAAAGCACTGATAGTCTATTAGGTTTGACCCAGCCTTCTGATTCTACGGTCGTGGGTTCGAATCCAGTCGTGTACTAATGGATTTTGCATTTTTTATGTTACTTGTTGCTGAAACATGCAGAAGCAGAGAAGAACCACTTAACATCAGGTGGGCCACCTGATGTCAAGTGGTTACCATTACCTATGACAAAGCATTGCCTGGTCACGCTAATTATAAACGTACTCTTACGATACACTGCGTCCATCAACCTGAGGCAAACAGCCTGAGGTGTTAAGCCTCGTGTCTTTAATTCATGTGCGCAACGCTCTCAAACGGTGAAGGAAAACATCGTAAGGCAACCAGTTAGTATTCTAGCTGCGGCGATAGGCTTGCAACCTGTCACGTATGAAATACCAACCTGCATAATGTGGATATGTGCCAATGTTATATTTGAACTTACATCTGACTACCTTCCTGAGACATTCTCAATGAATCTTGAGTTGGTGCACTTTGTAGGTCCGAAGATATCTAAGGGGATATCTACCGTGCATTATTAAAATATGATGCAGTTTCTTTTATTTTACATCTTAAAGTAAATACATATAATATGATTGGTGTTTCAGGAAGTACGCGACGCCTCCCGCAGTGTGTCAGTGACTCATCAGAGCGCCATCTCTCGGCTGGAGTCGCAAACTAAAGCGCTCGCAGCGCACATCGACAAGCAAGCGGCGCTCATCGACAACTTGCGGAAACAGAACCTACTTCTGGCAACAGATGGCGCTGTTAAGTGCTTAGAGCGGGATTACTGCAATTTCTTGAATCAGGATTTGTAGAAACTGTGGACCTCTGCCTACCCTATTCTGAATCCTCAATTTCTTGTAATAGTTTTATTACTAGTTCTCTGTAGGTACAGTAGACCTCGCAATCACATTTATTTTAGTAGTGACGACCGATGTGGCGCGGCGGGCGATTGTCCGCCTGCGACGGAGGAGGTTACGGGTTCGATTCCCGCCTTGGGATAAATGTTTGTACGATCTGCAAATATTTATTCCGGGTGTTCTGGGTATTTTCTATGTATTATAAAAAATATCTAGGTATGTATGTAATATATTGTATTAAGTATATCAGTCATCTAAGTACCCATAACACAAGCTCTGCTTAGCTTGGGGCTAGATGATACTGAGTGGATTGTCCAGCATTATTTATTTTATTTATTATTTATTATTCTTATCAGGTTTTCATCAAATTTTTATGAGAATAAACTTAAATTTACTACCTTTCAAATAAAAACAGAACCATCAAAATCAGATCTCATAAGACCCCTTCGTATATACTTCCAAAATCTCCTGATCCGAAATGCCTATAATTTGAAACTTGAAAATACTATTGAGAAGTGAGCTCTTATTTTGTTTCGGCAATTAGTGACATTATTTACTAGGTGACATGGATGTAATTAAGTTGAACTTAAAACTGTTTATAATTTTTTTCTCACTTCGTTCGTAAACAAATGTAGCTGTCTAAGTATATTCACGCGGACAGGTTTAAGCTATGATTTTGTATGTGACCTTCATCTAGAGGTATCATTGATCGAAGCCATTAAACTACTTAATCTAAGGATAAATTAAGCAATTTGTATTATTATATTAATAAAAAGTTAAAACTTCAATGTATTTGTGAATTATTTATTAAATTGTAAAAAACATACTTTATTAGGGTTCCGTACCCAAAGGGTAAAACGGGACCCTATTGCTAAAACTCCGCTGTCTATCTGTCCGTCTGTCATCAGGCTGTATCTCATGAACTGAGGTAGTTATAGAGTTGAGATTTTCACAGATGATGTATTTCTGTTGCCGCTATAACAACAAATACTAAAAACAATAAAATAAATATCAAAGGGGGCTCTCATACAACAAACGTGATTTTTTGCCGTTTTCATTATATATACCTAGATAATGGTTCGGAACCCGTCGTGTGCAAGTCGGACTCGCACTCGCACGTAACCACTTAACATGAGGTGGGCCATGCTTGTTCCTTAAGCTATCACATAAAATAAAAAAAAAGTTTTATGAAAGGCTACATTATAATTAAAAAGATCCTAAGCATATTTTTCGTTAGTATATATGCCTATATCGTAACTAAGTCCACGCCCTCTTTCGGATTTGAGTCGAAAGTTAACAAACGTACTGCCGACCCCGCCGGCGGTTATGTTGATCGAGGCTTGGGAGTGGTAGGTGTCTAAGGCCTGTATTCCCTGAAAATAAAAAAAAACTGGTCAGATATATTTCAAAGTTAAATTTATAAGTAACTAGAGGCCAACTCGCAGCTTCGCCCGCGTGGCAGTTTTTTCCCGTTCCCGTTATTTTTTCGGGATAAAAAGTAGCCTATGTCCTATTCCAGATTACAATCTATATTTATTCCAAATTTCATCCAAATCGGCCCGCTGGTTAGAGCGTGAAAGAATTTTGTCTGCTTGTTATCTTGTGCAAAATAGAGATATCTCTTTATATCTTCCTGTGCTAACATGCCAGTGCCAAAAATCTATCTCATTCTGTCAAATGAAGACTTACCTAATGCTAATGTTTAGCTTATATGTGGGTCTTTTATATAATTTCTAAAATGTTCATCAATAGAAAAAGTATCTCGTATCAAGCGCGACATATCTCGCGTTGCACATCTTAGCCCGGCTGATAACTGATAGGAGAGAATACTTATATACCTAGGTATTTTTGTTGTCAATACATAGAATACAATATACGTAATCAGGTTAGTTATCATTGTTTTGATAAGAGAAATGAACTCAGTAACCCCCAACTTCCTAGAATGTTCACTCGCGGTAATTTAGGTACGAAATCGCAGTAAACAAGATGTCTTTTATCATTTTTATGTGTCCACCAATCTATATCTATACCAATTATAAGAATCTTTGTCTTATGGGTGTACTAAGAAAATTCCCAAAATTCAACCCCTAAACGGGTACATCGGGCGTTAAAGTTTGTATAAAAATAACTTCACGCATCGAAGTCGCGCGCGTGTTTTATAATAAGAACTAAGACAAAAAAGTTCACGACATTTATTTCCAGGCACGGTAGATATCCCCTCGGATGTCATAGTACCAAGTACTTAACTAGGGATATGATTAACACACCTTTAGTATAAATAAATATTTGTTGTCATTTTTATACAGCATCATCTAGATATAACTTTTTAAACTATCATGGTTTTGATCAATATTTAAAAAATATCGGGAAACAATCAAACTCAAAAATCATGGTAAATATTATCCCGTTTCTATCCAAAATATAGCATCATCTAGCCCTAAACTAAGCATAGCTTGTACTATGTGAACCAGATGACCGATAGAATACTTATGCGCATCTTTTTTGGTAAATACATGCTTAGAATACAATAACACCCAGACATAGAACAAAAATCTATGTTTATCACATAAATGTTTGTCCCCGGTTGGGATCGAACTCACAGCCTTACAGCACAAAAGTCAGAGCTACTACTTACTGAGCTGTGACGGCTGTCAATAGCAAATAACAAATGAGGTTTAATTCTTTGCTAATGTTTATCTATAAAATAAAAAACCGGCCAAGTGCGAGTCGGACTTGCGCACGAAGGGTTCCGTACCATTATCTATAATAAAAACGGCACAAAAATCATGTTTGTTGTATGAGAGCTCCCTTAAATATTTATTTTATTCTGTTTTTTAGTATTTGTTATAGCGCGATAGCGGCAACAGAAATACCTACATCATCTGTGAAAATTTCAACTAACTATCACGGTTCATGACTAACTGTGACGTTTTACCCTTTGTGTACGGAACCCTAAAAACTGATGTTGAGTGGTATTTATTCAAACCTCTCACCTGTATAACACTGTTCTGTTGATCAGGTAGCTGATAAAAGTAATACTTCACTCTCTTCATGAACGGTATAGCGTTGTATACCACTAACTCGTGATGCGCCAAATTAACTCTATTCGCCACATTCCCAACCACCAAATGTGTAGAATCTACACTTAACACAGTCACTAGTAAAGTAAGAACTAAAATTTGTAAAACCTTCATGTTGTACTACGAATTATTTATTTTTTCAATGTAAGAACCTGTCCGCGAAGACTTTATAAGATGAAATGAGAAATAAGTTTACTATATAAGTTATAAGGTCATGTTATCGTAAGGTTACTGGTCAGTATGTTGATTTTAGGGTTCCGCAAACGTAATCCTTGAATTTTACGTCAAACAGTCACATAGACAGGTACCTATAGTTGGTGACAAACAAGCTGTTATCTGACGTATCACGTGGGTAAGCTGCGTAGAACGCATTTCTTATATTAATTTTCGTACTACGCAACTCACGTGGTGCGTCTGTAAGCGGACAACTTGTTTGTCACTAACTCTATACTTGCAGTCTGTATTATCTGTTTATGAAATTGTTTTAATTATTAGAGCTTTGAAATAATAAGATCTTTGTCTTGATTAACTGACATATACATAGTCTAGTTTTTTTCATCATACGATGCAGCTTTTAAATCGTTTTTCCATCTTTTCCATCATAGTTTGTTAGACAACATAATCAATTGTAAGTTTTTTTTAATACCTCTGAAACATACGTTCTAGGTAAATTTTGCTGCCTGTATTGCAAAGCACGTAAAGCACAGTTTGTGTTTTGTGGGTATGTTTGTTCTCGTGGAGATTTAATCTACTACCACAGCACAGAAGGCTAATAAACAAACAAATATGACAGATTTGTAACAAATCTGTCATATTTGACAAATGCAACAGTAGTTTGTTAGCAACAGTTCAACCCACTTGACATTGGCATAATTGTTCGCAAGATGAACAGATGCCACACAAAAAAATATATATAAGTATAAGTATACACAATCAGGGGGCAGGTATTTTGTAAATCCGTAAGAAGGAACACAAGATATTCTTATGCGACACACACTTGGCAATATTTATCCTTGTGATGATGTCATGCTGTATCGTGTAGAATGAGTAAACTAGGATCTTACTCGCAAACTACGCAATGATTCATTCAGTTAGTCCAAGATCGATAAAAGTAGGTAGGTAGGTACCTAGGTACTAACAGGTTTAACAAGAGTTGCAAATACCTAGGTAATTACTATGACACCCATATTCGATATTGTTGACTGGACTGTATTTTGTTGTTTGTACCAAGGAACAAGAAAAAAATCGGCCAAGTGAGAGTCTATGATAAAAACAGTAAAAATATCACGTTTGTTGTATGAGAGCCCCTTTTGTTTTATAGTATTTGTTTGCAGTCACAACATCTATGAAATTTGCCCGGTGACACACGGACAGGAAGACAGACAGACAGCGGAGTCATAATAGGCTCCCGTTTCACTCATTGTATAGGTACGGAACCCTAAAAAAACACATACCTCATCTTGAGCCAGGCTTATGTTTTTTTATTTTTTGTTAGACTATTTTTATCATAAAATAATTGAAATAAAATAAATCCTTTGTAGCTATAGGTACCTACCTATATATTACTGGAAAGTCAACTTCTTCTAAAGCTCTCTTCTTCGGTAAAGCTAATTTTATTAATTCCTTTCCACCGCTGCACCTCTTTAGGTGTTGAATTTCTGAAATTCCTCTCTCATTATACAAAGACACATTTCCCCTTAAAATTTCAAATCTCTACGACCAATTGTTAGGCTGTGCGGCGTCGATATATCAGTCAGTCAAGACAAAGATTCTTATAATTGGTATATATGATATAAATGTACGTTCTTATTTATAAAAAAATATTCCCATCTCTTATCAATGGGTAATGACAAACAGGGACAGGATATATATGTATATAACTTTAATAGTAGACAGTAACGCTAGTAGAGAGGTAGAATTATTTGTGAAAAGCTCGCTCGGGGAAGTACTACCACCGTACCTATTTCTACCGCCAAGCAGTGATGAGCGCATTGCTGCAGAGCGCGCATAATACGCTACTTGACTTTTACCTTAGTACCTACCTAACAATTATTATTTTGTAAACAGTAGGAACCAAGTAGCTGTGTTTCTTGCCTGTTCTTTCGGGCTTTTCGCAAGGAACTGGCACTTAGATCCACCTAGTTATAAGAATAATCTATCACTTTGATTCCATGAAATAAATGCTTTTTAACTATGACTTTTTTTAAGATGAAACTTTTTCCAATAAACCGTATTCCCATTACTTCTTCTCCCATCAAAATACAGAATGACACTGTCAAAAACAGAATACCATCTTTTATCAAAATATTTGCAAATTGTTAATTGTATTTATAACAAGTTTTACTAGAGTTTATATAAACAAGTGTGTTTGAAAATGGTTGGATTTTTATTTAAGTTTTTATGGTGAGTGGTATGCAATATCCCGAAGACACACATTCCTTATTAAAGTTCACTCGGACATTGCTGTCTTAGAGAAACCCGATTTCCTACCATACGTAGTCCTTACCATTATCACTTAGATTTGTTATGTTGACCCGGCTAGATACACGACGCGAACTATATCTAAAAATCATTTTATAGTGATTTCAGATTTCACTGAATGCTTATTGAATTTAATATTAAGATTTGAATATTTTATTTAGATCATCCATGTTGATGACTACCACACAGCCGCAGGTGGGTCAGCAATTATCATCGTTATTATTTTATCGATGTACCTATTTACATTTCAGCATATTTTATGTAGCGGTGGTAGTAAATACTCGAACTTTAAACAGTAACTCTGAGAAGAATGGTAATTTCGGTGATATATTCAGCTTTTTAAGCAGAAATGATCCTGCAGAACAAAAATACAAAGATAAAAGAGAAGTTAAACCAACGCACAATGAAATGGAAAAAATTCTAGCAAGCGTTACAGAAAAAGTTAACCAGTTGAAGGAAACGTATGGAGAGGATAAATATAAAACATTTATACCAAAGCTAGACAAGATTATATACGAATACAGCACACAAAAGGCTAAAACTAAGAAGACTACTTTCGCAACGACGACAATGACAGAAGACGTTGATTTCCTAGGTACCGAGCAGATTGAAAAGCTGCTGAATGATATAAAAGCTAGAGCAATACAGATGGTAGCGGAACAAAACCCATCGGTGACAGATATTATAGCAAACACAGTCACCGAAGCTACGTTTGAAGCAGACCCAATACTTACACATTTAGAAATGAGTAGTCCAGGATACGCGTTGACTACGTTTGTATGTCTTAATAATATTGAAAATATGAATATAGCGAACAAAAGAACAGCAAATGACTCTAATATTATCCTGATTTCTAACAAGGATAGCAAACACAATATGTCAGCGCGATCTGTTAAAGAAGACGCGTATACTTTAGCTCAAAATATGGAAGATATGCTGCAGAAAGAATTAAAAAGCATCTATAAGAAAGTAAAAAACAAGGTGTCTAAAGATTTCCATAAAGAAGTGAAACAAGCGAAGTCGACTCTTAAATGCGAGTCTTCGAAAATTATTCATAAAGTCACAAATAAAGGAAAGACTTTACATTCAACTACTAAATACTCGTCTGCTTCTAGACATAATCGTGGTTATAAAACTACGAAAGCAATGGAAAAGTTCACAAATCAGCATGAAGTTACTACGCCTACTTCTACTGTAGATGACTTCGCAATGCTTACACTGTACGAACAGATATTAACTAAGACTCATGAAGATAATGTCATGAAGATGTTGATGACAAACAAGAAAAGGAAAATTGACAAAACCATAAGACTTTCAAAACGTAATCCAGAAACCTTAACAGATTTGACTCTCAAAAAAGATATAAAAAGAATAAATGACGATGGAGAAACTATACCAGATACGGATTATAATAATGATATCGTAATTTCCGAAACACCTAGTGATTACTCATTAGATTTGGATACTGATCATTCAACTGCTGAATCTTTCGTATCCACTCACACAACTGAAGCAGCGCCATTTGAAGACACAAGCTTCGAAGGGCTAACCGATAAAATTTCATACAAAGATTACGTTAACGGATATAAAAATTATCTAAACTTTCAAAAGGATCAGGCAAACCAAAACTTCTCTGCTCTTGTAAAATACCAAGCACACAGACACCATAAGGTCGACGATATAGGAAAGTTTATACTGAGCAAAATTCCACAAATACCTCAAAGAAGAAAAAGACACTTTTTTGATGACTCCGATATGGATGAGCAAGATGTAGCCACCAAAAGTGATGACTCCTGGTTCAAGAAACATTTTTACATGTTTATTGATAACGGACCACCAAAGAAATATCATACTTCAGAGACAGTGGAGTTTAAGGATGTGACTGAATCAAGCAGAGATGGGCATCTAGCAGACAATATGCAGAGGCCAGAGTTAAAGTTAATTAGTCCTGGACTTGAAAGTGCAAGTGATGGTAACACAGAAGAAATGCAGACAGCTGATATCAATTTAGATGAACTGTCTGAAGTTTTAGAAGATTCGAAGATCGCTGCAACTCGTGTTCCAGAACTGAATAGTAAGTTTAAATTTACTTGTAATGTTATTTTTATATGTATTTTTACTATAGTATAGGCAACTGATATCTTTGTTATTTCAGAAGTAAATCCAGAAAAAGTTGAAAGTGTTGGATTTCAAGTATATGCGCCAAATATTTTAACCAAATTTTTCGAAAAAGTTAATAGGTCTCCCGTAAAAGCTAACCAAATAAACAATGCAAATACTTTGAAATATGATGATGATGAAGATAATAGTTTTTTGTTTAACAGTGACTTAGATAGGTTTAGAAGAAATGCCAAAAAACAAATAAAAGCTACTGAAAAAGTAGTAAACAAGAATCTAGCACAGACAACCATATTAGACAAGCAAGGTAGTGACAAACTTGATAAAACTAAAACCAATGAAAAAGTTGGTTGTGTGAGTATAGTTTCACAACCAACTGCAATAGTGAATCTTCATAAAACTAAAGTTAAAGGTGGTAAAATAAAAAATCTTTTAAGTAAACTACACTTTTACAAACGAAACAAAAATAGCAAGAAAGAAAAGCGACACTGCACAAGAGTGCAACGCTTTAATCCAATTAAAAAACTTAGAAATATGTTCATGCCAAAACAGAATAGTAGAGTTATGGCATCTAGCAACAACGAAGCAGATGACTACAATATGCTTACATCTCACATAGATACTTTCAAACCAGTAAAATACAATCAGATACCAAGTGTAAATGAACTAAGAAATCAAATACCGAACATAACTGGGAATATTGCTACGAATAACGCCTTACCTGAGAAGTATTTCGCTGCTCAGCAAGATAGTGAATTGGTAAAAGATGATACTACAAAGACAGACAAGGTTTTAAATGATATTGGTACTAGTGTTGAAATGAGGACCTTCCCGGTTATTATGTCAAGTAAGTACTCTTATTCAAGTTTCATTTTAATTGGTTTAGCCATGCTTGACGACCGATGTGGCGCGGCGGGCGAATGTCCGCCTGCGACGCAGGAGGTTTCGGGTTCGATTCCCGCCTTGGGATAAATGTTTGTAAGATCTGCAAATATTTATTTCGGGTGTTCTAGGTATTTTCTATGTATAATAAAAAATATCTATGCATGTAATGTATTAATAATAATAATAATGCTGGACAATCCACACAGCATCATCTAGCCCCAAGGTAAGCAGAGCTTGTGTTATGGGTACTAGATGACTGATATACTTAATACAATACATTACATACATACATTTTTTTTATTATACATAGAAAATACCCAGAACACCCGCAATAAATATTTGCAGATCGTACAAACATTTATTGTATTAAGTATATCGGCCATCTAGTACCCATACCACAAGCTCTGCTTAGCTTAGGGCTGGATAATGCTGTGTGGATTGTCCAGTATTATTATTATTATTATGCTTGACATGCAAAAACCCAAACTTTAAGCATCTAACCAAACCTCCCAGTATGAAAAATACTGTATTTCAAATACGATAGTAATAACATTTACATATATACTTTACACAACAGTAAAGAAATATAAATTATGTTTATAGATACATCCCCAATACTACAAACGCCAAAAAAGCAGTCAAAGGTGAAATCTTACACACAGAAGGTGTCGGTGGATCCAAACATGCTTAAAGATAGTTTTGCTGTAACCGATGGTGTAATGAACGTTAATGTCAAAACGATACCTAAACTAGACGATTTTTATACACCAGAGCCAATAGAAAACATTAGCACGGAAATTGATAAGATACAAAGAAAACTTTTTACAGAAGCTAATTGGAGTGACTTTTCGACCAGTTCAAAAAATACTGTTAAAGGGAAACCCATCGGCAAAAATGATAAAGGGTATAATAAAGATTTATCTGACGATATAACAGTTAAAGCTAAATTAACACGAATTATCAAGTATCCTTTAAAATCGAAACTCAAATACACAGATGATTTTACTGAAATAAACTCTGTAGGTGACAATCCAAAACTCTACAAGTTCGTTGACAGTAAACACCATCTAAACGTTCACGAAGAATCCGACCCGTATCTTAGGACTCCTTTTTTTGAAAAACAGTCCACAAACGCAACTAATGACCAAAATATCGCAGTATCTTTAAAACGACAAGTCGACTTTACTTTGAATAACTTGGAAGACACTGGAAAAATTAAGGGTAGTCACAGAAGTTACAAAACTTATCCTGACTACTTCAACGATTTAGTGATGTGGAACAGTGACATTTTAAATTACGACAAAGTTTCAAACCCTACTTGGCAAGACATTTTGAAAAATATAGAAACTGAACAAGAATTCACCACTCCTGATTTGAGACAAATGCAAGAAGAGCTTAACAAAATGAAAGAACATCTGACTGGCATCAAACAGGGCCATAAAGACAGTGAACAAATTGCTAAATTCACAGCAACTACAGAAATAACACCTAGCTCATTATCTAGTCCAAGATACGTTGCCAAAGCTAATAAAATAAAAGTTGAGGTGACGAGTAATAAGATGTCAAGCTATCCAATGATAGAAAATTTCGATGAATATCCTTACATCGTTCCTAAAACCTATCCCAATAAGTTTTCTGGTGTTAAATCTCAAGATATTATCAACGTTTTGAATAAACTGCATGCAAAAGAACCTCATAGAGTAACAATTGTGTCAAACTATGAAGAAAAAAGTCCGAATAGTAAAGGTATAGATTGTTACAATGTTTTTTTTATCGTTTAAGCATGCTTAATATTAATAAACTTATCGATTTATAGCACCGTCAAAAAGTACAACAGAAAAATACAGAGATGAACAATTAGGCACTACTCTCATGTTTAATGGTGTTGACCTACGTTTTGTGAGTGATATCTGGCTTCCGAAGAAAATGTGTGAGTAACTCGTTATTATCATCAACAGCCTGTAGCCTGTAACAGCAGTCCACGTTCGCCTCCCGTGTCTGTTTTTAGGAAGAACGATTTGGAGCATTTTCCCTCCGCTGACTTTCTGCCGACTGCAATATTAAGGCGCGGTTTATGCAGAAGAGACGCGGCGAGGACGTGTAGCAGTGGCGGATAACACAATATAAACCTTATAGTACGTAGCATAGCGTCGTTTTTGTCGTATAGGAGTCACCTAGTGGCAGCATGTCGCCTGGAGGCGCGGAGGCAATTCTCCTTTACGACAAAAATGGCACCATTTAGCCCCAAAATTAGAAAATCTTGTGACTCTACAAACCTGATATTCAAAATATAATTAATAATAATTATAATGTATCAGAGCATACATTATGTAAGGAACTGTTTAATTATATAATTTGTGGTACTAATTTATCTCTTACGTTTGTATAAAACAGTTTGATGTGTTTTATATGACCTAAGCTTAATCCCAGTATTCTTTCAGCTAAACACTCGCTCAAAAACATGGGCCGTGAGAACAAAGATCTTCATGTAAGTTATAATAAATAGGGAGAGCGAAATGATCGAAGATCTCTGTGATAGCTTGTTCAATTTTGTTTTGTATGATTGTATGTATGTTTGTTCGAGCGTAACTTTAGAACCGTTGATCTAAATTGCATGATATTTGAGTATATAGGCTGTTGTTAAGAAATGCATTGGTATGCATGAAGATCAAATCGGACAAGGGGTTGTAAATAAGATAGGGGTTGTAAAGTTATACATTCAAAACAATTTGCTTTGATTCTAAGATATAGTTTTTGGGGGAAGTTTGAAATTGCCAGTAACACAAAGATTAAGCAGAGATGTAAGTCATGAAAATAGCCGGGCTAAAATGTGTAACGCGAGATATGACGCTTGACACGAGATACTTTTTCTATTGATGGACATTTTAGAAATTATAGATAGAAGACCCCTAGACAAGCTTAACATTAGCGTTAAGTCTTCAATTGACAGAACGAGATAAATTTTTGGCACTGCCATGTTAGCACAGGAAGATATAAAGAGATATCTCTATTTTGCACGAGATAACGAGTAGATAAAATTTTGCTGCGCTGCACATCTTGGCCAGGCTGGAGAGTGATATATTCGAATGGAAATATGGGTAAAGGTAAACCAAAGAAAAGATTGAAGAACAGTTTGAAAGATGACATGGATAAAAAACGTGAGTACAGAGATGATGTCTGGCAGAGGGGAATGAAAGAAGAGAACAGGTTGTGTCAACCCCAGATAAAGTGGGATAAAGGCAAAAGATGATATAATTCTTCATTATTTAAACACGATTTGAACATAACGTAGACCACAGAGATCACCATGTTCGCGTGAGGGCTGGCAGAAGGTAGTACTGGCTAAAATACTTTTATTCTTCCAGCCAGTAACAAAAGTCAATAAACAACCACAGCAATATTATAATACACCGTTGCCGATGAAGAACGAACAGTTCGAGAAGTTCCTAAAAGAAAACCAACTAGATGTCGAGTCTGTTACTATACCTATGATTGGAATACCTACGATCACTGAGACTTGGCATTCTAAAGATAATCCACTTACTAAAACCATTGATTTTAATAAAAATATGAAGATTGAAAGAACTACTACTACTACCGCAGTGAAGACTGCTAAAGTAACTGATAATAAAGAAACCACTAAAGTTGGATATAAAAATGGTATGGATGGAAAAATGGATGAGTCTATTGATACGTCTTACCCAGAAAACCAAATTGAGTATTTAAATGACCTTGAAAATGACCTGCTTAATTATTATGGTCAGAATGAGAAAATAAGACAAAAAAGATCAAGTGTGCATGACTATGATACACTCACTGATAATATTCTGATAGGTAAAGAAAATATAATCCAGTCAAAAGATAAATCAAATGACGTTAAGTTTTATAAGAATTTGGAAAAATCTACAGATTCCATAAATTCAGTAAGTAGTCCGAATACGAATGAAGTTGATATAACCATAATAAATTTCGACGACGCTGATAATACTTTGGGATATAATAAACCAGTTCTTAGTGAGCATAAGTTGCTAAAAGTAAATTCTTCAATAAAAGATAATAAAGCAGTAACAGGCATAGACACATCAAAAACAAAAACAAAGGAGGCACCTGAAACAAGAAAACTTCAGGAACTTCACAACAGTGAAGATGGAATTACTAATTTTACACAACTTAAATTGAAAGACGATCTAGATGCTAAAGAAAAAATAGCACCTATGAATCTGAATCAACTACCAAATGAGTTGAGTGCAAAGTGCAAAAATAAGCAGGGCATTCTACCGAAGAGAGTTAAAATAAGTAGTCAGAGCTATAAATATGATGTTTTGTATAATGTTCCTGATATTAAAGAAGAAGATGATCTGGGTAAATGGAACGTTAAAAATAGTATACAAGCAAAGTAAAATACTGGTCATATCAAATTTATTCATTCTTATTTCAGAAGTGAAGACGCCAGCGTATGTCTCAGATATAAAAAGATCCAGTAAAGAAGATAGTGGAAAAGAAGGCACAAATAGTGAGTAAGTTGATGAAATTGTTAATCCGGGCACCACCAGACTACTTTTGAGAACTGAAACAGTATTGATTAATTTTCGGGAATATCTTTTAACTAGTTAACTTAATTCATATGTTTACCAAATTGGAATTTTAATTTCCCAAAAAATGCTATTAATATTTAAAATGGTCTAGCTGTTTGGTCCTTGATGATGCACACCGTATCGGTGAATCCAAGTACCACGTGAGCAAAGTCACGGATGGATCCTAGTTTGTATGATAACTCTAATCTCAGACAGTTTAATTTCATAAAATAGTTTTCAGCTTCTCAACCAACATCGTTAAGTTAAAATCATCTCCAACAGAATCCACCAAGTCATGATCATAGTAGATGTTATCAACGCCGTTAATGATTTTACGAAACCAGATACCCGTATACACTTAGACTTACCAACATATTATGCTCCAAATACTGAGATAGATAGTACTAAACTTTTGCCAGTTAGTTTGAAAACATCATGGACAGATTTGGTTTTAAAATATATATCAGGGATAGCACTGATAGAAATGCTCAACAAACTTGGTGTTCTGAAAGGTGGCCTTAACTTAACAGATGGTTTAGACCTCAATATTGATCGTGGTAAAGGTTTAAGCAAGGATGGAATAATACGTGATGGCACAAAATTGAGATTTGATCGAGCAGGTAACCATAATGATATAAAATTAGTAAAATTGATGATTATTCTAGAAAGTAACAAATGCTAAATGATTTTCCAGCAAAGACAACCAAGAAACGACATACATTCAGTCAGACAATACACTTCACAAGAGAGATGATAAAACAAAGAAATAAACGTTTGTTTCAAATGCTACCAGGTTAGTAGAAGCAAGTTCTATATTTGTTGGATTTTTCTTATCAATTTTATGAGCACTTTCATTTCAGTCATGAAAGAAAAGCTGAAGCTATTTGCTCAACACAAAAGTACGACATCAACGATGACTCCTGCTGCAACAAAGAGTTTGAAAGTCATTAGTAAGTCAACACCACAAAAATATTATTCAACAAAATACGGAATTATAGTAAAAGTTTCGATTTAATGGAATTAATTTAACAGCTAACGATATGAATTTAGCGACCAATCGCACAACAACGGAAGGAAAATTCACTAAACGAAACGAAAGAAACTTCGAAGAACTTGATAATAATGACTACGGCATATTTGACTATAAAGGAGACATAGATGGAACAACAGAAGCAAATAAAAAGGTTAATTATGTAACTTTATATTTAAAAATATATTTATACTAAAGTGCAGGCTGATGATGATGATGATGATGAAAGCCGGAGTTTGATGTTCTCAAATTTTTAGAGACTAATATTAAGGATGTTGCAGGCTAGTAAAATATCTATGCATCCAATTTTGATTATAAATAATAAACGAGTGGATTTGATCGAAAACAAAACCAAACCCATTATTAATAATGAAGGTGTTTATGTAGAAGAATATGGTGATGGGGTAAGAAATAATATTATTTTGAGATTGAGCTGCATGAATTTGATTTAATTCGCAGATGTAAAAATCGATTTAAATCAAATCTTTTTACTATGATTTTAGGTTTACTACGAGTTAGGTGTCAAGTCAAATAAAGCAGATAAAAAAACAAAAACTACAAGAAAAAATCCTGTTAAGGTCAAGAACAAAAAAGTTACAGATTTTAATTCATATAAACTCAAGAGAGACGTGCGCAGTGAAACATTCACAGCTAAAAATGTTGCTGCTCTTGAAGTTATAGTAGATCTCATGAAGAACACACCGATCTACGAAGAAAACTCTATTAAAATGATTTCTCATAATAACTTCATAGCAGCCCAGCATTCCAAACCTAGAAAGAATAAAAACGAAAAGATGGAGCACATAACCAATTCTATAAAAGTACACATAGCAATCCCTTATGATGTACCAGATAAAAGAAGGTCACTAGATTCTATTAAAGTTAGAAAAGTGTTCTCGGCTAAAATGGCGACTCCTATTGACTTAGAATATCAAATACATTCTATTGAAGATAATGTTGCGACAACTTCTGTGAGTCCATCAGACTTAGACTACGGTCTTTCTCCAGGGATGTATTTATTAGTTGAAGATCCTAATACTTTAAGTGATAGCTTAAGCCTTAAACCTGTTAATGCCCCGACAGTACACATGAGAAGTGTAGTTACTGAAAAACTAGAAGCTGAAACCAAAACTGATAGAGTCAAATTGAGTAAAGAGTTTGTCGCTGCCGTCAATAAACACCTGATTCAACTGTATGAGAACATGACAGCAGCTGGTGAAAACGAAAAAAAACATAAAGTTAAACGAAGAGAAGCAAGTTGGGAGAAAGTCAGAAAATTTTTTGGACACGATAGAGTTTGCAACTGCAAATGTAAAGAGAATAAAACTATGTGTAGAGCTTGTGCAGCAAGCGATGCTGTTATTAAAGAACTGACATTCGAATTTGATAATTTGGCAAAGTACATGAGCGATCATTGTACAGAGATTCAGACGTTTTTCTGGATGAACCCCATTGGTGGCAGAAAACTAAGAGACTCTGTACGTAGAATAGATAAATCCTTAAACGACTACTACAAACGGGTAAAAGGAAAGTGTCAAGGGCGTACCTGTAAAACATTTGCTACTTATATTGACAAAAGAGATTTTGATAAAAAAAAGAAAATCACCAAAAATAACATAGGAGAAACTATGATTGACGATCTGAAATCTTTGGATTCAGTTTTTGCCACATCATTGAACTTTATTGCTTATGATGAGACTCTGAAAGAGAAAGGTGCCGAGTTTGTTAGGGCAGCAACCAACTGCATTGTCTCAAAACCGTTCAGTAAAAGATCAAGCATCAATAACAAAATGAAGCAAAAGTATGATCAAAATGATGTATATACTCTTGACAACATAAGTGTCAACATAATTTGCAGCCCAGAAGCATCTAGTGACTCAACCAATATGAGTCGAACAACTTTGGTTGAAACTTCTCCCACTGAGAGTGGAAACAATAATATATTTCTCGATTACGATGTAAACAAAAGGAATTGTAGGAAATATAACATAAAAAAACGATTTAGAAAAAACAAACTTAAGCTGAATAAACTTTTTACTTATTATGACACACAAGTAACAGCAGGAGACATATTTAAAAGAGAAGCAATAAACGATCAAATACAGTCACCTATCATCGCAGATACTGGCGGATCGTTTTGGCATGATTATTTAAGCAAAGGCAATGTTGACGTCAGTAACGATAAAAGTAAACCCAAGGTTGAAATTTCAGTCGTACAAACGAACAGTGAAAAACCTCTTGTAACACGAGCTAGTACTAAAACAACAAACTCGTTTAAAGATAAACTAAAGAAAATAAACAAAAAAAATAGCAAATTTACTGCATCAAAAACAACCAAAAGCTACTTTTCAGAGACACTAAAAGATTCACTGAGTTACAACATGAATGAACTTTTTAAACTGATCGGGACAATCAAAGATGTCGAAGAGGTTAAAAATACGTTCACAGATCCAACAATTGTAACTAAAAAACATAAAACAAAGAAAACAAAAACTAAAAAACGTAAGAAAGTTCATAAAACATCTAAAAGTAAAGTGCACCATAAACCTAAAACCAAGACAACTAAAATGAGTACTGATACACCTAGTATACCTTCAAATACTAACAACACAATGAGTACGAGCATCACTGTAGATAAAACAGCTACGTTAAACGAAATTAAAACTGCCACAGGTATTCCTAAACATACTGAAACATTTGATTCCTTTCCCGTAGAAGAGATCACAGCATCTTTAGAACAAGCTAAAAATATTGCAAAACAACAGTCAACAACAACAAAAAAGAATTTATATAACAAAATAAAAATGGCGACACTAGGATTTCTAAGCAAAATAGGTAAAGGAAACTACATTGTTGATTCTAAAACCACAAAACCTGAGACTGATGATGTCAGAAAAAATTCAAGATCTGCTGATACTAAAGACATTACATTACGTGATAAGAAATTAGATTCTAGTGTAATCTCAGAAGTCACGACCAAAATGAACCCCACGATTCTTATTATTAATGAAAAGAGCACAGAAAAGGAAGAAAAACATAAAGAGAAAGCTAAATATAAAAATATATTGCTATCACTTCTAAACTACGAAAAAGGTAAATTGGATAAAATAAAAAAGATTCTCAATAAAGATTTGGAGGAAGGAAAAGCTGAAGCTAGTTTAGTAGAAAATCTATCTCAAGAAGATGTTGATGATATTGAGCATGCTCTTATGGAGTTAAAACTGCAGTCAAAAATGTAAGTAAGTAAACTTTTCTTATTAATGTTCGGTTTTAAAAGATACAGGAACCGATAAAACACGGAATAAAATGTGGTATCATATATTTTTGTGCGCAATAACAGAGCTTTCAAACGGTGAAGGAAAACACCGTGAGGAAACTCTTGGCTTAGTCATCTCCGCACTCATCTCATCTCTAGTCAATCCTGTCGCAGCATAAGGTGGCACTACAGCCAGCGTCCCGTAAATAAGAGTATGAGTAAAAAAAATTGCCTCACATTGTACCTACTGTATAAATTGTCTACGATAGAAATGCAAAGGCCTGTTTAATTTTACTTAATATTTAAGTAATCCAGCGTAGTGCTTTAGCTTCTGTGGCATAGGTAGTCTTGGCCTTTTATATTTTTAATCTTGTCTTTGCCGCTTTAAGTTAGATTGCCACCACACTGGAGCTTCATTATTTACATTATTATTAATTTATAAAATGACTCGCGAAACTTTCTTGACTTCGCCCGCGTGAAGTTGAATTCAACACCCCCGCTGTACCCGTTTGTGGGTTGAACTTCGAGAATTCCTTTCTTAGTACACTTCTACGCATTAAGACGAATATATCCTGATAGATTACGTCTCTTCGAGCAGTGGTTTAGGTTGTGCGTTGTCCATTTGTCAATCAGTCAGTCAGGACAAAGATTCTTATAATTGGTAGGTACCTATAGATGATACAAAAAAGATCGTAGTAAGAACTAAGCTGTAAGCTTCTTGCCTGTCAATTCACCTAATTCAAGATGATAACAGGATATTACTGAATAAATACTTTTTGACTTGGACTCTGAACCCTTTTTTAATCCAGGACCACTAAAGCGTCACAACAGGACAACGATTATGATATTCTCAAAGTCTTGAAGACTATAAGACCAGAGTTGGAGATACCAGCACCGCCTGATCTTCACTTGCAGCCAGGGATGTTGGAGAAAATTGTCAATAAGTTTGACTTTAAAGTGGTTACTGAAAAGGTATTTGTTTTCTGTTCTTCTAGGCATGCCCGGCGGCTCTAAAAGTACCTATCTCTTTCTCAAATTTAACTTAATTTAAACTTTATTATGTATGTTATGTTGTGTTTTGCAAAGGTAGCCGAGAAGCCAATCTTGAAGTCGATTACGAAATATAACTTCGGGATGACAAAAGCAAGGCAAACAAAGAAGCAAAGGACGGATTTTGAAGGTAAAAATCACATTTTATTAGTTTTTTATAGAGTCGGAGATGTTGTGAGTGCATACTTGCATAATATGGGAACTCATGAATAAAGCAGTTGTTGTCTAACACGCGAGGCGTTTCATTCAATCACGACACCCATGTCAAGGGTGTCGTGACCTATGTATGGACCTATGTAAACCATTTAAATTTGCATGCCAGTAATTTGGTGAAATATGTGATACTGTGCCTAACTTTAAGAACTCCTAACCATGTTTCTCGCAAATAAAATATTTCATTTCATTTCATTTCAAGGGGAAGTTCGTGGGTTCAATTCCCACTCGGTTCATAACTTTTATGTGAATGCATCACATATTTTTAACACTGTGGATTCCAGCTGCGATTTACCATTTCCAGGACACGATCTTTGTATATTCTAAGTTTCATCCCAATCGGTCTAGCCATTACGGTGCTTGAATCCACCAACATCAAAATAACTCTCATATATTTCGTGCAGGTTGAGTCCTGTTATTTCTTAAAGTACCTATAATTATAAAAATTTAACCCAAATCCTTTGTTTCAAGAGGCTGGTCCAATCAAAACTTCTAATTTGAATCTACACGATAAAAGACAATCAAATTACTTCGAAAAACATCTACAAAGCAGCAAAAATCCAAGAAAAAGGTCTGATTTATCTGCAAATTGTGATTCAATGATACGGCATCACATAAAAGTGCGTGATAGAGAAGAAACTATGACTACAACGGAAAAGAGTGGTCGGATAATCCAAAGGGCGCTTGCACGAAAAACTACAATAAAAAGTCATAAATATATTCGGAAGCCCGAATTCGACACTTTTATACGAAAAGGAAATGGAATCTACAGATTGCGATTAAAAAAAGATACAGAAGAATCTTTCTATACTTCAACTGAGGTTACAGAAAAACATAAAAGGGATAATTATGATTATTCAAAAACCTTGCAAGAGACGAAAACAGCGAAAGTTGGCTTGAAAAGGAACAAACGAAAACATAAAAGATCTGATGATAAATTGAGAGACAATTTACGTCTATCTATGGTAAGGGTTTTGTAGTAGAGCTCTTAGTGCAGGACTCGTCTGGGGAAGTACTACCATCATGCCTATTCCTGGTAGTGAGCAGCGCAGCGTGTTCCGGTTTGAAGGGTGTGGGTGCCGGTGAAATTACGGCTCGTGTGGGTTAACACGTGGGGTATTTATTAATTGCTCGCTTTAGTTACACAGTTAATCTTTTTTCAGTGGCTCCAACATAACACTGGTTTCTTCCTGGCCACTGTAACGTGCTTGTACATCCTCTTTGTGCTATGCAGTTCGGTTGTCAACTGGCTGTTTTGAAGATAGCCTGGAAGAAAAATCTTTAAGTGATAAATGCGTTTCAGTCTTACCGATCAGATTTTACTAAACACCCATGTTCACAAACACTTACCGCTATGTCACTATTTAATTTTATTTAAGCAATCTACGAATTATAATTAGGTATATTTATTTCAGAACTTAGAAGTAAAAACATTTCTGGACCACAAAATAATAAATAAATAAATAGTTGTGGACATTTTTTTACACAACATCAACTAGTCCCAAACTACGCATAGCTTGTACTATGGGAACCAGATGACTGGTAGAATACTTGTTTTTTTTTGTAAATACATACATAGAATGCAACATGTCCATCATACTAATTATTGTTCTCGATGGGGATTGAATCCAAAACCTATTAGCACTAAACGCAGAGCTAAACTATTCTATCATAGTTGGCTATATAATAATACGAATAAAACCTAAAGCTGTTTGTTCTCTGTCTAAGTGTATTATTACAATAAAAAACGTAGGTATATAAGTATTATTTCAGTCATCTGGTTGCCAAACAGTGGCTAGATGATGTTGTGTAAAATAGAAATGTTTATTGATGTATAGTAATTTAGAGTGATTATGAATTGTTTCGAAGCGAATGACTGGGCTAATGGCGGAGAAATGCTCTACTTTTATCGCTGGCTGTAGCATGGTAGGTACTCGTAGTACATGGGTAGGCAAAAGGGTTCCTCAGCATAAGCTCAGGGTATTTTAGATTAAGTTAGGACTTCAAAAGATCAAGTGCAGAAACTCACAAAAAGTGAAAGATATTTTTCTATAGATGTATTTTGTATCTAAGTGTTATTCTTTGTTTATGATATTTGCTAAGTGTCACTTTGTTGTTAGTGTATTTTAATAAACTAATTAAGATTTCAGCTAAATATTGTTTTATTTATTTACTAGCGAAACGCGCGCGACTTTGCCCACGTGAAATTATTTTCAAACAAACTTCAACCCCCGCGTTTAGGGGTTTACTTTCCTTTCTTATTACACCTCTGCAGACAAGATGAATATACCCTAAAAACATTCAAGTCTCACCGACCATTGGTTTAGGCTGCGCTATCTATTATGCCAGTCAGTCAGTCTAATCAGTCAGGACAAAGATTCTTATAATTGTTATAGATTTTTTACTAGTGAAACTTGTGCGAAATGTGAGCCTTCTAACTTGACGGACACTGATTTCGTCCGCGTGAAGTTATTTTCAAACATACTTAAATTTGTTCGTTTAGGGGTTGAATTTCGGGCATTCCTTTGTTAGAACACTTCTACGCTGCAAAACGAATATACCCAGAAAATACAAACATCTATGTTCATCTCACAAACGTTTGTCCTCGGTGGGGTCGGACCCACAACTTAGAGCACAGAAGGTAGGGCTGTAATATTTTTGTAGCAATGGGTCCAACATTAAACTTACGAAATAAAATACAAAATATTTAATCATGATTTTATTACAAAAAATCGATAACATACGTTTGGTATAACATTTAAAACACTACTTTACCTACAACCTTTTTCATAACAGCTTGATTCGATGAAGTAATAATTATTAGATATCTATTGCTTACTAATTGAGAAATAAAACATATTAGAATCTAATAATTAGATACATAGGCACATCGGTTTTGAGTTTGGTGAACTTTGTTTACACAATTTTGATAGTGGCGCCCTCTGTTAGCAACATTAAAACATGACAGAACTAATGAGACTGACGCGTTTATGAATAAGGCAGCAGGTTTCAAAGAAACATGACAGTAATATGTTTATTTGTAAATGTATTAAATATATAAAACCCCTAAGTTATCTAAACACCAAAACTAAACTAAATTGTTCTGAAAAATTAAATTAAAATGTAGGAATGTTTTGCTTGTTAGGTTTTTATCAAAAGCTTATATTATTGAACACTGTATTTTATATCATTGATTAACGCTCGATTACTATAGTCTACGTGCGTACGTACGAACAAGCAGATGGCCCACCTGATGTTAAGTGGTTACTTTCACCTATAACAAAGTATAGCCTCATAGGTCACGCTCGTTAGAAACATGACCCTTTTTTTGTGATTCTTTTTACATAATAATGTAATTATAAAGCTCCAGTGTGGTGCCAATCCAATTGGATGAAGTGAATGCTATACCGGTGTGATAAAACTACTTCTGAAAACTGAAACTGCGCATTCAAACCATGACACTGATTAATTCTTGGTCGGCTTGGTCGCGAGGAACTGGCGCTTAGATTCACCTAGATTTAAGACGTTTCAAGATGGCCCCTGCGGATATTACTGAATAAATGCTTTTTGACTTTGACTTTGATTACAAAAACGCGAAAAAAAATCCGACATTTTTTGTCCGTTTTTTCCGTGTTCTCAACATCAATATCGACAATACATTATAAAATAAACAAAAGTATCTAATTATCTTATTTAAAAACGCGTAAAAACGAAAAAACACTAAAACAGCAATCTAAAGGAAATCGCGATCATCTGACCGGTATTTTGCCCCGCGTTACCACGCCACCGTGCGGTCATTGACCGCGATACGAAATACATCGCTGGTTGATAAATAGGAATTTCAACAAAACAATCGTATTGCTCTAAATGTATTTGACTGTCAGCTAAGTGGTATTCTATAAGAGCTTGTTGTAGGTAACTTTACACGTTCCTGGAGTATTTGGGAGTGCTCTTATTACACCCTGTATAATTTGATCATAAACATTTTTATTTACTTAAAACTTTTTATCATATTACTGAATATCTTAACTGTTCATTTTCTGATTTGCACGGATAATATTTTAAGTATTTTGAGTATGTTAGTATAAGATTATAAACTGTACTAAATTGACATGCCAATGTTATAGCTTATGTGCTTGTAAAGTTATAGCAATGGAGCTTCATTATTTACATTATTATTATTTTGTAACAGGATCATACAAAAAAACGGTAGGAACCAAGCCGTAAGTTTCTTGCCGGTTCTTCTAGGCTTGGTCGCGAGGAACTGGCGCTTAGATTCACCTAGATTTAAGACGTTTCATGATGATCCCTGCGGATATTACTGAATAAATGATTTTTGACTTTGACCTTTATGACAGTAACGCAACGGTTAAATAAATAAATATCAAATATCATATTTAATTTATGTCACTACCAACATTATCCATCGAATGTCCCACGGTGCCATAATCCGTAGCTATCCTACTAACGGACGCTCGTAAACTATAGTAACAGGTCATTAGTTAACAAGCCTACAGAACAATGTGTTAAATATATCTAAGTACAAAAGTTACTGTAAAACTCTTTCAAAAATTGATATATACCAAATTATTATATTAAATTATTATAATTATTTTAATCCCGCGACCTACTTATTAGCTAAGCAATATTAGTTACAAGGGTGGACCATTTCACACAGCGCCGTCTAGCCCCAACTAAGCAAAGCTGGTACATGTGACAGTGCATTAACAATTCAGTTATTCGATGCACTTTTAGACGACTGCCAAAGACATCCGAGAACCGAGACATCAAAGAATTCTGAGTTGGTACGACTTAGTAGTCCCTAAGATAACTGAAGACATATCTACCGTGACTAAAAATTAAAGTCGTGAGGCTTTTTCTATTATTATTTTTAAATTCAAAATCAAAAGTGATTCAGCAAATATAAAATTAGCTACAGATATCATTGTTCCAAGTACCTCAACCTCTTCAATATATAATGGGGGTAGTTAGAGGTAACGTCCAAATATAGCACATACACGCATTTTCTTCAATCACCAAACACGGTAGATATCCTCAGATCTAGTGCCACCTTCGTCTTCAAGGATGTCTAAGGGGGATAATCAGAGGTACGTCCATATAAAACAGTTGTTGTATTATACATGACACGTTGCTGCTAGAATACCAACTGGTTTCCTCACGATGTTTTTCTTCACCGTTCGAGAGCTCTGGCATAGCACAACATAATATGATAATATTATATAACTAGCGGCCGCTCGCAGCTTCGCCTGCGTGCCAGTTTTTTCCCGTTCCCGTTATTTTTTCGGGATAAAATCATAGTAGCTTTATGCATGCAAAGTCTCAGCCCGATCGGTTTAAAATTGACAAAGTTTCATACAAACTTTTATCCCCTATTTTATCCCGTTGGGGGTAGAATTAATCAAAATCCTTTCTTAGCGGATGCCGACGTCATAACATCTACCTGCATGCCGAATTTCAGCCCGATCCGTCCAGTGGTTTGGGCTGTGCGTTGATAGATCACTGTGTCAGTCAGTCACCTTTGAATTATATATATTTAGATGTATGGTGTCTGTCTGTCCGTCTATGGTACAGATGAGCGCAGGATACATAAGAGAGAGCACAAGCCGCGGGCACTCCAGCCTCACTCTTCCTCCGGGACCTCGGGGGGGACCTCCGGCTCGTCCTCCCGGGGGACAACCACTTCCAACTCTGAAAAACAAAAATGTATTGTTATAGTCTATACTAATATTCTGGGTATTTTCTATCCTACTAATATTATAAATGCAAATGTTTGGATGGATGGATGTTTGTTCCTCTTTCACGCTCTAACCAGTGGACCGATTTGGATGAAATTTGGAATAAATATAGATTGTAATCTGGAATACAATACATAGGCTACTTTTTATCCAGAAAAAATAACGGGAACGGGAAAAAAGTGCCACGCGGGCGAAGCTGCGAGTGGCCTCTAGTGTATAATAAAAATATGTATGTATGTGACGAGCGGTGTGGCGTGGCGGGCGAATGTCCACCTGGGACGCAGGAGGGTTCGATTCCCGCCTCGGGATAAATGTTTGTACGATCTGTAAATATTTATTTCGAGTATTCTGGGTATAATAAAAAATATCTATGTATGTAATGTACTATATTAATATAGTACATACATAGATATTTTTTATATTTTCTAGTCCCAAGCTAAGCAGAGCTTCTGCTTAGCTTGGGACTAGATGATGCTGTGTGGATTGTCCAACATTATTATTAGTTCCTTGCGACCAAGCCTAGAAGAATTAATAAATTAATTCATATAATTTGACGTAGTATAAAATGACATTATAAGTAATTTTGTTAAATGTTAGACTCAATTAGGTATTGTTTGATATTTGCACACTATTTTATAGTAGGACATAATGGATTATCTTATGTAAACCCCAACACCAAGAATATTGTATTTGTACCTATGTTCAAGCAAATAAATGTCTGATTTCTGATTTCTGAATTAAACAGGGTAAGAGTAAAGTCATGGGGTACAGAGGGTGTGTTACCATTAGGGGCGGGAGGGTCGGCAGTGGCTGCAGCCAGGTTGGTGACAGACTTGGACTTGAAGCACTGGAAGTCTACATGACGACTCTTCGCTTCCTCCTTCTCCCAAGACATGTGGATAAAGGGACGCTGGACGTAATTATAAATCACCTGAAAAAAATATGACTTTGTTAGAGGCGATGGTAACCACTTAACATCTGCTGGGCCATATGCTTATTTCATCACCAAATTGTATAAAAAACCGGCCAAGTGCGTGTCGGACTCGCGCCCGAAGGGTTCCGTGTAATTATCTATTCAAATGGCAAAAAAAATATATGATCCGTCCGTTATTCCTCCGTAGGTCCGTAGGTAACCGTACCTCAAAAGGAAAGGACGGAACCCTAAAAAAAATAGGACTATAATGTACCTCAGCGCGTCCTCCGGGGCGCTTGCGAACTTTCTCCTTATAAGTGGGGTACCCTTCTACGCCCAGACGTATCTTTTTCAACCCTCGTTCTTTCATCACTTGCTTCGCTACATCTCTGTAATAACATCAATAATATTAAGTATGTTAGGAGTTTCTGATGGAATACCTATAACAAAGCATTGCCTCGCAGGTCACGTTAGTTATGAACGTGCCCTACAATGCACTGCATTCATTAATCTGGAGCATACAGGCATTGCCTTGCAGGTCACGCTCGTTAGGCACGTGGCCTACAATGCATTGCATTCATTAATCTGGAAGATACAGGTGTTGGCTCACGTGCCTGTAACAATTGGCTATGTTTGTTAGTTTTTATAATAATAATAATAATGCTGGACGATCCACACAGCATCATCTAGCCCCAAGCTAAGCAGAGCTTGTGTTATGGGTACTAGATGACTGATATACTTAATACAATACATTACGTATATAGATACTTTTTATTATACATAGAAAATACCCAGAACACCCGGAATAAATATTTGCAGATCGTACAAACCTTACCTGCACTTAAGGAAATCACAAAGATTTTATATCATCCCATAAATTATTTCCTCGAGTGGGATTTGAACCCATGACCTTCCTCTTGATACGGGGATGCGATAGCCAACTTCGCTACCGAGGATTCAAATGACTCGATGAAAATAAGATTTGGAATGTTTCATACGGTGCTTTAGCGACCGTGGTTCCATCTACAAGCTTGATGCTATCAAAGCCTGCTCGATAATCGAAATTGCATTTGCAATGAAGCTGTGCCAGCTACTTAGCTCAGTACTATTGGGAGCCCACACGTGACTGCAACCACCACACAACAAACCGTCAAAATATACCCATTACAATACTGACCTGTTCTCGATATACTTGAAGAAACGGTACAACGGAGTGGAGAGTACCGTCTGGCTGTATTCATCCCCCATTTGTGGCGGATACTGCTCGTCCCATTCTACAGAGTCGTCGTCTAGTAGAACGACCACGTGACATTCTCTGTGGATGTTAAAATGACGATTATTTGTCAATTTTCTTTTTTAGGGTTCTGTACCCAAACAGTAAAACGGGACCCTATTACTGAACCGTAGTAAGAGAGTTGAAATTATCACAGAAGATGTATTTCTGTTGCCGCTATAACAACAAATACTAAAAAACGGAATGAAATAAATATTTAAGGGGCTCTCATGTAACAAACGAGATTTTTTTACCGTTTTTATTATAGATACGGACGGTACGGAACACTTCGTGCGCGAGTCCGACTCGCTCTTGGTCTGTTTTTTTTGTTATACGTTATTTCTTGTTGTATACAGTTTGTATAAATAAATGCTTTTTCTTACTTTCTGTGGTTTTAGTGCGTTGTCTATATGCCAGTCAGTCAGGACAAATATTAATATTTTGTATAGAAACGGGATATTTACCATGATTTTTGAGTTTGATTGTTTCCCGATATTTCGGCACAGTTGCATGCGCCATGATCACGGGTCGAACTCCGGAACGGGTCGGTTCGGAATATCGGGAAACAATCAAACTCAAAAATCATGGTAAATATCCCGTTTCTATCCAAAATATTGATCAAAACCATGATAGTTTAAAAAGTTAGGACAAATATTCTTATATAATTTGTATAAATGTAGGTATTAACTCGATTTTAAGCTTCATCAATTGTAGTAAGATTTTATTTTTTTGTTTATTTAATGGTTGCGTAATTATACCCTACATTTAAACACACACACACACACACACATCCCCCCCCCCTCACTCAAATATCCACACATACAACTCAACAAATTTGAGAATAATAACACTACTGCTTTATACAAAGCTAGGATAGTCAATTAAACATAATGGCTGATTTGTTCAATAATGACCTACTGCAAGACATTGACTCTGATTCGATTACATGCAATCATCTTGATGATCCATCAGACTGCCAAAGAATTTTTACAAAGGAAATGACTATGAAAAGGTTCACTATCTTGACTCTCAACATAAGGAGCATACATAAAAATTTTGATAAATTTTTGGTATTTCTCAGCTGTTTTGAAATAGACCTAGACATTATAGTACTCACAGAATGTTGGACACAACGATACGACCCCCCACCTATTCACAACTACAACATGTTCTATACTAAAAATAGCATTAACCAAAATGATGGCGTAGTGGCTTATGTGCGCTCTATTTACACTGCTAATGCTATAGAACCCACTATAGATGAGGGCAATTGCCTAGTTGTTAATATTGATAACCACTACTCACTTGTGTGTTCATACCGCCCACCTTGTTTTGCTAACCCTTCACGGTACTTAGACAGCTTAGACCATGTCTTGAGTCACGTTAAATATAAAAATAATATGATTTTTACCGGTGATATCAATATTAATATTTCATCTAACTCCGGTTTTACTGGATATGCAAGCGACTACATGAACCTCATGGCCTCGCATGGACTCGCTCAAGGAATCAATTTGCCAACAAGAATCAACACATGCATTGACCATTTCATGGTTAGAACCAATAGTAAATGGCAAACTATGGTATTTGACGAACTCACTGATCACTCACCAATACTCTTATCAATAGCTACAAACAAAACTTCTAATACAAAGATAGGTAAGACTAAATCTAAAACTAACATTGACGCCGTAAAAGAAACACTTGCACAGCAAACTTGGATGGACTATTATTGTTTAGAAAATGCAAATGAGGCTGCAACTAAACTAGTTTCTATCATACAAAATGCTATTAAGATCAACACGGTAACAAAAAAGTCTTCTAGTAAAACCAGAGCACTAAAGCCTTGGATCACGTATGGTGCAATAAAGTGCATTCGAAATAGAAACAAACTGCAGAAGCTATCTAAAAATTCACCAAACGATGAAGAACTCAGAAATTCATTTATTAGGTACAGAAATTTATGTAATCGTGTTTTAAAATTGCTTAAAACTAATTACTACAAAACAAAATTTGATCGGGCCCGTGGTAACATGAAAAACACGTGGAAATTGATCAAAGATCTATGTAACTATACTAAAGATCAAACTACGGCAAAACATTTTTTGACAATAAGTAACACCCCAAAAGAATCACTTAATTTAGTAAACTCATTCTTCACTACTATAGGAAGTGACCTAGCCAACAAAACCCTAGTCAAATTACACAAAACTGATGCTGACCTCGCCAAAGCAGCCCTTTCTCCTTCACCAGAGTACCTTAACTCGATTTCACTGTTTCTTACTGACACAAAAGAAGTTGTTGAAATAATATCTAGCTTAAAATCCAATACATGTCCAGGTTGTGATAATATTTCTTCTTTAATCATAAAAGCATGCGCACATATTCTAGCGGAACCGATAGTACACCTTTGTAACACTAGTTTTTCAAGCGGCATCTTTCCGAATATATTCAAAAAAGCATTTGTTTCGCCGATTTTCAAATCTGGTGAACAAGACATGCCTTCTAACTATCGTCCAATATCCCTTTTGTCAGTTATGTCAAAAGTTGTAGAAAAGATCGTTAATAAAAGACTGCTTGCTTTCTTGAGTAGGAATAACACTATTTCCGGTAATCAGTTTGGCTTTCGTTCTCGAAAGTCAACAGAAGATGCCGTACTCAAGTTAACATCACTTATAACTAAGCACCTGGATGCAGGAGATAAATGTATCGGCGTCTTTTTAGATCTACAAAAAGCGTTCGATACTGTTTCGATTCCTATTTTGTTAGCTCGGCTGGAAAATGTAGGTGTAAGGGGTGTTGTTCATGACTGGTTTACCGACTATCTCACTGACCGCAACCAACAAGTCCGTGTAGATAACCACACAAGTGATAGTGCCACTTGTAATTACGGGGTGCCTCAAGGTAGTACGCTTGGACCGACCCTATTCTTAGTCTACATTAATGAACTTTGCTGTAACAGAATTGCTCAAGCTGATACTATTATGTTCGCAGATGACACTGTCCTCTTGTTCCATGGTTCTACCTGGGATGATGTTAGTACTAAAACTGAAAATGGTCTCTCTCAGGTGACTACTTGGCTCGAGAACAGTTTACTTTCACTTAATGTAACTAAAACAAAATACATGTGTTTTAGAAAAACTAATATAAGCAAACCCCCAATAAACCTCAAGATTGCAGTGCACACTTTTCCATGTAATAGAGCTTTACTGACTGGCCGTGCCTGCAGCTGTGATTCTCTTGACTGCGTAGAAGCTATCAAATATCTTGGCGTCACTATTGACAACAAACTTTCCTGGGGATCACATACAGAAACGGTTGCAAAACGGATACGCAAACTAATCTACGTCTTTAAACAACTACGATCTGTTGCAGATCACGCACTTCTCATGCAAACATATAAGGCATTGGCGGAATGTATCTTGAGCTATTGTATATGTTCATGGGGAGGGGCAGCCAAGACCTTCATGATCAAAGTAGAACGAGCACAGAGAGCTCTGCTTAAAGTGGCAATGGCCTTACCTTATAGGCATCCAACAACTGAACTTTATAAAAAATGCAATGTACTATCGGTTAGAAAACTATACGTCTATCAGTGTATCAAAAAGTACCATATAAATACAGTTCCAGATTTGCCACTTTCTACGAAAAGGATCAATAAATGCCCTATCCCAAGATTTAAAAGCACTTTTGCACGGAGACAATACACGATAACAGCGCCTAAACTATATAACTTAGTAAACTCAAAAATTAATTTAAGGATTCTCAATTTGCATAAACTTAAGTTACAAGTTACGGACTGGCTTAACTTGCATGATTACGACAGCACTGAAAAGTTTTTCGAGACAATTGTTTGAATTTTTGAAACTCAATACTGTCATGTAGTCAACTAATACTAATCCAAACTCACATCTCGGCTCTTCCACTACGGTATACAACCACAGATAGACAAACACACCCCCACCCCCCACATACACCCCCACCCCCCCCATGCACACACACATCCCACATGCACACACAACACACACACAAACACCCCCCCCCCCCATAAACATAAATCCCCCCCCCCACACACACACACCCCCTCCTTCCACCCACACACATACGTGCACGCTAATTTTACATAATACTATTATATATACACATAAACTTAACACTCCACAACAATACTCCACATGCACATCCCCTTTTTATTATTTATATTGCCCTTGTTACTTGATTAGATTGTAAGATTACTAGATAAGATTATTTCTTGCTTGTTTTTTTTTTTGTTTTTCTTTTGTTTTTTTACTATTAGGTTGTGTATACTTTACTAGGAGAATGCACTGTCTACTGTAACACAGTTTATTCATAAACTAAAACAGGAGACAGAGTCGACTTTTATCTTTGTTAACACTTTCTTTTGAAAAATAAACATTTGTATTTGTATTTGTATTTGTATTTATTTTTATTATACCTGTCCCCGCGCCTCGCTGATTCCACCATCAACGGAAGAATCAGCTGTTCTAGGAATGACTCGAACTGTCGGCGAGCGCCCTCGTTCGACAGCTCGTGTAGAAGCCCACGGAGGTTCTGTAAAAATAAACATTATACCATGTACACCAAAAATAAAAAAAAATTGCTACTTTAATTCCCAAGCACGATGGATATCCTCTTAGATATTATTATCATAGTACCAAGTACGCGGAAATAGTAACGACTTGTTCCACCTTAAGCAGTAAAAACCCAAAAATCGTGAAATAAGCTGAACAGATCACTTATTTTTTGAGCTTTTACCCTGTAAATGTATATTGTTGACGACCGATGTGGCGCCGCGGGCGAATGTCCGCCTGCAACGCAGGAGGTTGCGGGTTCGATTCCTGCCTCGGGATAAATGTTTGAACGATCTGCAAATATTTATTCCAGGTGTATGTATGTATGTATAATAAAAATATGTGTGCATGTAATGTATTGTAATTAGTATATCAGTCATTTAGTACCCATAACACAAGCTCTGCTTAGCTTAGGACCAGATGATGCTGTGTGGGGTGTCCAAAAATATTTATTTATTATTATACTTCAGGTTGATGGACGCTGAGCAGTGCATCGTAGGGCACATCAGTAGCGTGACTTACGAGGTAATACTTTGTTAAAGGCGATGGTAACCACTTAACGTCAGGTGGGCCATCAGCTTGTTCCATCAGCAAGTTGTATAAAAAAACCACCCATCACGCATAGAAATCCCACCGGAGCCCTAGTTGAGGAATCTAGTCCTGAAACCAAATGCCAAGAACAGCCACATACCTGACATCGAACAGTATTAGCATCGAATGGCACCAGTAGATAGTCACAGGCCTCCCTCAGCTCTTGCACGGAGACAGTCGGAGGACACCTGATGGTTCCCCCTCGGTAGTACTCCAGGATAGCCCTGAAGACTGTGGCTGATATCCCTTCTGCTACTTCATACTCTCCTCTTTCGTTTGGATGAGTGAAATCAATACCTGCAATATTAACCATTTCTCTTATATACCTCATTTAGTATCTATTTAAGTAACCTAAAAATGTACCAATTACTGTTAAGTTTAAATAAAGTTATTATTATTATTATATTATTCATTTACTAGTAGTGATGTCTGATTGATGCTATTTTCATACAAACATTAACCCCTGCTAATTTTATTTGCTCAACAAATAATAATAAAAATAAACATTTATTAGCAAAAAAGTTGGTAGCCATAGTTACAGATTCTTCTTGTTCTAATGTGAATGATTCAAATGATGAACAAATGTTGGAAACCTGAACGTACCACTAACTCCCACCTTAGGTTAAACCTGCGTTGTGGGAAGGTAGCCTCTAACGTCCATTTCTATCTTATATTTTAAAGTAGTAGTAGGTACTAAATTATTAATTTCCTTTGGCTAAATGGTCCAAATTAATAACAGAGTGCTACTCAGGGGACAAGAAGAGGAAAAGAGGATGACAGCGTAAAAGGGGAAGATGATATCAAGAAATAGCAGGAAGCCAATGGATTAGTGGCTATAGATAGGGGTGAATGGAGGAGATTAGAGGAGGCCTATGTCGAAAGGCAAACTATGCTAAAGGATTAGTAATTTAGTGTACATACTAGGAGAATAATGTACTTTAGCAAGAATTATAAGCTAAAACAATAAAAAGTTATTAAATTTAAAAATTGAATGTTTGTTTTATTCAAACAAAGAAAGTACCTACCTGAACTGAACATCCTTCCCAACATGGTGTTAGGGTGTGCTGTAAACTGAGCTGGATCAACAACGAACCTCGTATTATCAACCACCAGAGTTATCCTGTCATCAAGATTCAACTTCCCATTTCGCAACTGGTCTGCTGTCGATGTCGACGGCGTAGATGCCAGTTTAGGAGGCATCGCACAAACCCTAGAACGGATATTCAGCCCGTTGCGTTTAGATAGTCTCTTCCTACGGTCCCCGTCGAGCCTATAGCTTTTATCGTCAGAATCACTGCTGCTATCGGGATAGAAGAAAGATCTTCTTTCGGTCATGGCCTCTAGGCCTTCTGCTTGGGAGTCGGACATGTGAGCGCGCTCGACTCGAGCCCTTACATCACGTTCTACGCTGCTGCTCCTCCGTTCTTTTCCCGATGGTAAAATTGTGTTATTTATATGTTGATTTCGTCGAATTTTTCTATTTTGCTCGATTCGCTCTGACTGTCCTATGCTGTAGAAATCTATCTTCTTCTTTTTTTATTATCTTATAGCTTCTGTGGATGTGAAGGACGGGCATAGACTAGATTGCGGTTCCATGGTTGTGCTTTCCCAAAACGTGTTGGAAATGTAGGAATTTCAGTCTATAAAAAAGTAGGTACTCTGTGATCAGAATTTGCATCGGAAACGCTGTGTTTTGCATGTATTGATCAGGAACCACTCTATATGTGAATGCGGTCTAGACGAAGGAAACGTTGAACATATGATATTCTCATGTCCGAGGCTGCGGCTATCTTTGTATGATATCACCCCCCCTGAAATCCCTCGTCCTTTATCTTCAAAACTCTTGCTATCCCTTGTATTTTCCCCTTATATCAAATTATTGTGTAAATTTTTAAGTGTAAATAAAATAAAATTGTAAATACTTACCTACCTACAATAGTTAACCTTCATTTACAATACTTACCTACTTATGTAATTTCTTTATATTTTAAGTGTGTTGTGTTTTTACCTACCTAACAAAATAAATATATTATCTTACCTACTTAAGTATATGACATATCAACTTGATTTGTATTAGAGTCTCCCTTCTTACCGTACTCAGATCTCCGCCTTTTTGTTTTAAGATTAGTAAACACTTGACGTTGGCAAATTCGTGGCAACCCTCAGCCGCTGAAAAGCCATATAATAAAAGAAGAAGAAGAAGATTTGATTTCAATCAAAAGCACACATAGTATGTGAGAGTATTATATAAATATATGCAGAAAGAATCACACACCCTCCTTCAGTACAGTTTATAAGTACCAAATCTTCGTTAGCTAGGTACATACATAATAGTACTTACTCACTCAACCCAATCAAAATTAAAATAAATAGATAAACCAATATTGGTCGAATGTGCCAGTTTCACAGTTTCTCCACCAATCTCTGATCAAGGTAAATAGAAGTATAATTTATGTGATATTATATTAGGAGCAGGTTTAATTTAGGTAGTAAGGCTCGTCAGATTTAACATTCCAGTGTGAGCCAAATGAGTGGACCACATATTTTTTAATTGTCCAAAATTGCAATTGTTGCTGTACTCATACCCCCTGAAATCTCCTGCCCATTTTCTTTCAAGTTTTAAGTGCATCCTTACCTTAGTGTTTACCCCATTTGTAAATATGCTATGAAAATATATTAGTACTTAAGTTTAAAATAAAACTTTAGCTGGTTCTTTATTATATTGTATTTAATAGTGTTAAAAAAGTATCTATTACAACATGCTATGTTTTATTTTGTTATTTCAATGAGTTTAGGTTCCTTCTATTATCTTTTAATGTTATTTTAATAATATTATGCTTGGACTTAAATTCCATTCACCGACCATTACTTCTCTCAACCGGTCAATCTCCTTCGTGCTAAGGTCTAACAAATGTGTCATTGGGGAAATTGCAGGCAACACGACAACAATATAGTATGTTACATGCATAGATATTTTTTATTATGTATACATAGAAAATACCCAGAACACCCGGAATTAATATTTGCAGATCATACAAACATTTATCCCAAGGCGGGAATCGAACCCGCTACCTCCGTATGGTATTAAGTATATGAGTATTAACTTTAAGATCCCTTTTAATCACCTGGGGTCCAAATATAAAACATAATAATAATAATAATAATGCTGGACTATCCACACAGCATCATCCAGAAAAGCCCTTGAGCAGTACTCTTATAGTTCTTGAGATTTACCTAGCTGGTCAATGAACCTGTGGCATTGTTTGACAATGCCATGTTACTTTCTGTCCTGTGTGAATTTTAAATGCGAGTGAGAGCAGAGCTTTTTGGAAAATAATGGAAATTACTGGTAGTGGTAACAAGTTGATGGGTGTATATCAACCTACTTCACTGAATTGGTTTCTCTTCTTAGGGACTATTATTATTTGATTTAATTATTTATCCTTTTTTTGTTTAATTTCTTAGCTCTGTTTAAACTTGTATTGTTTCCTCTTGTACCTACTTTCGTTCATGTATTTTTGATTGATTGGTAGGTACGTCAAGTTGGAAGCCTCACATTGGAGTCTCCTGTCTTGAGAATTATTATAAAAAAGTACCACAGAAATAGTGCTAGCCTTAGTTGTGACTTCTTCACTGTGTAGGAGTCACAATTAAGGCTAGTTTTGTTGTGTAGACTAGCCAGCACATGTTTGTTAATGATTATTTAAATACCTACCACAGGTACTCCTGTCACTGTCAAGGAAGAACATTATATTGTGAAAATGGAAGAAACCTCTGGAACTGAAGAAACATGCTTTAAGGAATATCAGGCGACAAATAATGAAGATACTATAGTTATTGATAGTTCAAGTGAACTAAGTGTTGAATACGTACATGAAACAGAGAATGAGCAAACTGACATTAATTCGTGCTTCTATTGTGATGTCTGCAACCAAAGATTATTTTCTAAACGTCAATTGATAACACATTTAAAAACCCACGCTCTAAAAAGTACATTTTCCTGCAGCCACTGTTGTAAAACATTCATTCATAAAAGTAAGTTGATAACTCACACAAGATCACACACTGGAGAAAAACCATATTCATGCAGTAGCTGTAATAAAGCGTTTAGTCGTAAATATTGTTTAACAAGTCACATGCGGTTACACACTGGAGACAAGCCATATTCATGCACTCAATGTAATGAAAAATTTCATGTAAAAAGCTATTTAAAAAGACACATGGGACTACACACTGGCGGTAAACCATATTCATGCAGTAGATGTGATGAAGTATTTACTAGAAAGCTTAGTTTGGTCAAACACATGCGATTACATACTGGAGGAAAACCATATTCATGCATTATATGTGATAAGGCATTTAGGAGTAAAAGCTATTTGAATGTACACATGCGAGTACACACTGGAGAAAAGCCATATTCATGCATTAGATGTAATAAAACATTTTCTCAAAAAGGTTATTTGATAGGTCACATGCGAATACACACTGGAGAAAAGCCATTTGCATGCACTATATGTGATAAAGTATATAGTGAAAAAAACTGTTTATTCATTCATATGCGATCACATACTGGAGAAAAGCCTTTTTCATGCAGTAGTTGTGATAAAGCATTTGTTAAAAAAACTTACTTGATAAGACATATTCGATTACACACTGGAGAACAACCATATTCATGCATTAGATGTCATAAAAAATTTAATCAAAGAATTCATTTAATAGATCACATGCGATTGCACACTGGAGAAAAGCCATTTTCATGCACTGTATGTGATAAGGCATTTCGTAAAAAAGCCTATTTAACAATTCACATGCGAACACACACTGGAGAAAAGCCATATTTATGCAGTAGTTGTGATGAAGCATTTGCTGTTAAAAGTTCTTTGATAAGTCACGTTCGCATACACTCTGGAAAAAAGCCATTTTCATGCAGTATTTGTGATAAAACATTTACTCGAAAAGCTCATTTAAAAGATCATATGCGAATACACTCTGGAGAAAAGCCATTTTCATGCAGTAGATGTGATAAAACATTTGCTCAAAAGGGTAATTTGATAGGACACATGCGAAGACACACTGGAGAAAAGTCATTTGCCTGCACTATATGTGATAAGGTATGCAGTGAAAAAAACTGTTTTATAACTCACATGCAATCACATACTGGAGAAAAGCCATTTTCATGCAGTAGTTGTGATAAAGCATTTGTTAAAAAAAGTTACTTGAAAAGACACATGCGAGTACACACTGGAGAAAGTGGTTGTGGTAAAGCATTTGTTGTTAAAAGTTCTTTGATAAGTCACACTCGTAAACACCCTGGAAAAAAACCATGTTCATGCAGTATTTGTCATATAAAATTTACTCGAAAAGCTCATTTAAAAGATCACATGCTATTACACTCTGGAGAAAAGCCATTTTCATGTATTCATTGTGATAAAACATTTACTCAAAAAAGTAAGTTAGCAAATCACATGCGAATACACACCATAGAAAATAAATAAACCAAAATTACCTTTGTTCAGTCAGATGACAACAATCGTTTTCTAAAATAATTTCTGAACTGTGCTAATCTAGGCGCCAGTTCCTCGCGACCAAGCCCCTAACATAGGCGTGCGTCAAGGTCAAGCCTCATATCGAAATCTCGTGTTTTGGAGAATGCTTTAAAACTGTACCCTATCAGTGATTACCAGTGTATACTATCAGTGTTTACTAGTTAGTGCTCTTATAGTTTCGGCGATATTTAGGTCGTTATATGAGGTCTCCGACAGGTGGGCGAACACCAGTACACCTTGGGGGCGCCCGAGAAAGCGTTGGCGAGACGATCTGGGCGCCTTTGAAAGGACGTAGTGGGAGAAGGCTCGGGAAACAGAGAACTGGAAGTCTTTGGGGAAGGCCTTTGCCCAGTAGTGGGACGAAATAGGCTAGGAAAAAAAATATGAGGCTTCCAACTTGACGTCATGTTAGAAGCCTCACCAAGAATGGCTCCACATAATACGATGATTAATGTGCCAAAAAACTGTTCCCAAATAGTGCCCACGGCAACGTGCTAAGTTTCATCAATTAAGCCAACAATTGTGTAGAAGCCGAGATATTATACCCTATGAGGCTTCCAGCTTGACGTTTGGTTTTCCTTTGGTTATGGCAAAACGACAGCTCGATTAGAAATACCTACTTGCCTACCTAAGTCAAAAACTGTTTCCGATTTAGGCATGTACCTAGGTACTTAGATATGTAAAGAAATATAATATGCAAAGGCAATTAAGTGTTTCTTATATACCTGCCTACTTACAATGACGTTTTACTATATAATATCATTGCCTATTTAGGTACCTAGAAACCAAACTAAGAAGGTATTTTACCTCAGTAGGTAGGTATTGTATTGTGCGATCTTCTGTACACAACATGAACGCAATAAATATTATATATTTGATTTGTAAGTAGGTAGGTAGATATCTCTCTTTTTCTCATAGGTACCTACCTAGCCATAAAGTTTTTCTTAGGGTAGTTTTTCGAAATGAGGTCTAGTGAAAATACTGTAAAAATAATAATTTGTAGGTATTATGTCAATCCGTCAAGGAGTCACGTGAATTTATTTAAAATATACCTACCTAACGGTTTTTTGCAAAACAAATCAATTTGTGTATCAGTTGCCTTTTCCCAGAGAAAAATACTTACAGTGAAGGACCTAGCTACCTATGTAGCATAGCATGGAGGTAGCTAAAAAATACTAGTACTAGTAAATAATATAATTTATTTATTGCTAACTGAACTGGGGCTAACTTAACCAGACAACTTGCTGTGTTCCGGTTTGGTTTAAAGGGTGTGGGTGCCGCCGATAAAATCACAAGACAGTGCAGTGCATCGTATGGCACGTTCTTATCGAACGGAACCTGCTAGGCAATACTTTGTTTATAGGTAAGTAATGGTTGGTTCACTGCTCGAGAGGCAGCTCATTGAGCTACTACTTGGCTCCACACTAAATGTAGGTATGGGACCAATAGAATTCCGATCCATTACGCGGCGGCCGGCGACACGACACGCAGAACGGGTCTAATGTAATTCGGGCTTTATTACGGAAAGGTAAATTTATTAAAACTCTTTTAATACCATGCATATTCTCGCCGCCTAGTATTAGTAGGTACTCTCCGAACAAACCTTCCACAAAGAACTTCTATGTATATATTTTGACTATTTATTCCTGCCTGCTGCGCCTTCCGTAGCTGCTGTGAATTCTCAGGTGGTGCATTCTATGGTCGTACATTAACGCATAGCATTAAAAGGACATAAAATAAATAAATAAATAAGGTGATATAAATGCTGCCTCTCGTAGTCTTGTAATGGCGTAGCGCCTTCTGCGCTCGCCAGTAGCCCGGTAACGCTGTCGGAAATCGCTAGGCGATTATACCAGCATTTTAGTCCGTTCGAAAAAAAAAAAAAAAAAAAAAATGCTTCTCGTAGTCATAGCCGTCCAGTCTGTAACTTATTAAAACGTCCTTCCCAACTTCCCATGAGTTGAGTTACAAACAGAACCAGATCACTATTACTCGTATAGTTTGCTCTTGAACTATACGAGATACCCAGATACCATTAACTTCAAAATTATAGCAACATCCTCAGGTCGAGCGTGCCAGTTTCTCCGCTACGCTAACGATATGGCTTCGGCTGGTTCTGTGTGCAGAGTGTGTTTAGCTGGAAATGTCAGGATGCTGGAGCTTCATATTAATAACATGGACCTGTTTCAGTTATTCGAGAAACTTACAAATTCAAAGGTAATATCAATAACAAACAAGACTGGACCGGCTTCGTTGTTAATTCTGTTTATTGAGCTGTACCTTGGTGGTGTTTACATTAACACCTTGGATAGGTTACTCTAGAATAGATAGTTATGTACCTATATTACTTAGCAATAACATTTTGTTTTAGCTGAACACAGGATCAGACACAGGGATGCCCAACACAGTGTGCTATGTCTGTCACCGACAGCTGCAGAGATGCCATATGTTCTCGGTCAAGGCTTGCCGATCTGACAGAACCATGCGTGAATTGTTGCAGAATAATATTGAGGTAACTACATGTGCTAAATAATGTCTTACTGATATTGTAAAAATAAAATAAAATAAAATATATCCAAGTTATCTTTGACGACCGATGTGGCGCGGCGGGCGAATGTCCGCTTGCGACGCAGGAGGTTGCGGGTTCAATTCCCGCCTTGGGATAAATGTTTGTACGATCTGCAAATATTTATTCCGGGTGTTCTGGGTGTTTTCTATGTATAATAAAAAATATCTATATATGTAATGTATTGTATTAAGTATATCAGTCATCTAGTACCTATAACACAAGCTCTGCTTTGCTTGGGGCTAGATGATGCTGTGTGGATTGTCCAGAATTATTTATTTTATTTTATCTTCTCATCCGCAACTAGGATTGAGACATTGTCAGTAAAAACACAAGGGTTCTCTGTAATCTTAGTCAAATCATTGATATAAACAAGAAATGGCATTGGTCCTAGAATAGTGCCCTGTGCCGCACTAAAATTATTGAGTTTTGCACTAGATTTAAAGGTAGTAGATAACTAAATAAATAATAAAGCCTGTTTATTTCACAACATAAAGCTAGTAGATAATAATTATTATTATTATTTAAATGTTTAACTACTATGTAGCTTTTCAGTCAATCTTAAGCAAGGCCAAATGTTACATATACAGCATAAGCTGTATATTTAACATTTTTTCAGCAGTATATCATGGTCTACAAAGTCATAAGCTTTGCTCATGTCAAAAAATATAACCAAAACTGGAATACGCCTGTCAACAAAGTCAACCTTGCACACAACAGCAAATGTTGCTAGTGTAGACTACTTGTTTTTCTGAAATCCGTTCAGTTTCTCCGCTATTATGTTATATTTATCAAGAAATCCAGCCAAGTGACAATTGAAAGATATTTTGTTTAGTTTGCTGTACCTAGCGTTATTTATTGACGGATTCGAATCAAATTTGAGATGCACACCAAGAACTTCATTCTATTCAAGATGTTGTAAAAAAAAACCGAAAAGGGGAAAATTTCTGTAGCGTTGTATATTAACTGATTTAAATTTTGGCAAAGTGTTGGTTATTACATGGTTGTAAGGGCGCGCGAGTCTACTGTTCTCACGGTTGGTACAACCACTAGTAGGAGATGGGTGGTTGCTGCTGGTGGCATTTACATCTGCTATGTATCCTTCTTCGAAGCGCATGTATCTAGATCAACTTGAGCAGTGGCGGATTTACCCTAAGGCACTGTAGGCCCGGGCCTAGGGCGGCCAGATTTAGGGGCGGCCACGACCGTAGGGCAGTATATGGTCGATGCTGAGAAAGGGGCGGCTGATGGCTTGGGGCCTAGGGCGGCCGAGACTGCAAATCCGCCACTGAACTTGAGAATGTTTCTTTTCAGATAACATGCAGTACAATCACAATGCTGTCCCTGGCAACAACACCAACCTTATCCGTGACTACTACACAATACATATCGGTTAATGATTATTTTAACACCACAAGTACTCCTGTCACCCTTAAGGAAGAACATTATAATGTGAAAATGGAAGAAACCTCTGAAACTGAAGAAACGTTCTTTGAGGAATATCAGGCGACAACTAATGAAGATACTAAAGTTATTGATGGTTTAAATGAACTAAGTGTAGGAAACGTACATGAAATGGAGAATGAGCAAACTGACATTAATTTGTTCTATTATTGTGATATCTGCAACCAAAAAGAATTTTTCAAACATGATTTGATAAAACATTTTAAATCCCACACTCGAAAAGATAAATTTTCTTGCAGCCACTGTTGTAAAACATTCATTCATAAAAGTAAGTTGATAACTCACATAAGATCGCACACTGGAGAAAAACCATTTTCATGTAGTATTTGTGGTAAAACATTTAGTCGTAATTATGATTTAACAAGTCACATGGGATTACACACAGGATTACACACAGGAGACAAGCCATATTCATGCACTCAATGTAATGAAAAATTTCGTCTAAAAAGCTATTTAAAAAGACACATGGAACTACACACTGAAGGTAAACCACATTCATGCATTATATGTGATAAGGCATTTATGAGTAAAAGCTGTTTGAATGTGCACATGCGATCACATACTGGAGAAAAGCCTTTTTCATGCAGTAGTTGTGATAAAGCATTTTCTAAAAAATTTAATTTGATTAGTCACATTCGAATACACACTGGAGAAAAGCCATACTCGTGCATTAAATGTGATAAAACATTTTCTCAAAGAACTCATTTGGTAGGTCACATGCGATCACACACTGGAGAAAAACCATTCTCATGCAGTAATTGTGATAAAACATTTGCTAAAAAAAGTTATTTGGTAGATCACATTCGAGTACACACTGGAGAAAAACCATATTTATGCATAAAATGTGATAAATCATTTTCTCAAAGAAGTCATTTGGCAGGTCACATGCGAGTACACACTGGAGAAAAACCATTTGCATGTAGTAGCTGTGATATAGCATTTGCTAAAAAAAGTCATTTGGTAGGTCACATGCGAATACACACTGCAGGAAATAGAAAAAAGAAAAGAAATACCATCTCGACTTAATTCCCCAAGCACGGTAGATATCCCCTCCGATCTTTTACCGAGTATCTACCTACTCGAGATTCTTCGAGGATGTCAAAAGGGGGTAGTCAAAGGTACCTATGTTCAGATAGTACATTTGGTATGGTACATACCCACATTTTGCAGTAGGTAGTCAGTATTCCATACGTGACGGGTTGCAAGCCCATCGTCGCTGCAAGAATACTGACTATGGTTTCCTCATTATGTTTTTCATTACCATTTGTGAGCACTGGCATTGCGCACATAGTTTGTCGAGCTGAAACATCCATTGGTGTAGGTACGTCCAGATTTGAACCCACGACCTTAGATATCCGCAGAAAATAAATTAGTAATCAAAGAGACCTTTATGCTGTCGGATGACAAGGTTTAAGGTTCTTAAAAATATAGCTCTGGTGAAATTACTGTAATAATTTGTTTGTCAAGTTTTCACTTGAATTTAAGTAGGTATTAGAAGTAGGTACCTACCTATAATGATTTTGCAAAATAAATAAATTTGTATATCAATTGCTTTTCCTCAGAGAAAGATACCGTAAGGCATTACTCTATGGAAGTAAGTACCTAGTTAAAAGTTCTAGAGTTGCTGTGGCTTCCTTGTAATAGTTATATCTACCTTTCCAATTAGACCCGTTTTGCGTGACGTGTCACCGGCACCGTCGTGATGCGTCGGGATTCTATCGGTCCCATACATTTAGTATGGAGCCAAGTGACTATCACCTATTATAACAAAGTACCTATTGCCTCGCAGGTTACCTCGTGGGGAACGTGCCGCACGAGGCACTGCAATGCGTGTAGTTTCACCGGCACCATCTTCCTTCAAACCTTTAAGATACCTACATTAATGCTGGGGGCAGTGCCCACTTTGTTGGATGGTAAAATCTTTGATTTTTTGCTTTTCTGTGCTATAATGTGTGTGTAATTGTTATATCAAAGTGGGTAGAGCTGGCAGCCGACCGCGAGAGGTGGAAGGAATTGGAGGAGGCCTATACCCAAGAGGGGTCCTAACCCAAAAGTTTAGTTTTTAAGTTTATGTATTTATAAAAATATGTTACCTATTTGGTTTAGGAATAAATGGCTTTTTATTTACTTATTTATTAATGGGGACCCGTCACAGTTTTTTCTATGAATGCAGTTTTATAGGCCTTGAGAAACTAAAACATAAAATGCAAAATTTTTTTTTCTACGGCCAAAACTGACTAAGTTATGGGCAAAATACCGAACGAGATTCACTGACCGCGCGAACGGAAGCGATGACGTCACAATGGCCCAGCGCTAGCCGCCAAACCACTGCGCGCCCCGCGTTTCTGTTCGCGATACTCGTCCGACACGGAGCGTAACGTCACCAAGTGATTTGATTAGGTTTTTATTAGAAGGTTGTTATTTTAATATAACAAATGAGTATTAGAAATAAGGTAGATATCGGTTTTGAGCAAGCGCAATCCGATAATCTACCTAAAGTTGATACCTTCATGGTATTTGATTATCTTAGTAATCATTTAAATTACACAAGCGCTGAAATTCATGGTTGGAAACTTCAGAGGTAAACAAATCTCATTATCAACCTAACCAGAATAACAGGATAATATGTAGGTAGGTACACATACTTGGACTAGACTATAAAATACCTAAAAGTTTTAGGTTAGTCAGCCAGGGAAGTTGTGTTTGTTGTTGTAACTACCTACGCTGTTATTTTCAACATTGGTATGTAGATAAGTATGTAGAAACTTAAAGGTTTAAAGAAAAATATTATGTAGGTATAAAATAAATAAAATTAGACTTAAATACTTAATTTGACAGGAATGTACCTACCTAAGTTCTTTGGACACGTAATTTAGAGCTATGAATAAACGAAAGCGTTAGGTATGTTAAGTTTAAAATAAGCCCTAAGAATTTAAATTATATTTTGTCGTAGGTTATACCCAGATTTATTTAAAAATTATACAATAAATAATCAAGGTCACCAAAGTGTGGTATCAAAGTGTAGGAATGGAACGTTAAATACTGTGTAAAAAGAAACGTACTGAATGAGTGAGTGAGTGGACGGGAAGGTATGAATGGAGGATTGAACGGGGACTTGGGAATTCGGTGGTTAGATGAGAAGGACAAGGAGATTTTGTAAAATCATAAAATAAACGAGTGTTGTAGCTAACAAGGTTTTTTATCCACTTCCCCCATCCTACAAAATTGGGGGCTCGTCCGGGATACCAAATTAAATACGTTGGTAGTCGGGAGGTGGTTGAAAATCAAGACGACGAAAAGCCGCAACGTGCCTGGTCATAATCACCGGTTACACGACGCATACCAAGCTTGTTTCTTATACGACGTAGAAACATGCCGAAGTCTAAAAAAGAACGAAGGAAAAGCCGGCAAGGCGACTATAATTACAACGAAGAGGGCGAACGCGAATCAAAACGAGGTACCGCGTCTTCGTCTACATCAAACATGCTGCAAATGGCCGCGGAGCTCATGCCGAGTTTCAATGGGCGGGATGGCACTTATCCTGTAGCGCAGTGGGTCACTGACGTCGAGGATAACGCCGAGATCTTCGGCTGGACTCCACTCCAGCAGCTACTGGTCGCTAGAAGATCCCTAAAAGGAACAGCGGCGCTTTGGCTACGTGCAGAAAAAACTCACAAAAACTGGGAGGAACTAAAGCAAGCTATAACCAAAGAGTTTCCCGATACAGTAGATATCAAGTCCGTGCATGAAATGATGAGCGCCAGAAAGAAAAAAGCAGAAGAGAGCTGTCTGGATTACATGCTAGTGATGAAAGATCTCGGGAAGAGAGGCAAGATGCCAGATTATGTCGCTATTAAATACATAGTCGACGGCATAACGGATATCGAAACACATAAAGTTATGTTGTACGGTGTCACTACATACAGTGACCTCAAAGAAAAAATAAAGATTTACGAAACGATCAAAAGTAAAATGGCGAAGAAACAGAGCGAAAAAGAACCCGTGGCATCGAGCAGTAAGCAAAAAGGCAAGCGGATTCGGTGCTATGGCTGTGGCGAGCTTGGCCATACATCAGTAGATTGCCCGCACAAGGATAAAGGTCTAAAGTGCTTCAAGTGTAATGAGTTCGGCCATGTTGGTTCGACCTGTACAAAGAGAACGAGTGAAGATAGAACGAAGAAGCCAGAAGAGGCGTTCGGGAGTAATCGGCGACCGTCGGAGCACTTCGGCGCTGGGAGAAAACAATATCGCCAACCGATCGACGAAACCGGAAAAAATAAACGCGCTATGTTCGGTATGATGGAAGAAGCGCCGGCAGAGGGAGCTTCGTATTACGTGGATAGAAGCGATGCACCTATAATGGCGGACTACCAAAGTGACACAGAAAGTGAGCTGTCAATGTCAACATCAACCGAAAGTGAAGTTATGGTCAGTGTAAACAAAGTGGACATGGACGCAAAACCGCGGAAAATAACAAAGAAACCGATAGTTAGTGTGGCAATAGATAGTCGCTGGGTGAAAACTTTAATTGATAGCGGCAGCGAAGTGAACATCATATCTTCGAACTTTTATCATGCGATCGGAATGCCGACATGTGAAATTGACGATGTCAAACTTTCCGGCATCGGACTTGCGACTGTGCGTTCACTTGGCAAATGCCGGTTGAGTTTATATTTTGATGGACAAAGATTTGAGGATGTGATATTTCACATAATTTCTAGAGACTTTATACCTTATGATGCAATAATAGGGCAGGAATTTTTGAACAATGTTACAGTGATAATTGACGGTGGTTTAGTGCGTCTTGCCACTAATGAATGTTGTCTGAATGTGTGTGTTAGCGAAATCTGTTTGTCTGATATCAGCTTGGGCCATATGACAAATAAAGTATTGAAGCAACAGGTTGTGGAATATGTGGAAGGTTACCAACCATCATCGCAGCTGAAAGAGCCACCCATACAATTAAAAATAATTCTAAAAGATGAGGTACCAGTATCCCAGCGGCCACGACGACTAGCGTTAAAGGAACAAGAGTTAGTGGAACAGCAGGTGTCTGACTGGTTGGAAAATGGCATTGTCAGGGTGAGTTATTCAGAATATTCTAGCCCCTTAGTCTTGGTGAAGAAGAAGGATGGATCCACTAGAGTTTGTGTGGATTACCGTGCTTTAAATAAAAAGATAGTAAAAGATGAGTTTCCTTTGCCAATCATTGAGGATCTTATTGACAAACTTAAGGATGCCAAATTTTACAGTGTGCTAGATCTGAAAAATGGTTTCTTCCACCTACGAGTAAGTGAAGAGTCAATACCGTATACCTCTTTTGTTACTCATCATGGGCAGTGGGAATTTCTTCGAGCTCCATTTGGTTTATCCATCTGTCCTAAGTATTTCATGAGATTTATTTCTGCTATATTCAGAGAGCTTCTGATGAAGGGTGAAGTCATGATATTCATCGACGACATTTTGATTCCAGCTAATAGTGAAGAGGAAGCTGTTCAACGGCTTCAAAATGTACTTAGAGTAGCTGCACAGTATGGACTGGAAATTAATTGGAAAAAAGCCAAGCTGATCTGTCAAGAAATTGAGTACTTGGGCCACTTGATAAGGGATGGTGAGGTGAGACCTACATCAGAAAAGACAGATGCTGTAGTAAGATACCCCACACCAACTACTAGAAAACAAGTGCATAGTTTCATTGGGTTAACCTCTTATTTTAGAAAGTATATACAAAACTTTGCCTCTATAGCAAAACCCTTGACTGATTTGCTACGGAAAGAAGCTTCTTTTAGCTTTGGGAATGAAGAATATGCAGCATTCAATACTTTGAGAAAAAAACTAGGGGAAAACCCTGTTTTAAAAATATACCAGCCCAACAGAATCACTGAAATGCATACCGATGCATCCTCTATTGCATATTCTGCCATACTGTTACAGCAGCATTCTGATGGATTGCATCCAGTGTACTACATGAGCAAGAGGACAAGTGAAGCAGAATCTAAATATTCTAGTTATGAGCTTGAGGCCCTCGCCGTCATTGAAGGTGTGAGAAAGTTCCATGTGTACTTGTATGGAACCCATTTCAAGATTGTCACTGATTGTCAGGCATTTGAACAGACCCTCAAGAAAAAAGAATTGTCCCCTAAAGTGGCTCGATGGGTACTGTTTTTAGATCAGTTTGACTATAAAGTAGAACACCGGTCAGGTTTTAAAATGAGACATGCAGATGCCTTAAGCCGAAATCCTTTTGTGGCAGTTGTGTCTAATAGCTTACATGATCAAGTAAAAATGGCTCAGGAAAATGATGAAGGATTAAAAGCCATTAGTGAGTTGTTGAAAAATGGCACTTACCTGGACTACTGGCTGGACAATGAACTACTGTACAAGGGAGAATTGAAGCAACTAGTGATACCCAAGGCCATGGAGAAAGAGATCATAAAGCAGGTGCATAGTAAGGGACATTTTGCAGTCAAAAAAATGAAAGAGCTCATAGAAAAGAACTACTATATCAAAGATCTTGACCAAAAGCTTTGTAATTTTGTTGTTACTTGTATACCATGTCTGCTAGCCACAAAAAAGTATGGTAAACAAGAAGGGTTCCTCAATCCTATACCAAAGGAAGCTATCCCTTTACATACAATACATTTGGATCATATTGGACCACTGACTGAAACCAAAAAGCAATACAATTACATACTAACAATGGTAGATGCATTCACGAAGTTCACATGGATCTTCCCTACCAAAAGTACAACCAGCAAGGAAACTCTTGACAAGTTGAGAATCCACCAGCAGCACTTTGGCAATCCTGTGAGGATAATCTCAGACAAGGGTACTGCATTCACCAGTAATGAGTTTCAGGACTTTTGTAAGGAAGAAAATATCCAGCATATAACTATTACTACTGGTGTGCCTCGGGGTAATGGTCAAGTTGAAAGAGTGCATAGGACTATTATAGAAGTACTGACCAAATTATGCATAGAAAATCCAAATCTGTGGTATAGACATGTAAGCCGCCTACAGAGGGCACTAAACAGCACCTACCAACGTAGCATTGATACATCCCCTTTCCAGCTTATGATTGGCACAACTATGAAATCAAAGGAAGACCTGGAAATTGTACAGCTGCTTCAACAAGAAGAGGTGGATGAGTATGACAAGAATCGAGAACAACTCAGAATCCAGGCAAAACAGCAGATTCTGAAAGTACAAGATGAGAATAGAAGAAACTTTAACAAAAACAGAAAGGTGAGCACCAAATATGAAGTTGGGGAACTAGTGGCTATCAAAAGAACACAGTTTGGTCCTGGTCTGAAGCTAAAGCCAAAATATTTGGGTCCCTACAAGATTTCGAAGGTGAAACGCAATGATCGCTATGAAGTAGAAAAAGCAGATGCCTGTGCAGATGGACCCATCAAAACCTCCACCTGTGCAGATCAAATGAAGAGATGGCCATTACCAGCTGAGATAGATGATTAGGTCAGTAGTATAAGGGAGTATGAATCAGTGAATGATAGGGGTGTGAATGAGAGTGAAAGTAGCCCATTGTGGTGTGTCTGCGGTCAGACATGGGTCAGGGTTGGCCGAATGTGGTATCAAAGTGTAGGAATGGAACGTTAAATACTGTGTAAAAAGAAACGTACTGAATGAGTGAGTGAGTGGACGGGAAGGTATGAATGGAGGATTGAACGGGGACTTGGGAATTCGGTGGTTAGATGAGAAGGACAAGGAGATTTTGTAAAATCATAAAATAAACGAGTGTTGTAGCTAACAAGGTTTTTTATCCACTTCCCCCATCCTACATAATCAAGGTCAGGAATACAATACAGGAATGCAATACTTCCTTCTTCAATCTAAGCATTCCTCCCACAAGCCTACTTGACGTAGTTCTCCATATGACGACCGATGTGGCGCGGCTGGCGAATGTCCGCCTGCGACGCGGAGGTTGCGGGTTCGATTCCCGCCTTGGGATAAATGTTTGTACGATCTGCTAATATTTATTCCGGGTGTTCTGGGTGTTTTCTATGTATAATAAAAAATATGTATGCATGTAATGTATTGTATTAAGCATATCAGTCATCTAGTACCCATAACACAAGCTCTGCTTAGCTTGGGGCTAGATGATGCTGTGTGGATTGTTCAGCATTATTATTATTATCAGCTTCCACCTAAAAATATAATAAATTCAGGTATATATTTTTTCTTTTTTATTATATATTACTTTTGCTCGCAACTTCGTTCGCACTTAGATTTACGTACTTCTTTTTCATTCACTTTGGCTACAGTTTTATTACATGTATAGATAGATATCCTCATCCTCGAGGGTACGACGCCAGAGGCATGGAGCAGGAGTGTGGTGGTACTGTTCTTTAAGAAAGGTGATAGCACCCTTTTGAAGGAGAGTAGTTACTAATCGTCTCGCTCGTAGGCTAGACGACTTCCAGCCTCCCGAACAAGCCGGGTCCCGAAAAGGCTTCAGTACCATAGACCACATTCATACGCTCCGGCAGGTTATACAGAAGACCGAAGAGTATAACCAGCCACTTTGTTTAGCGTTTGTGGACTATGAAAAAGCCTTCGATTCAGTCGAAACCTGGGCAGTGTTACGGTCACTCCAGCGGTGTCAAATTGACTATCGGTACATCGAAGTGTTGAAAGGCCTATATATCCCGGGAAACTTGTGGGATATTCCCGCATTGGGGAATATTACCGGGAACGGCACATTTTATTGTAGTTAGACCTGAGTACGACCCTGGTTTTAACCCGACTACCGAGGAAGGGTTATTAGAAACTTCACTACTTACATTTTTTATCATTTACTTACTCATTGAAATATACCTAGTAGGTACGACCCTGTATTTTTCTTTAACATTCGTAAACAAGCTTTACTAAGCTACCTACGCACCTGTTTACCACACGAGTAATGATTGAGGATCATTTTGATGTAAGTAGGTACCTCCATAATATATCATAGTTGGTATATTATGGAGGTACCTATCTACTTACATCAAAATGATCCTCGCAACAAAATCTTGAAGTTTGGCACGAAAGCGGAATTTTGTTATCCCTCTTCATGATAGTGCACCATTTTTTGCGCACTTTCGGGACCTTTGGCACATTGAAAAATAGTTTTTTAGGTGTACTAACTGAAGTATTAGTACACTTCGGTACTATACAGTACTTATAGTTCGGCATATTCACGTAAAAACCACAACACGACCCGCGCAGATCGAGTGAACTCTAATAAATGAATTGCTGAGAGCGCGCCCGCGGGCGGAAAAGATTTCGTGACGTCACATGAGCTATTCGGCCGCCCCGCGGTTGACTGGTACAAAATGTGTAATATCTTCGCAACCAATGGAACGATTTTAATGATTTAAAAAGTATCGTACCTAAACGAGTAAAAGGAACACCATTACATAGATAATATATGCATTTTCCGACTTGGTACTCATTATTATACACATAAACCTTCCTCTTGAATCACTCTGTCTATTGCTAAAAACTGCATTAAGAATCCGTTTAGTAGTTTCGAATGCTGTGATTACACAACCAAGGAAAACCCAGCCAGGAATTTGTGTACATTTTGGCATCTAATTCCATGGTTGTGCTTACCATATATTGTACACCCTTGGAATACACGACCATGGAATTGCATACCTACATTATCATTCTATACATTATTGGCTCCCCCCTCGGTCCATCCGTCTGTTGAACAGAGTCACTCTCACAGAGTACTTTTTTATAGACTGAAAGTCACTCTGTTCGGTCGGTCTAACCGTCAGTCAGTCATATGTCAGTTCATTTTTCATTTCATTCCTAATCAGTCAGGTCAGACAGACCAAGTCGGAGTCGAACGCGGATTTTGGCAAATTATTTGTTTTTGTTAAATTGCTAAAAACAAGAAAACTCACCTATCGGAGCTGTGACTAAATGTGATATAATAGCTATTACCAAAGTGCCGAACCCTAGATAATAAGTTGAACCTGTAATAAAGACTGTGTTTTTCGCAAGACGCAAGGGCGTCATTCGTTATTAAGTGTAATAATAGCTGTAGAATGGAGCAATTGGAAGAATACCATGATCCGGACTACCCAGAGGCTGCTTTGTGTGTCAAGGAGGAGCCCCCAAGTCTGTCTGAAGAGGAGAAAGTTGATAAAATCAAATCTATTATTCGCCGGGAGTTTTCGAACGAGCTTGAGGCTCGGGGAAGCGAAGTTATGCTCATTGATCAACGGTAAGCTGTGCTATCGACCTTCAATACAATGAATTGTCCTCCTTTTACACTATTCGTCCATCAGACGCTGGTGTAAACATTAAAAACAACACCATGTGTCTTTTTTTTTGGCATTGTGTTGTTGCTATTTTTGGCGTTTTGTTTTGATTGCATTTTTCATATTTTCAATGACAGAACCTTGCATAGTCAATTTATATATTATCAATCTCTGCAGATTGTGTTCCCTTAGCATTTAATATCATTGCATTTCTTCAGTGCCCTTGGTCATATAACCTTAAAAATGACCCTAAACATTTTTGCCTCGAACCATAGCAAAGCACAAGTGATTACTACAGAAAATGGTGTCCTCATGATTTTAAAAAATTATATCATTTTCTTGGGGCTTAATTTTGTCATGTATCATATCTATGAATCATTCATATTACTGGCTTCAGCTCAGTTAGTAATAGCTCTGCCTTCTGCCATAGGTTGTGAATTCAGTTTCCACTGAGGACAAATACCTATTTGATGAACATAGATGTTTGTTCTATGGCTGGGTGTTATATTGTATTCTATGCATGTATGTATGTATTAAGTAGAAATAGAGCTCTTAGTGAAGAGCTTGTCCTACGAAGTACTACCACCATCCCCATTTCTGCCGCGAAGCAGCTTGCTACGTTCCGGTTTGAAGAGTGTGGGTGCCGGTGTAATTTCAGGCACACAAAGCTTAACACCTGTATGCCTCAGGTTGGTGGACGCAGAGGTTGCGGGTTCGATAAATGTTGGGATAAATGTTTGTAAGATCTGCAAGTATTTTCTATGCATAATAAAAAAATAATGTATGTAATGTATTGTATTAAGTATATCAGTCATCTAGTACCCATAACACAAGCTCTGCTTAGCTTGGGGCTAGATGGAAATAATATACAAAAAGTGTTGATTTTTTTTCGTTTTATTTGCTTAATCTGAATGTGCAGTGTCAGTTTTAGGTAGTATTTATTTATTAATTTATTCAGGGGCAAGAAACGGCTACAATCCTACTAATATTATAAACGCGAAAGTTTGTAAGTATGGTTGGATGTTTATTACTCTTTGATGGTCTAACCAGTAGACCGATTTGGATAAAATTTAAAACAAACAAAGATTATAACTTGGATTAATACGCACACGCAAAAAGGGCCCATCAGCGGCCTAGTTGCGAAAACAGTCCGCCTACCAAGTACTTGGATTAACACAGGCTACTTTTTATCCCGAAAAAATAACGGGAACAAGAAAAAAACTGCCACGCGGGCGAAGCTGCGAGCGGCCGCTAGTATACAATATAGTAATCATGCTTAAAAAAATAAGTAAGCTTATCCTACCTACTTACAGGAAAAACAATATTGTAGCCCACTGCGCTATCCTCATATTGGACTTGAGAATTTTCAAAAAAGTAGTTATATTACTCCTGATACTGAGTCTGAGTACTCCAATTCTGATTGGTTTCAGGATGGTGTCTTCTCGTCGATTGCTGCATCGATTACGCTACTCAATAGTGAGTCGATACTTCTCAGCCCAGAACCTACAGATCACCTCCGCTCAGATTCAGGATGAGATTGCTAATCAAAGGGATCCCAGGGCTAAAGCCGAGGTATTATTTTATTTATAACTAGCGGCCGCTCGCAGCTTCGCCTGCGTGGCAGTTTTTCCCGTTCATCCACCTATCCATCTATCCATCCATCCATCCATCCATCCATCCAAACTAGTAGGATTGCCTGGAAAAAAAATTGGAGCTGGAACTGGATTGGAGGAAAGGTTGCCTGGAAGAGATCGCTTTCAGCGATAAGGCCGCCCATTGTTTTGCCTAATTGTGTATATTTCCTGTAATATGTTTCTGTGTGGTGAACAATAAAGAGTTATCTATCTATCTATCTATCTATTAGTAGGATTAGTGGCTGAAAAAGGCCTTTTATTTTATTTACGTTCACAGATCAGCAGTACTCTGAGGGATGGACAGCGCCACATTCACCCTTCGCTTCGTAAGCTCCTCGGCAAGCGCACTGTGGACATTGATGAGATATTTCGCTCCAGAGGACCTAGAAACAAGACCAGGAAAAACTATTCTGTAAGTTTTTATGTACGTCGTTATTTTATGGATGGATTGTGATCTGAAATAAATGAATTATTATTATTATTATTATTATTTGTTACATGTACGTAATTATTAGCTTAGTTATTATAGATAGCTTAGGTCAAGTACATGCACCCTGAATGGCACTGCAATGTCATACAAAATAATACCAAAACAATAGATTAAATAAAAATAGATTACAACAACAATACAATAGATCTCAAAAACAGAAATACCAAATCACGTTAGTCAAAGTTAACTAAAAGAACGGATATTATAATACTTACCTCACAGCTCAGTAGTAGCTCTGCCTTCTGTGTGGCTGTGGGTTCGAACCCCAATGAGGACTAATTTGTGTGATGAATAATAATGCTGGACAATCCACATAACATCTAGCTTCAAGCTAAGCAGAGCTAGATGACTGATATACTTAATACAATACATTACATGCATACATATTATTGTTATGCATAGAAAATACCCAGAACACCCGAAATAAATATTTGCAGATCGTACAAATATTTATCCCAAGGCGGGAATCGAACCCGCAACTTCATGCGTCGCAGGCGAACATTCGCCGCTACGCCACATCAGCCATCTAAAAATCAACGTTTGTTTTCTGTCTGGGTGTTATATTGTTAATTGGAAGTTAGTAAAGTAGCCTATATGTTAATCCAGGTTGCAATTTATATATTCCAAATTTTATCCAAATCAGTCCACTGGTTAGAGCGTAAAAGAGTAACAAACATCCATCCATTCATCCATACTTACAAACTTTCGCGTTTATAATATTAGTAGGATAAAATGCTCTTTGATTTTGACTTTGATCCTTTTTTTTTCAGGCAATGCTTCAAAAACGTAACTATACAATATCAGCGGATTCCACCAGATCTCTTCGTCCAGACTCCGAAGTGGAACCTTCTTCAAGTCAACCTCCAGCCCCACTGAGGAAGGTTCCAAGGGTTATGGTACCGAAGGCAACCAATGTGGTAACACTCGACGAGGCAACTAGAAATCAAATCAAACATCGTTATAGATTTATTATAGGTAAGTACTTTGATTAGGAGAGAGTGATGCTGGTTTCACTGCGAGATACAATCAGAAATGAGGGAATCCGTAGAAGAACCAAGGTCACCGATATAGCTCTCAGAATCAGCAAGTTGAAGGTAATGAGCAGGTTATGTAGCTCGTAGAACCGATAACCGCTGGAGTATAAAGGTTCTCCGTAGGACGTCCTCCTACCCGATGGACTGACGACATTTAGGATCGCGGGAAGTCGATGGATGGAAAGGGCTCAGAATCGTTCCTCCTGGGAACGCAGGCCTATGTCCAGCAGTGGACTTCTACAGGCTGATGATGATGATGAACCTTGCTTATTCTCGTGTGTGAACAGCAGTGTGTTCCGGTGTGAAGGGTGTGGGTGCCGGTTACATTACAGGCACACGAGGCAACTAGTATGCCTCAAAATTTGTTAGCTTTTATAGTGCTTACCTTCACTTAGGAAATTAAAGGTTTTTACTATCCAAAAAAAATTGGGATAGACTGGGATTTGAACCCACGACTTTCCTCTTGATACTACCTACTCGAGACAATATTTTTTGGGATAAAATAAAAATCTTTGCATACCTCAGGTTGTATGACACGTACCGAACGTGCCCTACAATGCAATGCTTTTTTATAAGTAATGGTTACCACTTAACATCAGGTGGGCCTTATACTTATTCCATCAGCATGTCACATTAAAAAAAATCTATACCTATGTAGTTATTGATGTTGTCTCACAGGTAACACGTCTAAGTACGTCCCGGCCGCGTCCCGGTTGGATCGGTCCACGCACAAGTGGCTGCTGTACATCCGCGGCGTACAGCAGGCGCCTGACCCCTCCCCGCTGCTAGTCGGCGCGCACATCACGCTGCACCATTCCTACGCGCCGCATCATACCGTACATCTTGAGTAAGCCTCTGATTCTATACCTCTATCAGAAATCAGGAGAACCGTACAAGACCAGAAGTCCCGCGTTTTATTCCCGCTCGTCCCCGATGGGGACGAACGGGAAAAAAGGGGACGAACGCACCTAGGGACAAAATGTATAGCAGTAAGGTATGAGCAATAATAACCCGTATGATCAAAGGCGAGGCAATACAGGTTTAAGACACTTGTTTCTCTAAGAATACAATTCACTTATTGAAGAGAACACTAGTGTGAGTAGGTACAAACTGTCAGAAGGACTTAGTGCTAGTTTAAGATAATCGTTCAAAATACTTAATATCGGCAATACATAATAAAATAAGCATGAATACCTAAATAGTTATCTTATTTAAAAACTAACAACAGCAATCCGAAGAAAATCGTGATCATCTGACTAGTGAGTGCATTGCCTCGCAGCCGGTCAACGACCAAGCGGCGGCGGAGCGCTATACGAAATACATAGGTGGTTGATAAATCGGAATTTAAGCAAAAAAATTATTACTCTAAATGTAATTGACTGTCAGCAAAGTGACAATTCTATAAGAGCTTGTTGTAGGTAACTTTACACGTTCCTGGAGTATTTAGAAGTGGTCTCATTAATAATAATCAATAATCATTTATTTGGTAAGAATATTACACGTCACACAATAATTACACACATTAATATCACACATTACACCCGGTATATTTACTTTGATCTTGACGAAATGTATAAAACAGCTTTTTTGTTTCAGCAAGCACCCGTTCCACGTTAGTCGACGTGGCTGGGGAGAATTCCCCGCGAAGATAGTTCTACACTTCACACTGCCCGAGAGAAACCGACCCGCCACCATTGAACATAACATTAAATTAGATAGAAATTATACTGGCATGCAGACACTAGGTATGTACTGTTAAATCAATAACTGCTATTATAATAATAATAATAACAATAATAATAATGCTGGACAGTCCACACAGCATCATCTAGCCCCAAGCTAAGCAGAGCTTGTGTTATGGGTACTAGATGACTGATATACTTAATACAATACATTACAAATATAGATAATTTTTATTATACATAGAAACACCCAGAACACCCGGAATAAATATTTGCAGATCGTACAAACATTTATCCCAAGGCGGGAATCGAACCCGCAACCTCTGCGTCGCAGGCGGACATTCGCCCGCCGCGCCACATCAGTCGTCAAAGTAGTTGTAGTACCACAAGACTTGCAGGACCTATAACACAAGTTTTAAATGACTTAGTGTAGGTTCTGCACAATAACTACAATGCCATACTGGCCATTTACATTTTAAGACCACTGCTGTCGGAACACGCTGCGCAGCTTGGCGGTAGGAATAGGCATGGTGGTAGTACTTCCACGGACGAGCCCTTCACTAACAGCTCTACTACTACAATTTAAGTAACTTTACTGCACTAAGTAATAAAGAGCTTTTAGTGAAAGACTCGTCCGGGGATTACTGCCGTCAAGTAGCTTGCTGTGTTCTGGTGCCGGTGAAATTACAGGCACATGAGCCTTAACACCTGTATGTCTCAGGTTGATGGACGCAGAGCAGTACATTGTGGGGCACGTTCTTAAAAACCGTGACCTGCAAGGCAATCCATTGTTATAGGTGATGGTAACCACTTAACATGAGGTGGGCCATAGGCTGGTTCCATCAGCAATTACATAGAAAACTTAATTAAATTACTTTTTAATTTTCCACAGGTTCAGAAACAATAGTAGATGTATGGCTTTACAGTACACCAGAAATGCTACAGTATGAGTACATCGAAGAAAATCACACGTTATCAGACATACAAGAAAGCAAGCCCACGGACACGCAAGAAAACACACAAACAACCACAAAAGACGCGCCTAAAATAAAAGAAGAAAAAGTAACGGACACAGAATCTGATTGGATGGACTTTTTCAAAACCCCAACAGAATTGGATGTTGATGAAATGTTCATAAAACCTACAAAACAAGATGAAATACTTCTTGAACCGGAACAGGATAATGATATGTTTCTTAATCCAGCAAAAGAGGAAGCAAATGATAATGTGTTTTTTAGGTCTACAAAACAAGAATCAAATGATAATGTGTTTCTTAAACCCAAAAAACAAGATGATTTGTTTTCTAAATCTACACTACAGGATAATAATATGTTTCTTAAATCCGTAAAACAAGAAACAAATGATATGTTTCTTATACCCAAAAAACAAAATGATATTCTTAAACCAATTCAAAAAGAAGATACTAAGCCTATAAAATCCACAAAACAAGACAACATGCTTCATAAACCCAAAAAACAAAACGAAAAACCGACGAAACAAAATGATAATATGTTTCTTAAACCTAAAAAACAGGATGATTTGTTACATAAACCTTCAGAAGTTCTAATTAAACAAGAAATAGACGCTGAAACAGATTTTGAAGAGAAAATTGATACAGACATTAGAAGTATACAAAACATCTTGCAAATACCTACAGAAATACTCAACCAACCCTCATCGGTAAAAAAACGCATAGTTAAATACATAGACCCAACAACTGGCAAGATATATTACCTGGAAATGGACAGAGAATTAGATTTAACAAAAGTCCAAGAGATTATAATAAATAATACAACAGCAAAAATCAGTCCGATAAAATCAAACGGACTTAAAAATGTTAGGAAAAGGAAAGGAGTGTCTCTCTTAAAACCAGAAGTCAAACATCAGTTAAAAGCAGAGAATTCCATTAGGATTGATAAGATTAAACAGAATTTTCCACATCTGGAGAACGATCACTGTTATATTATGAACCCCAAAGGAAAGTGTCCTGAAATACAAAAGGAAGTCAAGACTGAAGTTAATTTGTATGATAGTCTTGTGTCTGTTATGTCGAGGTTAGTATAACTCATCGTAGTAGTAAAGCTCTTAGTGAAGGGCTCGGCCGGGGAAGTACTAGCACCATTCCTATTCCTGTGTTCCGGTGTGAAGGGTGTGCGTGCCGGTGACATTACATGCACATGAGGCTTAGCACCAGTACAAGGCAATGCTTTGTTATAAGTGATCGTTACCACTACACATCAGGTGGGCCATATGCTTGTTCCACCAGCAGTAGCATAAAAAAAACATGTCAGTCAGTCAGGACAAAGATTTAAAATTATTTATTTACAAAGCAAATTATAGTTTATTTGTTTTTATAGTGCTTACCTGCACTTAAGGAAATCACAAAGATTTTTAAGCAAGCATGTAGATGGAGCTACGGTAGCGATAGTACCGTATTAGAAACATTCCAAATCTTATTTTCGTCGAGGCATTTGAATCCTCGGTAGCGAAGTTGGTATCGCATCCCCGTATCAAGGGGAAGGTCGTGGGTTCAAATCCCACTCGAGGAAAATAATTTTTGGGATAATATAAAAAGCAAATTATAGCTAAAACAAGTATTTAATTAAGTAATTGATTGACTTAATCCCCAAGCACGGTTGATATCCCGTCCTATCTCTTAGTACTTATTCGAGATCCTTCGAGGATGTCTAAGGGCGGGTAGTCAGAGGTGCACATTTAGTACATACCCACATTTTGCTGTAGTTAGTATTCCATACGTGACACGTTGCAAGCCTAACGCCGCTGCTAGAATACTACACGATGTTTTCCTTCACCGTTTGTGAGTACAGAATACCAGCGCCTAACCACTAGGTAAAAATAGTGGTGAGGCATACGCTGAGTCGAGACTCTTTTGCTGCTGTAGCACACAGGCACCTACTGCTTATGTCCTGTTCTTTTGTCTTATTTTTTCACTTTCTGATCTGTTTTGTATGTGTATGTGTGTTTTTGTAGCAAATAAATCTATAAATAAATAAATAAATAATGCCGGACGATTCACACAGCATCATCTAGCCCCAAGCTAAGCAGAGCTTGTGTTATGGGTACTAGATGACTGATATACTTAATACAATATTATATTACATATATAGATATTTTTTATTATACATAGAAAATACCCAGAACACCCGGAATAAATATTTGCAGATCGTACAAACATTTATCCCAAGGCAGGAATCGAACCCGCAACCTCTGCGTCGCAGGCGGACATTCGCCCGCCGCGCCACATCGGTCGTCATCCTAAAAAACCCATCCTTTCGTGATAAATCTAGTATATATAATAATGTCTATGTCTACCGTTGGAGAGATAATTTTAAAAAGTTTATACTTTTAGGTTTAACGATGTACGAAGTGTGGTTAATCACCTTGTGAGACGAATACCTTTAATATCGTCGGAGGCGAGAGACCCGGACTTCCTCGCTGCCTTCCCCTTCGTAGTTGAAGATAGTGACAGGTACTGGAAGCTGGATTACGCTAAGAGAAGGAATATTGAGGTAAATTTACTATCATATTAATATTATAAACGCGAAAGTTTGTAAGTATGGATGGATGGATGTTTGTTACTCTTTCACGCTCTAACCAGTAGACTGATTTGGATGAAATTTGGAATAAATATAGATTGTACCTTGGATTAACATATAGGCTACTTTTTATCCCAAAAAATAACGGGAACGGGAAAAAACTGCCACGCGGGCGAAGCTGCGAGCGGCCACTAGATGATAATAATAATTCTGGACAATCCACACAGCAGCAATCCATCTTATCTTATCTATCTCATCTAGTTCCAAGCTAAGCAGAGCTTGTGTTATGGGTACTAGATGACTGATATACTTAATACGTTACATACATACATATTTTTTATTATACAGAAAATACCCAAAACACCCGGAATAAATATTTGTAGATCGTACAAACATTTATCCCAAGGCGGGAATCGAACCCGCAACCTCCTGCGTTGCAGGCGGACATTCGTAATATCTTTTAGCTTGGGAATAAAATTTTTGAGTTTGCTATATAGTTTTTTAAGTATTCTATCAGTCATCTGGTTCCCATAGTACGAGCTATGCTTAGTTTGCTAAATGATGTTGTGTAAAAATGTCCACAAATATTAATTATAATTTTATTTTAATTTCCAGTGGTCCCGAGCAAAATTTATAAATAAATTACTCTCCGAACACTTCACAATTGGACCAATATGGCGGACGAAACAAATACTCCTTTTCATAAGACTGCATGGACACTACCCAATCAGAAATGAAACACTAATAATAAAATCAGAAACCCGATGGCCATGGAACAATCTTGAAACAGAATCCACTATAAAAGAAACCTTTCCGAACGCTACAGACATAAGCTCTTTGACAGTCTTCAAATGTGACTTTGACAGTTCGAACGAGACAATAGAACTGTCAGACGATGAGGAAATTGACGTGCTGTCGGAAACTGTCAAAGTCAAAGTCAGAAAGGAGTCTGAAGTAACGAACTTGCAAGTACTACCGGTGGGCGACGTCGAGGATAGAATGCGGTTTCTGTTTATTGAGAAGAAATGTGCTGATATCGGGATTGAGTTGAAGAATGAAGATGTTGGGAGCGGGTATTCTTACAGGTATACTAGCGAGTCGCACGCGACTTTGCTTGAAACTTCATACTTAAATCCATAGAAGTAGAGCTCTTAGTGAAGGGGTCGTCCGAGGAAGTACTACCACCATGCCTATTCCTATCGCAGTGCAGCATGTTCCATTTTTTATTATACATAGAAAATACCCAGAACACCCGGAATAAATATTTGGAGATCGTACAAACATTTATCCCAAGACGGGAATCGAACCCGCAACCTCTGCGTCGCAGGCGGACATTCACCTGCCGCGCCACATCGGTCGTCCTAATCTAATCTCTAGGCATCTAATGTTATTAAATGCTAAATGTATTTCTTTCCAGCGCCGTGCACGCCGTTTTGCTCTCAGCAATGAAAAGCTTCGCCGATGAGATCTTGAGGAGTTCCTTGGTAGAGAAACGAAGACAGGAGAGTACACAGAGTGTACCTAGTGTTTGGACAGGGTATGTATAGGAAAAAGTAGCTTCACACCTTAGGCATGGTAGATATGACGACGCAGGAGGTTGCGGGTTTGATTTCCGCCTTGGGATAAATGTTTGTTCGTACAAACATTTATCCCAAGGCAATCCCTGCAAATATTTATTCCGAGTGTTCTGGGTGTTTTCTATGTATAACAAAAAATATGTATCGTCAGTGGAAAGGAAAAAATGCTTAAGCGCCAATATGCTATTTGTGGAAAATCAAGTTTAAAGTTATTAACTTTAAACTTGATTTCCCACAGTAGCATTTTGGCGCTTTAGCATTTTTTCTTTCCACTGACGGTATGTATGTAATGTATTGTATTAAGTATATCAGTTATCTAGTACCCATAACACATGCTCTGCTTAGCTTGAAGCTAATACATTATAACACCCAGACACAGAACAAACATCTATGTTCATCACACAAATGTTTGTTCTCGGTGGGGATCGAACCCACTACCTACAGTGCAGAAGGCAGGGCTATTAACTATGCTGTGAGGACAGTTATAAAACCTGTTTTATTTAATGTTTCTGTTCAACATATAGGTCTAGTGGGAGTGTCGCCTTCTGATCCTAAGGTCGTGGGTTCAAATCCAATCGTGCACCAATGGATTTTTTCGCTCGAAAAATTTATGTGCGCAATGCCAGTGCTCAAACAGTGAAGTTAAACATCATGAGGAAACCAGTTAGTATTCTAGCAGCGGCGATGGGCTTGCAACCTGTCACGTTTGGAATACTAACTACTGCAAAATATACCTCTGACTACCCCCTTAGACATTCTCGAAGAATCTCGAGATACTTGGAACTATAAGAGATCTGAGAGGGTATCTACCATGCCTAAGGATTAAAATTGTGATATTGTTTTTCAGTTCAACATCGTCTTATACACAAGTATCTCTAAACCACGTATACTCCGGAGCACGACGGGGGAGACTTCGTGCGCTTTGCAACGCTGACACGGCGGCCCTTGCCACTGACTACTACGCAATATAATATACCATCTTATTTATATATTTGGCTTTTATTTTATCACATTTTATGCGAGCGTGTTGATGCCCCATTAATCTTAATCTAAATTTATATAACTCGAAGATGACTGACTGACATAGTGATCTATCAACGCACAGCCCAAACCACTGCACGGATCGGGCTGAAATTTGGCATGCAGGTAGATGTTATGACGTAGGCATCCGCTAAGAAAGGATTTTGATTAATTCTACGCCCAAGGGGATAAAATAGGGGATGAAAGTTTGTATGAAACTTTGTCAATTTTAAACCGATCGGGCTGAGACTTTGCATGCATAAAGCTACTATGATTTTATTCCGAAATAATAACGGGAACGGGAAAAAACTGCCACGCAGGCGAAGCTGCGAGCGGCCGCTAGTTATTATTATGTGAGCCAAAAACCCCCTGCTGATAATTTAATCTGAGCTCAAGTGGTTACCATCGCCTATAAAAAAGATTTACCTCGTAGGTCACGCTTGTTAGGAACGTGCCCTACGATGCTCTGCGTCCGTCAACCTGAGGCATACAGGTGTTGCCTCATGTGCCTGTAATATCACCGCACCCTTCAAACCGGAACACGCTGCGCTGCTTGGTGGCTGAAATATGCATGGTGGTAGTACTGCCCCGGACGCACAGAGTTCTACTACTAAAGAAAAACAATAAATTGCGGAAATAATTTAATAAACAACAATCAACATTCATACAAATAAATATCAAACATTCATATGGCCACAACAAACGAATCTACACATACTATTTAAATCTAAAAACTTATCTAATAATGCCTAAATATAACTAGGAAATATCTAATGCAGTAGGTACCTACTCGTTCAATTCTAGGTTAAATTCAAGTACAGTCAATAACAAAAGTAGACACAACATCATCTAGTCCCAAACTAAGTATAGCTTGTACTATGGGAACCAGATGACTGATAGAATACTTATGTACTTTTTTTTGTAAATATACATAGAATACAATACAACACCAAGACACAGAACAAACATTTGTTTATTACACAAATGTTTGTTCTCGGTGGGGATCGAACCCACCACCTACAGCACAGAAGGCAGGGCTACTACAAACTGATCTGTGGTGGCTGTCAAAATAGAATTGTTATACTGTATAAACAAGAAACCTACCCTAATATACAAAATACACAAATACAAATAGGTACAATATTTTTGGACTTGCTACAAGACTTTAAAACTAGCTTAAAAATAGTCAAGGAAACTAATACTCAAACTGGAATACTAGAGTTCAAAAATGATTAAATTCTAGTGAAAATAATCATTAAAAAAGAATCCATTATGAGATAGCGTTGTTAGTAACCCTTTATGCACAGTCTGCACTAGAATGTACCTATACAATTTGTAACTTTCAAAATGGTTTCACGGCGATGCTAAAAATATTTACACGACAATTATTCAAAAGATATCCTATTTCACATTTTTGTACATTTGAACCAAACTATATGTTCTAGATTGTCACCTATACTTATTCTAGTTTGAGTGAAGTTCCTTAGCCTAGCTTGAGTGACTGACAAAGCATAGTGGTTACGCGGCTGGCCGAGAGTAGGGCGGGTTCCGGACTTGTCCTCGGTAAGGCGTGTTCTCTAGGTCCACGTCCACTTCTACGTCAGTTTCCTGAAATCAAGATTATATAATAATAATGCTGGACAATCCACACAGCATCATCTAGCCCCAAGCTAAGCAGAGCTTGTGTTATGGGTACTAGATGACTGATATACTTAATACAATACATTACATGCATAAATACTTTTTATTATACATAGAAAATACCCAGAAGACCTGAAATAAATATTTGCAGATCGTACAAACATTTATCCCAAGGCGGGAATCGAACCCGCAACCTCCTGCGTCGCAGGTGGACGTTCGCCCGCCGCGCCACATCGTCCACAGAACAAATACAAATGTTAGTTCTCGGTGGGAATATAACCCACCACCTACAGCAAAGGCAGGGCTATACAAATTAAGCTGTGACGGCTGTCTGTGTGGATGGACTAAACTGGCGGTATTGTCTGCGCTGGTATCATCCTTTAAGAGGACCTGTAATGAGAGGGAGGCATGCTGGTAGCAATTACAGTTGGCTAAGACTTAGTGTGTCACAGTGGCGTGACTGTAGCACGTGATGTGTGTGCGACGATCTTTAGTCAAGTGTGATGCGTGTGAGTTAATAAACACTTGTCTACTACTCCTACAGGTAGTATGCAAACACTAGTAAGTTTCTATTTACTAATAACACTTGTCAACAATTGCGTCTTAAGTTTCAAGTGGTTGTTATGGTAATATTAATCAATCATCGATAAGTATCTTGCTCAAGATGTTGTTGGTACAGTAACTTACGAAATAGTACAGTAAAGAAGTAGAAGAATAGAAGTATTTGAGAAAGGAGACAGTGTCGTGTCGGTTGTTGCATGGTTATAAGGGCTCGTGAGGTGTACTGTTCTCGCAGAAGCACTAGTTAAGCGTGTAGTATAAAGATATAAAGATATATTCTATTCTATTCTATTTTAGTATCTTACCTCAGGCTCCATACTCCTGGACCAGGGCCCCCAGCCGTGGGATTCGTGCTCATCCTCGTGATCGTAGTGATGTTGATGTTGGGCGTGCTCGTAATAAATAACCTGGAGACAAGATACTCACATAAAACCTCTTTTGAATAGTAGGTAGAAGCAAACAAACTCAAGCTACCGTCAACTGGTGGTGGTCCAGCATTATTATTATTATTTGACGACCGAAGGTTGCGGGTTCGATTCCCGCCCTGGGATAAATGTTTGTACGATCTGCAAATATTTATTCCGGGTGTTCTGAGCGTGCTCGTAATTAATTACCTTCAGACAAGATACTCATATAAAACCTCTTTGAAGGCAAACGTATGTATAAAAATGCATGGGTATATACCTAGCTAATAATAGACGATTCAATATATTTTATGTGTGTTTTATGTATGTTTTAGTAGTAAATGAAATTCTTCATGAAATTACATGATGTACATGGAATTAAAACATTGTAAAGGTACACAGAAAAGCTTTCTATTTGTACCTAGTACCTATACCCTACTAACCCGATGATCTTAACATAACAGTGGCGTTGGAATAGTAGGTGGAAGCAAACAAACTCTAGCTACCGTCAACTCGGTTGTTCGCTCGATTGTTGCTTGATTAGTAACCCGTACCGTAAGCCTATAAATATCATGTTCCCCAAAACTACATCTATATCGAACTACTTACATGCTTTATAACTTTAGGTATAGATTTAAAAAGGCACGTTCAGAGTAAATATTTTATTTTTTAGTATGCCGAATCTGAATAACACCAAAAGTCTTTGCCTCGCGACAGATTGGGAATCCGTCCCCTGAAATACAGTTTATAACTAGTTCAGGGGCCGGTATATATTCCAATTCTGCTCTTCCTCGCAGTCGCTGATGCAAAACATTACTTGTAAGTAATTTAGTATATACAAATATTTTGCATCTAATATTAACCTATCTACCTTATATCTACATATTTTATCATAACTTTTTCTACCTATAGTAAAGTGCGGGTCTTTACTATAGGTAGAAAACAGAATTTAAATCACTGACCACGGGAAGTGTGCCCAAAAGGCTGGCAACGTTACCTCTTTGGATAGCTAAACTAATTCTCTGTCCAAGAGAAGCGCCAGCCCTTTGATCGTGAGTCACATCCACTAGTCTCTTGGATAACTCTTTAAATAGGAGCCACGCTTCTGGACCCCATGGACCTAACGTTTAGTTTAGGTTAGTTTAGAATAACGGTTGTCTGAAAGACATCGCTACACGCGATAAGTCCGCCGATTGTAGGACAAATCCTTTTGTACTTTAATTTTATATTTTTTGTATTACTTATAAGTAATACAAAAAATATAAAATTAAAGTATGTCCTCAATAAAGTTTATTAACCCCGGCCCGGCTCCATGTTGCTATACCTTAGACGAGTTAACCACTGCTATACCCTATTCAGGGTCCATGTTATATGTTATGTGATACCTACTTACACAGAACAATGTTTGTATCCAAACAAAACCATGTGAAAGTAATAAATATATTGAGTACCTACTAGCTGACCGGTGCCCACTTCGTTGGGCGATAAACATGTTTACTTACAAATCTTAACTGAAGTAGTACTCGATGTCGCCAACAGATGGCGTTAATACGCCATAAAATAGCGGCCGTACGCAGTTTCGCCCGCGTGCCAGTTTTTTCCCGTTCCCGTTATTTTTCGTTAAAAAGTAGCCTAAGTTACTCCTTGTTACATCAGCTATCTGCCAGTGAAAGTCCCGTCGAAATCGGTCCAGCCGTTTCAGAGATTACCCGGAACAAACAGATATACAGACAGACAGACAGACAAAAATTTTAAAAAATGCTATTTTGGTATATGTATCGCATATACATTCATATGCATGTAGTAAAAAGCGGTTATTTTAATATTACAAACAGACACTTCAATTTTATTTATTTGTATAGATTGAGAAGATACGCAATTAATTAGTCTCCTGTTCATGAAAGTACATACTACGAGTTATTAATTCAACATTCGCAGTCGTGCACTTTCGTCCCGATGTGTCCTTTCCACTTTCACTATGACCCGAAGCACTGCTGTTTATTCTGTGACCCGAGTCGTTGACCTGAGTTGGTATGCAGTAAGGGAAATCGGCATAAATACCCTTCATTTATCGTGTTACTGGTTTCCAGGACGTACCTACAGACCCTCTACCGTGAGCTCTATAGTACGACCGTAAGTTTCTTGCCGGTTCTTCTAGGCTTGGTCGCGAGGAACTGGCGCTTAGATTCACCTAGATTTAAGACGTTTCAAGATGATCCCTGCGGATATTACTGAATAAATGCTTTTTGACTTTGATTTTGTGCGAAGATGTCCTCGTATTCATTCGGGTATATTCGGGCCAGTTCGTGCCTGTTCGGGTCTCATAATACCTACAGTAATTTTGTATTTCAAACGCATCAAAACAAATAGCAGTTGTAAAACTTCCGGACCGTGACCCTCCTAATACATGACATTTGGAAGCTTGCGGTACCGATTACTAATAATGCAACTATCGAGCGAACAACCTAGTTGACGGTAGAACTAGATCTCTATTGAGCCTGTATGTATATGTGTATAATACTAGTAATCTTAAAATTTGAAGACTCATCGTGAACGGTTGTATTAAAAACCACGTCACAAACGCATTACCCTCCTTTCAACCAGTCGGTCACACTTCCTATATATAAATCGAATAGCTATAAGGCTGACTGACCATATAAAACAGATCTGATGTTTTTTGCTGATTTGCTAAAGTTTTTTTCATGCAAACTTCAACCCTTGCCTAACCCGTTTAGGGGTTGAATATCGGGAATTCCTTACACCTCAACACACTAAGACGAATGAATACACTGAAAATTTCAAGTCTCTACGAGCAGTGATTTAGGCTGTGCGTTGTCTAATATGTCAGTCAGTCAGTCAGGGTAAAGGGTCTTATAATTGAAATAGATTTATAACAAAATAAATAAATATCGACACACGTTCACACAACGCCCTCTAGCCCTAAACTAAGCAAAACTTGTACAATGGGAACCAGATAGCCTACTTTTTATACTTTTTATACTTATATTTTTTTGTTTGGTAATACATACTTAGAATACTATATAGCTATCCTACTCATATTATAAATGCGAATGTTTGGATGTATGGATGGATGGATGGATGGCTGGATGGATGGATGTTTGTTCCTCTTTCACGCTCTAACCAGTGGACCGATTTAGATGAAATTTGGAGTAAATATAGATTGTAATCTGGAATAGGACATATGCTACATTTTATCCCGAAAAAATAACGGGAACGGGAAAAACTGTCACGCGGGCGAAGCTACGAGTGGCCTCTAGTACAAAATAAAGTATACTATCGATAGGCGAACGAAGTCGGGTGTTGAACCTACTGCAGAATAAGTTGTCTGCAGACGTGTTTGGTAGTATGTGGGCTACCGGGGCAGTTTCTCCCAGCGGTCAGTTTCTTATCCATATTTGCACATACTAGCTTTTTCCTATGCCTTTTTGCACGTAAGTTGGTACAACAAGGTCAATAAACTTTGGTCAATTCATCATCAACACCCTGTAGAAGTCTACAGGTCTACGTGATCAGATTAGAGTAGACGACCTTAGGATCAGAAGGCGGGGTCGCTCTCACTACACCATCGTGTACAGTGTATTAGTAATAGATATTTATTAAATTATTTATTCAAATTTGTTTATTTAAATAGTTACTTGTCTGTTTGATGAGCATAGTCATGAACTTGACTTCCGTGTTCATGAATATGCGAATGGCGTAACCTCTTTGCGCAAGCCGGTTAAACATACGCCTTCTACTTTCTTTAAAACGAGTTGAGAATACTTTTATTGCAAGGAATTTTCTTACCTAAATCTATACTATAATAAAACTGTTAAGATCAGAAAGTCTGTATATTAAAAATATTCGTAAGAAATCTTGCTAATCCTACTAATATTATAAACGCGAAAGTTTGTAAGTATGGATGAATGGATGTTTGTTACTCTTTGACGCTCTAACCAGTCGACCGATTTGGGTGAAATTTGGAATAAACATAGATTATAATATGACTTAACTATAGGCTAATTTTTATCCCGAAAAAATAACGGGAACGGGAAAAAAGCTGCCACGTGGGTGAAGCTGCGAGCGGCTGCTAGTACATAGAAAAGCAAACCTCTTGCGTTCGTGAAGCCACCCACGGGTTTCGTCTGAAAACCAGCGCAGCCTACCCATGGATGGTCGGTAGCATTTTGCTGAGATGAGGCCTGTTTGTCGCACCCGTCATGTTAGGACTAATCTGATCTGCGCCCTACTCTTTTTATATGGGCTTTGTGTAGTAAGTAGGTAGGGAACTGTTGCTTTTATTTTTTATTTTAAGATCATGTCCATATTTGTATTTGTGTGCGTCAAATAAACTTATTTTCTTTCTTTCTTTTCATCCAAACTTTAAAAAAGTTTGTACGATTATTTGTACACGCATCACGCAAAAACTACTGAGTGAATGTTGATGCGATTTGCAAAATTAGTTAGCTTATAGACCAACTTAAAACTAAGTATGAGTTTCATTGAGCTGTTATCCCTAAAACGGGTGTAAAGTGGAAATTAAACATTAAATGAAAAACGCGAACGAGTCAGCTAGTACTTAAATATATATACCTACTACGCTTAAGAAGTAAACATGGGGCGGATTCTGAGTTTTTTACGTTTTACGGATACCTACCGGATTTCGGCTTGCAACTCGAATTATTTTTAAAGAGATATGGGAATTATTTGTTCATCCGGGGCAGTGCTACCACCATGCCTATTCCTGCCGCCAAGCAGCTTGCTGTGTTCCGGTTTGAAGGGTGTGGGTGCCGGTGAAATTACAGGCACATGAGGCTTAGCACCTGTATGCTTCAGGTTGATGGACGCACAGTAGTGCATTGTCGGTGACGTTCCTAACGAGCGTGACCTACGAGGCAATGCTTTGTTATAGGTGATGGTAACCACTTAACATCAGGTGGGCCATCTGCTTGTTCCATCAACAAGTTGCATAAAAAAAACAACGCTTGTGACCCCATATGCCGCTAGGGGGCTTATCGTATCTCGATACAAATACTTCAAGTTCACAAACCGGTATTCGTAAACCGTAAACAACTCAGAATCAGCCTACACTTTTTTTTTACTTTACTTTACTTTGAAGTACTTACTTTTTGTGGTTGATGTTGGTGTTTGTTCTTCAAGTCTATCCATAGCCTGGCCAAGTTGATTGCGAGTCCCAACAGAGCCACTATGAAGAATTTGACCTATTAAACAAAGTTATAATATAATTAGAAGAATACTTATAATACGACTAAAGTAAAACTTTTACGAAACGTAAATGGCTATGAGAGAAAGAGAGAAAGAACAGTGCTTTCATACCCCACTCCATGGTAGTGTTAAACGTTTAACGCAACCTTGTTGGAAGTCGCATTAGCAGTATTACTTCAATTTTTGACGACCGATGTGGCGCGGCAGGCGAATGTACGCCTGCGACGCAGGAGGTTTCGGGTTTGATTCCCACCTTGGGATAAATGTTTGTACGATCTGCAAATATTTATTCCGGGTGTTCTGGGTATTTTATATGTATAATAAAAAATATCTATGCATGTAATAAAGTATTGTATAATATACTTTTTTTTAATAACGGAAGTAATTTAGTATATACAAATATTTTACATCTAATATTTAACCTATCTACCTTATATCTACATATTTTATCATAAATATTTTATCATTTATTTAAGTATTGTATTAAGTATATCAGTTATCTAGTACCCATAATACAAGCTCTGCTTAGCTTGGAGCTAGATGATGCTGTGTGGATTGTCCAGCATTATTTATTTATTTAATTATGATTATGATATATTGTGAATTCTCCATTCTCTCTCACCTGTAATTTGAAGGATAGAATCTGCAGTAGGGTTCCAATCTTAGCTTTCAACACAGCACCAAGGATAAGCAGCTTCAATATGGCCTTCTTTTTCTTCTTCTTCTTGCCTCGTTGCTCTATAATATATAAATTTATTTAAAAAATGAAACAAATCGTAACATTATAACCATGCTTTCGTATTATTGTGATATTATTTTCGTGCTTTGTACTTAAAACTAAAAAATATACAGTCTTTGGAAACTGTCGATATAAGTGAAAACTAGGCCTAAAAGTAGGTACACATATACACACGTATACATAGCTCATAGAAAGCATTCGGTGACGATGACGCGAGTTCCATGATTTTTGTTCACCAAAAAACTGCTCAACACGCCTAAAGAAGTTTTCACTTCAAAAAATATTGTGGCTTTTGTGATTGAATAAAGTATTCGTATCAATTCATTATTCTATACCAATTAAAAGTCTTTGTCCTGACTGACTGACATATAGACAACGCACAGCCTAAACCACTGCTCGTAGAGATGACACATTATCAGGGTATATTCGTCTTAGTGAGCAGAGGTGTACTATGAAAAGAATACCCGAAATTCAACCCCTAAACGGGTACAAAGTTTGAAGTTTGTATGAAAATAACTTTAAGCAGAAACCGTGAGCATTTTGCTTGTATTATACTAAAGTGCCATGACCACTGTACTGGTACGGGCTAACTAAAATAAATCAATTAAGTATCATGACCACTAAACCAGCACGAGCAAAATAAACCATTAAAAAACCATGCTCATTCTCATGCTGCAGTCACTATAAGAACCTGCAGGGCTTCTCTTAGAAACGATAAACGAAGATTCGTATTGTCGTTTTGTGATATACTGCGGGGCAATTCGGCAGCCGTCAAAAGTCAGGTCTACTGCCTGACATGCCGCGTAGTGTAACTCAAAACGACAATACGAAACTTCGTTTATCGTTTCTAGGAGTAAACCTGCTGTTTAGACGATGTAAAGCATTTCGCGGCGGATCACGCGGCGGCCGCACGGTTGTAAAAATCAATACCACAATCCACCAAGTATTGTCTCTAAGTTCTAGGTAGCAACGTTCAAACTCCTATAAAGCGGCCAATCGCGCAGTCTCAACGCGGTGTTCAAACTATTAAGTAAATTTAGTTCCAAAGTTATAACTATATGTCACTAGTAAAAGTGCCCGTTTCCTAGATCGCGCTATCGGTGCGTTTTTCCATTTGCATAGGCCGATGCTGGTACAGTATGAATTTATTTATTTATTTATTTATGAATGTAGCTACCAATACAGTTCAAGGGATTTGATTTATTATTCCTACCCAGTACAGTCATACCTACATCACGCGTCAACAGTGTTGTGGCCGCGTTTGGCTGATTCGTTTTCTGTCATCTTTGGAAGCAACATTGTATTTTCATTTTAATTGTTATTCTTGTGTTATTTTAAGTTCTGATGGGTAATTTTGGTGGTATTTTAACCATCATTAGGTACTTGAGGCACAAGTGTGAACAATTGAAATGAAAGTGTTATGTGGCATCCTGATTTGAACGAAAATGTTCTTTTAGTTTGAAGAAAAACGCCATCTTTTTCTTCAAAACCAATGACAGCCGACTTTACTTTTATTACCGACTCGACTTGACTAAAAAGTATTTTATCCAATCCACCTGACATTGGCAAAATTGTCCGTAAGACGGACATATGCCACAAAAAAAAACGCGTTTGGCTGCTTGACAGCTATTTAAACGTTGTTACGTAGAATATACCTGATGATATTTAGTATTTATTTTCTCAACCATGCAGTGGCCGCGCGGTCACCGCGCGAAATCCTTCGCGCCACGCCGTCTAAACGCACCAAAAATGGATTCTATTTTATCTAAAAACAAATTAAAACTAACATCCATAAATGGGCAATAATGCACATGCTAAAAAAACTTTACCAAATACTTTATTGAGTCTATGGAAAATCTGAAAATTGGAATCATACATTTATATTTTTTTTTAACTTTCGCGATCGAAAATTATAGGGAAAATAAATAAAAAAGGTAATACTAGATGATGTAAGGGTTTTCATCCTAAAGTTTTGTTCGAAACCAATAGAGCTCCTAGTGAAGAGTTCGTCTGAGGAAGTACTACCAACACTTCTGCTGCCAAGCAGCTTGCTGTGTTCCGGTTTGAAGGGTGTGGGTACCGATGACATTACAGACACATGAGGCTTAACATTTGTATGCCTCAGGTTGATGAACGCTGAGCAGTGCATCGTAGGAAAAGCTCCTAACGAGTGTGACCTTCTAGGCAATACTTTTTACAACAGCAAGTTGTAAAAAAAGAATGTCTCAGATATTTTAAAAAGATTATAAACTACAAAGGTAACTTGGAACATCAAGTCACAAGTAAGTAAGAATGGCTCAGATATTTTATAAAGATTATTTAAAAAAGACCATCACCTTCAAACGTGCTTTTATCCTGTACACCGTTCTCCTTGTTTTCAGCTTCCAGCGCTGTATCTGCCAACACGTCCAGAGCATCCGAACCTACACCCCAAAGATCCTCCAACACCCCTCTAGCTTCCCCCTTTCGAACCTTATCACTAACCACATCCGTTCCCCATGCTTCCCGTTTCTGCCGTTCAACCCCCGTTTGTTCCTCTACACCAGTTTCCCATTCCCGTTCTTCTCTATCCACATCTTCAGCACCCCTTTCCCCAACATGATCGAAAGGAATTCTCTCCCCTATAACCCAGGACTGTCTCTTGGGAAAGCTTCGACCTTTCTCCTGCTTTGGTGCTTTGCGAGAAGGCATCATAACTGGATGGATGAGGTGGATCTTGGCAGGCTTCTGCTTCTTCTTCTTTTTCTTCATCTTCTTGTCTCCACCGGTGGAGATGGTGATGCTGTCAATACCGCCGCCGCTGTCGTGCTTCTTCGACTGCAGAGCTCTGTAAAGAAGGTTTTTTATATCAGTACCTGCTACGAAGGACACTCTCAGCAGTAACTCAGCCTGTAGGTTGCGGGTTCGATCGAGGACAGACATTTGTGTGAAGAACATAGATGTCTGATCTCTATAGGTATATTTTATTCTAAATGAAATAAAAGCATTATTTTTGCTAGAAGTTTTACATACTCTACCGTGAAACTCGGCTAAGCATTATGCATATCGGGCACGTTCTTAGCGAACGTAACCTACGAATGATCTGTTTTCTGAGTCCTAGAGTCCTCTTCAGCAAGTATTTTAAAAAAGCGCTCTAAAAATGGTTGGATTTGTAAACCGCAATATTTCTTTCAATTTTAAAATAAATCTTTTGACTTTGTCTCATAATACATTGGTGCGTGTTATTAAAAGCAAGTCAATTGCAAAGATCATCGTATTCAATGTTAAATATAAATCATAATTCAGCGAAACACAACGTCATTCTTTGCCGGTTAACCGGAGAAAGCTGTGGTTTTTAAAATAACAGTGACGTTAACAACAACCGTATTATAGCGGTGAAAAATTAGTCTTTGCATTTATTATAGACTAGCGGTGCATCCCGGCTTCGCACGGGCTTTAATAAGGATCCCTAATTTTTTAAAAAATATAATATAACCTTTGTCACCCGGGGATAGTGTAGCTTCCCAACGGTGAAAGAATTTTTCAAATCGGTCCAGTAGTTTCGGAGCCTATTCAATGCAAGCAAACAAACAATTATTTCCTCTTTATAATATTTATTGTAGATGATTTATACAGAATCAGGGGTAACTTTTTCACTCATACTCCTACTTACAGGACGCTGTAGTCCAGGGACTACAGCGTCCCTATCCCAGGGGATAGGGTTTTAGATGGAGTAGGCTTACCCAGCACATAAACCATCCACACAGCTTAGTCGGCCTCCACAGGAAAGATATGGCTAATGCGTGCGGAGCTAAGACACGGGTTTCTTCACGATGTTTTCCTTCACCGTTTGAGAGCACTGCGCACATACATTTATTAAATGGAAAAATCCATCGGTGCACTACTGGATTCGAACCCACGATCTTAGGATCAAAAGGCTGGGTCACTCCCACTAGACCCCCGGAGCTCTTATATAGCAGTAACATGCGTGAGATCATGTGATGCGTCTGCGTATTCAGGTGTAATTCTGCTAATCGCATCAATATTCCTTCAGTAGTTTTTGCGTAATGCGTGTACAAACAATCGAACAAACAAATAGTGTTTTTAAAGTTAATTTCGCCTTTTCTCTTTTTTTTAAGTATTATTAGCAAGATTCTAGAAACATACCTTTTAGTTAAGGACAGACTTTTCGACCTCTATAGTTTTACTATAGTATAGATTATGATTACTAGCGGCCGCTCGCAGCTTTTTCCGCGTGGCAGTTTTTTTCCCGTTCACGTTATTTTTTCGGGATAAAAGTAGCCTATATGTTTATTTCAGTTATAATCTATGTTGATTCCAAATTTCATCCAAATCAGTCTACTGGTTAGCGTGGAAGAGTAACAAACATCCATCCATCTATCTATCCATACTTACAAACTTTCGTGTTTATAATATTAGCGCTATTATGGCCGCCATATAACGGCCCCAGCTTTACAAAAAATCACAGCAGAAGCAAAGTAGTAATTCATTTACAAGTACTTTCAACTGTTCAAGCCATAACCTCATGAACATACAATTAATCCATAACAACTCGGCCACATGTGAAAGTACATGTGTATGACTTTCGATTTTGGCGATTCTGAGTTCTCGTCAATCGAAGTTATTGTACTGCTTTTTGTAAAATCTTCCTATGATGTTAAATGGTTACCATCGCCTATAACAAAGCATTGCCTTGTAGGTTTTGTACACTGCTCTGCGTCTATCTATAAGTAGTAGTAGAGCTCTTAGTGAAGGGTTCGTTCGGGGGAAGTACTACCACCATGCCTATTCCTATCGCCAAGCAGCGCAGCGTGTTCCGGTTTGAAGAGTGTGGGCGCCGTTGTAATAACAGGCACATGAGGCTTAACACCTGTATACCAAGGCGGGAATCAAACCCGTAACCTTCTGCGTCGCAGTCGGACATTCTACCGCCGCGCCACATCGACCAAACAGCTTTATTTATTTAACTGTGGTGTTAAGTTTACAAAATAAATATTAAAACGATGAGTATGTAAATACGCGTTCGTTCCGGTTCAGTGGGCGTTTACCTTTATCATTCTAGGTCATGTTTAAAGAAGGGAAGAAAGTGACCGATGTACATTTGCGTAATCAGGTTTCACTTCATCGTGTGAAATTTGAGAGTCTATACGTTTTATGACTTACATAGTAATAATTAAGCGGCGATGGGCTTGCAACCTGTCATGTATATACTAACTAATGCAAAATATGGGTATGTACCAAATGTACTAATGTGGACATATTTTAGACATTCTCGAAGAATCTCGACCGATGTGGCACGGCGGGCGAATGTCCGCCTGCGACGCTAAAGGTTGCGGGTTCGATTCCCGCCTTGGGATAAATGTTTGTACGATCTGCAAATATTTATTCCGGGTGTTCTGGGTATTTTCTATGTATAATGTAATATGTTTGTATATAATGTATTGTATTAAGTATATCAGTCATCTAGTACCCATAACACAAGCTCTGCTTAGCTTGGGGCTGGATAATGATGGTGTGGATTGTCCAGCATTTATAAAAAAAAGTACGTACCTCTCAGTGTCCTTTCACAAAGAGGGCTACTACTACTACTAAGAAAGGAATTTCCGAAATTCAACCCCTAAACGAGTACAGCGAGGGTTGAAATTCGTCTAGGAATGGTCGCGAGGAACTGGCGCTTAGATTCAACTAGATTTAAGACGTTTCAAGATGATCCCTGCGGATATTACTGAATAAATGATTTGTGACTTTGACTTTGACGTATGAAACTTCACGTGGACGAAGTCACACGCATTTTGCAGCAAGGCAATAACTATTATTGGTAAAGCAGTAGAGATTACATCGCAAGGGAAATCACAATTATATCTTATTAGCAATTAATTTAATATCTTTAAAAGTTTATATCTTAGAAACTGGATTTACCATTTATTGAGTATGTGAAAGTTAGATAAACAGGTACATACCTAGAAAAGTAGGTAGGAACTAATATAAGCACTAAGAACCTAGGTGTATTGGGTGTACCTAATAAGCATACTTCCGAAAACTGAAACTGCGCATTCAAACTAAGGTTTTGATTAGAAAAAAAATCAAAAACTCGAAAAAAACGACACTTTCTATCAGTTTTTTTGTGTGTTTTCAGCATTAATATCCTACTTATATTATAAATACGAAAGTTTGTAAGTATGGATGTATGGATGGATGGATGGATGGATGTTTGTTACTCTTTCACGCTCTAACCAGTGAACCGATTTGGAATAAATACACGTGGGCGAAGCTGCGAGCGGCCGCTATTTTATGCCGTATACTTTCTATTAACGCCATCTGTTGGCGATGTCGAGTACTTCTTCAGTTATTTCATAATGACTACAATCATCAGTACTTATGTACTAGCGCTACCGTGCATCTTTATTTTATCATATTTTTACATGAAAATCCAAAAAATTCAAAGATTTGTAAGTAAAAATGTTTACCGCCCAACGAAGGCACGGGTCAGCTTGTTACTCTATATTTTTTTATCATACCTGGCCACTCCATGATGAAGAATCTCTGCCAGGGAGTTCAGAGAACTCTCTACGTCCTCCCCGATCTTGGAAGGCAGTTCTTCGAAGGATCTACCTGATGATGAGACCTCAGCATCAGCAGCCTCTGTGGAAGAAAGGCAATATTTAGTTAAAGCACGAAATATATGTTAATTCCTACTGCAATAGTAAATGGTACCAATTTTTGTCTGTATATGACCCAGAGGTAACATTTACAACAAAGCATTGTCTTGTAGGTCACTCACGTTACGTATGTGCCCTACGATGCACTACCCTGTGTTCACCTGAGGCATACAGGTGTTAAGCCTTATGTTGTTGTAATTTTATTTTTATACAATTTGCTGATGGAACAAGTATATGTCATACCTGATGTTAAGTGGTTATCATCTCCTATAACAAAACATTGCCTTGTAGGTCATGTCAGTTAGGAACGTGCCCTACAATACACTGCTCTGCGTCCATCAACCTGAGGCATACAGGTGTTAAGTTCTCATATGCGTGTAATTTCACCGGTACCCACACCCTTCAAACCGGAACACAGCAAGCTGCTTGGCGGCAGAAATAGGCATGGTGGTAGTACTTCCCCGGATGAGCCCTTCACTAAGAGCTCTACTATTACTAATTTCACCGGCATCCACACCCTTTAAACGGGAACACAGCAATGCTCACGAGCATGGGTTTTTGGGATCGTCAGAGGTACTAAATTAGGTAATCCACATTTTGCAGTAGTGAGTAGGTATTCTATACGTGACAGGTTGCAGGCGCATCGCCGCTGCTAAAATACTATCTGGTTCCGCACGATATTTTACCTTTATCGTTTGAGAGCAAACATTGCAGACATACATTTTTCAATAGAAAAAATAATTAGTGCACGACTGGATTTGAACCCATGACTTAGCATTTTATAGCATAACAGTAAATCTTGTATTAGTATAACAATTTTGCAGTCTTTTTTTCCTCTATTAATTTCTTACAAAATACTGGCGCTAAGACATGAGTGAAGCCGGGTCAAACAGTTAGTTCTAACACGGATATGACAATGGTGCTAATACAATTTCAACCTTTCTAGACACGAGATGGCAGATAGGTAACCGCGACCACACTGTACCGTATGTACAGTCAGCGTCAGAAGGATATAAGGAACTTACTAATAAGTTAAACATTTATTTACAAAGAAAATTATAGCTAATACAGGTTTTATAATTGGTATGTACAAAATACATATGAAACAATTGAGCTATCTACAGACCGTTGCAAACGATCTAAAGGTAGCTCAACTGATCCAGATCAGTGCTAGTATAGTAGTAGTAGAGCTCTTAGTGAAGGGCTCGTCCGGGGCAGTACTAGCACCATGCCTATTCCTGCCGCCAAGCAGCGCAGCGTGTTCCGGTTTGAACGGTGTGGGTACCGGTGAAATTACAGGCACATGAGGCTTAACACCTGTATGCCTCACGTTGATGGACGCAGAGCAGTGCATCGTTCTTCTGAGGTAATACTTTGTAGGTAACCATTTGAAATATTTAGATTAAATAATACTGTGATATTGTGAGCTCCTTTAGCACGATTGCAAACTGACAATTTGCATGAAGATCCTTGCTTGATTGCTTGACAGATTTTTTGTACATAGAAAAAAAATTGTGTAAACATTTATTTTCACCGCACAAAGATTAGATTGGCACCACACTTGAGTTTCATTATTTACATTATTATTACTTTGTAGAAGGATCATACAAAAAAACGGTAGGAACCAAGCCGTAAGTTTCTTGCCGGTTCTTCTAGGCTTGGTCGCGAGGAACTGGCGCTTAGATTCACCTAGATTTAAGACGTTTCAAGATGATCCCTGCGGATATTACTGAATAAATGATTTTTGACTTTGACTTTGACTTTGAAATGTCAGTATATAGTAGTACTTAAACTTCGATATGTGGATAACAGTCGTTTATTTCACTTTTTTACTTTTTACAGTAACTGTACAGTCAGCTGCACTAGAATGTATACAATTCGTAACTTACAGAATGGTTTTACAGCGTTGCAATTAATATCTACCTACAGAGAAAAAAATCTAAAAAAAAAGTAAACTTTTGAGCTAAATGCACGAGAGAAAAGAGCTAAAGAATGTTAAAGAGTTTCCTATAAGGTTTTGATACCGTTTTGAAATTTACGGATTGTATACCTTCTAGTGCAGCTGACTGTACCTACCTCGTAATGTAAGTAGGATAATAGGCAAGCAATAATGTACATACCTTGGTTAAAAGTAAATGTATACCTATTAAAAGAATGATCAGCTTAGTTGCTTTTCAACGGGTTTGAGGTATGAACGGAACATTTTTGGTTTGTTATTCGTCATCTGAGCTAGTGCCCCAAGCATGGACATTATGTCGATGCATCAAATTTGACATAAATTACACATTAGACAGATTAGACAGAATTAGACAGCCATCACAGCTCAGTTTGTAGTAACCCTGCCTTCTGTGCTGTAGGTGGTGGGTTCGATCCCAACCGAGAACCAACATTTGTGTGATGAACATAGATGTTTGTTCTGTATCTCGATGTTGTATTGTATTCTATGTATGTATTTACAAAAAAGTACTTATATAAGTATTCTTTCAGTCATCCGGTTCCCATAGTACAAGCTATGCTTAGTTTGGGGCTATGATGTTGAGTAAAAATATCCTGACATATTTATTTATTTATAATTCTCGTTAAACAAGTTTTTTTCGAAATTTATGATAAATTCGAGAAGTTTTTCCGAATTTATCAACAAGCACAGAGAAACTACTCGATTAAATATGACGAAGCTAGTTCTGTGCTAGCGAGGTAGATAAAATTCGGGATAAAACACGGTGCACCTAGCTATTTCAACGTTACGTGAGTTTATTAGCTTTTTTAGTCTACATAAAAAAGTATGTAGGTAGGTATAGTATAAAATGTCTAAGTATATCATTTATTTACTTTCTCATTTATAATAATAATCTAAATATATAACTCAAAGGTGACTGACTGACTGACATAGTAATCTATCAACACACAGCCCAAACCACTTGACGGATCGGACTGAAATTTGGCATGCAGGTAGATGTTATGACGTAGGCATCCGCTAAGAAAGGATTTTGATTAATTCTACCCCCAAGGGGATAAAATAGGGGATGAAAGTTTGTATGAAACTTTGTCAATTTTAAGCCAATCGGGCTGAGACGTTGCATGCATAAAGCTACTATGATTTTATCCCGAAAAAATAACGGGAACGGGAAAAAACTGCCACGCAGGCGAAGCTGCGAGCGGCCGCTAGTGTGATATAAGTTTCAAATCCGCGGTAGCCAGAGTATCTGTTTCTCACGGCTACCGGATCAGCATTAGAAAAAGGAAAGTGTGTACCTCTGTCATTGTTATTCAAGATGATGTTCTCAAGATCAATCACGAAGACTAGGCGAATGCACAGTCGATAAAAGTCGTGAATCTGTACCATCATGTCAAGTGGGTTGAATAAATTCTTTTCAGTCAAGTCGAGTCGGTAAAAAAAGTAAAGTCAGCCGTCATCGGTTTTGAAGAAAAGATGGCATTTTTCTTCAAAACCAAAGGGAAACATTTTCGTTTAAATCAGGATGCCACATAACACACTTTCATTTCAATTGTTCACACTTGTGCTAAGACCTCAAGTAATGATGGTTAACATACCACCAAAATTACCCATCAGAACTTAAAATAACACTAGAAAAACAATTAAAATGAAAATACAATGTTGCTTCCAAAGATGACAGAAAACGAATCCTACCTTGTTTTTTATAAAATAGGTAAGTAATGTTTCCCATCTGGGAAAACATACCCTGAGCCCGGATGAGCTACAAGAACTCACCCCCAAGAAAATCCTCCAGTTCCTAACAGCTGCAGGGTTCAGTGGTGAACTATGAACGCCCTAACGAGGGGTGACCTTAAAAAGTGGCGATCACAATAGGCCATATGGCCGCAGTGATACCAAAGCCGCAAAAAAAAAAAAAAAAAAAAAGTAATGTTTTGGACAGCTGTCATGGCTCAGTTCAGCGTCTACTATTTAGCCCATATTCGGTCACTCTTAGAAACGACAAACGAAATAATATTTTAAAATAGACGATTTAATATATAGTTCTATTCCGCTTCTTCAATCCTTAGATATCGACGCGTGTTTCGCTTCTCTACGAAGCATCCTCAGGAAGATCTTGACTTGCTTTGTAACGGCGATCAACACATCTTGGACACGGTGAAGTGGTGACTCGTATCCGTTGTGCTTCGTAAGGCGTGTTGTCTCGCCGAACGCTTACCACACCACTACGGTCGTCAAATTCAATTCAATAATTGACAACCGATGTGGCGCGGCGGGCGAATGTCCAACAATTAGGGTTTACCTATTAAGGATAAGGTACAACCAAACACTACATTTGGTACAAATCCACATTTTGCAGTAAGTACCTAGTTGTTATTCCATACGTGATAGGTTGCGAACCTTTCACCGTTTAAGAACACTTGAGCACATACATTTGTCGTCATGTTAGTTTCATTTCACCAAGTTTACGCTACGATTACTGACATAAATCATGGTGTAATAACCCCATGGAATGTGTTGTGTGAAGATACGATAGTATCATGGCATCACACCTGCGTATGTGGGTTTAAACACCATAAAAGAAAGTGAGCAAAATAAAACATAAGAAAGCCTTCATTAAAATTCAGATTACGAAACTGCGAAGGTAAGGGATTTGAGTTCTGTCATATTTGGAAGCAACGTAACTTTTTCCGTTTAGGTTTTAGGGCTCGTACCCAAAGGATAAAATGGGACCCTATTACTAAGACTCCGCTGTCTTCCTGTCTGTCCGTCTGTCACCAGGCTGGATCTCATGAACCATGATAGTTAGAGAGTTGAAATTTCACAGATTTTTGTTGCCTCTGTAACAAAAAATACTAAAAAACAGAATAAAATAAATATTTAAGGAGGCTCTCATACAACAAACGTGATTTTTGTACCATTTTTATTATATATCATTATACGGAACCCTTCGTGCGCGAGTCCGACTCGTACTTGGTCGGCTTTTTTTATCGTGTTATTTTAAAGTTCTAAGCTAAGGCCGCCGCTACTCAACTTGATTAAAAACTATTTATATTTATCCAGGTTCTATTTGCCTGTCTTGCTGTGTAGGGTTTTACTGAGAAAGGAAGTACTTCAAATTAAAATTCAACCCCTAAAGGGGTGGAAAAATAAACTTTGAAGGCGACGCACCGGTCAGATGATCGTTATTTCCTTTACATTGCTGTTTTTGGTGATTTGTCGTTGCTACGTTTAAATAAGATGAGATACTTATGATTATTTTATGATGTGCTAGCGGCCGCTCACAGCTTTGCTCGCGTGGCAGTTTTTTTCCCGTTCCTGTTGTTTTTTCGGGATAAAAGTAGCTTATATGTTAATCCAAGTTATAATCTATGTTTATTCCAAATTTCATCCAAATCGGTCTTCTGGTTAGAGCGTGAAAGAGTAACAAACATCCATCCATCTATCCATACTTACAAACTAGTAGGACTTAGTAGGAGGTTTTTGTTGTAATCAGAACCACAGTCTGAATGCGCAGTTTCAGTTTTCGGAAGTACTTTAGTCTTACACCTGTATAATTTATAGTGAAATGATAATTAAATAGATATATCTAGATTATGTGAATAAAAATTATATTTATTCATACCTACCCATAAATGCTTAGTAATGACAGTCAGTATTAGTGTAAATTACCTTTTAAAAGTGTAGCGAATACTTAATTAGTCTAATTTTAGTGTTGTTATTATAATTAATCTTATTATTTGATGTGTTTACAGATTTTATCAAATCAGCAACTGTGTCTTAATTTACAATTATGCGAATGAGAATTTATTAATTAATTTTAATTTTTAATGGAGGAAGAGTCATTTTCGACTGGCAACACTATTTTTAAATCGATGATCGAATCGATTTTTTTAAATGAGTTACTAGCTGACCCGTTTCCACTTTGTAGGGCGGTAAACATTTTTTACTTTTAATTTTTCAAGTATATATAGCCTATGTCACTCACAAATAACGTGGCTTCTAATGGTAAAATAATTTTCAAAATCAGTTCAGAAATCCAGAGATGCAACTACCCCCTACAACTTCGCAAACTTTACCTCTTGATAATAATAATATTATTAATTAAGTTACCTATAGATAATAACATGACAATCTTTTACCTACAGCATTATAACTTTTTTACCCCAAAGAAAATAAAAAAAACATTAAGTACCTACTAATAATTGATGTAATAAGTATCGCAAACCTTTGCTTTTGTTTTAATCGGCAAATATCTTACTCAAAATCTTTCATTCGTCCCGATCTTTAGCAGTCTCCTTACCGAAAATTATTATACTTAGAGATTAAAATAACTCACCTTGCCAACTTCTTCTCTCATCATCCACCTTCTCCCCCCAGCCATCCAGAATCTTCCCCGCTTTCTCCTTCGCACAGGACCACGCCTCTTCTTCCCCTATGCAGTCCCAAATTGACATCAAACTAGGTGCTATACTTTTTCCCAAATTCATTACATATTCGTATGAGGTTTCAATCAATGTCGCACTCTCAACCTGGCTGGTAAGAATTAAAAATAAAAACGGGAGTAAGAACTTTATGCCCGCCATTCTTTATTTGAATTTTGACATTTAGTTTTGAAGCTGTCAATTCTAGGCGGGCTTTTTTTATGCGAATTTTTGTCTTGCAATTTTATTGATAAACTTTTTAATATCCTCGCGACTTTCTTGTGAAAGGTCTTACGCTTCTAGCGACCAAAGACTCACTGACTGCATTGCCGTGCTCATGTCAATGAATACTATAAAAAAACTCTACTTTCTTTTAACCGGTTTATTCTTTGGCAATTATGTGTGATGAGAGGCAGGTGAAAATTAGTTTTCATTTTGAATCCGGGTGAATAAAAGTGCAGATCACTGACATAGGTTAATTTATCGGCTTTAACAAGTAAATTTCTCTAAATCTTGACACTTAGCTAAGAATAATAATTGCTTAAATATCATTAAGTTGGGTAGGTATCATACTGGAGCTTTATTTAGAAAGAAAGTAAGTTTCACGACATTTACCCACGCACAGGAGAGGATGGGTGAATTAGAGGATTTACCCCTCGGATCTTTTAGTAGGGCAAGTAGTACCGGTGCAAGATTATTTAAGGGTATCAGAGTCTATTAGTGGTTGTCAGAGGTAGGCCCAAGCCATAAGTGACAAGTTGCAAGCCCAGAGCCGCTGCTAGGGTCTTAAGTAGTTTCCAAACAATGTTTTTCTTCACAGCTTACCTAACTGTTATCTATATTTAAACCAACTATAAGAATCTTTGTCTAGACTGACTGTCGACTGATTGTCATTATAGACAACACACATTTTTTTTTTTTTTATCTTGGTGCGTAGAGGTATACTAAGAAAGGAAGGTCCGAAATTCAACCCCCCAACAAGTACAACGGGGGTTGAAGTTTGCATGAAAATAACTTCACGCGGACGAAGTCGCACGTTTTTCGCTAGTAGCGTACTAAATAAACAGTGGAAAACTGCAAAAAAAAAAAATCTATTGATCTACCACGACCGGAATCGAGCCTACGACCTTATGATCAAAAGAGGTCACTCCCACTAGACCACCGGTGTTCTCAGTGATATATTTTGTAAATACGTACCTACCTACTTAGAACGCAAGTAACAAAGTTATGTAAGTACCTATATAAACCTAAGTAGTTGTTTTTATGCCTACCGCCTACGTAGTTTTAGGAGCAATTGAATTTAGCTGTGCTATTATATTCTTGTAGGCGTCTAGCTTTTATTTTTCTAAAAACAGGAAATTTTTTGTTCCTTAAGTTTTTTGTAAGCTAAATTGTAGTTATAGATTCATTATAAAAACAAATTACATTTATGTGGAAATAAAACACAATGAGAATTATAATTACAAATTATACTTAATAAGAATTAAAAACAAAACCATTCAAAAAGTTTATGAGTTATTCGGTAGGTCTGAGATTGGTCGTAAACTATTTTTATACCCATAAATGATAAGGGTGGTCCACCGCAAAACTCCCACGTCGAAATATAACATTTGATACCCACATTTTACAGTATGCCATATACGTGAAAGGCTGCAAGCTCATCGCCGCGGCTAGAATACTGGTTTTCTCATCATATTGAAGTAATACTTCTAATGCGACTTCCAACAAGGTTGCAACTACCATGGAGGGGGTATGAAAGCACTGTTCTTTCTCTCTTTCTCTCACGACTGAAGTCTAAAGCACACTCGTTTTTTTTCTCTTCACCCTTTGTGATCACTGGTATTGCGCATATTTGGATGACCTAATGACTAATCGTGTATTTTTAAAATCGTATGATCATGAACTTTTATAGAATAGAAGGTTATTTGTGTAGAAATCAATGCAATATTTCTATATTGTATCTCAAATCTACTTCCTGACTAATTCGCCCACGCGATCAAGGTTTAATCGATCGGAAGTCAATTGACTATTTAATAATCCTTGATTATTATCTAAATGATGAATTTCAACGACCAACTGGTATTTTTTATATACTCAAAAGTGAGTTTTCCCTAGGATTTGAATATAACGCCTTTTTTTGAAGTAATACTTCTAATGCGACTTTCAACAAGGTTGCGTTAAACGTTAACACTACTATGTAGGGGGTATGAAAGCATTGTTCTTTCTCTCTTTCTCTCATAGCCAGTTATGTTTCGTATAACTTCAGTCGTGTGGTCTAAAGTACACTCGTTTTTTTCAATACCAATGACAGCCTGTCCAATAAATATTTGCGGATCGTACAAACATTTATCCCAAGGCGGGAATCGAACCCCTGCGTCGCAGGCGGACATTCGCCCGCCGCGCCACATCGGTCGTCAAGGTAGGATAATGTATTCTACATTGTTAGTCAGTATATCTTCAATCAATGCTTATTCGATCTTGAAACCTTAATATGTAGTCAACCTTGTGTTTCTTAAGTCGAGAATATTCTAAAATAGGTACTTTTATAAAAACGACATTTCAATATGCAACAAACATGTGAGAAACTGCAGCCAGGTTGCGAGTCCGATTCCCGGCATAAATACGAGCCTTGGTATAAATGTTTGTACGACCTGCAAATATTCATTGTCTTGCAATCACCTTATTAAGTTAGATTGGCACCACACTAGAGTTTCATTATTTACATTATTATTACTTTGTAAAAGGATCATACAAAAAAACGGTAGGAACCAAGCCGTAAGTTTCTTGCCGGTTCTTCTAGGCTTGGTCGCGAGGAACTGGCGCTTAGATTCACCTAGATTTAAGACGTTTCAAGATGATCCCTGCGGATATTACTGAATAAATGATTTTTGACTTTGACTTTGACTTTGGATGTTCTGGGTATTTTCTATGTATGATAAAAAATATAGAATAGAATAGAATATGTATGTAATGTATTGTATTAAGTATATCAGTCATCTAGTACCCATAACACAAGCTCTGCTTAGCTTGGGGCTAGATGATGCTGTGTGGATTGTCCAGCATTATTATTATTATTATTATTATCTAGTACCCATAACACAAGCTCTGCCTAATTTGGGGCTAAATGGTAGGCATAATGATACGGAATCCTTCGTGCACGAGTCTGACTCGCACTTGGCCGGTTTTTAATAATATTTTATATCAATTGGTGGGACTTCATTTTTACTTTTCAATTTTTCGGGTATATAACTTATGACACTCGCGAATAACGTGGTTTTCTATTGATACTCGTAAAAGAATTTTCAAAATCGATTCAGAATACCAGCGCCTAACCACTAGACAAAAATAGTGGTGAGGCATACGCTGAGTCGAGACCCTTTTGCTGCTGTAGCACACAGGCACCTACTGCTTATGTCTTTCTTTTTGACTTTTTTTTCTACTTTTGATCTAATTTGTATGTGTATGTGTGTTTTTGTAGCAAATAAACGTATGTCTATGTCTATGTCTATGTCTATTCAGTAAATCCACCCCCTACAACCTCACAAACTCACAAACTTCCTCTTTAGAATATTAGTATTAGGTAGATAATTTTATTTCCAGTCTCTGACCTAAGTTAAGCATTTATAAACCTGAGGATCAACTTGTTTCTCCGAGATTGTTATTAAAACCAGTTTATTTTTTATTTCAAAAATAAACTTGGGCAAGTGTGAGTGTTACTCAAGCGATACTTCTTATTATTTTGGGCTCACTTGAATCACAATAGGTCACGTCATGTGTCACTAAGTCCACTGCTGGGCATAGGTTTCCCACAAAGGGGGGATCTGCCGTAGTCACTCTTGTCATCAATTTGCTTATCTAAAATCTAAGATATCCAATATGTTGATATTTTTAACGATGACTCTTTGATTCTATCACGTAGTGAAACTCCTAGCATGGTTCTAATAAAACTCTCATCTTATGGTGTACTTAATCATTTTTATTTTTTATACAATTTAATGATGAAACAAGCATATGGCCCACCTGATGTTAAGTGGTTACCATAGCAAAGCACTGCCTTGCAGGTCACGTTAGTTAGGAACGTGCCTTACAATACACTGATTTGCGTCCAACAACCTGAGGCAATGTTATTACACCGGTTTGAAGGGTGTGGGTGCCGACCCACACCCTTCAAACCAGAACACGCTGCGCTGCTTGGCGGCAGGAATAGGCATGGTGCTAGTACTGCCCCGGACGAGCCCTTCACTAAGAGCTCTACTACTACTGATCATAATAACAATTATATTAATTAACTTTTATAGTGTTCCGTGGGTATAAGGCCATCCGGGTTTTTAAAGTTCTTTCGGGGCGGTTGGTTGGTGATTTCTCGTTTGAACGGTGATTTTGTCGTCGTTTTTGACAGTTTGCGATCATGCTACATAAAAGTATGTATAAAAAAACTCACTGTAAGAGGGTAGCCATGGGGGCAGTACTTTAAAAGAAGCATTCGAGAAAGTCTCTGCAATGTCTTTGTAATAAGCTGGAAAATGAGTTTCAATTGAATTGTGGCGCGATTACCGACTGATCTATCGAAATGCTGGTTCTAGCCGAAAGGTGTCGTGTTTAGGAACCTTCATCGGAAGCCTGTTAAGTGACACCAAGCACACGACACCAAACTATGTTTATTTTTTAATATATTTGAATAGACTATTATTTATGTTAGTCAGTAATGTTTTTTTAATCAAAAACATTTATTTACTAAGAAAATTACTGCTAATACAGGTATTTAATATAACAGGTGAGTAATTTGAATTTATGCGATTTTAATTGTGGGTACTGAAAAGGTTTACTTTTCATTTTCGCATTTTTATAAGCTTACGCGTTACCCCAAAACCAAAAAATCTTAAAAAACGCCAGCACAGAATAAAAATATCACAGCTCAGGGCAAAATACACGCATGACAGCTGTCACAGCTTAGTTAGTAGCGCTGCTTTCTGCGCTGTAGGTGGTAGGTTCGATCCCCACCGAGAACAAACATTGTTCTGTGTCTGGGTGTTATATCGTATTCTTAGTATGGTTTTACAAAAAAAAACATTAATTATTTATTTTATTCTATCAGTCATCTGGTTCCCATAGTATAAAGTTATAATTTGGGGCTAGATGATTTGTAAAAATGTCCACAAAAATTTATTTTATAAATTTTTACGGAACTCTAAAACGTGTTACTAAGTCGCTCATACCTGGCGTGACTTAGCGTTGTTTATATCATAGCATAGGTAAATGTTTAGATTCGTTTGTATAGTTTACATTCGACCTCGTTAGTGGTGGTCGTGCGTCCATAGTTCTATCATTGCGAAGACAATTAAAATAAAAATAAACGTCATTTGTTTGACGTAATAAATAATAGAATAGAAATTGTGTCTGACGCAAAAAAGCCGACTGAAAAAAGTTTTAGCTAATAATAAAATAAAACATCTTTGTAAGGTTAGCGTTACTGTGACTAGAAGTAATTATAAATTAAAATGTGGTGTTTAAATAAAACAAATGTTTAATAAGTGAAATTCAATATCAAAGTACACTTAAAAATATTAAAAAGTTCGCAAATTGATTCGCCAAGGTCAGAATAAAAAGGTTCTAATATATTCTTGGTATTCGAAGTTTGAATTAAAAAGAAACGAAAATGTGTGACGTATCGATACCGATAGGCTACGAAGAAAAAGGCCAGTGTACAATAAGACAATTCTTCAGAACACTTTTTCATGTTGTATACGTTTGTATAAACATTGGAGTGACGTTGTACGGAGGTTATATATCATTGACTTTGAAGAAAGATGTGGCTGAAATCCCTCTGATCAAGGAGATGCGGAATTTTATCTTGTGCTTCTTCACGAATTGGAATTATGTGAGTATTTAACCGTAAGTCAAAGTCAAAAAGCGTTTATTCTGTAATATCCAGGGATGATTTTATATAGTCTTGACCAAGTCTTGAAGAATATTTATTCAGGGATAATTTCCAATAGTTTTAAAACTATGTGATAATAAAAATAAAAATGTATAATATTTGTGGTATCCTGATTTGAAACAAAAAGGAAAACTCCCTTAGGTTTTGAATCCTTTTCTTCAAAACCAATGACAGACAGCCGTTATTACTTTTTTATACTAAGCCGATTTGACTAAAAACTATTTTATTTATCCAGTGGCAAAGTGTTAGTCATCGACAGACAGTCGAATGACGATCACAACAACAACAGTCAAACAGTCGGGATTCGTTTTCTGTCATCTTTGGAAGCAACATTGTATTTTCATTTTAATTGTTTTTCTAGTGTTATTTTAAGTTCTGATGGGTAATTTTGGTGGTATTTTAACCATCATTACTTGAGGTCTTAGCACAAGTGTGAACAATTGAAATGAAAGTGTGTTATGTGGCATCCTGATTTGAACGAAAATGTTTCCCTTTGGTTTTGAAGAAAAACGCCGTCTTTTTCTTCAAAACCAATGGCAGCCGACTTTACTTTTTTTTACCGACTCGACTTGACTAAAAAGTATTTTATCTAACCCACTTGACATTGGCAAAATTGTCCGCAAGACGGACAGATGCCACAAAAAAAAACAGTCAACAACCCTAATACCCTAAGGATCATACAAAAAAACGGTTGGAACCGGTAGGTTCTTCTAGGCTTGATCGCGAGGAACTGGCGCTTAGATTCACCTAGATTTAAGACGTTTCAAGATGATCCCTGCGGATATTACTAAATAAATGATTTTTGGCTTTGACTTTGACTACTACTTACGGATGCTCGTAATATACTGAGACCGGGCATAACTTCGATTGAATGCCATTTACGGTCATTAACCTCATAAAAGTATCGGGGTCACCAACATATCGCTCAGAATTAGCATATCGTGGCAATGGGCAGGTAGAACGACCATCAAGGATTATAGGTTCTCGAATGGCGACTACGAACCTGAAGAAGCGTTAGACGCCCCGTAGTTTTTATACAAGCTTCAACCCCCGTTTATGAGGGTGCAATTTTGGGGAAAACGGTGGTCTAGTTGGAATGACCTCGCCTTCTGATCCTAAGGTCGTGGGTTTGCATCCGGTCGTGCACTAATGAATTTTCTATAGAAATGATAAAGGAAAACATCGTGAGGAAACCAGTTAGTATTCTAGTATCGGCGATGGGCTTGCAACCTGTCACGTATGGAATACCAATTACTGCAAAATGTGGTTATGTACAGTCAGCTGCACTAGAAAGTATACAGTCCGTAACTTTTAAAATGGTCTAGTAGCTTTGTAATAAATATTTACATAGTAAATGTTCAAAAAATAAATGAAAGCATAAGCTAATTTCGTGTTTTTTTAAGTGTTTGCTGTTTAAGAGTTTATTGTAATACTGTGATACTTTTTTAAAAGTTACTAACTGTATACATTCTAGTGCAGCTGACTGTACCAAATGTATTATTTGGGCATACCTCTGACTACCCCTTTAGACATTCTCAAAGAATCTCGAGATAGTTACTTGGTACTAAGAGATCTGAGGGGATATCTACAGTGCTTAGGGATTAAATTCGAGAAACTTTTTCTATTTTCCTTTCTTAGTATACCTCTGCGAACCAAGACAAATATACTCTGAAAATTTCAAGCCTCTACGAGCAGTGGTTTAGGCTGTGCGTTGTGTCAGTCAGTCAGTCAGGACAAAGATTATTTTTTTATGCAATTTGCTGATGGAGCAAGCATATGGCCCACCTGCCGGGCTAAGATGTGCAACGCGAGATATGTCGCGCTTGAGACGAGATACTTTTTTTATTGATGGACATTTTAGAAATTATAGAAAAAAGACCCACAGATAAGCTAAACATTAGCATTAAGACTTAATTTGACAGAACGAGATAGATTTTTGGCACTGCCATGTTAGCACAGGAAGATATAAAGAGATATCTCTATTTTGCACGTGATAACGAGTAGACAACATTTTGTCGCACTGTACATCTTAGCCGGGATGATGTTAAGTGGTTACCATAGCCTATACCAAATCATTGCCTTGTAGGTCACGTTAGTTAGGAACGTGCCCTACAAAACACTGCTCTGCGTCCAACAACCTGAGGCCTGTGTGGCATGTGCCTGTAATTACACCGGCACCCACACCCACACCCTTATAATTATTATGATTCTTATTATTATTAGTAAATAGGTTGGCTAACTGCAATCGATAATAGGAGTCTCACGATCATAATACATAATTGCTTTAGTAATATTTCTGTATTTTTTCTAAGTCACTGTGTCATTGTCTCGTTTGTAGGTTGCATTATTATGTTTTTACCAGTGATTACAAAGATAAAAATCCTTTTCATATATCTATTTTAGTTATTACTCCAACGACCGATGTGGCGCGGCGGGCGAATGTCCGCCTGCGACACAGGAGGTTGCGGGTTCGATTCCCGCCTTGGGATAAACGTTTGTACGATCTGCAAATATTTATGCTGGGTGTTCTGGGTATTTTCTATATATAATAAAAAATATGTATGTATGTAATCTATTGTATTAAGTGTATCAGTCATCTAGTACCCATAACACAAGCTCTGCTTAGCTTGGGGCTAGATGATGCTGTGTGGATTGTCCAGCATTATTATTATTGTTTACTAGCTGACCCGTACATTTTACTTTATTTTCGGGTTAATATAATAGACTCACAAATAATGTGGCTATCTATAGATAAAAGAATTTTCAAAATCGGTTCAGTAGATTCAGAGATTACTCTCTACAACCTAACAAACTCACAAACTGCTGTACCTACCTCTTTATAGTATTACCATAAATTGTAAACGGTGCACACAGCTCAGTTATTAGTAGCTCTGCCTTCTGTGCTGTAGGTTGTGGGTTCGGTCCCCACCGAAGACAAACTTTTGTGTGATAAGCACTTTTTTCTGTTCATAGTAAAGCACATCGGAAATTTTCTGTAATGTTGTACTAATTCTACTTTCTACTAATATTATAAACGCGAAAGTTTGTAAGTATGGATGGATGGATGGATGTTTGTTACTCTTTCACGCTCTAACCAGTAGACTGATTTGGATGAAATTTGGAATAAACATAGATTATAACTGAATTAACATATAGGCTACTGTTTATCCCGAAAAAATAACGGGAACGGGAAAAAACTTACATGCGGTCGAAGCTGCGAGCGGCCGCTATTCATTAATAAATTGGAATCGAAATTTAGATGTGTGTTCTCTGTATGTGTTGTCTCTGTGTGTTATATTTTACATTAAGTATGTAACTACAAAAAAATTTACCTATATAAATATTCTATCAGTCATCTGGTTCCCATATAAAAGCTGTGCATTGTTTGGAGTAGATGATGTTGTGTAAAAATTATCACAAATATTTATATCGTATAGAGGTGAGTAAGGGAACGCACCAAGAGACTAATCTCCTGACTAACACCATTACTACGTTGAAAAATCCGCCTACTAAGCGTGGTGCACGACAAACCCCCCGATCGTGGGGGAAGCCTATGTCCAGCAATGGACTTTTTAAGCTGATGACGAGCGGTACCGAATGTACAAATGTTGCATGACTTTTAAAATGGTCAATGACATTATTGTATTGCATGATATTAAACTATTTCCGTATAATAATGAATCATTCAAGGTTTCTATATCAAATGACAATGAGAAACACGCTCGCATTGCCTCAGACTACTCTGTTATACATCCTCAAAGGACAAAACTATACTAAAAGTTATTTGAGTGGGATTTGAACATGCGTCACCGTAAGTTTAATCTCGTTGACGAAATACTTTTTGGGATATTATTTGAATGAATGAAAAAAATTTATAGAAATAACATCACGACTTTATTTCCTAAGCACGGTAGATATCCTCTCCGATCTCATAATACCAAGTACCTACTTAAGATTCTTCGAAATGAATGAATGAATGAAAGAAAAATGCTTTATTGTACACTTTAAAAACTAAAAATGAGAGAAAATAATAATTAAGAACAGCAGGGAATGTATACCTTGGAACAAATGTTTGTATGATCTGCAAATATTAATTGCGAGTGTTCTGGGTATTTTTTATGTATAATAAAAAATATGTATGCATGTAATGTATTGTATTAAGTATATCAGTCATCTAGTACTCATAACACAAGCTCTGCTTAGCTTGGTGCTAGATGATGCTGTGTGGATTGTCTATAATGTAGTAAGTACTTCCCAGGACGAGCCTTTGACTAAGAACTCAATTACTACTTATAATAATAATAATTAAAATAATGAATAATTAATGCATGTAATAATTAATTTTAATAACTTAATGTGTATTTAATAATGCATTTTAATCTAGGTAAATGAGCTTTTGAAATAAACGTATTTTTTTTATGTGTTTTGCTTATAGTCTAGGTATTTCTGTGGTTAGTCGTAAATTATTTAACCACATGGTAATACTAGGCAATAAGTAATTATGTGGTAGGTATATAATTTTATGTTCTTTTTCATAAATATCTAAGAACATGCAATATATAGTCCATATTTTTATATAGGACTAGCGGTCCATCCCGGCGTCACGGGTTTTAGTAAGGATCCCTAATTTTTTTGAAAATGTAATAGCCTATGTCACTCGGGGATAGTGTAGCTTCCCAACGGTGAAAGAATTATTCAAATCGGTCCAGTAGTTTCGGAGCCTATTCAATACAAACAAACAAATCTTTTCTCTTTATAATATTAGGAGATAATAAATAAATAAATAAATATTTGTGGACATTTTAACACAACATCATCTAGCACCAAACTAAGCATAGCTTGTACTATGGGAACCAGATGACTGATAGAATACTTATATATTTTTTTTTTGTAAATACATACTTAGAATGCAATATAACACCCAGACACAGAACAAACATTTATATTCATCATACAAATGTTTGTTCTCGGTGGGAATAAAATAAAATGTAGGTAAGTCCCATATTGACGACCGATGTGGCGCAGCGGGCGAATGTTCGCATGCGGCGCAGGAGGTTGCGGGTTTGATTCTTGCCTTGAGATAAATGTTTGTACGATCTGCAAATATTTATTCCGGGTGTTCTGGGTATTTCTATGTTTAATAAAAATATGTATGCATGTCACGTATTGTATTAGGTATATCAGTCATCTAGTACCCATAACACAAGCTCTGCTTAGCTTGGGGCTAGATGATGCTGTGTGGATTGTCCAGCATTATTATTATTATCGTTCTAAAGTAAGGGGCATGGTCAAGTCAAGGTTATGCCTGCTTTAAAAACTAAACACAAATCCAAAGTACACGCGGAAAACTTTTTAAGAGGGCATTAAAAATAATAGTTGGTATAAAAACAAATTATTTTTAGCAGATAGTGCAAAAGATTACGTTTTTGCACAAACTGTGGACCTGTTGTTGTTTTTGTGAGATAAAACTCATGATAATTAAATTATTTTATTTAATTACTAACTTCCGCCGAGGGTTTCGTTTGTAATACATAACATAATATTATAATAATAATAATACTGGACAATCCACACAGCATCATCTAGCCCCAAGCTAAGCAAAACTTGTGTTATGAGTACTAGATGACAGATATACATAATACAAGACATTACATACATAGATATATTTTACTATACATAGAAAATACCCAGAACACCCGGAATAAATATTTGCAGATCGTACAAACATTTATGCCAAGGTGGGAATCGAACGTAACCTCCAGCGTCGCAGGCGGACATTCGGCCGCCGCGCCACATCAGTCGTAATACTGAAATCCTACTAATATTATAAATGCGAATGTTTGGATGGATGGATGGATGTTTTTTCCTCTTTCACGCTCTAACGATTTGAATGAAATTTGGGATAAATATAGATTGTAGTCTGGAATAGGACATAGGCTACTTTTTTTCCCGAATAAATAACGGGAACGGGAAAAAACAGCCACGCGGGCGAAGCTGCGAGTGGCCGCTAGTAAACTATATTTTATTGTTACTATAAAGAGCGATGGTAGAGCCATCAAAGAGACTTTGATGGTAGAGCCATCAAAGCTTCCTGTGGTTCTCAAGAATTGCAGATGAAATTACTGACAATGATTTGCTAGTATGAGTTTATTAGTTACTCTCGAGATAGTGGGTTTTCCACTTACGTAGATCAAAACAGTTTAAATTTTAGGGTACTGGTACACAGACTGCGTAGACGCAAAAAAACTGCATGTCTGCAGTACCTAAATCGTTTTGTTTTTCTTTCATTCTAAACTGGCATAGCGTTTTTCTACATCTCTATACTCTATTTTCTAATTATATACTATAGCTTAGACATGCTTATGATGACATTGCCGGACACTCTAGAAACCATAACATCGTTAGTAAATAAATCAATTAGCTCCTCTATATTTCCTGATGTGTGGAAGTTAGCGATCGTGCTCCCTCTGCCTAAAATCCCGAACCCGGTTGAACTAAAAGACCTAAGGCCTATAAGTATATTGCCCTGTCTTTCTAAGGTCCTTGAAAAAGCTGTGAGTTACCAGGTAACAGATTTTATCGATAAAAATCAGATTCTTCCCGAGGTGCAGTCAGGCTTCCGAAAAGGTCGGAGTACTGCAACTGCTTTGTTAGATGTAACTGATAACATCCTATATGCGCAGGACAAAGGCATGTGCACTTTGCTTGTGCTGCTAGATTTCTCTAGGGCTTTTGACTCTATAGATATCAACCTACTGCTGTCTAAATTAAGTTATTACGGCTTTGATCATAATACCCTTGAATGGTTCAACAGTTATCTCAGCGGTCGTCATCAGTATACCAAGCTCACATGCAATGATGGTTCAGCTCTATTTTCAGACGTAGTTCCCGTTCATAGAGGTGTGCCTCAGGGATCAATTTTAGGACCTCTGCTTTTCATCTTATACTCGGCGGATATACAGACTTACATAAAATTTTGTCAATTTCATATTTACGCAGATGACATTCAGGTATACATTTCTTGCAAACCTTCTGAAATTAACAACACCATAGAAAAGCTCAATGAAGATCTTTCTAATATAGCCATGTGGTCCAATAAAAATAGCCTATTATTAAACCCCAACAAAACGAAATATCTAATTTTTGGCACTAAACAACAATTAGCTGGTCTTAGACCTACTCTAAGTATTTCGCTCTTGGGTAAACCTATTGAGCGTGTATATGAAGCCCGCAATCTCGGTCTGCACATGGACTGTGAACTTAGGTTTGAAAAACATGTTGCTGAATGCGTCAGGAACTGCTTTTACAGACTAAAAGTACTGTACAGAATGAGACCGCACATAAAGGTAGACTTGCGTATTCGTCTCGTAGAGTCACTTGTGCTATCTAAACTAAACTACACTGATGTAGTTATTGGCCCTCGCCTACTTGCTAGAACGCAGAAGCTTATTCAGTGAGTCCAGAACGCTTGTGCCCGTTTCTGTTTTGACATACCATTCAGAGGTCATGTTACGCCGTTTCTAAATGAGAATTTTATTTTGAAAATGAAGCACCGGCAGAAACTTCATCTTGCTTGCCTTCTGTTTGGTGTGTTGAAGCACAAAGCACCTTCATACCTATACGGGAAGCTAACATGGGTGTCGAGCTCTAGATCGTGTGGTTCCCGCCAATGCTCGATGCAGCTCGCTATACAGCGGCATAGCTCTGCCTCTTTTAGAGGAAGTTTCCGCTACGCTGCATCGAAGTGCTGGAATAATATTCCACCACCGATACGGAACCTGCCAAATCTACACGGTTTCAGTACTAAACTTAAAAAACACCTGTTTGAAAATCAAAAGAAGCAAGAAGATCATAAACACGAGACGAGCATAATATGAGGATATAATGGTTGACTCTATATAGATTATAATGTACTAGCTCTATCAAAATGTAAACATTTTTTATTATTATTATTATTAGTTTTTGGTTTTTTTTTTTTTTTATGTGGACTACTTAGGCATTTTGTATTTATCTTTTACTTTGTTTTATTTTATTTTTTATTTTATTATTTGTATTAAATTTTAATGATTATGTGAAGGTTGTCCGTGGCATTACCTACACGGCTCTAACGGAAGACCAGCGTTAGTTGACTGTAAACGTCAACTAACTTTATGCTGAGCTAGGGACCGTTTTGCGACTCTTGCTTGGCCCCTTTTGTTGTTCTTTTATACATTGTTTTGTGTTGTGTCAGAGTCAGCAAATAAATATGTTTTCTTTCTTTCTTTCTTCTTCTTCTTTCTTTCTAATTTCTACAAACATTCACACAACGCCTTCTAACGTTCTAAGTACCTACTGTACGTTACTAAATGCAGTCTACATGTCTACTAATACAGCGTGTTATATTGTATTCTAAATATGTATTTAAAAAAAGTATAAAGTATTCTATTAGTCATCTGGTTCCCATAGCACAAACTATGCTAAGTTTGGGGTTAGATAATGTGTAAAAATGTCCACTTTTTTTTATAAGTTATTTAAACTGCAAACGTGCAGTCCGTGTTCATAAAGTCCGTCTGTAAGCTGCCTTAGCGATTATACTCAATCTTCTGTGATTAAATCATTTTATATCTAGTAAATGAACACGTTTATTATTTTTGCAATTTTTTATAAAACTGGTATGGTAATAGTTGATTTTCGTGATTTTGATGTGGACGACCGATGTGGCGCGGCGGGCGAATGTCCGTTTGCGACGCAAGAGGTTGCGGGTTCGATTCCCGCCTTAGGATAAATGTTTGTACGATCTGCAAGTATTTATTCCGAGCGTTCTGGGTGTTTTCTATGTATAATACAAAATATCTATTTATGTAATTTATTGTATTAAGTATATCAGTCATCTAGTACCCATAACACAAGCTTAGCTTGGGGCTAGATGATGCTGTGTGGATTGTCCAGCATTATTATTATTATTATTTTACTCCAGGGGTTTTATGTTCTTACAACCTTGAACCTTCCGGTGCCCTTTGGAAGGTAATAAAATGTTTCACGATTTGATATCCTTATTCTTGAGAAGGTTAGATCGTTTTAACCGAGCGAGCGAAGTAACCGAAGATTCTCAGTCTCGAGACTAACCAAAAATGCTTTTGTCCGTCTGTCTGTCTGTTCACGCCTCCGGCCGGGCTAAGATGTGCAACGCGACAAAATTTTGTCTACTCGTTATGCCTTGCAAAATAGAGATATCTCTTTATATCTTCCTGTGCTAACATGCCAGTGCCAAAAATCTATCTCGTTCTGACAAATGAAGACTTAATGCTAATGTTTAGCTTATCTGTGAGTCTTTCGTTGCACATCTTAGCTCGGCTGGTCCTGATGTTAAGTGGTTACCATCGCCTATATTATTGCTAAGTATTGCCTCGTAGGTCACGCGTGTTAGGAACGTGCCCTAAGATGCACTGCTCAGCGTCAATCAACCTGAGGCATACAGGTGTTAAGCCTCATGTGGCTGTAATGTCACCGGCACCCACACTCTGCAAATCGGGACACGCTGCGCTGCTTGGCGGCAGGAATAGGCATGGTGGTAGTACTTCCCTGGACGAGCTCTTCAAAAATATCTTGAAGTAGGTACGATACTAGGATATGAGGGAATTTTGAGTTCTTTAAACTGCAACATAATACTAGTGCTTAGAAACCTTACAATGGGAGCATTCACCTACTTAGCTGAAAAATCGTCGGTATTATGCAATGGCTTCATTTAAAAAAAAAGAAAAGAAATAGCATTACGCCTTTAATCCCCAGGCATGGTAGATACCCCTTCAGATCTCTTACTACAAAGTACCCACTCGAGAATCTTCGAGGACATCTAAAGGGGTAGTCAGAGGTTTGTCCAGACATTTGGCCCACATTTTGCAGTAGTTGGTATTTCATATGTGATAAGTTGCAAGCCCATCGCCGCTGCTAGAATACTAACTGGTTTCCTCACGATTTTTTTCTTTACTATGGCATTGCGCACATAAATTTTTCGAACCGAAAAATCCATTAGTACACGACCGGGTTCAGGTTTTTTTTTTTGTGGTATCTGTCCGTCTTGCGGACGATTTTGCCAATGTCAGGTGGGTTGAATAAATTCTTTTTAGTCAAGTCGAGTCGGTAAAAAAAGTAAAGTCAGCCGTCATCGGTTTTGAAGAAAAAGATGGCGTTTTTCTTCAAAACCAAACGGAAACATTTTCGTTCAAATCAGGATGCCTCATAACACTTTCATTTCGATTGTTCACACTTGTGCTAAGACCTCAAGTAATGATGGTTAATGATGGTTGTGAAAATTATCAAAAAAATGTTTATATCTGTTTTATATCTGTTTAAAATACCACCAAAATTACCCATCAGAACTTAAAATAACACTAGAAAAACAATTAAAATGAAAATACAATATTGCTTCCAAAGATGACAGAAATTTGTGAGGTTAAACAAGCGTGGGCGAGATATAAAAATGTCACTGGTCATTCGCCATATCCGTAGCGGCATTGAAGTTTGCACTCTCATTAAAAACTGCCTACAGTATTATTTAACCCTGATTTTTAAGTATGATACAATACATGAATTTGCACAAATTCTTAGACTGTCCATCTTGACAGACGTAACTGATTCAAGTGACTTCTAAAATGACTAAGATTGGATTTAGAAATGTGTTTTTGGTTTTAAACTCTGTTTTTCATGGTGTGGCGTTTGTTGTTTATGTGCTAGTGTCGAATTATGGAGTTCAATTGCTTTTCAGCTTGACAGATGAGGATTTAAAAGTTGAGCAGTTAAACTTGCTTAGACATTTCTACTATGCATACTTAACACACTGGAGTTATGTAAGTAATAAAAGAACTCGTTTCTTAGTTACTATTAATAAACTCTGCGTGTCCTTGAAATCGTTTTTTAGGGTTCCGTACCTAAAGGGTAAAACGGGACCCTGTTACTAAGACTCCGCTGTTTGTCCGTCTGTCGCCAGGCTGTATCTCATGAACCGTGATAGTTAGAGAGTTGAAATTTTCACAGATGATGTATTTCTGTTGCCGCTATAACAAAAAATACTAAAAAACCGAATAAACTAACAAACAAATGCAACTAAAGTGATTTTTTACGGTATAATGGTACGGAACCCTACGTGCACGAGTCCGACTCGCACTTCAGTTTGACAGATGAGTTTTTCTATAATAGTGCTGGTGAAACAAGCTTATGACCCACCTGATGTTAAGTGGTAACCATCACCAAAGCATTGCCATGTAGGTCACGCACGTTAGGTACGTGCCCTACGGTGTACTACGCTGCGTCCACCAATCTGATATATACTGTATGTAATGTATTGTATTAAGTATATTAGTCATCTAGTACCCATAACACAAGCTCTGCTTAGCTTGGCGCTAGATGATGTTGTGTCAAAATGTCCACAAATATTATATTTAATTTAATACTTCAGGCCAAAGCAAAAGACAAAACACATTATAACTATTTCCACGCTACGCTGAGTTTTATAGTAAAAAGGTTAATCTTTTTGTAATAACCGGTTTATTGAAAGAAGGTACTTAGTAGTAGTAGAGCTCTTAGTGAATGGCTCGTCCAAGGAAGTACTACAACCGTACGTATTTCTGCCGCCAAGCAGCTTGCTGTGTTCCGGTCTGAAGGGTGTGGGTGCCGGTGTAATTACATGCACATGAGGCTTAACACCTGCCTCAGGTTGATGGACGCAGAGTAGTGCATTGTGGCACGTTAGCGAGTGTGACCTGCGAGGCAATGCTTTGCTATAGGTAATGGTAACCATTTAACATCAGGTAGGCTATCTATTTGTTCCAACAGCAAGTCACATAAAGAAATACTCTGCAGTTATTTTCTCATGTTTGTTAAACAACAACATAGACATTTTAAAAAAGAGGTGGTAAAACCAGCGTTTTAAAATATAATACACTAGTAGTCAGTCCCGGCTTCGCACAAGTTTTAGTAAGGATCCCTAGTTTTTTTTTAAATATAATATAGCCTATGTCACCCGGGGATAGTGTAGCTACCTAACGGTGAAATAATTTTTCAAATCGGTCCAGTAGTTTCGAAGCTTATTCAATGCAAGCAAACAATCAAATCTTTCCTCTTTATAATATTATAATAGACTAGCTGACTCGTGCCCACTTCGTTGGACGGTACAAATCTTTGAGTTTTTTGGCTTTTCTGTGCTCTGTATTATACATATAAACGTTCCCCTTGAATCACTCTATCTATTGCTGAAAACTGCATTAAAATCCGTTGAGTAGTTTAAAAGAGACAGACAGCGGAAGCGACTTTATTATATACTATGTCAAGATTTTATAGCAAAAAATTACCTAGCACTTATTTTTTGAGTAGGTAATAATATATAACAGGGTTTTAACCTATCTCGGGCACCAGTCTCACACAAAACAGGTTTACCACTTATTACCTATATACTTTATTTTAACCCCTAAATTAGTACTTAACCCATTTTAATTACGCTGTTACCTTTTTGTGAGAAAATAAACAAGTTATTTATTATTTTGTTAGTTTTTATAGTGCTTACCTGCACTTAAGACAATCATAAAGATTTTATATTATCCCAGAAATTATTCCTTAATTGTGATTTCCTTGAGTGCAGGAGCACTATAAAACTAATAAATTATGAAATTAAGCACAGCGACATCTTTCGTCAATTCAACTAATTAATGCAATTCCGGTTATTGAGCAGGCTTTGATAGTATGTCGTCAAGCATATAGATGGAGCCACGGTCGCTAAAGTACCGTATTAAAAAAATCGGGTCGTGAGTTCATTATATATCCCACAATAGCATCAGTTTAATCCCAAAGCACGGTAGATATCCCCTTAGATCTCATAGTACCAACCAAGATCGAGATTCTTCGAGAACGTCTAAGGGGGTAGTCATAGGTCCAGATATTCGGACATACCCACGTTTTGCAGTAGTTGGTGTTCCATACGTGACACGTTGCAAGCCCATTGCCGCTGCTAGAATATTAACTGATTTTCTCACGATGTTTTCATTCACCGTGTGGTAATAGATAAAATACAAATCTGGGTGTTACAACAAACGTGAACACATTACGTATTCTATGTATTTATAAAAAAAAGCATATGAGTTTATCAGCTTTCTGTTTTTTTTTCTTACAGTTTATAGATTAACGTTTGACCGCAATCTCACCTGATGTTAGATGTTATGTGATGATGCAGTATACTCGTATAAGTGGTACTGGTTCCCATAGTATAAGTTTTGCTTAGTTTGGGGCTAGAAGGCGTTGTGAAAATGTGTGCCAATATTTATGGACTGACGAAATTGTTAGGACCGCGGGATGTCGATGGATGGAAAGGGCTCAGAATCGTTCTACAGGCTGTTGATGATGATGATATTCATGTTTATTTATAAGTATGCAAAAATATAGATATATAGATATTTTTTATTATACATAGAAACCCAGAACGCCCGGAATAAATATTTGCAGATCGTGCAAACATTTATCCCAAGGCGGCAATCGAACCCGCAACCTCCTGCGTCGCAAGCGGACATTCGCTCGCCGCGCCATATCGGTCGTCAAAGATGTGAGACGCGTTGTTGAGTAGGAACTAAATTACTACTCATTCTACTTCTCAAGCAGGAAATTATAAGTATAAATAGAATACTTTGTTCACAATCGAAAAATGTTAATTATATTAAAAGACAGCTAGAGTTCACCAATATATTAACCAGACGCTTAACGGTTGATTAACCTGTTGTGCTCAGAATTTATGGTTATTTCTGTTTTGTATTTTTTTGTGTACAATAAAGAGTTAATCTTTCTACCTTAACCTGAAAAATTTATCTGTATATATTCTTCGAGGATGTCAGAAGGGGGTAGTCAGAGGTACATCCAGATACTATGCTTGGTATATACCCACATTTAGCAGTAAGTAGTAAGTATTACATACGTGACTGATTGCTATCCGGTCAATCATATCAGTAATATATAATCTGTTATAATACTCAAGTACCGTACAATGTATGTTGTACAGTCGGCTGAATTAAGATGTGAACGATTTGTGATTTTCAAAATGGTGTCATAACTCACATCACAGTATTACAAGTTAAATATCAGCTATTGGTCTTTTATTCATTAGAATCTTCAGGATCACTTTAAACAGTGTAAAATCTAGTTGAATATTATTTCAGTTCCACGCAACCAAGTCTAGAAAAAACAGACTAAAATATTATATTGATATTTTTCCAAAACAATAAACACCACACCTGTTTAATATTTTGATGTATCTCTGACTACCCTACTTAGACTTCCTCAAAGAATCCTGAGTTAGCACTACTTGGTACTAAGAGATCTGAGGAATATCTACCGTGCCTCCAGATTAAAGTCTTAACGTCTGTGCATACGTTTATTTTTTTAAATATTTACCACCATACACATACAACCATAAAAAAGGGGAACACATAAACTTATTTAATTCTTAAGTTTTTGCTGTGTAGGAGTTTAATATAATGCTGTGATATCATTTTAAAAGTTATGAAATGTACTCACCACAGTGCAGCTGGCTGTACCTACACTAGCGCCATCTAGTTACAATAATTGTACTAAAACTCTAACACGCATAACATTGTCATTTTTGGTGAACGTTGGGCATAGAGAGAACAGGTTTAATTTGTAATGATCTTATTAATTTAAAATCAAGCTATTTTACTTAAATGTTGTTTTAACATTTGTAGCTAGTATTCGATAAGTGAAATACGTATTTTTTTTATTTAAAACTCATAAAAGCAGGTAGGTATCTAAAAAACCATTCTTGTGTGTAAATATTTAATTAATAACAATACGACTTTTATAAAAACAAAATGGAGGTAACCGAGTTTGAGACGCCAAAAATTAAAAAGAAAACTATTAAAATACGCACAACAATCTTGCATACGTTGTGTTTGTTACATCATATTGCTGTGAATTTGTATTCTATCACAATTTTCATTCATGCGTCTTATGAGGAGAATATGGTTATCAGGCAACTGTGGATAATATGCTATGGATATGGGACAAACTGGAATTTTGTAAGTACATTCGCTTTATAAAGTCAAAGTCAAACAGCATTTAATCAGTAATATCCGCAGGGATCATCTTGAAACGTTTTAAATCTAGGTGTATCTAAGCGCCAGTTCCTCGCGACCAAGCCTAGAAGAAACGGCAAGAATTTACGGCTTGGTTCCTACCGTTTTTTTGTATGAAACTTACATAGTGACAATGTTAATAATGAAGCTCCAGTGTGGTTCCAATCTAACTTAATAAGGTGAATGCAAGACAAAAAAGAAGCTCATAGCTTTCTTTGGTCCTGACTTGAAATAGGATACCTGAATGACGTGAGAAGGGTATAACTTATTCCCCTCTCACGTCATTCCCTTATACCGTACAAGGGAACGCATTAGGATATGACAGCAGCGTTTAGAGAGGGGAGCTCAAGTCGAACCTCACCCAATTTCACCGGGGGGAGAGGATAGTCTGAGCCAATATCACGAAAAACAGACGGATTGATGGCAGCAGGCGATGATGTCGGCATTTTCTGGTGCGTTCCTCTCAGTCACCTATTAAAGACGTGTGGGAGGTGATTGAGGAGTACATTAGGAAAGAAAACATTCTATAGCATCTCTTATTACCAAGGACCAAGATTCGTCGAGGATGCCTATATTTGGTACAAACTCACATTTTGCAGTAGTTGGTACGAGACGACGATTACAAAATAATATAAAATGAAGCGACAGTGTGGTGCCAATTTAACTCTGATACCTACCCTACGAGCGTCCGTTAGTAGTGCTACGGGTCGTTGCCTGTCAGATAAACTCCCACCTCATTAGTCACTGTAAGCTATCACTGAAACAGCTAATGAGATGAAGGGTTATCTAACAAGCAAAGATGGAGATTAAATTTTCTGTCATCTTCGAAAAAACATAACTTTTAGGGTTCCGTACCCAAAGGGTAAAACGGGACTCTATTACTACGATTACGCTGTGTCTGTCTATCCGTCTGTCACCAAGCTGTATCTCATGAACCGTGATAGTTAGAGTTGAAATTTTCACAGATGATGTATTTCTGTTGCCGCTATAACAATAAATACTAAAAAACAGAATAAAATATATATTTAAGGGGGCTCTCATACAACAAACGTGATTTTTTTGCCGTTATTATCATAGATAATACTACAAATCCTTCGTGCGCGAGTCCGACTCGCACTTGGCCAGTTTTTTTTGTAATCAGGAATCATGGTCTGAATGCGCTGTTTCAGTTTTCGGAGTAGTTGTTACACCCGGTATAAATCATCTACAATATGCAAAGGCCGGTTTACTTTAGCTCATTAGTCTTATCAATACTATTAAATTTACAATATGTCGTTATTTACATCGAAGTTAGATCTGTGTTACCATTATTCAAAATTTCCCAAATTACGGGGAAAAAATTACCTCTCGACTTTAATTCTCAGGCACGGTAGATATCTCAATAGATCTGACTGGCCTCATAGCTCAGTTAGTAGTAATAATAATAATAATAATAATGCTGGACGATCCACACAGCATCATCTAGCCCCAAGCTAAGCAGAGCTTGTGTTATGGGTACTAGATGACTGATATACTTATTACAATACATTACATGCATAGATATTTTTTATTATGTATAGAAAATGTATCCCAAGGCGGGAATCGAACCCGTAACCTCCTGCGTCGTAGGCGGACATTCGCCCGCCGCGCCACATCGGTCGTCTCATATCTTATAAGTGGATAGATTCTAAAGTATCGAAAAATATTGAGGAAGTAATTGTCAACTTGAATCAAGACTTAATAAAATTCATAATTCAAACCGGAAAACAGCGAGTATTCATATTTTTAAATAAATAATTTAGTTGTATTATTTATTTATTTTAGGAAGACCAACAGCTTACTAAAGAATTATGCTAAGTAGTCTTTAGTAAGCTGTTTTGAAAAAACTTCTGATTTTTCGTTTCAATGTTACTTCTAATACCTCCAAGAATATCTGTACAAAGTTTCATGATGATCGGTTAAGTAGTTTGCGTGAAAGCGTTACAAACAAACTTACATTCACATTTATAATATTAAGTAGGATGTCACTCACAAATAACGTGGTTTTCTTTTAGTAAAATAATTTGAATATAACTTCTTCTGAAATACAGAAAGCTTGGAAAGCATTTTTCTAAAAAAAAAATTTGTGGAGGCTAGTTCTTAAAGTCAAAGTCAAAATGCATTTATTCAGTAAAATCCGCAGGGATCATCTTGAAACGTCTTAAATCTAAGTGAATCTAAGCGCCAGTTCCTCGCGACCAAGCCTAGAAGAAGCCTAGAGTTCTGTACAGGCGAGTGTAGATAAAATTCGATAAGTAGATAAAGTCAGATTGTCGATACGATCCTTATCGACCGAAGTTTCAAGATAGCACCCCAATATCAATAAAAAAACGAGCGTGCTTTAGACCACACGACTGAAGTAAAACCTCTTAAATATACGAAACGTAACTGGCTATGAGAGATAGAGAGAAAGCACAGTGCTTTCATACCCCCTCCATGGTAGTGTTAAACGTTTAATGCAACCTTGTTGGAAGTCGCATTAGAAGTATTACTTTAAAAAGTAATAATGGGATATTTTTTTATACAATGGCAACATTCCTCTTATCAATTATAATTGTGAGGGTAGAATATAGATATCGCGCAGTCGCCCAAACATATTACAAAGAAGGGCTTGTATTTATGTTAATTAGTTTAAAATAATTAATTTAAAAACAATTATTTTATTAAAACTAACCTACTCGTAACCCATTTGGGATAGATTGGAAAATATAAATAAAATTAGTGATAGTGTACCGGTTTTTTTTTAGCAATAATTATCGAACTGATCTTTAGTGAACTTAATTTAGCATAAAAATTTATGTGATTTTGGAAAATGGAGGCTGTATGGAAAGATTATAATATATATTATAACATATTGTGTTTTTTGATAACTGAAAACGAGAAGTTCTTTGATAAAAGTGATGCTAAACTGTATTGGACGACGGTATTTCATCTCTTTGCTGCGTGGCATCATTATTATATCGCAAACTTTGCGTCGAGCATCGAACTGGCACCTAGCAATCATTTGCATTTGGATAATTTGTATCGATACAAACTTGCTTACCTAACTGGCTGGAATTTTGTAAGTAAAGCTTGGATTTCTGTATTGAAAAATTTATATTGATATATTAATAAAAATTGACGACTGATGTGGCGCGGCGGGCGAATGTCCGCCTGCGACGTAAGAGGTTGCGGATTCGATTCCCGCCTCTGGATTAATGTTTGTACGATCTGCAAATATTGATTCCGGGTGTTCTGGGTATTTTCTATGAATAATAAAAAATATCTATGTATGTAATGTATTGTATCAAGTATATCAGTCATCTAGTAGGTACCCATAACACAAGCTCTGCTTAGCTTGGGGCTAGATGATGCTGTGTGGATTGTTCAGCATTATTATTATGCTTAGTTTGGGAGTAAACTTAGTGTCAAATGTATGTCAGATTACCAAACTAGTCATTACACAAGTAGGTAAGCGTAATTTCTGGACCTTCGCTCCATTTGATAAGATAATAGAATTATTTACTACCGAGGTTTGCGTCTGCTGGACGTCTACATCAATAAATATAGTATCTGACGACCGATGTGGCGCGGCGGGCGAATATCCGCCTGCAACGCAGGAGGTTGGGGGTTCGATTCCCGCCTTGGGATAAATTTTTGTACGAACTGCAAATATTTCAATAAAAAAAAAAGTAAAAAAAAAATATCTATAATTATTATTGTATTAAGTATATCAGTCATCTAGTATCCATAACACAAGCTCTGCTTAGCTTGGGGCTAGATGATGCTGTGTGGATTGTCCAGTATTATGTTTGTCTGGTCACGGGAATCGAATTAGCTCCGATGATGATGAAAATCGGACTAAAATAAGAGATCGGGGGGGATATCTATCGTCCTTGGGGGTTGAAGTCGTGATGCAATTTTTTTATACAATAACTTACTGATTGATATACTTTTTGTGTACATAATTAAATAAATAAAATAATAATAATATTCATATTCCTTAACTGGAATAAGCTATGTAGAAGACAAAGCTGCCAGGCTCAAATGGGATTGGGCGGGGCACGTTAGCCGGATACCTCCCGACAGGGGGCGAACAGTACACCTTGGGTTCCTGAGGGACGGCAACCTCGGGGTCGGCCGAAAAAGCGTTGGCGAGACGATCTGGACGCCTTTGATAGAACGTGGTGGGAGAAGGCTCGGGAAACGGAACTGGAAGACTTTGGGGGAGGCTTTTATCCAGCAGTGGGACAAAATAGGCTAGGAAAAAAATAATAATATGTAGTAATGTTTAGGCCACACTCCAGTGAATGTTCCCGATTCCAAAGTACAATACCACTAATATTATCGCCATGTGTCAACTATAAGGACGCGATAAACTATCTATGGACTATTTTACACTTTATATCCGGAATAACACGTGTTACATTTGGGCAACGACCTTTACGATATATAACCATACCTATTTCTGCCGCCAAGCAGCTTGCTGTGTTCCGGTTTGAAGGGTGTGGGTGCCGGTGTAATTACAGGCACATGAGGCTTAACACCTGTATACCTCAGGTTGATGACGCAGAGCAGTGTATTTTAGGTGACGTTCCTAACGAGCGTGACCTACGAGGCAATGCTTTGTTATAGGTGATGGTAACCACTTAACATCAGGTGGGCCATCTGCTTGTTTCATCAGCACGTTGTATAAAAAATAAAAAAAATAAGTAAGTTAGCGAAGGGAACAAACAACTCTTCTTATTTCGTATCGTTGTTACAACCCCTTTAGTAATAGTGACTTAACTAGTATACGGCAACGTCCACGGCACTTGAAAGCCGTCACAGCTCAGTTCGTAGTAAGTCAAAGTCAAAAAGCATTTATTCAGTAAAATCCGCAGGTGAGTTCGTTTTCTGTCATCTTTGGAAGCAACATTGTATTTTAATTTTAATTGTTATTCTAGTGTTATTTTAAGTTCTGATGGGTTAATTTTGGTGGTATTTTAACCATCATTACTTGGGGTCTTAGCATAAGTGTGAACAATTGAAATGAAAGTGCGTTATGTGGCACCCTGATTTGTACGAAAATGTTTCCCTTTGGTTTTGAATAAAAACGCCATCATTTTCTTCAAAACCAATGACAGCCGACTTTACTTTTTTTACCGACTCGACTTGACTAAAAAGTATTTTATTCAACCCGCTTGACATTGACAAAATTGTCCGCAAGAAGGACACATGCCACAAAAAAAAAACCGATCATCTTGAAACGTCTTAAAAATCTAGGTGAATCTAAGCGCCAGTTCCTCGCGACCAAGCCGACCAAGAACCGACAAGAAACCTACGGCTTGGTTCTTATATCTACATCATTTTGCTATATGGTCAAGGTAGCTAGACATTCCACAATCACGTTCAGACAGACGGAGAGACAGATAGCTTCTAATATCCTTATCTGTGTGTGACCTATCACCTTGCGTAATTACCGATAACAGTCGAACGATTTACCCAACTGTGGGGATTGAAAAGGGTATTGATTTGTTTGTGAACTAATTATTAAGCCCGCTTGCACACAATCTGATTTAATTTTATTTAGCCAGTTTTATTTTATCTCGAATGGCGACTACGAACCGGAAGACGTGAGTCCTTTAGCTATAATTTCTAAAATGTCCATCTGTACAATCCAGTTAGACTGTACAATGCTAGTTTAGAATAGAATAGAATAGAATATACGTTTATTTAGCATAGGCAAATTCACAATACTTAGCAAAGACAAACACACACAAGCCCGACTTGATAAACAGGTAGGTAGGCAGATTCTATTACATAACATTAGTAAAATAGAAAAAAAGAAATGTATCCCATCGGCTCATGTGTCAGCAGTAGGTCCCTATGCTAAAATGGTGTTCAGCTCAGCATTAATGTTGGGTGTACTACCACTCAACGCTGATTTTCAGCTGAAACCAGGGAGAGAGTAAAAAAAAACAACAACACGTTTATATAAAGAAAGAATATTAAAAATAAAGTAAAGTCAGATCAGAGAAAACTGTTTAAATGTTAAATGCTAGTTTGTAAAGTTAGTTGTAAAACATCGGTGCCGGTTTACACTGAGTTTAATAAGTTAAAGTTAAAAGTTGATTGGTGTTTCCGACCCGTGTCGCTCTCACTCGGTTGTAAGATTCGCACTGTCTTTAATATAGTTTATTTGTTTTTATAATGCTTACCTGCACTTAAGGAAATCACAAAGATTTTTATATTATCCCAAAAATTATTTTCTTTGAGCACCGTATTAGAAACATTCAAAATCTTATTTTCGTCGAGGCATTTGAATCCTCGGTGGCGAAGTTGGTATCGCATCCCCGTATCAAGGGGAAGGTCGTGGGTTTAAATCCTACTCGAGGAAAATAATTTTTGGGATAATATAAAAATCTTTGTCTTTAATATGTTATAGAACTATCGAGGTTGAGTAAAATGCCGACTCAGTCACCTACATAAAAGTGTACGTCACCACCATCAATAGAAAAGTCATCTTGTGTTAAGCGCGATATATCTCACGTTGCACATCTTAGCCCTGCAGGTGTTGCTTCATGTGCCTGTAATGTCAACGGCACACACACCCTTCAAACTGTCCCGGTCGCGAGGAACTGGCGCTTAGATTCGACGTTTCAAGATGATCCCTGCGGATATTACTGAATAAATGCTTTTTGACTTTGACTTCGACTTTGAAACCAGAACACGCTGCGCTGCTTACAGCCAGAAATAGGCATGGTGGTAGTACTTTTGTTGTTCTTTTATACATTGTTTTGTGTTGTGTCAGAGTCAGCAAATAAATATGTTTTCTTTCTTTCTTTCTTACTTCCCAGACGAGCTCTTCACTAAAAGCTGACTATTTTATCCCATGTTCTTTTCTTTTCAGTTATTCCAAACAGTATTCCTGTCCCTCTCACTCCTGTACGATGTGCTGGAATGGCTGGATAAGCATCAATCCGAGATCGGGAAGAAGCTGATGTACTATAGGGATATTCTGTTCTGTGGCATGGTCGTTCCTTTCACTCTGGTAAGATATTTTCAAGCTTTTAAGGAGTTCCGATAAAGCAACTAACTTTTAAGTCAGTAGGTAGTATTGCAGTAAGTTGGAAGGGCGTACTAGCCGTAAAAGAACATTGGTGGTCTATTGGGACCCTACCTCCAGATCCTAAGGTCGTGAGTTTGAATCCCGTTGTGCACGGCGAAAAAAAACATCGCGAGGAACACATTTTGATCGCCGATCAACTTTAGAACTGTAACAAACTTAGCCTAGATAGTGTGGGTTTAAACCTAGATTATTGTGGTTTTTTGTAATAAGACAGGGTAATAGTAGCGGCGATGGACTTGCAACCTGTCACAAATTACAGGCAAACTACAGGCACATGAGACTTAACACCTGTATGCCTCAGGTTGATGGACTCAGAGCAGTGTATTGAAGGTTATGTTCCTAACAAACGTGACATACAAGACAATGCTTTGTTATAGGCGATGGTTACCACTTAACATTAGGTGGGCCATATGCTTGTTCCATCAGCAAATTGTATAAAAAAACACAGAATATCAACGACTCCAAAATACACTTTCAAAACACTCAAAATTCTTCTAGGCTTGGTCGCGAGGTACTGGTGCTAAGATTCACCTAGATTTAAGACATTTTAAGATGATCGTTGTGGATATTACTGAATGCTTTGATCAAATGCCATATAATTCTATCAGTTAGTCGCATAAAACGCCTGTGCTAATATAGAATGGAATAGAATAATAGTTTATTTGCAACACACGAAAACATAAAAAAAACAAACAGATATTAACAATAATCCAAGTGTTACAAATTGGAACCTACCTAACTCAGCATGATGCGGGTTGGTAGCAACCACGCTGGTCTTCCGTTAGGGCCGGTTTAGTTTAGCGGACATGATACAGAATATATAATAATAATGCTGGACAATCTATACAGCATCTTCTAGCCTCAAGCTCAGCAGAGCTTGTGTTATGGGTACTAGATGACTGATATACTTAATACAATACATTACATACATACATATTTTTTATTATGTATAGAAAATACCCAGAACACCCAGAATAAATAGTTGCAGAACGTACAAACATTTATTCCAAGGCGGGAATCGAACCCGCAACCTCCTGCGTCGCAGGCGGACATTCGCCCGCCGCACATCGGTTGTCAAATACATACAATATGATACAATATGATTATTTGTTCCAGTTCATCTCCACAATGTTTTGGTCAGTCTACTTTATAGACCGGGAGCTGGTCTTCCCCACGGTGTACGACAAGGTGGTGCCATGGTGGTTTAACCACTGTGTCCACACCAATATCTCTGTGATGCTTCTTCTGGAGACCGTGCTGCAGGCCAGAAGACATCCCACCAATAAGAAACTGGAGCTGGGGCTAATTGGAGGAATTGGGGTGCTTTATGCTATTGTGTAAGAACCTAATCTATATCTATATCTAAATATATCTAACTCAAAGGTGACTGACTGACATTTCAATTTTCAATTTATTCACTTACCAGAACGAATTCTAAGGCGCTATCTTACTTACTTAAAAATTAATACAAATATCACGTGACATTACTTACATGCAACATAAAAATTTACAACTGAAAAACTAGAAATAAAATAACAACGTTAAACAAAAAACAATAATCTAATATAGGATCTAACATAGTCTAGATTATGTTAGATCTAACATCTAACATAATCTAATCTAACATAGTGATCTATAAACGCACAGCCCAAACCACTGGACGGATCGGGCTGAAATTTGGCATGAAGGTAGATGTTATGACGTAGGCATCCGCTAAGAAAGGATTTCGATTAATTCTACTCCCAAGGGGATAAAATAGGGATGATTAATAATAATACTTTTTAACGCGAGCGAAGCCGCGGGCAAAAGCTAGTTTATACCAAAGAAAGAAAAAAAGAAAGAAAGCTTTTTATTGACCCAAACAGACATTAATAACTATGATCGTTTACGTTTAAAGTATGAAATTCTTTGTCGATCGATGTGACGCGGCTGGCGAATGTCCGCCTGCGACGCAGGAGGTTGCGGGTTCGATTCCCGCCTCTGGAGAAATGTTTGTACGATCTGCAAATATTTGTTCCGGGTGTTCTGGGTATTTTCTATGTATAATAAAAAATATATATGTACGTAATTATATTGTATTCAGTCATCTAGTACCCATAACACAAGCTCTGCTTAGCTTGGGGCTAGATGATGCTGTGCGGATTGTCCATCATTACTATTATTATAATATTATTATTATTGGCCCAAACAGGCATTAACAACTGCTATGATCGTGTACCTATCTACTTGTACTTACATTCGTAAACTAAAACTACATTATATAAAGCAAGTACCTACCTACCTATCTACTTAAAACAAAATAAAAGTACTTCGCTACAAATAAAAGGGAGGCATTGGTATTGAGAAGGTGCCTACCTAAGTACCTTGAAACAAGTGACAGACGGACAGACAGAAAAATAGCGGAGTTTTAGTAATAGGGTCCCGTTTTACCCTAATACTAAAAAAACTATGAATTCTCCTTTTAAGGTCCTACCCACTCAGAGAATTGTGTCAAAAACAGGTTCGTCAGTTTAACAAATTCAAAACAGAGATGGCATTGCCTGACGTAAGTTGGAAATTCACGTATTTGATACTAAGTATTACTTATTCTGTGCTTGAATTGTGCGCTATGCTACGTCACATCCGGTTCATATTCTGGTACGCTATATTATTTTGTCCAGTTCCGGTCCAATATTTTGTCGTGTCTTTAAGGATCACGTGGATCGAGTGATCCGATTCGGATCCGAACCATGAGCAATGGGTGAGTGAGAGTTTGATTTCAGTTTATAACAAGGTAACGTTTATTTTACTACAAGAAGTTCATGTTGGATAATTACTTCTACACTGAAGCATATTTAAAAAATTACGTCAGTGACAAACCATTCAGAATCAACTTTTCAAACGTGTCTTTAGGTCGGTATTCGAATTGAACTCAAATTGAAGAATTTGAACCAAATTAGGAGTTTTTGTGCTTCGGAATATGACTGTACAGCTTTCTTATAATGTTTTATAATGTTTACATTGATAAAGATTTGTAGGATTATTATTAGGTGAAATGAACTTTTTTCTCTCTCTCTCCGTGACGGTGGACAAACACTACCAAAATCACTTCGGCGGTTCTGACTTTCGATGCGAATGCACACGTCATTTGTAAAAGTCGATAAACAATAATTTTGTTTACTAAAAATATGTTTTCTTACATTGTTGTTAGAATTCACAATATAAAAGCAGGTAATAATACATCTTCTGTGGTATATCGACTTGAAGTTTGACTTATGTCACTATGCATTTAATGTACCTAGATGACTGAAATTTTCACTTGGAAAATGAAATATAAGAAAGTAATATGATAGAATAAATGTCACAGATTATAGAACATCTTCCAGAACGGGAATCAGAATCATAGTTTCAAAGATGTCAAAAATCCGTAAGGTTTTCAATAATGCACTCCTGTGTATGTTATTGAAAAATATCTGACACATATTTTAGAGTTTTCGTTTGTTTTTTTTTTATGTATACATTTTGCTGATGGATCAAGCATATGGCCCACCTGATGTTAAGTGGTTATCATAGCCTATAACAAAGCATTGTCTTGTAGGTCACGTTAGTAAGGAACGTGCCCTACAATACACTGCTGGTGTTTAGCCTCATGTGCCTGTAATTACATATATGTATATACATATACGTATGCTGACTGGAACCTAATTATTAAATATGGAAGAGTATAGTTTTTTTAGTTATTTATACTTGGGTTTCATGTGCTTAATCGGGGAGTGTCCACAACTAAAGCAACAATTTAACTTACAATAGGTTTGAATAAGAAATAAACAAATCTGAAAAATAACCACGATCACCGACATAGCTCTCACAATCAGCAAGTTGAAGTGGCAACAGACAGACATAGCTCGTAGAACCGCAAACTACAGATGAATAAAGGCTCTCGACTCTCGATTGTCGGCCATGAACAGGAAGACGAAGCGTAGGACGCTCTTCCATCGGATACTTTGCTAGGATCACGGGAAGTCGGAGGATAAAAAGTTTCACAATTGGGGTTTTGAAAAAAAAAATGTTTTTTTTTTATGTATTTTAATACATTATTATTAATAATATTGATATTTAATGCAAAAAACTTAAAAAAAAACTAATAATAGACAATTAAAAATTGATAAAATTTAGAAAAAAATCACGTGACTATAAACGCGCCATGATTGATCACCATAGTTGTTGTCACATAGTGACTTCATTAAGTTATAGCTATCTAATAACAGTACAGCGTGCGCGGCTATTGCAATGAGTGAAAACCGCTCGGGTTTGTTCGGGAGCTGCCGGCGTGTTTTCAGTACTGGATTCAAAAAATATTTTTATTTTGAAATAACTTTTGAATTATTGTAAAAAAAAATAAAACATATATGACCTTTCAATTACCGCAAAAAAAAAATTCAAAACCCCAATTGGTCTTTCTGCAGTGGATTATGTCTTCAGGGTGATGATGGTAATAGTAAAATTTTAAAATAATATATAAAATACTATTCTCACCTTTTAAATCTTTTTTGGACTTCTACATATACTTTAAATCAAAAACTAGGCAAATCGGTTCAGTCGTTCTCGAGTTTTTGTAAGACTAACAAACATCAATTAATTTTTATATATATAGATTTATATTGAAAATATGGATAAATTAAATTTTATCTTTACATAAAGTATTATGAAATATTGTACCACAGAGTATTGTACACACTTACACAAACTGAACTTTTTGGACAATGTTCTGTCAATCTAAAATGTCAAATTGAAACCAACGCTCGTATTCCAAGACAAATCTCAACACTAACTCAAAATAGGTGTTCATTAAAAATTTTGTTTTTGTGGTTAGATTGGATAGAAAATGGATCTAAAAAATTTTTGCCGAGGTATAAGATTATTATGTTTACGGAACAACTAAGAAAAGTAGATGGAATAAAGTGCCCTATCGCCTTTGGAGTGCTTATCACCGTACTAAACTAGCTGACAGAAAACTTATGTACTTTTTATTGTAAACACATACTTAGAATACAACTCGCGACTGTATTCGATTGTTATCTAAGCGAAAACACTAGTAAATGGGGGTGTTAAAGAAATCTCAACCTTATCTATACTGGTGCAAGTTTTATGTCAATTTTAGCTTCGATGAACAATAATGAGTTCAGATAGATTCAAAAATTGTATGAATTTGACATTTTGACAACAAGGGGCATAGTTACTTGGTAACCTCATACATCCAATATAAAAATACCAACTATTGATCAAGTGAGCGAAGCGTCTTAGTTTCGATATTAGCATAAAAATGCATTTGTCCGTCTGTCAGTCTGTCTGTTTTCGCCTACAGGTCGCATTTTTCGATTTATACCTATTGTTTTTTTGATGGTACAAACAGATGGCCCACCTGATGTTAAGTGGTTACCATCACCTATAACAAAGCATTGCCTCGTAGGCCACGCTCGTTAGGAACGTCACCTACGATGCACTACTCAGCGTCCCTCAACCTGAGGCATACAGGCGTTAAGCCTCATGTGCCTGTAACTACACCGGCACCCACACCCTTCAAAATGGAACACAGCAAGCTGCTTGGCAACAGAAATAGGTAGTAGTACTGCCCCGGACGAGCCCTTCACAAAGAGCTCTACTACTACTCATAGAACCACTACTTAGTAATAATCTTTATCCTGACTAACTGACGAACATAAGACAACATGCAGCCTAAAACACTGGTCGAAGAGAATTGAAATTTTTGGGTATATTTATCTTATTGGGTGAAAAGACCAAGGAACTAAGATACTAAGAAATAAATTCCTGAAATTTAACTCCTACACGGGGTACAGCAGGGATTGAAGTTCATATGAAAATAACATCACGCGGACGGAGTCACACGCGTTTCGCTAGTACATCGCACGTTGAAAACAAAAGTGACACTATCCAAAATTTGGCGGTATTGAGTTACAGCGACATTTGAAATCTACGGGAAAAACTACGTCATCTCCAAAGATCCGTTTCCTTATAGCTCACTTAGACGCCCCTAGACGTCACCATGTGTCACTTCATACTTTAAGGTTTTGAGCTGGTTTGTTAAACAAAAACCGACATTAAACCAGTTTGTGCCCGGACACCGGCGATAACTGTTCGTGGGGTAAGTGAAAAAGTGTCATATTTTGTGTAGTGTCAGTAAGTCTAAGGGCCTTAAGCAAAATAATACTTGTCAGTTTAAGAAGAAAAGTGGCACTATGCTTGATCTTTTTTGAAATTTAAGGCACTACGCAAAATAACACTTGATAATGTTAGAGCAAAAGTGGCACTTTACTGAACATTTTTTTAAATTAATTTTTGCTGCCATATCTACCGAATAATTTAATTAAAATCAACTAAAATGTGATAAAATAATATCTGAACTATTATTAAAAACCACAACAGTACGTCGTTCTCAATGTATAGTCGAGTTATTGATCCCAGAAAAATTAGAAAAACTTTAAATGGCCATACTGAAAAATTTAGTTTTTTGTTAAGTGTCACCTTTGTTTTCAAGGTGCGACATTATCCAAGGATTGATGTGATCAAACCCTGGAACCGACGATCGCTTGTATCTTATGATAAAGAACGCCTAAGACTAATGGACTTCTTCCACACGATGATGTTGATATTTTATGACCCAGCCGTAATTTCGTTACACTGTGTCTTGTTGTATTTGTATTCACTGTGACAAATAAATGACACCTATAGTAACTATGTGATTATCACTGTCAAACGAGCCACAGAATAATGTATAGTTGCTCGGAACGACTTTTGACGTGGACCCTGCCTCCTGAAGCGCCAAAGCGCTACTGAGCTTGTATAGGTACGTCTCGCGTATTTATATTTTAGGCTATCTACTATTTTTATAAAAAAGTAAGCTAGCTAACAAAAAAATTACTTCGGCACAAGATTACGTATATTTTAAGGAACACATGAACAGAAAAATCATTGGAATATCTCGATTAACAATCGAATAAAACACCCTGGGTCGGAGGGTCACCCTCGGAATTTTAGTAAAACTTTGTGTAAACTTTTATCGAACCCAATGGAATCAAGAGTGTTTCTGGTCGCTCCGAAATATAGATGGTCCTTTTAAATGTAATATTCAATTTAAAAAAATATATGAATATGTTGTTTTTACATAAAAAACAGGTGCTGATTAGGCTCCCACCTCGTCTTAAGTAAAAAATACTTGTCATAGAATATCTCGCACTTGCGATAATTAATTGTGGGCCACCATGCCTATTCCTGCCGCCATCAGCTTGCTGTGTTCCGGTTTGAAGGGTGTGGGTGCCGGTGTAATTACAGGCGCATGAGGCTTAACACCTGTATGCCTCAGGTTGATGGACGCAGAGCAGTGTATTGTAGGGCACGTTCCTAACTAACGTGACCTACAAGGCAATGTTATAGGCTATAGTAACCATTTAACATCAGGTGGGCCATATGCTTATTCCATCAGCAAATTGTATAAAAATGACTTGTTTTGATTTTCGTTTGTGGCGGTCACATTATGTCCGTGTCAGACTTGAAACTGAGATGCTTTACTCACTCGGTCAAAAAATATATAAATTTTTATGTTTTAATGTTTCAGGTACTATTCCATATACTTCATAACTGGTCGTTGGTTGTACGCTGTCTTCGGAGTGATGACCTGGTGGCAAGTCTGCATCTACCAGCTCGGCATCTGGGGGTCCACCTTCCTCTTCTACTACCTCCAATTCCCCATCAACAGAATCTTCCATCGGGCAGTGGAAGTTGAGAAGGGAGAGAAAAACCATGGTTTTGAACAAGACGCGTGGAGTTTGAAGTATGGTTCTAAAGGACATGTAGAAAATTCTCATTTATGATTTATCAAATATTTATTCTAATAAAAAACTCGCCGTAATCTTAAAACCGAGTTTTGTGTGTTTCTGTTTAATTTGAAAGTTAGGCCCGCTTGCATAACAATTTAATTTAATTTAATTTGTCTTATTTACCAAGATAAACATAAATTTTTATATCATCCCAAAAATTATTTCCTCGGTCGCTAAAGTACCGTATGAAACATTCCAAATCTTATTTTCATCGAGTCATTTGAATCCTCGGTATCGAAGTTGGCTATCGCATCCCCGTATCAAGGGTAAGGTCGTGGGTTCAAATCCCACTCGAGGAAATAATTTTTGAGATGATATAAAAATCTTTATGACTTCCTTAAGTGCAGGTAAGCACTATACAAACTAACAAACTAGAAGATAAACATGTTTAGCGTAAACGTAACAACGACTTAACTTTCCTTGTACAAGATGTTAGCTTCTTAAATGCATTTAGGGGCTCGCTAAATACATTTAGTGATCGTTATAAAAGTGGGCCTAAGTGTCAATACAAAAGACAAGACACTGTGTAGCTATTTCAACGTTACTTTGGTTTTATTAGTAAGTACCGATTATTGCTTACTTATAAAAGTCAAAAAAATATGCAATGTTTAAACTATTGCCATTTAACTATTGGTAATGATAAATAATGACAGGAGATATTTTAAGTAATACTTAGATTTAAATAGCGTTTATAAGTATAGGGAAAGTTTTTTCATACAATTTGCTGATGGAACAAGCATATGGCCTGATGTTTAGTGGTTACCATTGCCTATAAAAGCATCGCCTTAGGAACGTAACCTATAATACACTGCTCTGCGTCCATCAACCTGAGGCATACAGGTGTTGCCTCATGTGCCTGTAATTACACCGGCACCCACACCCTTCAAACCGGAACACAGCAAGCTGCTGGCGGCAGAAATAGGCATGGTGGTAGTACTGCCCCGGACGAGCCCTTCACTATAAGCTCTACTAGTACTTAGTTTGAATTTGTGGTACAAAAACCCTTTTATGATAAATCCAACATTCAAAAACGCCCAGAACTTGCCATAATATGTTATTGACTGAGGTAATGTAATTTCCATTTGATTTTTGATATAATTAAAATGGAAAAAGGTTTTTTAATTATACTTAATGAATGTTCCAAAGTAATAAAATTTTGTATTAAGTTATATTTAAGAAATGTGGTTCTACGCTAGTTATCTGTAAGAAATGATTTTGTATGGAAATAAGATTTTTGTATTAAGATATGGTTTTTTTTTATTTCCTATTACACCTGTTTTAGGGATGACAGTTCTATGAAACCCGTAATATGCTTTAAGTTCTACAAGCTAACAAATTCTGCAAATTGCACCAATATTCATTCATAGTTTTTGCGTGATGCGTTTACATACAATCGTACAAACAATTTTTTTTAAGTCAATTTCGGTGCTTGCCTTTTTTAAATTTTTTTCAGAAGAATATTTTTAATGTGCTGACTTTTCGTCCTTCACAATTTTATTATACTTAATATAGATAATTATTATTTACCAAAAATATTGAACATACATACCTACACATCTACATGCTACCGAGACGTGGTCGCTAACTATTGGTCTCATACACAAGCTCAAAGTCGCACAACGAGCTATGGAGAGAGCGATGCTGGGAGTTTCACTGCGAGATACAATCAGAAATGAGGAAATCCGTAGGACACCAAGGTCACCGACATAGCTCTTAGAATTAAATGTTTGAAGTGGCAATAGCCAGGCCATATAGATCGTAGAACCTAAGCTGCTGGGGATAAAGGTTTTTGTATGGTGACAACGAACTGGAAGACTAAGCTTTGAGTTTCTTCTAAACTTGGGTCTGTCTGAAAATCAGCGCTGCCGCATGTCACTTTCCATGCACGTGTGGTAGCATATGCTGAGACAGAGCCGTTTTAACCACACGAGACAGAGCACGACTAACTGGCTAACTTATTATTAACTTTTAGGTTTCCTACTTGAACGTACCTACTTAGGTACCTAGGTATTTTTGATTTGTTTGTGCCTCCTATCTTCCTGTTTTACTTCCTTTATGTTTCTCTTTACTTCCTCTATGTTTTATGTACCTACTGTTTTACTCTGTTTTGTGTGTGTTGAATAAATGTCATTTCATTTCATTTCTTTGCTGTTCATGTGTATTTTATATTTTTATGATAGGCATTATAAAACTCCGCACGCCTCCATCCAGTAGTTAGTTAGTTAGCTTTCTACCCGATGGACTGACGACATTGTTAGGATCACGGGAAGTTGATGGATGGAAAGGGCTCAAAATCGTTCTTCCTGAAAACGTATACGGTAGCTCAGCTACCGGTCGGTTCAGCTATGGACTTCTCAGTCAGGTCAGTGACGACCGATTTGGCACGGCGGGCGAATGTCCGTCAGTGACGTATGAGATTGCGGATTCGATTCCCGCCTTGGGATAAATGTTTGTACGATCTGCAAATATTTGTTCCGGGTGTTCTGCTTATTTTCTATGCATAATAAAACATAATATGTATGTAGGTATGTAATGTATTGTATTAAGTATATCAGTCATCTAGTACCCATAACACAAGCTCTGCTTAGCTTGGGGCTAGATGATGCTGTGTGGATTGTCCAGCATTATTATTTTTCTACAGGGTTTTGATGACAACGATGATGATTTAAAAGTAGGTCTTGAGGTAATAATGCAATAAAAACAAGAAATCATTATCATAATTTTTTTTATTTTATACAAATCTTACGTACAAATAATTATATTTTCCTAATTTTTTACAATTTATTTCTACATTGTTTTAACTTTACAACTTATTTTGATGGGATTCATGAAAGGGCAATTTTCAAATTGTTAAAGATTTAAAAATAAAACTTATTTTGATTGCACTTAAATTAGGTAACCTTTGATAAAATAACTTAAAATAGGGTAACCAAAGAGTATTTTGTTCTTAAAATTACATTTTTACCGAATTTCTTAAATAGATTGGCAGTGACGCAAAATAGAGAACCTATCTAAATTTTTTATTAATAATTTTAATATGATATTTATATATATTTACGAAATCCTGTAGAATGCAATTTATTTTTAGCCACCATTTTTTAATTTATTTGCTAATTAACACATAAATGTTTTAATATAAATTGTTCTAGGTTTAAGTTTATTATGATTGAAATTAAAATATAAACGGCTCGAGCACACTACAGGTTTTCATAGTAGACAAAGGTTACCAAAAATCACATTTAAAAGAATTCAGGTCTGTACAATTGTCTTGGGAACCTATGGAGTTCATCAAACATCATTCGTTGCGGCTGGATAAAGAACGAATTAGGAGTTCTTAGACTAACCACTGGCATTTGTCTCTTTCTTACTTGAAAGTTGCTTATCTCAGATGCAGCAAATTGCTGTTCTGGTTGTATGTTTCTGTATCTAGAGAATGTGTAGTCTCTGTCTGGTATAGAAAAGCCTGTAGGTATTCTTGGAGAGAATTTAGGTGCCAGTGCTTCGTTTAATCTAACATCATAATCGCTTTCTACAGAATCAGCTAGATTTTGTTTGATATAAATGTTATCAGTGATGAAAGGTTTTCCGGTAGCAGTGTAAGGCTTTGAAATTTCGGGATGTGGTTGTATTTTAGGTTTGAATTCTTGTGCTGGTCTCGGTGTAGCTAAGTAAGGTTTAACATAGTCTCCAGGGGAGAGGGTTGATTCCAGCTTATCCCTAATTGCTTCGTAGTTTTCGTTGTACACGCGTAATACTTTTGTTGCTAAGTGTTTAGCTTGTTGTTCGGGTGTTGTGTATGCTACTGTTGTTATTTCTGGTTTAGATGTTGTTGTCTTAGCTGTTGTAGTTGTTTTAACTGTTGGAGGAGGCAATGTTGTTCTCAAATATGTTGTTGTTTCTATTTTTGTTGTAGATTCAACAAGTGGTGTAGTAGATTCTTTCTTTTTATCGTAATCTGCATCTTCCTCGTCGTAGTATTCGTATTCTTCTTCAGGTTTTAAGCCTGTTGTGGTTTCTTGTGTGGTGACTGTTGTTGTTGGTTTTGTTGTTATTCTTGTCGTAAGTTTTGTTGTAGGTGCTTCCGTTGTTGTAGTAGTTGTAGTCGTAGTAGGAGGGTTGGTGATAGGTTCAGAAGTAGTTGGAGAGGAAGTAGTGATTCTGGGGGTGGTATTAATAGGGGATGTCATATCTCTGCCTGCTACAGGCGATAAGCCTCGCGGCAAATATGGACTACCACCCCTAGACGGTAAAAAAGGCCTCTTAACTACCCTGACATTGGCTTTTACTCCTTTAACTTTAGTTTCTATGCTGTCTTTCTGTCTTCTTCTGTCTGGTTTTTCATCATAATCATCATAATACTCATCTGCTGGCTTTGATCTATTCCTTACCTCCTTTATCTTCTGGTTCTTGGCTGGTGGCTCATCGTAGTACTCATCGTCATAGTCTATAGGTTTCCTATTAGGTTTGTTACCTAAGTGGGCTCTAGATGGCTTGAATTTTTCTTTTTCCACAGGCTCAGGATTAGGTCTTTGCTGTATCGCACTACTCTTGCCGGAAGAAGACGGTCTTCTGGTATCCTCTTCATCATAATCTTCATATTCATCATCATAAAACTTTGGAGCTTTCGTTGTCGTGATAATAGGTACATACTCGAATTTTTCTTTAGCATTAACGGGAACTGGACGTTTGATTTTTGGTGGCATTCTAGGTTGAGCAAAGATGCCATGCCCGACAGGCTTGACCAAGCCAGCAACTGCAGTGGTTACCTCTTTCTTTTCCACTCTATCATCATCATAGTTTCTCTCTCTGAATGGTCTGGGTCTATCATCTCTAGGCTTTTCTTCTCTGGTCGGTCTATCCTCGGATCGTCTGCCTTTTGATTGATATCTATCTTCACCTCTTAATCTTGGGCCATCTTCATCTCTGTCGTATGGTCTGCGTTCGTCTCTTGGTCTGAAGTTATGAGGTCTCGGTTCTGATCGAGCTTCTTCCCTAGGTGTGTACTCATCTCTAGCGCTTGTTCTAGAATCATCTCTGGGTCTTATTTCATCTCTGGGTCTTATTTCATCTCTTGGTCTGATCTCATCCCTTGCTCTTACTCTTACCTCCGAATCTATATCTTCATCTTCATCAGCCACAACAGGTCTTTCATTTCTGGGTCTGTATTCCTTTCTTGGTTTGTTGTAGTTTACTGGCCTTAACGGCCTTAGTTCTTCTGGATCATCAATAGTTTTACTCCGTGGTTCTTCTATAGGACCGTCATCGATAGGTCTTCTGAGTGGTCTCTCTTCATCATCAATAGGTCTCCTTAGGGGTCTTACTTCATCATCAACAGGTCTTTTGGGTTTTATATCATCATCGATAGGTCTTTTAGGTCTTACATCGTCATCGATAGGTCTTTTAGGTCTTATATCGTCATCGATAGGTCTTTTGGGTCTAACGTCATCTTCAACCGGTCTTCTTGGTCGAGTATCATCTCTGTCGTCTCTGTTGGTATCTCTTCCGGTTGGTCTGTCATCGTCGTATTTGTCCTCGTCATCGTCGCGAGGTCTTGGTCTTCTGGATCCACTTCTGTAAGGTCTTCTGTCGTCATCTTCATCATAAGGTCTTCTTTCGTATGGTCTTTTGGTAGGCCGTCCTCTGGCTGTGCCGGGACGTCGGCGATCGTACCTGAAGTTGTAGAAATTGATGATAATATTAAAATATTCGTTTTCTAATGTTGGAAACTAAATTTTGAGAATACAGGCTAAGCTTAGTATATAACTATGTTGTATATCTACCTTAGATGTTTCTTGATATTCCGTCATCTGAAAGTATAGTAATAAAGAGGAATGTATTTATATGCTTACCTCTCCTCATCGTAGTCATCAACTGGTCGCTTCTTCGCCACTGGCCGGAGTCGAGGTCGTGGTCTTCTTGGTCTGAAATAAACAAGGAAACAGTAAACACTAGTAATTTTATTCATAATCACGACTTATAATGATTATTTGCAATAAATAATAATAATAATGCTGGACGATCCACACAGCATCATCTAGCCCCAAGCTAAGCAGAGCTTGTGTTATGGGTACTAGATGACTGATATACTTAATACAATACATTACGTATATAGATACTTTTTATTATACATAGAAAAACCCAGAACACCCGGAATAAATATTTGCAGATCGTACAAACATTTATCCCAAGGCGGGAATCGAACCCGCAACCTTCTGCGTCGCAGGCGGACATTCGCCCGCCGCGCCACATCGGTCGTCAAAAATGACTATTAGGACTACTATGACTATTAAGACTATTATGACTATTATAACTCTTATGACTATTATGACTATTATGACTATTATTATGACTATTATGACATAAGATACGTAATTTCATCAGCATAACTACATACCACTAAATACAGACTACCCTATATTTAGGGGGTTTGCCTCAGCCACCACGCTAGGCAGACGCAACGGCTCACGTATTGTCAGTATTTAGCACGCAGGAGATTTTTTTAAATATAATATTTTTTGTAGACATTTCTACACTACATCATTAAGCCCCAAACTAAGCATAGCTTGTACTATGGGAACCAGGGAACTGATAGAATAATAATTTTTTTTTATGTAAATATACTTAGAATACAATATAACACCCAGACAGAGAACAAACAACTATGTTCATCACACAAATGTTTGTTCTCGGTGGGAATCGAACCCACAACCAACAACACAGGAGACAGAGCTTCTACCGATGTTGCTGCCCATCTCTACCGTGCCTAGAGATTAAAGTTGTGAAGCTAATAATATTTATGATTTAGTATCGTTGGATTTTGATTACCAATTAATACCAACCTTTCTTCATACTCATAGTCATCTCTAGCTCCATAATAGTCATCATCATAGTAATCATCTGCGTAGTACGGCCGACGCCTCCTCAGTGGTCGTGGTGGGCGCTGCGTGGTCGTGGTAGTGGTAGTCGTAGTAGGAGGTGGCGGCGTTGGTCTTGCCGTTGTCGCTTTGTACAGAGCGTCGTTTCTGTAAAACAAGATTTATTATATTATCCCAAAAACTATTTCCTCGAGTGGGATTTGAGCCCCTTCCCCTTGATACGGGTATGCGATAGCCAACTTCGCTATCGAGGACTCAAATGACCCGATGAAAATAAGTCTTGGGATGTTTCTAATACGGTACTTTAGTGACAGTGGTTCCATCTACATGCTTGACGACATACTATCAAAGCGTGCTCGATAACTAAAATTGCATTCAGTTGAATCAACAAGAGATGTTACCGCGCCTTATTTCATAATTTGTTAGTTTTTATGCAGATCACAAAGATTTTATTTTATCCCAAAAATTATTTCTTTGAGTGGGATTAATAATAATAATGCTGGCCAATCCACGCAGCATCATCTAGCCCCAAGCTAAGCAGAGCTTGTGTGCTTGTGAGCTTGACGACCGATGTGGTGCGACGGGCGAATGTCCGCCTGCGACGCAGAGGTTGCGGGTTCGATTCCCGCCTTGGGATAAATGTTTGTACGATCTGCAAATATTTATTCCGGGTGTTCTGGGTATTTTCTATGTATAATAAAAAATATCTATGTGTGTAATATAGTATTGTATTAAGTATATCAGTCATCTAGTACCCACAACACAAGCTCTGCTTAGCTTGGGGCTAGATGATGCTGTGTGGATCGTCCGGCATTATTTATTTATTTATTTATTTATTTATTTGTGTTATGGGTACTAGATGACTGATATACTTAATACAATACTTTACAATATAGACATTTTTATTCTATAAAAAATACCCATAACACCCAGAATAAATATTTGCAGATCGTACAAACATTTATCCCATTTTTCCGCACTATAAAAACTAACAAACTAAGATTTTTTAGTTGTCAAGCTCGTGACAACTAACTCACTACTCAACTATGAAAGAAGGCGACATGGCAGAGATGCAAATGTTGAGATGGATACGTGGAGTAACTAGAATGGACAAAATACGAAATGAGTAGTAGTAGAGCTCTTTGTGAAGGGCTCGTCCGGGGCAGTACTACCACCGTACTTATTTCTACCGCCAAGCAAGCTGTGTTTCGGTTTGAAGGGTGTGGATGCCGGTGAAATTACAGGCACATGAGGCTTAACACCTGTATGACTTAGGTTGATGGATGCTGAGCAGTTTATCGTAAGGCATGTTTCTGACAAATGTGACCAACGAAGCAAGGCTTTGTTATAGGCGATGGTCACCACTTAATATCAGGTGGGCCATCGGCAAGAAAAAAAAATACCTGTTCCAAAACTTGGGTGAGTTCTCGCAGTCCACCTCAGACACGAACTGACAGATAAATGTCCTTTGGTCGAAGGCAGTGTAGTTGGCACACAAGAAATCGTAGCGCGTTTTAGCGAGACAATGATGATATACCTGAAGCAGATAATAATTTAAAGTATAATAATAATGCTGGACAATCCACACAGCATCATCTAACCCCAAGTTAAGCGCGGGATCGCGGGAAGTCGATGGATAGAAAGGCTACAAAATTGTTTATTCTGAAAACATGAGAGGGCTATGTTCAGCAATGGACTTTTACAGGTTGGTCCTGATGATGAGTAGTTTATTTATTTCTTGGAAAACCAACAGCTTATACTAACTTAATAACATTGGAATAGAACCGAAAAGTCAATTATAGGCCAAACTGAGATACCGAAATATGTTTAAGCTGTGTTAGCTTAATGGTAGTTACCATGACTTTTCCTGCCGCCAAGTAGCGTTCCCGTGTTCCGGATTGAAAGGTGTGTGTGCCGGTATTACAGGCGCATGAGGCAACACCTGTATGCCTCAGGTTGATGGACGCTGAGTAGTACATTGTAAGGCACGTTCTTAAGAAACGTGACCAGGGGGGTAAGCACGAACGAATTCCACTTTCGTATCGTAACGGTCCGTAAACCTAAAGTATTCACGTTAGGTTTACGGACCGAGACGATACATGGTAGCACGAACGACAACCGATTTACTAACTTCTTATGGAATTACGTTACTTTACGGACCTAGCTATCGTTTACTTTACGTACGTAATGCCAAAAGTGTTCGTGCTTCCAATTTTAGTTCTCTTTACGCACGATAGAGGCGCTGTGCAAAATCTCATACATTTTGGTAACGTTAGCGTGACGCTAGCGTCACGATAGCCAGTTCGTGCTTAGGCCCCTGCCCATCAGCTGCTTACCTGACATTTATGAGCTATTGAAGCATAAAACCCATCATGAAGTCCTTCGCATTTAAAATCTATGTCTTCTAGCTTAGGCACGGTTGCGTAGAAGGGGTAGCCAGACATGTTGTAGCCGTTTAGCTCACGGGGTAGGTTGGGGTCGTACACGTAGTCCACTTGTGGGATACCAGTGAGTTTTCTTGTTGAGTTTGTTTCTTCGCCGTCTATTCCTTCTGACTGAAATTGTAGAAAATGTAGCATTAAGATCAGCGCACACTGGAGTAGCAGCATTCTAATTTTAAAAGTAACTTAGGGTTCCGTACCCAAAGGGTAAAACGAGACCCTATTACTAAGACTCCGCTGTCTGTCTGTCTGTCTGGCCGTCTGTCACCAGGCTGTATCTCATTAACCGTGATAGAGAGTAGAAATTTTCACAGATGATGTATTTTTTGCTGCTATAACAACAAATACTAAAAAACAAAATAAAAGAAATGTTTAAGGGGGCTCTCATACAACCACCTTATTTTATTTTCGTTTTTACGTTGGTACGGAACCCATTGTGCGCAAGTCCGACTTGCACTTGGCTGGTTTTTTATTTATCTTATCCAATGCCAAAAAAATAAGGACAGGAAATAATAAATTCGAATGTAATCCTAGGGCAATCCTATGCGGGATCTAAGGGGTTGTTTAACCCGACAGGGGTTAACATGTATTTTAAACAAAACTACAAAATTAAAAGTCTAAAACCGCTAAATAGCTAAATCGTAGATTTTCACTTTCGATTATTTTTGATAAACAATAAATCAGTTGATAATAAATCAAAACTTTCTAGATTGCGTATAAAAGTGACCGCCTAATTAGGTAAAGCTATATATCTAAAGCGCTATTATTTATTTAACTTGTATAAGATAATCTTTGATTGTTAAAATATCCGGATTTATTAATAATTATTATGAAAGAATTATTATTATAGCTTAAAAAAGGACCACTCCATTATCTCGTAAAAGGTGATTTAAGAAACGCACCAAGAAATGGGTAAAATTATCTTCTGAGTATTACACACCGACATTGCACAGGCTTTAAAATGGAGGTGGGCAGGCCACTTAGTACGAACACAAGATGACAGATGGACGCAAACAACGACCCTATAGAAGGGTCCGAATGGCAAGAGAAGACAAGACAGACCACAGAAAAGATGGCAAGTTTATATAATGAAGGTAGCAGGCATCGAATGGAAAGAAAATGCAAAAGAGGCCTATACCCGCCGAGGGGTCCTTAGTTAGCTCGTAAAAATTTAGTTTTAGGTACCTAACCTATTTTAAGTTTTTAAAAATTAAGGAATAATAAAGATTTTTTTGTTTCTTATTTTTTTTATTTAATAATATAAATAATAATAATAATGTTGGACAATCCACACAGCATCATCTAGCCCCAAGCTAAGCAGAGCTTGTGTTATGGGTACTAGATGACTGATATACTTAATACAATGCATTATATACATATATATTTTTTATTATACATAGAAAACACCCAGAACACCCGGAATAAATATTTGCAGATCGTACAAACATTTATCCCAAGGCGGGTCAGTCAGCTGCTAGCTTTCCTGGAGGACATCGGGTGGCTCGCCTAGCAACCTCCACCCGCCTACGCAAAAAGGGCCCACCAGCGGCCTAGTTGCGGAAACCAGTCCGCCCACCAAGTACCAAGTACCAAGTAAGTACCCAAGGCGGGAATCGAACCCGCAACCTTCTGTGTCGCAGGCGGACATTAGCTCGCCGCGCCACATCGGTCGTCGATTTATTTATTTTATTATTGCGCGAGCCAAACTATAGCAGCAACCACCCAACGGAGTACTTATTTACGTTGGTGACGTGACAATATAAACTGGATTACCTGAGATCCATCTTCTCCTGTCGGTGCCTCTGGCGCAGCGGTGGTAGTGGTGGTCTTCGCGAAAACCAGCGACGTGGCTTTCAGAGCTGATGTGGATGGCAACTCCGTGGCCAGAAGCACGAGGGTTAGGCCTGGAAGATGGTGGAAATGAGGCATCAAGTTCAGAGGATATCAACGAATTCAAAAATGGTATAAGCATGTGTGAGAATTGTGACGGCCGTCACAACTCAGTCAATAGCCCTGTCTTCTGCGGTGTAGGTGGTGGGTTCGATTCCCACCGAGAACAAACGTTCGTGTGATGAACATAGAACGAACGTATGTTCATCACACAAACGTGTAGAGATAAACGTATGCTCTGTGTCTGGTTGTTTTATAAGTATGTTTTTCCAAATAAAAAGCATATAAGTATTCTATCAGCTATCTGAACTGTTTAAAACAGAAAACTAAACAAGTCTTTCAAAGTAGGCCTTTAGCATTGTGAGCCGTAAGCCAGTGTGCTTGTCTGTTTAAATTAAAAAAAAGCCAAAATACCACGACTATCTCTGATGACGACAGCTTTGAAAGCAGTACAACAGACAGACGTTGGAGTGAGACCAAGTGTTCAGTTATCCCAAAACTGATCCAACCTTGTTATTATTATTGTCATCTTTCTGCAAACATTACTCAATCGAATGTTGTTGACCTTCGTAACTGTTGGAATACCTACTTCCAACCAATGTTTTTCCTCAATATTTGAAGACGAGATTTCGGAGAATCTATATGACAACTGATCTGTCCTGACTGACTGACTGATATATAGGCAACGCGCAGCCTAAACCACTAGTCGCAGAGACTTGAAATATTCTAGGTTTTGGTGTGTAGAGATATTAAGAAAGAAATCTTCTTCTAGGCTTGGTCGCGAGGAACTGACGCTTAGATTCACCTAGATTTAAGACGTTTCAAGATGATCCCTGCGGATATTACTGAATAAATGATCTTTGACTTTGAAATTCCTGAAGTTCAACTCCTCAATCAATCAATCCGGTCATCTACACAGGCTATATTATATTTACAAAAAAATTTGGGATCCTTTCCAAAAGCCGGGACCGGCTGCCAGTTAAAAATAAAATATCTGTAGACATTCACGCTACCTGACTGATATAACCTAGCTTCATACATCTATGTTCATCACACGGTGGGGATCGAACCCACCACCTACAGCACAGAAGGCAGGCCTACTACTAACTGAGCGGTGACGGCTGCGTCGCACTCTCCAGCTTGTCAGTTCTACGACCAAACTGTCCATTGTTACTTCAACTTGCTGATTCTACTAGCTATGAAATGAATATGTAAAGGAGATCTCATCTTAAGCAGAATTATGTATGTTTTATATACAAACACGACACAGTGACATTTATCTCTGAATATTAAGCAGTAAGAACCTTACCTACATTCTACGTTGTCCTTGAACTTTTAGACTCATCTTTATCATGTACTAGTGGCGCGTCTCGGCTTCGCACGGGTTTTAGTAAGGATCCCTAATGTTTTTGAAAATATAAAATAGCCCATGTCACCCGGGGATAGTGTAGTTTCCCAACGGTGAAAGAATTTCTCAAATCGGTCCAGTAGTTTCGGAGCCTATTCAATGCAAACAAACAATCAAATCTTTCCTCTTTATAATATTAGTATAGATACGGTAAATATCAAGCTGTAAGTTTTTTACACTTCATAAACCACTTATTGATGTGTGGTGTTGATAGAACTATTAGATTTATCTACCTGATGTTAAGTTGTACTATCACCTATAATTTGCATCTAGTGTCTTGAGTCAACTTTTCTCGAATTATTTGTAGATGGTAAAGCGCCAAGAATGTCAAAGTCAAAAAGTTTTTATTCAGTAATAGACTGTCAAAGTCAAAGTCAAAAAGCATTTATTCAGTAAAATCCGCACGGATCATCTTGAAACGTCTTAAATCTAGGTGAATCTAAGCGCCTGTTCCTCGCAACCAATTTTAGAAGCACAAGCAAAGACATTACGGCTTGGTTCCTACCGTTTGTTTGTATGACTCCTTTACAAATGAATAATAATGTAAATAATGAAGCTCCAGTGTGGTGCCAACCTTAATAAGGCGAAGACGAGATAAGCTTTAAATTTCCGAATAGGAAGCAAACCAAAAGGAGCTGCAGCCGTGGGCGAAAGCTAGTAACCTAACAGGCAATACATCGAAGACAATTTCGTCACACTTTATCTCAAAATGGGCAATTTAATGTAATGGTCTATTGAAACGACATAGCACTTGAGCAACCATTTAGAATTCTGTAGAGTTTTACGAGCTTTGGTAAATTTTAGACCAAGGTTTATGATCAGGAAGTCTAATTTAAGATTCTTCTGTGAGTTAATTATGGTAATAATCAATCAGACTAGCATATAGATAACGCATAGCCTAAACTAGTCGTACAAATTGGTATGAAAATAACTACACTCAGACGAAGTCACGTTTATTATATTTATTTTATTATTTGACAGATGTTATATGTTAGACTAGCACCACATAAATTCATTTGACATAAATTAGTGATAAAAAAGGGTATTATCGAAATTTATCGAAATTGGTAGCATGGAACTTAGTTAAACGCTAGGTCGATAAATTCTTCTAATTCTGCGAATTTCTCGACGAGCTGTCAACAAAGAAAACACTCGATTAAGTATATCGAGGCTAGTTCTGAACTAGCGGGTGTAGATAAAATTTCATAGACATTTTTTTTTTTTTTAATAATGCTGGACAATCCACATAGCATCATCTAGCCTCAAGCTAAGCAGAGCTTGTGTTATGGGTACTAGAAGACTGATATACTTAATACAATACATTACATGCATATATATTTTTATTATACATAGAAAATACCCAGAACACCTGGAATAAATACTTGCAGATAGTACAAACATTTATCCCAAGGCGGGAATCGAACCCGCAACCTCTTGCGTCGCAGGCGGACATTCGCCCGCCGCGCCACATCGGTCGTCAAAAACAAACAAGATAAAAACAGTTTCTCGATCAAAGTTCCATCGTACCTTAGTAGTTGTCTTTTTAACATGACCCTTGTTGACCCCGTGACTATTAAGTATTTTTTGAAGAATGGCAGAAGGTACTTACAAAATATAGTGGCCCCCAGCCACCGATGGCGCGATCTTTTCATTGTGGTATTTCCAACTGAAACAAGAAAACAAATATATAACAAACAAATATATTGAAAAAATAAATAATTTCACAACCGACCCGCCCGCCTTGGGATAAATGTTTGTACGATCTGCAAATATTTCTTCCGAGTGTTCTGGGTATTTTCTATGCATAATAAAAAATATTTATGCATGTAATGTATTGTATTAAGTAGGTATATCACTCATCTAGTACCCATAACACAAGCTCTGCTTAGCTTGGGGCTAGATGATGCTGTGTGGATTGTCCAACATTATTATTATTATTATTATCTCAATACCCAGGCAAGACAGATATTCCCTCAGACCTAAGACGCAAATCTCTTAGTACCAAATACTAGTACTAAAGAATATTATTCTTTAAGGATATTTATTGAAGGTAGTCAGAGTTACGTCTTCGATTAAACATTATATTGAGAAAAAGTGTTTGAGAAAATAAATGAGTTATATTACGATAATTATCATATTTGGCATATACCCATATTTTGCGGTTTGTATTCTAAACGGTTGCAAGCTTCGCGATAAGCTAAGCCAAATATAAATCTAATCGAAGACGTACCTCTGACTAACCCCATTAAACATCCTCAAAGAATCTTAAATACTTGGTATTAAAAAATATACTGCTAAAACACTCAACTGTATTCCTCACAACTCAACCTCAACATGACCAATGCAATGATACCTATGTAATGGTTACCACTTAACATCAAGTAGGCCATCTGCTTCCGATCAATTTAAATTTGCATACTTTTAGTGACTTAAAATGAGTATATCAGGGGTAGTTTGAAAGTAGCGCCAGTGACGGAAAAATTGAGGAGCAATAGGCTAGCGTGGTATGGGCATGTCATGAGGAGGGATGAACATGAATGTTGATGGATATATGGGTAGAGGTAGACCAAAGAAAAGATGGATGAATTGTGTGAAAGATGACATGGATAAGAAAGGAGTGAGTACAGATATGACGGCTGATAGAGAGTGGAAGAAAAGAACATGTTGTGCCGACCACGCATAAAGTGGGATAAGGGCAGGAAAATGATGATGACTTTTAGTGACTTAAAATTGAATACTTTTAGCATCACAAAGTTCAACTACAATGCCGGCTGCTATAATCTAATGTATGAATGAATGCTACAATTACTTTTAAGCTTTAATTCAATACAATTCCTTTGTATTATAATTCCCAGCAGAAAATACGAAAGGGTAAAATATTTCTTAAAGAAGCAGTTCAATTTTCGTCCTTATATCATAAAGCATAAGGTGGTTATTAGGATATGGAATAATTGAAAGTATTTTGTCGTGAGACCTTGCTTTGTATGTTATAGTGAAGGGTTGTCATAATATATCGATATTTTGTTTAATAATGACAAGGTTGCGTTAAACGTTTAACACTACCATGGAGGGGTATTAAAGCACTGTTCTTTCTCTCTTTCTCTCATAGCTAGCGTTTCGTATATTAAAGAAGTTTTACTTCAGTCGTGTGGTCTAAAGCACACTCGTTTTTATTTATACAATCTGCTGATGGAATAAACATATGGCTCACCTGATGTTAAGTGGTTACCATCGCCTATAACAAAGCATTACCTTGCAGATCACGGTCGTTAAGGACGTGCCCACAATGGCTACAATGTTTTGCTCTGCGTTCATCAACCACACAGGTACACATGACATACAGGTGTTAAGCCTCATGTGCCTGTAATTTCACCGGCACTCTTCAAACCGGAACACGCTGCGCTGCTTGGCGGCAGGAATAGACATGGTGGTAGTACTTCCCCGGACGAGCCCTTCATAAAGAACTCTAATACTACTACTAATATAATATTTTGCTTATATCAATTTATTTTAAAATTTTCTCTATCGATACATCCACTTTTGGGAACATTTATCGATAAACTATACATCACTACAGCGAAGTAATTACGTTAAATCCGTTTCCTTACATTGTTGAAGAAAACATACTCGGTCAGAGTTACATAGGGACATTATTAGTAAGGTTTTCTATATGCCTTGCTGATAGAACAAGCAGATTGCCCACCTGATCGTAAGTGGTTACCATATATAGTAAAACTAGCGGCCGCTCGCAGCTGCGCCTGCGTGGCCGTTTTTTCCCGTTCCCGTTAAACTTTCATCCCCTATCTTATCCCTTTGGGAGTAGAATTAATCAAAATCCTTTCTTAGCGGATGCCTACGTCATAACATCTACCTGCATGTCAAATTTCAGCCCGATCCGTCCAGTGGTTTGGGCTGTGCGTTGATAGATCACTATGTCAGTCAGTCAGTCACCTTTGAGTTATATATATTTAGATATTGCTTTTCAGGTATTGTGAATCAATAAATTTAATTTCATTTCATTGTTCGAATAACAACAGATTTGTACGAAAAAACGTATTTATTGTTCGGCTATGTTCGGGCCTGTTCGAGTCTACTCGGGTCTCACAGTTTGTATTTCGAACGCGTAGCTAATTTAAAACATCCGTAATGTGACCCTACTAATACATAAATAATGTAATTACAGGCACATGAGGCTTAACACCTGTATGCCTCAGGTTGATGGACGCAGAGTTGTGCATCGTCGGTGACGCTCCTAACGAGTGTAACCTACGAGGCAATGCTTTGTTATAGGTAATGGTAACCACTTAACATCAGGTAGGCCATCTGCTTGTTCCATCAACAAGTAGTATAAAAAAAAAAAAAAATTGACATTTGGAGTTTTACGGTACGGGTTATTAATAAAACGAAACCGAGTGGACGGTAGTTCAGTAACTAATGCTAATGGTACTAGAGTGCGTGTGCAGTCTCACTGTATCGTTCCGCACTAATGCTTACTTTCACTATTACATTCTTTATGATATTCCTTAACACTTTATAGAGGCGGGTTTAAATTAATAATAATGTTGGACAATCCACACAGCATCATCTAGCCCTAAGCTAAGCAGAGCTTGTGTTATGGGTACTAGATGATTCATATACTTAATGCTATATTACATACATAAATATTTTTTTATTATACGTGCGGGAATCGAACCCGCAACCTCCTGCGTCGCAGGCGGACATTCGCCCGCCGCGCCATATCGGTCGTCAATTATTTCAGTAGTAGTAGAACTCGTCCGGGGAAGTACTACCACCATGCCTATTTCTGCTGCCAAGCAGACAGCGTGTTCCGGTTTGAAGGGTGTGGGTGTCGGTGACATCATCTTTATAGAAAAACGAAATCTATACTAATATTATAAAGAGGAAAGATTTGATTATTTGTTTGCATTGAATAGGCTCCGAAAGTACTGGACCGATTTGGAAAATTCTTTCACCGTTAGGAAGCTACACTATTCCGGGGTGACATAGGCTATATTATATTTTCAAAAAAATTAGGGATCCTTACTAAAAACCGTGCAAAGCAGGGACGGCCACTTAAACTCTATAAAGTAATTTTAATTTTAAAATGTTGTTGGTGTTAGGTTCGATCCCTACCGAGAACAAACATTTGTGTGATCACTAAATGCATTTAGCGAGCCGCTAAATGCATTTTGGAAGTTAAATACGTTTAAATCTTGCACAACAAGACAACAAAAGTAATTCGCTATTAGGCTTGATACACATGATTAGCTAAATGAAATGAAATCAGATTGTTGCGCAAGCGGGTCTGAAAGTATGTCTAAACAAAAACCGGCCAAGTGCGAGTTCAACTCGCGCACGATAGGTTCCGCTGTATTCCGCAAGGCTGTATCTCATGAACCGTGATAGTTAGAGAGTTGAAATTTTCACACATGATATATTTCTGTTGCCGCTATAACAACACATACCAAAAAACAGAATAAATATTTAAGGGGCTCGTTGGTTTTTATTATAAATAACTAGCGGGCGCCCGCAGTTTTGACCTCGTAGCAGTTTTTTCCCGTTCCCGTTATTTTTTCGGCATAAAAAGTAGCCTGTATGTTAATCCAGGTTACAATGTAGGTATATTTATTCCAAGTTTCATCCAAATCGGTCCACTGGTTAGAGCGTGAAAGAGTAACAAACATTAGATGTGGCGCGGGGGGCGAAAGTCCGCCTGCGACGCAGTAGGTTGCGGGTTCGTTTCTCGCTTTGGGATAAATGTTTGTGCGAACTGCAAATATTTATTCCGGGTGTTCTGGGTATTTTCTATGTATAATAAAAAATATCTATGCATGTAATATATTGTATTAAGTATATCAGTCATCTAGTACCTACCCATAACACAAGCTCTGCTTAGCTTGGGGCTAGATGATGCTGTGTGGATTGTCCAGCATTATTATTATTTATTATTATTATTTTCTGTCAGTCGGTTTCCGATCATGTGTTAACAATATATATATATTCATACTGGTTCTGTTTGTATCGTGCGCGCAAGCGGTCGTTCACCTTGGACTGTCCTTGCGATACAGTTACTTTGCCATATACAATCAACTTTTTATACACTTACACCAGATACAATGTATAGAAAGGAAATACATGAAAGATACCTTAGAAAACAAGAAACAAACAAATAGCCTCACGAATTTAATACCTCACGGCACGGTAGATATACCCTCAGATATCTAAGTATAGTTTTTATTTTTTTATACTTTTTGCTGATGAAACAAGCGTATGGCCTACCTGATGTTAAGTGGTTACCATAGCCTATAACAAAGCATTGCCTTGCAGGTCACGTTAGGAACGTGCCCTACAATACACTGCTCTGCGTCCATCAACCTGAGGCATACAGGTGTTAAGCCTCATGTGTCTGTTATTTTCAGAGGGGATAGTCAGAGTACCACATTTTGTAGTTGTTGGTATTCCATACGTGATATATTGCAAGCCCATTACCGCTGGTTAAATACTAGATTCACTTAGCTAGCTATTCAGACCTATTCAGATACTAGCTTTAAAACGTTTCAAGATGATCCATACTAGAGCGGGGATAAAATAGCATTTCATCCTCTAGGGGAAAAAGTTTTTTTTTTAATTTTTGTGTGTCAAATGACAATGAGCCTACAGAAACGAAAAAGTTTTCAGTCATAAGTAGAATAATCATGAATAAAGACTCGACTTATTACTGTTTCATAAAAAAATAACTTCATTTTAATTTTGAAAATGGAACTAAAATCGGCGATCTCTAGTAGAATGCATGCAATGTGTTGCGGCCATAGAATTAGGTTGCGGCTACAGAAGAAACAAAAAAAAGACATTGGCGCGAAATCTTTATAATTTTTCTCTAATTGCAAATTGAATTGGTAGTGACCGTAATTAATTTTACAATAGTGAAAATATTGGTATGCTACAATGACGGCCTTTTTGAGCGAGAAAAGTGAAAAGTATAGTGCAACACACGGAGCTAAAACCCATTAAAACTCGGTTTCTATTTATTCCTTCGCTAAAGCTCGGGAGTAAAACTACCTCGTATATAATGGGTCATTTTAGCTCCTTGTATAACAATCTACTATTTGAATTGACTTGTCTCATCACGATGTTTTCTTTAATATACGAAACGTAACTGGCTATGAGAGAAAGAGAGAAAGAACAGTGCTTTCATACCCCCTCCATGGTAGTATTATACGTTTAACGCAACCTTGTTAGAAGTCGCATAAGAAATATTACTTCAAAAACAAAAAAAGTCCTTATTTATGCCATAGCCTACATTTAAATATTATTCTACTATAGTGATTGCTACAAAGCCTTGCAATAAATAATATTTCCTTTCCACGTAGCGTGCAGTTATACAACGCGACCGATACATACGCACACAGTGTATATAGCTGTATGAAAGACCTAGATAATGCTATTACGAAAACAGGTTTCTCTTTTAAAAAGGTCAATGCTACTGAAAATGGGTACTCAAGTTTAATTTATTTAATAAATACTTATTTTTAAAGAAATTACAGCTAATACAAGTATTTTAGGTATTTTTTTATATTTTTTTTATTTGACTTATTAATGAACATGCAGATGCCCCACCTGATGTTAAGTGATTACCATTACCTATAGCTTAGCATTATCTCATAGGTCATATAAACGTGCTCTACGATGCACTCTGCGTCTATCAACCTGAGGCATACAGGTGTTGCCTCATGTGCCTGTAATTACACCGGCACCCACACCCTTCAAACCGGAACACACTGCGCTGCTTGGCGGGAGGAATAGGCATGGTGCGCACTTACCTGGACGAGCCCTTCACTAAGAGCTCTACTACTACTAAAAGTATTATAATAAACCCAAGGTTAATAGGGTCTATATACATTCCTGTAGGTTACTGTGTTACCTACTGACGTTTAAGGTATGATATATTACTTAATCCTTTTACGTAGCGTTGTGTGATGCGAATTTTAATTAGTAACTGTCTTTTAAATGTATTTGACTGCCCGTATTTTAAGTAAAAAGGAAAGAATAGGACCACACTAGACTCATTTTTTAGTAAAATGCATCTACTAGAGATTCTTTGAGAATATCTAATGGTTATTATTATGTAACAGGATCATACAATAAAACGGTAGGAACCAAGCCGTAAGTTTCTTGCTGGTTCTTCTAGGCTTGGTCGCGAGGAACTGGCGCTTAGATTCACCTAGATTTAAGACGTTTCAAGATGATCCCTGCGGATTTTACTGAATAAATAAAAAAAAAGTATTCGTTGGTAAGCAACCTAAGCCATGAGAACTCATGAGTTGATTTATAAACAGTTAAAGATATGGATGTTTGAAGACGTTTACCAACTTTACCAATTAGGAGGGTTGTGTACATCAGTGTCATTTCCTTTGGTTTTTGTTGATGAATATATGGACGGCAATAATATATTGTAAATTTTACAGTTTGAAACTGTACAAGGAGTTTCGGGATGTATAACCTCCTTTCTTTGAGATGGATGAAACATAAAAATAATAATAATGCTGTACAATCCACACAGCATCATCTAGCCCCAAGCTAAGCAGAGCTTGTGTTATGGGTACTAGATGACTGATATACTTAATACAATACTATATTACATACATAGATATTATTTATTATACATAGAAAATACCCAGAACACCCGGAATAAATATTTGCAGATCGTACAAACATTTATCCCAAGACGGCAATCGAGCCAGCAACCTCGTGTGTCGCAGGCGGACATTCGTCGTCAAACATTAGGTACCTATACATTTGTTAATTTATAAAAGGATCATACAAAAAAACTGTAGTTTAGTCATGAATTTCTTGGCTGTGATTGCACGGCTTGGTTGCGAGGTACTGATTCACCTAGCTTTAAGGCTTTAAGACGTTACAAGAAAATACGGATATTACTGTATAAATGAATGCTTTTTGACTTTGACTTTAACAGAAGTAGTCATATTCAGTAATAGTAGTAGAGCTCTTAGTGAAGGGCTCGTCTGGGGAAGTACTACCACCATGCCTATTCCTGCCGCCAAACAGGGCAATGTATTCCGGTTTGAAGGATCCTTTGAAAGTGTAGCCACATATGCCTCAGGTATGGACGCTGAGTAATGCACCGTAGGGCACCCTAACGAGCGTGACCTACGAGGCAATAATAGTAACTAATTATTAATAGTAAAAAACTTTCTTTGACCAACTTGTCCATACAAAAGACATAAACGCAATCTTCCCTAGAACCTAAAATTACCTAAAACCTAATCTTCCCTCTTCTAAAACGACTGTGATAAGAACAACAATCATTATAACGATTATTAATATTGACGACCGCGGCGGGCGAATGTCCGCCTGCGACGCAGAGGTTGCGGGTTCGATTCCTGCCTTGGGATAAATGTTTGTACGATCTGCAAATATTTATTCCGGGTGTTCTGGGTATTTTCTATGTATAATAAAAAATATCTATGTATGTAATATAATATTGTATTAAGTATATCAGTCATTTAGTACCCATAACACAAGCTCTGCTTAGCTTGGGGCTAGATGATGCTGTGTGGATCGTCCGGTATTATTTATTTATTTATTTATTTATGTATTTATTTATTTATTTATTTATTTATTTATTTATTTTTTTATTTTTTTATTTATTTATTTATTTATTTATTTATTTATTTATTTATTTATTTATTTATTTATTTATTTATTTATTTATTTATTTATTTATTTATTTATTTATTTATTTATTTATTTATTTATTTATTTATTTATTTATTTATTTATTTATTTATTTATTTATTTATTTATTTATTTATAACCAGTGTGAAAAAGTCCACTGCGTGACATAGACACGACTTTTATCCTCAGGCACGGTAGATATCCCCTCAGATGTCTAAGTCTAAGTAGGTAGTAAGAGGTACGTCCAAATGTTACATTTGGTAACATCGTTTTGCAATAGTTGGTATTCCATTTGTGACAGGTTGCAAGCCCATCGCCGCTGCTAAAATACGAACTAGTTTTCTCATCATGTTTTCTTTCAATGTTTGAGAGGCATTATAGGAATCCGGCTATTTTGCACTAGATAACGAGCAGACAACATTTTGTCGCGTTGCATGTCTCAGCCGGGCAGAAGTGGTTTCTTCCATGATAATAATCTTACTTAATATTATAAACGCGAAAGTTTGTAAGTATGGATGGATAGATAATAATAATAATAAATAATGCTGGACAATCCACACAGCATCATCTAGCCCCAAGCTAAGCAGAGCTTGTGTTATGGGTACTAACTAGATGACTGATATACTTAATACAATACATTACATACATAGATATTTTTTATTATACATAGAAAATACCCAGAACACTCGGAATAAATATTTGCAAATCGTACAAACATTTAAGGCGGGAATCGAACCCGCAACCTCCTGCGTCGCAGGCGGACATTCGCCCGCCACGCCACATCGGTCGTCTATAGATCGTCTATAGATGGATGAATGGATGTTTGTTACTCTCTCACGCTCTAACCAGTAAACCAATTTGAATGAAATTTGGAATAATTATAGATTGCAACCTGAATTAACATATAGGCAACTTTTTATCCCGAAAAAATAACGGGTACGGGAAAAAACTGCCACGCGGGCGAAGCTGCGAGCGGCCGCTAGTAAATGATATTTATTCAAAACACGACATAAAGGGTCCTATAGCCCTTTGTTTCAGGGTTCATAGAATTAATTTTGTATTTAAATTCCCTTGTTGAAAAACACAATTTTAAATTTATTATGTGGTTTGGTATTACGAGACATGAATAACTGAATAATGCTGTTGTAGCGTAGGACACTTCATCGGATGGAAAGACAACATTGTAAAGATTTAGATAATACTTAGGTACATTTGTTATCTATAACAAATGTAAGAATCTTTGTTCTGACTGACTGACTGACATATAAAAAACGCACAGCCTAAACCACTGGTCGTAGAGACTTGAAATTTTCAGGGTATAGATAGATAGATAGATAACACTTTATTGTACACAAGGATACATTATACATCTAGGCGTAAACAAATAAAATACAATAGGCAGCCTTATCGCTGAAAGCGATTTCTTCCAGGCAGCCTTATATATTTGTCTTGGCAGGGTATAATTTGTCTTGGTGCATAAGAGCGATGTGGCGCGGTGGGCGAATGTCCGCCTGCGACGCAAGAGGTTGCGGGTTCGATTCCCGCCTCGGGATAAATGTTTGTACGATCTGCAAATATTTATTTCGGGTGTTCTGGGTTTTTCTATGTATCATAAAAATATGTAAGTGTGTAATGTATTGTATTAAGTATGTCAGTCAGTCAGTTAAGGGTCATCTAGTACCCATAACACAAGCTCTTCTTAGCTTGGGGCTAGATAATGCTGTGTGGATTGTCCAGCATTATTGTTATTATTATTGGTAAGAGATGGCAACACTGGAGGAATTTATCATCTGGTACCTTTGTTGTGGCAATTATTTTAGCTATTATAAAGCTTGCAAAAAACAAATTGCTAACTATTAAAAACAGATTTAAAATGACAGCAATAAAAGTTGGAATTTGGTAAGATAGTAATCACGGTTTGTGTAGTTTGTTTTCATTGTTGTACGATATTTATTATTGTAACTATATTTGTGGTACGATTATGGAACTTTAGTCGATAAACTAGTCAGTTTACATCTTACAAATTTTATCTACACCCAATATAGACTATTTTATATACCACACTAGCTGACCCGTACCCACTTCGTTGGGCGGTAAACATTTTTACAAAAGTGGGTACTATGTAAAAATACATTTTATTTATTTATTGAATATAATTAGAACGGGTTAAGAAACCAATTACAGTAATTATTAAATTTAAAAACAGAACAGAAATTATTACAAATGTACACAAAATTAAATAATAAAAATGTCAAATTGTTACAAACTTTACATATTATGTAGTCATAAAGACGCACGGTGGGGAAGTACATACATATGTACTGATGATTGTAGTCATTATAAAATAACTGAAGTAGTACTCGGCGTCGCCATTTTTTCGGGATTAACTTGAATTAACATATAGGCTACTTTTATCCCGAAAAAATAACGGGAACGGGAAAAAACTGTCACGCGGGCGACTGCCGACTACAATAAATGTAAAGACATATTTACAAAACGGTACGGTAATGGAAACCAACCCAACTTACGCAACGCCTAGTGAACTGAAACCGGTAGGGACCGGGTGCAAGCGTTAGTTGCAACACGCTGCACTAACTTGTAACGAATAACCCAACTACTTATAAACTCGGCGTGACCTCGAAATAGTTACACCTTGTTTTGTCTTTTGCGATCTAATTAAAAACCTTTATAAACATAAAATACACGAAAAACAAAAAAGAGGGAAAATATATTACGAAATATGACTTTAGCCGGCTCCAAGAGTGGTGAAAAAAATAGTATGTTGCTGTACAAGGGTCTACAATGACCCAATATATAAAAGGGAGCTTTCCTACTGAGCTTTAGCGAGGGAGTAAAAATAAACTGAGTTAGAGTGACATGAAAGACGGTATATGGCTTTAGCTTGCTCCAAAAGGAGTGAAAAATAATAGTATTCTGTTATACAAAGAGTTTAAATTACCCATTATATACGAGGGAGCTTTCATGCTGAGCTTTAGCGAGGGAGTAAAAAGAAACCAAGTTTAAATGGGTTTTAGCGCCAATTATAACTCGTACACTGTATTTTTCACTACGAGTGCGAAAAAAAAACTTGTGTGCTTTAGACCACACGACTGCAGTAAAACTTCTTTAATATACGAAACGTAACTAGCTATGAGAGAAAGAGAGAAAAAACAGTGCTTTCATACCTCCTCCATGGTAGTATTAAACGTTTAACGCAACCTTGTTGGAAGTCGCATAAGAAGTATTCAAAAACTAAAGACCCTTATTCCGTAATTTTTCTCATAAAAACTGCAGTAGCGATGCGTTTGCAAACGGTCACGTATTGAATACTAACTACCTACATAACCTAAGAGACATAATATGACCGTCGCTAACTTGACCTACTTTGCACAACAAGAGCTTATGTAATCTGTGTAACAATGAAAGATAGATCTTTACTAAGCTTCCGTCGATGTAATAGCTGAATACTGTTAAAGTGCTGTGCAAGCAGTGCATCGTAGGGCACGTTCTAGCGTGCGTGACCTGCGAGGCTGCTTTGGTGATAATTACCACTTAACCTTCTGACGTACGTCGTCACTAGGAACTGGTGCAGCTGAAAATCAGCGTTGGATAGTCAAAAGTCAAAGTCGAAAAGCATTTATTCAGTAATATCCGCAGGGATCATCTTGAAACGTCTTAAATCTAGGTGAATCTAAGCGCCAGTTCCTCGCGACCAAGCCTAGAAGAACCGGCCAAGAAACTTACGGCTTGGTTCCTACCGTTTTTTGTATGATCCTGTTACAAAATAATAATAATGTAAATAATGAAGCTCCAGTGTGGTGCCAATCTAACTGAATGGATAGGTAGATACCTTTCTACCTATTCAGCATTTTGTGGCGCAAAGTTGATGAAACATTATGACTTTTTTTTGATAGGATGAATGGATAAAAGCGCGGGATTTAGTTTATACCAAATAAGTTATCGTGTTTTGTTATTTCTTTTCCGTGTTTTCTTTTTATCCTTTATTTTGTAACCTTTGTACGTTTTGTTAATAAACTTTTTCATTTCATTTTACTTAACATCAGGTGGGCCACTACCGGTTACCTATCTATCTGAGCGCACTGAACGTTGCTTGGTATCGAAATAAAATGAAGGTATGTAATACGCACGCAACTGTTTGTGTTAGTAATTAGTATGACATGTTTGACGTAAGTATGGACAAATGACATTGACCGAAATCAAAATGGCGCCTGATGCCTTTGTGTAGTCAAAATCGATATAATTAGGTAGTTGGTTCGATTCCCACGGAGAACAAACATCTGTGTAGTGAACATAGATGTTTGTTCTGTGTCTGGGTGTTATAATGTATTCTAAGTATATATTTACAAAAAAAAAAAATTCAAGTATTCTATCAGTCATCTGGTTCCCATAGTACAAGCTATGCTTAGTTTGGGGCTAGATGATGTTGTGTAAAAATATCCACAAATATAATGATCTTGATTCGTGTTCTATATTTCTTCGCTGGATGGAAGAAACATAGGTTTTTCATTGACCGAGCGTGCGAAGCGTCTTAGTTTCGGTCGGTCAAAAATGCTTTTGTCCATCTGTAAGTCTGTCTGTTCTCGCTTACCAAGCGTAACCAAGCCTTAAATTCCCCTTACAAGGAGAGGGTTGAGGGTTCAAATCCCACTCGAGGGAATAATTTTTGGGGTAATATTGACGACTGATGTGGCGCGGCGGGTGAATGCCCGCCTGCGACGCAGGATGATGCGGGCTCGATTCCCGCCTTGGGATAAATGTTTGTACGATCTGCAAATATTTATTCCGGGTGTTCTGGGTATTTTCTCTATGCATAATAAAAAATATCTATGTATGTAATGTATTGTATTAAGTATATCAGTCATCTAGTACCCATAACACTAGCTAATATTAGCTTGGGGCTAAATGATGCTGTGTGGATTGTCCAACATTATATTATTATTATTATTATAATATAAAATCTTTGTAAGTATTAAGTTATTACCAAAAGTTTATTAATATGTCACAATTCAAATTGATTGCAACAATAGTTACGTTACTAATGTTATGTCATTATGTAAGTCCTCGATACAGACATATAAAAGACTTATAGTGAAATCTATACCAATTAAAAGAATCTTTGTCCTGACTGACTGACTGTTATATATATACCGCACAGCCTAAACAATTGGTCGTAGAAATTTGAAATTAATAATAATAATAATACTCGACAATCCACACAGCATCATCTAGCCCCAAGCTAAGCAGAGCTTGTGTTATGGGTACTAGATGACTGATATACTTAATACAATAACATTACATAATATAAAGATATTTTTTATTATACATAGAAAACACCTAGAACACCCGGAATAAATATTTGCAGATCGTACAAACATTTATCCCAAGGCGGGAATCGAACCCGCAACCTCTTGCGTCGCAAGCGGACATTCGCCCGCCACGCCACATCGGTCGTCGAATCATCGGTTCGAATTAAAATAATCTTTGTCCTGACTGACTGTCATATATATACCGCACAGCCTAAACAATTGGTCGTAAAATCTGAAATTTTCAGGATAGGTTTGTCTTAGTGCGTAAGGGTGCACTAAGAATGTGTTTTTTTTTATTTAACCCCCAAGAATGTTCAAAGGGTAATAAACTTTGTATGAAAAATTGTACTTATTCGTTAGACGTATATACTTATACTTAGCATAAATATTTTAAAGCAAAAAAAAACTTCTTTAATATGCGAAACGTAACTGGCTATGAGAGAAAGAGCGAAAAAACAGTGCTTTCATACCCCCTCCATGGTAGTGTTAAACGTTTAACGCAACCTTGTTGGAAGTCGCATAAAAAGTATTACTTCAAATCACATTTTATGAGTCTGTATCTAGGACTTACAGGATGATCTAACACTAGTTGCGTCACTAAAAAATCTAAAGATTCTACGTTTATCGGTCGTTAGGTATATTTTTAGGGTTCCGTACCCAAAGGGTAAAACGGGACCCTATTACTAAGACTCCGCTGTCTGTCTGTCTGTCCTTCTGTCACCAGACTGTATCTCATGAACCGTGATAGTTAGAGAGTTGAAATTTTCACAGATGATGTATTTCTGTTGCCGCTATAACAACAAATACTAAAAATCGACTACTACTAAAATACTAAAAATAAATATTTAAGGGGCTCTCATACAACAAACGTGGTTTTTGCCGTTTTTATTATTTTATTTATTTATTTATTTACAGAAAACACAATTTGAGCTTACAGTAAAAACCAAAGCGCCAAAAAGTTATACATAGCTTATATATTATGACGACCGATGTGACGCGGTGGGCGAGTGTCCGCCTGTGACGCATGAGGTTGCGGGTTCGATTCCCGCCTCGGGATAAATGTTTGTACGATCTGCAAATATTTATTCCGGGTGTTCTGGGTACTTTCTATGTATAATAAAAAATATCTATGTATGTAATATATTATATTAAGTATATCAGTCATCTAGTACCCATAACACAAGCTCTGCTTAGCTTGGGGCTAGATGATGCTGTATGGATTGTCCAGCATTATTATTATTATAGATAATGTTTCATTATTATATACTATAGATAATGGTACGGAACCCTACGTGCGCGAGTCCGACTCGCACTTGCCGGTTTCCTCTCTTTATTTCTTTGTATGCAAATAAAACCATTAAACCACAGGTGGGTTTATGCAGCCTGAGAGAATGCCACCGAAATGACACAACAGAACTTAAAATACCACTAGAAATACAATAAAAATGAAAAAAACTATATTGCTTCAAAAGATGACAGAACGACTCTTTTTTTTTTAAGTGGCATGTGTCCGTCATTCGGACAATTTTGCCAATGTCAAGTGGGTTGAATAAAATACTTTAGTCGAGTCGAGTCGGTAAAAAAAGTAAAGTCGGCTGTCATCGGTTTTGAAGAAAAAGATGGCGTTTTTCTTCAAAACCAAAAGGAAACATTTTTGTTCAAATCAGGATGCGACATAACACACTTTCATTTCAATTGTTCACACTTGTGCTAAGACCTCAAGTAATGATGGTTAAAATACCACCGAAATTATCCATCAGACTTAAAATAACACTAGAAAAACAATTAAAATGAAAATACAATGTTTCTTCCAAAGATGACAGAAAACGAATCAGCGACTCATCATACCTACTGTACTACATTAATAAAATAGCAGTCATCTGGTTCCCATAGTACAAGCTATGCTTAGTTTGGGGCTAGATGATGTTGTGTAAAAATATCCACAAATATAATGATCTTGATTCGTGTTCTATATTTCTTCGCTGGATGGAAGAAACATAGGTTTTTCATTGACCGAGCGTGCGAAGCGTCTTAGTTTCGGTCGGTCAAAAATGCTTTTGTCCATCTGTAAGTCTGTCTGTTCTCGCTTACCAAGCGTAACCAAGCCTTAAATTCCCCTTACAAGGAGAGGGTTGAGGGTTCAAATCCCACTCGAGGGAATAATTTTTGGGGTAATATTGACGACTGATGTGGCGCGGCGGGTGAATGCCCGCCTGCGACGCAGGATGATGCGGGCTCGATTCCCGCCTTGGGATAAATGTTTGTACGATCTGCAAATATTTATTCCGGGTGTTCTGGGTATTTTCTCTATGCATAATAAAAAATATCTATGTATGTAATGTATTGTATTAAGTATATCAGTCATCTAGTACCCATAACACTAGCTAATATTAGCTTGGGGCTAAATGATGCTGTGTGGATTGTCCAACATTATATTATTATTATTATTATAATATAAAATCTTTGTAAGTATTAAGTTATTACCAAAAGTTTATTAATATGTCACAATTCAAATTGATTGCAACAATAGTTACGTTACTAATGTTATGTCATTATGTAAGTCCTCGATACAGACATATAAAAGACTTATAGTGAAATCTATACCAATTAAAAGAATCTTTGTCCTGACTGACTGACTGTTATATATATACCGCACAGCCTAAACAATTGGTCGTAGAAATTTGAAATTAATAATAATAATAATACTCGACAATCCACACAGCATCATCTAGCCCCAAGCTAAGCAGAGCTTGTGTTATGGGTACTAGATGACTGATATACTTAATACAATAACATTACATAATATAAAGATATTTTTTATTATACATAGAAAACACCTAGAACACCCGGAATAAATATTTGCAGATCGTACAAACATTTATCCCAAGGCGGGAATCGAACCCGCAACCTCTTGCGTCGCAAGCGGACATTCGCCCGCCACGCCACATCGGTCGTCGAATCATCGGTTCGAATTAAAATAATCTTTGTCCTGACTGACTGTCATATATATACCGCACAGCCTAAACAATTGGTCGTAAAATCTGAAATTTTCAGGATAGGTTTGTCTTAGTGCGTAAGGGTGCACTAAGAATGTGTTTTTTTTTATTTAACCCCCAAGAATGTTCAAAGGGTAATAAACTTTGTATGAAAAATTGTACTTATTCGTTAGACGTATATACTTATACTTAGCATAAATATTTTAAAGCAAAAAAAAACTTCTTTAATATGCGAAACGTAACTGGCTATGAGAGAAAGAGCGAAAAAACAGTGCTTTCATACCCCCTCCATGGTAGTGTTAAACGTTTAACGCAACCTTGTTGGAAGTCGCATAAAAAGTATTACTTCAAATCACATTTTATGAGTCTGTATCTAGGACTTACAGGATGATCTAACACTAGTTGCGTCACTAAAAAATCTAAAGATTCTACGTTTATCGGTCGTTAGGTATATTTTTAGGGTTCCGTACCCAAAGGGTAAAACGGGACCCTATTACTAAGACTCCGCTGTCTGTCTGTCTGTCCTTCTGTCACCAGACTGTATCTCATGAACCGTGATAGTTAGAGAGTTGAAATTTTCACAGATGATGTATTTCTGTTGCCGCTATAACAACAAATACTAAAAATCGACTACTACTAAAATACTAAAAATAAATATTTAAGGGGCTCTCATACAACAAACGTGGTTTTTGCCGTTTTTATTATTTTATTTATTTATTTATTTACAGAAAACACAATTTGAGCTTACAGTAAAAACCAAAGCGCCAAAAAGTTATACATAGCTTATATATTATGACGACCGATGTGACGCGGTGGGCGAGTGTCCGCCTGTGACGCATGAGGTTGCGGGTTCGATTCCCGCCTCGGGATAAATGTTTGTACGATCTGCAAATATTTATTCCGGGTGTTCTGGGTACTTTCTATGTATAATAAAAAATATCTATGTATGTAATATATTATATTAAGTATATCAGTCATCTAGTACCCATAACACAAGCTCTGCTTAGCTTGGGGCTAGATGATGCTGTATGGATTGTCCAGCATTATTATTATTATAGATAATGTTTCATTATTATATACTATAGATAATGGTACGGAACCCTACGTGCGCGAGTCCGACTCGCACTTGCCGGTTTCCTCTCTTTATTTCTTTGTATGCAAATAAAACCATTAAACCACAGGTGGGTTTATGCAGCCTGAGAGAATGCCACCGAAATGACACAACAGAACTTAAAATACCACTAGAAATACAATAAAAATGAAAAAAACTATATTGCTTCAAAAGATGACAGAACGACTCTTTTTTTTTAAGTGGCATGTGTCCGTCATTCGGACAATTTTGCCAATGTCAAGTGGGTTGAATAAAATACTTTAGTCGAGTCGAGTCGGTAAAAAAAGTAAAGTCGGCTGTCATCGGTTTTGAAGAAAAAGATGGCGTTTTTCTTCAAAACCAAAAGGAAACATTTTTGTTCAAATCAGGATGCGACATAACACACTTTCATTTCAATTGTTCACACTTGTGCTAAGACCTCAAGTAATTATGGTTAAAATACCACCGAAATTATCCATCAGAACTTAAAATAACACTAGAAAAACAATTAAAATGAAAATACAATGTTTCTTCCAAAGATGACAGAAAACGAATTGAGCGACTCATCATACCTACTGTACTACATTAATAAAATAGCAGAACAACTGACATTTAAAAGTCTTGTGGCATTCACAAGATGACATTTAAATTTGAAAAACCATATAATAAAAGAAGAAGACGACATTAAATTGATTGTAAAACTGTGCGAAAAATATTTTTGTTCATTTTATTTTGTTTCAAACAGAGATGAAACTTACGGCTTGGTTCCTATCGTCTTTTTGTATGATCCTGTTACAAATTAAAAATAATGAAGCTCCAGTGTGGTTGGTACCAATCTAACTTAATAAGGTGAATGCAAGACAGAAAACATGCTAAGGCAATCATACCAAGAACATAATATACAACAGAAGTTCAAAAGACAGCACACGCTACGCTTCAACTAACCAAGGAACAAACCTAGACGAAAAGGCAAAAAACTTACCGTATTTTGGTATGATTATTTTACAATCATGAATAATATATATTTTTTTATAATGCTGGACAATCCACACAGCATCATCTAGCCCCAAGCTAAGCAGAGCTTGTGTTATGGGTACTAGATGACTGATATACTTAATACAATACAACATACCTAGATATTTTTTATTATACATAGAAAATACCCAGAACACCGGGAATAAATATTGGCAGATCGTACGAACATTTATCCCAAGGCGGGAATCGTACCCCTGCGTCGCAGGCGGACATTCGCCCGCCGCGTCACATCGGTCGTCAAAGTAAATAATGTAAACAACAAGTCCGTTTATAATGCGTGACTGGATTCGAACCTGGAACTACAATTACCTAGCTATTATGTAAGAAGTCGCAGTAACGCGTTGGCAAAGAATGAATCAATTACAACCATTCGATTTGTATTTACAACTTTCGATTCTTGATAGCTGGGTAGCGGAATACTCTGAGAATATTTTTACTTTGTACTACTATGATAATGATGATAATGATAATGCTGGACACTCCACACAGCATCATCTAGCCCCAAGCTAAGCAGAGCTTGTGTTATGGGTACTAGATGACTGATATACTTAAAAAATAAGCACTATCAACCTAACATAATGCTAAACCTAGATGTAAGTTTAAAATATTTAAGTAAACTGTGGTAAACGGAGTTAGTGTCACTCTCGAATAATGAGCTCCCGTACCAAGTCGGAAAATGCATATATTATCTATGTAATGGTGTTCCTTTTACTTGTTTAGGTACGATAGTTTTTAAATCATTGAAATCGTTCCATTGGTTGCGGAGATATTACACATTTTGTACCAGCCAACCGCGGGGCGGCCGGATAACTCATGTCAGGGAATCGTGACGTCTCGATTCTCTTTCGCCCGCGCTCGCGCTCTCCACCATTCATTTATTAAAGTTCACTCGATCTGCGCGGGTCGTGTTCTGGTTTAAATTAATTTTTTTTTAATTAAACCGCGCGGGTTCGGCGGCTAGCGCTGGGTCATTGTGACATGACGTCACAATATCTCAACGCTAGGCTGTTCGCGCGGTCAGTGAGCCTCGTTCGGTATTTTGCCCATAACCTAGTCAGTTTTGGCCGTAGAAAAAAAATTTTTGCACTTTATGTTTTAGTTTCTCAAGGCCTATAAAACTGCATTCACAGATAAAACTGTTACGGGTCTCCATTGTCTACCTTAGCCATTATTGTGTCACTGTTAGTTTACCCCAATAAATAAAATAAAATATACTTAATACAATACATTACATACATAGATATTTTTTATTATACATAGAAAATACCCAGAACACCTGGAATAAATATTTGAAGATCGTACAAACATTTATCCCAAGGCAGGAATCGAACCCGCAACCCCTGCGTTGCAGGCGGACATTCGCCCGCCGCGCCACAGCGGTCGTCAAAACATATGTACATGATAAAGCTTGAAATTTATATGAAGCTTCCAGTTTTCGTATAAACTTCGACCCCCTCTGTGCTCATAGGGGTTGAATTTAAAAAATTGCTTAGTACACCGCACTAAGACAAAAACACCCTGAAAATGTGAAGACTCAGCGAGCAGTGGTTTAGGCTGTGTGTTGTCTATATGTTAGTCTGTATTCTTAGAACTGGTATAAAATAAAATATATTTATAAAACCCATAAACTATTTGTCGTATTAACTAACCAGCTAATGAATTTGAGCAATCACAATTAAACTGCCCAAACTTGTTTCGTTGATAATTTAGTAATCGTTGAGAGTTTGATTTCAAGGTGATATTGCTATGTTGAAAACTTCTATTTAAAGTGTCATTTCATTTAAACCTTTGTTTGATAAACCGGTGATCGAGTGGTAGCGACCCCACCATCTAATTCTAAGGTCGGGGGTTTAAATCTGGTCGTGCACCAATAGGTTTTTCTGTTCGAAAAGTTTATGTGCGCATTGCTCTCAAACGGTAAAGGAAACCAGTTAGTGTTCCAGCAGCGGCCATAGGCTTGCAACATGTCACGGATTACATATATGTTTTTTTTATAATGCTGGACAATCCACACAGCATCATCTAGCCCCAAGCTAAGCAGAGCTTGTGTTATGGGTACTAGATGACTGATATACTTAATACAATACATTACATACATAGATATTTTTTATTATGCATAGAAAACACCCAGAACACCCGGAATAAATATTTGCAGATCGTACAAACATTTATCCCGAGGCGGAAATCGAACCCGCAACCTCTACGTCGCAGGCAAACATTCGCTCGCCGCGCCACATCGGTCGTCAAACATGCATAGATATTTTTTATTATATATAGAAAATATCCAGAACACCCGGAATAAATATTCGCTGATCGTAGAAACATTTATCCCAAGGCGGGAATCGAACCCGCAAGCTCCTGCGTCGCAGGCGGACAGTAGCCCGCCGCACCACATCGTGCCGGGCAGGTGTTGAAGTGTAGATGACTCACGTATAGGAGATCGATATTGACGATCGGTATGACACGTTCGATAGTTGAATTTGATGATATTTCTTTACGAAAATTGGGCCTCAGATTGTTGTATCAGTAAAGCCTGGTTTACACTTTGATTAGTGTGAGTGCAGGTGATTAGTGCGAGTGCAGGTGTGTAGTGCGAGTTGTGTCCAATTCACTGCGAGTGCAGGTGATTAGTGCGAGTGTCCAGACACACTGTCCACTACAGACAGACGTGTTTAGTGGCAGGCACGCTGCGAGTGAAGGGGAAGGGAGGGCGCGCGGGACGTGGCTACTCGTAGTCCACTCGCAAAAAAATAGAACACGCTTCTATTCACTTTACTACACAGCCTACTAATCACTTGCACTAATCAGTCGCTGTCCACACCTAGTCACTAATCACCTGCACTAATCACCTGCACTCGCACTAATCAAAGTGTAAACCAGGCATTAGTCACATTACACCCTGTATACTTCCGACATTGACTATGTTTAACATGCTACACTTTCTTGTACATACAGGATGTTGATATATCATGGTCGCATAATATTACATTCAATTTGGAATTCAACTCAGTCATTTTCCCACTGGCTGCATTCTCTTATGTCTGATTTAATCTCACGTTGAACTACGAAAGAATTAAAATTACATTACTTTTGTAAATATAGTTTTCTGTGAGGCTTAAAACCCTGCGCTCATTTTTTTGTTACAACAGTGATTTACACAAATTATTGTAACATTAAAATCGTTACAGTAATGATTGTAGTGTAATTTTCTTTGTAAATTTTACAGCAGCCAATGCAAGTATTTATAATTGGTATTTACAAAATAAATATAAAACAGTTGGGCTACCTACAGACCATTGCAAACGATCTAAAGATAGCTCAACTGATTCAGATCAGTGCCAATCGGAAGCGTCCTCAAACACTGGCTGCAGCCACGCTGAATGGCAATACAACGCTAAGCCAGATACTCACCAGCCCTCGGGACACGCGTCGCTTCGTCCAAAAAGATTTTTGAAAACCCGGAGGGCCTCGGTACGAACTAGTACGGCCCACAAACTAGTCTCGATCCCAAAAAATATTCTAATATTATCCTACTAATAATATAAACGCGAAAGTTTGTAAGAATGGATGGATGTATGGATGGATGGATGGATGGATGGATGGATGGATGGATGTTTGTTACTCTTTCACGCTCTAACCAGTAAACCGATTTGGATAAAATTTGGAATAAACATAGATTATAACTTGGATTAACATAAAGGCTACTTTTTATCCCGAAAAAATAACGGGAACGGGAAAAAACTGCCACGCGGGCGAAACTGCGAGCTGCCGCTAGTATAGAATAAAAATAAACTTACCGAAAATCCTTGGTTTTTTTGCAAGTGTTCAAAAAATTTCTTTTTGAAAACACAACACTTCCTTCACATCACTAGTTTTTGAAAATCACCCAAAATAATAGTCGTAGATAGAGAACAACGCGTATATCGCCACAGCGTATAATGCGAATTTAAAATACAAGTAAATAAAATCTTTTACGAATTGCCAAATTGACTGGGCTATACCCTTTTTGGGCTCAGGTGGGGGAGTTTGCATTTATAGCATTGCCAAAGCCTGAAACAAAAAAAAAAACAAATTTAAAAATATTAAAAATATCGCATATAAAAATTGGGACAAAATATTACAATAAAAAAATATGGTGTCCTTATTTTTGGTGTGGAATAGAACACACTATCTTAAACGTTATTGAGTTTATCAATAATATTAAAACATGTTAATAATTTCTGTAAGTTCAAAACACTTCAAAAGTTTTAATTTTAACAGTAACAATTGCATAATTAACTACAATACTTCTTAAGCAAGACTAAAATCTACACTGTCAACCTTAAGTGTCATTCAAAGAAACATGTACTTATTTATGGCTTTTTAAAACCATCAAATAGAACAAACACACCCAATAGTACGATTACACACACAAATCCTGTCCTTCTAACACCTAGATAGGAAAAAAATAGTAAAAACCTCCCTACCAGTGTGGAATAACTAAAAAGCTGACTCCCGCGCACTTTCTTACTGTCTGACGGCCGCGGGTAAACTGACTGCGACGGTGTACAGTGACCACACTGCACTCAGTCTATGGATTAGAACGTGCAAGGCCGTTGGCCGCGTGACGTTGTTCGTGGACTTTTTCTGGGATACTTTTGAGAGGTCAAAAGATTTGTTTGTTTTTTATTTCGGTGTGGGTTAAACAGATTCGGTTGTTTTGTGGTTTTATAAAAATTTGATCATGACAATAACATAGTTTGATCAGAATGTAAATACTATAGTATATAGGTATTAAAGAAAGTTATCCTAAATAGACACATGTTTTATTTTATCGGTTATCGGGGTTCCTTAACGCTTTTTGAATCGAATGTTGGGGTTTATTTTGGAAAATATTTCTTTATATACCTTTGTACCAGGTTTATTTATTTTAAAAGTACCTTAAAAATATTTTTGGTTAGGTAACAAAATGTACCTAGGTAAAATATACATCTAAATATAGGTACACATGCATGCATAACATTTAAAGGTATACTTTAAACCTTTAAAATTTCTTTTTAGGTCAAAATAAGAATTTAAGTAAGATATTTCATTTGGTTCGCCAATGCTCTCATTGGACCCATATTGAAACCAATTAATAAACAGTATGAGGATGTGTATCTAAAAAATAATAATACAAACACCGCAAGCTAAATCTAAGTTAACAGCTGTTACATTCAGTTCATAATAAACTGACAATCATAATAATTATTTCCTCAAATGTCCCACCATCATCACAAACCACAGACACCGCACGGTATTGCGTGCGCGCATAGTATAATACTACGGTAGGGCTTCCATGGATGTGTAAGTTAGTGGGATAGTTTGGTGATGACTATAATGTTTTTTTATTGTTTTATTAATAAATTTGCTTTTCTCAGGTATTTGTAAAGTGAAAACATCGGTGCACAGATACTTTAGTAACTATAAACTATCTACAGATTATACCTTAACATGTGTGCGTAATTTTAGGGGTATGATGTTTTTTATGCATTTATTATGCAAAGAGTTTTGAGTTATAGAGCCTTTTTTACGTTTCACTTTTGTTAATCCAACAATATTGACGACCGATGTGGCGCGGCGGGCGAATGTCCGCCTGCGACGCAGAGGTTGCGGGTTCGATTCCCGCCTTGGGATAAATGTTTGTGCGATCTGCAAATATTTATTCCGGGTGTTCTGGGTGTTTTCTATATGTATAATAAAAAAAAAATATCTATATATGTAATGTATTGTATTAAGTATATCAGTCATCTAGTACCCATAACACAAGCTCTGCTTAGCTTGGGGCTAGATGATGCTGTGTAGATTGTCCAGCATTATTTATTTATTTATTTATATTCATAATAAATAATATATTACTCTTGAATATGGGTGGGAATACCGGTGTCAGGTTTAATATTGTCAATGCATAGTGTAGTTTTATTCTGTAAAGATTTTTTATCAAATCGTCAGTGACGCTTTAGCATTTTTTCCTTTCCACCAACGAAATACATTTTATGAATTTGCATGATACATATTTATGTATGCTGTAAGCCTAACTGGCAGACTAGAGATATGATGGTATATTTAACATAAGATCAATATTAATTTAACACCTAGTTTTACAGCAAAATATTATTTTATCTTATCTTTTATCTCTTCACAAATTACAAACAGAGAATAATAGTTTATTTGGTCACTGCGGTCACTAATCAGCCTGTCAAACTTCGGTAAAATCACTCTCACACAATCGGATTATGATAATGACAAAACTCGAACTCACAATTATAATACTGTACAGCTAAATATATATATATATCCCTCGACCGTTTTTCCCATTTACTTGGGGTCGGCCTTCCTTCTCCGTTTTCTCCACTGCGCACGATTTTGTGCGGTGTTTATGTCGAACTCACAACCTTGCTCTAAAATACAGTGGTGCTATAGCCATTTTTAATGTGCTAGCACTAAAAATGTAAATTAAAAGTCTCAGTGTCTCGGGTACGCATGGCTACCCTACTAGCAGATCGACTCTTGCGCAGCTAGTACGTGAAATCGGCCAACTCAATAGAAGTTTAAATTCAATACTTGCTCGCGCCGACGGCTTGCTTCATTTATACGTGACTGGAAAATGTATTTTATGTGGAACCAATAATTTAGAGCTGACGTGAACCATTTTATGTATAGGATGACCATTGATGTTTACTATTTATAATTTGACGACTGATGTGGCGCGGTGGGCGAATCTCCACTTGTGACGCAATCGATCCCGCAACCTTGCGGGTTCGATTACCGCCTTGGGATAAATTTTTGTACAATCTGCAAATATTTATTCCGGGTGTTCTGGGTATTATTATTAATTATTATTATAATTATGTAATGTATTGTATTAAGTATATCAGTCATCAAGTACCCATAACACAAGCTCTGCTTAGCTTGGGGCTAGATGATGCTGTGTGGATTGTCTAGCATTATTTATTATTATTATTCACTCTTGCCTTAAAGAGATCCAGATTATAGTGGTCAGGAAAAACAGACGCTGGCAATGAATTCCACTCCTTAGCGGTTCGCATACTGAAGGTGATTATGGAACATCGGCCGACAAACTGATTTTAACTAACAGACTACGACATATTTTATAGTGTGATTTCCCTGTGTAGTTTGTCGATAAATTCGGTAAAACTTCTCAAATTTATCGACCTAGCACATACCGATCGTACCACGAAGGTTATCAAAATGGTAGGTAAATGTTATAGTTGGTTGAACATGAATATGTGTTTCACATTTCTAGTACGCTCGACTAAGCCTGTAAAAGTACACGCTATTAACCCATTTTATAAATATCACTTTTACATTAGTCCTGTATTTTGTGCCTGTAATTGCAAATTGTAGTGATCTATCAACGCACAGCCCAAACCACTGGACGGATCGGGCTGAAATTTGGCATGCAGGTAGATGTTATGACGTAGGCATCCGCTAAGAAAGGATTTTGATTAATTCTACCCCCAAAGGGATAAAATAGGGGATGAAAGTTTGTATGAAACTTTGTCAATTTTAAACCGATCGGGCTGAGACTTTGCATGCATAAAGCTACTATGATTTTATCCCGAAAAAATAACGGGAACGGGAAAAAACTGCCACGCAGGCGAAGCTGTCAGCGGCCGCTAGTGTACTTATAAGAACACACGCCTGTTTATAATTCCACCTGATGATGTAACAACCCGATTACACGTAAATAAGTGTATCCTATAAATCGTGCAATAGACGATGCTTGGCCTATTAACTTACTTTCTAAGCCTATTTCCTTTCGTGATGATTCAACTTCCTTTTTGTACTTCCTCCACTTGTTATTTGAAACACGTACGTAGATATATAACTGTTAACTGTTTATAACTGATTGAGTGAAGCGTCTGCTTCAAGACTGACATTTTGTTTGACTGTCAGTTTGTTGGTAGGTACTAAGAATATGGACTATAAAGCAATCTTTTATTACAGAGGCTCCTATTATTATCATCAATTTTTTTTTATCATTCGTAGACCGTCCTTTGGCTTCAATCTCACCTGATGGTAAGTGACGATGAAGCCGACAATGAAGCAGGGCGGTCTAGAAGGCACCTATTCACTCTTGACTTAAAGAGATTCAGATTATAGTGTTCAGGAAAAACTGACGCTGGTAATGAATTCCACTCCTTAGCGGCTTTATGTGACCGAATTGTTATTTGAATTGATATATTATTAGCTTTATTATTATAATTAATAATTGCTATCTTAACTTTTGATATTGTGTATTTTTTTTTTTCATTGACAAACCTACTGAACTGTAAATTTAAATCGTATTTTGTAAGTTTAAGATTGTTTTATTATGTTTAAAGTGTTTGTATGCCCAAATGGCAGGATCTAGTGATCTATACGTTACACCTTAACATCTGATTGTCATACCTAGATACACAAACAATAAATGATTTATGATCAACTACCGTATGTTCAACCCGTACCGTAAGCCTCCAAATGTATTTTTTTAGTAGGGTCACGGTACAGAGGTTTTCCAACTTCTATAGTTGTTTTGATGCGTTCGAAATATAAAGTTACTGTATAATGAGATCGAATGAGACCTGAACAGGCCCGAACATACCCGGACACACCCGAACAATGGATACGAGGGCATCATACGTACAAAAAAATCTAAAACAAGAGCACAACACAGTTAGGCGTCGTTTTGAAAGTTTTCAGTCGAGCTGTAAAAGAGGATTTGACGACTGACAGAGTAGAATGGAAAAACAGAACATGTGCCCACATAAAGTGGAATAAAAACAGGAAGAAAAGACGGTTTACCTACCTAACAAAATAAATATATTATATTACCTACTTATGTATATGACATATCAACTTGATTTGTATTAGAGTCTCCCTTCTTACCGTACTCAGATCTCCGCTTTTTTGTTTTAAGATTAGTAAACACTTGACGTTGGCAAATTCGTGGCAACCCTTAGCCGCTGAAAAGCCATATAATAAAAGAAGAAGAAGAAAAGACGGGGCTTAGAACCGTCATACTTTGTAACTCTGTTCCTTTCGCGCTCAATAAGATTTCATGTTGTTAGAGTGAGATAAGAGTTAGCAGGAAGAATAACTTTCTTTATTGTCCAACAAACAATACAATACGGCACCCATTACTTTGTAAGTACGGATTAGTATGAAATTACTCAGTAATTACCGGTATTGTGTTGTTGCCACACGAATTAGTCATTCTTTCATGATTATAGTTGTTACAGAAGTTTATAAAATACTAGCGGCCGCTCGCAGCTTCGCACGCGTAGCAGTTTTTTCCCGTTCCCGTTATTTCTTCGGGATAAAAATAGATTATGTTGATTATAATATTAGTAGGATTAAAAAAGAAATAAAGTGGACCGATTTGGATGAAATTTGGGGTAAATATAGATTGCATTAACATATAGGCTACTATTTATCCCGAAAAAATAACGGGAACGGGAAAAAACTGCCACGCGGGCGAAGCTGCAAGCGGCCGCTAGTATTACATACAAATCTTATTTTCATACAAACTTTAACCCCCGATTATAGACCGACGATATTGTTAGGATCGCAGTTGATGGATGGAAAGGGCTCAGAATCGTTCTTCCTGGAAACGTATAGGGTATTGACGACCGATGTGGCGGGGCGGGCAAATGTCCGCCTGCGACGCAGAAGGTTCCGGGTTCGATTCCCACCTTAGGATAAATGTTTGTACAACCTGCAAATATTTATTCCGGGTGTTCTGGGTATTTTCTATGTATAATAAAAAAAATATCTATGTATGTAATGTATTGTATTAAGTATATCAGTCATCTAGTACCCATAACACAAGCTCTGCTTAGCTTGGGACTAGATGATGCTGTGTGGATTGTCCAGCATTATTATTATTATTATTTATTATAGGCCTATATCCAGCAGTGGACTTCTACAGGCTGTTGATAATGATGATGATTCTTAAGAAGGTTCATTGGCCGATTTAGATCCAACTAAAATAAGGTGTTGGATGTTTGTCAAAACTGGTTTTAATGATGTAACAAATACCTCTGATGTTCGATTCCAATACCTTACAAGCGTCTGTTAGTATTGCTTAGTCGCGAGGAACTGGCGCTTAGATTCACCTAGATTTAAGACGTTTCAAGATGATCCCTGCGGATATTACTGAATAAATGCTTTTTTTTTTTTACTTTGACTTTGACTCGTCTTAATTCCGAGATTACCCAAAAATGTATTTCTGTTTTTGCTATAACAACAAATACTGAAAAACAGAACAAAATAAGTATTTAAGAAGGCTCTCATACAACAAACGTATCGTAACTTATAAGAACGACAAAAAGTCGTTTTTTTTATAGACTAGCGAACGCGGGTGACTTTATCCGCGTGAAGCTATTTTCATACAAACTTCAACCCCCGCTGTACACGTTCAGGGGTTGAATTTTGGGAATTCCTTTCTTAGTACACCTCTACGCACCAAGACGAATATACTCTGAAAATTTCAAGTCTCTACGAGCAGTGGTTTAGGCTGTGCGTTGTCTATATCCCAATCAGTCAGTCAGGACAAAGATTCTTATAATTGGTGTAAATAATGGTACAGAACCCTTCATGCGTGAGTCTGACTCGCACTTGGCTGGTTTTATTTCGTGGTCGGGCCGTACGGCCCTTAAAAAAACAATTATTATACATACTTTGTGTTTAGAAATTAGTATTCTAGTAGCGGTGATGGTTTTGCAACATGTCACGTATGGAATATCAACTAGGTACCAAGCGTAATATTTGGACGTACATCTGACTAGCCTCTTTGTTACACAAATTTCCATATTATTATATTCCATAGCCAGTTATTCTTCTGGCTGATAAAGATAATGGTTAAGTTTGATGTCGCTCAGAACTAGATTTAAAATGTTCAACTTTCACACAGTTACATTTTAGATGATTATGAATTTAGTTCTAACGTGGGAAATACAATGATTAATTCATAGTTTGGATTATATCATTCAGAAAACAATTTGTTGGATTCTATATTAAAATAGTTATAGAAAATGTTTACACCACGATAAAGTATTATCATGATAATATCATGATGAGTAGTACATGCTAGTGAAATGCGCGTGACTTCGTCCGTGTGAAATTATTTTTATATGTGTAATAAAAAATATATAATGTAGGTATTGTATTAAGTATATCAGTCATCTAGTACCCATATCACAATCTCTGCTTAGCTTGGGGCTATATGATGCTGTGTGGATTGTCCAAAATTATTAATAATATTATATTAATATATCAGTCAGTCAGGACAAAGATTCTTATAATTGGTACAGATACTTAATTTATTATAATCTGTGTGACCCACAGATCTCGCAAAACGTTTGACAATCGTTCGATTTTCGAAACTGAGAACCATCAAACTCATAATGTCATTTCTTGTCAAGCATGATGAAAATATTTAGCAAATTCTTAATTGATTATTCCGTAGCCAATTGGTGAGGCAACCACTGGATCGGCTTTTGAAGTTCCATCAGATTCGGGTTATGTAACGTTCAATGTAAGCGTACGTTTTAGTTAAAACAGTAAATACCGTCACATGTTAAAAGTGTAAGGTTTTATTTATTTTTAAAACATGAATGGTATTATTGGAGACTTGGACTGGCCAATGGCCACACTGACTGATGGCGGGAAAAAAGCGGGTTGTGAGAGGAAAACCTGGGATTGTTAATAGATTTGTAAAACGGTGTTTAAATAAAATAAGTTTAGATTGTTATTGAGTTGATTATTTCCGAGTTTTCTTACAAAATCAACGATATTTTAAAATAATTTTAACATGAGACAGCGACAAAATCATCAATGACTGAATCTTGTCATCACTCGGCGAAAATGATCGCGAATATTGGCCGGCTACTGAGTGGGACGAGGACAGCATGCTGCATACATGTAATGCGTGCGAATGAGATAAGGCGACTCGATGCAATGACTGACGTGTGGTAGACAGCAAAATAGCGGCTTAAGTGAGATAGAAAGAGGCAAAAGATGTTTACTATTCATTGCATTTGTCTCATAAAAATCATTTGATGATTTTATTATTGTACCTGTCACCAATATTTCTTTTTACTGTCATCCAGTCATTGATATCAAAAAATCATCACTTAGCCAATTCCTAGAAGGGTATTCAAAGGGTGGAAAGGGTTCTTAGGTTTTTGTCCCATAGTCAATATCCTTTAGGCAAATCTCGTGTTTTTTATATACATATATTCCCTATATTCAAACATGGCAATTTTTTTCGTCTTTACAATAGTTTTTTCACTTATTATGCGCGCGGCAAGCGCTGTGTTAAAACAGAAAAATAGAATTGAATAAACATTTATTCAACACAGAAAACACAGACGACACAGCAAATGTCTACACTTCATATAAATACGGTGTATTATAAGCACTAATAAAGAAAATGAGCTGGTTTGGATCCGTATTAATTAGAATTATGCCTTCAGCACTCTGTGGTATGCAAAAAGGTTGCATCGAACGCATCCTACCTTTTCTTGTGAACTGTCAAAAATTTTGTAAATATCATCCTCTTCAAAACGAGAAAAAAGAGTGCAGGTAAGCACTATAAAAACAAATAAACTATATTTTTAGTATACATAGAAAATACCCAGAGCTCCCGGAGTAAATATTTGCAGATCGTACAAACATTTATTCGAAGGCGGGAATCGAATCCGCAACCTCATGCGTCGCAGGCGGACATTCGCCCGCCGCGCCACATCGGTCGTTAATACCAAATAATAATCCAAAACAATCATAGAATTTACCAATACAGAGCCAAATGATATTTTTTAAATGGCATAGTTTTGATGTTGTACTTAGTGCATCGTAGTGCACGTACCTAACGTGCGTGACCTACAAAACTTTGTTATAAGTGATAGTTACCACTTAACATCAGGTGGGCCATCAGTAGCATAAAAAAAACTATTATGTAAAAACCTCGTTTCTCAAATCATGTTCATAGATTTGAAGGTTAAGATATAAAAGTTTTCGCGTAATTTTGTCACAGACTAGATCACCGTTATATTTAGAACTCGATCCGCAAGTGCTTAGCTTAGAATTAGAGGTCATTGTATAAAAGTTGTTAAAACCAGTTTGTGAAGAGCTGTTTATTTGTTTCATTTCAATTATGAGAGAGGTCTTTGGAGATTGGTGATTCCCAAGGCACTTTCACTGGTAAAGACTTATTTTAACAAGTTAGTTTTGCGTGTGCAATACTGTAGGGTTTTAAACTATTTGTTTTATAAAAGCGGTCAAGCGTGTGTCCGACTATCAAGGTAACAAGACTACATTTACACCACAAACTAAAAAATCTGTACAGTTCGAAAACTGTACATTAAATAGTAATACTTCTAATGCGACTTTCAACATGGTTGCGTTAAACGTTTAACACTACCATGGAGGGGGTATAAAAACGCTGTTCTTTCTCTCTTTCTCTCATAGCCAGTTACGTTTCGTATAATAAAGAAGTTTTACTTCAGTTGTGTAGCCTAAAGCACACTCGTTTTTTTATATCACTGGTTTTATATCACTGGTTCATTAACACACCAAGCCAGTTACCTCTCGGTACGCCTCGTCTTCTTGTCATGTTTTCCCGCCATCACCGTACCGCTTAGTCTTCTTCTTCTTTTATTATAGTATTGTTGACATTGAAAGAACAGGAGTTTGACACTGACAGTTACCTAACTGCTTGTGTATATGAGATAGGCTAATGTATTTATATACCTACCAAGTTTTTTCATTTATGCAAGTAGCATAGCTTGTTTATTTAAATGTTTTTTTAAGTTCTGCTGTGTCATTTCGGTGGCATTTTAACCAGCATTAGTTGTGGTTTTAGCGTAATGCCTGGGAAATAAGAATGAAAGTGTATTGTGGCATCCTGATTTGTTTGAAAGTTTTTCTCTAGGATTTATATAAAAACGCCATCTTTTTATTCAAAACCAACATCAGCCCGACTTTACAGAATTTGACTAACTTGACAAGCAACAGTTTAATAAAAACACGACATTGACAAAATTGACTGTCAAATGGTGAAGTACTATAGAAAAAAGAAGACAAAGATTAATACAGATTCGTTTTCTGTCATCTTTGGAAGCAACATAGTTTGATTGTTTTTCTCATAGAATAAGACTTTAGACCATATTTTTAGGTTTTTTTAGTGCTTTTTATTTACAAAATGAGGCATCCTGATTTGAGCGAATATAGTTCCATTAAGATTTGAAGAAAAACACGAAAAAAATTGTTTTTTTCACAACCAATGACAGCCTACTTTACTTTTTTTATTAACTGGACTTAACTAAAAACGATTTTATTACCCACTTATATAATATATTGATATTATTCTTGATATTGGCAAGATTGTCTGTTGAATTCAAAGTCAAAGTCAAAGTCAAAAAGCATTTATTCAGTAATAGTGATCATCTTGAAACGTCTTAAATCTAGGTGAATCTAAGCGCCAGTTCCTCGCGACCAAGCCTAGAAGAACCGGCAAGAAACTTACGGCTTGGTTCCTACCGTTTTTTTGTATGATTCTGTTACAAAATAATGTAGATAATGAAGCTCCAGTGTGGTGCCAATCTAACTGAATGCAAGACATGAAACCTGCTAAGGCAATTCATTATACCAAGAACTTAAAATACAACAGAAGTTCAAAAGGCAGCACACGCTACGCTTCAACTAATAGTAATGCTTACATTAGAGTTTACTTACATAGCTTAATTAGAGACAGGTGCCATAAAACTGAGAAGATTAATACGAATAAGTACTATACTATTGATAACGGGTACTTATTAAACGAGAATTAGGTTTGCAGTTTCATACAATTTCCTTTGATTCACCAAAATTGCTACACTTTCTCTATTACGTTACCCGAGCGCCATGTTTGCATTTAAAACAATTGTAGGTACTGAATACTACAGTTATGTAATAATTGGAGTAAATAGGCAGGTATATGTATATGTTTAACGGTTACAATGTAATATAGTTACCTACCTATTAGTTTATTACTAGCGGCCGCTCGCAGCTTCGCCTGCGTGGCAGTTTTTTCCCGTTCCCGTTATTTTTTCGGGATAAAATCATAGTAGCTTTATGCATGCAAAGTCTCAGTCATATCGGTTTTAAATTGATAAAGTTTCATGCAAACTTTCATCCCCTATTTTATCCCCTTGGGGGTAGAATTCATCAAAATCCATTCTTAGCGGATGCCTACGTCATATCATCTACCTGCATGCCAAATTTCAGCCTAATCCGTCCAGTGGTTTGGGCTGTGCGTTGATAGATCACTATGTCAGTCAGTCAGTCACCTTTGAGTTATACATATTTAGATATCATAGGGCTCGTCCGGGTGCGTACTACCACCATGCCTATTTCTGCCGCCAAGCAGTGATACTCGCATTGCTGTTGCGGTCTGAAATATGTTTGTTATAGGTGATAGTTACCACTTAACATCAGGTAGGCCATAGAATTCCATCAGCAGGTCGAACAAAAATATCGGGGCTTTGTGAAAACCTAAACTTTCATACAAAAGACATGAACGCGCTACTACACCATAAATTGTCTGGTTTAATTTTTTGGGGCAGTCAGAAGTAGTTCCAAGTCATCATTTTGCATTTATTGTTCATTTGAGTACAGTCAGCTGGACTAGAATGTTTACATTTTGTAACTTTCAACATAGTTTCGCAGCGGTACTAAAAATATTAAGACGTCATTTATTCCAACAATAAGTGAGGTCGACAACTAATTTCATGAATTTTTAGTTTTTGAGGCGTAAAATTTCATTGTTTTACTGTAATACCGTTGTGAAAGTTACAAAATGTATATATTCTAGTGCAGCTGACTGTACCTATCCTATACAATAAAAATCTTTGTCCTGACTAACTGTCTGACATATAGACAACGCACAGCCTAAACCACTGCTCGTAGAGGCTTGAAATTTTCAGAGTATTTCAATCTTTGTGAAATTAAATCTAATTAATGTTGTCATGCCGTATTTGGGCTTTGATATGCTTAAAATTTGTAATAAACCTAATATGAATATGACGACCGATGTGGCGCGGCGGGCGAATGTCCACCTGCGACGCAGGAGGTTACGGGTTCGATTCCCGCCTTGGGATAAATGTTTCTACGATCTGCAAATATTCATTTCGGGTGTTCTGGGTATTTAATATGTATGATAAAAAATATCTATGCATGTAATATATTGTATTAAGTATATCAGTCATCTAGTACCCATAACACAAGCTCTGCTTAGCTTGGGGCTAGATGATGTTGTATCGATTGTCCAGTATTAAAAAAAAAAAAAACTCTCATATCTGTGATGTTGAGTAGAAATTTCCTACTTACACAGTCAGAAAGAACACAAATCAATACCTCACAAAACTCCAAAGTAAAATCAGTTTCGTAAACCGGATGACCTTGAGATTTTGAGTTACTTAAACTATTACGTAAATACTGTCCACTTATTGCACAATAGCCAATAGATAATGAGAGAACATACCTACTCACGACTGTAAGTAGTGCGATTATGGAACTTCAGCCGATAAACTATAATAATAATAATGCTGGACAACCCACACAGCATCATCTAGCCTCAAGCTAAGCAGAGCTTGTGTTATGGGTACTAGATGACTGATATACTTAATACAATACATTACATACATATTTTTTATTATACATAAAAAATACCCAGAGTACCTAGAATAAATATTTGCAGATCGTACAAGCATTTATCCCAAGGCGGAAATCGAACCCGTAACCTCCTGCATCACAGGCGGAGATTCGCCCGCCGCGCCACATCGGTGGTATACATAAAACTTATGCAATAAAGTCGTTTAGATAGCAGAGTCATTTATTAACATAGTTATATGTTATTTATTATAAGGAGATACGCACTAATTCACATTACTCAAGTATTCCAAAAATAACGAGTGTACTTTAGACCACACGACTGAAGTAAAACTTCTTTAATATACGAAACGTAACTGGCTATGAGAGAGAGAGAGAAAGAACAGTGCTTTCATACCCCCTCCGTGTAGTGCTAAACGTTTAACGCAACCTTGTTCGAAGTCACATAAAAATTATTACTTCAAAATTAAATCAAAAATAGTTTTCTTCAATACCATGAATGACGACCGATGTGGTGCGGCGGGCGAATGTCCGCCTGCGACGTGGCTGCGGACTCGATGCCCGCCTTGGGATAATTTTTTGTACGATCTGCAAACATTTATTCCGGGTGTTCTGGGTATTTAATATGTATGATAAAAAATATCTATGCATGTAATATATTGTATTAAGTATATCAGTCATCTAGTACCCATAACACAAGCTCTGCTTAGCTTGGGGCTAGATGATGCTGTGTGGATTGTCCAGCATTATTATTTAATATGGAGAGGATTTTCCTTCATGACTAGGGTAAATAGCTGTCAAAACAGTATTATTAAAAGTCTAGCAGATAGACTGATGCTGACGGCAACGTACAGACGGTGGGTGGAAATTGCCACCTAGACTGGCCGAAGTATTTTTTAATACTCTGCCTTATTTTTTTTTTATTTTTTTTTAAATATACTTTTTTATGTGTACCTCCTAGTAATTTAAATTGATCTTTTTGTTTATTTTTAAATGTGTATGGACCATGTGTCTGCAATAAAAATATATTATTATTATTTTAAATAAAAAGATTGTCTACAAATAACGCACCCTGATTCTATACCGGAACAACGAAAAACTTACAGTATATTATATAACACTTATGCGAAAAATTTATGACGCGATAAAAACGATACAGCTAAAACTAATGAGCATTCTCAAATGCCCATTAGGTTCGCCTGTCAAATTATTTATTTATAGCCGGGTATCTTATAAGCTTCTGTTAGTTCTACTAGCAATTGTTTTTGTTGTTATAAAACAACATAAAACATCCATTACATTTGTTATATACCTACCTATATTTTGCAATAGTTAGTATTCCATACGTGACAGGTTGCAAGCCTATCGCCACTGGAATACAAGCTGGTTTCCTGCGATATTCCCGCTTCCTCCCGCGAACACTCAGGCTGTGGAATGATCTTCCTGCTGAGGTTTTCACTAAGGACTATAGTATGGGGTTCTTCAAAAAGGGCGTTTTAAAATTTTTAGAGGGTCGGCAACGCGCTTGTAATTCCTTTGGTGTTGCAGGCGTCCATAGGCTACGGTAACCACTTTCCATCAGGTGGGCCGTAAGTATGTTTGTCTACTTTGTAGTATAAAAAAAAAAAAAAAAAAAATATTCTCTTCACCGTTTGAGACCACGGGCATAAAAAATAAAATATATTCGTAGACATTTTTACACAACATCTAGCCCCACTGAACTAAATTTGGTACTAAAGTTATGATGAAATACTTACCGTACCGGGTTGAAGTTTATTCTACTTTCATTCTTCCTATTCTAAGCCTAAGCCACAAATTAACACTTATAGTAGACTAAACTAAATCATTGTACAGATGACAACCGATGTGACGCGGCGGGCAAATGTCTGCCTGCGACGCAGGGGGTTGCGGGTTCGATTCCCGCCTTAGGATAAATGTCTGTACGATCTGCAAATATTCATTCCGGGTGTTCTGGGTATTTTCTATGTATAATATAAATAAAAAAATATCTATGTAGGTATGTAATGTATTGTATTAAGTATATCAGTCATCTAGTACCCATAACACAAGCTCTGCTTAGCTTGGGGCTAGTTGATGCTGTGTGGATTGTCCAGAATTATTTATTTAGAACTGATCGCCTTTATAAACGCTGTTGCGAACGCAGACAGAACGCGTCAACGTATACAGCTTGAAAGGTATCTAGGTTATGCCAAAATGTCATAACAGATGGTATAATAAACACACACAATAAGAATTTTATTTAACAAGCAAATGACCCAAATTACGAACAAGCTCCAAGCATTGCACGGTCAAGAGCGAGTTTCACCGTTATGTTTGGGTTCTGTACGTTAGTTCAGTGTTCAGTATGTTTATTTGCTTATACTTACTTATAAACATACTCAGGTAGGTTTAATATTGTCAGATATTAGGATTAGATAAAAGTTTAGTCCTCCTTATAGCCTGTTCATAATTATCTAAGTTACTCTTTTGGAGGTTGCGGGTTCGATTCCTGCCTTGGGATAAATGTTTGTACGAACTGCAAATATTTATTCCGGGTGTTCTGGGTATTTTATATGTATAATAAAAAATATCTATATATGTAATGTATCGTATTAAGTATATCAGTCATCTAGTACCCATAACACAAGCTCTGCTTAGCTTGGGGCTATTTGATGCTGTGTGGATTGTCCAGCATTATTTATTTACTTATTTATATTTCTTTGATCTACTAATAAAAGTATTTAAGTTTTAAAGTTATAAGTGTTACTAACTAATTGGATGTGACAATCTGAAATAATTGAATTAATTAGTACAGTGGGTTACAATAGAGTTGAGCAAATCTATATTTATGTGAAAAATCGTGAATGATATATTTGTTGTTGTATAAAAAACATTTTAAGTAAGTAGTATTTTAAATAAGATAGTAGTGATACCTAATTATATCGTATAAGTTCGAAAAAAGTATCAAAGTCTTGAAAAAAAAAGTATTTTATAAATACCTAAAAGACTGGCCTCATTGTTTTGTTGGTAGCAGCTATGCTTTCTGTGCCGTGGATGGTTGGTTCAAATCTTTACTGATAACATTATTATTTGTGTAGTGAACTTCGATTTTTGTTCTGTGTCTGAGTGTTATAGTATATATCCCACAAATATTTATTTAAATAAACAAATAAATTTGGCATTTTACACAATGCCATTTAGCCCCAATACATAATTTAATATTGATTATCATCTTACAAAATGTTAATCTTTGGTGTTATTATTGGTTGTTTAATCTTGAACCCCTATTGCACCCATTTAGGGGGTGAAATTCTGTCTTAGTAGAAACTAAAAGCATCACTCGCATTGTCTCAGACATCTTGTATGTGGCATTTCGTACACGATAGTGATGCCCAATTTATGTATCGATAGATCAAATTTAACATAAATTATCGATTAAACAGTGTTATTGAAACATCGAGATTGATATTGAAGTTAGTTAAACGCTAGGTAGATAAATTCGATAAGTTTTCCCGAATTTGTCGACAAGCTGTCAACAAGAAAATCATTTGATAAAATATTGAGGGTAGTTCTGTGCTTGTAGATAAAATTCGATAGATAAAGTTAGTTTATCGACCGAAGCTCCATGGTAGCCGTGTTTTGATGCAACACAAGAGTAGGTAATTGCACTAGAAAGTCCTAACTTTGTGAGAAATTGTTCTAAACTACTTTTACTTTGAAAATACTGCTTTTCTCATAATTAAATATATACCTCTAGAAGATGATCTTACTGATAATATATACAAAAGTTATTATTATATACAATGGTCTTACATAGAACATAAAAAAAACTGTCAAAACAATACGTGATTGATAATGTACCGTTTTTATTGAGCGGTAATAAAACAGGTAGTAGGATACCTGATGTTGAGCGGTACTCTTACTTTAGCTAAGAGCTAACGTCTGAAGATGTGGCATTGTGTCCATAATTTTTAGATATAAAATGATAAGTCTTATGCGCCTGTAATTGTAATGACACCCATATATACCCTTCAGGATAAGACACAACAATGCAAGCATTACTGCTTTGTGACATATCTAGGTTCAGTGGTAGTACTTTCCCAAACGATCTCTTTCTCAAACAACTCCATTATTACTAGAAATTTAAACTATATTTGTATTTTGCTATCTACTGTACTTTTAAGTACTTAGTAACACAACAAAACAGGCGAGACAGATAGTCAAACAACCCAGGACAGTTATAGTGGAATATTAAAATTGCCATAACGGCAAAAACCATACGGTACCCCAAAAAAGAGGTTACGAAATGATTATGCAATGCAAAACAATAGCTTACTTACAGATTTAAAATAAGAAAATGGCGCCCTACCGTACTTGTCACTTTTGAACGTCACTTAACTTTGACAGATATCACGACTTTTTTTTTATTTGTGGCGCGCGGCCGTCAGTTACCGGCCAGTGTTTTTCATGGACTGCGCGTTCTTGGTTGGTAGCGGGGACAGTAAAGGTTGGACTAGATTGGTGGGCTTGCTAGAAAGGCCGCAGTGAAGCATTCCCAACTAGCAAAATGGTCTTGTTAAAATTGTTAAAAACGCTTTGAATCTAGATAAAATATTAAAACGGCTTTGGTCAATCCTTGCTTGCTCATAAGTGCATTTTACTATGGCAAAATTATGCCACGAGCAAAAATCTCATAAAACAGTGTAGTAAACGTATGCAAGATTAATTTGTGGGATCTTTACAAGATCACTTCACCGAGTAGGCATATACTAGCACGAAATATTACTTATACTCTAACTTAAATACTCTAATGTCAATATAGGACTAGCGTCGCACTGAGAAAATCGCAAGCAAGAATAATATATGACATTGACCTTGAAAACGACCGTCACAGAACTAAAAATCACCAATAGTCCACCAATTAGTTATGTATTATACTAGAAATCACAAATTGATTTTATTTTCAGCTTCTAGGTACCGAATTGATTCGCCATATTATTTGGTAGTTTTAGAAGCAGTTTCAATTAAATATTCACAATTTAAGGTGTTTTGTGAAACTATAGTTACGGATATGGACAAAAAGAAGTGGAAACAGTTAAAGCGAAGTGGAGGTTTTAGAAGAAAAGTCCTAGCAAAATATAAACACTTCAAGAGAGAAATTAATATTAACGCAAGTGGTTCCGCACACATTTTTGATACAACAAAAACTGAATGTTGTAGTTCCGCGGATTCGCAAACACAAGAGCAGCCCAATGCGTGTCTTGAGACAGTAAAACAACGAATTGGCGATGGAAGTAGCGGTTCTGTAGACTTTTTATATTCCGATAATAATTCTGAATCTGATGAATATATCTCAAATGAAGAAATTAATGACAAATTTCGGGATAGTATTAGAAACTGGGCTCTTACGTGCAATATTCCTCATGCAAGTATGCATCAGTTATTTGCAATCATAAATAAAAGAATACCAAATTCTTTACCTACAGATCCTAGGACACTACTTAAAACTAATATCACAGAAATATCTATTACACCTGTTTGTTCTGGTTATTATTGGCATAATGGATTAACCAGGCAGCTAAAAAAATATTTGGAAATCTTACCTGTGGTACCAGATAAAATATCATTAAATATAAATATTGATGGTTTACCTGTTTATAAGAGTTCGAGACATCAAACCAGATATTCGTAATCAGCACCCCCAAATTAGTCGAAAAAGATATCCATGTCAATTTTTTGCACCATCATTTGCACCCGCCATTTTGAATTTCAAATCTGGCCAGATATTCGTAATCAGCACCCCCAAATTAGTCGAAAAAGATACCCATGTCAATTTTTTGCACCATCATTTGCACCCGCCATTTTGAATTTCAAATCTGGCCAGATATTCGTATTCAGCACCCCCAAATTAGTCGAAAAAGACCTCCATATCAGTTTTTTGTGCCATGATTTGTACACGCCATTTTGAATTTCAAATCTAACCAGATATTCGTAATCAGCACCCCTAAATTAGTCGAAAAAGATACCCATGTCAATTTTTTGCACCATCATTTGCACCCGCCATTTTGAATTTCAAATCTGGCCAGATATTCGTAATCAGCACCCCCAAATTAGTTGAAAAAGACCTCCATGTCAGTTTTTTGTGCCATGATTTGTACCCGCCATTTTGAATTTCAAATCTGACCAGATATTCGTAATCAGCACCCTCAAATTAGTCGAAAAAGATACCCATGTCAGTTTTTTGTACCATCATTTGCACCCGCCATTTTAAATTTCAAATCTGACCAGATATTCGTAATCAGCACCCTCAAATTAGTCGAAAAAGATACCCATGTAAATTTTTTGTACCATTATTTGCACCCGCCATTTTGGATTTCAAATCTGACCAGATATTCGTAATCAGCACCCCCAAATTAGTCGAAAAAGATACCCATGTCAATTTTTTGTACCATCATTTGCACCCGCCATTTTGAATTTCAAATCTGACCAGATATTCGTAATCAGCACCCCCAAATTAGTCGAAAAAGATACCCATGTAAATTTTTTGTACCATCATTTGCACCCGCCATTTTGAATTTCAAATCTGACCAGATATTCGTAATCAGAACCCCTAAATTAGTTTAATGCAGAATTTTAAAAGACGCAAATGTCTCATGGACTTAAGTGCCCCAGGTGACTTATAGGTACGTAAATAAAATGCATCGTATTATTTCTGAATAATCTTTTATTTCACAAAATTCAAATTTTTATTAAAAATTATATACCTAAGTACATAATTTTTACCTTCTTTTTAAAAGAAATCGGAATCTGTGTTTTATACATCGGGCCTGTTGTAAAGTTTAGTTTCTTTTTTTTGCGATACAATTTATCAGACTTCACTTTTCATTTCTCCGTAAGTCATTTTGAATTTTTTTTTCGGACATTTTAGTAAGTATATCCTTATTTTCCCATTGATTGGCTTGGCACTGCAGTAAGTAATGGCTTGCCACTTTCAATCGTTAGAACTATTTTTACGGCACAATAAACTGCAACAAAACAAAAGTAAATAAGGAGGTAGGGAGCGATTAAATACAGTCGCACTCGTTGATTGATGCACTACGCTACCTGCTTACTGTACTAGCTACCTAACAGTCTTACGTAGGTAGTCGGTAGTATGAGTAGTAGGTGCCGCCTGCCTACCTTTACCTACTAGGTATATACTATAGATCGACTCGTGCTCAGTATGTCTGCAAAATTAGTAAGTAGGTACTTAGGTACATATATTTTTTCTTAATTTTCACCCGGTCTTGATAAAGCTACTAACCTACTTGAAGAAATACATAAGTAGGTATCTACCTACTTCGGTTAAGTAGGTATCTACTTAGATAGGAAGAGCACCGGTGGTCTGGTAAGGGTAGATATCTCCTCCGATATCTTAGTACCAAGTACCTACTTGAGATTCTCTGAGGATGTCTAAGGGTGTAGTCAGAGATATGTCCAGATAGTAGGTACATTTGGTAGCACCCACATTATGCAGTAAGTCCACACGTGACAGGTTGCAAGCCCATCTCCACTGCTAGTATACCTACTAACTGGTTTCCTCGCGATATTTCTTTCACCGTTTGAAAGCACTGAAATTGCGCACATAGGTACACTTTTCAAATAGTAAAGTCCATTAGTGCACGACCAGATTCGAACCCACGACCTTAGGATCAAAAGACGAGGTACTTCCACTAGACCACCACCGGTGCTGTTACTATCTAAGTAGTTAGGTAATTAACCGAAGTAGGTAGGTAGGTCCTACCTATGTATTGCTTCAAGTAGGTTAGTAGCTTATCTATAAACACAGGGTAATATTTTAAAAAAGGATATTTACCTACCTATCTATTTACTTATTTTACAGTCTTTCTATGAGTTGCTCTATTGTAGGTAAGTATAGGTAGGTAGGTGACGACACCTTTCGACACCTCCTACTCATACTACTACTTAGGACTGTTAGGTAGCTAATACAGTAAGTAGGTACCTACTTACTAAGTAAAGAAGGTACCTACCTAACTTACTAGTAGTAGGTAGGCATATGTATATGCCTTTAGGTAATCGTAATAGTAAGTAGGTATGTGCGTATCTACGAAAATAACCAAAAAACATTAATGATACATAACTGCAACTAAAACCTACAAATATGGGGGAAACCTATGTCCACCCAACTAGCAAAATGGTCTTGTTAAAATTGTTAAAAACGCTTTGAATCTAGATAAAATATTAAAACGGCTTTGGTCAATCCTTGCTTGCTCATAAGTGCATTTTACTATGGCAAAATTATGCCACGAGCAAAAATCTCATAAAACAGTGTAGTAAACGTATGCAAGATTAATTTGTGGGATCTTTACAAGATCACTTCACCGAGTAGGCATATACTAGCACGAAATATTACTTATACTCTAACTTAAATACTCTAATGTCAATATAGGACTAGCGTCGCACTGAGAAAATCGCAAGCAAGAATAATATATGACATTGACCTTGAAAACGACCGTCACAGAACTAAAAATCACCAATAGTCCACCAATTAGTTATGTATTATACTAGAAATCACAAATTGATTTTATTTTCAGCTTCTAGGTACCGAATTGATTCGCCATATTATTTGGTAGTTTTAGAAGCAGTTTCAATTAAATATTCACAATTTAAGGTGTTTTGTGAAACTATAGTTACGGATATGGACAAAAAGAAGTGGAAACAGTTAAAGCGAAGTGGAGGTTTTAGAAGAAAAGTCCTAGCAAAATATAAACACTTCAAGAGAGAAATTAATATTAACGCAAGTGGTTCCGCACACATTTTTGATACAACAAAAACTGAATGTTGTAGTTCCGCGGATTCGCAAACACAAGAGCAGCCCAATGCGTGTCTTGAGACAGTAAAACAACGAATTGGCGATGGAAGTAGCGGTTCTGTAGACTTTTTATATTCCGATAATAATTCTGAATCTGATGAATATATCTCAAATGAAGAAATTAATGACAAATTTCGGGATAGTATTAGAAACTGGGCTCTTACGTGCAATATTCCTCATGCAAGTATGCATCAGTTATTTGCAATCATAAATAAAAGAATACCAAATTCTTTACCTACAGATCCTAGGACACTACTTAAAACTAATATCACAGAAATATCTATTACACCTGTTTGTTCTGGTTATTATTGGCATAATGGATTAACCAGGCAGCTAAAAAAATATTTGGAAATCTTACCTGTGGTACCAGATAAAATATCATTAAATATAAATATTGATGGTTTACCTGTTTATAAGAGTTCGAGACATCAAACCAGATATTCGTAATCAGCACCCCCAAATTAGTCGAAAAAGATATCCATGTCAATTTTTTGCACCATCATTTGCACCCGCCATTTTGAATTTCAAATCTGGCCAGATATTCGTAATCAGCACCCCCAAATTAGTCGAAAAAGATACCCATGTCAATTTTTTGCACCATCATTTGCACCCGCCATTTTGAATTTCAAATCTGGCCAGATATTCGTATTCAGCACCCCCAAATTAGTCGAAAAAGACCTCCATATCAGTTTTTTGTGCCATGATTTGTACACGCCATTTTGAATTTCAAATCTAACCAGATATTCGTAATCAGCACCCCTAAATTAGTCGAAAAAGATACCCATGTCAATTTTTTGCACCATCATTTGCACCCGCCATTTTGAATTTCAAATCTGGCCAGATATTCGTAATCAGCACCCCCAAATTAGTTGAAAAAGACCTCCATGTCAGTTTTTTGTGCCATGATTTGTACCCGCCATTTTGAATTTCAAATCTGACCAGATATTCGTAATCAGCACCCTCAAATTAGTCGAAAAAGATACCCATGTCAGTTTTTTGTACCATCATTTGCACCCGCCATTTTAAATTTCAAATCTGACCAGATATTCGTAATCAGCACCCTCAAATTAGTCGAAAAAGATACCCATGTAAATTTTTTGTACCATTATTTGCACCCGCCATTTTGGATTTCAAATCTGACCAGATATTCGTAATCAGCACCCCCAAATTAGTCGAAAAAGATACCCATGTCAATTTTTTGTACCATCATTTGCACCCGCCATTTTGAATTTCAAATCTGACCAGATATTCGTAATCAGCACCCCCAAATTAGTCGAAAAAGATACCCATGTAAATTTTTTGTACCATCATTTGCACCCGCCATTTTGAATTTCAAATCTGACCAGATATTCGTAATCAGAACCCCTAAATTAGTTTAATGCAGAATTTTAAAAGACGCAAATGTCTCATGGACTTAAGTGCCCCAGGTGACTTATAGGTACGTAAATAAAATGCATCGTATTATTTCTGAATAATCTTTTATTTCACAAAATTCAAATTTTTATTAAAAATTATATACCTAAGTACATAATTTTTACCTTCTTTTTAAAAGAAATCGGAATCTGTGTTTTATACATCGGGCCTGTTGTAAAGTTTAGTTTCTTTTTTTTGCGATACAATTTATCAGACTTCACTTTTCATTTCTCCGTAAGTCATTTTGAATTTTTTTTTCGGACATTTTAGTAAGTATATCCTTATTTTCCCATTGATTGGCTTGGCACTGCAGTAAGTAATGGCTTGCCACTTTCAATCGTTAGAACTATTTTTACGGCACAATAAACTGCAACAAAACAAAAGTAAATAAGGAGGTAGGGAGCGATTAAATACAGTCGCACTCGTTGATTGATGCACTACGCTACCTGCTTACTGTACTAGCTACCTAACAGTCTTACGTAGGTAGTCGGTAGTATGAGTAGTAGGTGCCGCCTGCCTACCTTTACCTACTAGGTATATACTATAGATCGACTCGTGCTCAGTATGTCTGCAAAATTAGTAAGTAGGTACTTAGGTACATATATTTTTTCTTAATTTTCACCCGGTCTTGATAAAGCTACTAACCTACTTGAAGAAATACATAAGTAGGTATCTACCTACTTCGGTTAAGTAGGTATCTACTTAGATAGGAAGAGCACCGGTGGTCTGGTAAGGGTAGATATCTCCTCCGATATCTTAGTACCAAGTACCTACTTGAGATTCTCTGAGGATGTCTAAGGGTGTAGTCAGAGATATGTCCAGATAGTAGGTACATTTGGTAGCACCCACATTATGCAGTAAGTCCACACGTGACAGGTTGCAAGCCCATCTCCACTGCTAGTATACCTACTAACTGGTTTCCTCGCGATATTTCTTTCACCGTTTGAAAGCACTGAAATTGCGCACATAGGTACACTTTTCAAATAGTAAAGTCCATTAGTGCACGACCAGATTCGAACCCACGACCTTAGGATCAAAAGACGAGGTACTTCCACTAGACCACCACCGGTGCTGTTACTATCTAAGTAGTTAGGTAATTAACCGAAGTAGGTAGGTAGGTCCTACCTATGTATTGCTTCAAGTAGGTTAGTAGCTTATCTATAAACACAGGGTAATATTTTAAAAAAGAATATTTACCTACCTACCTATTTACTTATTTTACAGTCTTTCTATGAGTTGCTCTATTGTAGGTAAGTATAGGTAGGTAGGTGACGACACCTTTCGACACCTCCTACTCATACTACTACTTAGGACTGTTAGGTAGCTAATACAGTAAGTAGGTACCTACTTACTAAGTAAAGAAGGTACCTACCTAACTTACTAGTAGTAGGTAGGCATATGTATATGCCTTTAGGTAATCGTAATAGTAAGTAGGTATGTGCGTATCTACGAAAATAACCAAAAAACATTAATGATACATAACTGCAACTAAAACCTACAAATATGGGGGAAACCTATGTCCAGCAGCGTGTTCTTTGAGGTTAATGATGATTGTTGGATGGAAGAAGCTCGGTACGGGTGGTACGGAGCCGTGGACAGCGAGCCGCGCCGCCGCCGTATACCTGCCGTGCACACGTTTACGCCTTTAGAAAAACGAACCCTAATTTCCGTAATGGCTTCCCATCACACAAATCACAGAAACGTCTCGTTTGACGACAAGATTCTCATAACAACACATTTTGAAAGCTTGGCCACGTTTAGGGCTTGCAACGGTCTCAGTCAATCCAGCGCCTATTTTATAATTTAAAAAATAAATTGAATACTACATAATAAATGGAGCGCATTGAAAATTTACCCAATATCTATATACTTATCATCGGAAAACTTACCTGTGCACTCAATTTAACTCAAATATAGCTTCCAAACAGACGCACGCTAAACACTTTACACTTTTATCATAAATAAAGTACCATATTTCACGAGCGCAGCAACTCTATGAAAACAAACAACGAATCTCCTCAATTCGCGAAGTACGGGACCACGGCAGGAACCTGGGTCTCATTACTGTCATAGTTCGGCACATTTGAAGATTATTAGCGCAAATAAGTGCGTTTTATGACAAAAATTCGACTAAAATGCAGCTTACAACACTGTTATAGTTCTCGATATAGAACTATTAGTCCCGCGATTTGTGCCCAAATCGGGTCGTTTACAACACTACTACACCATATCATGGCTAAATTACTATCCAATAGATCTTGACCAAAGCGCATTGGGCGTTTGTATAACACCATTTTTTGCTAGTTGGGCAGCAGCGTGTTCTTTGAGGTTAATGATGATTGTTGAATGGAAGAAGCTCGGTACGGGTGGTACGGAGCCGTGGACAGCGAGCCGCGCCGCCGCCGTATACCTGCCGTGCACACGTTTACGCCTTTAGAAAAACGAACCCTAATTTCCGTAATGGCTTCCCATCACACAAATCACAGAAACGTCTCGTTTGACGACAAGATTCTCATAACAACACATTTTGAAAGCTTGGCCACGTTTAGGGCTTGCAACGGTCTCAGTCAATCCAGCGCCTATTTTATAATTTAAAAAATAAATTGAATACTACATAATAAATGGAGCGCATTGAAAATTTACCCAATATCTATATACTTATCATCAGAAAACTTACCTGTGCACTCAATTTAACTCAAATATAGCTTCCAAACAGACGCACGCTAAACACTATACACTTTTATCATAAATAAAGTACCATATTTCACGAGCGCAGCAACTCTATGAAAAACAAACAACGAATCTCCTCAATTCGCGAAGTACGGGACCACGGCAGGAACCTGGGTCTCATTACTGTCATAGTTCGGCACATTTGAAGATTATTAGCGCAAATAAGTGCGTTTTATGACATAAATACGACTAAAATGCAGCTTACAACACTGTTATAGTTCTTGATATAGAACTATTAGTCCCGCGATTTGTGCCCAAATCGGGTCGTTTACAACACTACTACACCATATCATGGCTAAATTACTATCCAATAGATCTTGACCAAAGCGCATTGGGCGTTTGTATAACACCATTTTTTGCTAGTTGGGTTGCTTAATCCTGTCATCTATATAAATAAAGAGGAAAGATTTGATTGTTTGTTTGCACTGAATAGGCTCCGAAACTACTGGACCGATTTGAAAAATTCTTTCACTGTTGGAAAGCTACACAATCCCCAAGTGATATAGGCTATATTATATTTTCAAAAAAATTAGGTATCCTTAATAAAACCCGCGCGAAGCCGGGGCGTGCCGCTAGTAGTTTATAAGCTGCTGTATTGTTGTCGGTTTGATCAAATGTATAAAGTAGATTTATATGTTATTATTATACATAGAAAATACCCAGAACACCCGGAATAAATATTTGCAGATCGAACAAATATTTATCCCAAGGCGAGAATCGAACCCGCAACCTCCTGCGTCGCAGGCGGACATTCACCCGCCACGCCAAAGGTAAAATTAATACTCTTAATTTAGTCTTTTGACCGACGGTTTTCCATGATTTAATATAATTTTTTTTTTGCTGCTTGTAACCTGCGCTTTTTAACATGTTCTGTGTTCTAGACCAAGGAAACCGCTCAAAATCAGGTACAATATCCCTATTGCACTTACACTCATTAGAAAAATCTACCCTATTTCTGTTATTTAGTGGTTTGGTTCAATCCCTAAACGGGTTCAGCGAGGGTTGAAGTTTGTATAAAAAAAACTGCACTTGCGTTTCTCTAGTTTAAAACTATAATTTTATTATATATATTACGAAATTTTATTATAAGTTCGCGAATGTAACCGCACCTTTATGCTAATTATTATGCAACACACAAACAAACCTTAATGCAGCCTTGTGTTTGTGTGAGTAAATGCATCGTATAAATATATAGTTTGACGACCGATGTGGCGCGGCGGGCAAATGTCCACCTGCGATGCAGGAGGTTGCGGGTTCGATTCCCTCCTTGGGATAAACGTTTGTACGATCTGCAAATTAGTTTAGGGGTTGAATTTTTAGGAGTCTCAGCACTCTCAAAAAACCGTTACCCGTTTAGGGGTACAGGTTATGTGAAAATAGCTTCAGCAAGTTATATGAAACAGCCATATTGCCCACCTGATGTTAAGTGGTAAAGCTCTACTTTCACAAGGAGCTCTACTACTACTAAAACATATTATTTTTATTATGTATTACATATTATTATTATATAACTTGGAAACTAAAATAACCCTTAGGCCTTTCACTTGGGTTTATTATTGTAACTTTCGCGCCAAAATGGACAAAATTATTAAGATACTAGCGGCCGCTCGCAGCTTCGCCCGTGTGGCAGTTTTTTTCCGTTCCCGTTATTTTTTCGAGATAAAAAGTAGCCTATATGTTAATCCAGGTTGCGATCTATAATCATTTCAAACTTCATCCAAATTGGTCTTCTGGTGAGAGCGTGAAAGAGTAACAAACATCCATCCATCCATCCATCCATCCATACTTACAAACTTTCGCGCTTATAATATTAGTAGAATTCGTTGTACCAAATTTGGTTACGTCAGTAATTGAGAATTAAGAGCACCGTTGGTCTAGTGGGAGGGATCCCGCCTTCTGATCAGGTAGTGGATTTGAATCCGGTCGTAAATTATTGAATTTTTCTGTTCGAAATATTTATGTTCGCATTGCCAGTGCTTTCAAACGGTGAAGGAAAACATCGTGAGTATACTACTACTATAATTATAGTTTGTTAGTTTTTATAGTGCAGGTGATTTTATATCATCCCAAAAGTTATTTCCTCGAGTGGGATTTGAACCCACGACCTTCCCCTTGAAACGGGGACGCGATAACCAACTTTGCTACCGAGGATTCAAGCGCATCGAGTTGTGAGTTCAAATCTCACTCGAGGAAATAATTTTTGGGATGATATAAAATCTTTACTATAATTATACTTATGATAATCAAAATAAAACAAGTACATCGTAAGAATACTTTATTTGTTATAAAAAAGAATATAAAACTTATTTACATTTTTGACTTCAATGCTGGCAAAATAATGGCTTTTATAAGTTTAAAACAAAATAAACACAATGATATAATTAAATAACTATTTGTAGACATTTTTACACAACATCATCTAGCCCCAAACTGAGCATAGCTTGTACTATGTAACCAGATGACTGATACAATACTTGTATGCTTTTTTTCGTAAATACTTACAAACTACGAATACAATACATACAATAGAATACAAACATTTGTAACAAATGTTTGTTCTCGGTGGGGATCGAACCCACCACCTACAGCGCAGAAGGCAGGGCTACTACCAACTGAGCTGTGACGGCTGTCAATAGTATTATAGAAGTAGTAGTAGTAGTAGTAGTAGGCAATAAACATACTGAATACTGAGTCATTTCACAACACCATCTAGCCCCAAACTAAGACAGCACTGTCTTCGATGCATGAAAATTAATATGAGCAAATCTTACTTTGTAAGTATGGATGGATGGATGTTGTTACTCTTTCACGCTCAAACCAGGAAACCGATTTGAATGAAATTTGGAATAAACATAGATTATAACTTGGATTAACATATAGGCTACTTTTTATCCCGAAAAAATAACGGGAACGGGAAAAAACTGCCACGGGGCAAAGCTGCGAGCGGCCGCTAGTAACAAATCATTTGTTTATATTCGCGCCTGATAAAAAACTAACTGCAAGCTCTCACTAACTGGTAATATAAAAATTAATCAGGCGCTCAAAGACAGTTCAGGTTCAGGTAGGTTTGATCAAAACCGAGAACATACATTTGTGTGATGAACAAAGATGTTCATACTTTGTTCGGGTGTTATTACTTTCTTGCATGTATGTATTTACGAAAAAAAAAACGCTGGACAATCCACACATCATCATCTAGCCCCAAGCTAAGCAGAGCTTGTGTTATGGGTACTAGATGACTGATATAGGGGATAGGTGTACAAGTTGATTCTATGGGGTATGATGATCCCTTGCCATTGCAGCGAAACTATGAACGCCATCTAGTTATTTTCTATGGCAAATCATAGCTCCAGACACCCCTCTACAACAGTCAAATCGTAATGGCGGTGCGAGTGACGAGTGCGTGTTTATACGGCAAAGTATAAATTGTGTGTCTCTGATCTAAGGTAAGGTTAACTTTGAGACTATGTTACTTTTGTTCTATACAAGCAATCGTACTAATTGTTGTATCTATGGCTGTCTATAATGCTCTATTTTGATTTTTGCATGGTACTGCAACGGTAGATGCTTATGATAGGTTATGTTATGAAACAAAGATTGAAAATCTATGTTTGGGGTAAGACAATCCCATCGTGGAGGTACAAGTTGATTAGCAGGATCAACTTGTACCTTTGGAAGGTTTGAGTTTTAATTTGTTTCGTTTAGAATATTATTTTTTTCAGATTATGAAAATGGGGGCATGAAGCTTGTGCAGGGATAGATACCGATAATCCTGACGACTTCACATGTGATTTGTGCGAAAATTCACCATGGAAAAGGCGTTTGGAATTATAGATATTATATAATTATTATAAATAGGTTGAGTTGATTGAAGAAATTTGTAATTATTTAGAGGTTTTTTTTTGTTAATCGTTTTTGTTTTCGTTCTTTTTTGATAGTTGATTTATTTTATATAAGTATAATGACTGATGTTACCTTTAATACTAAGTAATTTGCGATAAATAAAGACTTTGTGCGTAAATTACCATGAAAAAAACTTTTGGAAGTTTAGAATAATTGTTTTTGTTTGTTGATTTATTTCATAAATAATGACTGATCCTAATTAATAAGTAATTTTGTGATAGATAAAGACTTTGTGAACACTTACAAGGGATTGTTTTTAATTAATAATACCAAAATCCAGTATTTTCCTAAATAGGGGGCAAGACGATCCTAAGGATCATCTTGTCCACACCTTAGGGATCATCTTGGATACCGGGGTGTACAAGATGATCCTTTAGTAAGGTTTTAAAAAAAAAATATTTTTACTAATAAAAAAAATCAAATTAAACATTTTGGGTATGACATAAGTTAGGTAGATAAATTTGCCAAAAGTAAATGTTTCTAAATCTGAATTAAGTTGATTACTCTTCAAATAGGGAGTATTCTCCCTTAAGGGGATCATCTCGTACACCTTTCCCCTACCTAATATAATACATTACATACATGTAGATATTTTTTTATGCATAGACAACACCCAGAACACCCGGAATAAATATTTGTAGATTGTAACATTTATCCCAAGGCGGGAATCGAATCCGCAACCTCCTGCATCGCAGGCGGACGTTCGTCCGCCGCGCCACATCGGTTGTCAAGTATTCTCAGTCATCTGGTTCCCATAGTACAAGCTATGCTTAGTTTGGGGCTAAATGATATGGTGTAAAAAATGTCCACATATATTTATTTATTTGACAGACAATGACTACTACGGACTACTAACGGATGACCGTAGGGTATTGAAAGAACGTGATAGATAAGTTAACAAATGTCAGTACTGTCAAAATGTCATTAAGTTCTACGACGTCTTCTGTCAAATGTATCAGTTTTTGTTTTTCTTAAGTTTTGATGTCTTTTCCTTCGGGCAGTCAGTCGGCGTCTGTCATACTCATTATTAAATGAGTTACCTCTGAAATATACATAATAATATTAATAAATAAGTAAGTAAAATTTTAGGAAAATTCAACAAAGAAAATAATTAATAAGACGAATTTATTCTACATATAATTATCTTTTTCAACATTTTCAAAAAGATTTAGGATGGGCCACCCTTATCTCTTAAGGGTATAAGAAGTTAAGTTAATTAAGTTAAGCCTACCGAATATACACAGAAAAAAACATAAAAATCGGTCATGCCATTTCGGAGGAATTTGGTTACAAACATTGTGACTCGAGAATTTTTATCTTTACATAGTATAAAATGAAGTCACTTCCGCTGTCTGTTCGCTTAGATCTTTTAAACTACTCAACAGATTTAAATGCAGTTTTCAGCGATAGATAAAGTGATTCAAGAGAAAGGTTTATATGTATAATACATACTTATTCTAGTACAGAAAAGCCGAAAAATTTAAAGATTTGTACCGTCCAACAAAGTGGACACGGGTCAGCTAGTATAATATAATACAGAAGATAAAACTGAAACTGAATAAATGGGTCGAGTGAGTTCTAATCCCACTATCATTACAAATTTTTGGGATAATATAAAATATGTGGTTACATATTGTATACCTATATTAAATAATTATGGGGTTAATATATCACAATATATTTATCACGAATTAAAATCTTAACAAATTATTTTAAAATCTTACTTTATAATGGTAACTATTTGATACTAATTCTATTTTGTAGGGTTATACTTATTATAACTTTTTTTAGTTCTAATCAGCATTGGCAAGCCCATTTAGGAATACTTCTGATTGCTAATGATTTAGATCAGTTCAGCTATCTCTAGATCATTTGCAACAATCTGCAGATAACTTAACTGTTGCTTATATTTTGTACATTTAATAATATTAACTGTTATTTATGTAAATAAATGTAATGTACAGTCAGCTGCACTAGAATGTATACAATTCGTAACTTTCAAAATGGTATCAAAACCTTGTAATAAACTCTTTAACAGTAAAAGCTCAAAAATTGTGAAATGAGCTGATATGTTCACATATTTTTTGAGTTTTTGGCTTGCTAATGTTAAGCCCGTATCGTGTGTGTTTGAGCCAAACAGGTCCTACAGTTATGGCTCTCCTAAGATCCCTAGATGATTAAACATAATAAAAGACACACGAGCTGCTTGACAAAAGACTGCCCTACAAGTCCTGCGTGGTAAAATTATTTCAAATTAGTTTATTTTTGTATAAGTACCTAAAGAAAACCCGAAAAACGAGGTTTGGGGTTATGACAAATCGCGGACACGATACAGGCTTAATTGTAACGCTGTAAAACCATTTTGTAATTTACGAATTGTATACATTCTAGTGCAGCTGACTGTACGTAATTATTGAATTAAACTACTTTTTTCCGTTTATGTAGTTTCCTTGTTCGTCTTTGTACAAGTCTTCGTTAACTGCATAATAGTTTTGAGAGTTTGCACAATCAACCTGAAATAACGAGAGAAATATGATATTCAATAAATTTTAATAATTAATATGTATAGGATTCAATAGTCAATAGTCAGACAAAACAAAAAATAATTAAATAAATATTAATTATATATAACTCAACGGTGACTGACTGACTGACATAGTGATCTATCAACGCATAGCCCAAACCACTGGACGGATCGGGCTGAAATTTGGCATGCAGGTAGATGTTATGACGTAAGCATCCGCTAAGAAAGGATTTTGATTATTTCTACCCCCAAGGGGATAAAATAGGGGATGAAGGTTTGTATGAAACTTTGTCAATTTTATGCGATCGGGCTGAGACTTTGCATGCATAAAGCTACTATGAATTTATCCCGAAAAAATTACGGGAACGGGAAAAAATTGCCACGCAGGCGAAGCTGCGAGCGGCCGCTAGTAATTAAATAAATTGATAGATAGGTTACCTACTTTAGGTAGTAAGTTTGTTATTTTCTGGCTCATGAATTCAGCGACAGAGTAGAAGATAAAGGATTACTAAGATTCTATAATGTAATTTATACTATTATCGTTTTTTATACAACTTATTGAAAGTAGATGGCCCACATGATGTTAAGTGGTTACCATCACCTATAACAAAGCATTGCCTCGTAGGGCACGCTCGTTAGGAACGTCACCTACGATACACTACTCAGCGTCCATCAACCTGAGGCATACAGGTGTTGCCTCATGTGCCTGAAATTACACCGGCACCCACTCCCTTCAAACCGGAACACAGCTAGCTGCTTGGCGGTAACTTCGAGTAGTCATCGAATAACAAACATGGGGCGTGAAGAGAAGAAGAATGAAAGAAGATTCCATGGTCGGTCATTTTTGGTCTTATTTTTATCTTTTTTTTCTTTTTATTTTTTTGTTATTTTATTGACATTCATATTGAACTCTTTTGTAATTTAATTTTTATTTTTATTTTTACTTTGCTATTTGATTGACATTCTCATTACTTATTTTGTTTTTGATTATTTCTATGTCTATAAATTAATTGTATGTATACTATGTAAATTTAAATATTGCACGCCTAGAATTAAGCAGAATACATTGAAACATATAATATAATAATTGACATCTTTTTAACATGTATTTCAAGCAATAAATATTCTTTGACTTTGACTTTGATGGGTTACCTTATAGAAGTAGTCGCAGACACGGGTCCTCTGGCTAAAGACGGTACCAGGCGCACAAATAAAAGAGTACTTCTCATTTCCACCTATGCTGGGCACACACCAGTGCCACACCTAGAAATTGAATAATACAAATATATAACTAAAGAAAATTACAGCTATTTATAATAATAATAATAATGCTGGACAATCCACACAGCATCATCTAGCCCCAAGCTAAGCAGAGCTTGTGTTATGGGTACTAGATGACTGATATACTTAATACTATACATTACATACATAGATATTTTTATTATGCATAGAAAATACCCAGAACACCCGGAATAAATATTTGCAGATCGTACAAACATTTATTCTTATAAACATTTTAATTCTCATGCATCGTTAATATTGACGACCAATGTGGCGCGGCGTGCGAATGTTTGCCTGCGACGCAGGAGGTTGCGGGTTCGATTCCCGCCTTGGGGTAAATGTTTGTACGATCTGCAAATATCTATTCCGGGTGTTTTGGGTGTTTTCTATGCATGATAAAAATATCTATGTATGTGATGTATTGTATTAAATATATCAGTCATCTAGTACCCATAACACAAGCTCTGCTTAGCTTGGGGCTAGATGATGCTGTGTGGATTGTCCAGCATTATTATTACTATTACTACTACAGCCGCTAATTTATTTATGTTTAGCTTAAGTAAAATATTTTACAATAATTTATTAATCAATTATGACAAGGCCCTTGTACAGCCGCTAAAGTACAGTGTTACCTAACAAAACCAAGTGTCCCCTGTGTTCCAATGGTGAATAAATTATATGAACTATGAACTAACTATTATTGCTGACGTTAAAAGTACAAAGAGCGACCAAGCCTTGAAGAAACGACAAGAAACTTCGGCTTGGTTCCAACCATTTTTTTATGTGTACAGTCAGCTGCACTAGAATGTATACAATTTGTAACTTTCACAACGGTATTACAGCAAAATAATGAACTCTTACAACTCAAAAACTAAAAAGTTATGAAATTAGTTAATGACCTCACTTATTTTTTGAATAGGTAATTGTTGTTTAAACATTTTTAGCACCGCCGTGAAACCATTTTGAAAGTTACAAATTGTATACATTCTAGTGCAGCTGACTGTACCTAGAAAATATAATATGAATCTCCAGTGCCAAAAAAGAACTTACTTGACATCTTGTCTCAGGGTCCGCGTAGTATCCCGGTATTTTGTCGTCACACGTGAATGACAAACCCAAAGGAACCTCCGTGTAAATAGGATAATCTTGTTCTGGCACATAGCTGTCTAGTTGCTGAAAGAAAAGTCAAAGCCAAAGTCAAAGTCAAAAATCATTTATTCAGTAATATCCGCAGGTTCAAACATGAACTTTAAAAATGAGCTGTTCTATAAGATAATCTGTTTTAGAAGAAAGTTTAGTCTAAATACTATACTATGTTTAAAATAGCTTGACAATATGTCCAAGATTTGTGATTTGCAGAACCTACACTAAGATTAGAAACCTTGTGTCGCAGATTCTGCGAAGCCTTCGAGTTATTACGACAGCGTAGTCGAGCAGTCTCCAGATTAAGATTCTGTTATTTATGATTAGGTATATAATAAAATTTTAAAATTTTAAGTATTGATAAAAAGATTAGTATTGTAGTAAATCCGATGGACGGCCGATGTGGCGCGGTGGGCGAATGTCCGCCTGCGACGCAGAGGTTGCGGGTTCGATTCCCGCCTTGGGATAAATGTTTGTACGATCTGCAAATATTTATTCCGGGTGTTCTGGGTATTTTCTATGTATAATAAAAAATATCTATGTATGTAATATAATATTGTATTAAGTATATCAGTCATCTAGTACCCATAACACAAGCTCTGCTTAGCTTGGGGCTAGATGATGCTGTGTGGATCGTCCGGCATTATTATTATTTATTATTTATTAAATGATATTTGCTTACCGCTAGAGACCTGTCCAGGAGGTAGAAAAGTACTGCTATAACTCCCACGGAGCCTTGCAACGTGGCTCTCCTCGACTGGGCCATTTTGAAGAACTACGTTGAACCCGAACTCTGATATTCCGATTCCCGATGGATATTCTGAAACAAATAGAACACTTTTAAGTTACGGGTATTTCCAACCGGCTTTTCGTAATAATACTTGTGGTTCAGTAAGAACAGTAAACCTCGCGAGCTTTTATAACGAACAATTTCCCTTTCATAATTATATTATAATTTATCCGCTCACTTATGTAGGCTTTTGAGCAAAACCGGGTTTTAGCGATTACCTTGGTCCTAGAAAGTCGAATTTGGTGTCTATGTGTTCGTCTTGTAAAGGCGGGAGGATCCTTTTTTACGTCCAATCAAAAATCTTAAAAAAAAACTTAAATAAATCAAGAAACTTGTGTGCAAATTTTCGTCAAAATGAGTGGAAAAATGCGACCTGTAGGCGAGAACAGACTGGCTGACTGACAACCAGACAAAAGCATTTTTGCCCTATCTCGAAACTGAGACGTTTCGCTCGCTTCGCTCGCTCGGTCAATAATAATATGAAGCTCCAGTGTGGTGCCAATCTAACTTATTAAAGCTTAGGCAAGCGTGTGAATTTTGCATACATTACGGACCACGATATGTCAAAATACTTTAGATCATACTCAATAGACTGTTCCCATGTTAATGTATAATTGTAGATTTCAGATAAATATTACGAAGTGGTAGACATTACATTTGTAATTACGCGTTTTTGTTCTTTGTTCACGTCTATTAATTGTCTATGGTTCTCATAAGTCCGAAATCGTAGACGACCTCTATGGCACAGCGAGTGAAACCGGTCGAAACACATGTTGCTAGTTTGTTTCCCGCGAGATAAATGCATCTTTACGACCGATGCGGCGCGGTGGGCCAATGTCCGCCTGCGACGCAGGAGGTTGCAGGTTCGATTTCCGCCTTGGGATAAATGTTTGTACGATCTGCAAATATTTATTCCGGGTGTTCTAGGTGTTTTATATGTATAATAAAAAAAACATATGCACGTATGTAATGTATTGTATTAAGTGTATCAGTCATCTAGTACCCATAACACAAGCTCTGAGCTTGTGGCTAGATGATGCTGTGTGGATTGTACAGCAAGAATATATTTTATTATGTTTACTCATCTAGGAATCAGGAGGGCCAAAACCTATTTCGGCTCAATACAAAAAAAACGAGTGTGCTTTAGACCACACGACTGAAGTAAAACTTCTTTAATAAACGAAACGAAACTGACTATGAGAGAAAGAGAGGATGAACAGTGCTTTCATACCTCCTCCATGGTAGTGTTAAACGTTTAACGCAACCTTTTTGGAAGTCGCATTAAAAGTACTTCAAAAACATGTTCGGTAGGTATGTAACTGACTTGTTAAATTTTCGCAGTCAAGTAAATAATTAAATCACAGCGCTAATTAAGCTGTCATACCAACAAAACCCGTTATAATGTGGAAGTAACACAAAAAACACCCCTGTTTCCTCCAGCGTGGGAATGTTCGGCATTCATTCGGTAGCAAGATAGTATAGAGTGCGAAAACACCATAACACAAGCTCTGCTTAGCTTGGGGCTAGATGACGCTGTGTGGATTGTCCAACAATATTATTATTATTATATTACTGGCGCTTAGATTCACCTAGATTTAAGACGTTTCAAGATGATCCCTGCGGATATTACTGAATAAATGCTTTTTGACTTTGACTTTGACTACTCTGTATCGTACGGGGTATCGTATGGGGTATTTACGGGTCTAACTCTCATTTTCACCTGAAGCCTAAGGGCGTTTATACGGCATAAAAAGCATTCGCGCAGAAAATTCAGTTGCCAAAATCAGTGTCGAGGATTTATAAAGTATTAAATAAATAAATAATGCTGGACAATCCACACAGCGTCATCTAGCCCCAAGCTAAGCAGAGCTTGTGTTATGGGTACTAGATGACTGATATACTTAATACAATACATCACATACATAGATACTTTGATTATACATAGAAAATACCCAGAACACCCGGAATAAGTATTTGCAGATCGTACAAACTATTATCCCAAGGCGAGAATCAAACCCTCCTGCGTCGCAGGCGGACATTCACCCGCCGCGCCACATCGGAATAGATAATTATGAAATTCTAATCGTATCCAACCACTACTTTACGTATCTAAAACTGACGTTTAGTACCTAGTAGTAGAGCTCTTTGTGAAGGGCTCGTCCGGGGAAGTACTACCACCATGCCTATTCCTTCCGCCAAGCAGCGCAGCGTGTTCCGGTTTGAAGGGTGTGGGTGCCGATGTAATTACAGGCACACGAGGCTTAACACCTGTATGCCTCAGGTTGATGGACGCTGAGCAGTGTATCGTCGGTGACGTTCGTAACGAGCGTGACCTACGAGGCAATGCTTTGTTATAGGTGATGGTAACCACTTAACATCAGGTGGGCCATCTGCTTGTTCCATCAGCAAGTTGTATAAAAAAAAAATTAACTGCCGATCGGTAAGATAACATAAAAATGGTGTGAATAGTTTCACGAACCAAACCTGTAATTCACATAGAAATATTTTGAAACGTATCATTAGGTATCTTGCAATATTTTATTACAAGCTTGTAGCATGGCTGAAGATGGTATCTTTTCTCACGGTGTTTGTAAACTAAATAAGTTTGTAGCCCCAGTGTAGTTTGTAGTAGTTCTATCTTTGTGCTGTGGGTTCGAACCCCCTTGCAATTTGTCTTGTCGGATACCAGATCGGATGAACCGACGATATTGCTTAGGATCTCGGAATGTTCTAAGTCTTAGCCGTAGTAGAGCTCTTAGTGAAGGTATTAAGATCCAAAGTCTTGAACACCATCGTAAATTTGTTAGCCTATCGATCTTCTATAGGCTATATTTCGGACAATGTGCCTAGAAATTAAACGATCTTATGCCACGATCTTATTTCCATCATAGGACGAGTATACGTACGGGTCAGTCATTTGCAGATTGTACAAACATTTATCCCAAGGCGGGAATCGAACCAGCAACCTCCTGCGTCGCAGGCAAACATTCGCCCGCCGCGCTACATCGGTCGTCAAATTACTACTACATAAAAATTATACAACTGTATTCCTCAGATTGATGAACGCCGACGGTTGCCACTTAACATCAGGTGGGCCATCTTGTTTGATTAAAATGTTGAATAAAACTAACTTGATGACGCGAAGGTAAGTAGTAGTAAGACTCATTCATTCATACTTTCCCGGACGAGCCCTTTACTGAGAGTTTTACTACTGTACTAAGAACTTCTGAAATTTATCCCCTACAATATCAGAAAAATTTTGAATCACACTGAAGCTTCATTATTTGGTAAAAATGAGTTAGTTTAGTTATAAAATACTTTATGCAAAGACTACAGCAAATCGTGCAACCGTGACTTCAAATTTGGAATAACTTTAGTTTATTTTTAAAGATGGCGGTTGATGTTTTGGCGGTTTTTTTTTGTATTCTGACTAGCTATGTCATAATTCAAAGGTGTTGAGGTTTAGATGTATAACCTACTTTTTATTTCAAAAGTTAAACCTACAAAGGGACGGTGAAAGTAGAAAGAAGTTTGTATATAAATAGGTTTACACAAACGGTTTCCTTGTACTTACTATTGAATAAATACTCCTTGATTTAATACTGTATCTTTGTAACTCTTGCTGGACCCCGAGACCTTCAAATCGGAATTTAAGGTTGCTTCCAGGCCACCAGTGCTCAACCTTAATAGAAGTAGAGCTCTTTGTGAAGGGCTCGTCCGGGGAAGTACTACCACGGTACCTATTTCTGCCGCCAAGCAGTGATGCTTGCATTGCTGTGTTCTAGTTTGAAGGGTGTGGGTGCCGGTGAAATTACAGGCACATGAGGCTTAACACCTGTATGCCTCAGGTTGGTGGAGGCAGGGTAATATTCGTAGGGCACGAACGAAATATACATCACCGAACGGAATCGCTAAGGAATGGCGTTCATTGTCAGCGTCTGTTTTTCCTGAACACTATAATAATAATAATGCTGGACAATCTACACAGCATCATCTAGCCCCAAGTTAGCAGAGCTTGTGTTATGGGTACTAGATGACTGATATACCTACTTAATACAATATATAACATACACAATTTTTTATCATACATAAAAAATACACAGCACACCCGGAATAAATATTTGCAGATCGTACAAACATTTATCCCAAGGTGGGAATCGAACCCGCAACCTCCTGCGTCGCAGGCGGACATTCACCCGCCGCGCCACATCGGTTGTCATAATCTGAATCTCTTTAAGTCAAGAGTGAATAGGTGTCTTTTAGACCGTCCTGCTTCATCGTCACTTACCATCAGGTGAGATTGAAGCCAAAGGACAGTCTATCAATGTGTTTGACGACCGATGTGGCGCGGCGGGCGAGTGTCCGCCTGCGACGCAGGAGGTTGCGGGTTCGATTCCCGCCTTGGGATAAATGTTTGCACGATCTGCAAATATTTATTCCGGGTGTTCTGGGTATTTTCTATGTATAATAAAACAAATCTATCCATGTAATGTATTGTATTAAGTATATCAGTCATCTAGTACCCATAACACAAGCTCTGCTTAGCTTGGGGCTAGATGATGCTGTGAGGATAATCCAGTATTATTATTATTATTATAATGCTTCGTTATAAAAAACCTATATTTTTCTTGCTAAACATAACATCAGAAGATCCTTCTAGAATGTGAAAGGAAACCTTGAAACTTTCAGAAATATTAAAAAGTAATTTACTTTTGTAATGTCTGAAACAGTTCGTGCTTAAGCGGCATTCCAGTTTCATCTTAAATTAGGAAATACGCAATGATTATGCTACACTTAAAGTAATTGTTGTTAAAATGTCTTCTGCAAGGAAAATGCTAAATTAGCTACTGTTCCAGGAGCTCTACCATGACAGATAATAAAGACAATGGCTGATTCCATGTTCCCATACACAGCCACTTGGCTTAAACTCAATTCATGCTTATAATTAAATAATTTAATTTCAAAATACTACCATAATTTGTAACAAAATGTGAGCACTATACTTATTACTATACCCCTTGTTCGGTGTAGGACAGATTCGTAATTCGGCAGATTACGCTAAAAGTTATTTTGATCCCAATTTCAACCCCCACTGTATCCGTTTAGGGGTTGTATTTTCGAAATTCCTTTCTTAGTAGGTACGCCTCTATACACCAACACAATTATACCCTGAAAGCTTGTTCATTAGCTCTAAGCTATACTAATATTATAAAGAGGTAAGATATGATTGTTTGTTTGCTTACATTGAATAGGCCTTGAAACTACTGGACCGATTTTGAAAATTCTTTCACCATTGGGAAGCTACACTATCCCCAAGTGACATTCTATATTACATTTTCAAAAAAATTAGGGACCCTTGGTAAAACTCCAATAATGTAACCCAAGGTGTCAAAAAATTTACTGCGAAAACTATTGATTTTATAATTTTTGAATTTTAGATAAATACCCGTGCGAAGCCGGGGCGGACCGCTAGTTGCCTGTATGTCAGTCAGGACAAAGATTCTTATAATTGGTATAGATAGATGGATAAATAGAGGCTTTATGGTTTGGATTTTGTTGTTAGGTTCACGCGGACGGAATCACGTGTATTTCCACATGTTAAGCCATATTTAGGTCAAAATACCAAGGGCAACTGCTAATAATACTTGTGTGATAGATGCGATTTCATAATCTTTGTGGTCGTTGATTTGTTTCCTAGTTCCACTGATCCGTGGTCTATTGATTCGGTTTACAATAGCAGCGTCTCGGTAGACGTTCTCAGGATCAGATGCAAAGTAAGAATATAATGATAAAATTAAAAGGATCATAACCAGCAAAACAGCACGAACCAAGCCGTTAATTTTTTGCTTTTCTAGTACACCTTACTACTTAATTGTAAGACTATAAGTGATTACGATTTTAATGAATAAATTTTCCATTCACCGTCTTCTCGCAAATGTATTAACAAAAAAAATGATGTAAGGATTCTATCAGGTGTCTAGTTCTTATAGTACCTATAGCTTTTCCTAATTTGGAGCTAGAGGGCGTTATATAAATGTTTGTCAATATTTATTACACAAAATTATAGAAAAAACTTTACTTTCTATTCTCTAAAACATTATCATTGCTAAATGTATATTAATATTATAAAGAAATAAAGTTTGTGAGGTTTTAGGGGGTAATTTCTGAACTGATTTTAATAAAATATTTTTCCATACATATAATATCAAGCCACGTTATTTGTGAGTATCGCTATATTAACCCGAAAAATAATAATAATGCTGGACAATCCACATAGCATCATATAGCCCCAAGCTAAGCAGAGCTTGTGTTTATGGGCACTAGATGACTGATATACTCCTCTTGGAGTCGAGACTCTAGGTCCGTGGGGTACCGAGGCCCTCCGGGTTTTTAAAATTCTTTCGGGGCGTCTGGTCGAAGCGACGCGTGACCCGAGAGCTGGTGAGTATCTGGCACAACGAATCAGCATTGCCATTCAGCGTGGCAATGCAGCCAGTGTTTTGGGAACGCTTCCGATTGGCACTGATCTGGATCAGTTGAGCTACCTTTAGATCGTTTGCAACGGTCTTAAGATAGCTCAACTGTTTCAAATGTATTTTGTACATACCAATTATAAATACTTGTATTACTGATATACTTAATACAATACTATATTATATACATCGATATTTTTTATTACATAGTAAACACCCAGAACACCCGGAATAAATATTTGCAGATCGTACTCTGCGTCGCAGGCGGACATTCGCCCGCCGCGCCACTTCGGTCGTCACAATAAAAAGAAGTTTTAGATTTCATCACAATTTAAAATTTTTACGGCCAACAAAGTGGACACGGGTTAGCTATGAGTAACCATTCATCGACTCATCATCAGCCTGTAGTAGTCTACTGCTGGACATAAACCTCCTGTGTCGTCAGAGTCGCGCAACGGGCTACGGAGAGAGCGATGCTGGGATTTCACTAGATCGAATCAGAAATAAGGAAATCCGTAGAAGAACCAAGGTCATCGACATAGCTCTCAGAATCAGTCACTTGAAGTGGCAATGGGCAGGCCATATAGATCGTAGAACCGACAACCACTGGAGAGTAAAGGTTCTCGAATGGCGATCACGAACCGGACGTAGCGTAGTAACCAGTAAATAGGTATATTACTAATCATCATTTCACGCCTATGTGACCTGTGATACATAATAGAATTTACATATAACCTTTATGGTTCAAGAGTCATAGAGAAAACATATCCTTGGTTTTTTATGGTTGGTATGTTTTGTGCATTCTACCAGCCATCAAAGTTTTTTGACGACCACTGTGGTGCGGCGGGCGAATGTCCGCCTGCGACGCAGGAGGTTGCGGTTCGATTCCCGCCTCGGGATAAATGTTTGTACGATCTGCAAATATTTATTCCGGGTGTTCTGGGTATTTTCTATATATAATAAATAATATGTATGCATGTAATGTATTGTATTAAGTATATCAGTCATCTAGTACCCATAACACAAGCTCTGCTTAGCTTGGGGCTAGATGATGCTGTGTGGATTGTCCAGCATTATTATTATTACTACTAAAGTACTTTGTTTGTTAAAAAAAGTGTAAATTTTTTATTGAAAACGATTAGAATAATAATTAATGTTCTGAACCGTATATCAGTAGAAACAAAGTAAGCTTTAATTATTCCAATAACTAAAAATACCTACTTGTATTGGACTACTTAGCATGCACATTGCGCACGCGCATCCAAACGAAATTAGGAAGTAAATAGAAAAAGTAGTTACGTATCTACTACAGGTGTTATTTATTGTCTGTCTGTTTGTAATACAGTTGTGTAGATTTTGACAGTTAAAGATATATGAGTCATGTTACTGTCAGATTGGACAGGTGAATAAAATATAGGGCGAATAAAATTGCATGCATCTTTGCAACATTGTTGTTTCATTTTGTTTTTTTTTAAGTAATACTTCTAATGCGACTTCCAATAAGGTTGCGTTAAACGTTTAACACTACCATGGAGGGGGTATGAAAGCACTGTTCTTTCTCTCTTTCTCTCGTAGCTAGTTACGTTTCGTATATTAAAGAAGTTTTACTTCAGTCGTGTGGTCTAAAGCACACTCGTTTTTTTTATGCATTTTGCTAATAGAACAAGCAGATGGCGCATTTCATGTGGTGCTATTTCAATTGGGTCCAGTTCTGACAATGGCATGAAAAATTGAAGTCTGTTTTCGTAATTATCAAGTTCTTCCAAGCACATTTGACGACCGATGTGGCGCGGCGGGCGAATGTCCGCCTGCGACGCAGGAGGTTGCGGGTTCGATTCCCGCCTCGGGATAAATGTTTGTACGATCTGCAAATATTTATTCCGGGTGTTTTGGGTATTTTCTGTGTATATTAACAAAAATATCTATGTATGTAATGTATTGTATTAAGTATATCAGTCATCTAGTACCCATAACACAAGCTCTGCTTAGCTTGGGGCTAGATGATGCTGTGTGGATTGTCCAGCATTATTATTATTATTATTATTACATTTGCTTGGAAAGTTTAATTTTCTTATGCAACAGCCTCTCTAAGACCAAAATGGAAATTATACATTTGAAAATTATTTACCGTAAAGTTAATTATAAATTATTAGTAGGTAAGACCTCATGAAAATATAATTTCTAGTACCTTTAAGATTCCGGAAGAAATTTATAATTTAAATTACTTATATTAAAAAAATAAATAGTATCACTACTTTAATTCTCAAGCACGGTAGATATTCCCTCCGATCTCTTAGTATCAAGTAGGTATCTACTCAAGATTCTTCGAGGAGGTCTAAGGGATCTAAGGGGGTAGTCAGAAGTACGTCCAGATGGTACATACCCACATTTTGCAGAAGTTAGTGTTCCATACGTGACAGGTTGCAAGCCCATTGCCGCTGCATTGGTATTTTACCAACTGATTTTCTCACGATGTTTTCCTTCACCGTTTGAAAGCACTGGCAAATACATTTTTCGAACAGAAAAACCCATTGGTGCACGACCGGATTTGAACCCACGACCTTAGGATCAGAAGGCGAGGTTACTACCACTAGACTCCCGGTGTTCTCTGACTACTCTACTTAAATAATTTCTTGGATTCCGGAAGAAAATCATAAGTGAAGTAACTTATAATATACTAATGAAAAAAATATATTATATTTGTGGACATTTTTACACAACATCATCTAACCCCAAACCAAGAATAGCTATGGAAACCAGATAACTTTGACGACCGATGTGGCGCGGCGGGTGAATGTCCACCTGCGACACAGGAGGTTGCGGGTTCGATTCCCGCCTTGGGATAAATGTTTGCACGATCTGCAAATATTTATTCCGGGTGTTCTGGGTATTTTCTATGCATAATAAAAAATATCTATGTATGTAATATATTGTATTAAGTATATCAGTCATCTAGTACCCATAACACAAGCTCTGCTTAGCTTGGGGCTAGATGATGCTGTGTGGATTGTCCAGCATTATTATTTTTATTATTATTAATTGAAAGAATCGACGTAAATAAGGTGATAGTAATAGGGTCCCGTTTTACCTTTGAGTACGGAACCCTAAAAAAGACATACAATTATTTTATCAGCTCTCATACAAGTTTTACTTAGGCTGTGGTTAGATGATGTTGTCTACAAATATTTATTTATTTAAGTATATAAATAAGTACATACCGTCAACACAAACACACAGTAAAACAACACGCGACTGACTGAAGCGAGAATGTAGGTGAATTGTGGTTATATATCAGAGGTTAGCTTAGTGTGGATAAGACGTCATTTTAGGTTATTTGTGTTTAAGTCAATATTATGCCTGCGATTATAATCTGGTGACAATTTTTTTTATACAACTTGCTGTTGGAACAAGTAGATGACCCACCTGATGTAATGCGGTGACCATTGCCTATAACAAAGTGTTTCCTCGTAGGTCACGCTCGTTAAGAACCTGAGGCATACAGGTGTTAAGCCTCATGTGCCTGTAATTACACCGGCACCCGCACCTTTCAAAGCGTAACACAGCTACTTGGCGGCAGAAAGGGTAGTAGTACTTCCCCGGACAACCTTCACAAAGAGCTCTACTACTACTAAAACCGTCAAATATTGACTTTGGTGGGCCATCTGCGTGTCCCATCGACAAGTAGTATAACCAACTCGAGGACTAGTGAAAATCATTGCCAGCCATTGCCATTCGGCGTGGCGATTCAGCCAGAGTTTTGGTCACACTTCCGATTGGTACTAACTTGGATCCGTTAATCTCTACATCGTTTACAAGGGTCTGTAGATAACTCAATTGTTTCTCTTAAATTATTCGCGCTATCTCCTATCCCCTCATCAGCTATCCTCTCAGTTTGTCTACGGAACAAAACAGAAAAAACAGAAACTTTCTTTTTTCTGTTTCTATGTAAATAAATGTAACTAGTATAAAAACATAATAATAATAATGCTGGACAATACACACAGCATCATCAAAGTCAAAGTCAAAGTCAAAAATCATTTATTCAGTAATATCCGCAGGGATCATCTTGAAACGTCTTAAATCTAGGTGAATCAAAGCACCAGTTCCTCGCGACCCTAAGCTAAGCAGAGCTTGTGTTATGGGTACTAGATGACTGATAAACTTAATACAATACATATTTTTTATTATTTTTATTAAATAAATGTCTTATCCATACATCTCTGTCGTATTTCCCACGGATGCGGTCACAGCAGTCCAACAACTATGCTCAATGTTCTAACAATTAAACTGAGCTTTGTTTTTATCAATCCACTTGGATATTTCAAGTTATAGGTTTGTTATTAGATTAAGAGTGTTGGTTTAGTGGAAGCGAGTCCGCCTTTCAGTTCTGAAAATCAGAAATCAGAAATCAGAATTTTATTTGCTTGAACACAGGTACAATATTATACAAATACAATAATAATAATGCTGAGGTTTGAGTTCGATGATCGAGCAATAAAATTAAAGAAAAGAAATAAGATTACAACTTTATTATTGATTTTTTGAAACATCTAAGGGAGGTAGTCAGAGGTATGGCCAGATATAACCTTAGTTAGGTACAAACCCACATTTTGTAGTAATTCGTATTCTATACGTGACAGGTTGCGAGACTACCGCAGCTGCTAGAATGCTATTTTTTTTTATAATAATGCTGGAAAATTCACACAGCGTCATCTAGCCCCAAGCTAAGCAGAGCTTGTGTTATGGGTACTAGATGACTGATATACATAATTTTTTTATTATGCATAGAAAAAACACCCAGAACACCCGGAATAAATATTTGCAGATCGTACAAACATTTATCTCAAGAAGGAAATCGAACCCGCAACCTCCTGCAGACATTCGCCGTTCACACATCGGTCGTCAATTTGGTTTCCTCGCGATGTTTTCCTTGGTCGCGAGGAACTGGCGCTTAGATTCACCTAGATTTAAGACGTTTCAAGATGTTCCCTGCGGATATTACTGAATAAATGATTTTTGACTTTGACTTTGACCTTCAGAGCATTGGCATTACGCACATAAACACGACCGGGTTCGAACCCACAGTGGTCTCCGTCAGTCTGTAAGTGGTAAATCCGTCTTGGAATCCTCTCCAAGGTCGAAAACCTTTAGGTAATCCATTCAATGACCTAAATAAAAAGTACCCTGGGCTTAAATGTCACAAGACGGTCAGAGAGCGTACCCGTTACCATTCACTTTATGGTTGAAGACCATCGCAGGACCCTTCTTTTCCTCACAAGGATAATACTTAAGGTTTAAAGTATTATCAAGGATAATACTTTCGACGACCGATGTGGCGCGGTGGGCGAGTGTCCGCCTGCGACGCAGGAGGTTGCGGGTTCGATTCCCGCCTTGGTATAAATGTTTGTGCATGTTGTGTTCTGGGTATTTTCTATGTATAATAAAAATATGTATATAAATGTAATGTAATGTATTGCGTTGTATATATATCTGTCATCTAGTACACATAACACAAGCTCTGCTTAGCTTTCAAGATGATCCCTGCGGATATTACTGAATAAATGCCTTTTGACTTTGACTTTGACTTGGGGCTAGATGATGCTGTGTGGATTGTCCAACATACCTATATTTTTCAGAAATTGGATTATATAATCTTTTCTATATTTTTATAAATAACTTTCTCATGATGACGACCGATGTGGCGCGGCGGGCGAGTGTCCGCCTGCGACGCAGGAGGTTGCGGGTTCGATTCCCGCAATGGTATAAATGTTTGTACATGTTGTGTTCTGGGTATTTTCTATGTATAATAAAAATATGTATATAAATGTAATGTAATGTATTGCATTGTATATATATCTGTCATCTAGTACACATAACACAAGCTCTGCTTAGCTTGGGGCTAGATGATGCTGTGTGGATTGTCCAGCATTACTATATTTTTCAGAAATTGGATTATATAATCTTCTCTATCTTGTTTATAAATAACTTTCTCATGATTAATATTATATACATATAATCTCATTTATCAAAAACCGTGGGAACTCAGACACTAGAATGGACCACAAGCCATCGTGATCATCAAATTTGCCATCGGCTTGTAACAATTATCGAAATTACCTTTTAAAAGGTCAAAAAGGTATGTACCTAATATCATCCACTTACTTTTAAGGTCGCAATACAATGTTATTCCTTATTGGTGGTCTAATTTTGACTAAAGATACAAATCTATACCAATAATAATAATGCTGGACAATCCACACAGCATCATCTAGCCCCAAGCTAAGCAGAGCTGGTGTTATGGGTACTAGATGACTGATATACTTAATACAATACTATATTACATACATAGATATTTTTTATTATACATAGAAAATACCCAGAACACCCGGAATAAATATTTGCAGATCGTACAAACATTTATCCCAAAGCGGGAATTCAACCCGCAACCTCCTGCGTCGCAGGCGGACATTCGCCCGCTGCGTCACATCGGTCGTCGAAATATTGTGAAATATCTGTGAAAATTACAACTCTCTAACAATCACGGTTCATGAGATACAGTCTTGTGACAGACGGACAGACAGCCGCTGTCTGTCTTAGTAATAGGGTCCCGTTTTACCCATTAGGTACGAAACCCTAAAATATAGTCAAAAGTTAGATTAACTCAACATTTCGATTCACTCATCACTCATCTCATCATCACTCTCTAAGATTACCTGGAAGAAACCGTTATCAATGATAAGGCCTTTTGTACATGTTAAATCTAGATTTATAAGCTTATATTTATTCTTGCGTACAATGAAGTTTTATTTATCTAACTATAATTAAATAATGTAAAGGATAAGCTTGAAAAGAAAATTCCCACGATCTAGTCCCACAGCTGGGAAATCATTCCGGAAATATTAGTAGTTTCTTAATCCACAAGGTCAGTTGGCCAAACTTTAATATTTCTGTTTTTGGTTCCCACAATTTCGTCCGCAGTGTAACGATGGGCTTATAGCGCAGCTAGAGGTCTTGATACTTGTGCCATTTCTTCTACGTAAAAAGTTGTGAGGTCCAAGTTATACCAAGTTCGCAGCTTCACCCGCGTGGCAGTTTTTTTCCCGTTTCCGTTATTTTTTCGGGATAAAAAGTAGCCTATATGTTAATCCAAGTTATAATCTATGTTTATTCCAAATTTCATCCAAATCGGTTTACTGGTTAGAGCGTGAAAGAGTAACAAACATCCATCCATCCATACTTACAATATTAGTAGGATAATACCTAATTATAAGCACATACTCATATAATAAAATGATGAGTCTTCAATAATAAAATGTTTCAAGAATTAACAAATTTATTTAAAATTCGGTGAATAATGTTCATATAATTTGATTATTTCACATGAGATTCTAGCACTATATATAAGTGAATTTTGTACACCCTAACCCACCATGTGATGACAATAAATGTATTGAGTATTGAGTATTTAGCTTTAACTAATTAGTATGACTTATCGCGACATATTTTATTTATTTATCCCCATTCTGTCACCCCTGTGTCACAACGCTACTTTTCCCCGTAACAGTGTGACTGAAAAGTGTGACTCAGCAGGAATAACCCAAAAAAAATGACGCAAATAACAATTTAATGTTCAAAACTCTCGCTCATTAAATAAATCTGCACTAAAGACTAGTTAAAAGTAAAAGTAAAGTATCAAGAATCATCCGTCCACAACCAGAGTATTGCAATACGTATCTCCAAATTGCTTAAACATTACAACATTTATAAGTAGTGTGAATAATGTTAAGTTGTACTTATTGTCATGAAGTTTTTGATAAACAGACGATAAAGATAGGTTTTACAGCTCAAGAGCATCGATGGTCTAGTGGAAACAAGCCCGCTTTCTGATCCTATGGATACGACGTTTATTTTTATGTTTATGTTTAAATGTTTAGTTATGGTAAGATTTGATTCGCCTTGAAATAAATATGTATATTTATTTACACAGAAAATTACACAGCCTAGCACAATACACACAACACAATAATTAATTAGCTAATACAGGTTGTGCTAATGGCTAAGCTCTGCTTAGCTTGGGGCTAGATGATGCTGTGTGGATTATCCAGCATTATTATTATTATTGTTATTATTACTGAAATATCTTTCAGCATCTACACTGTTGACTGGGTTATGAAGACTTTGTATCGCAATATTAGAAAATTCACGTGTTTATTGCGTTTAAAAATGGTTTTATTTGAAATTTCGTCAAAAAAGCAATACACAAAATATTATATTTCGTATTCATCGCATAAAAAAGAAAATTACGTATCTTTACTTATAGTACCTTATTTACACGACCTTATAACCATTAAAATATACAAAAACAATTAGTTTAATTCAAATCGCTGATTTAAAAGTAGTAGTTTAGGGTTCTGTACCCAAACGGTAAAACGGGACTCTATTACTGAAACTCCGCTCTCTGTCTGTCCATGTCTGTCGCCAGGCTGTATCTCTATATGAACCGTGATAGTAAGAGAGTTAAAATTTTCACAGATGATGTATTTTTGCTGCCGTTATAACAACAAATACTAAAAAACAGAATTAAATAAATATTTAAGGGGGCTCTCAAACAACAAACGTCTTTTTGCCGTTTTTAGTATAGATAATGGTACGGAACCGTTCGTGCGCGTGTCCGACTCGCACTTGGCCAGTTTTTTGTCTAGGTGATTGATTTTCAAAGCAATAATAGCCGTGAGAAACTTTTGATCTCATCTATTTGATTTACTTTTTTCAATAATTAAATAAAAGATGGCGAAATATTATTTAGGAACGTGTCTTACGATGCATTTCTCTGCGTCCATCAACCTGAGGCATACAGGTGTTAAACCTCATGTGCCTGTAAAAATAAAATAAATCAGCGTACCTCTAACTATCCCCTTAGCCATCCTTGAATCTCAACTTTGTTCATCCTCGAATGGAGGTTTGGTATTAAGAGATCGGAGGGGCTATATACCGTGCTTGGGGGTTAAAGTCTTGTTGCTATTTCTTTTCTTTTCAGTGAAAGGTTCGCTAACTTTACCAAGGATCTCTAATAATAATAATAATTATGCTGGACAATCCACACAGCATCATCTAGCCCCAAGCTAAGCAGAGCTTATGTTATGTGTACTAGATGACTGATAAACTTAATACAATACATTAGATACATACATATTTTTTATTATACGTAGAAAATACCCAGAACACCCGGAATAAATATTTGCAGATCGTACTAGCATTTATACCAAGGCGGGAACCCAACCCGCAATCTCTTGCGTCGCAGGCGGACATTCGCCCGCCGCGCCACATCGGTCGTCGATATAATTAAACTAATTCAATAGACAATCAATTGTACACGTGTTTCTTTTTAATTACTGACAACTGTCACATGCCTATTGTTACTTAATTTTTTTTTATTGCATTGCAGTTGACACATTTTATTGACTTTGATTAGTTGCAATTTTAATTGCAGTCTGATTAGGTCTGAATTAAAATGAAATCCTACTGATATTATAAACGCGAAAGTTTGTAAGTATGGATGGATGGATGGTTGGATGTTTGTTACTCTTTTACGCTCTAACCAGTGGACCGATTTGGATGAAATTTGGAATAAACATAGATTATAACTTGGATTAACATATAGGCTACTTTTTATCCCGAAAAAATAACGGGAACGGAGAAAAAAACTGCCACGCGGGCGAAGCTGCGAGCGGCCGCTAGTTAAAAATATATTTATTTACAGTATCAAACTTATTAGTCGCTTAGACTTGTTTTGACGACCGATGTGGCGCGGCGGGCGAATGTCCGCCTGCGACGCAGAGGTTGCGGGTTCGATTCCCGCCTTGGGATAAATGTTTGTACGATCTGCAAATATTTATTCCGGGTGTTCTGGGTATTTTCTATGTATAATAAAAAATATCGATGTATGTAATATAATATTGTATTAAGTATATCAGTCATCTAGTACCCATAACACAAGCTCTGCTTAGCTTGGGGCTAGATGATGCTGTGTGAGTCGTCCGGCATTATTTATTTATTTTATTTATTTATTTTTATTTATTTATTTAGAACAATTAAAATCTATGATAAAGAAATTTAAAAGAAAACTAATGTCCTTATCGTATTTAGTATCCTTTTTAGGGTTCTGTACCCATAGGTTACAACGGGAACCTATTACTAAGACTGCTGTCTGTCTGTCCGTCTGTCACCAGGCTGTATCTCATGAACCATGATTGTTAAAGAGAGAAATTTTCACGATGTATTTCTGCTGCCGCTATAAAATAAATACAAACAAATAGAATAAAATAAATATTTATGGGGACTCTCATACAAAATATCGGGCCTGAAGATGTTATGAGTGTGTTTTATTTAAAACTAGCTGACAGGGCGAATTTCGTGCCGCCATATTATTTTTGTCAGTCGCGGACTATGGAAATGTAAATAAGTTAGATAGATTTAATTCAAAAGAGTATCAACTTACTTTTCATTTGAGATATATATATTTTTTTTTGTGGCATCTGTCCGTCTTGCGGACAATTTTGCCAATGTCAAGTGGGTTGAATAAATTCTTTTTAGTCAAGTCGAGTCGGTAAAAAAAGTAAAGTCAGCCGTCATCGGTTTTAAAGAAAAAGATGGCGTTTTTCTTCAAAACCAAGAGGAAACATTTTCGTTCAAATCAGGATGCCTCATAACATACTTTCATTTCAATTGTTCACACTTGTGCTAAGACCTCAAGTAATGATGGTTAAAATACCACCAAAATTACCCATCAGAACTTAAAATAACACTAGAACAACAATTAAAATGAAAATACAATGTTGCTTCCAATGATGACAGAAAACGAATCCCATTTGAGATTTAAAAAACTGTTATTTTTTGACAGCCGTCACAGCTCAGTTCGTAGTAGCCCTGCCTTATGCGCTGTAGGTGGTGGGTTCGATTCCCACTGAGAACAAACATTTGTGTGATGAACACAGATGTTTGTTCTGTGTCTGGGTGTTATATTGTATTCTAAGTATGTATTTACAAAAAAAGTAGATATATAAGTATTCTATCAGTCATCTAGTTCCCATAGTACAAGCTATGCTTAGTTTGGGGCTCGATGATGTTGTGTAAAAAAAATGTCCACAAATATTTAGATATTTATTTTACTATAGTTTTCTTTTATACAAACCTTGTCATAACAATAACGAACACAAAAAAGTATCCTAATTGATCTAGTGGTTTGGAAGTTACGCGCCGTACATACATTTCGAGGATTCTTTTTTATTTGTATATAATGTATTTATTCTTCAGCTATTTAAGAATAGCTTACACAGGCTTACAATTTGCTGTTAGAAAAAAAACAGGCGCTTTTTACTTCTAGCGGAATCGTTCGCGATAGCGCTACTGCGTTATTTTTATGCAAACTTCAACCCCCATTGCATCCCTTTACATGAAATTTCAGGAATTCCTTCGTATACCTAACATGAATCTGTACGTCATTCGACTTACAATTTTCTACAAACAAAGATGTTTCTTTTTACAAACATCTATGTATGTTCATCACACAAAAGTTTGTCCTCGGTGGGGGTCGAATCCACAACCTACAGCGTAGAAGGCTATTACCAACTGAACTGTGAAGCTTGTCATTTAGAAATAAGTAGTTAGGTACCTACCTACGTGGGAACGAAATAAAATGTCATCAACCACCCTTTAGGGTGGCTTTGAATGGTGTTTTGGTTCAGTGCTTACCTACCATCATTACTTTAAGTTGTTAAATACATACACATATAGCTAAATCCATCTATAAGCTAGTTTTGCAGCCTTATTTTACGTATCTATACTGAAATAACAAAGGGGAAAAATTTGATTGTTTGTCTGTTTGCATTGAATAGGCTCCAAAACTACTGGACCGATTTGAAAATTTCTTTCACCGTTGGGAAGCTACACTATCCCCGGGTGACAAAGGCTATATTATATTTTTTTTTAAATTAGGGATCCTTACTAGAACCTGTGCGAAACCGGGACGGGCCGTTATTGTTTGTTCTCACATACAAATGTTTAATTCGCAAAATACACAAAACCGGGCATCGAACCTGTGCTCGGTGAACCGCACAGTTAGCTAAAATGTAATACTTTGAAAGACGTCATGCGTGGAAATACTGCTGGTAAAGTATGCTCTACTTTATAACTACTATTTACCGGCAGCCGCCCGTGGATTCGCCTGCGTTGTGGAAGTAATTTTACTAACACCAATTAGCCAAAACGAATATGCCCTGAAAATGTTAAGTCTCTACGATTAGTGGTTTAGGCTGTGCGTTGCCTATATGTCAGTCAGTCAGTCAGTCAGTCAGGACAAAGACTTTTCTGTTTGGTATAGATTATAAAACGTAAAAGTAAATAGAGTGCCATAGTGATCTTGTTGGAGTGCCCGCCTTCTGATCCTAAGGTCGTGGTTTTGAATCCGGCCGTGCACCAATGAATTTTTCTATCGAATAAATTATATGCGCAATGCCAGTTCTCTCAAACGGTGAAGGAAAACATCAGCGACTTAGGCTTGCAATCTGTCATAATAAATAAATAAAATAAATAAATATAATATTATGAATGAAATTTATAATGAAGTAAAACTTCTTTAATATACGAAACTCATGATCTTTTGGAGGCCAGGCTCAATGAGACGGCAGCTCTCTTGGCGGAGTGGTTCCGAGTGAATGGACTAGGACTTAACTTAAAAAAGACCCACTTTATGCATTTTTGTCTCTCAGGGCATAAAACTAAACCGATAGCTGTGAGAGTTGGTGGTACGGTAATAAATCAAACTGACAGCACTACGTTCCTGGGCTTCGAGTTGGATGGGGGGCTGACGTGGGAAAGCCACATCGACAAACTCTGCGGTAGACTGGGTAGCGCCTGTTTTGCGCTTCGAAGAGTAGCTCGCGTGGTGCCGGCAGATGTGGCGCGAACATGTTATTTTGCTACTGTTCACTCTGTGCTACAATACGGTGCTGAGCTGTGGGGGCGCGCTGCTGACTGGGAACGCGCATTTCGTATGCAGAAGCGTGCAGTCCGAGCCCTAGTACGTATCCGACGCGATGAATCCGCTAAACCCCACTTTAAGGAACTAAGGATTTTAACACTTCCTTGCATTGTAATCATGCAAGTTGCAGTATACGTCCAAACTAACATAGGAAACTTTGCGAAGTTAGGCGAAACGCACGGATATAACACGCGAAATAGACACCATCTAGCAGCCGTACCCCATTCCTTGTCCAAATCCTCAAAACTGAGTCATGTCATGGGTCCTACGGTGTACAATAAACTACCTGAATCTGTAAGATCTGCCAGTAGCTTAACGTGTTTCAAAGCCAGAGTCAAGCGTTGGCTAGTTGAGCAAGCTTTCTACAGTTACCAGGAGTTCATTAGTATGTAGGTAGGTAGTATACCTAGACACTTTGTAATGTGACGTACCTAGATGTATTATGTAGATATAATAATTGAATACTTATTAATTTATCTTTATTTTTATTGTAAACATAAGTTTGTGCCCTTTCTTTTTTCTCATTCTGTTATTTTATTATAAGAATCAGATATTCTTTGTAGACCAAAGAAAGCATTGACCTGTAAATTTATTACCAATAAATAACTATTGACTATTGACTATTGACTGGCTATGAGAGAAAGAGAGAAAGATCAGTGCTTTCATACCCTCTCCTGATAACGTTAAACTTTTAACGCAACTTTGTTGGAAGTCGCATAAGAAGTATTACTTCAAAAAATTAAATAATAATAAAGTAGAGCAACATTGACATCGGTCACGCATGACGTACACACACTTACAGAGCCACAGGTGAGGACGCACACATGCATAACGGTATTTACAGGATGTTGTATTGTCATGTATGGGGCATCCATTGATTACGACGACCGATATGGTGGTTCCGGGTTCGATTCCCGCCTTGGGATAAATGTTTTTACGATCTGCAAATATTTATTCCGGGTGTTCTGGTTATGATAAAAAATATCGATGTATGTAATATATGTATGTAATATATCAGTCATCTAGTACCCATAACACAAGCTCTGCTTAGCTTGGGGCTAGATGATGCTGTGTGGATTGTCCAGCGTTATTATTATTTATCCTTCAATTAGCCATATTTTAGTGGAAAAACATGTTTAGGTACTTAATTGAAGTAATACTTCTAATGCGACTTCCAACAAGGTTGCGTTAAACGTTTAACACTACCATGGAGGGGGTATGAAAGCACTGTTCTTTCTCTCTTTCTCTCATAGCCAGTTACGTTTCGTATATTAAAGAAGTTTTACTGGGTTATTCCCGTTGAGTCACACCCTTTCAGTCACTCACGGGTTTTACTTCAGTCGTGTGGTCTAAAGCTCACTCGTTTTTTTTAACCCGGTTTCTCGCAAAAAAAATTATGTGGCATTTGCCTAGACCACCTTCTCCCCCACGTGGTTGGATGAATTTCGGCTTGATCGTAGCTGCTAGAATACTAACTAGTTTCCTTCACCGTTTGACAGCTCTACTGGTACATAAATAAAGTAATTTAATACTAATCCAATTACATAATTAGTCATCAAAAAACATAATGATTTTCTCAGAAATATAACCACCTGTACATCTTATCACTACTTCACCTTATTGTGTGATAATCTGCACACATACAAAACAATCAATACAATTTAAACTATACCTTATAGCCTACAGAATAAGGATGATTACTATAAACTGGTTGTACAACGTAACTTTGTAATAACGTGCATCAAGACCAGTGTAGTTTGACCCTCGCGTGTTCTAACGAAGTTTTATGAATGTAGAGAAATCGAAACATCATCTCTGTAAGAAATATGCGGTCATTTTGTTACGTCACACGCAATCGAGAGTTTATTTCAAATGTCGAACACTAAACTTTAAAGAGGTTTTAAACTTTTTAAAATCAACACATTTAATCCTCATTGCTGCCTCCGTCACTTTATTACTAAGTTATGAAAAAAAATCTTGTATTTTTTGAAAAATCTATCAAAAGATTAAATTAGGTATTTCTATCATTGGATAACAGTAACAGGATGATACAGTAACAGTATGAAAGATGATGGAGGGAATGTGTTAACAAAAGATGAAGAAATAAAAGAACGTTGGAAGGGATATTTTGAACGATTAATGAATGAAGAAAACGACTGGAGTGGTGTCTTAGGCTACGCACCCGTAAACATAGGTTTGGTAGATGAAATAAGTGTGAATGAAGTTAAAACGGCAGTGCAAAGTATGAAGAATGGAAAAGCTGTAGGACCAGATTGTATACCAGTTGAGGTATGGAAGTTTCTGAAAGCAGATGGATGGAAGTGGCTGACTTTATTTTTCAATAAGTTGTTACAAGATGAGGCGATCCCAGAAGAATGGTGCAACAGTTCACTGGTGCCCATTTTCAAAAATAAGGGTGATGTACAGAATTGTAACAACTACCGAGGAATAAAGCTCATGTCACATAGTATGAAGGTTTGGGAGAAGGTGATAGCGAGACGAATAAGAGAAGAGAGTGAGATATCACAGAACCAGTTCGGGTTTATGCCTGGACGTGGGACAACGGACGCCATATTTGCTCTTCGACAACTTTGCGAGAAATACCGCCGGGCGCACAAGAACTTGCACATGGTGTTCATTGATCTGGAGAAGGCGTACGACAGAGTACCCCGGGAGGTTCTGTGGTGGGCTATGAATGAGAAAAGAGTGCCTGGGAAGTACCTGCAGCTAATTCGGGCTATGTACAGTCGAGCCAGTACTCAAGTCAAGTCTGAAGCTGGCGTTACGGATAAGTTCAATGTGGCTGTAGGCTTGCACCAGGGATCGGCTTTAAGCCCATATTTGTTCCTCCTGGTAATGGATGCACTGACATCAGACATACAGGAGGAAGCACCCTGGTGCATGCTGTTCGCCGACGATATTGTACTTATCGGAGAAGACGCAACCGAGGTCCAGAGCAGACTGGTAAAATGGCAGGAGAAATTGGAGAGTGTCGGATTGAAGATCAGTAGGACCAAAACAGAGCATCTGTTTTGTGACTTCGGTGGTCCCTCCAGTTTCGCCACTATTGCCTTAGATGGTGTATCCCTACCAGTCTGCTCCGATTTTCGGTACCTCGGTTCAGTAGTACAGAATGATGGTGGCATTGACAGGGATGTAAAGAGCAGGATAAATGCAGGATGGATGAAATGGCGACAGGTCACAGGAACAACATGCGATCCGAGAATGCCCCTTAAATTAAAAGGGAAAATTTACAAAACGATCATAAGACCTGTCGTATTGTATGGATCTGAGTGTTGGGCCACCAAAGGGACGGATGAAAGAAGGGTGCATGCAGCAGAGATGCGAATGTTGAGATGGATGTGTGGAGTGACGAGAATGGATAAGATAAGGAATGAGTACATTAGAGGAAGTTTGAAAGTGGCGCCAGTGACTGAAAAGATGAGGAGCAATAGGTTAGCATGGTATGGACATGTCATGAGAAGAGAAGAATGTCATTTAACGAGAAGAGTGTCAGATATGAATGTGGATGGATATGTGAGTAGAGGTAGGCCAAAGAAAAGATGGATAGATTGTGTGAGAGATGATATGGGTATAAAAGGAGTGACTAAAGAGATGACGGATGATAGAAGCAAATGGAGGGAAAAAACCTGTTGTGCCGACCCCACGTAATGTGGGATAAGGGCAGGGAAATGAAAAAATGGATAACAGTAACAGGAGATATCTGATGCATTATTTTGATTTTTTACCACTGTTTTATTTAGTTTTGTACAAATTTTATGTAAAAAAAAATACTGTAATATAATATTACGACATTATAATATTAGTTTTATTCATTTCTAGTTAGTAAGTTACAAAATAAAGGTAATTAGGGAGCCTATTAAATAGCAATAATGGTTTATCATCCAATTATTAAGTTTAAACTGTGAATAACTACAACCACCAGGTACCTATTACACCTATTAAGTTATTAATTTAATTTATTTATTTAAAGTAATGCAATTATTTAACTATGTCTACTTTAGATACCTCACTATGTGCCGTACTTCAACGGCAGGTCAACGCAAAATGGCTGCGATACGTTCCGATTTTAAAAGTTTAGTATTCACATTCGCGCCTTGCCCCGGTTCGGACGTACCGCCATTTTGTTTTTTATTTTTATTTTTGTGTATTGTTTTTTAATTGAGTTCTAGTGGATTTTGTGTAAAGTGAGTGCATTTATTATCTGTGTAGTTGGTGAGTTTCTATGATAACGTAGATAAGAAATGAGATAAGGTTTTATTGTTTTAGCTTTAGTTACCTTCACTAAATTCTTTATAATATTTAGAGCATAAAGATACAAAATATATAGCTACTGTTGTTGTGTGTGTTCATTACACACAGCGCCTATAAGCCCCAAACTAAGTATAGGTTTTATCAGTGAAAAATAGATAGCTGATCAAATATTCATGTACCTAGGTAGGTACTAGATTACTTTTTATGTTAAGTGAGACATACATATTCTTACAACAGACATCTAAGTTCATCGTGCAAGTATTTGTCCTGAGCGGGGATCAAACCCACGATCTTCCACTAAACTGTAGACAGAGCGATTATAAACTGGACTGAGAGGCATAATTTAAAAGTACACGGCTAAAGGTTGTGGGTTCAATTCTATTCAACAAACCATTTTGTGTAATGAATATAGATGTTTGTTCTGTGTCTGGGTGTTATATTCTATTCAAAGTTGATATTAACAAGAAAGTAAAGTATTTTTATCAGTCATTAAGTTTCCATAATACAAGTTTTGCTTAGTTTGAAACTAGATGGCGTTGTGCTAAATCTACAACTACGCTTTAAAGTTTGTTTTGTATGAGTTGTCATTAGTTATGCGCGTGCTATCTCATACATTACTCCATACAAAGCGTGCCCTTCACATGACAGCTGTGGTAGGTACTTGCATAAACGAGTGGTTTGGATAGTAGACCACGCGAGCCCTTTATAACCATGCATTATTCTTTCTTCCTAAAACTGCCATGCCTATTTCTGCCGCCAAGCAGCTTGCTGTGTTCCCGGTGTGAAGGGTGTGGGTGCCGGTGTAATTACAGGCGCATGAGGCTTAACACCTGTATGCCTCAGGTTGATGGACGCAGAGCAGTGTATTGTGGGTTACGTTCCTAACGAACGTGGCCTACAAGGCAATGCTTTGTTATAGGCGATGGTAGCCACTTAAGATCATCAGGTGGGCCATGTGCTTGTTTCATCAGCACATTGTATAAAAAAAACTGAAATCCGTCCATATATAATGCTACAGACATAGACACATGTACCTACGTTTATTTGATACAAAAACACACACACACTCCCACACATATATAAAACGGACAAAAAAGTGAAGACAAGGCAAAAGAAAAGACCTTTGCTGTAGGTGCCTGTGTGCTACCACAGCAAAGCAAATACACAACAGCAAACCTCTACCACATTTTGCAGTAGTTGATATTCCATGCTAACTGGTTTCCTCACGATGTTTTCCTCCACCAGATAGCACTGGCATTGCGCTTATACCTTTTTCTATACAAAAACTCATTGGTACACGACCTGATTCGAACCCACGAAGATCATAAGGGGTCACGCACAACCGATGCTCTCTTGGATTTGTACGATCTTTTTCGGAGAATCTATTAAGTCGGCTTTATTAAATTCAAATGAATGCATTTCAATATTTCATAATCTTAATTTAATATAATATTAAATGCAGATTATTAACATATTAGATTTGTGGTAATCTTATATTTATTAATTACTAGCGAATCGCGCGCAATTTTGCCCGCGCGAAGTTATTTTTATACTAACTTCAACACCCGCTGTACCCGTTTAGGGGTTGAAATTTCAAGTCTCTATGAGCAGTGGTTTAAGCTGTGCGTTGCCTTTGTGCTAGAGATGAGCCCGATTATCATGTCACATGTTAAAATTACTGAGTTGAAATCATTTTATCATGTTGTGACATCGACAAAAGCCAAAATCATCACTCTTTTCTACTTTATGCCAGTCAGTCAGACAGGACAAAGATTCTTGTAATTATTACATATTATTATAGATTGATTAGAATGTTGTTTTATTGACAGTAACCTTGGTATTTTAAATATATAAACATTTTGCATAAAAAAACGCATCACTCTAAAACTACAAACACATGTTGATGCGATTTGCAGAATTAGTTAGATTATAATACAACTTAAACATTTGTATGGGTTTCATTGTGTTGTCATCACTAAAATGGGTGTAAAAAGGGGTTGTAGTTTGTATGAAAAACGCGAGTTAAGTCGATAGCAGTTAGCTAGTATTATAATAAAAGTGTAGAGTCAAAGTCAAAGTCAAAAAGCATTTAATCAGTAATATCCGCAGGGATCATCTTGAAACGTCTTAAATCTAGGTGAATCTAAGCGCCAGTTCCTCGCGACCAAGCCGACCAAGAACCGGCAAGAAACTTACGGCTTGGTTCCTACCGTTTTTTTGTATGATCCTGTTACAAAATAATAATAATGTAAATAATGAAGCTCCAGTGTGGTGCCAATCTAACTGAATGCAAGTGCTGAACTGAAGAGTGTACAAAAGAGTAAGACAAAGCGGGTTTTTTTAATCTACTACTGGTGGAACAAGCATAATATGGCCTTGTAGGTCACGCACGTTAATCACGTGCCCTACGATACACTACCCTGCGTCCACCAACCTAAGGCATACAGGTGTTAAGCCTCATGTGCCTGTAATTTGACCGGCACCCACACCCTTCCAACCGGAACACAGCAATGCAAGCATCACTGCGGCGGCAGAAATAAGTACGGTGGTAGTACTTCCCTTTCACAAAGAGCTCTGTGTAAAAAGGGAATGAAGATTGTGAAAAGTTCAAAGAAGATAAACAAAGTCGCAAGCATGTCAACTAGTCTATACTTACTAATATTATAAAGAGGAAAGATTTGATTAATAATAATGCTGGACAATCCACACAGCATCATCTAGCCCCAAGCTAAGCAGAGCTTGTGTTATGGGTACCCATATGACTGATATACTTAATACAATACGTTACATACATAGATATTTTTTATTATACATAGAAAATACCCAGAACACCCGGAATAAATATTTGCAGATCGTACAAACATTTATCCCAAGGCGGGAATCGAACTCGCAACCTCCTGCGTCGCAGGCGGACATTCGCCCACCGCGCCACATCGATCGTCAATTGTTTATTTGCATGAATAGGCTTCGTAACTACTAAACCGATTGGAAATATTCTTTCACCGTTGGGAAGCTACACTATCCCCGGGTGACATAGGCTATATTATATTTTCAAAAAAATTAGGGATCCTTACTAAAACCCGTGCAAAGCCGGGTCGAGTTAGTTTTATAATATTTTTATGTGTAAGGTTTATACATGATTGAAAAGATGAGTAACAAATGTTCAACACACATAAGATATATTATCAGATAAGTGATACGCTATCTATGATAACACAGGTCTCTGAAAGTAACAGAGGAAATTTTTTATGAAAATTACTGAAATAAATGACAGGCACATGAGGCTAAACACCTGTATGCCTCAGGTTGATGGACGCTGAGTAGTGCATCGTAGGGGATGTTCCTAACGAGCGTGACCTACGAGGTAATACTTGTTATAGGTGATGGTAATCACTTAACATCAGGTGGGCGATCTGCTTGATCCATCAGCATGTTATATAAAAAAAAAGTTTTTTTTTTTGAGTTTTTTTGAGCACTGGTGGAAGTGACTCGGCCTTCTCCTAATGTCGTGGGTTGGAATCCGGTCGTGCACCAATGGATTTGTTAGAAAAATGTATCCCTCATGAGCGGTTCATTTAAAGCGCAAAACATCGATATAGCATAAAACCTAAACCGCTTTTTGTCTGGTTAGTAAATTACCTAAATTGCGTAAGGATGCTCTTAAGTGGTGAAGGAAAACATCGTGAGAAAACCAGTTATTATTCTAGCAGCGGCGATGGGCTTGCAACCTGTCACGTATAGAAAACCAACTACTGCAAAGTGTAGGGTGTACCAATACCAATAAATAAATAAACGTAATATCTGGACATACCTCTGACTACCCCTCTCATTCAAAGTCAAAGTATATATTCAGTAATATCCGCAGGGATCATCTTGAAACGTTTTAAACTTAGGTGAATCTAAGCGTCAGTTCCTCGCGACCAAGCCTAGAAGATCAGAGGGCGTTTTTTGAGTTTTTTACGTTTTCCGGATATAGGATTTCGATTTGCGAGCTCGAACTTTTTGTATGGAGATACGATAAGCGCCCCTAGCGGCATATACTACCCCTAGATACTATACCCCTAGGTACTAGCGTATCTCCATGCAAAAAATTCGAGCTCGCAAACCGAAATCCTATATCCGAAAAACGAAAAAAACTCGGAATACGCCTGCAGACGAGAAACTTACGGCTTGGTTCCTACCGTTTTTTGTATCCTTTTACAATTCGCCGGTATTCAAACCCTACAAATTCAAAAATGATACACCTGTTGTACGGATTCCCCCTCATCAAGTAATTGACGCACCATCTGTAAGGGCCGTTAGGCACAGCTGGTCAATCAGAAACTATAAGCGTAGTTTGTTTTGACGACCGATGTGGCGCGGCGGGCGAATGTCTGTGACGTAGGTTGCAGGTTTAATTCCCGCCTTGGGATAAATGTTTGTACGATCTGCTAATATTGATTCCGGGTGTTCTGGGTATTTTCTATGTAAAAGCGGCTAACCGCGCGTCAACCGTGTTGTGACGGCGCTTTTTTTTTGTGGCATCTGTCTGTCTTGCGGACAATTTTGCCAATGTCAAGTGGGTTGAATAAATTTTTTTTTAGTCAAGTCGAGTCGGTAAAAAAAGTAAAGTCAGCCGTGCCGCGTGTAAGGCGGCTTGACAGATACTTGAACCTAGAATATAGAGACGATATTTAGTAGGAAATTTGAAAGTGGCGCCAGTGACTGAAAAGATGAGGAGAATAGGTTAGCATGGTATGGACATGTCATGAGAAGAGAAGAATGTCATTTAACGAGAAGAGTGTCAGATATGAATATGGATGGATATGCGAGAGGTATTAGGCCAAAGAAAAGACGGATAGATTGTGTGAGAGATGATATGGGTAAGAAAGGAGGTCCATTTACCTCTAACATCCAGGTAAATGGAGGGAAAAAACCTGTTGTGCCGACCCCACATAAAGTGGGATAAGGGAAGGGAAATGATGATTTAGTAGGAATTGATTTTGTGACAGCGCTCACAGATCTTTCGCACCGTCAAAGCGCGCAGGCTTTGATAAAAAATAAGACATCGCTGCGTCACAAATATTTTTACAGCTGTTTCGTTTGAATGTGTTGTTTAAATTCAACAAATACTTAGAACAGGTACTGTAAATGCATATGTTTCAAGTCAAGCCAACTGTTGTTGAATAAAATCAAAAGAAGGTTTAGTTTTCTGTCATCTTTGGAAGCAACATAGCTTTTTTATTTAAGTGGTTTAGTTTATGCGTTCTGTTGTAATTTTGGTGGCATTTTAACCAATACTACTTGAGGTCTTAGTACAAAGTGTTGAAATGAGTAGGTATATTACAGCATCTTGCACCCCTACGGCAATAATTAGGAAAACAAACAAACGAACTCACGTTTACCCCTTGCAATAAACACGGCTTGTTTCCTAACGTGTTTTTGTGTCATCTTTTTTATTGAGGCTAGACAGAAATATCTAAAGGCAATTATACCAAATTAATACCTAAACATATTATTAGTGACCCACAGTATAAAAACGATACGAAACTGTTTTTTTTATGTTACGCCTGCCTGAAATGTCATAATCGAAGAATACCATCTATCGACATTTAAATTTGGTGGTAGCCATCGCAAATACGTAGATCACGCAAGTTAGAAAATACATTCTACGATGCACCACCCTGCGTACATCTACTTGAGGTATACAAGTGATCAGACTCATAATAACTTCACCGGCACCCATGACCTTCATACCAAAATACAACATCACAGCTTGGCGGCAGAAATAGTAATACCTACCTTCCAACTTCCAACTACTAACGTAGTAGGTACTTGCGTTCAGTTGAGAGTCCGTGTTGATGACCAAATGTTATAGCAGTAACCAAATCGATAAAAATCGAATTCGATAAGTAATTATAACTATAATCGAATGTGATAATACTTATCTTATTGATTATATCGCTGGCAAAAATTGGATTTTATTTATAAGACAATCCGATTGCTATCTGCCTTCACCTTGGGTATTTTGAGGGTTATCACAGTCAAGTCCAAACATTGTCGGCCAAACAAATATTTTAACGCAAAGCAGTGATGCTTTCATTTATGTCTTCCGATTTGGAGAGTTAATGGAACAAGCGTATAGACCACCTGATGTTAAGTAGCTATCATCATTGTCTTGCATGTTTAAAATCTGTCTTACCATTCACTACCCTGCGTCCATCAACCTGAGGCATACAGGTGTCGCCTCATGTGCCTGCAATGTCACCGGCACCCACACCCTTCAAACTAGAGCAACGCTGCTTGGCGGCAGGAATATGCATGGTGGTAGTACTTCCCCAAACGAGCCCTACTAATAATAAATTACTTACATTATCATCATCATCACTGTTGGACACAGGCCTCCGCCATACGTTTCCAGGAATAGTTATTTTGAGCCCTTTCCATCTATCAACTTCCCGCGATACTATCAATGTAATTTCATCGGGTAATTGTTTACATTCTAACCAGTATTTTTGAAGTAATACTTCTAATGCGACATCCAACAAGGTTGCGTTAAACGCTTAACACTACCATGGAGGGGGTATGAAAGCACTGTTCTTTCTCTCTATCTCTTAGCCAGTTACGTTTCGTATATTAAAGAAGTTTTACTTCAGTCGTGTGGTCTAAAGCACACTCGTTTTTTTTACAGGTACAAGAATGCTTTTAAAATTGAATGAGGGATAAAAAGGCGGGATTCAGGAATCCAAAATGGCGGAGAATAATGAAGGACCAGTCAACGTGGACGACTTACCTATATCTTTTCAGGTAATTAAATTATCTTTATTCTAGATTAGACAAAATAGTACTTTTTCTCTTCATCATTTTTTTGTTTTTTTACATAATTTGCTGATGAAACAAGCATATGGCCCACCTGATGTTAAGTGGTTACCATAGCCTATAACAAAGCATTGTCTTGTAGGTCACGTTAGTTAGGAACGTGCTCTACAATACACTGCTCTGCGTCCATCAACCTGAGGCATACTGATGTTAAGCCTCATGTGCCTGTAATTACACCGTAATTACATCTATGGCACCAGTTCATTATTTAACAAACAATTTTGGCAATATCTAGTATTTTATTAAATAGTTTTAAGTCAAAAAGAGATGTCTTTAGTATTGAATACAAAGATGGCGTTTTTATTTAAGCCTGGGAAATTTCATTCAAATCAGGGTGCCACAATACACTTTCATTTTAATTGCTATTTTTAGTTTTATTTTATTATCGCACATTGCGCTAAGACCATCTGGTTAAAACGCCACTGAGATTACATAACAGAACAAAAAAACTTATTACTTTCAGGGTGTCTATTAGGGATAGTGTAGTGTACATTTGGTAGGTACACGTGACAGGTTGCAAGCCCATCGCCGCTGCTAGAACACTTACTGGTTACCTCACAACGTTTTCTTTAACCATCTCAGACTTTATTAACCTTTAGTAATGACTTTAGTACCACAAAGCGAGTTTTTTCCCACTAAACCATTCATCGTCATCATCATCCTCAAAGTGAAAGTCAAAAGCCTGTATAAGTCCACTGCTGATTATAAGCCTCCCCCATACGTTTTCAGGAAGAACGATTCTGAGCCCTTTCCATCCATCGCCTTCCCGCGGACACTAAACCATTGGTCTGGAATTATAAACTAACTAGCGGCTGCTCGCAGCTTCACCCGCGTAGCAGTTTTTTCCCGTTCCCGTTATTTTTTCAGGATAAAAAGTAGCCTTTATGTTAATCCAGGTTACAATCTGTATTTATTCCAAATTTCATCCAAATCGGTCCACTGGTTAGAGCGTGAAAGAGTAACAAACATCCATCCATCCATCCATCTATACATACTTAAAATTTTTCGCGTTTATAATAAACATAATATTAGTAGGATAATAGTTTTATAATAAATATTGAATGCCCGGAAGTACATTTTTAAACGTTGATGAGGTTTATATATGACGTAACATCCGAATATCCGGTGTCGCTCTGTTTATTCAGTAATTTAAACTGTGAATTTAGAAATCTCCTAAAATAAACCTCCTTTGTTATACCTCCAACAGTGGAATATAAAGCATTTTAATTTTAGTTATGTTTGAAGCAGAGGTCATTTCTTTAGGGCGGCGCGTTTGTACAGAGCGGGGCCGTGCGGTTGAAGTCAAAGTCAAAGTCATAAAGCATTTATTCAATCTTATCAAAGCCAAAGTCAAAGTCAAAAAGCATTTATTCAGTAATATCCGCAGGGATCATCTTGAAACGTCTTAAATCTAGGTGAATCTAGCGCCAGTTCCTCGCGACCAAGCCTAGAAGCCTATCTATATCTATACCAATTATAAGAATCTTTGTCCTGACTGACTGACTGATTGGGATATAGACCTGAACCACTGGTCGTAGAGACTTGAAATTTTCAGAGTATATTCGTCTTGGTGCAATTAGGTTTACTAAGAAAGCAATTCCCGAAATTAAACCTTTAAACAAGTACAAAGTGAAGTTTGTATGAAAATAACGTTATGCGGTCAAAGTAGTCCGTGTTTTCACAGTCGTCTTATAAGGAAATGAGAGGTCACATCACTTGACACCATTTAGTTAATTAAACGTCAGTATTACTCATTCTTACGGCCGAATCAAACGCAACTTAAAAATCACGTGGTTACTGGCGAATTCACGAATCTGCAAAACACACATTACATAGGAGAGCTAAAAAAATGTTAATGCTAAAATATGTTTTTGCAGTTTTCAAATAGTTCCAAGGGCCTATTTTGAACTTTTATATCTTTTCGTTCCTTTAATTACATTACATTTTAAACTGTTTGGCGTTAAAAAGTCATTTTCGTGAAAAGTATAGATTCGTGAGTTCGCCTCTCAAGAGACGAATTTTTAACAGATTTTCATTGCAAACTGCCAAGAAATCGCGACTTGAGACGTAAATTTAAGTTACGTTCGACGTTACGGATGTTAAACATTCAAGTAGTAGTCTCTTATTGAAGGGCAAGTCCGTACTACCACTACCTATTTCTGCCAATAAACAGCTTGCTGTATTCCGGCTTGAAGGGTGTGGGTGCCAGTGATATTACAGGCACATGAGGCCCACAATAAACGCTGCTTTAAGACCTAGGTTGGTCTCATCGTGATGATGTTAAAACCTTTGAATAATGCCCACAATGAACGCTGCTTTAAGACCTAGGTTGGTCTCATCGTGATGATGTTAAAACCTTTGAATAATGCCCACAATAAACGCTGCTTTAAGACCTAGGTTAGGCTCATCGTGATGATGTTAAAACCTTTGAATAATGCCCACAATAAACGCTGCTTTAAGACCTAAGTTGGTCTCATCGTGATGATGCTAAAACCTGTGAATAATGCCCACAATGAACGCTGCTTTAAGACCTAGGTTGGTCTCATCGTGATGATGTTAAAACCTTTGAATAATGCCCACAATAAACGCTGCTTTAAGACCTAGGTTGGTCTCATCATGATGATGTTAAAACCTTTGAATAATGCCCACAATAAACGCTGCTTTAAGACCTAGGTTAGGCTCATCGTGATGATGTTAAAACCTTTGAATAATGCCCACAATAAACGCTGCTTTAAGACCTAAGTTGGTCTCATCGTGATGATGCTAAAACCTGTGAATAATGCCCACAATGAACGCTGCTTTAAGACCTAGGTTGGTCTCATCGTGATGATGCTAAAACCTGTGAATAATGCCCACAATGAACGCTGCTTTAAGACCTAGGTTAGGCTCATCGTGATGATGTTAAAACCTTTGAATAATGCCCACAATAAACGCTGCTTTAAGACCTAAGTTGGTCTCATCGTGATGATGCTAAAACCTGTGAATAATGCCCACAATGAACGCTGCTTTAAGACCTAGGTTAGGCTCATCGTGATGATGTTAAAACCTTTGAATAATGCCCACAATAAACGCTGCTTTAAGACCTAGGTTGGTCTCATCATGATGATGTTAAAACCTTTGAATAATGCCCACAATAAACGCTGCTTTAAGACCTAGGTTGGTCTCATCATGATGATGCTAAAACCTGTGAATAATTACTTGTATTTGGTCGGAAGTTGAACGTATGCCGTTACAGTCTAGTGCACATAATTAACGTTTTATATACGTATGCACAATAGCCTTGAGTGAATGATTGAAATTACTGTATGGAAGTGAAACTCAAGCTTATACATGATAACTCAAAAAAAGAAATAGCATCACAATTTTAATCCCTAAGCACCAAGTACCTACTCGAGATTCTTCGAGGATGTCTAAGGGAGATAGTCAGAGGTACGTCCAGAAAGTACGTAACGTACCTACACCTTTCAGTAGTTGGTATTTCATACGTGACAGGTTGAACGCTCATTGCCGCTGCGAGAATACTAATTAGTTTTCTCATAGTGTTTTTTTGATAAATAGGAATATCAGCAAAATAATTGACGACCGATGTGGCGCGGCAGGTGAATGTCCGCCTGCGACGCAAAAGGTTGCGGGTTCGATTCCGCCTTGGAATAAATGTTTGTACGATCTGCAAACATTTATTCCGGGTGATCTAGGTATTTTCTATGTATAATAAAAATATCTATGTATGTAATATATTGTATTAAGTATATCAGTCATCTAGTACCCATAACACAAGCTCTGCTTAGCTTGGGGCTAGATGATGCTGTGTGGATTGTCCAGCATTATTATTATTATTAAAAATCGTATTTCTCGTAATGTATTTGACTGTCAGCCAAATGGTATTCTATAAGACCTTATTGTAGGTAACTTTACACGTTCCTGGAGTATTCAGAATTGGTCTTAATCTTATTACACGTGGTATACTTATTTGGATAGTTTCACTTCTATACAGTATTATCACTATTTATTGCCAACATCGTACATACTTACCTACAGTATACAGTTGTTAGCACAGCACAATACATTTTGATGTGATTTCTACGGCTAGTGAGCAAATTTGTCATGCCCTTATGTTGTATGGATTACCAATACCACCGACCGACCGATGTGGCGCGGCGGGCGAATGTGCGCCTGCGACGCTAAGGTTGCGGGTTCGATTCCCGCCTTGGGATAAATGTTTGTACGATCTGCAAATATTTATTCCGGGTGTTCTGGGTGTTTTCTATGTATAATAAAAAATATCTATGCATGTAATGTATTGTATTCAGGATATCAGTCATCTAGTACACATAACACAAGCTCTGCTTAGCTTGGAGCTAGATGATGCTGTGTGGATTGTCCAGCATTATTAATAATAATAATAGTGTACTTATGCCTGGGTATTGGAAGGCGTGCGTAGTAATTGCTTTTTTTATACATTTAATCCATCTGAAGAGAACCGGTGGCTTAGTGGATGTGACCCTGCTTTCTGATCCTAAGATAGTGGGTGCGAATCCGATCGTGCACCAATGGATTTCTCTGTTTTAAAAATGTATGTACGCAATGTCTGTGCTCTCAAACGGTGAAAGAAAACATTGTGAGGAAAGCAGTTAGTATTTTAGCGGCGATGGGCTTGCAATCTGTCACTTTTTTTTTTAATAAAATTTGCTGATGGAACAAGCATATGCCCCACCTGATGTCAAGTGGTTACCATCGCCTATAACAAAGCATTGCCTTGTAGGTCACGTTAGTTAGGAACGTGCCCTTTAATACACTGCTCTACGTCCATCAACCTGAGGCATACAGGTGTTAAGCCTCATGTGCCTGTAATTACGCGTATGGAATACCATCTACTCCGAACCTAGGAGGACCTAAGCCTAAATAAAACTGTGAGGAGGCAAGGTAAGCGGCACCACACTGTGTCAAGTCCCCCTGAGTGAGCATGGGCTGAAAAGGGTATTAGTATTAGTAGTGTGGTATTTATGTTTTCAGGTAAAATACCTGGGTCAGAGTGATGCGAGGGGTCTATGGGGTATCAAACACACCAGGAAGCCAGTCGACCTTATGGTGGCAGCTGCCAAGGCGTTACCACCAGGTAACTATGAGCTTCTCCATGTTAATACTGACTTCTTTGCCAAGGTTGGACTTACCTAGTTGAACCGTCTGACCCAAATATACAAAGTGATCTACAACTTCTATGATATTTTTATTTATTTTATAACGGAAGTAATTTAGTATATACAAATATTTTACATCTAAAACTTAACCTATCTACCTTATATCTACATATTTTATCATAACTTTTTCTACCTATAGTAAAAAGCGGGTCTTTACTATAGGTAGAAAACAGAATTTAAGTCACTGACTGCAGGAAGTGTGCCCAAAAGGCTGGCAACGTTACCTCTTTGGATACCTAAACTTATTCTCTGTCCAAGATAAGCGCCAGCCTTTTGATCGCGAGTCACATCCACCAGTCTCTTGGATAACACGCTTCTGGACCCCATGGACCTAACGTTTCTACCCTAAAAGGCAGAAAATGTATCCATTACCGAGTCTGCTGCTGTAGCCGCCGCTCCTGCTGTTTTTGATGTTGACAATACATGTGAAGCGGCCAGCGTGTCTACACAGGTAGCGTCCCACACCAAAGGCCTACCTCGACTCCAAGGTATCAACGACATGCCGTCGGGTCTCTTTCCATCGTCACGTGCGATACCGTTCGGCTCAAGGATGGCCGGCACGTTGATTCTATCACTTCGATGATATCTCTCCCAATATGTACCGGCATGAGTGCGACATGAGCATTTTACATGATTTTTGTCAAATGATTATTTTGAAACCCATCTTTTGGCTAGTATAATCATGGCTAAATATCCTAATGTTAATTTCCAGGTCAAATCCTACCCATAGTCAAACTGACTATCACAGTTGACGGTGTACATCTGGAAACAATCAACCAAGGCACAAAACGTGAGGAGTTCGAGCATATGGCGGTGTTTTTCAACATCGAATCCATATCCTATGGAGTCCAGGACCTGGTTTACACGAGGGTATTCTCCATGATCATTGTGAAGGATAACGCAGATGTTAAAGGGTTGAATCCTTTTGAATGTCATGCTTTCGTCTGCGAGTCCAGGTTAGTAGAAAGAAAATGCTTTTTTTTATGCTACTGCTGGTGGAACAAACACAATGGTCCACCTTCGCCTATAACAAAGCATTACCTCGCAGGTAACGTCCATACGTGCCAAAGAATACACTGCTCAGGGTCAATCAACCTGAGGAATACAGGTGTTAAGCCTCGTGTGCCTGTAATGTCCTCGGGACGCACACCCTTCAAACCGGAACACAGTAAGACTACGGCAAGCCCCCCTAGTATGAAGAGCGCTACAGCAAACTTCTCTTCCTATTCCCTTTTTTCGCTCTAATCAAAAATCACGATGGACAAAAAAAATTCAACAAAGCAAGAAACTTGTGTGCCAATTTTTGACAAAATCAGTAGAATGATGCAACGTAGGCGACAACAGACAGACAGACTGACAAACGAACAAAGGCATTTTTCAGCCTACTCAAAACTGAGACGCTTTTCTCGCTCGGTCATTCAAGGAACTTGTGTAGGCGAAAACAGACAGACAGCCGGACAAAAGCATTTTTGGCCAATCTCGAAACTGAGACACTTCGCTCGCTTTGCTCGGTCCAGAGCAGCCCGATGAATCCGTCAACATACGAATCTATTTGCACTGACCTCATTTACTATCTAAGATTTGGTGTGTATTATCTATGTTCCTATCTTTACCGCGATCTCGAAATACTTGCTCTAGATACCCATTACTTATCTGCTTCTCATCTTGATAAATCGTTCTCTGTGCAAGAATATAGATTAGATAGAATAGCCTAAGAAATCAAGCGGCTTTTACCCACTCGTCTTTCCTTTGAAGTATGTGTTACTAACACATACTCAGATAATTTCTTATCTCTTCTTCTAACTTCTAAATATATATAACTCAAAGGTGACTGACTGACATAGTGATCTATCAACGCACAGCCCAAACCACTGGACGGATCGGGCTGAAATTTGGCATGCAGGTAGATGTTATGACGTAGGCATCCGCTAAGAAAGGATTTGGATTAAAACTACCCCCAAGGGGATAAATAAAATAGGGGATGAAAGTTTAACGGGAACGGGAAAAAACTGCCACGCAGGCGAAGCTGCGAGCGGCCGCTAGTTCTTTTATATGATACCTGTACGTCATTTGAAAAGGATTTTTGGTATTGTATTTTGGAAGATATTATTTATTCATTGTTATATTTCAGGAATGCTGCTAGACGGCTAACGTACTCCCTAGCAGCAGCCTTCCAAGATTATTCTAGAAGAGTCAAAGAAATGCAGACCACAGGTATTAAATAAATCGATATTTTGAAGACATTTTTAACCTTATATACTGCGTCCATCAACCATACAGGTGAGGTTAAGCCTCATGTGCCTGTAATTACACCGGCACCCACACCCTTCAGACCGGAACGCAGCAAGCTGCTTGGCGGTAGCAATAGGCATGGTGGTAGTACTTCCCCGGACGATTGTGATGTAAGATGATGCTTGATGCTCTACCGTAAGCTCTTGTAGCACGACTGCAGACTGCCAAAAGCAACGCCATAATGACATTGATCTGCTTGAGAGATAGCATTGTTTTTTAATTTTTTTAGTACAAGAATACAATAGATTCGTAACACGAACGGTATTCAGTAGCGGATTCCAGATTTGTGTGAAAATGCCCTCATATCCAGCTCGATCTGAGCAGTTTGGTGGCGTGAGCCACGGATAATGGCATGAAAAACTATCAAGCTTACGGCACTCTGTACACGTTTAGGGATTGAATTTCGGGAATTACATTCTTAGTACACCCCTACGCACAAAGACAAACAAATCCTGAAAATTTCAAGTCTCTACGAGCAGTGGTTTAGGCTGTGCGTTGTCTATATATCAGCCAATCAGTCAGGACAAAAATTCTTATAATTGGTTTTGGAAAGTTGGAAATTATATTAGGTACCTACTAGCGGCCGCTCGCAGCTTCGCGTAGCAGTTTTTTCCCGTTCCCGTTATTTTTTTGGGATAAAAAGATATATGCCTATATGTTAATCCAAGTTACAATCTATATCTATTCCAAATTTCACCCAAATCAGTCCACTGCTTAGAGCGTGAAAGTGCCAAACATCCATCCATTCTTACAAACTTCCGCGTTTATAACATTAATAGGATTAGAATTATCTTTGAATTAAAATCATGTTTGATATATTTAACTTTTTCATTTCCAGAGCTGGACGAAAGACCACCAAGCATGAAGAAGCGGTTCGCGATAGATCTGCGGACGCCAGAAGAGATAGAGGCAGACCTGGAGACAGAAGCATAACCAAATAATAAACATAGTTAACTAGGACGTTGGCGAGACAATCTGGACGCCTTTGAAAGAACATGGTGGGAAAAGACTCGGGAAAAAGAGAATTGGAAGTCTTTGGGAGAGGCTTTCGCCCAGCAGTGTGACGAAGTAGGCTAGGAAAAAAACTAAGGCGTTATTAAACGAAAGTTTATTCACAAACGATGGAGAAAAATATCATGAGGAAACCAGTTAGTGTTTTAGCTCAAAGTCAAAGTCAAAAATCATTTATTCAGTAATATCCGCAGGGATCATCTTGAAACGTCTTAAATCTAGGTGAATCTAAGCGCCAGTTCCTCGCGACCAAGCCGACCAAGAACCGGCAAGAAACTTACGGCTTGGTTCCTACCGTTTTTTTGTATGATCCTTTTGCAAAGTAATAATAATGTAAAGCCAGGTTTACACTTTGATTAGTGCAAGTGCAGGTTATTAGTGCAGGTGATTAGTGACTAGGTGTGGACAGCGACTGATTAGTGCAAGTGATTAGTAGGCTGTGTAGTAAAGTGAATTCTATTCACTTTACTATTAGCGAAGCTATTTTTTTGCGAGTGGACTGCGACTAGCCACGTCCCGCGCGCCCTCCCTTCCCCCTCACTCGCAGCGTGCCTGCCACTAAACACGTCTGTCTGTAGTGGACAGTGTGTCTGGACACTCGCACTAATCACCTGCACTCGCAGTGAATTGGACACTACTCGTACTACACACCTGCACTCGCACTAATCACCTGCACTCACACTAATCAAAGTGTAAACCAGGCTTAAATCATGAAACTTCTGCATGTGCATGAGCTTGCAAACTATCACGTATGGAATACCAGCAACTGCAAAATGTGAGTTTATAGCAAAGGTACCTTTGACTCCTCTGACATTAGATATCCTCTGTACAGTCCAGTTAGACTGTACAATGTTAGTTTGTAAAGTTAGTTAGTTTGAGTGCGTTCACAAGTTAAAACAACGGTGCCGGTTTACACTGAGTTTAGTAAGAGTTGAAGTTAAAGTTAATAGTTAATAGTTGATTGGTGTTTCCGACCCGTGTCGCTCTCACTCGGTTGTTAGATTTGCACTGTCTCATAAATGTTATAAAACTATCTAGGTTGAGTAAAATGCCGACTCAGTCACCTACATAAAAGTATACGTCACCGTACATCCTCAAAGAATCAAGAGCAGATACCTGGTACTAAGATATTTGAAGTGATATCTACCGTTACCGCTTTTTCTTTTTTTATTTTCCTTTCTACGATTTCCAAGAAATATACTGCGGGTAATATACTACTGCGGGGCAACTCGGTAGCTGTCAAAAGTCAAGTTGTCACTGCCTGACATGCCGCGAAGTGTAACTCAAAACTTTTTGTTTTAAGATTAGTAAACACTTGACGTTGGCAAATTCGTGGCAACCCTCAGCCGCTGAAAAGCCATTTAATAAAAGAAGAAGAAGAAGACAATACGAAACTTCATTTATCGGTCCTAAGCAAAGAATATGGACTGACGCTGGAATAAAAGAGCCTTAAATTTTATCATAGCAAAGTCCATGATTTGTAAAATACTGCAGCGAAGCCTTGTTAAACAATTTACTAGGTACATTGTTGTGGTTATTGTACGTTAAGAAGAATTAAGAATTAAATATGAGACACTTATTTTAGCTCTTAGTAATTTTAATTATTTATTTAATTAGGTTTTTGTCCGGCAATATTTAATTGCCTAGGTATAAATAATTTAGTCCTATAGATCCTGCACATGAAGAAATCAGAGATGTTTTGTTATATTTCGCGTGGGAATATATAGCTCGGGTCATATTTTTGGGATAAAATGAAATATTAGTTAGTATCAATATTTAGGTGTGTGATTTAGTACATAATTATACGAGGTAAAGTATGCAACTTTTTCTTATGTATATTAACTTAAATACCTACTTATGTACCTATTATGTATGTAGAATCAAATAATTGTCAAAGATGTTTGTTTATACATTAAACTTTATAGTATTACCAAAATTAAATAAAACTTAGTACCCCTATGTAGGTACTGAAATAACCAATACTTTTTGTGATTTAGCATAAAGATTCATTAATTTATAAGTAAAATAACATAAAAACAATGTTAAAATATAATCATTAAATAAATATATTGAAAAGGTTTTGTTATTTAATTCCAATCTATTTAAATTCCATTTTATTCAAATTTTAATTCTTCTATAATTTTCAGCACAAATCCAAATTCTCCTTTAGCTCTTTCTACTTCTTTTTCATTCTTCATGACATATGTTAGAAAATCTTCTTCTACGCCGTTCTTCGCGCTTTCTTCTATTAAATCTAGCAGCCTAGTAGTTGTTATATGCAGTAATACTTCAAGAATGCTCTTTATTTTAGTATCTAAGTAAAGTTCTTTGAGATTTTCAAACCATTTTTGTGCATTAACTTTTGTTATACCGGCTATCTCCTGAACAGCTGTGTGTAACTGGAAAATTTGTACAAAATATTTTAATAAAAAAGAATTAGTTTTTTACTAATAGCATCATCATCATTTGCTGGACGCAGGCCCCAAACATTTTCCAGAAAGAATTTTTGTTTTCCGTTCCGATCCACCACGCCTGCTAGGCGACAGCAGTTTTTGTGTTATTAACTGAGGACGCCCATGTTATCCACTAGAGCTTGATTGGTTCTCCTGCTGGCTGGGACCACCACGAAGAAAAAAACAGATTGTGAACCCTACTAGATGACTGATATACTTAATACATTACATACATACATATTTTTTATTATGCATAGAAAATACCCAGAACACCCGGAATAAATATATGCAGATCGTACAAACATTTATCCCAAGGCGGGAATCGAACCCGCAACCTCATACGTCGCAGGCAGACATTCGCCCGCCGCGCCACATCGGTCGTCAAACTTTTATAATTATTTGAAATCTTTCGATCTATCTATAGACATAGTCATAGACAAGCGAACCACAATCAAAATAATCGCAGGTTTATATATCGAAAAATTATATCAAAAGCAAAACTTACATCATACAAATAATATTGCAAATCATCCAAAAACTCGTCGAAGTCATTCAAATCTCCTAAAGTAATAATTTTTTCTTGATTTGCACCAAACATCCTGAAAAGCCATTGTCGGTGCAAAAGACCACTTTCTGTGATGATTCCTTTCTTCTTATTTCTGTTTCTTGGAAGCAATAGCTTTTTTTTTCTAAAATCTTTTACTTGCACGGTTTTCGCAGACTTGTGCAGATATATGATGTACTTTAGTAATTGTAAGTCAGGCTGTGACAATGTTATGTTATTATGAATTTCACCTCTGAAATCATTAAGTCAGATTATTGTCCTAACTGATTGATTTACTGAATGAGATTCGTCTTGGTGGGTAGAGGTGTGCTAAGGAAGTTCCGAAATTCAAACCCTAAACGGGTACAGTGGCAGTTGAACGCATTGCAGTGCAACGTAGGGCACGTTACCAGCAAGGTAACGCTTTGCTATAAGTAATGGCTACCATTTCACATCAGGTGGACCATGTGCTTATTTATTCTATTTTGCACGATATAACGAGAAGACAAAATTTTGTCGCGTTGCACATCTTAGCCGGGCAGGAAACATCTAGGGTAGGTCTATAAAGTCTATATCCTGGACAACATGCTGTTGATGGTAATGAAGAGAGACGGTTGTGTGTCTATTTCAATTACTTAATGAACATAGATGTTTGTTCTGTGTCTGGGTGTTATATTGTATTCTAAGTATGTATTTACAAAAAAAAAAGTATATAAGTATTCTATCAGTCATCTGGTTCCCATAGTACAAGCTATGCTTAGTTTGGGGCTAGATGATGTTGTGTAAAAATGTCCACAAATATTTATTATTTATTTATTTATGACTTACGTCATGTCTATCAACTTAGCCAGCGCTGCCTGTATATCCACTGTAGTCTGTAGCCAATCGTATTGCTTCAACGCTTTTGCATTGTTCTTCACCATATCTCTTAAAACTGTTACATACGGCTCAAGACTCATTACATCACCTTTTTTGACAGTTGGGTTTAATTTATCTAAGGTTTGGTCGTTTTCATCACTTATACTTTGAATTTTCAATTTATTTTGTTTTGTTTTTTTACTTGTTCTTAAATGCTTTGGTATGGAGTAGTAATTTGGGTTCTTGTTATGCAAATAGGTAGGTGTTGCTGGTTTGATATCATTGTATAGATTATAACTTTGAATTTTGTCAGAGTTGTAGTTTATACTTTTGTATGATTGATCGTATCTATATGGATATTTCGTGTTATCATTGTAGTTCAAACTATCTTTGTATTTGCTGTCAGGAGGGACGTTTTTACTTCTGTATTGATAGTGTCTGCTTTTAGTAAAATGTTTGGAAGCTTTTTTAGCACGAGAACTGTCTGCGTCTTCGTTCATTCGACCATAAAAATAGTCCATTGCGATGTTTTTATTATTGCTGTGGTTGTTTTTGGTCTTTGTTTGCTTAGATCTCAAAGATTCTTTTGAATGTTCAACAGATTCAGTAGTGATTTCTGGTATATAGCCAAAATGTTTCTGTTTGAATAGCAACTGTCTTACGGATCTCATGTGATCTTTTAAATTCTTTTCATCGCGCATATTATTATATGGATGATCCTCTTCTGAGGAGTCTGGCAAAAACTTATCGTTTTTTTTATTAATCTCGCAACGATTTCTTTTGTAAGGTTTCTTGAGTGTCCTACCGTAGTAATAATCCATATCGGAATAGTCATTAGGATTCAAAATTATATCTGTGAATTTGGGATATTGTACCACTACTGGTAAATTTAACTTGTATGGTTTAACTTTATCAAGGTTTTTTTTTATTCTACCGAATCTGAATTTTCTTGTTTTTTCGTTGTTAGTAAACTCCCTTATGAGATCATCAGTATCTCTGTTTCTGTCTTTGTTATAGCTTTCTCTTACCAATTCATCGCTACCGACAGCGTTTTTGCTATTATAAAAACGATCACTGACGTCTCTGGCATTCTTATTCAAATCTTTTTTTTCATTTTCATCTAAATCATTGTCTCCTTCATCTTCAATGTTACCATTGATGACATTCTGGTCATTATCATCAGCATTAGGTCCAAGACGGTTATGAGGATTATAATAAGCATTATTGGGAGAATAATTATACACCGGAACATAATATGGATTGTCCTTATTGGCCGTATCTTGCTGGTCTTTTAGTTTAAATGGCTCTTTACCTTCTGCTGGTAAAAACAATTTAATACATATTTTATTAATATATATAGTTTAAGCCTACTTTATTGCTATCTATCATCAACTTAAAATAAATTTTTTTGTAATCAAAAAGTACTTATCTAAAAAAGGTATAAAATACTTACGCACTGCATATACTTTATACTCATTGGGCTTCGTAGCTGCATATAAAGCCTGTATCCCTTTTTCGTTATTTTCATCAGAATTAGGCGCTGATGAGATTTGTATTCTCAATGCTTTAATCATGTCATTTACAAAATTATATATCTTGTTATTCAGTTTTGGTGATGCGTTTAGTTTTTCGTTAATCTTGTTGTTGATTTCAATTGTTCTGTCTTTTTTATCTTTATTCAACATATTTTTGAATAATTCACCACCGATCAATACTTCAGGGTTTATTAGATCAGTATCGCTGGTTGTATTTTTAAATAGTTTTAAACTGTTACTTGCTTCTTTCACCGTTGCTTTATTGTCAGTTTGCAATGAAGCTACCGTTAAAACTTCATTTTTCAAAGTTGTTGTGACACTTTCATGATTTTTTTGTGTTGTATATTCTTTATTTATTATGCTAAGGGGTGTTGTTTTTTTCATAGTGATTATATCCGAGGTGACCTTTTTTAAAGCATTTCTAGCTTCAGTTTTTTTAGTATTGTTAGATTGTAGTTCTAAATAAGGAACTGTAATCATTGTAACTAATGGGTCTTTGATTTCTTTAGCTCCAATTTTTGAGATATCTTTCACATCTGTTTCCTTACTGTCCTCTAAATCTAAGCTGATATTGTGTGCTCTAAGAACACGAGCATTAGAACTTGAGTTGTGGTTGCCTTCTGATATGTCATTAGCGTTAGATAACGTCTCGGTTGTTTCGGCTGGTGTTTTTATTTCAGGGCTAGTCAATTCATTGATTGTTGAACTTTTACTAGTTTCGGAAACTGTATTTTTATTTTCTGAGTCATTTTTATTGTATTTATTTTCTAGAGATGCAAAAATCTTTTGAGTTGAACCAAATCTACTATTTTCATTGTTATTATCGTTTTCAATATTTTCATCCTCATTTGATTTTTTTTCTTGGGTTTCATGCGATTTTATCTCATTTGGAGATTCACTCACGCTATTTTCTGGAGCGGTGCCAGTTCCTTCTGAATCATTTTTTACTACTTCCTTTGAATCATTTTTATCTGCTTCCTCTAAATCATTTTTCACTGCTTTCTCTGGATCATTTTTCACTTCTTCCTCTAAATTATTTTTAACTACTTCTTCTGAATCATCTTTAAATGATTCAGCATTAAAATCAAACATTCGTGTTATCCGTGCATCACTACTTTGAGTAGTTATTTCTAACTCATTAGTATTTTTCCTTAGATTCTGTTTTGAATTCTTTATTTGAATATTTTTCAACCCACCTTGGTCTTGCGTTAAGGGCACATTTGAAACATCCTTGTTTTCTTCTGGAACATCAATTTCTCTATTACCAACACTTACATGTATTATTTTAGAATCTTCATTCGTTTTACCGAAGCTATTTCTTTTATTTCGCTTACCATCACGCAACGTTAAATCAACTAAATCAGAGTCATCAATATCGTCGGGAATATTTTTTTTATTCAAAGTTATATCTTTTATGTTATTAAATTCATGTTCCTTATCTTCAGAACCAATGTCGTCTGTTTTCATATTGTCGATAAGTTCTTGATCTTTAGCCGACGTGACTCCACTCTTTCTTAAGTTCATAGACTCCTGATTAAAAATCTCTTTAACAAATTTATCGTGTTCATTTAGTTCAGCATCTGTTAGTTCACCACTAACTCCATCTCTGTCATCTTTAGACTGGACTTCATCAAATATCCTTCTTGCTATCCTTTCTAAAAAGTCTTCCTTCTCTTTTTCAGGTAGCAAGTCTATGTATTTGGTCTCATCACTTGAATCATCAGCACTAACGATAGTTTTTGCCAAAAGTATTACTAGTATAACGTACATTTTGCTCATGTCATTTTGTATTGTAGCAATACGTTAGTTCATTATGAGGACTTGAAATAGGAATGTATTAATTTGATTTCATGCGTGAAGAATCTAATCGGTTTTAGATAAGGACTCTTGTTTTATGACTAGTAAAATGTTTAAGTCAATTTTTATTATAGCTTCTATACCTATGCGCTCTTGAAATTACAGTGGCTACGCTATCAACAAAATGCCTTTTGTTAATAGTAGAAGCATTCGGAACCATTCTAAATTAATAATTAGGTGATATTCATCTTTCAATCATTCTTTCCAAGAACACCGGTGGTCTAGTGGGAGTAACACCGCCTTCTGATTCTAAGGTCGTTAGTTCAAATCCGGTCGTGCACTAATTACCTTTCAAATAATTTATGAGCACAATGACAGTGCTTTTAAACAGTAAAGGAAACCAGTCAGTATTCTAGTAGCGGCGATACGTTTGTAACGTATGACGTATGGAATATTAACTACTGCTAAATGTTATATTTGGACGTTGTTTTGACTACCCCTCATTAGACATCCTCAAAGAATCTTAAGTTGGGACTACTTGGCAAACGAGGTCTGAGAGGATTCTTTTTTTTTACCATTTGCTGATTGAACAAGCACATGGCCCACCTGATGTTAAGTGGTTACCATAGCCTATAATAAAGCATTGTTTTATAGGTCATGTTAGTTAGGAACGTGTCCTACAATACATTGCTCTGCATCCAATACATTATTATTATTTTGTAAAAGGATCATACAAAAAAATGGTAGGAACCTAAGCTAAGTTTAATCCTTCTAGGCTTAGTCACGAGGAATTGGCGCTTAGATTCACCTAGATTTAAGACGTTTCAAGATGATCCCTGCGGATATTACTGAAAATATGCTTTTGACTTTGACTTTGACATCAACAGCCTTTCGAATTTCATAAAGTAAAAAATTGATTTCCATAAAATAAAATATGGCAATGATAAAGTATCAACAACAATGGAAAATTAAACGAAAAATATGTAAAAACTACAACTTTTATTTTATTATAACTATTTACAATTATTGGCCACTTGAGAACAAAAATATGACTTAACTAAACGTCTGCAATAAACCTGAAAGTGCCTCGCTTCAGTCCCATGCCTCTCTCTAAAACTAATCTATCGCCTTCTCTTTCATCCAGATATTCTTTCTCATTCGCATATCTATCATTCGAATCTGTTTTATCATTCCCATCAACCCTTTCATCAGTTATCACAATTCTATCTCTATTCTCTATAATTTCTTCTTTATCGCTTCCATCAGAAATGACCGGGAAGATTTCGTCAATATCTTGAGTGAAGTCTATATTCTGTAGTTTCTCTTTCATTTCTTCGTCTACTATATCTTTGATAAGCTGTTGAACTATGTAGTTTTGTTTGACTGGTCTTCTAATAGGGTTTCTAGAAGGAAATATTTGTTCTGTTTTCTTATTATCTTTGACTGGAAGTTTATTTTCATTCTTGATGGACATTACGTCGATACTGTTTTCAGTTTTTTCAGCGTTTCTAGTTTTGTTTGGTTCTTTACCAATATCTTCGTTCCAATCATAGTAGTCTGGTGAATCTTTGCAATCGATAGAGTCTTCTGGTCTCGTGCAGACAAGAACGACCTGTGAAGTATAAGGATTAATTACCCAATTGGGGTTTTGAAAAAAAAAAATATTGATTTTTTTATGTATTTTAAAACATTATTATTAATAATGTTGATATTTAATGCAAAAAACTTAATCAAAAAAATTCAATTAATAATAAACAATTAAAAATTGATAAAATTTTGAAAAAAAACCACGTGACTAGAAACGCGCCATGATTGATCACCATAGTTGTGACGTCATAATTTTATACCTACAGTACAGCGTTTGCCGCTATTGAATGAGTGAAAACTAAAATAATGACGTCACACGCGCTCGGGTTTGTTCGGCGTGTTTTCGGTACTGGATTCAAAAATTAATTTTTATTTTGAAATAACTTTTGAATTATTGCGAAAAAAAAATTGAAAAAATAGTTTTGTTATAAAACTTATATGTGATCTTTCCATTAACCGCAAAAAAAAAAATTCAAAACCCCAATTGGGTTATTTTCTTTCGAACAGATAGGTAATAAGGTGCTATTACTTTCCCGGACAAATTCTTTATCAAAGAGCTTTACGGTTCTTTTTTTTATACAACTTGTTGATGGAACAAGTAGATGGCCCACCTGATGTTAAGTGGTTACCATCACCTATAACAAAGCATTGCCTCGTAGGCCACGCACGTTAGGAACGTCACCAACGATGCACTACTCAGCGTCCATCAACCTGTTAAGCCTCATGTGTCTGTAATTACACCGGCACCCACACCCTTCAAACCGGAACACAGCAAACTGCTTGGCGGCAGAAATAGGCATGGTGGTAGTACTGCCCCGGACGAGCCCTTCACAAAGAGCTCTACTACTACTAAAACTACTCTACTACTGCTATAGCTAATGTAACCTTTGACTTCTTAGTTGTCGATGGATGGAAAAGTATCAAAATCGTTCTTCGTCGAAACTTATGGGGGCGGCCTATGTCCAGCAGTGGACTACTACAAGCTGTTAATGATGATGATGGAGCTTCATTATTTACATTATTATTATTTTGTAACAGGATCATACAAAAAAACGGTAGGAACCAAGCCGTAACTTTCTTGCCGGTTCTTGGTTGGCTTGGTCGCGAGGAACTGGCGCTTAGATTCACCTAGATTTAAGACGTTTCAAGATGATCCCTGCGGATATTACTGAATAAATGCTTTTTGACTTTGATGATGATGATGATAATGCCTCGTTTACTTTCTTCCACTTACCTGGTTAAACACTGTCTCTTTGGGGCAGATAAAACTCCATCGGTAAGTGACATTCTTTCCCGTAGCTGCCTGAGTGGGCAGGCACACGTGGAAGATTTGACAGTCGTTGTCAACATCTGCGTAGTAGCCGTAGGTTCTATTCTCGCAACTGAAATCAAAAAACTCAGTGTACCTACTTACCTATTGAGTTTGTGTGCACTAGCCACATAATCAAATAATTATTTTTCATTTATGTCTGTCTCTATTTGTCTTTATTATTTTATGTCTTTATTTTATGTCTTTATTATTTTTAATTCATAAGTGAACTAAGCTGTTCTTGTGAGAAATAGTCTTTAAACAAAAACTGAAAAAACTAAGTAGGTAATACTCATGAAAGAAAGGAAGAAAAAAGATGAAACCTATTTTGACGTAGTGGTTAGATAAATGAGTGGTTTTATCACCCAGTAGCTATTTCTTCCAGGTATATGTACCAACCTGAAAGTATCTGTGATATTTTCCCTGATTGACGAAGCATTCGCGGGAAGATTGAGGGAATCTGCAGCTGTTTGATTGGCCATTTCCTGGAAAATTTACATTTCCTTAGTTATTGTCAAAATATGATATGGGTATTTTCTATGCATAATTAAAAAATATTAGTTCTTGGCATGATTGCTTTAGCATGTTTTCTGTCTTGCATTCAATTAGATTGGCACCACACTGGAGCTTCATTATTTATTTACATTATTATTATTTTGTAAAAAGATCATACAAAAAAACGGTAGGAACCAAGCCGTAAGTTTCTTGCCGGTTCTTCTGGGCTTGGTCGCGAGGAACTGGCGCTTAGATTCACCTAGATTTGAGACGTTTTAAGATGATCCCTGGGGATATTTATACTTATATTTTCACAAGGAAAGATTTGATTATTTGTTTGCATTGAATAGGCTACGAAACTACTGGACCGATTTGAAAAAATCTTTCACCGTTGGGAAGCTACACTATCCCCGGGTGACATAGGCTATATTATATTTTCAAAAAATTAGGGATCCTTACTAAAACCGTTGCAAAGCTGGGAAGAGCCACTAGTTACTGAATAAATGCTATTTGACTTTGACTTTGACTTAAAGACGGGCTTACTCACCCTCAGCATTTTGATCATCAGACCACTTTCCACTTCCAGGTCGATTTCATCAGCGTGTCCATTACCACAAAGTAGAAATATTAAAAAACTAAATAGCAGCGGTATTAATCTCTTCATTTTGCTCTGAAATTAATATCATAAGTTATTAGTGACGACCGAAAAACGCGGCGGGCAAATGTCCGCCTGCGACACAAGAGGTTGCGGGTTTGACCCCCGCCTTGGGATAAATGTTTGTACGGACTTCAAATATTTATTCCGGGTGTTCTGGGTATTTTCTATGTATAATAAAAAATATCTATATATGTAATGTATTGTATTAAGTATATCAGTCATCTAGTACCCATAACACAAGCTCTGCTTAGTTTGGGGCTAGATAATACTGTGTGGATTGTCCCCCATTATTATTATTATAGATACACAGTTGAAAGCCCTCGTATTGTTTTTTTTGCTGTTATAATCGAGTAATCCTCTATTGTCTACCGCAGTCACCATGCTTGGCAGGTGGATTGGTGTCTGCAGTGTTGGTGTTCAGTACTCAACAGATACAGCTGCAATCTCCTGATGTTTTTGTATTATAGTAGTTTATGTAATGTAAGTAGTTTATTAGTATTAGTGGTATTAGTAGATATAGGTTTTTAATACTATCATTGAGTACACATCGCTACCACTTTAATTATTTCTACTTTTCTCTCAGCTTTAAGGTTTGCTGGGAGAAAACTCTTTTTTAAGCTCGCCTTTGTACGTTTTTTGTGTTCACCATTTTGTAAACATTTTTGTGTACAATAAAGAATTTAAGAATGATCCCTTTTTCATACCTTGTAGTACACATCGCTACCACTTTATTTATTTCTACTTTTCTCTCAGCTTTAAGGTTTGCTGGGAGAAAACTCTTTTTTAAGCTCGCCTTTGTACGTATTTTGTGTTCACCATTTGGTAAACATATTTGTGTAAAATAAAGAATTTAAGAATGATCCCTTTTTCATACCTTGTAGTATCTACAGGAATGGAAGGTTCTTATTCAAGACCACCACAGACAAAAATATCTTTACTCACTTATTTTTCACTGCAATTCACTTTTTTCAAAAAATCCAGCTGAAAATCACTTTTTGCACTACTAACGACACTGATAGCAAATTACTGCGGAATGCGAAAATTTCGATTTATTTCGTCCTTTTATAAACGTGTGCCAGGTGGAAAGCTTTGAGAATTCGCAATGAGGGATTAGGTACCGTCAGCAAAACAAATAAATATATGAGGACATTTTTACACAACATCTTTAGCCTAGATACCCTAAACTAAGCTTGTATGGGAACCAGATGACTGATAGAATACGTATATTCAAAACCTGGCTAAACTTTGTAGTCAGGCTAAACACCAATTTCAAGGTACATTTTTTTGTGTAGTACTAACCAAATGTTAAAATCTTTGTCCTGTCTGACTGGCATATAGACAACGCACAGCCTAAACCACTTTTCGTAGAATTGACTTTTTAGGGTGTATTTGTCTTGGTGCGTAGCATTTAGTAAGAAACTTACGCGGACGAAGTCACGCGTCGCAACCTGTCAGATAAACTCTCACCTCATTGGTCAGTTTAAGCTGGTACTGTAACATTAGCCAATGAAATGAATTATCCTATATTATTATGTTATTCTTAGTGATACTAACAGATTTTTGTAAGATATTCAAACTATATAACTCTTTTCAGCGATAACGCAACCTCGTCCATTCTTTCATGAAACACTGAATGTACCTTTTTTTTGCTGTGTTTCGGTGTGAGTGCCGGTAAAATTACGGGTACATGAGGCTACACCTGTATGTCTCAAGCTGATAGAAAGCAGTGCATTATAGGGCACGTTCCCAAAGAACATCACCTGCGAAGCAATTCTTTGTTATAAGTGATGGTAACCAATTAACATCAGATGGTCTGCTTGTTCCAACAACATTTTATTAAAAAAAAAGCTTTACTTTCTACTGGATTATTTTTATAGAGGTTATTTTATTGACTTTTAATTTTTTTGAATTTTGTATAATATGTATTATTAAATTATCTAAAATAAATGAATGTAATACAATTGAGACAAAACGATTATACACGATTTCGTCCGTGACCTTTTTCCTCGTCCTAATGGTTAAAACTTTCAATTAAAAGTTAAAAACTTGTTTTGCCAACCTTACTCAAAGCTCTTGGCTATCTTCCATGTGACATGAAATTCTAATGTTGTTAAAAATTAAAAAAATACCGCAAACAGATCAATTGACGAGTTTGCACGTCTGACTGAATGATAGATAAAGATACTTCAAATACTGTTATATGAGTCATCTGGGAGATTTTTGACCGAAGTTGCATACGATACCAAATCGATAATCAATTTGTTTTGTATAATAGCTTTTTCATTGTAATTGTTTTTTTCGTGTTTATTTATTTCTGTTACGTGATTTTTGAAGTTTTAGTATAAAGTAACGTTAGTATGACGACGGATGTGGCGTAGCGGGCGGATTGCCGCCTACGACGCAGGAGGTTGCGGGTTTTATTCCCACCTTGGGATAAATGTTTGTATGATCTGTTTGGTTTGTTCCCGTTATTTTTTCGGAACAAAAAGTAGCCTATTTGTTAATCCAAGTTCTAATCTATGTTAATTCCAAATTTCATCCAAATCGGTCCACTGGTTAGAGCGTGAAAGAGTAACAAACATCCATCCATCCATACTTACAAACTTTCGCGTTTAATTTTAAACAAATTATCTCCAAACTCATTTATTGTTGAATAAGTCCTAAAGATTAAGAAACCGTTTTTACTTACGTACCTAATATCGGGTTTATTGCTATACCCACAACCGTCCAGTTATTAGTTATTCAAAACACGAGTGATTGAAATTTTCGGGTCAGTACGGTATAACCTTCAACAGTTACAATCTTAAACTGTATTTTGCCAGGTTTTTGGGAAATACATAACCCTTACCACTTAGAGGTCATGATGACCGATGTGGCGCGGCGGGCGAATGTCCGCCTGCGACGCAGGACGCAGGACGCAGTTCGATTCCCGCCTTGGGTTAAATGTTTGGACGATCTGCAAATATTTATTCCAGGTGTTCTGGGTATTTTTCATGTATAATAAAAAATATCTATGTGTGTGATGTATTGTATTAAGTATATCAGTCATCTAGTACCCATAACTCAAGCTCTGCTTAGCTTGGAGCTAGATGATGCTGTGTGGATTGTCCAGCATTATAAAAAAATGTAGGTTTTTCTTCTTAGTAGCCCTCCTACTTCTTCTTCCTTTTTTTATTTTATACTCGACTTCGTCCGCGCGGAATTTAACAAAATAGTTTTTATTTTTTCGTTTTTCCATTATATTTTTATTATTATTTATTCTTCGTATTAGCTTTATTGAAAAATGAACCCGCGCGATAGAAGCGGTGGGAGACGCCTGACGACGACGTGACGGCGCAGTGGTGGCATGCGCGTGGGCAGACAGACAGACAGCCAGACAAAAATTGTAAAAAAAGCTATTTTCTAAACGCTAAAACGGAGTCTTAGTAATAGGGTTTCGTTTTACCCTTTCGGGTAGAACCCTAAAAAAGGCTAGTTAGGTAGGTATATTATCTTTAGAAGATTAATTGTTGCAACTTGTTGTATTATTAAAATAAACTGACAAAAAACTAACATAACTAAGTCTCTATATCATTAGTTATTTATAGAAAAACAACTTATTCACTTGCTTTTATTAGTATAATTTGTCAAGAAAGTTCATCGTCCTAAAAACAGATAGAAATAAAGTATTTTTGTCAAAAATAAGATGACTTCATTGTATTGACGTGGTTTGGATAAGTCATAATTTTAGTATACAACAATTATAAGAATCTTTCCTCTGACTGAGTGACTGGCATATAGACAACGCACAGCCTAAACCACTGGTCTTAGAGACTTGACATTTTCAGGGTATTTTGGATAGAAACGGGATATTTACCATGATTTTTGAGTTTGATTGTTTCAGTTCGACCCGTGATCATGGCGCATGCAACTGTGCTGAAATATCGGGAAACAATCAAACTCAAAAATCATGGTAAATATCCCGTTTCTATCCAAAATATTGATCAAAACCATGATAGTTTAAAAAGTTATATTTTCAGGGTATATTGGTCTTTGTACGTAGAGGTGTACCTACTAAGAAAGGAATTACTGTAATTCAACCCTTAATGGATACAGCAGGGGGTTGAAGTTTGATGAAGTTCTTGGTATGATTGCCTTAGCATGTTTTCTGTCTTGCATTCAGTTAGATTGGCACCACACTGGAGCTTCATTATTTACATTATTATTATTTTGTAAATGAATCATACAAAAAAACGGTAGGAATCAAGCCGTAAGTTTCTTGCCGGTTCTTCTAGGCTTGGTCGCGAGGAACTGGCGCTTAGATACACCTAGATCTAAGACATTTCAAGATGATCCCTGCGGATTTTACTGAATAAATGCTTTTTGACTTTGATGAAAATAACTTCACGCAGACGCAATCACGCGCGTTTTGCAAATTCAAGTTTAAAGATGGCTATTTAGTTATTATTATTATTATAAGATGTCTTATATTAATACCTAAGTAGTAGTATCTACCTACCAACTTAGGATTCCTTGAAGTTGTTCTAAGGAGATAGACTACCAGTCTACTCTTCTCTACTCTACCAGTTCTACTTACATAGGCTTATTATGCTAGATACAAATTACAACATATTATGTAAAGCCGATTTTTATGCTCCTTTCTCAGGTAGATCAGAAGGTAAGTAATAAAATAAATAGGTACTTATGCTAAGTTTCTACCAAAGATTCAAACATTATTTTAATCTGGCAACCCTAAATATTCGCAAAGATCGCACACAGATTCTACAATCTTCCATCTGCGACATTATCAATCTATCTATTTATATGCGAAGTTTAGTTTCTACCAACAGAATTACAATTTAGTTGTAAACGTTTGGAATACTAATTTAATCCGTAGATGCCATTGACCCAGGTAGTTTACGCATATCGGCTATTTGGAGTTTGTTTCCATTGTTTATTTACTAGGAAATGCATGTAAGAATTCACATATTAGACTCAATTTAAATTATTTATTTATCTGTAGCATGTATTGAGTGTATGAGATAATAGCTGTTTACTGTCTCATAATAATTAAAGTAAGTATTTCATATAATAGATTAAGTACAAAGCTTCTTGGTGCTCGTTAGTTGAATGAGTATCCTACCTAGGTAGGTAGGTACTAAACTACGGAACCGACCGGACCGATTGATTTCAGAACTAATAAGGGTGGATCATCAGCTTCTTTCATTAACAAGTGCTATAAAAAACGCAACACTTCTACAAATAGGTACCTAGGTAGGTACTCGAAAAAAATGTTTTTGAAATAATACTTCTTATGCGACTTCTAACAAGGTTGTGCTAAGCGTTTAACACTGCCATGGAGGGGGTATGAAAGCACTGTTCTTTCTCTCTTTCTCTCATAGCCAGTTACATTAGAAGTTTTACTTCAGTCGTGTGGTCTAAAGCACACTCGTTTTTTTTGTAATTGTTCTGACAAATAACAAAAATAGGCAGCGATGCGACCTGCAGAAATAAAATACTGTGTCGCAGATTTACTCGCAGTTTTTTAACCGATCTACTTACTATGCTGCCTGCTTTCCACTAGTTTTGTTGCTTTTACCTTTCTGGTTATTTCTTCGGCTTTTTGTAGAGGTTGATTTACGATGCCGCCTCACCACAGTTATGGCATAAACAACCCCAATTTATATTCAGATCACGCGGGCTCTAGCCGCGTAAAAAAACATCTGGACTGATTTTAAAATAAAAATTTTCATCTAGAGAGTACCAGGTTCTTGGGATTTATGTGGGAACGTAGATGTTCTTTCAAGTCAAGTATGTATGATACAGTATTGTGTTTCAAACAATGTACCTAGGCAATTTTGTCGTGTCAGGGTATAAAAATAATAACAGCAATCCCGATCAAAAAAAAATTTTAAAAATCAAAATAATTTAAAAATCAAAAAATTTTAATTGTCAAGTTTATAATTCAATTTGTTTTTTTCTTGTTCATACAACTCATAGTTTAAGATATTATTATAATATGTAAGTAAAATGTATATCGCAGCTGCTGGCTGGTGCGCTACTCACTCTGGTGCCACTGAAAATCAGCGCTGCAAGAGCTGCTATATGCTCTTGTAGCAAATGCTGAGTGGTTGCCTTTTTTGTCACTACTTTTTAAATTTTATTGTGTTATTCTTAAGAGACAAAATAAATTTCTATTCTATTCTATTCTATTCTATTCAAAATAAACCAAAGTCAGAGGATTAAGAAAAAAATCATGGTAGGTAAATAGTTTGTGTTCACTAGTGTTTCTCAGTTTGAACGGGTTCTACGCAACTTAACTTTAGTAGAATCTATTAGGTAGGTATCTACTGATGTCGTATCCGCATTCCTGTGTCTCCTGCATTCACCTAGCATTCGTTGCTTATCTAGTTAAGGAGAAAAAATATTCTTATTTGAAAAAAGTGTCATTATCACGTACTAGGTTTCAAATGTTTTATTAGTTACTGTATGTTATGAGCAGCTCTTACGGAATAGCATAAGTACCTATGTAATAGTTTTGAAATTCAATTAACCTTTTACCAAGCAAAGGGTTCAATTAACCAAAGTACTTAGGTAAGTAAGTAAAAAGAAATATATATTTGCCCCTTCAGATCTAGAGCAATTTGATTTACATGCTTATTAGTTAATTTCTCAACGACAGCCTATAGTTCTACCTACCTACTCATGCAGTTAAGTTAAGATCAACGCCACCGCCACGTCAACGCTTGTGCCGAACAAATACACACAGCAAATAGACCAACTAGCCTCAGAGATCTTCCATCGCTTTGCTCTCTCAATCAAATATACTTAAGTACTAAAAATGTAATAGTAAATAGAAACAGCCTCACGGATTTAATTCCCAGTCACGGTAGATAATTTCAAATTTAGCAAATTTATCCAAGTAGCACCAATTCAAAATTCTTTGAGCATGCCTAAGAAGCGTAGTCAGAGGTGTGTTCAAAAACTACCTACAATTTGTCAATTTCAATGTCAATGTCAATTACAGTAGGTACGTACCTAGTTGATATCCCATATGAGATAGGTAGGTTGCAAGCCCATCTCCGCTGCTAAAACACGAACTGGTTTCCTTGCGATGCGTTCCTTCACCGTTTGAGATACTAAAATATCGAAGTGTGACGGGTATATTAACAAATACAATACTGTAACATCTGTACCTAAGTATACATGTAACTCGTCAAATAAATACACTATGACTTTTGACTTTGACTTGTAAATAACCCTTGTCACCAAAATTATGTGACCTAAAAACCGAATGTAGTTTTTTCCTGAAGTTTGGGTAGATTTGGTAGAATACTAAAACCATTGTATGCCAACACCAAAGCGTTGTCTTGCACTTGTCTGTCATTCATGTCACATGTCAAACAAAAGTCATTGAATGTTTCTCACGGAGTTCTGTGAACTAATGCATTTTCGGGAAAATAAATCGATTTCCCGTCTAATGGTGTCCAAATTTAGTTGACAAATACAATGTCTGAAACCGACGAGACCTACTGCCGGCTTTGCGCTGAGCTGACGAAGAAGGATAACATGATATCGCCCGATGAAGATGTCGGAGTGAGTTCAAAGATCGTCACCAAGATGCGGTGGATAAACGTTGAAGTTTCTGCCGAAGATATCCTTCCTATCACAATCTGCTATGCTTGTTTCGACTTACTGGAACGTACTTGGAGATTTCTACACGCTGTGCGCACTGCACAAGCGAAGTTAAACTCAATTTTCCGTAAGAAAGAAGAATGTATAGATTTGAGCGACGAAATCGCCAAACCAATAAACAAAGACTGGGAAAGCTTTCAGGAACCAAAACCTGAAGTGAAAAATGAGAGTGATCTACAAGAAGTTTCCGCAGACCCCGAAGCTTTCATAGAGTTTGGTCTAAGTGCGGTGAAAGTCGAAAGAATGGATATTAACTTTGATGATAGCGGTGATAGCTTCCAGGTCTTCAATTCTAGTGACGAAGACGAGCCTCTGGTGTCTGTGGCGAAGAAACGAAAGAAAAAGTTTAAACTACTAGAAAACATGAATACTGAAGACTTAAATTCATCATTACCATTCCCAATCCTGTCATGGAATGATTACACATGGAGATGTGGTGACTGCGACGCGTTATTCGAGAACATTCAATCTTTAAGACTTCACTCGGTGCAAATTCACTCTATTTGCTGTAATTTTAAGTGTAACGACTGTGCCAAAACATACCCCAATTATAGAACCTTCATAAAACATGTTCGAGAACACAAAAAACTTTTAAGATATAGCTGTGAGTATTGTAGTAAGAGGTTTAATCGAGATCGCTACTTAAAAAAGCACTATGCATTCCACAAAGCTGACATGTACCTCATGTGTGAGAACTGTGGCTCGTCCTTTGAAACTCCCGACCAACTTCAAGACCACATAGTACTATACTCAAAAGGTTATAAGCGGAAACCATTAAAAGGAGAGTTTTTGGACTTAAAATGCACAATCTGCGATAAGGAGTTTAAAACTAAGAGTAATTTACAGCAACATAAGTTGGTACACACGGAACGTAGCAGAGATTTCTCTTGCCATGTCTGTGGCAAAATGTTCTTTACTAAAGGCACTCTTAGCACTCATATGACAACTCATGAAGAAGTTAAACCTTTCAAATGTGAACATTGTTCAATGTCATTCCGAGCCAGAGGTAATCTCCAAGCTCACTTAAGCTTACACTCAGGTTCAAAACCTTTTGTATGTGAGCACTGTGGAAAAAGTTTCCGAGTGAAACGTCTCTTAAAATCTCACTACATCATGCATACAGACCTTATGCCATTTGTTTGTGAATATTGCAATAAAACTTTTCGTTTTAAGACCCGTCTGAACCTACATTTAAGACAACATACGGGAGCCAAACCATATCATTGTGTTTACTGTGAACGTGATTTCACGAATGGCTCAAATCATAAAAAGCATATGAAAAGGAGGCACAATATCGATACTTCAAGGAAAAAGTATAATTCTGTTAATCAAGAAAATACTGAAGTTGTTGAAATCTCTAAGCAATTGAGTGATCGTAAAATATCAGTTTCATAGTCTTGAAATTTTAAAATTACTTGTACAGTCACCTGCACTAGAATGTATATAATTCGGAACTTGCAAAAGAATTTTACAGCGGCACAATCAATATTTATAGGGTAAAAACTCAAAAAAATAAGTTAACTTATCAGCTAATTTACGATTTTTGCGTTTTTATTGTATAAGAGTCTACTATAAGGTTTTTATACCGTTTTGAAAGTTACGAATTGTATACATTCTAGTGCAGCTGACTGTACCATGCTCTGAATTACTGAAATTTTATATTGGTGAAAAGAATCTTAAGAAAATGCTTTATTTCAAAAGGTTGTAGATCATGTCAGTTCTATCATGTACTACCTGTTTTAACTACCACCAAAACTAAAAACACTTGACATCTGTCACAAATTAAAAGCATGCAGATGATAGTAGCTTCAAAGTCAAAAATCATTTATTCAGTAATATCCGCAGGGATCATCTTGAAATTGAAACGTCTTAAATCTAGGTGAATCTAACTAATCTATGTATAATATGTAATATCTTCACTGTTGTGCTTGTGTGTTCAATCTGCACAAAGAACATTCATTTGTGTAATTATCATAGATGTTTGTTCTGTATCTGGGTGTTACATTCTATGTATGTATTTACAAAAAAGTCGAAGTCAAAGAATATTTATTGCTTGAAATACATGTTAAAAAGATGTCAATTATTATATTATATGTTTCAATTATTCTGCTTAATTCTAGGCGTGCAATATTTAAATTTACACTAAAGTATTTAAATTATTGTATAAAGTATATAAATGGGCTGACCGGTTTCTTTCTTTTTTCTACTGTGGGTGACAGATTTCAGTCCATAAAGTATTTATGTCGCATCTTTTGTCAAGTATTATATACTTCAAGCAAAGTAGGTACAGGTACATCACTATAATTAATTCGGTCAAGTGCAATCCTTTGCAATTTACTTTAACCACGAGTAAAATAAATTCTGGTTAGTCACACCAGTGTGACAGTCTTGTGTGACCACAAGTCCGCCATCATTTTTTGTAAATACATACTAAGAATACAATAAAACCCCCAGACAAAAAACAATCGTTTTTGTTTGTCACAAGTGTTTGTAAAACACAAATGTTTGAAATGATGGGGATTGAACCCACAACCTACAGCACAGAAGGCAAGTTACGGATTGTATACATTGTAGTGCAGCTGACTGTACAGATTTTGATTTGGCCAGTAGCGGTCACCCATCCGAGAGATAACCGCACAGATCGTTGCTTAACTAACATGATCAGTTAGGAATGACCAAGCAAATTGTTACGTGCTAATTGAATATATATTAAAAAAGATTTTTATAATAATATTCTCTAAGTACCTATTATTTATTGAAGTAGGTACAATTCTTTAAAATAATATCCTAAGTGCAATATCTTATTTTGTTTATTCACTTGATTTACAAAAGTTATTCTTCAATAAATGTGTAATAATGTTAACATGATTAATTTAGATAAATTCAATTATTTAATTAATCTATGAAGTATTTTCGGGATGTAAGAAGCGACAAAAATTTAATTTATCATAATAATGTAAATAAAACTATTTTGAATACTGAATAATTCTCGTTTGAATGATGTTACGAATATGCCTATCCACTACCTAGTAGAACACCGGTGGCCTAGTGGTAGTGAGCCCCTCCTACACCGGTATTTGAAAACTTTCGATTCCGAGCGGATTCGTAAAGATTGTCGAATCTTTAACTCTGTTCTTTTGCGTTTTAAAATCAAAACAAACGACGACCGATGTGGCGCGGCGGGCGAATGTCCGCCTGCGACGCAGGAGGTTGCGCGTTCGATTGGGACCGCATTGGGATAAATGATTGTACGATCTGCAAATATTTATTCTGGGTGTTCTGGGTATTTTCTATGTATAATAAAAAATATCTATGTATGTAATGTATTGTATAAAACATATTTAGTCCATAACACAAGCTCTACTTAGCTTGGGGTTAGATGTATTATTATTTATTAGAGCACAACTTGACTCCACATTACAGAAAGATTAACTGGAAGAAAATGCTAATTGGCATTAAGTTTGGCTGTGTAGGTATTCTTTATCTCCAGAAAACAATTTATCGTCTAAAATTTGTCTAAAATAATGTAAAATCAGACAAATCTAGCTTTTCCAGGTTAGGTAATATGAAAAAGTAAAATAAGTACCTATTTTCCAAAATGGCGCCAGCCGCCATCTTTATTTAAACGAACAATTGGAAACTAAAACCGACATGCTCCGAATACTACCTATTGTGAGGAAACCAACTAAGTAACTCCTATAGAACTTGATATAATACACATTTTGCACACCAAAGTACTAGATAAACAAACTATTATATTTTCAATCTTAGACACGAAATAATAAGGTACAAAATTAGGTGAATACAATATTGTAACTAGAAAAATGAAGATTGAAATAGCATCCCGATTTAGCTTATGTACGCAATGCTAGTGTTCTCAAACGGTGAAGGAAAACATCATGAGAGAACCAGTTAATATTCTAGCAGCGACGATGGGTTTGCAACCTGTCACGTATGGAATACCAACTATACGGCAACCACACATAGACATGGTGGTAGTACTTCCCCGGGCGAGCCCTTCACTAAGAGCTTTAGGTAGGTATAATGTCGACCTTATCAAAACTTTGGCTTATACCTACCTTCTGCTATAAGTATTGTTTATGAATACCTTACCAAAAATAAGCGGGTTACTTCGTTTGCTTGAAGTTATTTTCATACAAACTTCAACCCCCGCACTTTATCCGTTTAGGAGTTGAGTTTCGGAAACTCCTTTCATAGTACAACTCTACGCATCAAGACGAATATACTCTGAAAATTTCTCTACAAGCAGTGGTTTAGGCTGTGCGTTGTCTATATGTCAGTCAGTCAGGACAAAGATTCTTATAATTTTCGACGACCAATGTGGCGCGGCGGGCGAATATCCGCTTGTGACGCAGGAGGTTGCAGGTTCGATTCCTGCCTTGGGATAAATATTTGTACGATCTGCAAATATTTATTCCGGGTGTTCTGGGTGTTTTCTATGTATAATAAAAAAAATATTTATGTACAGTGAGCTGCACTAGAATGTATACTCGTAACTTTCAAAACGGTATCAAAACTTTATAGTACACTTTATAACAGTAAAAGCTGAAAAATTGTGAAATAAGCTGATATGTTCACATATTTTTTGAGTGTTTGCCCTGCTAATATTAATTTTAACGCTGTAAAACCATTCGGTAAGTTACGAAATGTATACATTCTAGAGCAGCTGACTGTACGTAACGAAATACCTATATCAGTCATCTAGTACTTACCCATAACGGTGAGGATTGTCCAGCATTATAAAAATAAAAAAGTTGGTATTACTTATATAACAATTTATTACAATTATTACTATATTATTATCAAATCTTTGGGCTTCGTTGTAATTTCTACTGGATTGAAATTTGGAAGAAATCTTTCAATCACAGACAACCTAACTTTTCTAGAAAATGATGAAAGTAAAATTTAGGAGGATAAAAAGTGTTTCAAATTTCAAACTATTGATCTCTAACTGTTGCTCAGTGAAATAAAAGAAATTATAAATCACTCAGTCGCATATCTGTATTATCAAGATGGAGAGAAACCGCGGTCCAGGCTAGTTTTATCTCAGGACAGCATATTGTCTGCCGCACCCATGCATACCGCCAGTGTTCATCAAACCATGCACAAAACAAAAGCAACGGAAATATTACTCCAGTTGGTGACAAGAAAGCCTGCAAGACAGTTTTCTGTGTCATACTGTGTTTAAACTATAACATTAAAAATCTACTGGTAGAATAACAATCAAACCATTAGCAAATTGATTTAAAAAGTGATTTTATTTTTGGCGGTTGTCAAATTTGCGCGGGAAAAAAGTAATTTGGGTTTGGTAAAGTAGTTTGGGTTGAGAAAAGTAATGTAAAATATAAAACGCTTATTATGTTCATAATTAATCATATGTTGTTTTTAAACTGAATTTGTAATTGCATAATTCCAATAAATAATCACTACGAAATATCAATTTTAAAAAGTAAGAAAAAAAAGGAAAGTGTTTATTTTTTTTATGATGATCGTTGGCAATAGATTTGTGTTGCATTCTACATTTCTTGCTTTCTTTATACATAATGTGTGCTGCCAAGACTACTTTAGGATGGTAAGTGGCCCATTTATTAATAGGATGGACAGATAATTGTTTTTAATTACTGTAAAGACTCGTTTCCATTTTCTTACTGTTACCATTCCATCAATAAAGAATATTATACTTACTTACGAGTTGTAATAAATAAGAACAAGATCAGTTGGTGAACCTATAATAATAATTATGTTGGACAATCCACACAGCATCATCTAGCCCCAAGCTAAGCAGAGCTTGTGTTATGGGTACTAGATGACTGATATACTTAATACAATACATTACATATATAGATATTTTTATTATACACAGAAAATACCCAGAACACCCGGAATAAATATTTGCAGATCATACAAACAGTTATCCCAAGGCGGGAATCGAACTCGCAACCTACGCTGGCGGACATTCGCTCGCCGCGCCATATCGGTCGTCAGTCAGTTATATGACTATATAGAAAAGGGTTCGATTATAATATCGCCCAGTGACAATCTTATTGACCGATCGAGCGAAGCAAGCAAAGCGTGTCAGTTTCGAGATGGACCAAAAAATGCTTGTTCGTCTGTCTTTTCTCGCCTACAGGCATTTTTTCACTGAATTTTTTGTTGATTGCATTTTGAAATTTAAATTTAAATTCCATTACATTCCATACCATACCATACTTACCATACCATACCATTATTTTTTAAACATAAAGCTAGGGACAGAATTGGAGGAATTTGAGACAGGTCTTTGCCCAGCCGTGGGATAACGTAGATAATAAAATATGGTCCTGGTGGTATAACACATGACAAAGACTAAACATCCTTTTGAAACTAATTAAGTTTTTGTCACAAACTGTCATGGTCGTGAACACATGTCATTGCAGATTTTTTTTAACCTTCATGCTGCTTAAGATTGCGTGATATTAAACAAATTGCGCGCTCGTGATATCGGAGCAATCTTTTAAAATTAGGTATTTCCTCTCATTACAAAACTGTCACTAGTGAAGTCAAAGTCATAAAACATTTAAAACATTAAAACGGGTTCGATTCCCGCCTTGGGATAAATGTTTGTACGATCTGCAAATATTTATTCCGGGTGTTCTGGGTATTATCCTATGTATAATAAAAAATATGTGTGTAGTACCCATAACACAAGCTCTGCTTAGCTTGAGGCTAGATGATGCTGTGTGGATTGTCCAGCATTATTATTATTATTCATTCAACCCACTTGACACTGGTGAAATTGTATGTCGAACGATCATAGAATAAGAAACAGTCCATATTCTTTGCGAACGATAGATACCATTACGAAGAAAAGAAGAAGGATTTCGTTTACTGTCATCTTTGAAAGCAACATAGCGTTTTTGAAGTAATACTTCTAATGCGACTTCCAACAAGGTTGCGTTAAACGTTTAACGCTACCATGGAGAGGGTATGAAAGCACTGTTCTTTCTCTCATAAACTTCTTCAATATACGTTTCGTATATTAAAGAAGTTTTACTTCAGTCGTGTGGTCTAAAGCACACTCGTTTTTCATTTTAATAGTTTTCTCGTGTTCATTTTCATTGCTTAATTAGATGTAAAAAACTGGCTTTTTTAACAGAAGAATGCTAAGAAAGTTAAGGCGATGGTACTCGCCAACGACCTTGAGGAGTCTGTCCAGTCTGAGTTGCACTGCCGCCCGTCGCCCGCACAGGGACCCGCGCGCATTCCATTTCATATCGCATTCAAGAAATAATTATTTGTAGCCTAATGAATTATTAGTTCGAACTGCCAATTGTTCACTTTGTGATAAATACTTTGACAGATATTTGTGTGAAAAAAAATACTAAAAATCAATACCGTTTAGAAGAAATAACCAAATTTAAACAAAAAATTGCTTCACTTTGGATATTTTTTCATATAGTAATAATATAGTTAGAATTATTTCAATTGTTCAAATTAAAATTTAGTCTTTAATAAGCAATATATATTTTTTTTGGACATTTATACTCACTCATCAAAGAGAAATAACACGGAGAAAACCTCTCGTTGGCGGATACCACCTCCTTAAGTTAGGCCGTAACGTAACTAATAAGATTTCGATCAGCGAAAGTATATTGTCTGTCCACTCGGTTCGTCACGGCAACATAACAATAGATTGATAGCTGTTAGGTTTATTAAGATTCATTGTTTCATGTAATACGTATGTACACTCCTTAAAATTTATGTGCACAATGTTTCAAACGGTGAAAGAAAACATCGTGTGGAAACGTGTTAGTCAGCTCATCCATAGACTATGTCGTTCCTGTGGAGACTGACTAAGCTGTAAGGATAGTATAGATGCTACAAGCCATCTTATAAAACCCTATCTCCCTATAACATTAACCCCAAGGCGGAAATCGAATCCACAACCTCCTGCGTTGCAGGCGGACATTCGCCTGCCGCGTCACATCGGTTGTCAAATGTCTTATAGCTATCATTCTTAATAATTTTACCCGCGGAGATTTTTTGAAAGTTAACAATGCAAATGGATTCGTTTGCTATCATCTTTGGAAGCAACATTGTAGGTACTTATTTTCATTTTAATTGTTTTTCTAGTATTATTTTAAATTCTCATGGGTAGGTAATTTTGGTGGTGTGGTTTGAATTTTGAATTTGAATTACTTGAGGTCTTAGCACAAGTGTGAACAGTTGAAATGAAAGTATGTTATGTGGCATCCTGATTTGAACTAAAATGTTTTCCTTTGGTTTTGAAGAAAAACGCCATCTTTTTCTTCAAAACCAATGATAGCCGACTTTACTTTTTTTACCGACTCGACTTGACTAAAGTATTTTATTCAACCCACTTGACATTGGCAAAATTTTCCGAATGACGGACACATGCCACAAAAAAAAAACTTACCCGCGGAGATTTTTGGACAGTTAACAATGAAAATCTGCCCCAAAATGCGTCACTTGAGACGTGCTTAAACATGAGATATGCCGCTGAAAAGCCATATAATAAAAGAAAAAGAAGAAGTATGAGATATTCGGGGTACTTACTTACTTATTATAAACATGGCAAACCCAGCGTAGCTGAATAATCACAGGTTTCCTCACGATGTTTCCGAACACTTGGCAGACACACAAATCTCCTTTACGCTTAGCTACACAGTGGCCATCATAAAATAATTCAAGATGTCACGCGTCTCAAAGCAAGGTCGTTTTAATTCAAACATAATTTTTCAAGATATAATTTTGAATTTACTTAATTATTATAATTTCCTCTGGTTCACAGCTCTGCTTCTTGTGCTGTTGTGGGTTCGATTTCTACCAAGAACAGTCATTTTTGTGTTGGTAATAACTCTGTCTTCTGCGCAGTAGATTGTGGGTTCGGTCTTCACCAAGCATTTGTATAATAACGATAAACGTTTGTTCTCTGTTTAGGAGATAAATTGTAGGTATTACTAGCGGCCGCTCGCAGCTTCACCCGCGTGGCAGTTTTTTCCCGTTCCCGTTATTTTTTCGGGATAACAAGTAACCTATATGTTAATCCAAGTTATAATCAATGTTTATTCCAAATTTCATCCAAATCGGTCTACTGATTAGAGCGTGAAAGAGTAACAAACATCCATCCCTCCATCCATCCATACTTACAAACTAATTTTAGTATAATATTAGTTAAGTTTAAAATATTTGTAGGAGTACCTACCTATTAGGATTCTAAGTAGTACCTATGTATCTTTATTGTATTCTAAGTATGTATGTTCCGGGTTGCCTCAGTACTGGTATGCCTCAGGTTGATGGACGCAAGATTAGTGCATAGTAACATTATCATCCCCTATAACAAAGCATTACCTAGCAAGTCACTTTCGTTAGGAACGTGCCCTAAAATGCACTGCTGTGGTTCAGCAAAGTTAAAAAGCATTCATTCAGTAATATCCGCGAGATCATCTTGAAGCGTCTTAAATCTAGGTGAATCTAAGTGCCAGTTCCTCGCGACCAAGCCTAAAACCTATCTAGAACCATCCTAGAACTTAAGGCGGTGGTACTCGCCAACGACCTTGAGGAGTCTGTCCATACTGAGTTGCACTGCCGCCCGTCGCCCGCACAGGGACCCGCGCGCATTCCATTTCATATTGCATTCAAGAAATAATTATTTGTAGCCTAATGAATTATTAGTTCGAACTGCCAATTGTTCACTTTGTGATAAATACTTTGACAGATATTTGTGTGAAATAAAAATACTAAAAATCAATACCGTTTAGAAGAAATAACCAAATTTAAAATAAAAATTGCTTCACTTTGGATATTTTTTTCATATAGTAATAATATAGTTAGAATTATTTCAATTGTTCAAATTAAAATTTAGTCTTTAATAAGCAATATATATTTTTTTTGGACATTTATACTCACTCATCAAAGAGAAATAACACGGAGAAAACCTCTCGTTGGCGGATACCACCTCCTTAAAACCATCAACCTGAGGCATATAGATACGTCACGTAATGTAAACCTCTTTTTAAAGTAGGTAGATCGTTACAAATAATTGCCTCTACTAACGAGTAGGGCCTCCGTCTCAGTCTGTTGATAACTGTCACATCACTGTAAGTATGTGGTGTGTTTTTTTCTGTCATGTTTAAAAGCGACATTGCATTTTCATTTTGATCGTGTTTCTAGTGTTATTGTCTGATCTGCTGTGTAATTTTGGTGGCATTTTAACTAACATTACTTGTAGTCTTAGCACTATGTGTAGCAATTAGAACGAAAGAATGACACATCTGATTGATATGTAAAGGTTTCCGTAGGATTTGAATAAAAAGCGGCCAAGTGCGAGTCAGACTCGCACACGAAGAGTTCCGTACCATTATCTATAAGAAAAACGGCAAAAAATCACGTTTGAATTTGAACCCGCAACCTTCTGCGTCGCAGGCGCACCTTTGCCCGCCGCGCCACATATTCAAATGGTATAGACTAAACTTGCGTGGAAATTTAATTCCACTACTAAGTACACAAACCGCTGAAAAATTATGACTCTTTCCACCAGTGAACAGGATTTTATTTTCATCTCAGGGATCCAACACCAATGCGATGGAGGCTTCCCAGTTCCTCCGGGAGTACGATCGAGAAGCTTCAGGAATGTGTTACAGGTACCTACAATATAAGCAATAATTAAGTATATTTTATGTTATATTAATTTTTATAAAAGATCACTCAAAAAAACGGTGGGAACCAAGCCATAAGTTTCTTCTAGGCTTGGTCACGAGATACTGGTACCTTTGATTAAGCTCACAAATCAGTAGTAACTTTGCCTTCAGTGTTAGAACTGTGGGTTCGATCCTACCGAGGACAAACATTTGTGTGGCAAACGTAGATGTCTTTTCTCTGTCCGAGTGTTAATAATAATAATAGTGCTGGATAATCAACACAGCATCATCTAGCCCCAAGCTAAGCAGAGGTTGTGTTATGAGTACTAGATGACTGATATACTTAGTACAATACATTACATACATAGATATTTTTATGATACATAAACACCCAGAACACCCGGAATAAATATTTGCAGGTCGTACCTACAAACATTTATCCCAAGGCGGGAATCGAACCCGCAACCTCCTGCGTCGCAATCTGCAATCGCCCGCCGCGCCACATGAGGTTGAGGGTTGCGACGCAGGAGGTTGAGGGTTCGATTCCCGCCTCGGGCTAAATGTTTGTACGATCTGCAAATATTTATTCCGGGTGTTCTGGGTATTTTCTATGCATAATAAAAAATATGTATGTAGTATGTAATGTATTGTATATCGTCATCTAGTACCCATAACACAAGCTCTGCTTAGCTTAGGGCTAGATGATGCTGTGTGGATTGTCCAGCATTATTATTATTATTAATATTATTTATTATTATTAGTATTTTATTCTCGTCAGGGTAACCATGGCACAATGGAAGTTTGTCACCAACATAACAGAGTACAACCGTCGCCGCATGACAGAGGAACTGACCCTCAGCTCCAAGTTCGAGAGGCTGTCCTGGAGGAAGGCAGCTGCCTTTGACGGCTCCAGGCTGTCAGATCCTCAGGGTAGGCGGCAGCTGATGAAGATAATCCAAGCCAGCAGAGCGGCGTTGCCGGATGATAAATTTACTGAAGTAAGACTTTGATAGTGACCAGAGAACCGTTTTTTTTGGTTTGGTAAAACGAAAAAAAATACTGAATCAGTTTAATCCTCAGTTACGGTAGATATCCTCAGTACCTACTCGAGATTATTTGAGGATGCCTAATAGGGGTAGTCATTGGTACATACTCATATTTTGCTGCAGTTGGTATTCCATATGTGACAGGTTGGAAGCCCATCGCCGCTGCTAGAAAAAAAGAGCATGCGATTTATTGGTACAAAATCCTTACATTACTTATTTATAAGTATAGTTTAGGTTAGTTTAGAATAACGGTTGTCTGGAAGACATCGCTACCCGCGATAAGTCCGCCGATTGTAGGACAAATCCTTTTGTACTTTACTTTATATTTTTTGTATTACTTATAAATCATGTCGTTTATAAAGTTTATTCTTATTATTATTTTGTTAAATTTTCAATCGTTTACCTAGTTCATACAATACCTTACTTTCAACATTTTTATTCAAATTCTAGCTCCAGCAACTGATATCTGAAATGAAAGAGATATACAACTCCGCCAAGATCTGTCCCTACGGCCAGAAGCCGTACGACCCTCATATCCCCCGGATGCCGTACCCCACGGAATACCAGGAGCCAACGTATCAGATGTACCAGCTCGCCAACCAACCCCATCAGCATTACCAGCCTTATACTGAAGGTACTCTTTTGTTAAAGAAGCAAACTAAGCTTTTTTTGTATACAATGTGCTAATGGAACAAGCATATGGCCCTCCTGATGTTAAGTGGTTACCATCGCCTATAACAAAGCATTGACTTGAAGGTCACGTTCTTTAGGAACGTAACCCACAACACACTACTCATGCTTTTTTTAGATAGATAGATAGATAGAAAACACTTTATTGCACACCATTTATTATGAATTTACATATAACACACAAAAAAATACAAAAATAACACAGTGGAATACAATGGGCGGTCTTATCGCTCAAATGATGTTAAGTGGTTACCATCGCCTATAACAAAGCATTGACTTGAAGGTCACGTTCTTTAGGAACATAACCCACAACACACTACTCGTGCTTTTTTTAGATAGATAGATAGAAAACACTTTATTGCACACCATTTATTATGAATTTACATATAACACACAAAAAAATACAAAAATAACACAGTGGAATACAATGGGCGGTCTTATCGCTCAAAGCGCCTTTTTTTAGGTCGTCTTAAGGCCGCTGTCATAGCGTGACGGCTGTTTTATAGGTTTTTGTGTCCTATTTTTATTATTTCAGCAAATTTTCTTTCCAGGTACAGATAGTTCAAACTACTGTGATATGCAACTCGACCCGGAAATAACCCGGATCCTAGCTCACTCCAGGATCGAAAGTGAGCTGCTGTATGTATGGCGGAGCTTCAGGGATAAGACGGGACCTAAGCTGAAGAACCGCTTCATGAGATATGTACAGCTAGCGAACCAGGCTGCTCAATTAACAGGTAGCCTTTACTTATCATTTTGTCACGTTAGCTGGCAAATAAAAAGACGAGATTAGAATAAGAAAAGTTTATTAAATATAAGTTATGTAAGTACTAAAATAAAGACGATAGAGAGGGTCTTGCCGTAAGGCAGTCTACATTGAGTTGAATAAGTAAGGGGGTCGAGGGGAATTCGCCTAAGCTTAATCTTGGTCAGACAGAATTGGTTAGGGTTTTAGAACAATCACTCCCCTTGCGTTGCGTTCAGGTAGGTCCGGCAGCCAGGTACGCTCCGTACCCGTCGACAGCGCGGAGTAGCAGCCAGCCAGTTCTGGTACAGGTTAAGCGTTCAGGATTGCGCAAGCAGCGGTATACCGCGCGCGCGGATTCTGGCGAGTTATAACTCGGCCAGAAGTGTAGCTTGATGTAGTGCAGGGTGTGTTGCAGCCTCACGTAGGACAGTGGGAGAATAGCTCAGGTGTAGCTCCTTAACCAAGTAGTAGCTCCCAGTAAGTTAATTCAACTGCTGAAGATAGGCTTCCTCTATATTTGGAGCTATTGAGATGGTTATGCTCGGAATCTCTTTTAAAGACAAGGTCCGAATATATCGAGAACATTTTTTAGGGGTAAAACCAAAGGGTAAAACGGCACCCTATTACTAAGACTCCGCTGTCTGTCTGTCTGTCTGTCACCAGGCTGTATCTCATGAACCGTGAAGTAGTTGCAACTTTCACAGGTGATGTATTTCAATAGAAAATAGATAGTATTTGTTACGCGGCGGGCGAATGTCCGCCGTCGACGCAGGAAGTTGCGGGTTCGATTCCCGCCTTGGGATAAATGTTTGTGCGATCTGCAAATATTTATTCTGGGTTTTCTGGGTATTTTCTATGCATAATAAAAAATATCTATGTATGTAATGTACTGTATTAAGTATATCAGTCATCTAGTACCCATAACACAAGCTCTGCTTAGCTTGGGGCTAGATGATGCTGTGTGAATTATCCAGCATTGTTATTGTAATTCGTTTACTACACAGGTTTCAGAGATGCCGGGGAACAGATGAGAGCTGCATACGAAGATCAGTCATTCAGAGCTAGTACCGAAGAAATGTACAATCAGGTAAAGAATCAACAGGCATAAATAATGTTAATATTGGTCATAAAATGTACGAAATATTATTTCATACAGAACAATATAATGTAGCAAATTTTACTCCTAATTCTCGCAATCATAATGAAAAGTACGACGCTAAAAACCCACTAACACTCGAATTCTATTTACTCTCTCGCTAAAACTCTGTAGTGAAACTAGGTTTACAATTGGTCATTTTATCCCTTTTTATCCCCTTGTATAACAATATACTTTTTTTTTGTGGCATGTGTCCTTGCGGACAATTTTGCCAATGTCAAGTGGGTTGAATAAAATACTTCTTAGTCAAGTCGAGTCGGTAAAAAAAGTAAAGTCGGCTGTCCTTAGTTTTAAAGAAAAAGATGGCGTTTTTCTTCAAAACCAAAAGGAAACATTTTTGTTCAAATCAGGATGCCACATAACGCACTTTCATTTCAATTGTTCACACTTGTGCTAAGACCTCAAGTAATGATGGTTAAAATACCACCAAAATTATCCATCAGAACTTAAAATAACACTAGAAAAACAATTAAAATGAAAATACAATGTTGCTTCCAAAGATAACGGAAAATATACTTTTTACTATAGCCAAACAGATTTCAAAAATATCAAGGTCAAGTTTCAACTTACATGGATGATTTTTTGGATGTTTTTTTAAGGTGGCACCACTTTACAAACAACTCTTCACTTACGTGCGAAGGCGGTTGGTTCAACGCTACGGAGAAACCACTCTTAGGAGTGATGGGCCAATACCAGCTCATTTACTGGGTAAGATTATCTTCTACTCGTGGTTTCTCTTCGTGACGGTATTCTGCAGGTTACAATGATGTATCATCAGCCAGAATTGACATAGACAGATGTTTTTTTTTGAACAATTTTCTGATGGAACAAGCCTATGATTTAGTAGTGAGGCATACAGGTGCTAAGCCTCATGTGCCTGTAATTACACCGGCACCCACACCCTTCAAACCGGAACACGCTGCGCTGCTTGGCGGCAGGAATATGCATGGTGGTAGTACTGCCCCGGACGAGCCCTTCACTAAGAGCTCTGCTACTACTAAAATTACTATACTACAAGATTAATGTTCATGTTTCTATACAAATTTTAGGCAACATGTGGGCGCAGAATTGGAAATCCATAATGGATCTTGTGATGCCGTTCCCTCAGTCTCCCAACGTGGATGTGACCGCTGAGATGCTACGACAAGGCTTCACTCCACTCAGGTTATACAGCGTGTCCTAAATTTCAACAATAAGCGGGCACCAGAGGGTGGATCTACTCATGACTATTGAGAAAAAAAATATTTGACGACCGATGTGGCGCGGCGGGCGAGTGTCCGCCTGCGACGCAGGAGGTTGCGGATTCGATTCCCGCCTTGGGATAAATGTTTGTACGATCTGCAAATATTTATTCCGGGTGTTCTGGGTATTTTCTATGTATAATAAAAAATATGTATGTAATGTATTGTATTAAGTATATCAGTCATCTAGTACACATAACACAAGCTCTGCTTAGCTTGGGGCTAGATAATGCTGTGTGGATTGTCCAGCATTATTATTTAAATTTAATTTGCTTTGAAATTACGCTAAGCCACGGGGTTCCCGCGATGTTTACCTTCGTATATTTATCCTAAACTTCATGCATCGTTTTGATCATTCTCGAGATTCATTTAGTCTGCAGTAACTCCGAAAACACCTGGACGATCTGACATTCAAGGACCTTATTCCAGAATGTTTCAAATGGCCGAAGAGTTCTATACCTCGATGGGGTTGAAGCCGGTTCCTCCTGAGTTCTGGCGCGGTTCTCTGCTGGCCCGACCCTCACAACGCAGCGTGCAATGCACAGCTAGTGCCTGGGATTTCTGCAACAGGATTGACTATAGGTATTATACAAACCAATTAATCAAAGGAATGGAACTCGTTGCCGTCTGTTTTTACGGTCACGTATAATTTGGATGGCATCACACACATATTTTGGCGCTACACTGGAGCTTCATTATTTACATTATTAAATTTTGTAAAAGGATCATACAAAACATTTATTCAGTATCCGCAGGGATCATCTTGAAACGTCTTAAATCTAGGTGAATCTAAGCGCCAGTTCCTCGCGACCAAGAACTGACAAGAAACTTACGGCTTGGTTCCTACCGTTTCTTTGTATGGTCCTTCCAAAGCTCGAAGAACCGACAGCCGCTGATAATAAGGTTGTCGAATGGCGACTTTGAACCGGAACACGAAGTGTAGGACGTCTTCTTACCCGATGGACTGACGACATTGTTAGGACCGCGGGAAGTCGATGGATAGAAAGGACTCAGAATCGTTCTTCCTGGAAACGTGTGGGGGGAGCCTATGTCTAGCAGTGGCCTTATACAGGCTGATGGTGATATGACATGTATTTTCGTTCTTATTTTTTATTGCACACAAGCAATACATAGAAAAATACTTATATAGTGGACATGTATAAAGGCGACCTTAACCCTAACAAGAGTTTTCTTCCAGCAAATCTTTAAGGCTAGAGAGGTGACTAAAGAGGTAGGTAGGTTCGTGTACATACATATCTACAAACATACGTTCTATTTATCCATTTCCTCTTCTTCTCTTTCTCTTTCTCAAGCTGTTCTCCGGTTCCTCTGCATCATTCTTTCTGACGACCGATGTGGCGCGGCGGGCGAAAGTCCGTCTGCGACGCAGGAGGTTGCGGGTTCGATTTCCCGCCTTGGAATAAATGTTTGTACGATCTGCAAATATTTATTCCGGGTGTTCTGGGTATTTTCTATGTATAATAAAAAAAAATATATCTATGTATGTAATATAGCTAGTACCCATAACACAAGCTCTGCTTAGCTTGGGGCTAGATGATGCTGTGTGGATTGTCCAGCATTATTTATTTATTTTATTTATTATTCCAGGATCAAACAATGCACAGAAGTGACCATGCAGGATCTGATATCAACGCATCACGAAATGGCTCACATTCAGTATTACTTGCAGTATGCCGACCAGCCGCAGTTATTCAGGGACGGTGCTAACCCAGGTAATACATCGTCACCTGTATGCAAGTTCACGAATTTGCAAAATACATTTTACAGGAGAGCAAAAAAACTTAAGGTGATATGGTAGTGTAATCAGCACCTGTTTATTATGTTAAAACACATATTCATGTATTTTTTTAAATTGAATATTACATTTAAAAGGACCATCTATCTTTCGGTGCGACCAGAAACACTCTTGATTCCATTGGGTTTGATAATAGTTTACACAAAGTTTGACTAAAATCTCTGGCGACCGAGGGTGTTTTATTCGATTGTTAATCAAGATATTCCAACGATTTTTCTGTTCATGTGTTCCTTAAAAGTTAATACGTAATCTTGTCTCCGAGTTGTTTTTTGTTAGCTAGCAAAAAATAATGTTTTTGCACCTTTCAAATAGTTCCCAAGGACCTATTTTGAACTTTTATATCTTTTTGTTAATTAAATTGAAAGCTTTTTCTAAAGCATTTTAAACTGCTCGGTATTAAAAATTCATTTTGAAAAGTGCAGATTCGTGAGATTGCCATACAGGTGACGATATTGTAACACAGTATCGGAACATCTAACTTAATAAGCACCATAGAACCGGTGGTCCAGTGGTAGTGACCCCGCCTTCTGAGCCTAAAGTCGAAGGTTCAAATCCGGTCGTGCACCCATGTATTTTTCTGTTCAAAAAAATTATATGCCCAATGCTTTCAAATGATAAAAAAAAACATCGTGAGAAAACCAGTTAGTATTTTAGGAGTAACGCACGTCAAGAACGCGCCCTACGATAGGTACCGTCCATCAACCTGAGGCATACTGGTGTTAAGCCTCATGTGCATGTAATTACACCGGCACCCACACCCTTCAAACCGGAACACAGCAAGCTGCTTGGCGGCAGGAATAGACATGGTGGTAGCACTTCCCCGGACGAGCCCTTCACTAAGAACTCTACTTCTAAAACTATTTTCACGGGTAACATCTTGTTGTTTCTTTAATTACAGCATTCCACGAAGCAGTGGCAAATGCGGCGTCTCTGTCTGTCAATAATCTTCAACACCTGCAACGAGTTGGCCTTTATCAGAACAAGTTTGTTTATTTTTTTATTTATTTATGTGACCTGCTGATGGAACAAGCAGATGACTCACCTGGTGTCACTACCTATAACAAAGCATTGCCTCGCAGGTCACGCTCGTTAACGTGCCCTACGATGCACTACTCTGCGTCTATCAACCTGAGGTATACAGGTGTTAAGCTTCGTGTTCCTGTAATTACACCGGAACCATACCCTTCTAAAAGGAACACAGCAAGCTGCTTGGCGGCAGAAATAGGCCGTTTGTATTTAATTCAGACTTCAATCCTTAGGTACGGTAGGTATTCCTTCGGATCTCTTAGTACCAAGTACCGTCAGAGGCACGCCCAAAAATTACATTTGGTATACACCCACATTTTGCAGTAGTTGATACTTCATAGGTGACAAGTTGCAAGCTCATCACAGCTGCTAGAATACTAACTGGTTTCTTCACGATGTTTTCCATCACTGATGCCAGCCATACATTAACTCCTTTTAATTCCAGAACCCACGATCCTTATGAAGTTAGCATGAACTTCCTGATGTCGATGGCTTTGGAGAAGGTGGCCTATCTCCCATTTGCTTTTATGGTTGACCAGGTAAGTAGAGGTAGCTGGGGTAGTCTCGGCCTGAAATAGAACCTGTGCATCATTTTTGCACGTTGTAAGCTGTTGGAAATGTACCAATATAGCCAGGAGCATCTCCTGAGTACTCAACACCGACACTGGGGCCATTCGCCTATCACCCTGACTATGAAAAACCTCACTAATATGGAGGATAATATGTCCAGCAGTGTTGACAGCCGTCACAGCTCAGTTCGTAGTAGCCCTGCCTTCTGCGCTGTAGGTGGTGGGTTCGATTCCCACCGAGAACAAACATTCATGTGATGAACATAGATTTTTGTTCTGTGTGTGGATGTTATATTGTATTCTAAGTATGTATTTACAAAAAGAAAAAGTATATAAGTATTCTATCAGTCATCTGGTTCCCATAGTACAAGCTATGCTTAGTTTGGGGCTAGATGATGTTGTGTACAAATGTCCACAATTATTTATTTTATTTATTTATAGCAGTGGACTTACTTAGGCTGATGTGATATTTAATCTACACCACTTATGGAGCAGAGACCTGGGCACTCACCAAGCAGATGATGAACACACTGCTAACTACGCAAAGGCCAATATTGGGTGTTTCTCTTGTTGAAATAGAGTAGAAGAGCTCTTAGTGAAGGGCTCGTCCGGGGCAGTACTAGCACCATGTCTATTCTGCCGCAAAGCAGCGCAGCGTGTTCCGGTTTGAAGAGTGTGGGTGCCGGTGTAATTACAGGCACATGAGGCTTAACACCTGTATGACTCAGGTTGAGATGGACTGATGACATGGTCAAAGTTGCAGGAAGGAACTTGATGCGGAAAGAGAACGAAAGGAATGATGTACATTAGAATAGATCTTCATTCAGCACTGGGTGGATATAGGTTGAAGAAGAAGAATGACTTCTAAGAATCATTGTCCTGATAGACTGACATTATAGACAATGGCACTGCTTGTAGAGACTTGAAGTTTTCAGGGTATATTCGTCTAGGTGGTTAGAGTTCCACTAAGGAATTTCAGAAATTCAACCCCTAATTATTATTATTTTAATAATGCTGGACAATCCACACAGCATCGTCTAGCCCCAAGCTAAGCAGAGCTTGTGTTATGGGTACTAGATGACTGATATACTTAATACAATACATTACAAACATACATATTTTTTATTATACATAGAAAATACCCAGAACACCCGGAATAAATATTTGCAGATCGTACAAACATTTATCCCAAGGCGGGAATCGAACCCGCAGCCGCTGTCGCAGGCGGACATTCACCCACCGTGTAACAGCGGTCGTCAAGTGAGTCTAGCGGGGGTTGAAGTTCGTATGAAAGAAGTCACTCTAATTTCAGTGGCGTTGGTCAATATTCGAAGACGGCGTTCACAACATGAACACTAAATGGTGGAAGATGAAACTACGCTTCCAGGGTGTGATTCCTCCCATCTCGAGGTCTGAAGCTGACTTTGATCCAGGGTCGAAGTACCACATCATATCTGATCAGGTAAGTCTGTTTTGGAAGGGATAAATTGAGGTCTTGGACTAATCCGGGAACTCTCATGCATATCGTAAGAGGAAGATGCCATCATGCTCCAGAAATAGTCAGTTAGAGCTATAATGGTCAGCCCATCGCCATATGAACTTGCTGATTTTAAAAGTTTATGTGTCGAGAAAGCGAAGCGGTCAAAGATCTTTGTGGTAGCTTGGGTGATTTTGCTTTGTATATATAAACTAGCGACTCGTCCCGGCTTCGCATGGATTTTAGTAAGGATCCCTAATGTTTTTGAAAATATAATATAGCAAAGATTTTTATATTATCCCAAAAATTATTTTCCTCGAGTAGGATTTGAACCCACGACCTTCCCCTTGATACGGGGATGCGATACCAACTTCGCCATCGAGGATTCAAATGCCACGACGAAAATAAGACAGCACAAGACAAGTATCGAGCAGGCTTTGATAGTATTACGTCAAGCATGTAGATGGAGCCACGGTAGCGATAGCACCGTATTAGAAACATTCCAAATCTTATTCTCGTCATGGCATTTGAATCCTCGATGGCGAAGTTGGTATCGCATCCCCGTATCAAGGGGAAGGTCGTGGGTTTAAATCCTACTCGAGGAAAATATTTTTTAGGATAATATATAAATCTTTGTGATTTCCTTAAGTGCAGGTAAGCACTATAAAAACAAATTAACTATAATATAGCCTATGTCACCCGGGGATAGTGTAGCTTCCCAACGGTGAAAGAATTTTTCAAATCGGCCCAGTATTTTCGGAGCCTATTCAATGCAAACAAACATATAAACAATCAAAATAGTATAGATAAATATTTGTGGACATTTGCACTCAACATCATCATTACATCATTTTATTTATAGTTTTTTTATTTATCAACAGGAATACATAAAATACTTCCTAGCAACAATCCTGGAGTTTCAAATCTATGATCAGCTGTGCACAGCCTCCGGGCATATGGGCCATCTCCACGAATGTGATATCTACAGGAGTAGAGACGCGGGGAGGCTGTTGAGGTAAGGAACATGTATTTATAGCGCCATCTAGTGAATTAGGGGGCGTCCATTAATTACGTGAAGCATTTTTGAAAAATTTTCGACCCCTTTTCGATTTTTTCCCCCGTGGTGAGATATCGTAAGATTTTTTGGGATAATATAAAAATCTTTATCGTAAGATTTTCCTCAACTCCCTCCCCCCCTAATCTCACGCGAGATTCTTCAAAACTTCTATTTGGGCTGTAAACGTGTTGGATTATTGAGAAAAAAAAACAACTTACAATCAGCAATCACTCACAACAAACAAAAAATTTTACACCGTTTTCTGCGAGAAAAATAATTATGTGATATTTGCCAAAACTCCCCCTCTCGAGATACAGTACAGATAGTACATTTGGTACAGAAAGGAAGATGTATTTATAGCGCCATCTAGTGAGATACATAAGAACTACACTTACAAACTTAACAGAGATTAAAAAATAGCAACACAACTTTAATCGCCACGCACGGTAGATATCTCCTCCTATCTCTTAGTACCAAGTACCTACTCGAGATTCTTCGAAGTCTTAGGGGGGTAGTCAGAGGAATGTCCAGCAATCGGCAAAATTGTCCGAATAACGGACACATACCACAACAAAAAATGCATGGGAGGTCCAGGAATAGACCGATGTGGCGCGGCGGGCAAATGTTTGCCTGCGACGCAAGAGGTTGCGGGTTCGATTCCCGCCTTGGGATAAATGTTTGTACGATCTGCAAATATTTATTTCGGGTGTTCTGGGTGTTTTCTATGTATAATAAAAAATATCTATGCATGTAATGTATTATATTAAGTATATCAGTCATCTAGTACCCATAACACAAGCTCTGCTTAGCTTGGGGCTAGATGATGCTGTTTGGATTGTCCAGTATTATTATTATTTTTTTATATTTCCAGCGAAATAATGCAGTCAGGGTCTTCAAAGACTGCATCAGACCTGATCAGAACTATGTCTAAGGGGAAGACCAATCGGGTGTCTCCAGAATCGCTTGTCAAGTAAGTATTTATAGAAAAAATAGTAAAACTAAACAAAGGTATAGAAAAGAAAAAAGAAAAGAAACATCCTCACGTCGTCCCAGGCATGGTAGATATCCCCTCAGATCTTTTAGTACCAAGTACCTACTAGATTTTCTTTGAGGATGTCTAATATTGTTTTCGCGCTGGCTACTACTATTATGCTGATTTTTTCTAAAACACAGACTGAAAATAAGGAAATTTGAAAGGACTCACTGTTGGGATAACTCCGTTGGAGAGAAATAAATAATATGCAGTGGACTGTATTACTGATACTGGTATATTGAAACAATTAAAGTAAGCGCGTCTATTCGGGTCCGTGGATTTTGAGTTTATCGGCGCAGGTCGGCGCCGGCCGAGCCCGCTTCCTCTCTCCGGTCCCCGCGTTCCGGTCTTCCCCGGCACAGGCGAGGTAGGCGACGTTACGTCTCCGACACTCACCGTTACTTCGTATTTGGAGCTCGCACACACGTATTTTTGCATCTAATGTTTAATTGCCACTGGGCCATGCAGTAGCCGCCTTCCATTGTATCGTAAGCAGGTACTCGTCGTCACAGGTTTCTCACCTGTGACGACGAGTACCTGTCCCTGTCCTACCTACGGGTAGGACAGGGACGGATATATGGATTGCGTATTAGAACGCAAAGGATAGGGAGCGTCTTTGTGTTCTAGCCTAAACAAAGTCCACAAACAAGCATTTGTGTGATGAACATAGATGTTTGTTCTGTGTCAGGGTGTTACATGTATTAAAAGTATGTATGTACAAAAAAAGTAAATACGTATTATATCTGTCATCTGGTTGTACTTAATAGTACAAGCTATGCTTAGTTTGGGGCTACATAATGTTGTGTAAAAATGTCCACAAGTTTAAAAAAATATATAATATATACTAGCTGACCTGGGGGGCAAGCACGAACGAATTCCACTTTCGTATCGTAACGGTCCGTAAACCTAACGTATTCACGTTAAGTTTACGGACCGAGACGATACATGGTAACACGAACGACAACCGATTTACTAACTTCCTATCGAATTACGTTACTTTACGGACCTAGCTATCGTTTACTTTACGTACGTAATGCCACAAGTGTTCGAGCTTCCAATTTTAGTTCTTTTTACGCACGATAGAGGCGCTGTGCAAAATCTCATACATTTTGGTAACGTTAGCGTGACGCTAGCGTCACGATAGCCAGTTCGTGCTTAGGCCCCAGTGCCCACTTCGTTGGGCGGTAAATTTTTACTTTCCATTTTTTATCTTATGACACTCATAAATAACGTAGCTTTCTATTGGTAAAAGAATTTTCAAAATCGGTTCAGTAGATCCAGAAGTTACCCCCCACAACCTCACAAACTTTACCTTTTTATAATATTAGTATTCATTTGTACTGTAGGCAATTTCATTCTGCTTTCAGGTACTTCCGCCCTCTGGAGCTATGGTTGCGGGTTCAGAACCGCGACGAGCACCTTATCGGCTGGAGCTCCAACTATCACGACGTAGCCCTGTTCGCATCACGCGGGCAAAGCCAGAAACTCCTCACTAGTATTACTGTAATTGTGACCTGTATTAGTTTAAGTGTATTTTTTGCTATGTAAATTATATGTAATGTCTAACCCTATTATTAATAAACTCGGCGTGACCTCAAATAGTTACGTATTTTATCTCTTTCTATCTAATTTAAACCTTCCTGTCAATGTAAAAAATAAAAAAACAAAAACTTTTTACTACTACTTTTTTAATGCCGCCAAGCAGCGCAGCGTGTTCCGGTTTGAAGGGTGTGGGTGCCGGTGTAATTACAGGCACATGAGGCTTAACACCTGTATGCTTCAGGTTGATGGATGCTGAGCAGTGTATTGTAGGACACGTTCCTAGTGAACGTGTCCTACGAAGTAATTTATTTATTTATTTAATCAACTTACGACTATTATTACAGGATTAATTAACCTAATGCAATAGCGTAATTATCTACATTTACTGCCTTGCCTTGCCTTGCATTTACTGCATTTAATGCCTTGTTAAAGGCGATAGTAACCTCTAGGCTTGCTCCATCATGGTCGCCAGGAACTGGCGCTTAGATTCACCTAGATTTAAGACGTTTCAAGATGATCCCTGCGGATATTACCTACTGAATAAATGCTCTTTGACTTTGACTATGACTTTGACTTCATGCAAGTGGACTAAACGAAACAAAGACCTTTTTTAGGGTTCCGTACCCAAAGAGAAAAACAGGACCCTATTACTCCGCTATCTGCCTGTCCGTCTGTCACCAGACTGTATCTCATGATCCGTGATTAGAGTTGAAATTTTCACAGATGATGTATTTCTGTTGCCGCTATAATAACAAAAACTGTAAATCTGAATAAAATTTAAGGAGCTTCTCATACAACAAACGTGACCCTTTTGCCGTTTTTATTATAGACACTTCAATTTTATTTATTTGTATAGATGGTAGAATGGTACGGAATCTTTCGTGCGCGAGTCCGACTCGCACTTGGCCGGTTTTTATAATGATTCTACTTAATTTCATGAAAATTCTAATGTGACGATATGAAGTGAATTCGGTTGTATATTAAGTAATCAGTGTAATGTTTATGGTCCATATGATGCGAGTTCAGAGCTTCGAACGATGAAGACTTTTTGTTAAAATATTATTATCATTAACAGACATACTTAGCAACTTTCTTCATAAAAATAGGCCTCAAAAAAAACGATGTACGCACATACCTCCCGCGTCTAGACCGCATCTAATTACAGCAAAAACTGTTTCAAATTATAGCTTAAGATCCGGCTGCAAGATTATTTTATTACTGCGGAGGGGTTGTGGCCAAGTGCGCTACAGCAAACATACCAGTAAATATATTTTAGTAGTAGTAGAGCTCTTAGTGAAGGGCTCGTCCGGGGCAGTACTACCACCATGCCTATTTCTGCCGCCAAGCAGCGCAGCGTGTTCCGGTTTGAAGGGTGTGGGTGCCGGTGTAATTACAGGCACATAGACAACACCTGTATGCTCAGGTTGATGGACGCTGAGTTGTGCATTGTCGGTGACGTTCCTAACGAGCGTGAACTACGAGGCAATGCTTTGTTTTAGGTGATGGTAACCACTTAACATCAGGTGGGCCATCTGCTTGTGCCATCAACAAGTTGCTTAAAAAAAAAACCTTTTCAAGCTCTTTACATACGTTGCTGACCACACCCGCAAGAAATATTTGCAGATACAAACATTTATCCCAAGATACCTACAAATCGACCATTTTTAATCTCACCTTTGATCTCAGCTCTCGCTACCGTAAGGTTTGCTGGAAGAGAACTCTTTTTAGGGTTAAGCTCGCCTTTACATGTCATTTAATTTTTCTGTGTACAATCTTCTTATATATAAAAAATAATTGCTGTTCGTTAGTCTCGCTAAAACTCGTGAATGGCTGGACCGATTTGGCTAATTTTGGTCTTATTTGTAGAAGTCCAGAGAAGGTTTAAAAGGTGAATAAATATGAAAATGCTTAGAATTAAGTAAGTAATAAATATCGAAGTTCGCGGGGTCAGCTAGTAAAGAATAAAAAGGCCAGAAATAATCTAAGCATATGATCTAAGTCTAAGCTATTGTTCAAACCGGCAATTCACAAAACGTTAGACCGCGTGCGTGTAAATGTGTTGAATAGCGGTGCGCCTGAAAATAAACTGTTTTTGAATAAGCGTTATAATGAAACGGGATATCTTGGTTATTGATCCGATCTTTGTACGAGAAATGAAATAGTAGGTTTTAAATTCCCTGTCGTAAAATAACGGTTAAGTGTCATTCATGTCAACGAAAAGAGGATTCGTTTTTTTCTGTCATCTTTTTTTGTGTCATCTGTCCGTCAATCGACAAACTTCGCTAATGTCAAGTAGAATATTTTATATCAGCCGCTGAAAAGCCACAAAAGAGATTCGTTTTCTGTCATCTTTGGAAGCAACATTGTATTTTCATTTTAATTGTTTTTCTAGTGTTATTATACTACCAAAAATACCCATCAGAACTTAATTAAGTTCTGATGGGTATTTTTGGTAGTATTTTAACCATCATTACTTGAGGTCTTAGGACAAGTGTCAACAATTGAAATGAAAGTGTGTTATCCTGATTTGAACAAAAATGTTTCCCTTTGGTTTTGAAGAAAAACCGCCAACTTTTTCTTCAAAACCAATGACAGCCGACTTTACTTTTTTTACCGTTTCGACTTGGCGAAAGTTTGTAAGAATGGATGGATGGATGGATGTTTGTCACTCTTTCACGCTATAACCAGTAGACCGATTTGGATGAAATTTGGAATAAACATAGATTATGACTTTGATTAACATATAGGCTACTTTTTATCCCGAAAAAATAACGGGAACGGGAAAAAAACTGGCACGCGGGCGAAGCTGCGAGTGGCCTAGTGACTAGTGGTTTTGGGCGTTGTCTACATCCCAGTCAGTCAGGACAAAGGTTCGTACAATTAGTATAGATATAGATCGAGAGAAGAAAACGGTACTGTAACCACTCTAACGACCAAATGATGTGCCAAACACTATTTTTGGTAAACGCTTTGACAGAGAAACCATTATTTACCCGTTAACTTAATGCTTAGAACTGTCCATACCGTGTTGCCTTGTAAAAATGGGCGGAAAGTAGTTTCTGACACTACCTAAGCAAATTGTAAGTGTCAAATAGATTATCTATATCACAAAACCATTTGGCTATGCGTAGACAAACGCATTCAGGTTCTGAGTTCATATTACACTATATAATAATGCTGGACAATCCATACAGCATCATCTAGCCCCAAGCTAAACAGAGCTTGTGCCAAAACATCCGAAATACCTAAATATTTGCAGATCGTAAAAACATTTATCCCAAGACGGGAATCGAACCCTCCTGCGTCGCAGGCGGCAGGCGGACAACCGCCCGCCGTGCCACATCAGTCGTCAATATCTTAAAGTACCTATTTACCTGATTTCGCTAACTTTTGTACAATGGGTAAGGCCACCGCTGCTCTTAGGAAGTCGAATCTGATGAAGAAGACTGCGTAGTCTAATTGGTATAGGTTGATATTGGTCTAATTGGTAGTAATAAATAATCCACAAAAAAATAAAAAAATTCAGGCGATAGAAAACTTCCCCCTTTTCCCCTTCACTCCTTTATTTGGTTTTTTTTTGCAATATCTTACCTATTAAGAATAAAGCCCTTAATGTGCTTTTTAAATTTGATTAAAATCCGATGATAAATAGCCACAGTAGGTAAACTTCCCCCTTTCTCCCCTACTTTTCCCTCAATCAAAAATCGCAAACGACAAAAAGATTTAATGACTCGTCAGAATCAGCTGAGAAATGCGACCTGTAGGCGATAACAGACAGACAGACAGTCGGACAAAATCATTTTTGCCCTATCTCGAAACTAAGACGCTTCGCTCGCTTCGCTTGCTTGGTCAATTAAGCTTAATATCTAGTTAGACTTTTCTAAAACAAAAAAACAATTATCAACTTAATACGATACAACTGTAACTAACTACCTACTTAGATCATTATAATTTTTTAAACGAAAAATTAAGGCTTATTTAGACTAGTTAAAATCTAATAATCTGACTTTTTCGTTAGTGTGAGACTGTGTAAATTAGTTTTAGTTAATAATAATAATGCTGGACAATCCACACAGCATCATCTAGCCCCGAACTAAGCAGAGCTTGTGTTATGGGTACTAGATGTCTGATATAGGTACTTAATACAATACATTACATAGTTTTTTTTTTATTATACATAGAAAATAGCCAGAACACCCGGAATAAATATTAGCAGATCATACAAACATTTATCCCAAGGCGGGAATCGAACCCACAACCTCCTGCGTCGCAGGCAGACATTCACCCGCCGCGCCACATCGGTCGTCATAATACCTACCTAGTGAAAAGCAAAATCTCACCTCTATGTACCTACACTCGTGGTCTGAAAATGTTAACCACACTATTAAAAAGTAATAATGCTACCTAGCTAAGCATTTTAAGCTTTACTGCACACAGTGGCCAAATAATCGAATTTGAAAACTGATAAACATTTGATATAAACCACATAAATAAACCACGATGGTACATAGAAGTGTAAAAGTTTGACCACAAAACTGAATCTTTTTGAGTTTTATGTAGAACACAATCACAGATTAAAAAAAGAATGTAGGTAGGTACTTACCTACCTAGGTCAATAGAAGGAGCGTGTACAAAAAAATCTCAAAAACACTGGCCGGCTGACCACTCGCAATTTTAAAACGAAAGCTGACGAACGTGCATATTCCAAATTCAATTTTAAAAATGCAAAAACTATTCCTCAGCCTTCTTTTTTTCGCGCCTTTTGTAACGAGTTCGGAAGAAAACGGTAGTTTATCAGTTGAGGATAGTTTGCAACGATTTTGTGATATCACTAATTTTTTTTCGGAGTTTTTAGAAGATTTTAATGACGAGCATTTGGGGAAGAGTGAATGGGGGGAAAAGTTGGGATATGAAGAGATCAAACCCATAATCAGGCATAGTGAAACTGGTAAGTAGATACACCTAATGTTAATAATAAATATCAGTATAATAAAAAAACATTAATAAAAAAAATTAAAAGTATCTACCTGTAGTGTTTGTGAATGTACTACCTAGGTATTGTACTAAATTATATATGTAATTATATAACTATTGATAATGATATTACTTACACTATACACAAACATACATAGTACAGACACTTCACTGTCTCGAGCGCATACGTCAGTGTCACGAGAGCCCATGGGCGAGAGTGGACGTGTTTGAATAAAGTGCGTGTCGAGCCTGTGTAACTCGATACATATAGGATATACACCACATATGGCGACGAGGATAAAAAAAAAAAGGGGTGAGTACCTACTCAGGTAGGTATTTACTTCTATTGAAAATCAAGTGACTTGTAATCTACAAGTAACAATCAAAAATATTTTATTTGTATCACCTATTGAAACAACCATCAGAAAAGAAACAAAGAATTTGTATTCAAGTTCGAATTTTGAATTCGAATTTTGAAAAGTTTGATGAGGTTTAATGTGGGGCAACATCGAACTGTTTTGAAATATACGTAGATTATTTATTAGTGTACAAAAAGTTTGCACGCTTGATACATATTACTTGTTTATTAATTAAGTATTGAAAATTAGCTTAGTTTTTTGGAAAGAGCTAAATTTGCTATTATAATACTAGGTACCTAATATTTACCTATTAATTACTATAGGCTAAAAAAATAAAGAAGGTTTTATTAAACAGATGGTGAAATGGTGTTTCGATTGGTGAGACAATAACGATTCAATAATCATCATCATCATTATCATCTTAATCATCGGGTACTAATAATACCACCATTAAATTAAAATCTGGGTATGAAAATACCACCATTAAATTGGATACTGGGTATGAAAATACCACCATTAAATTGGACTGGGTATGAAAATACCACCATTAAATTGGACTGGGTATGAAAATACCACCATTAAATTGGAAACTGGGTATGAAAATACCACCATTAAATTGGAACTGGGTATGAAAATACCACCATTAAATTGGAAACTGGGTATGAAAATACCACCATTAAATTGGAACTGGGTATGAAAATACCACCATTAAATTGGAAACTGGGTACAAAGATACCACCATTAAATTGGAGTCTGGGTACTAAGATACCATTGAGTTGGAGTCCAGGTACTGTAGCGAGGTATGTATACTTATGCTAATATTTTAGCGGGTGTAAGCATTATATCACCATTAAATTGGAAATATTTTTTAAAATAAAATAAAAATATAACTCAGGCCTACATAAACATGGCGAGTTTACTGACATTATCTTTACTAAAAAGACTGTACCTACTTAGAAGGTGACAGCATTTCTAATTTCAATGGTTATAAAATGGAAAGATGGAAAAGGATTAATAATAGGTATATAAATATTAAATAAATAAATAATAAAGCTGTTTATTTAGAACTACGTGTAAGTAGGTATGATAGGTTTGGTATCTTATATAATATCCTGTAGCTCTGTGTACCTTTTGGCATAGGCCTACTCTAACATCTTCCATTAGGTTCTATCATCTTCTGCTACCTTTTGCTATCGTATTCAATCTGATAAACTCAAGATATAAAATCTGCTGGGTGCTAAAGTTGAACCAACAACGTTATGTAGATGTATTCATAATAGCTACTAAGAAACCTAATGAATATTTTCAACCCTAATCCTAAAATGTATGAGTGGCGTATTTGTATATTACTGAAACAAGAGTCATCAACATAAAAAGTGTACATCGACCGATCTAGGAACGTAAGAAAATATTGACATCAGTAAACAGCGTTATGCTAAACAAAATAATAAAGGAAGCAGGCACATTTGAAATGGTAAACCAACAGTTTGAAAACAAAAATCAAGACATAAACCTCATTGTGGCTAAAACAACATTTGAGAACTTAGGTCAATAAGATAGGGCTCAGTGAAATAAAAAACGGTTGCGGCAAATGCATCAAATATGCGTCAGCCAATGCCAGCTCAAAGAAGAATGCCATATTTGTGACAAGATTACTGCTGGTCAAACATCACGGAAACACCTAACCGAGGAAACTGAATTGAACTGTTATGAAAGCATGTGAATTTTGACGACATCTCGACTCATTACATTTTCCAAATGAATAACATGCACAGTAGGTGGCATAAAAAATATGCGTTAATTAATTTTGGTTTTCAGATTAGACCTTATAACAGAAATCAAACATGGAGGAATTATAAACAAGAAAGTATAAGCCTATAACCCGATAAAAAATACATGCTTGGCATATGGCAGTAACACATCATTGCCAGTGCAGGTATCGTTTTAAAACTAAGATTGAAGATAATGAACAGAATAGTTTGGATGTTCTAAAATTGGACACAGAATCAAAAAGGGTAGGAGTATCAGCGTTTTTCAAAATTTAGGAAATATTGATACATACCTATCTCTATTTACGATTTAATATACAAATACAAAAAAGCTTATTGTCAAAGAAATGGAGTATCTGGAGTAGTCTCAACACAAGCTCTGCGTAACATACTGTTAGTTAGTACGCAGGGCTGGTTTTCAGTCTCAGGTTACAATCAAACTTTAAAAGTAGTCTGGTGTAGGTACCAATTATATCTTAAAGAAATAACGCAAAAGATAGCATAAAAGAACAACCGGATAGCGGTCGATCAAGATATTATGTCCCCTCGGTAGTAGGTACTGAATATGAAAGGGAATGGTGAATCACGTTTACTTATGCGTACACAAAATGTGAACACGCCGCCATGATACGAGAAACCACTCTTTGTCTTTCATGAAAATTTAAAAAATTAGTAAAAATGCCTTTTACTAGTGGAAATGCACCCAGAGTTCAGGCATATTACGAAATATTTTTATGACTACAAAAGGTTTGTACGAACGGAATTTGATTTTGAAAGATTTATGTTCGAAAGTACTTTCTTTCGGATCTTTGAGAAAACTCTGAAAATATATTGATAAATAAATAAATAATGCTGGACATTCACACAGCATCATCTAGCCCTAAGCTAAGCAGGTATTTGATTGGCTGCAAAGGTATTGATGAACTTATTGACGACATTCTTGTACTTGGCGACAACGAATAAGAATACAGTATGAGGCTCAGTTTTAAAAGTTCTCACGTAATTTCTAAATAATGCACATATAAAACACAGAATGTCATCTCTCTGGGACAAACTTAACCACAAAGGAGGAATAATGATAAATACGTAGAGAGCATAATAAGCTTTAGGAAGTCAGCTTCAAAGACCATAGAAGAATCTGCAAAGCTTTCGAACTTATCAATTATGTAAGTAGATACTCATTTTGGCTGCCACCTTTCCAGATCCTTTTAAGCTTTTTACTTCTACGATACCAGATGGGCAAAAGGGATTTTAGAAAAACTATGGCCTGAAGAACATGACAATGCCTTGCTGAACTGTAACTACTAAAGTACAACGTTTAGGGTACTACAATGTGACATAGGTAGGAGATGCTATCCCTTTTTTAACTTGGAGTCGTTCTTGTATAAAGCGATGCAAATGAGCCTAGAATAAATGCTTACGATAATTAGGACGTAGTCGTACTGCGCACAGCCAAACAGAAAAAGTGGCACTGTCATTGGTTTGGCCGGCCGAACACTGTAACATATTTTTGTTTAGAAAGACTTCCAAACTAGTCTCGGACCATAAGCACTGGAAGTTTTGTTTGAGTTCAAGTCAAAAACCATATAACCATATACCAAGAACTGAACGATGGGTACTGAGATTACATTCATATAAATATAATGCGATGTACAAACCCGGCAAAACAAATGTAGCAATCCCGATTATCTGATTCCAAAAGATGAAGACCAAATAGTTAAAAACTTTAAACCGGTTACCATACCGATGAACGAAGTTGTAGAATTTTTAGAAAATACCATGATATAAACAATATTAAAAAAGCGTTTATCAGTACGACTGGGACGATTTAGTAAAACAGTTATAAGTTTTAGTTGTGTTGTGATGCTCTTTAGGTCAGACTGAAAGAGAAGATTTTAAGGCAGGGAGTCTTTACTAAAGTATGACAGCAAACTCTTCATACGGTTACCGGGAATATATAATATACATACGTAGATTGATAGAATAGATAACGATTTCGAACTTAGGACAGATATAAAATACAAAAAGACAAAGAAAAAGAGTGAGAGTATGGAGACAGAAAACGTGGAGCAACAGAAGTAGTTGAAGGAGAAAGTTAAAGTTGATCAAAAAAGAAAAAGAAAACTATGGAAAGATAACAAAAACAATCAGCGTATTTTAACTCAACCCCACACATCGTAGAAGACGCTCGAGCTGGTGATAGTATGGTTTGTAACAGTGAGACGGGTGTGACTTTACATTGAGGAACATATTACAAGATGACAGCACTACATCATCATCTAACTGCAGCATACATTTCCTGCAGCATAGATTAAGTATCAAATTGTTATAGAGATGGTGATTAAAACTCATTTTAAATTCTGATGTTAGGTTTGATTGAGAACCTTTAGGTAATCACTAATCAAGTAAATAAACATTATTTTGATAAGAAAGAGATGTAGTGTTTGTGAATGTACTACCTAGGTATTGTACTAAATTATATATGTAATTATATAACTATTGATAATGATATTACTTACACTATACACAAACATACATAGTACAGACACTTCACTGTCTCGAGCGCATACGTCAGTGTCACGAGAGCCCATGGGCGAGAGTGGACGTGTTTGAATAAAGTGCGTGTCGAGCCTGTGTAACTCGATACATATAGGATATACACCACACTACCTACTCGAGATTCTTCGAGGATGTCTAAGGGGAGTAGTCAGAGGTATGTCCGGATATTACATTTGGTACAAACCCATATTTTGCAGTAGTTGGTATTCCATACGTGAAAGGTTGCAAGCCCATCGCCGCTGCTAGAATACTAACTGGTTTCCTCACGATGTTTTCCTTCACCGTTTGAGAACACTGGCATTGCGCACATATGATATCCTACTAATATTATAAACGCGAAAGTTTGTAAGAATGGATGGATGGATGGATATTTGTTCCTCTTTCACGCTCTAACCAGTGGACCGATTTGGATGAAATTTGGAATAAACATAGATTATAACTTGGATTAACATATAGGTTACTTTTTATCCGGAAAAAAACTGCCACGGCAGAAGCTGCGTGCGGCAGCTACTATAATAATGAAGTTAAAAAATCTGTGAAATCGACTTCCATTGTATTATAAAGTATGTATTCTATTGTTACTTGTATTATAAAGCTCTGGGTAATGTTGAAATATCTAGTTTGAAAACAAGTGTTTTGCCTCTTGCATTGGCAAAAAGTTTCAAATTAGATCGAATGAGACAGAAAACGGTGTAACTTTTTCAGGGTTACGCCAAGTTTATTAGTAGGGATTGTTTTAAATGTTTTTTTTAAGTTGTAAAAGTATGAATATATTAGATGATGCTGTGTGGATTGTCCAGCATTATTATTATAATTATTAATAACCTTAACCTATCCTCTCAATTTTTTTGTAAATCGTTTTGTAAATTACCGAATTCTGTGATAGCAAACCCAAAAAAACCTCTGTCGAATCTAACGGGTTTAAAAGCCCCATCGAAATCTGACCAGCCGTAATAACTTAGCTATGTCACGCGATACGAACACAATAAATAACTGTCTTGAATTGTACACCAGTTAGGTATATCATTTAACACGCGAAAAGTGGGGCATCGTCCGCGTGAAGTTACTTTTATACGAACTTCAACCCCCGCTGTACCCGTTTAGGGGTTGAAGTTCAGGAATTCCTTTGTTAATACACCTCTACGCTTCAAGACTGTGGTGCGTAGAGGTGTATTTAGGCTTAGGCTGCGCGATGTCTATATGTCAGTCAGTCAGGACAAAGATTCTTATAATTCAGTATTCAGTATTCAGTATGTTTATTGCCTTATTATGTAAGTAGGTTTAACATTGTCAGATCTTAGGACTATATTATACAATTTTTGGTGCCAATACACAATATACCCAGTAAGGGTGTTGCAATAGAGTAGAGCGGACCGATATAGTTATAAAAAGAACATGCAAATTACCTACATAGGTCATAAAAAAAAAAATAATAATTGCTAAGTATAAGTACTTAGATTAAGTTTTATTATGAACATGTTCGTGTTAATAGTAGGTAACCAAGAAATCTGAAAAGCTGAGCATGAGCTCAAAAATTATTTTAAATTGGATAGAGCTATAAATATATTCAAAGTGGATCTGACGGAGACTAGCACACAATCCTTTCAGCGTTCTAAACTAGCCAAGACTTCAAATTCTCAACCTTCATGACAGACATTAATGTCATCAAACAGGAATTCATCGAAATTAAATCATTTAACAGAGAAACTGAAAAGAGATATTATTATATCCTTTCGACAAATTACGAGAACATCCCAAAGAAAACAAAAATTTACAAGCGGCATCAAAAACATCTGCGAGAAAATAAAACAATTGGAAAAAAAGTAGAAGACCTGAGTTGTCAGTCGTGTACGTTTTAAATTGACCTAAGAAATATACCATCCAACGCTCAAGAATCTAAAAAACTCCAACAAATCATTCAAACACACCTTACAAACTAACAAAAATTAAACTATAGGCAATCTGATTGCTAAAACGCGACCTCTTCCAAACAACATTTGGATTGAAAGAGAATTGTCCTATGGAATATTGGCTGAGGTGCACTTCAAAATAGAAATTTGATTGAAACACAGCCGTATGACATACGTGACGTAAGGACGAAAGCTACCGTAAACCAGATGAACCCAAGTGTTCTATCTACTACCTACTACTAAAAATTATCTTCTTACTGAGACTGTCTGGTCCTGAAGTGCCTTCATAAACACAATATATTGGCTGAGACGCAGGCGCTGATTGTGTCACACAGATTTACATCACGTTCGTGCGTTATAGCTATCTCAATAGCTTCTGGTATCAGCACTTTCGTGTGATTTGTTTGCTGACCGATGGACGGAAGTGAGAATGTATGGTATATTGCATGACTAAAGGCGGAAACACATCATTAACACGCAACGCGTGTAGCGTCCAATCGATTGTATTATTGAAGTAATACTTCTAATGCGACTTCCAACAAGGTTGCGTTAAACGTTTAACACGACCATGGAGAGGATATGAAAGCACTGTTTTTTCTCTCTTTCTCTCATAGCCAGTTACGTTCGTATATTAATGAAGTTTTACTTCAGTCGTGTGGTCTAAAGCACACTCGTTTTTTATTGTTTATAACCAGAATCACAATAAAAGTCGCAATAGAAGTATTACTTAAAAAAATACATAAGGTATTGTATTAAGTAGGTACATATTATATCAGTCATCTAGTAGGTACCCATAACACAAGCTCTGCTTAGCTTCGAGCTAGATGATGCTGTGTGGATTGTCCAGCATTATTTTTACGACAGGTCGTGGTCTCAAGAAGATGTCTATGGCCATGATGCCCCTGGTGTTCCACATCGGAGCCACCTCCACCTGGATGATCCTGACGTCAATAATGGCCGTGAAGAGTGTAGCTATTGGACTGATACTTCTGGTCTTCAAGATTGCAGTCAGTTCAGCTAAGGTGAGTTTGAGCCCATAACCTGTTTTATTTTATTTGCTTACTAGCTGACCCGTGCCCACTTCGTTAGGCAGTAAACATTTTTACTTACAAATCTCAACTGAAGTAGTACTCGATGTCGCCAACAGATGGCGTTAATACGGCATAAAATAGAGGCCGTTCGCAGTTTCGCCCGCGTGGCAGTTTTTTCCCGTTTCCGTAATTTTTTCGGGATAATAGTAATAAGCTTTTGTGAAATAAAGACTAAATTGCGTTTTCTGAAATAACAAAATACTTTTTTCACAAGTTTTAGCACAATTTACACAATCAACAGAGTAACTTACCTACCCGAAATAACAAAAAACAACATTTAAAACCATTACTTCTAGTTTCTAGATTATAATATGCTTCCTTTTAATTATACAGAAAACTAATTCTGTTTCACGTTTTTCTAAAATAATTGTAACCTCTTTCTTCTCACTTTAAATCGGAACACACTATGCGTCACATAGATACGGTGTCGTCATCAGTAAGTACTAAGAAACATATTTGAAATTTCGTTCAAGCTTCACAAGTCTTCGGTAGTATAGTGGTAAGTATCCCCGCCTGTCACGCGGGAGACCGGGGTTCGATTCCCCGCCGGAGAGAACACTTTTTGCACTCAATTTTTTTTCTAGGGTCATTTTCTACCTAAAATCGATGCTAGCTCGTCTTTCTGTTTGTATTTTAATAAAATAACTTTGCACGCTATAATACTAATATTACAAAATAGTGGTTCGCCTTATTTAATTCCGAGCATTTTCATATTTTAAACCTTTTCTGGACTTCCACAAATAATTCAAGGCCAAAACTAGCCAAATCGGTCCAGCCGTTCTCGAATTTTAGCGAGACTAACGAACAGCAATTAATTTTTATATATATATAGTATTTACTATATAATAATAATAATAATAATAATGCTGGACTGTCCACACAGCATCATCTAGCCCCAAGCTAAGCAGAGCTTGTGTTATGGGTACTAGATGACTGATATACTTAATACAATACATTACATATATAGATATTTTTTATTATACATAGAAAACACCCAGAACACAACGCTACAGCAAGCTTACCCTCTTTCTCCCTCTCCACTTCACCCTTTTAGTTTATTTTTCGCAACATCTTGTATAGAATTAAGTCCTTAGTTTGTCTTTCAAATTTAATTGAAATCCGTCGATACATAACACTAGCAAACTTTCTGCCTTTACTCTCTTATTTTCCCCACAGTCAAAAATCGGAATCGACAAAAAAAAAACAAGGAACTTGTGTGCCAATTTTCGTCAAAAAATATTGAAAAATGCGAAAGGCGAGAACAGACAGATAGAAAAACAAAAGCGCTTTTTGGCCAATCTTAAAACGCTTCGCGCGCTCGGGTAATAACAGAAAATACTCTCATAAGTTTTTGTAATCATATTATAGACGCAAAAAGGTATACCTACTTATCTGTTGTACGTACCCGTTGCTAAGTGAAAACGTGTAACAAATACAAAAAAACATAGCTAAGTGCGTAGGCCTTTAGGCCCTGATTTATCAGAGGCTCTCAAACTTATTTCCTCCACCCACTTTGAAAATCAATAACTTTTCAGCATCTTCCAATTTGTTTTACTTTACCACATCTTAAAAATCACAATGACAATTAGTGTACTATATTAGTCTGGTCTTGAGTTTAAACTTTAGTTTTTATACAAACAGGGTAAAAATAAAAACTAAAATCAGGCATCGTCCTCCAAACGAACCCTTATTCTTTCTGAGCCCTTTACCGCCCCCCTTAAAGCCTCCAGCGCCCACGAAGAAGCGTTATCGCCCACTTTGAGGAAGACTGACATGGCTGAAGAGTTTTTTGTTTTATTGATGCTCCAAATAAAATTAATTCTTATCATACTCTAATCATAATGTAATCTTTTTTTGTAGTCTGTCAATTGATTACTTTCTGAAATTACTTCCTGTGTTCATTGAAGAGTTTCACTTTTGCGTTATTATTTTGGTAAACTTTGATTAATTTTACTGAAAGCGTATGAAAGTTTACTTATTAAAATAAAGCCAGAGAAAAAAACGAGTGCGAGACCACACGACTCAAGTAAAACTTCTTTATACGAAACGTCACTGGCTATGAGAGAAAGAACAGTGCTTTCATACCCCCTCCACGGTAGTGTTAAACGTTTAACGCAACCTTGTTGGGAGTCGCATTAGAAGTATTACTTGAAAAACTTTTTTTTTCGGCTTTTGTATGAATACGGCCATATTACAGGCACGTTAGGCTTAACACCGGTAGGGGGGGTTGGTGAATGCAGGGTAATGTATCGTAGGGTATACTTGCCTAACGTGCGTGACCTGCAACTCAATGCTTTGTTATAGGTGATGGTTACCACTTGGCATCGGGTATTCCGCCAACAGTAGCATAAGACAATACATTAAATAATAAGACATAAGAGAACTGTTTACTAGTTTTAAGACAAAACTCCGTAGGTGGCTCTTAGATAAATGTTTTTGTGACATAAAAGAATTTTATAATCAATAAATTACCTTATTTTGGAAGTTAAATATTGTGCGTCCATAACTAATGGATAAACTGTTGCTCTACCTAGCTTAAAATTCTTTTTTGTACAGTTTCTACAACAAATTTCATCTCATTTCATTGCAAATGAGGTCGTTATTTTGAGTGACGCTTACATATACTTGATCGGAACACATATTGAAGACTTATATTACACGGGTATTTATCGCGTATTACCTTTTTTATTTATTTTCCCGACGTTTCGACTATGTTGCAATAGCTGCCTGCCTGCCTGTTGTGTTGTTGTCTGCCCGCGACCACGGCTATTGCAACATAGTCGAAACGTCGGGAAAATAAATAAAAAAGGTAATACGCGATAAATACCCGTGTAATATAAGTCTTCAATACATATACTTGTTTGTTTAATTAGATCGCTTCATTCTTCACTCTGCTGAAATCGAAACACCCTGAGCATCATCACGAATACGCCTGGCAACCACATGGTAAGTAAATAGCAATAGCAACAGCATGTGACGACCGATGTGGCGCGGCGGGCGAATGTCCGCCTGCAACGCAGAAGGTTGCGGTTCGATTCCCGCCTTGGGATAAATGTTTGTACGATCTGCAAATATTTATTCCAGGTGTTCTGAGTATTTTCTATGTATAATAAAAAATATGTATGTATGTAATGTATTGTATTAAGTATATCAGTCATCTAGTACCCATACACAAGCTCTGCTTAGCTTGGGGCTAGATGATGCTGTGTGGATTGTCAAACATTATTATTATTTGTTTTTTTCTATAATTAATAATAGATAACAAAATCTTGTTTAAAATGGTTTGACTTCTGTTTGCAGGTCATGATACAGATAGAATGTTTAAAGGTAAGATTATTATTTTAATAAAAGCACGTTTATTAAACGCAAAGCATTTTATAAAATTAAATAAGATTTTGTTACACTAAAGTAATTTGCTCCGAAAGTATGTACAGTCAGCTGCACTAGAATGTATACAATTTGTAACTTTCAAAATGGTATCAAAACCTTCTAGTAAAGTCTGAAACAGTAAAATCTCAAAAATCGTGAAGTTAGCTATAGGTTCACTTATTTTTTTGCCCTGTAAATATTAATTGTGACACTGTAAAACCATTCTGTGAGTTACGAATTTCATACATTCTAGTGCAGCTGACTGTACCGTCGTAGGTAGGTACTTATTATGGTGTTAAAATGTAATTGTATGTTACAGAAATACCAACCCATGGTGATTGGAATTCTTATATTCCAGAATGGAGTCATAGCGAACACACAGGTAAATACAGGTGCCCAAGCATGAATGTATCGATAGATAAAATTTGACGCCGTTTTATCGAAATTTATCAAAATTGGTAGTATGAAACTTGGTTACAAGCTAGGTCAATAAATTCGAAAAAAATCCCAATTTATCGACAAGCCGTCTACAAGAAAATCAATCGATAATATATGTCAAGGCTAATAATTCTGTGCTAGCGGGTGCAGATAGATTCGATAGATAAAAAAATAAAAAAATATAATTTTTTTCATTTTTTCATTTTCATATATCTCATGAACCGTGAGTTGAAATTTTCTCAGATGATGTATTTCTGTTGCTGCTAAGCAAAAAAAAAACTAACAAACAAAATTAAATCAATATTTATGGGAGCTCTCATACAAGATCTCTCATTGCTGTTTTTCTTAGATAATGGTACGAAGGGGCACGAAGGGTTCCCCTTCGTGCGCGACTCCAACTTGCACTTGGCCAGTTTTTTATTTAAAACTCTATTTTAATTTCAGGATACAAAAGTGCGCCTAGTTACAAAGAGAACCACATCAACTACGCCGATATCGAATATGAAGACTCAAAAATACACGCTGATAAAAAAACAGATAAAGTAATAAGATATTCGTAGCAAAATGTCATATTAGAATAATTTAATATGTACGCCATTTTAGATCCTGAATATAAATTCAAGATTTAAAATGGCGGGTATTTTTTTAAATTAAGTTTTCCGGATATTTTTAAATCCAACTAAATCACATTTAATGTAATTAATTAACAATTTAATATGTATAATTTTTATTTATTTTTTATAACGGAAGTAATTTAGTATATACAAATATTTTACATCTAATATTTAACCTATCTACCTTATATCTACATATTTAATATGTATAATTATATCATTTAGGATTTTTAATACGCGTTTCAGTGTAGTTACTAATCAATACTTAGATAACAAAAACAGATTAAGTAAGTAATAAGATATTCGTAGCAAAATGTCATACTAGATTATATTCAGGATCTAAAATGGCGGGTATTTTTTTTAATTAAATTGTCTTCTCGATCCTTTTAATATCTTACCAAACCACATTTAATGTAGTTAATTAACAATTTAATATGTATAATTATATAATTTAGGATTTTTAATACGCGTTTAGGTGTAGTTACTAATCAATAGATAACAAAAACAGATAAAATGACATATTAGATTATATTCAGGAACTAAAATATATTTTTTAGTTGTTTGTATGTACAATTAACTATAGTTTAGGATTTTTAATACGCGTTTAAGTGTAGTTACTAATCAGTAAAGGAAAAATATAATATGTATTGATTACTTAGTACTTATATAAGTAGGCAAATTAAAATTATTATTTATTATTAATTAAAATTATTATTAAAATTAAATTAAATTCTTGTCTATTAATAGGTATTTTTTTAAATAAAAATGCATTTAATAGTGTATAAGGTATATTGAATTGTAAAAATATAATAAAAATTTACAAAAATGGACGGTATTAATTTACTATTAAAGCGTTTAAAACATTTTTTCTTAATATTCGAGATAAATACTGATATAACCATATAAGTGAATATTTTAAAATAACATACATATCTAGATAGTAATGTAAAATAAAAATATTACAAAAATAGTAAAAATTAAAAAATAGGCGATATTTTTTGTGACAATACTGTAGATAACTATTTATCACACTCAAAAGCGAAATAGGAAATGGTAAATTTTGCAATATTGCAAACATGTTGACATTAAAAACATACCTACATGTGAATATTAGTTCATCACACAAATGTTTGTTCTCGGCGGGGATCGAACCCACCACCTACAGCGCAGAAAGCAGAAACTACTACTAGATGTTTGGATACTATTTTATAAAAAGTTGAATAAATCTAGTTTTACTTATAAGCTACTCAATACAACTTTACCATAATAAAAATCACTGAAGCACCTTATTGTCATATAAGCACCATAATTATTAGGAAAATGACATATCAATTTTTATATATTAAGTACAATGACCATTCTCTTCATTTACAACTTCTAAGTCTTATCTTATTTTAAAACGTCATACTTTCAAATAGTGATGGTTTTGAAATAAAAAGCCTCTTACAAGGAAATTTTAATCCTTTCATCATACTAGTTCTTTCCTCTTTGGTTAACCCCTTTATATAGCCACTATAACAGGTCAATGACCCAAACAGGTCACCAAGAAAGATCCAGTACCTATCTAGCCAAGTCACTCAATTCAGTCATTTTGAGACAGACACCCAAAAATATACACAAAGTTATCAATATAGAATCGCTAACCAAACCTAGAACACTATTCGAAAACCATGAATACTTCACCTTCTTTTTTGTCAACCTTCGCTTGTCAACTGTCAGTTTCTTCGGCCAGCTGTCAAAGTCATCTGTCACTTTCTGACATTGGCTCGGGTGCCATTTTTTTGGCGCGTTCGTCGATGCCCGCGCTTGTATACAGACTTCATAACTACCGCCATCTTTGAATGATTTTTCTAGGTCCTTGTCTATGGCTATTGTGAGTGAACGTAGGTTATATGCAACGTCTTTTGTGTATATAATGTCGTTTTTGGCGTCTTTTATGTATATAATGAAATCGGCCACGTCATCTGATGTTAAAACGAACCAGTGTGCGTAGATTGAAGTTTGGGCACTGAAACAGAATAGTTATGATTTAGTAAATATATTTTACTAGCGGCCGCTCGCAGCTTCGCCCGCGTGGCAGTTTTTTTCCCGTTCCCGTTATTTTTTCGGAATAAAAAGTAGCCTATATGTTAATCCAAGTTATAATCTATGTTTAATCCAAATTTCATCCAAATCAGTCTACTGGTTAGAGCGTGAAAGAGTAACAAACATCCATCCATCCATACTTACAAACTTTCGCGTTTATAATATTAGGTAGGATAATCAAGACTTACTACTGTATGTCCCTAAACGCCAAATCCGGTTCTCTAATATAGTCAAAAACCCCGTCTTCTCTCGTTACATTACTTTCCGTACACAATAATCTATCCTCGTCAATACTGAGTAGGTTTTCATTGGCCAAGTTGCCGGGTTCATTGCAAACTATATTGTTGTATTTAGTGTCAAGTTTGAAACTAGATGGCGTTAGTCGGTTCAGGTAATGTTTTAGTGGACGAATGTAGCAGTTGCATCTTAGCTTGTTTCCTGAAAAAAAAATGAATTAAATCACATTGAAAACCTTCCAAATCTTATTTTCGTCATTTGAATCCTCGGTAGCGAAGTTGGTTATCGCATCCCCGTATCAAGGGGAAGGTCGTGGGTTCAAAACCCACTCGAGGAAATAACTTTTGGGATGATAAAAAATCTTTGTGATTTCCTTAAGCACTATAAAAACTAATAAACTATGAATTAAGTAACGTTTCCACTATTTGATTTGAGGCGAATTTTAAGCTTTTTTCGATTTCCGGATACTGAATTTCAGTTTACGAGCTCGAATTTTTAGTATAGAGATACGATAAGCGGCCTCTAGCGGAATATGGGGGCACTTTTATCCCGGGAGATATCGTCACCTGTATGGCGAATTCACGAATCTGCAAAATACACATTTCACAGGAGAGCTAACACACTTCATAAAAAATATGTTTTTGTACATTTCAAATAGTTCCCAAGGGCCTATTTTGAACTTTTATATCTTTTTGTTACTTTAATTGAAAGCATGTTTTTTAAGCTTTTCTTAGAAGCATTTTAAACTGTTCCGCGTTAAAAAGTATTTTTCGTGAAAAGTGCAGATTCGTGAGTTCGCCATACAGATGACGATATTATTTCCATACAAAAAGTTTGAGCTCGCAAACCGAAATCCGTTACTCGAAAAACGTAAAAAGCTCAGAATCGGCCTACTATAGGCGAGAGTAGACAAACAGACGAAAAAAAGCATTTTTTGGTCAATGAATGTGACGCTTTGCTCGCTTGGGTAATCAAACAAATTTACCTTCAAAATATACCTCCAAATTATCCCTTATGACTTTTTTGACAATATCTCTTTCAAAATTCGTCATTTTATTGTTTCTGACATCTAAAATCTTCAAATGTGTTGCATTGACAATACTGTCTGTCGGTATATCTGTTAATATATTATTTTGTAGATATATTTCCGTTATATTCTCCGGCAAATATAGTTTTGCTTCAGCTGAAAATGATGTTTTTTTTTTTAATAAATATTTCTGAACATTTTTACACAGCATCATCTAGCCCCAAGCTAAGCAGAGCTTGTGTTATGGGTACTAGATGACTGATATACTTAATACAATACATTACATACATACATATTTTTTATTATAAATAAAGAATACCCAGAACACCCGGAATATTTGCAGGTCGTACAAACATTTATCCCAAGGCGAGAATCGAACCCGCAACCTCCTGCATTGCAGGCGGACATTCGCCCACCGCGCCACATCGGTCGTCAAATGCAAAAATGCATTTAGGAATCATTAAATACATAATGATCGTTGTACGAACTGGTCTTAAAATACTTATTTTATACTTACTAGTTTTAGATATTAATTCTGCTAAATTATTATTGGATAGATCTAATATTTTCAATGATGTTAAATTCCCCAAGACATCTGAAAATAAAATAGTTAAATAAGATAAACGATACACGAATCTTAGAAGGACAAAGTACTAGGTTTGAGACTGAGCGAAGTGAGACACATTATTTCTTTTTCTATTTTTTATGAGAAGACTAGCGAAACGCGCGCGACTTCGTTCGCGTAAGCTATTTTCGGACACACTTCAACCCCCGCTGTACCCGTTTAGGGGTTGAATTTTGGGAATTATTTTTTTAGTACACCTCCCACTACACTACACTACGCACCAAGAGGAATATACTCTGAAAATTTCAAGTCTCTACGAGCAGTGGTTTAGACTGTGCGTTGTCTATATGTCAGTCAGTCAGTCAGGACAAAGATTATTATAATTGGTATAGATATCAATCACTCTTGGGTGGACTTTTTAAAGTTATTTTGATCAAAAACCAAACTACTGAACAGATTTCGATTAAATTTCTATGAGACCAATCTAAAAGTTACAGCATTTTCAAATATTTTTTTTCTTTTTTCAAATCCTACTAATATTATAAACGCGAAAGTTTGTAAGTATGGATGGATGGATGGATGTTTGTTACTATTTCACGCTCTAACCAGTGGACCGATTTGGATGAAATTTGGAATAAATATAGATTGTAACCTGGATTAACATATATGCTACTTTTTATCCAGAAAAAATAACGGGAACAGGAAAAAACTGCAACGCGGGCGAAACTGCAACTGGCCGCTAGTAATAATATATATCGTTAGTGAAATTTCCAGACATATTTAACTAGGCCAAAACTATCCACAGCTTCATATAAATCATTGGTAACATTTCTAGATACCTTTAACTAGGTTAAAAATACCCACAGAGTCATTATATCACTAATGGAATTTCCAGACATATTTAACTAGGTAAATTTTTGACCTAGTGAAATATACTCAATGTTTCTTATATCATTGATGACATTTCCAGACATATTTAACTAGGCCAAAAATATCCACAGCTTCATATAAATCATTGGTAACATTTCTAGATACCTTTAACTAGGTTAAAAATACCCACAGAGTCATTATATCACTAATGGAATTTCCAGACATATTTAACTAGGTAAATTTTTGACCTAGTGAAATATACTCAATGTTTCTTATATAAGATATCTTTGATGACATTTCCAGACATATTTAACTAGATCAAAAATACTCACGGTTTCTGATATCATTGATGATATTTCCAGACATGTTTAACTTCTTTAAAGTTTTCGATCCAACTGTGATATCATAAGTAAGTACAGGTATAGAATTGTGGCTCAGGTCAACTTCTTGGAGTCTGTACGGAATCCACGGACTTGAAGGGAACATTTTCTTTGTAAGAAAACCTATATTGTTGTAACTTAAATTTACCTGAAATAAAAAAAAGAAAGGTAGAAATAGCAACACTACTACTTTAATCCGATACTTCGACGACCGATGTGGCGCGGCGGGCGGACATATATTCGCCTGCCTGCGACGCAGGAGGTTGCGGGTTCGATTCCCGCCTTGGGATAAATGTTTGTACGATCTGCAAATATTTATTCCGGGTGTTCTGGGTGTTTTCTATGTATAATAAAATATGTGTATGCATGTAATGTATTGTATTAAGTATATCAGCCGTCTAGTACCCATAACACAAGCTCAGCTTAGCTTGGGGCTAGATGATGCTGTGTGGACTGTCCAGAATTATTATTATTATCCCCAGGCATGGTAGATATTCCTTCCGATCTCTTAGTGCCAAATACGTACACGATTCTTCGAGGATGTCTAAGAGGGGTAGTCAGAGGTACGTTCAGATAGTACATTTGTTACATATCCACATTTTGCAGTAGTTAGTATTTCATACGTGACAGGTTGCAAGACTATCGTCGTTGCTAAAATACTAACTGGTTTCCCAGCAATGTTTTCCTTCACCGAACATGGCACAAATATTTTTTTTCTAAGTATGTATTCACAAAAAACGTATTTTAGTATATTTTCAGTCATCTGGTTCCCATAGTACAAGCTATGCTTAGTTTAGGACTAGATGATGTTGTGTAAATATGTCTAGAAATATTTATTTACCATCACAATGGTAAATTTGCTTCGTTTAATTATTTTTATTTTTATTTATCTTTTATGACCGCACGGGGCGGCGACCGCGAGGTCAATGCACCGCCTTCAAGCGGCAAGAATAAATGGAAATATATTAGATAATAAATTAAAGAAAAATACATTATAGTAATTAGTTTTCAGTTATTGTACGTCCAAAACGGATAAACTGTTGCTCCTAGTTTTAGTTTTATAACACCTTTATGTACTACACAGTTATGTATTAAAAGTCAAAGTCAAAAAGCATTTATTCAGTAATATCCGCAGGGATCATCTTTTTTTTTTTACATTCTATAGGTAAACGTTTGACCGCAATCTCACCTGATGTTAAGTGATGACGCAGTCTACGGTGTAGCACGTTTACCTAGAAGATACCTATTCACTCTTCTCTTGAAGACATCCAAATTATACGTGATCGGAAAAATAGACGACGGCAACGAGTCTTGAAACGTCTTAAATCTAGGTGAATTATGTATATATATATTTATTTATTTATTATTTATTTACAATGTAAAGGATATAATTACCATTTCCAAAGACAAACAATCATCCAGTAAACCGTTAGTTTTGTTGTCGATTTTCTCCAGTAAATTATGTGATAAATCCAATCGCCTGAAAAATAAACAAACAAAAACATATGTTCTATAATATTTTCAAAAAAATTAGAGATTTGTACTGAAACCCATTCGAAGCCGGGACGCGCCTCTAGTCCTACTTATATTATAAACGCGAAAGTTTGTAAGTATGGATGGATGAATGTTCGTTACTCTTTCACGCTCTAACCAGTAGACCGATTTGAATGAAATTTGGAATAAACATAGATTATAACTTGGATTAACATATAGGCAACTTTTTATCCCGAAAAAATAACAGGAACGGGTTAAAAACTGCCACGCGGCCGCTAGTATATTTTGACGATCGATGTGGCGCGGCGGGCTAATGTCCGCGACGCAGGCAGTTGCGGGTTCGGTTCCCGCCTTGGGATAAATGTTTGTACGTTCTGCAAATGTTTATTCCGGGTGTTCTGGGTATTTTCTATGTATAATAAAAAATATATATGTATGTAATGTATTGTATTAAGTATATCAGTCATCTAGTACCCATAACACAAGCTCTGCTTAGCTTGGGGCTAGATGATGCTGTGTGGATTGTCCAGCATTATTATTATATTATTATATGCTTACCGTAACGCGACCAATCCTTTAAAAGCTTCATTAGGTATACTCTCTAAGCCATTTCCTCTTAACGATAGGTCTAATAACTGTTGTAATCCTGTAAACGCCTGCTTCGACACATCTGTTATATCATTATACGACAAGTCCAGCTGAAACAGGGTAGGCAGGTTTCCGAACGAAGATTTGTTCAAAATCGTCAGGTTGTTGTTCTGAAATAAAAAAAAATATACATAATCCTACTAATATTATAAACGCGAAAGTTTGTAAGTATGGATGGATGGATGTTTGTTACTCTTTCACGCTCTAACCAGTGGACCGATTTAGATGAAATTTGGAATAAATTATAACTTGGATTAACATATAGGCTACTATTTATCCCGAAAAAATAACGGGAACGGGAAAAAACTGCCACGCGGGCGAAGCTGCGAGAGGCCGATAGTAATATTACAATTAGTAGTTATTATTATTATTGTATTAGTATGTTATTTTTGTGCAATACCGGTGGTCCAGACGAAGTGATCCCGCCTTCTAATCCTAAGGTCATAAGTTCAAATCCGGTCTAAAGAAAAATGTACGTGCGTGCCAGCGCTCTTAAACGATGAAGGAAAACATCGTGATGAAACCAGTTAGTATCCCAGCAGCGGCCATGGGCTTGCAATCTTTCACGTATGGAATATCAACTACTACAAAATGTGAGCATGTACCAAAATTATTGTTTGGACGTACCTCTGACCTGATTCTTTCAGAATATCGACAATGGAGACACGGAAAAAATGGCAATGTGATTCTAGCACTATACCTAAGTGAATTTTGTACATCCTAACCCACCATGTTATGACAATAAATATTTTGAGTATTGAGTATGGAGAAAAACGTGACGATTTTTTTTCGCGTTTTTTTTTGTAATCAAAAGCATGATCTGAATTCGCAGATTCAGTTTTCAGAAGTAGTCTTTTTACACCCGGTATACCAACAGTAATTAAACATACCTGCATATATAAATACTGCAAGCTGCTAAGCCCGCTAAGCGCCTGCCACGGGGGTTGGCTTAAGCCATTTCCACTCAAATCCAAGCTTTGCAGCGTTAGTAGGCTTCTAAACGAAGTGTCGTACAACCTATCGGCCAACAAGTTGCTCGATAAGTTTAGGCGGAGAAGGGAATTCATCATTGGCCAGGTATTCGCTTTGATTTCTGTTAAGCTATTGTGTGCTAGGTTGAGAGAGCTGAAAATACAATACAATACAAATACAAAATATAAAATATAATACAAACAGTTACAGTTATAAATCAGGATGTTCCTCTGACTACTCTTTAAAATCCATACCTTATTCTCGGTAATAAATAATAATAAATAATGCTGGACAATCCACACAGCATCATCTAGCCCCAAGCTAAGCAGAGCTTGTGTTATGGATACTAGATGACTGATATACTTAATACAATACTATATTACATACATAGATATTTTTTTTTATTATACATAGAATAGAGAAGTAATGTTTGTTCTCGGTGGGGATCGAACCCACAACCTTAATAACATAAGTTATCAATATAAAAAGTTATATATCTAAAAATGTATAAATCTAAAAGTATATAAACTTAAAAAGTTATAGATCTAAAAAGGTATAAATCTAATGTACAGTCCAGTTAGACTGTACAATGTTAGTTTGTAAAGTTAGTTAGTTTGAGTGCGTAGTTGAAGTTATAACAAGTTAAAATACCGGTGCCGGTTTACACTGAGTTTAATAAAGTTAAAGTTAAAAGTTACTAGTTGATTGGTGTTTCCGACCCGTGTCGCTCTCACTCTGTTGTTAGATTTGCACTGTCTTATAAATGTTATAAAACTATCGAGGTTGAGTAAAATGCCGACTCAGTCACCTACATAAAAGTGTACGTCACCGTACATCTAAAAAGGTATACATCTATAAAGGTATAAATCTAAAAAGTTATAAGTAAATCTAAAAAGTTATAAATTTAAAAATACTCACGCCAATGCCGCTGGTATTTGAAAGATGCTGTCGATATAATTATGTGCAAGATTAATCTCACGACAACTCTGCACCTTGGCGAGGCTGCCACGCGACACGGAGGACAGCTTGTTGTACGACACGTCTATTAATAACAATGTTGGAAGCGTGCCGAATGTACTAGGCTTTATCGCGGTTAGGGAGTTGTGAGAGAGATAGAGGTATCTGGAAATATTCACAACATATTTTTATCAAAATCTAAGACATTTTTACACAACATCATCTAGCACAAAACTAAGCATAGCTTGTTGTATGGGAACCAGATAACTGATAGATAAAGAAGAATCAATAAGAAAAAAAACATTAAAATATTAAAAAAAAACCACTTGATGTTAAGCAATTTCCTCTGCCTATAGGTAGCTATAGTATTTAAGAAAATGTTACAGGCTAGATTATAGAAATAAATAAAATAAGTGATATTAAAAATTCAAAAGATCGTTTGTTATTTATCTGCCATTTTTGATTCCCGCTGGACCGATTGGGGACGAGCGAGAATAAAATATGAGGACAAAATTTAGGGGACAAACGGGAATTACCCGTTTTTTTAAACTTGATCGCGAGGAACTGGCTACTGGCCCAGGTTCAACTAGAAAGAAAGAAAGATCATCATCATCATCATCAACAGCCTGTAGAAGTCCACTGCTGGACATAGGCCTTCCCCACACGTTTCCAGGAAGAACAATTCTGAGCCCTTTCCATCGACTTCCCGCGATCCTTACAATGTCGTCAGTCCATCGGGTAGGAGGACGTCCTACGCTTCGTCTTCCGGTTCGTGGTCGCCATTCGAGAACCTTTATACCCAGCGGTTGCCACGTCAACTTGCTGATTCTGAGAGCTATGTCGGTGACCCTTGGAACAGGATCATACAAAAAAACGGTAGGTACCAAGCCGTAAGTTTGTTGCCGGTTCTTGGTCGGCTTGGTCGCGAGGAACTGGCGCTTAGATTCACCTAGATTTAAGACGTTTCAAGATGATCCCTGCGGATATTACTGAATAAATGCTTTTTGACTTTGACTTTGACATTGACCTTACTTACTGACTAAACCTCATCCAGACTTACCTTAGTGAAAACAGATTCTGGAACACAGCATTAAATATTTCCTCTAACTCGTTGTGAGAAACATCCACTGTATGTAATTCGTATAATTTAGGAAACGAGTTTTTCGGAATAACCTTTATATTGTTGTAAGTAGCATTAATTATTCTTAAACCAGACATATTTTGTATTGGTAGCTGAAAACAAACAAAATTATAAGTGACTAACGGCCCGGCCCGGCTTCGCACGAGTTTTAGTAAGGATCCCAATTTTTTTTAAATATAATATATCCTATGTCACCGGGGGTAGTGTAGCCTCCAAACGGTGAAAGAATTTTCAAATCGGTCCAGTAGTTACGGAGCCTATTCAATACAAACAAGCAATCAAATCTTTCCTCTTTACAATATTAGTATAGATTCCCACTTATCACTACCCAATTCCCACTTAGCACTCTCCACTTCCTTGCTAATTCTTACATAGTTTAAACGCTTTTTAAAACAAACACAACACAACATTGAATTAATTACGACCTATATTTTATTTATCACTACAGCAAAACATGGAGAATACATTCTACTACCCGCTTCCCACTTATTATCAATTTCCTATGTCATACAGTCTTCAACCCTCTCCCCACTTACTACCCACCTACGTACCACTACCCGCTTCCCACTTATCACTACCCAATCACCACTTGCATAGTAACTTACCTGACTAAAATCAGTTAATCCATTGAACGCCACGTTAAATTCGAATGGGTACGTGTTCTCATCAAACGCGTTCTTCGTGATCCCTGTCAAGTTATTATGACTCAAGTCAAGTACTGTCAGATTTAGACAGTTTTGAAAGGCCCCAGATTCGATGGTAGTTAGTTGGTTATGGGACACGTTGACGATAGCTGCGTACAGATCTGTGAATGCTTGACTCTCAATTTTTGTTATATTATTTTCTGCTAGATTTAGTTCCTGTGGAGGAAAATATGATGATTTTAGAAAAAAAAAGCATCACGACTTCAATCCCTAAGCACGGTAGATATTCCTCCGAAATACCTACTCGAGATTCTTCGAGGATGTCTAAAATTCTAGTCAGAGGTTCGTCCAGATAGTACATTTGGTACGTATCCACATTTTGCAGTAGTAAGTATTCCATACGTGACGGGTTGCAAGCCCATTGCCACTGCTAGAATAATAACTGGTTACCTCACGATGTTTTCCTTCACCGTGCACTGACATTGCGCACATATATATTTTAAACAGAAAAACCCATTGGTGCACGACCGGATTCGAACCCACGGCTTTAGGATCATAAGGCAGGGGGTCACTACTCTTGTTTATCTAAATATATATAACTCAAAGGTGACTGACTGACTGACATAGTAATCTATCAACGCACAGCCCAAACCACTGGACGGATCGGGCTGAAATTTGGCATGCAGGTAGATGTTATGACGTAGGCATCCGCTAAGAAAGGATTTTGATTAATTCTACCCCCAAGGGGAAAAAATAGGGGATGAAAGTTTGTATGAAACTTTGTCAATTTTAAACCGATCGGGCTGAGACTTTGCATGCATAAAGCTACTATGATTAAATCCCGAAAAAATAACGGGAATGGGAAAAAACTGCCACGCAGGCGAAGCTGCGAGTAGCCTCTAGTTTAGAAATAAATGCTAAAGCATGTGCACGTTACCTCAGCAAATTTAGCTGTTTGAAACATCTGGTAATCAATTTTAGTGATCTTGTTTCTGGCGAGGTTAATGGTCCCGATTCTGGTTACTGAGGAGAAGGTGCCTCTTCCTATGTCAGATATTTGATTATCCTGGAGAAATAATCGTCTGGAAATAACAAATAGGTATACATTAATATTTTGGATAGAAACGGGATATTTACCATGATTTTTGAGTTTGATTGTTTCCCGATATTTCGGCACAGTTGCATGCGCCATGATCACGGGTCGAACACATAGCGCATGCAATCACGCTCATTATTAACGTGCCCTACGATGCACTACTCTGCGTCCATCAACCTGAGGCATACAGGTGTTAAGCCTCATGTGCCTGTAATTACACCGGCACCCACACCCTTCAAACCGGAACACGCTGCGCTGCTTGGCGGCAGGAATAGGCATGGTGCTAGTACTGCCCCGGACGAGCCCTTCACTAAGAGCTCTACTACTAAACTAGGCACAGAACAAACATCTATGTTATTTTAACATTTTTATGTTACGTACCAATGTATCTAACAGTTAGTTAATTAGAATAGGTTAGTATAGTTCTAGGTTTATAATTTATCTTTTTCTCATTTGTAAGTAACTACACCGCCGTCAATTACATTTAGCTTTATTCTTTTCGTACAAAGGTTACCTGGAAGAGATCGCTTTCAGCGATAAGGTCGCCGATTGTTTAACCTAGCTGTGTATATGTCCTGTATTATGTTTCTGTGTGGTGAACAATAGAGTTATCTATCTATCTATCTATGTTCATCACACAAATTCTTATAATATTTAAAAGTTAGATACCTTAAAAATCGCATTCCTTTAAAGCTATTTGTGTCAAGTTTCTTCAGTCTATTGTTGTCAAGATGCAAAACTTTCAGTAAATTATTTCTTCCGAACATCCCTCTGAAATAAACAATAATAATAATAATGCTGAATAATCCACACAGCATCATCTAGCCCCAAGCTAAGCAGAGCTTGTGTTATGGGTACTAGATAACTGATACTTATATACTTTTTTTTGTAAATACATACATAGAATACAATACACAGACACAGAACAAACATCTATGTTCACACAAATGTTTGTTCTCGGTGGGGATCGAACCCACCACCTACAGCGCAGAAGGCAGGGCTATTACAAACTAAGCTGTGACGGTTGTCAAAAAATAAATAGTGTTAGCACTGTAAAGTCGCACAACCGGAAGACGAAGCGTAATCTTGACCTATGTTCAGCAGACTTTCATGGGATTTTAATGTTTTTTTTTTAATAATAAACACAGTTAAAACCAATTACATGAAGTAATTAAAGATAAAAATGACAAATAAAAATTAATGAAAAGTTAACAATATCAATAATAGTAATAAATAATAATACAATATATATTATGATGATGATGATGATCAGGAGGAGGATGATGAAGGTGACGATGAAGAATAATAAGAAGAATAATAATAATGCTGGACAGTCCACACAGCATCATCTAGCCCCAAGCCAAGCAGAGCTTGTGTTATGGGTACTAGATGACTGATATACTTAATACAATACATTACATATATAGATATTTTTTATTATACATAGAAAACACCCAGAACACCCGGAATAAATATTTGCAGATCGTACAAACATTTATCCCAAGGCGGGAATCGAACCCGCAACCTCTTGCGTCGCAAGCGGACAGTCGCCCGCCGCGCCACATCGGTCGTCAAAGGATGAGGTAAGATGAGGAAGGTAAGGAGGATGATGATGATGATGGTGATGGTAATGATGATGAAAGGTAAAGTAAGGTTACGTACCTGGGTATATCAGTAATTACATTGTGGCTCACATTACACCAGCCCATTTTAACCAGGTCTCCTAAATGGCTGCCATCCAGTTTAGCTATGTTGTTGTAACTGTTACAAAATACAAAAGGTATTATTAAAAATAAATAAATACCATCACGACTTTAAGGTTAAACAAGTCGGTACGTTGTCCATACAAACGCTGTAAGTGTTTAATGTCTACTATTTATTAACGTGCGTCCGAAGTTAAGTTTGATACTGAATTATCTTGCCGTTATCTAGGTACGTTACCCTATATGCTACAGTAAAATCAGATTACCTTGAAAGTTACAAGCGTTACAAAATTTAGTACTAAATCTTTCGACGCTTGTAACTTTCAAGGTAATCTGATTTTACTGTAGAATATAGGGTAACGTACCTAGGTAACGGCAAGATAATTCAGTATCAAACTTAACTTCGGACGTACGTTAAGGCTGTGGTATTCGCCAACGACCTTGAGGATTCAGGCGGAGTGGGATAATTTCCCCGCGCCGACCGCGTGCCCCCCGCTATATTTTTACGCTCGCAAAGCGCAACACGCGCTCCTTGTTTGTTGGCAAGGAGCCGCGCTATTATCGTGCTCTAAAAATTTACTCAATATAAAAGAAATATTTTAGTGGTGACACTGGTTTTCCTAAAATAAGTTAATAAATAAAAAGATAATACTAAATTGGCTAAAATAATATTTATATTCATTATGAAATGAAATGAAATTTATTTGGAAACAACATACATGACTATTCATTGGTTAGACAGCATTGGTACCCAAACTGAAAAACCTGTATGATGGCGTACCACTGCCCTCCGCCCGTTTAGCATATGATCATAACAATTTGAAATAATAATAAAAATAATGTTCATACAATAACTAATAACTAACTATGTACTAACTACTAAAACAACTTTTTATAAATTTTAAGCTCAACCTATGAAGTTAAAATAATTTCCTAAAAAGCTTAATTAAAATTGTATAATCATTTCATTAAAATATTAATTTAATAATTTCATTTATATTTACTTTAATGTAATACGTGTTTGTGTTAACTTAAGAAGTAAAAAAAACACGATGCAATAAGTTGTATCCTAGTAACAGGGCGTCAAGTTTTTATGATTTATTTGTCCGTTCAATAAAGGCACAAGTATTCCTAAAATAAGTAAATAAATAAAAACATAGGTAATACTAAGTTGGCTTAAAAATATTTATATTCATAATAACACGATGCAATACGTTGTTTCCTAGTAACAGGGGCGTAGATTCGATTGTGCCTTTCATAGCATTTTTTTATTTTCAGCATCTACATACCATTTTACATAATTTCAGTTCAAAAAAGTATAAAAAAACATGTATATATTTTAATAATCAAGTTTTTATGATTTGTTTGTCCGGTCAATAAAGGCACAAGTCTTCCTAAAATAAGTAAATAAATATGAAGATAATACTAAGTTGGCTAAAAAATATTTATATTCATAATAACACGATGCAATACGTCATATCCTAGTCACAGGGGCGTAGATTTGATTGTGTCTTTCATAGTACTTTTTTATTTTCAGCATCTACATACCATTTTACATAATTTCAGTTCAAAAAAGTATAAAAAAACATGTATATATTTTAATAATCAAGTTTTTATGATTTGTTTGTCCGGTCAATAAAGGCACAAGTCTTCCTAAAATAAGTAAATAAATATGAAGATAATACTAAGTTGGCTAAAAAATATTTATATTCATAATAACACGATGCAATACGTCATATCCTAGTCACAGGGGCGTAGATTTGATTGTGTCTTTGATAGTACTTTTTTTATTTTCAGCATCTACATACCATTTTACATCATATCAGTTCAAAAAAATATAGAAAACAACATGTATATTTTAATAATCAAGTTTTTATGCTTTATTTATTGCCTATTATCACGCGCGGAATCAGATGAGTGGTTCATTTTGCCCGGTGAAGAAAGGCACACAAGCCGCTACTGTCAACTAGGGTGACTTTTATTTCCAAACTACCATGTACTGTAGGGTGTCCCTTATATGGACGAATATAAGTCCCTTATATTTTTTTTTTTGGAAATCGAATTGTATACCCCGTATTTCTTTTTAAACTATCAAGACTTACTTAAATACAAAATTTTATCTGTCTACATTTACATTAACCCGCGAATTTAAAATTTCTGTTTTTAACATTTTTCTATAAGCATATAAATCAATTGAAATATATAAACTTTTTTAACATTATGATATCAGGGCTACTTGTGATTTGGTGGATTCTTATTTCAAACACACATTTTAAAACAAAATTTGATTTTATAGATTACACTATATTTTCTACTCTGTGTGCAAATGCGTTGAATGGACGATTTTTTTATCAGGAAATCATCACAGCTAAGATCTAGTGCTTTTGCTACAGCCTGAAGTATATAAACAGAATTCCTTGTTTAATTGACATCTGTCTAAAGCTGCAACTAATTTAGGCGTGACAAAGTCTTTCCTTCCTCTTTTTGTAGTAAGTAGTTCCAGAACTTACCCTTTGAGAGGTGGATGGCAAGGGTTTCTAAGGTTTTCATCAAGGCTGGTAGGTTGACCGTGAGGTCCTTGCATTTTTATAAAATCTTGTGTTGTAAGAGATGACGGTAACCGAAACATATCATCAAGCTCATATCTTTTTTTGCAAATCCTTCCAAGCACGGTGAAGATCCATAAGTTTTTTACACAGGTAGGTATAGCTCTGGTTACAGAGGTTCTAGCCTTTTCCCAAAAAATTATAGGTACAGTCGCCCAAAAAATTGGTTTACCACCCTAAGGTTGAATGCCGCTTGCAGATTCATAGGTGATAAGGATTAGTTTCGCTTGCAAACCGATTTGACAACTTCTATTGCCCTCTTTATCTGATTAAAGATAACGATGATTACTGTTTGTTACGCTGACAGCTGTTCTTAGCTTGAACTTGATGGAACCAATAATCATAAGCTACATAAAATTGTAAAGTTCTGACACAAGGCGAGTCCACCTGTCGGAATTTACAAATTATGTACACTTGTTACTAACAATATGCGTTCAATAAAACAGTTTATTTCGGGATTCGTTTTTATTATATTGTCAGAAAACAAAGCTAAAAGTAGATGTATCCTTTTATTAAATTGTCACAATCACAAGCATCAACGACGCCGCAGTCATATGGTGAAATTTAAATATTACGGACTGTCGGTAGCATTGCATTTTGAAGCGCGTCGTTATAATTTACAGCCGTTGCTCGAGGAGATAGAGAGCATAATTCTCCTACACCATCCATAAATCTATGTGGATCTATGTGATCGTGGCACTATGAGGGAGAAATATACGCACTAGTATATGTCTGGACATGAATAAAGACAATCGAGCACCGTATTGGCCATTATTCGTATTTGACCACCCATTCGATACAGCCAATCAAATGATGCTAGTTCGATAACTTGAAAGTATTCTTACCATGGATTTAACTTGCCCTCTTGGGAAGAAATTATGATGGAGTTCTACAGGAAGAAAAAAATATATGTGCAAATCTTTTATTTCTTACAGAAATACAACAAAGGCATGCTAACTGCTTTTCACGTAGTTTAATTGCAGAATATACAGACCAGATACAAGGGCACATTTTAAGACCTAACTAACTGCGTTACTTGTGTTGAGCTGATTATCTAAAAGATTCCCATCTTTTTGATAATCAGCTCAAGCAATAGCTAATATTCTTTAATAATGTAGGCAGGTATATATAATGTAGGTGTGCTCACTTTCCAAAATCTTGCACACGCAAAACTCCGAGGTAAAAAGGCCCAATGGAGGTTATAACTTCTTTCGAGCGATAATCAACGGACAAGAGGGGCACAACCGATAGAATAAAGGGAAAAAATCGAAAAAACAAGAGTAAATTCCATTATTATAATTTAAAAAAATCGTAATACATATATATCTATATTTTTTGTATATATAGATATATATGTATTAAGTAGTTTAGAAGTGGTTTAGGAGCAAGATAGGATAGTCAATTTAAAAAAGTATTTATAATATTATAAATGTTTGTACAATCTACAAATATTTATTCCGGGTGTTCTGGGTGTTTTCTATGTATAATAAAAAAATATCTATGTTTGTAATGTATTGTATTAAGTATATCAGTCACCTAGAATCCATAACATAAGCTCTGCTTAGCTTGGGACTGGATGATGCTGTGTGGCTTGTCCAGCATTATTATTATACATACTGAAATTATTTAGACAAAAAACTACCAAAAAGGTTTATAATTTCTGAAATAATCTGAAAACCACATCCTCCTGTAAGTTGACTTTTTGCAGTTATGCCAGGAGCATAATAATAATAATTTGTAAATCGTAAAAGCATTTATCCCAAGTCGTGAATCAAACCCGCAACCTCCTGCGTCGCAGGCAGACGTTCGCCCGCCGCGCCACATCGACCGTGCATCATATCGGTGGTTTCGTAAATTATTATAGAATACTAGCGGCTCGTCCCAGCTTTGCACGGGTTTTAGTAAGGAACCCTAATTTTTGAAAAATAATTTAGCCTATGTCAACTGGGTATCCTAGGATACCTACGACGAATGCTTACAGGGTGTATACGACTACTCCCGCCTACTTCGAGGGGCTAACCTATTACTGTGTGGTTTATTATTCGAGTATAGTTGTGAAACTGTAGGTATCCTGTACCGTACGTAACTTTATTTGCCATAATAATGAATAAAGAGTAATCTACCAAACTTATAAAGAAGCGTGAAGCGCGAAAAATTTACGTAAGTGCCTTACCTACGATTTACAAAAAAACGAAATTAAAAAACTAACACTAAATCGTCCATGCGCGAATCGGAGCAATGAGCAGCACAACCTCCCCGTCCGACAGTCTGAGTTGCACTGCCGCCCGTCGCCCGCACAGGGACCCGCGCATTCCATTTCGTATCGCATTCAAGAAATAATTAATTGTAGCTTAATGAATTATTAGTTCGAACTGCCAATTGTTCACTTTGTGATAAAAACTTTGACAGATATTCGTGTGAAATAAAAATACTAAAAATCAATACCGTTTAGAAGAAATTACCAAATTTAAAATAAAAATTGCTTCACTTTGGATATTTTTTTCATATAGTAATAATATAGTTAGAATTTTTTCAATTGTACAAATTAAAATTTAGTCTTTAATAAACAATATATATTTTTTTTGGACATTTATATTCACTCATCAAAGAGAAATTACTTGGAGAAAACCTCGAGTTGGCGAATACCCCCTCCTTAATAAATAGTAGATATTAAACACTTACAGCGTTTGTATGGACAACGTACCGACTAGTGTAGCCTTAATGCGCAAGCACGGAAGATATCCCTCGAGTCTCTTAGTACCTAGGTACTTGGTCTCGATATTCTTCGAGAATGTCTAATCCAAATATTAGATAGATAGATAGATCGCAACACGCGCTCCTTGTTTGTTGGCAAGGAGCCGCGCTATTATCGTGCTCTAAAAATTTACTCAATATAAAAGAAATATTTTAGTGGTGACACTGGTTTTCCTAAAATAAGTTAATAAATAAAAAGATAATACTAAATTGGCTAAAATAATATTTATATTCATTATGAAATGAAATGAAATTTATTTGGAAACAACATACATGACTATTCATTGGTTAGACAGCATTGGTACCCAAACTGAAAAACCTGTATGATGGCGTACCACTGCCCTCCGCCCGTTTAGCATATGATCATAACAATTTGAAATAATAATAAAAATAATGTTCATACAATAACTAATAACTAACTATGTACTAACTACTAAAACAACTTTTTATAAATTTTAAGCTCAACCTATGAAGTTAAAATAATTTCCTAAAAAGCTTAATTAAAATTGTATAATCATTTCATTAAAATATTAATTTAATAATTTCATTTATATTTACTTTAATGTAATACGTGTTTGTGTTAACTTAAGAAGTAAAAAAAACACGATGCAATAAGTTGTATCCTAGTAACAGGGCGTCAAGTTTTTATGATTTATTTGTCCGTTCAATAAAGGCACAAGTATTCCTAAAATAAGTAAATAAATAAAAACATAGGTAATACTAAGTTGGCTTAAAAATATTTATATTCATAATAACACGATGCAATACGTTGTTTCCTAGTAACAGGGGCGTAGATTCGATTGTGCCTTTCATAGCATTTTTTTATTTTCAGCATCTACATACCATTTTACATAATTTCAGTTCAAAAAAGTATAAAAAAACATGTATATATTTTAATAATCAAGTTTTTATGATTTGTTTGTCCGGTCAATAAAGGCACAAGTCTTCCTAAAATAAGTAAATAAATATGAAGATAATACTAAGTTGGCTAAAAAATATTTATATTCATAATAACACGATGCAATACGTCATATCCTAGTCACAGGGGCGTAGATTTGATTGTGTCTTTCATAGTACTTTTTTATTTTCAGCATCTACATACCATTTTACATAATTTCAGTTCAAAAAAGTATAAAAAAACATGTATATATTTTAATAATCAAGTTTTTATGATTTGTTTGTCCGGTCAATAAAGGCACAAGTCTTCCTAAAATAAGTAAATAAATATGAAGATAATACTAAGTTGGCTAAAAAATATTTATATTCATAATAACACGATGCAATACGTCATATCCTAGTCACAGGGGCGTAGATTTGATTGTGTCTTTGATAGTACTTTTTTTATTTTCAGCATCTACATACCATTTTACATCATATCAGTTCAAAAAAATATAGAAAACAACATGTATATTTTAATAATCAAGTTTTTATGCTTTATTTATTGCCTATTATCACGCGCGGAATCAGATGAGTGGTTCATTTTGCCCGGTGAAGAAAGGCACACAAGCCGCTACTGTCAACTAGGGTGACTTTTATTTCCAAACTACCATGTACTGTAGGGTGTCCCTTATATGGACGAATATAAGTCCCTTATATTTTTTTTTTTGGAAATCGAATTGTATACCCCGTATTTCTTTTTAAACTATCAAGACTTACTTAAATACAAAATTTTATCTGTCTACATTTACATTAACCCGCGAATTTAAAATTTCTGTTTTTAACATTTTTCTATAAGCATATAAATCAATTGAAATATATAAACTTTTTTAACATTATGATATCAGGGCTACTTGTGATTTGGTGGATTCTTATTTCAAACACACATTTTAAAACAAAATTTGATTTTATAGATTACACTATATTTTCTACTCTGTGTGCAAATGCGTTGAATGGACGATTTTTTTATCAGGAAATCATCACAGCTAAGATCTAGTGCTTTTGCTACAGCCTGAAGTATATAAACAGAATTCCTTGTTTAATTGACATCTGTCTAAAGCTGCAACTAATTTAGGCGTGACAAAGTCTTTCCTTCCTCTTTTTGTAGTAAGTAGTTCCAGAACTTACCCTTTGAGAGGTGGATGGCAAGGGTTTCTAAGGTTTTCATCAAGGCTGGTAGGTTGACCGTGAGGTCCTTGCATTTTTATAAAATCTTGTGTTGTAAGAGATGACGGTAACCGAAACATATCATCAAGCTCATATCTTTTTTTGCAAATCCTTCCAAGCACGGTGAAGATCCATAAGTTTTTTACACAGGTAGGTATAGCTCTGGTTACAGAGGTTCTAGCCTTTTCCCAAAAAATTATAGGTACAGTCGCCCAAAAAATTGGTTTACCACCCTAAGGTTGAATGCCGCTTGCAGATTCATAGGTGATAAGGATTAGTTTCGCTTGCAAACCGATTTGACAACTTCTATTGCCCTCTTTATCTGATTAAAGATAACGATGATTACTGTTTGTTACGCTGACAGCTGTTCTTAGCTTGAACTTGATGGAACCAATAATCATAAGCTACATAAAATTGTAAAGTTCTGACACAAGGCGAGTCCACCTGTCGGAATTTACAAATTATGTACACTTGTTACTAACAATATGCGTTCAATAAAACAGTTTATTTCGGGATTCGTTTTTATTATATTGTCAGAAAACAAAGCTAAAAGTAGATGTATCCTTTTATTAAATTGTCACAATCACAAGCATCAACGACGCCGCAGTCATATGGTGAAATTTAAATATTACGGACTGTCGGTAGCATTGCATTTTGAAGCTTTAGCTTTAGTTTAGAAGAAATTACCAAATTTAAAATAAAAATTGCTTCACTTTGGATATTTTTTTCATATAGTAATAATATAGTTAGAATTTTTTCAATTGTACAAATTAAAATTTAGTCTTTAATAAACAATATATATTTTTTTTGGACATTTATATTCACTCATCAAAGAGAAATTACTTGGAGAAAACCTCGAGTTGGCGAATACCCCCTCCTTAATAAATAGTAGATATTAAACACTTACAGCGTTTGTATGGACAACGTACCGACTAGTGTAGCCTTAATGCGCAAGCACGGAAGATATCCCTCGAGTCTCTTAGTACCTAGGTACTTGGTCTCGATATTCTTCGAGAATGTCTAATCCAAATATTAGATAGATAGATAGATCTGCAAATATTTATTCCGAGTGTTCTGGGTGTTTTCTATGTACAATAAAAAAATTCTATAAACGTAATATTGTATTGTATTATGTCATCTAGTACCCATAACACAAGCTCTGCTTAGCTTGGGGCTAGATGATGCTGCGTGGATTATTATTATTATTATTAAAGTGAATACGTCAGAATGATATCGTCTATTACACTTACACAGAACGACCGGAACAACTTTATAAGGCGTTTCTGTTCGTTGTTACGTTTGGTCGGTTTTTTGCCTTCATACGAACAAAATCAGCCGTAATAACGGCACTTTCCGCTTTTAATTTTTTTCAGTGCATATGTGACAGGTTGCAAGCCCATTGGTGGTAGTACGTGCCGAACGTGCCCTTCACTAAGAGCTCTACTACTACTAAACTATCTTAGTCGTTTAGAACCTGAAAACTCACCTGATATCCAGAACCTCGACATCACGTAGACCCTTGAACTGATTTCTTTTCAAAACTGCTAAACTATTTCCATGTAGGTCTAAAGTTTTTAGTTTTCTTAAATTCTGAAATAAAGATACAAAAATAATTAAATTTTATTTGTAAAATATTTACTAAGAGCCTCGAGGAGATATCTACCGTGCTTGCAGATTAAAGTCGTGATGATATTTATTTATTAAATAACTATAAATAACGGTCTGTAGATATATCAACTGTATCAAATGTATTTTGTACATACCAATTATAAATACCTGTATTAGCTATAATTTTCTTTGTAAATAAATATTCTTCACAAATAAAACAAAATATTAAAAGAATGTTATTCCTGACTGACTGACTGACTGACTGACTGACATATAGACAACGTACAGCCTAAACCACTGCTCGTAGAGACGACACATTTTCAGAGTATATTCGTCTTGGTGCGTAAACGGGTTTAACGGGGGTTCAAGTTTGGGGGTTGTTTTTTATGCTACTTATTGTGGAACAAGCATATGGCCCACCTGATTTTAAGTAGTAACAATCACCTATAAAAAAGTTTTGCCTTGTAGGTCACTCACTTTGTGAATGTACCCTACGATGCACTACCTTGCGTCCATCAACCCATCAACCTTACCTGTCAGTCAATCAGTCAATCAGGCAGATTCTGTTAATCGGTATAGATAATTTGTTAGTTTTTTTTATACAATTTTCTGATGGTTCACCTGATGCTAAGTTGTTACCATCGCTTATAACAAAGTATTATCTTGTAGGTCACGCTCGTTAGGAACGTACCCTACGATGCACTACTCAGTGTCCATCAACCTGAGGCATACAAGTATTAGGCCTCATGTACCTGTAATTGGCTCTTTAGCATGTTTTCTGTCTTGCATTCAGATAGATTGGCACCACATTGTTCATTATTTACATTATTATTATTTTGTAACAGGATCATACAAAAAAACGGTAGGAACCAAGCCGTAAGTTTCTTGCCGGTTCTTCTAGGCTTGGTCGCGAGGAACTGGCGCTTAGATTCACCTAGATTTAAGACGTTTCAAGATGATCCCTGCGGATATTACTGAATAAATGCCTTTTGACTTTGACTTTGACTTTGACTTCTCGATAGCGCAGTCAGTTAGCGCATTTCCGTATCAATAGGAGGGCCGTGGGTTCAAATCCCAACACAGGATAATATAAAATCTTTGGTACAGTTACCCACACAAATTTGGCACAAAGCTATTTAACCCCAAAAAACAAACGGGATAAAATAGAAAGTACGATATTCTCACCTGAAAAGCTTCAACCGGTATATCGGTTATATTTCCATTAGCAAGATGTAACCGTTCTAACCTTCCCAAGGCCTGACTTCCAGCGAAAATATCTTTAGCCAGTTTTGTCATTTGATGACCGTTTATAGACAACTTGGTCAGATTACTCAGGATCTGAAAAATACAAGATTTATCATGAACACAAATAACTAACACTTTGACGACCGATGTGGCGCGGCGGGCGAATGTCCGCCTGCGACGCAGGAGGTTGCGGGTTCGATTCCCGCCTTGGGATAAATGTTTGTACGATCTGCAAATATTTATCCGGGTGTTCTGGGTATTACTATGTATAATAAAAATATCTATGTATGTAATGTATTGTATTAAGTATATCAGTCATCTAGTACCCATAACACAAGCTCTGCTTAACTTGGGGCTAGATGATGCTGTGTGGACTGTCCAGCATTATTATTATTATTAACTAGCGGCCCGTCCCGGCTTCGCACGGGTTTTAGTAATAATCCCTAATTTTTTTGAAAATATAATAATATATCCTATGTCACCCGGGGATAGTGTAGCTTCCCAACGGTGAAAGAATTTTTCATATCGGTCCAGTAGTTTCGGAGCCTATTCAATGCAAACAAACAAACGATCAAATCTTTCCTGTTTAAAATATTAGTATAGATAAATATTCATGGACATTTTTACAGTAGTAGTCAGAGGTACGTCCAGATATTACATTTGGTACATAGGTACTTACATTTTGCAGAAGTCTTAAATATATATAACTCAAAGGTGACTGACTGACATAGTGATCTATCAACGCACAGCCCAAACCACTGGACGGATCGGGCTGAAATTTGGCATGCAGGTAGATGTTATGACGTAGGCATCCGCTAAGAAAGGATTTTGATTAATTCTACCCCCAAGGGGAAAAAATAGGGGATGAAAGTTGGTATGAAACTTTGTCAATTTTAAACCGATCGGGCTGAGACTTTGCATGCATAAAGCTACTATGATTTTATCCCGAAAAAATAACGGGAACGGAAAAAAACTGCCACGCAGGCAAAGCTGCGAGCGGCCGCTAGTTTTCCATATGGTTGCAAGCCCGTTGCTAGAATACTTTAAAAGACTAACCTTAAAAGCTTCCTTAGGGAACTCCTCGATCCTGGTATTCGTCATATAGATTTCCTGGAGTGTTCTATTTACTCCTGCGAATGTATATGCTTCTATAGATTGTATGGGAGTATCTTCAAAGTGTAATACGCGGATGGTAGACCGATGGAACAAGGAACCAAACAGATGCGCTGAAAAATTAAGAAAAAAAAACAAAATTAAAAATTAAAGCAGAACTAAAAAATATATTAAAAAATTAGTATTTATTCAGAAAAACTAAATTTAATTGCATAAACTTCCCTCTATTAAAATAAAACTGGCCAAGGGGGAGTCGGACTCGCGCACGAAGTTCCGTACCATTATGCTGCTATACCCTATTTAGGGTCCATGTGATACCTACTTATACGTAAGAACAATGTTTGTATCCAACCTAAACCATGTGAAAGCAATAAATGTATTAAGTACTAGCGGCCGCTCTCAGTTTTCTTTCCGTTCCCGTTATTTTTTCGGGATAAAAAGTAGCCTATTTGTAATCCAAGTTATAATCTATGTTTATTCCAAATTTCAACCAAATCGGTCTACTGGTTAGAGCGTGGAAGGGTAACAAACATCCATCCATCCATCCATTCATACCTACAAACTTTCACGTTTATAATATTAGTAGGAATGAGTATTCAAAGTCAAAGTCAAAAATCATTTATTCAGTAATATCCGCAGGGATCATCTTGAAACGTCTTAAATCTAGGTGAATCTAAGCGCCAGTTCCTCGCGACCAAGCCTAGAATTGAGTATTGAGTACCGATACTTTACCGATTGCCTCTGAGTCATAGTCAATCAAATTTACCCACGAGCCTAAAGATAACTCTAGTATTCGTATAATTTCCAAATCAATCGCCGGAATTCCCCACCAATTCAATTAACAGATTTTCCGGCTCTCGATTTGCGCGCGTATGTTCTTTTGATACTCGCCCTGCAGTTACAACAAGCTTTAAATAAAATGGAAAGAAATGGCACAGCCTAAACCACTATAATAATAATAATAATATAATAATGCTGGACAGTCCACACAGCATCATCTAGTCCCAAGCTAAGCAGAGCTTGTGTTATGGGTACTAGATGACTGATATACTTAATACAATACATTACATAATATACATATAGATATTTTTTATTATACATAGAAAACACCCAGAACATCCGGAATAAATATTTGCAGATCGTACAAACATTTATCCCAAGGCGGGAATCGAACCCGCAACCTCTTGCGTCGCAAGCGGACATTCGCCCGCCGCGCCACATCGGTCGTCACTGGTCGTAAAGACTTGTAATTTTCTTGGTAAATACGTCTTAGAGGTATACTAAGAAAGGAATTTCCAAAATTCAACTTCTAAACTTGTACAGCGGGGTTTGAAATTCATAGAAAACTTAGATACTTTATATATTTCAACTAGTGTAGTATGGATGTATAGTTTATACTTACAAATCTTGCATTCTGATAGCAGCAGTCTTTCTATCGGGAACCCCAACCCTGCTATGTTCCCGATACCAACACTCAGCGCCGCTAGGCCGGCACCGCTACATCTGCAACAAAAATAGTTTCAAGTTTAATAATAATAGCTTTATTAGGAACACAAAACACAGGACAGTTAATTTTTTTAAAGTCTTGTGTTTGCGAATAGCGTATTCGCAAGGTTGCGTTAAACGTTTAACACTACCATGGAGGGGGTATGAAAGCACTGTGTTCTTTCTCTCTTTCTCTCATAGCCAGTTACGTTTCGTATATCAAAGAAGTTTTACTTCAGTCTTGTGGTCTAAAGCACACTCGTTTTTTTATACATACCTTATGTAAAGCCCCGCGTCTGTCCCGTTCTCGCACACACAAGGGTGTAATAAAGCAATATCTGTCCCTTTCGGACAGTTGTACGCAGGACCAGGCGGGATATACTCTGTGTTTGAGCATGATAGTGTTGCCAGGAGTATAAATGTGACGATCATTGCCGAAGGTTGTAGATCTGTGAAAATTGTTATTAAATAAATATTATTATTATAAAATATATGTGGGCATTTCTACACAACGCCATCTAGCCCCAAACTAAGCATAACTTGTACTTTGGGAACCAGTTGACAGATAGAATACTTATACCTACACATATTTTTTTGTAAGTTCATAAGTACCTACTTGGAATACAATATAATAGAAGAGAACCAGAACCAGACAGAGAACAATAATCTATGTTCATCACACAAATGTTTGCCCTCGGTGGGGATCGAACCCACAGCTTACAACATAGAAGACGGAGTCACTACTAACTGAGCTATCTGATTGTGGGTTCGATCTCCACTGAGGTCAAATATTTGTGGGATCAACATAGGTAAATGTTTGTTCTGTCTGGGTGTTATACCGTATGTGAGTTGGCTTTGTACCTGTCTTCATAATCGCAAAAATGATTTTATAGGTTAAATTGTCGCATAGAAAAGTTTGAAAAACACTGGGTTAGAGCTAGACAATGGAGGAATAAACTGATTTAAAGTTGGTTTATTCGTCTATGATAAAAAAACGAGTGTGCTTTAGACTACACGACCGAAGTAAAACTTCTTTACTTATACGAACCGTAACTGGCTATGAGAGAAAGAGAGGAAGAACAGTGATTTCATACCCCCTCCATGGTAGCGTTAAACGTTTAACGCAACCTTGTTGGAAGACGTATTAGAAGTTTTACTTCAAAACAACAAGAGAAGGCTTTAAATAAAATCTAGCCTTCCTGTACGGGCTGTAGATAGGTAGCTACTGTGGGCAGGCGTAGGTAGGTAGGTACCTACCTACCCATATGATGATGAAATAATATAACAAAATTAGCTATAAATATTGCATATATTTACAGTTCTCAATACTTAAACGTAGTATAAGTTAATTATCTAGACGGTAGCAAAAAAATATATCCAAGGTTTTATAAAACAAGTTCGTATTATTGCGGACAGTACCTAAGTAAAAGGTCAAAAAACCAGTTTTTCTTGGATTTCACTGTCAATTTTTACTAATAAGCTTCCTAATCACTTGTATTATCATCTATTAGCACACAATAATATTAAATAATAAAGTTAGCCAGAAACTTTGTCAAAGAAAAGTAAACTTTCACTTCTTAAAATTGTGGTTAAAAGAGCTTACCTGCCATTTTTCGATAACCAGTTGTCGATTACAGCAAATCTTCTATCGCATGAATAGTTTTTAAAGATGTTCACATAATAATTACGCGAAAAGACACGCAATTCTTTACCTAGAAATTTTGCGCAACCTTCTCCTGCATAATCAACACGGAACTGACAAAAAAAACCATAAACTAAAACAAGAGAGATAGGTAGGTATAGAACGATTTTCTTTCAGATAATTTGACACTTGATGCTTGACAGTTTGACAGTAGTGAAAAGATAAAACTTGCCAGTCTATAAAAATATTTTCTCCCACTGGTCTGTCAAATTTAGTGCTGCTACCTCAACAGAACAGACTCGTGGTATCTGGGTGTATTTACATATTTACATACACCCCGTGCAAGCATACACGTAAAACCTCTCACACACCCCCACCTAAGAGAATTCTTCTGTGAGCCCAGAGGGCGGATTCCGAGTTTTTTACGTTTGGCGGATACCGGATTTCGGTTTGCGAGCTCGATTGTATGGTGATACGCTAGTGACCCCATGTGCCGTTAGGGGCGCTTATCATAGATTGCGCTAAGGCGCTTGACTTGAAATTTTCAGAGTATAATCGTCTTGGTGCGTAGAGGTGTACTAAGAAAGGAATTCCCGAAATTCAACTGTAGGGTTCTTCGAACCTTCAATAAAACACCAGTAATTCGGTTAACACCAGAGTGTCTACGTAGTGCGCGTCCTCTCGCTTCCCCTCCCGCCGGTGAAGTGCAGTCCGCGCTACCCGCAGACACTACAGTCTCATCTTTATTTATAATTAAAGTTAATACACATTATTCTAAATCTTGAAACAAACAAGTTTAAGCAGGATTGCTTTCAAATAAAATTACTCAGGTACCAATAAGATTCATTCAGATAACATAATAGAAAACCCCTATTTAATTTTAAAATGCTTATTATACAATCACTTAGTCACAATTATTAGCTGGTTTTTGATTACTGTTACCATTACATTCATGACCATCACGAGTCTCATCATCTACAATTTTCCATGACCCATCAATTCGCTTTAAATGAACCACGTTCCGTCTATATTCCTTTCCAGTATCTTCATTCATTACATGAACATCCCCACCGTTTACTCTTGTTACTGTGTGGGCTGTAGGACTAAAGTTCGTTGATAGCTTGTTATCTTTGTTTATATTTTTTACAAATACTTTTTCTCCTACTTCTAAATTGGTATCTGTAGCTTTCCTCTTCCTATCTCCGTATTGTTTCCCTTTTTCTTTTTCCTCTTTATCTCTATCTGTGATTTCTGACGTAACTTTCTCTTGTACCTTGTTTTCTATGTCTGTAATGGTTGGAATTTTATCACGAAATTGTCTTCCGTAGAAGAGCTCCGCAGGTGTTTTTCCTGTAACAGTGTGGGGTGTGCTATTATACATTACTAAATATTCTAGTAAATCTTCCTTCCAGTCTTTCTTTTCTACCTGACTAATTCTTAGTCTCTTTAGGACGTCTCTATTCTGGCGCTCAACCTCACCATTCATTTGCGGCCAATAAGGAATCGTATTTAATAATTCTATACCGCACTCTGTGCAAAAGCTTCGAAAAGCTGTACTTGTGAACTGATTCCCATTGTCGCAAGTCAACGATGCAGGATAGCCCAGTCTGGAAAAAATCTCTTTTAGAACCTTTATCGTATCATCAGATGTGATAATTCGCATAATCTTGATTTCTTTATACCTGCTATAATAATCTATTATTATTAAAAGATAGTCTTTACTAGGCAAAGGACCCAAAAAATCTATTGCTACGTCTATCCATGGACCTGTAGGAAGATCTCGTCTCTTCATTGGGTGAGGAGTGTTGGGAGCGGATACAAGAGTACATCCGTGACATGCCTTAACAACTTTCTCAGCATCTTTATCAATTCGTGGCCACCAAACTTTTGTCCGAAGACGACTTTTCATTGCGACAATACCAGGATGACCTCCGTGAGCCGCTTCCAACACTCGTTGACGTAACGACATCGGAATAACAATTTTACTACCTCGAAGTAGTATTTCTTCGTGGAAACACAGTTCTGACTGAAAGATTTTATAGTTATTTACAGACTCATCCCACTGATTGTTATAAATTCCTCGTCTTACTTTAGCAATCTCAATGTCAGTATTAGAGGCTGTTTTGATTTCGGACAAGGGTACTGCAATTGGCCTACAATGTTCAACCAACTGGTTTATATAATTTTCATCATCGAACGGTTCTAGCGTGCCAATATCGCTTTTCACAGTCTGTTAAGCTTTTGTTACCGAAAGCTATTATTCGGGGACTACCTTGACTGATTTGTATGAGAACTGCCCCTAATCCTACAGGGGAGGCATCTGCTATTACCTGAGTTTTGTCTAACGGGTTATAGTACCCCAGAGTTTGAATTTTAGATAAACATTGTTTTAGATTACAGAATGAACTTTCTTGGGATTCACCCCAATAATCCCCGATATTTGTAGTTCTGCTTAATTGCATTCTCAACAGTTGTCTTAATGGATCAGTTAGTGTGGCTAGATTCGGAATCCACTTACCCACGAAATTAACTAACCCCAAAAAGCTTTGAACTTCTTCTATATTTTCAGGTTTCCTACTAGACTGTATTCCTTTCACATACTTGTCAAGAGGTTTTACCCCTTCTATAGATAAGATATGCCCAAGAAACTCAATTTCTTGTACTTTATAAATGCACTTACTGTCATTAAGTAGAATGTCATTCTTTTTTAATCTATTTAGAACTGCATTTAGCCTACTGTCGTGTTCCTGCTCGTTTGTACCATAAATGATTATATCATCGATGAAATTGGCCGTGCCGTCACAACCTAACAATATTTTTTCTAAGATTTTTTGAAACATTTCAGGCGCACATGAAATTCCAAACATGAGCCGTTTGTACCTGAAAAGGCCTTTGCTTGTGCTGAAAGTTGTGATGTACCTACATTCTTGCTCGATTTCTAACTGATGAAAAGCGTTCTTAATATCTAGCTTCGAGAAATATTTAGCTTGTCGAAAATGGGGTAACAATTTGTTCATGGTTGGTAAAGGGTGATTTTCCCTTACTATAGCCTCATTTGCACGCCTCATATCTATACAAATGCGTACCTCTCCATTCTCCTTGAGGACTGGAACCATTGGCGATACCCACGCTGCTGGTTCGCAAACTTCTTCGATGATGTCTGCCTTCAGTAGTTCGTCTAGCTTCGCTGTTACCTTTTCCTCTAATGGTATTGGAATGCGTCGGAATGGCTGGATCACTGGTTTCACAGATTCATCAATGGGTATATGCACTGTTACATTTTTAAATTTCGGAAACGTATTCATCGGTTCTTCGACGGAATTTGTCTCAATACCTATTCTGAGAACTCCTAGTTCAACTGCGGTAGCTTTGCCCAAAAGATTTCGGGTTCCATCGCGAATAACATAAAATGTAGCCGTCTGGTTTTTTTTGTTCATGGAAATTGATGCATCGAAAGATCCTAGAATTTTCAAGGGTTCCTTGCTCCCATAAGAGCAAAGAATTTTATCCGGATTTAGTTTTTGGTTACTAACTTTACCCTCTGGCTTTTCAGGTGTTCCCATGTTTTGTCGGTTATTATATTGCATTTACTGCCTGAATCAATTAGCATGTTGATGCTTACTTCTCCAACAAGACAGTTTATTATTGAGTCTTCATCCAAGTGAAAAATGTAATCAACTGGTTCAGATTTAGTTTGTGAAGATGTCTCTAATCTCGGTTTCTTTGCATTAAAATGCGTTTTATTATAGCTATAGTGACTATTTACTTTCCGTTTCCGCCTAGATCTACAGTGTTCTTGGAAATGATCCAAAAAGTTACATTTTATACATCTTTTTCCTATAGCAGGGCATTTCTTGTCTTCTGACGTGTGTTCGTAACTACCACAGCGAGAACATCTGGCTCTTGTCTTTTGCTGCATGTATTTTCTTTTCCCAAATGACCGTGCATCAATTTTGTTTATTTCTCTTTTCAGGCCAGATAGTTGACTCGCATCATGTTTATTCATGTGCTCCATTTGTTTACCAACTATCTCTAAAGTATTTGCAATTGGTATAATTTTGTCTAGGGTCCCTTCATCTCCAAGATTTAATATTTTCTTTCTTAATTCTGATGATCGACATTTTTCAGTTACCTGATCAATTATATTCTCATCATTGTTTGTAAATCCACATTTTTTAATTTGATTTCTAAGCCTGAGCAAGAAAGTTTCAAATCTCTCGTCCTCTTCTTGTTTTAAAAGTCTGAAGACATGACGCTCATAAATTTTGCTTTGTTTAGGAAAAAGTATTTGTTCAATTTTTCCAAAGCAACTTCATAGACATCTACCACGTCTGACTTCTCTACATTTGCTCCAGGTAGACTATGATAAACATCCTGTAGTGCTAATCCCCCAAAGTGCAACAAAATCGCTCGTTTTTTTATTGATTCAGTAACATTTGTAGCCAAAAGATAAATTTCTAAAGCTCTCTTCCATTTTTCCCAGCGTATGCCAACTGAAGTCATTTCTCCGACACAATCGAATTGCTCGAGACCAGTGAATAGTGAGTTTGACCCAGCCATGTTTGCTGTTTGGGGCGACCTGCAAATTATTGTCAGTCTACAGATAATCCAGCCAATCACACTTTAGGTACCTAGTACCTAGTATCTAGGCATAGCATCCGTGGTATCTTACACACTTAGTGACATTTGCAGTCTTGTAGGTTTCTACCTACTTACTTGATTGATTTAACATTGTTTCTATGGCCTTTATCAACAACTGTTCAGATAGCATGGCTCTTTGGCCCTTAATTTTGAACATGTCACCTGTAACTACGGTTCATTATCATGGTCTTTCATCGTTATTGATAACAATTTAATTGCATGACCTTTAGCAAGAAGAAATAGCATGGCTCTTTGGCCCTTAATTTTGAACATGTCACCTGTAACTACGGTTCATTATCATGGTCTTTCATCGTTATTGATAACAATTTAATTGCATGACCTTTAGCAAGAAGAAATAGCATGGCTCTTTGGCCCTTAATTTTGAACATGTCACCTGTAACTACGGTTCATTATCATGGTCTTTCATCGTTATTGATGACAATTTAATTGCATGACCTTTAGCAAGAAGAAATAGCATGGCTCTTTGGCCCTTGGTATACCTAGGTAGGTATTGGACATTTAGGCAGGTTTTATGTACCTACCTGCATTAGAGTAACATCATAAATAACTTTAACGTTTTATAATTAACGTCGTGGCCCTTTACGTGCTCAGTACTTTATTGCATGGCCTTTATTGAATTTTTGAACATGTACCGAGGTAGGTAGGTAGGTACTTACATAAAATCATGTATATCCGAGGTTTACCAACAAGTACCTATGTTGGAGAGCATGTAAGGCGGTTCAAAAGTTGCAACTCCATAGATAATATTCCTTACGTGCCATTCGTGGCCTAGATGGCGTAGGTAAATGGGTAGGCAGGCACAATTTGGCAGTGAGAGAATTACAGTGTAATCTATTCACCTGGTTGGTACCTAAGTAGGTATTACAACCCTTTATATTATTTGTATAAGTGTTTTATGTTACTGTAAGTATACCTAGTATCAGTCCGAACAGCACATTATATGAACTTAATTTACTTTTGTCTAGCCCTATCGTCCACCGTTTCACCACCGACCTACACCGTAACATACGTGCCATAGCCGGAGCGACGACGACGCGACAGCACATTCCCGACGATAACATTGCCAGCGCGGGGCGGTACACTCCCGCCTCCATAAATCGCATGGCGCGCGATTCGGCGACGACGACGACGCGACGACGGCTTTCGCAAATTTTACTTACTGAGTGCGAGTGCGGTGCGAGTGGCGGCGCCGCGCCGGCGGCGGCGCCGAACGGTGGACATACCTACGCTTCTGTCGCATCAGACACGAAAATGTTATTTTAACTAGAACCGATCAAATAATCACCGTACCGTATGTGTATTGAACGGTTCTTAGTATTACTTTTACCTAACTAGTGTTTCTCATAGCATGTTTATTATGTAAGTAGGTATCTAGGAAGGTACTTACTTAAGTATCTACCTAAGCATAATCAGAATACCTATTAGTCACTACCAAAACTGTCAACCTATCAAATAAATCTGTGTCGGTAGGTAGGTATGAATACAAAAGGTAGACTTACTAGGTATAATCATCACCCAGGCGGGCATCTACTTTATGCATAGCTGAACAAAACACTTTTACGATTGGTAGGTGATCTATTAATCAAAGAATTACTATCCCATGTCTGCAACATTGGATATAAAACATTGTAATTCCCTCAAGCCAAATTTTATAAGACCCGGCCCCCGTACCTTTTAAAAGAGTAAAACTACTCACGTTCTCCTCAGTCGCCACTTGTAGGGTTCTTCGAACCTTCAATAAAACACCAGTAATTCGGTTAACACCAGAGTGTCTACGTAGTGCGCGTCCTCTCGCTTCCCCTCCCGCCGGTGAAGTGCAGTCCGCGCTACCCGCAGACACTACATCAACTCTTAAACGTGTACAGCGGGGGTTGAAGTTTGTATGAAAATAACTTTACTATAAGTTTGATCGCGTGCGTTTCGTTAGTTTACTATAATTTTGTATTAATTTTAATGTAGGTTAGGTACCGTACTTTTGTGTATTTGGAACATTTGTGTTTGGAAGTGGGGTAGTTGATAACTGCGACACAGTTTAACGACTAGCGTGAGCTGACTCTGAGTTTTTTTCGTATTCCGGATACCCGATTTCGGTTTGCGAGCTTGAAACTTTTTGCATGAAAATACGCTAGTTTCCCCATAAGCCGCTAGGGGCGCTTATCGTATCTCCATACAAAAAATTCGAGCTCGCAAACCGAAATCCGTTATCCGGAAAACGTAAAAAACTCGCGCCTCCCGTGCAGATGCATCTTCGTTGTCCCAATTTAAACTGCTATTAACGTTCCGAAATAAATAATTTTATCTATTTATTATTATTTATTGTGATTCTATCGAAAACTGTTCAACTGTATCAAGCCCTTTGTTTTTTTTCCCATCTAGCTACACCAAAATGGAAATAAAAAGTTAATCAAAAATCTGTAATTGTTTATTTGTTCAGTAAATTAAATAGCGTATGCGTTAAAGCTATTACAACACTTGGAGATGGTGTATTTTTATGCGCCACAGATTCACTTGGAAGAGAAGTCTCAAATATTTCTCCTTTCCTAAAGCAATATTTTCTGAAAGCCAGACGCAATGTAATATTAGAACTAGGACTATCTTCTTCTTCTTCATCTGTCGTGATCATTGTATAAAGAGATACAACGAACGGCATAATTACAGTTTTTCCAACCCACCCCCATAGCAATACAAATAATATTGTGAGTAAAATGACTTGGCAGAATAAATAAAAGTAGTAAGGGAATATTATTGGGTCTGGAGTGCATGTTTTCGTAACTTTGCAGATAATCCACTGTATCATCAGCCAGTAAATGAGGCATTGGTTTCCTCCGGAACATAGCGAAGCACAGCAATCCCATACTCGTGCGCCAATTATATATGGAAAGCAGAATACTTCCCACCAGTTATACTTGGCGTCATCTTGAGGGATACTCCAAAATCTTGGTTCTCTAGGTTCGCATTTCACGTGATCATCCACCGCCTTCTTCTTCTTTGGCTGCTTCTTAATATTTGGCTTCTTCTTGATCTTCTTCGGTGGCATGGCTTATTTTTATAAGTATTTAGGGCAAATTCATTAGGTACCTACACTGATTTTGATAAGATATTCGTGAATAGTCCACGCCTTTAATAAATGAATTCAAGGTAAAACATCAATAAATACTAAAACTGCTAAATAATGCAGAGGATTTGACAGAAGTCACAATTTGTACCACAGAATACTTTTTGTTACTTACATCGGAAACATCGTTACAGGTACCTACCACCTACTTTACAAAGATTCTGATATACCTACAAGTATTTTTCAAAATTTCAATATATATAACTCAAAGGTGACTGACTGACTGACATAGTGATCTATCATCGCACAGCCCAAACCACTGGACGGATCGGGCTGAAACTTGGCATGCAGGTAGATGTTATGACGTAGGCATCCCCTAAGAAAGGATTTTTCACAGAAATGTCAATGCTACATTATCATGATAGTTCTTACCTATCTGAAAGCAATAAGGTCGTTCATGAGTTTTTAATTTATAAGTAAGTACCCTACTTATAATATTTTTCGAAAAGTGGAAAATGGCACTTCAGTGATTTCACCCGAAGAGCAATCTGCTTAATACCTCTAAAAAATGAATTGATGAATGTACATGCGCTCTTTTTTCACATCTTGACGTTGCCGTAAGCGAAAAGAACATAAACATTAGTAGTGCATTAGGTTGCTATTATAGTAGGTATAGTACCATTTCTTGTTACTTAGTCATAATTCTATGCTTAGTAGAAATAATATATAGCATAGTCCTAATGGGGACCCGTCACAGTTTTATCTGTGAATGCAGTTTTATACTAAAACATAAAGTGCAAAAATTTTTTTTCTACGGCCAAAACTGACTAGGTTATGGGCAAAATACCGAACGAGGCTCACTGACCGCGCGAACAGCCTAGCGTTGAGATATTGTGACGTCATGTCACAATGACCCAGCGCTAGCCGCCGAACCCGCGCGGTTTTATTAAAAACTAGCTGACCGGTGCCCACTTCGTTGGGCGGTAAACATGTTTACTTACAAATCTTAACTGAAGTAGTACTCGATGTCACCAACAGATGGCGTTAATACGGCATAAAATAGCGGCCGTTCGCAGTTTCGCCAGCGTGGCAGTTTTTATCAGTTCCCGTTATTTTTTCGGGATAAAAAGTAGCCAATATGTTAATCTCAGTTATTATCTATGTTTATTCCAAATTTCAATTAATTTAATTTCGCCATAACTTCAAAACCAAACGTCCAATTCTAATTATTTAAAGACCAAATATTATCTACATGAACTGTACTTAGTGATAAAATAATTTATTTCGATAAGGATTAATAGTATGAGTAAAATAAATGCGTTTAAATGTAGTCCAAAAAAAATTGAAGATTTTTAAATAAAAAAATGGTTGTTGTGCCTCACTCGACATAGATAGGTATAGTGTGTCGCTGACTTTTTTGTAGATTATTATAAGATCTACAATTACTTAGAACATTTTATGGTTCTATCTTTTATAGTTTAGGCAGCGTACGCAAAATAAGTAACTTTTCTGGTTGATTTTTTACACCTTGTGTCTGAAAAACCCAAATATTTTACGGAACGCTATTTTTTTCCAAAATAAAATATAGCCTATGTTACTCAGTGATAATGTAGCTTTCTAATGAAAAATTATGAAAATCACTCCAGTACTTTTTGAGTTTATTCATAACATACAAAAATACAAATCTTTCCTCTTTATAATATTAGTGTAGAAAAATTAATTTAAACCAGAACACGACCCGCGCAGATCGAGTGAACTTTAATAAAATAGTGGTGGAGAGCGCGAGCGCGGGCGAAAGAGAATCGAGACGTCACGGTTCCCTGACATGAGCTATCCGGCCGCCACGCGGTTGGCTTGTACAAAATGTGTAATATCTTCGCAACCAATGGAACGATTTCAATGATTTAAAAACTATCGTACCTAAACAAGTAAAAGGAACACCATTACATAGATAATATATGCATTTTCCGACTTGGTACGGGAGCTCATTCTATGGCAATAGGTAATATTACTGTCAAATGTCAGATATCATGATTGTCCACCGTGACAGTTCATACAGAGATGTTGTGAGCTGTATATCTCCTGCCGTATTTGAATTCATAATTCAGTAATACTTAGGTATTTAAGTACCTACCTGCTACGAAAAATGCTAAAAAAAAAACAAAGTATTAGTAAAATAACGTATAAGTAGAGTGGACCCGAGCGTGAAAAAACCTTGCAGCGTGCACTCAAAAGAAGTATTCTTGATACGAGTTATTGATTATACGGCAAATAAAACCATTTCACCTCAAAGGACTACAGGTATTCACTACGCAGCCGTTGGGCCTAACCGGAAGTCAATGCTATTTCACCTCGGTGGAGCAGCATTAAGCTGAGCTAAACCCGTTTTGGCTTTTATCAATGCCACAGTTTTTTTATAATACCTTGTCTACTGAACTATTCACTGTATTTTCATTATTAAAACTAGGACTGAATCCAAATCATTTATTTTTTACATATATTATTATATAAGTGTTACTATAATATTATCTAGTACGGCGTTCTAAATGTATACGGCAACTCTGATTTTATTTTTATTATACCAACAACACTACCATATACCCCACCCCAATTCAATTCCTCACCTCGATTTCTTTTCATGTATCAATCAAACAAAAGTTAAAATGGCGAAAATGTCATAATGTGAGGATCTCCTCGGAGTACTTTTTTATTATTTTCAAGTATTCCTCAATCTGTACGATTGTATAAATTCGCCGGAAACCAGTGCAGGGATAATCTTTTCCAGAAAAATACAAGTAAGCTCAAAGTTTCTTATAATTCAAACTATTGATGTAAATCTCGTTAAAGTTGAATAGGTATCATAATTTAAATAACTATAGAGAGATCTGTATTCTGATTGTTCTGAACATGCTGTGGAGATATTTTCGTGCGTAACTTACCTACACCTATGCGTCTAAATATAGTTCTGTTTGTATATCATCTTTTCGCGAAGTCTGCAGGTCATGGTAAACGGTGCGTGATTTGGAACGTTTCTTCCGCTCGTAATTTGCAAATCAGTTTGCAAACTGTGTTTATACTTTGTTCGAATTATTTTAATAGGTAAGTTTAGTTTAATAAAATGAAGATTTTAATTAGGTTCTTACCTAATGGAACTGCTTGAAAGTTGTATTAAGAGAAAACTATAAGTCTGACCTTCTTTTAGTACCTACACACTTTCTAATTCTATGTTTACCACATATGTGGGCCACTAGAATTATACCTTGATTTTTGTTCATATTCTTAAGTGGTCTATTAAAATACCCTAGGTAGGTTTGGGTACCTAGGGTTTTTCTGTGCAATCCACAGAAATTGGTATTGTGATAGTTTTACTTCAACCTATGTACCTAGGTATATCTAATATGTTTTATCTCTTAAAAATATAATATAATTTTATTAATATTTTTACTCTTTCTGAGTTTTGTACTGTAATAAGGGTGTAAGGCCAGTTTTGGTTTTTAGTTGAATTAATCCAATTTTTTTAATTAAATTTTGGAATTTGCCAATCAAGCTCCAAAGCACTAAAATTCTTCTACACCTTAATTACGTAAAAATCTTTGTTCTGCCTCTCTTTTTGACTGACTAAAATATATATTGGCAGCCTAAAGTACTAAATTTAGAGACAAATTTATTTATTGATTTATAGACGAGCAGCTATGGAGGATGTGTCTATATCACACAGTGTTGGATTTTTGATTAAGTTTCGTTAATTTTTTTGAGCACTGATTTATTGGCTAGCATCCAGTTATCGAGTTTGTTTTTGAATGCATTGACCGACGTTGCGGTCACAACTTCATCTGACAGTACATTCCAGTTATGCAATAAAATGTTAGAAAGTATTTAAGTGCCAGATTAATGTCAACCTACTTAGATAAATATTTTTTTGTAAATCTTTGTTGGTATCTTTATTTTATTTATGGTTTGGTTTACTGCCAATAGGTTTCAAGTTCGAGTCAGAAAAGTGAAAATGTCATCTGTTTTGAAAAAAAGATGCCATATTCATATGAAAACATTTTTGTTTAATTCAATATTGTTGTGTCATCAGCCTATATAGGTCTTCTGCTGGATATAGGACTCCCCCATATTAGAGGGAGGGTGTAATTAACTAACATAGTGACTGCAGTGTCAAAAAATGAGGTGGCTTATCTCCTGCCGGGCTAAGATGTGCAACGCGAGATATGTTGTGCTTGACACGAGATACTTTTTCTATTGATGGACATTTTAGAAATTATAGATAAAAGACCCACAGATAAGCTAAACACTAAAACATTAAGTCTTCATTCGACAGAACGAGATAGATTTTTAGCACTGCCATGTAAGCACAGGAAGATATAAAGAGATATCTCTATTTTGCACGAGATAACAAGAAGACAACATTTTGTTGCGTTGAACATCTTAGCTGGGCTGGCGGGCTGCCTTTGTCTAACAACACCGATGGGAGGTATTCGAGGGGTTAGCAGTAGCTTTGCTTTCTTTGCAGTAGGTTGTGGGTTCGATCTCCACAGAGGACAGACTTTTGTGTGACGAACAATGAACATAGGTGTTTGTTCTCTGCCTGGGTGTTATATTCTATTTTAAGTATGTATTTACAAAAAAAAAACCGTTTATAAGTAATTATCAGTCATCTGGTTCCCATAGTGCTTATTAGCTATGCGTAGTTTGGGGCTAGATGTTGTTGTGTAAAAATATTTTGGATAGAAATTGGATATTTACAATGATTTTTGAGATTGATTGTTTCCCAAGGGGGAGGTAGGGAAAGAATCAAACTCAAAAATCATGGTAAATATCTCATTTCTATTCAAAATATTGATAGTAACCATGATAATTTAAAAAAGTTATATTGTGTAAAAATGTAATATTTATTTATTTAAAGACTAGCTGACCGGTGCCCACTTCGTTGGGCGGTAAACATGTTTACTTACAAATCTTAACTGAAGTAGTACTCGATGTCACCAACAGATGGCGTTAATACGGCATAAAATAGCGGCCGTTCGCAGTTTCGCCAGCGTGGCAGTTTATATCAGTTCCCGTTATTTTTTCGGGATAAAAAGTAGCCTAAGTTACTCCTTGTTACATTAGCTATCTGCCAGTGAAAGTCCCGTCGAAATCGGTCCAGCCGTTCCAGAGATTACACGGAACAAACAGACAGACAAAAATTTAAAAAAATGCTATTTTGGTATATGTATCGTATATACATTCCTATGCATGTAGTAAAAAGCGTTATTTTAATATTACAAACAGACACTTCAATTTTATTTATTTGTATAGATTTTGTCATAAAACTATATTACATTATGAATTAATGTCCTTTTTATAAAACACCTGCGTAGGGAGCCGACCTCGCGTCGGAGCCGCGCGGGTACCTAACTCATAGATCTAAACTACTCCCCTGCACGCGCACTCCCAACTTGGTGACGCTCACTTCGCAACGGGCCGTGCAGCAGAAAACGTAATATTTTAACTTCGCCATAACTTCAAAACCAAACGTCCAATTCCAATCATTGAAAGACCAAATATTATCTACATGAACTGTACTTAGTGATAAAATAATTTATTTCGATAAGGATTAATAGTATGAGTAAAATAAATGCGTTTAAATGTAGTCCAAAAAAAATTGAAGATTTTTAAATAAAAAAATGGTTGTTGTGCCTCACTCGACATAGATAGGTATAGTGTGTCGCTGACTTTTTTGTAGATATTTATAAGATCTACAATTATTTAGAACATTTTATGGTTCTATCTTTTATAGTTTAGGCAGCGTACGCAAAATAAGTAACTTTTCTGGTTGATTTTTTACACCTTGTGTCTGAAAAACCCAAATATTTTACGGAACGCTATTTTTTTCCAAAATAAAATATAGCCTATGTTACTCAGTGATAATGTAGCTTTCTAATAAAAAAAAAATTATTAAAATCGGTCCAGTACTTTTTGAGTTTATTCATAACATACAAAAATACAAAAATACAAAAATACAAAGCTTTCCTCTTTATAATATTAGTGTAGATGATAGAAAACGAGTCCCTCCTAAATTGTCTATGTATTACCTAGTTAAGGTAGTAGGTATCTATTTTTAACAATGATATTTTACTAGCATCATGAAAGAATTTCAATATATCATTACAATTCCACTCAGCCCAGACGCAGTATACATTATGTAAATCTTCTATGTACATTTAATCTTGACTGATGACATTTAATAAAAATAAAACTAATACACACAAATCGCAGGCATCCTCAGAACTTTTTGCCGGGAGATTTCGTTTTGTATTTTTATTTTCTTGTATCTTGATTTGGTTTGTGATGTTCTTGTTTTGAGTTTTGTTTCATATTGTGTTGTATCGAAATATGTACCTATTTTTGAAACTACCATGGAGGGGGTATGAAAGCACTGTTCTTTCTCTCTTTCCCTCATAGCCAGTTACGTTTTACTTCAGTCGTGTGGTCTAAAGCACACTCGTTTTTTAATCCGTATTTTGTCCATCTATCACAAAAACTGTTCTTTTTTATTTAGTTCTTTCATAAATAAAGTTTTCTTAATGATTGACGGATATTAAGAGATAATCATGAAGAGTAATTAAATTCGAGAGCATACGTCTTCTTTTTCTGTGGCGAAACAATGCTATCTGTCAAACATAATAGCAACGGTAACTTTGGCCTCGGTTTTGACAGTTCACAATGTACTATGAGAGCTTACGGTAGGGTTTTTTTATTTTTCGGGTGGACTAAAATGCTGGTGTAATCGCCTAACGATTTCCGACAGTTTTACCGTGCAGCGGTAGGCGGCAGGGGCCGGGTAAGATTACGTCACAAATTTCAATGCTATTCTAAAACGTCACTTGTCAGTCGTCAAGTTCGTGTTCATGTTTTTACATATTCATATCTTTATATTTGTATGTTCATTGTATAACATGACCTGCCCTTACTTGTGATAATAACAGTTTTACACGCCGGTAATTCCCCGGTGAAAAAAATATGTTTTTTTAAAGGATCACACAGAAAACTAGGAACCAAGCCGTTAATTTCAGACTTGTCGCGAGGAACTGGAGCCTAGATTTAAGACTATTCTAAGTAATCATCGTTAACCTATATCAGTCCACTGCTGGGCATAAGTCCCACTGCTGCTCCCAAGACGCGTCACTAAGCCCGTTCTTCGGCTCTTCTCATCCAGTGTTTTGCCAGCTACATGTCCCAGATCATAGATGTAATGATTTAAACCGGAACACGCTGCGTTGCTTGGCGGCAGAAATAGGCATGGTGGTAGTACTACCCCGGACGAGCCCTTCACAAAAAGCTCTACTACTATTATATACTACTACTACTAATAATAATTATAACACAAGTCAATTATCATTATTGTCTTGAAGAATCTGAGTTCCACACACATCCAACAATATTGTCGCCAAGAACTTTAAAAAGATGAAATGGATATTGACCAACATTTCGTTTGACGGGTTTAAGTTGCAAAATTTATTTTTGTTCTAAAAATAAGCTATGTTTCTAAGGTGATAAGATTTCATTTGGCCTGATATTTGTTTGCCGGCGTAATGTCAACATACTAACTAGTCAACCTTGACTTTAAGTAGGTACCTAGGTACTATTATGTGACCACATTGACTAAAATCAGTTTTAAAGTAATGTGAATTTTCTATTATAGTATTTTTTTTTTATTTAGGCATAGTCAGTCAAAAAAGTATTTATTCACTAGCTGCCGCTCGCAGCTTCGTGCCCGCGTAGCAGTCTCGTTCCCGTTATTTTTTCGGAATAAAAAGTAGCCTATATGTTAATCCAAGTTATAATCTATGTTTATTCCAAATTTCATCCAAATCGGTCTTCTGGTTAAAGCGTGAAAGAGTAACAAACATCCATCTATCCATTCATTTCGCGTTTATAATATTAGTAGGATTGATATCTTAAGCAAGAGCAACCAAGGAACTTACGGCTTAGTTCCTACCGTTTTGTATATTGTCACATTTTAGCAGTAGTAGAGCTCTTAGCGAAAGGCTCATCGGGTGTAGGTAATACTTGGCGTACTCTTCGTACGCCAAGCATTACAGGTTCCGGTTTGAAGGGTGTAGGTGCCGGTGACATTACTTAACCTCATGCCTCAAGTTGTTGAACGCGGGGTAGTGCACCGTAGAGCACGTTCCTAACGAACGTGACCTGCGAAGCAATGTTTTGCTTGCAATCTGGTAGTTCTATTGGCAAGTCGTATTTAACCAGTACTACCTTAATTAAGACTCATTTAACCAAATATGGGGAGGCCTTTTGTTTATCAATAGGTTTATTCAAGATAATCCTGTTTGCAAGACTTTAAAAATATATGAAGGTCAGAAAAAGAGAAAGCGGAAACCGTGAACTCAAACAGAGGTCAGCGTCTGAGTAATTTTGTTTTTGTGTGGTCAAGCAGGAAGATAAAACAGTTATTATTTTAAAGGATATTTTTAAGTTTAAATGGCGACAGGTCTCAGGAACCACGTGTGATCAAAAAATGCCCCTTAAAATTAAAGGGAAAGTTTACAAAACGATCATTAGACCTGTCGTATTGTATGGATCTGAGTGTTGGATAACTAAAGGGACTGATGTTGTTGTGGAGTTACTAGAATGAACAAGATACGAAATGAGTATATCAGGGGTAGTTTGAAAGTAGCGCCAGTGGCGGAAAGAAGGAGCAATAGGCTAGCGTGGTATGGGCATGTCATTAGGAGGGATGAAAGTCATGTTACCAGGAGAGCGATGAACATGAATGTTGATGGATATGTGGGTAGAGGTAGACCAAAGAAAATATGGATGAACTGTGTGAAAGATGACATGGATAAGAAAGGAGTGAGTACAGATATGATGGCTGATAGAGGGGAGTAGAAGAAAATAACATGTTGTGCCGACCACGCATAAAGTGGAAGAGTGATGATGAAATGGACGCAAAGCATCACTATCACGTCTGGCTAGTGAGGAAACTACATCTAATTATTACCCAATTATTATTTATAAAAACCAGCTATAACACTATAGCGTAAGTAATAATATAATTAATAGGATTTTTCATTAATATTGAATATTAAATTAATAATACTTGAAGATAGCATATACTATTATTATTATTATTGTCTGGCAAGAGGTTGGAAGTATCATTGGTTTAATCAATAAATGCCTTATCTTATCTTATCTTATCTTATCTTATCAAAAATGTCTGGCTAATGAGGAAAGGAGATGGACTTATCTGAGAAGCAATGATTCTTAGTGATACTAACGGACATCTGTAAGATATTGGAGTCAGACGTTTTTTTGTCTTTTTTGTAGCGTGAATTTGGCGCCTAGCTAGTACCACTTAGCTCTTAAGTAATCTTTGCTCTTATTCACTTTGTTTTACAAAAAGTTTTAAACGCTAAAACCGTTGATACCTTAACTTACCATTGTGTAGCAGGAAGCTTTAACAAAAACGTACGTGCGTGAACTTAAATACAGTCAAACGTCATCGCATACCTTAAAGGGACCAAATGAATGTTAATTATTGTATCTTACAAGCGTCATCCACTTGTGACGCAAGAGATAGTAAGAGCCGTTTCTTCGACGGGACTTATGCTTGCATGATCTGTTAATATACGTTTTATCTTTAGCCCGAATCAGTCTACTGCTGTTCCTGCTGCATACATTTCCAGGAAGAACGTTGAGCCTCTTCCATCCACCGACGTCTTGCAATATTTACAACTAGCGGCCGCTCGCAGCTTCGCCCGCGTGACAGTTTTTTCCCGTCCCCTTTTTTTTCGGGATAAAAAGTAGCCTATGTGTTAATCCAGGTTACAATCTATATTTTTCCAAATTTCATCCAAATCGGTCCACTGGTTAGAGCGTTAAAGAGTAACAAACATCCATCCATCCATCCATCCATCCATCCATCCATCCATACTTACAAACTTTCGCGTTTATAATAGATAGATAGATAGATTAACTCTTTATTGTACACAAAGAAGTAAAAACACAATAGAAATAATTATAAGCACTGAGTACAACGGGCGGTCTTAACGCTAAAAGCGATCTCTTCCAGACAACCTTTGGATGGAAAGGATAATATTAGTAGGATTATCGTCGATCTATCGGGAGGGGGGTATCCTACGCTTCGTCTTCGATCTCGTGGTCGCAATTCGAAAATCTTTATTATCCAGCGGTTGACGAGCTATATGAGTTGCTCATTGTAACTTTAATATGCTGATTCTGAGAGCTATGTGGGTGACTTGTACGATTAACATATTTTCTCATTTCTGATTCAATCACAGTGAAACTAGCAACATAGCTCTCTCTATATCCCCTTTTAAGTAGTACGGTTTCGTTATCCGTTTTGAAAAACAAATATTCAGCACCACGTAAGTGTATGCGACAGCAAGTTGTCCGCTCAACCACGTGAGATGGACGCAACGATATTTTTTTCCAAATGCGTCTTGCGCAGTTTAGTCACGTGGTCAAGGCTCAAAATCTTGTTATTAGTAGCCAACTCTGGTTTGTGCACGTTGATGCTAAAATAATCGATATCAGCCAAACTAAAGTTTGACTAAAAAACTATGAAGTAGAAGCTAAACCATCGTTTCTCTCTTTTTCAGAAAGCTCTCACTATGAGGGTCTGGGGAGCACACGGTGAATTCTGCGCCCGCCACCAATGGGAGGTTATAGTCGCCACCCTGGCCTTACTAGCTTGCGCATCCAGTGTCGAACGACAAGTTGGGAGCCGATCCGAAAGCTGCGCTGGCTGGGCCGACGCCTGTCCAGGCTTAGAAGCAGAGTACCAAGCCGCTGACGCTGTCATCATGACCTTCGTAAGATGTGCTGCCCTACTCTACGCCTACTACCAAATCTCGAACCTCCACAAAATCGCATCAAAATACCTCCTCATTATCGCAGGTGTTTTTTCAACTTTTGCCAGTTTTATTTTCACTTCTGCAGTGGCTAGCTTGTTCTGGAGCGAGCTAGCGAGTATAAAGGACGCTCCGTTCTTATTTTTACTAGTGGCGGATGTGGCTAGAGGAGCTAGAATGGCCAAAGCAGGATGGTCGGCCGGTGAAGACCAGGAGAAAAGAGTTGGAAGAGCTTTGGCACTTCTTGGACCAACAGCCACCTTGGACACTCTACTAGCAGTATTGTTGGTAGGCGTTGGGGCGTTAACTGGCGTGTCCAGGTTGGAGCATATGTGTACCTTCGCCTGCCTGGCGTTGCTCGTCGATTATCTAGTATTTGTGACCTTTTACCCCGCCTGTTTATCTCTAGTAGCTGATTTTGCGTCTGGGAGGAAAGAAATGGTGCCAGACAGTCCGTTTTCGGAAGCAGATTTGAAGCCAAACCCTGTTGTACACAGAGTTAAAATGATCATGGCTGTTGGGTTGTTATGCGTCCATCTGACTAGCAGATGGTCTTTTAGCGAGAACGGAGGTATTATAGAGGGACCATCAGATCATTTGGCGCAGAACAAGCACGATAATGTCTTCCTACACTCGTACGTTAAATGGTTTTCAGTCTCCGCTGATTACATCGTTATAGCGACTTTATTGTGCGCGCTTATCATCAAATTTGTCTTCTTTGAAGAGCAAAGAAACTGGGTTATTGATATGAACGATATGCGAGTCAAAGAGGTTATACAAAAAGATTTGGATATTCCAAGAGATGGCAAACCTAAATTCTGCGTAGGAGATGACTCTAACTCAGAAGTGTCTACTCAAACTGAAGATGCTAGTAATTGCGATGACTTGGAATGGCCAGTGCTTTCTCCTAGTTCCTCAGCAGCTAAACTCAATGCGAAGAAACGACCGATGGCGGAGTGTTTAGAGATTTACAGATCAGAAGGGGCGTGTACATCGCTAAGCGACGAAGAAGTTACTATGCTGGTCGAACAGTCACACATACCATTGCACAGACTTGAGGCTGTACTAGGAGATCCTTTAAGAGGTGTGCGACTGAGACGTCGAGTCATCGCGTCTCGGTTCCAGACTGAAACAGCTATCAAGCAATTACCTTACCTCAACTATGACTACAGTAAAGTACTGAACGCTTGTTGCGAGAACGTCATTGGCTTTGTTGGAATTCCTGTTGGATACGCAGGACCTTTATATGTTGATGGAAAAGCGTACATGATTCCAATGGCGACTACGGAAGGTGCCTTGGTTGCGTCGACCAATAGAGGAGCGAAGGCGATTGGTATGAGAGGTGTGATAAGCGTTGTCGAAGATGTAGGCATGACTAGAGCTCCTGCTGTCAAGTTTACGAATGTGGTTCGTGCCCATGAATGCAGGCAGTGGATGGACAATGCAGGAAACTACGCCATGATAAAAGAAGCCTTCGATTCAACTTCCCGTTTCGCAAGGTTACAAGAAGTACACATAGGTGTCGATGGAGCTACTCTTTACCTAAGATTCAGAGCAACAACCGGAGATGCTATGGGCATGAATATGGTCTCAAAGGGAGCTGAAAACGCCCTAAAACTTCTCAAAAACTACTTCCCAGACATGGAAGTCATCAGTTTATCAGGAAACTACTGTTCTGATAAAAAAGCCGCTGCTATTAACTGGGTGAAAGGTCGAGGGAAACGCGTGGTGTGTGAGACTACAATCACGAGCGAAAGCTTGCGGAATGTCTTCAAAACTGATGCCAGAACTTTGGCTAGATGCAACAAGGTGAAGAATCTTTCTGGATCCGCTTTAGCAGGGTCTATAGGAGGGAATAACGCTCATGCAGCGAATATGGTCACTGCGATTTTTATAGCTACAGGCCAAGATCCTGCCCAGAACGTCACTAGCAGCAACTGCTCGACCAGCATGGAAGTTTGTGGGGAGAATAGAGAAGATTTGTATGTCACATGCACTATGCCCTCATTAGAAGTTGGGACTGTAGGTGGTGGTACTGTTCTGACGGGTCAAGGAGCTTGTTTGGAGATATTAGGAGTTAAAGGTGCGGGGGTAACGCCAGCCGAAAATTCTGCGAGACTGGCTTCATTGATTTGCGCTACAGTTTTAGCTGGAGAGTTAAGTTTAATGGCCGCTCTGGTTAATTCTGACCTGGTAAAGTCCCATATGAGACACAACAGGTCTACTGTAAACGTTCCGGCGACCGCGTTGACGGTGGATGTGAAGTCTAGTTCTTTGAAAGTGCCTTCTTAGATGTAGTTAGAATTAAGAGTTGAAATCTCGAATATTGAGGCTTTTAAATGGGGCATGAGTTTTTTATATCAGTTGAAAACTTTGAAAGAAAGAAAGAACAAGATTTTATTTATGACGACACAGTATAAGAAAAGGACACACATGAACGTTTTATAAATAGAACATAAATAATACTAGAAATAATAACCTATACACAACATAACAGAGTAAAAATAAATATTTTATACAAAATAGAAAGAAGAAAAAGTAATAATAATAAATTAAGTAACAAGACTTTGCTTTTGTAACGTTTGCTATTGGCGAGCTAAGCGATGACTAACGCATTGTTCTGTTGCCTTGCAGTAAAAGGAGAGACAAACGAGCCATGATCACATGATAGTCTACAAAGACCTTAGGAAAATATGACAAATCTATACCAATTATAAGAATCTTTGTTCTGATTGACTGACAGACAATACACAGCCTAAACTGCAGATTGTAGAGGCTTGAAATTTTCGTCTTTGTGTGTGGTGGTGCCCTAAGAAAGGAATTCCCGAAATTCAACCCCTTAACGGGTATAGTGGGGGTTGAACTTTGTATGAAAATCACTTCATGTTTTACAAAAATAGGTAACAAAGTTATCAACTGATATTATATTGAAATTATTCAACCCATGTCATTTATTTGTTGAGTTTTTAAAAGTTTGTATTGTTGTTGAAGAAAATATTTATATATCTGCCTAGTTATTTACACTATAAACATACCGTTGTCTTATGTACATGGCCTTGATTATATCAAGTTTAGATTAGGTACTTAATGAGTAGAATAACGGAACTAACGGTAGGGTTGGGCCACAAACTGATAGTAGCTCAGCGAGCTATAGAGTTATGCTCGGAGTTTCTCTGAAGGATACAATCACGAGGTTTTCCGGCAGAGAAACAAGCTGGTCGTTATAGCTCGTAGGATTAGTAAGCTGTAACGGCATTGGGCTGACCATGTTTGCCGTAGAACCGACAATCGTTGGAGCAAACTAATACTTATAGAGACCACGTTTAAGTAAGCGTAGTGTGGGACATTTAGCTTGCAACATGTAGCTGGCAAACACTGAATGAAAAGAGTCTAAAACCTGCGGCAGAAAATCAGTAGCGGGTCTTTGGAAGCCTTCGTCCAGCAGAAGACTAATGTAGACTGATGATGATAAGTGTATAATAAGTATTTTGTAGATAAGTAACCAAAAAAGCGTTACTGTGTTTCGGTTTGAAAGGTGTGGGTGCTGGTGAAATTACTGTCTTAACACCATTGAATACCTTAAATAGATTTTTTTTATGCTACTACAGGTGAAATATGTGGGTCGGCTGATGTTGTGGTACCCATCGCCTATAAGCATTGACTTGTAGGTCACGCACGTTAGATACGTGCACTACGATGCACTACCCTGCGTCCATCAACCTGAGGCATACAGGTGTTAAGCCTCATGTGCCTGTAATTACACCGGCACCCACACCCTTCAAACCGAAACACAGCAAGCTACTTGGCAAGAGAAATATTATGTAGGTATGGTGGTAGTACTTCCCCAGACGAGCCCTTCACAAAGAGCTCTACTACTATACCTTATTGTTCCAAACATAATCAATTATTATTAGTTTTTAAGTAGAAAAAAACAGTTTTCTAGCAGCGGCGATGGGCTTGCAACTTGTCACGTATGAAATATCAACTTCCGCCAGATGTAGGTATTGTACCAAATGTAATATTTGGACATACCTCTGTCTACCCCCATTAGAATCTTAAAGTCGGTTGAATTTTGAACTAAGAGATTTGAGGGGATATCTACCGTGCTTGGGAATTCAAGTTGTCAAGTTATGTATTTATTTCTAAATTAGTATCTGCTTTGTTGGTGTATTCTTTTGTAAAACTAAAGCCTTGAAGTTTTATTGTAATTGTAAATGAGGCTGACCTTTCAGCTTGGTTGGCAGTAGCTCGCCTTCTGGGCTGAAGGGTGTGGGTTCAACTCCCATCAAGAACAAACTTTTACCTGACTAATATTACAAACTTATACAGAACTTATATAAAATATTTTTCTTACTTGAGATTTGTTTGCGCTGGATCTATGTACCTGACTTAAGTACATGCCAATCTTTTACAATATTAACTATATCGAAAAATGACATGAGCGTTTTTTTGTAAGAAAATAATCTAGCAAATGGCCCATCTGATGTTGAGGAGGTGCCTCTGCGTCCATCACTGTGAGACATAAAAGTTCTCAGACTCTTGTCCCTGTAATTGCACTTCAATGGATTTTTTTGAAACTTCTGCAGATATTATCGTTTTTCTACAAGCCTGTGAGATGTTTTGGTTCCAAATAAAGATATTTGATTTGAATAACTCAAGTGATGGTCGTAGGGCACGTGACCTACGATGCTTTGTTAATCTTTGGGCCATATGCTTATCCGTGTTTGATTGTTTTGGAAAATTAGTAAAAAAGTCATCAAAATTGTTGTTTCAGTATCTAAGTACCTGTTTATTTAAACAAACGAAACTAAAATGGTCTCTAAATCATTACTACGCATTACCTCTCACCCACGCACTACGTGTGCGAGTGAGAGGTCATGCGACGCCATCTTGAATTCGTTTCTATTTCTAAATTGTTAGTTATTCATAAACGTCTAATATAGTTCTTTAAATCACAATGAAACATTATTTTGAATGAATCTAAGATCAAGTGAATACCCGGTTTCAATACCCTACGAACGTCAGTTAGTAGTTACTACGGGTCGTCTGTCAGATAAACTCTTACCTCATTGGCTAGTGAAAACTGTCACTGTAACAGGCAATTGGATGAAGGCTTGTCTGACAAGCAATTAGTAATACCAACGGACGCTTAAGATTATTGGAACTGTCAAAAAAGAGTGTAACTCTGTAGATTTGAATCCTACTGGCTGACGACCGATGTGGCGCGGCGAGCGAATGTCCGCTTGCGACGCAAAAGGTTGCGGGTTCGATTCCCGTCTTGGGATAAATGTTTGTACGATCTGCAAATATTTATTTCGGGTATTCTGGGTGTTTTCTATGTATGTTATGTATTGTATTAGGTATATCAGTCATCTAGTACCCATAACACAAGCTTTGCTTAGCTTGGGGCTAGATGATGCTGTGTGGATTGTCCAGCATTATTATCAGTCTGCGTTTACGCGCGAATCTGAACGGTCGCGCATATTTGCGTATTGTGTGTGGGTCGGCGGCGCTAGCCCCGAATAGTAGCATTTATAATGCCTTCAGACGTTGTTAAATGTAATACGTGCAATATTGTGATAAGCGAGTTGCTAGCATTTGTTCAAAACAAAATTGAAGTGATGGACAATGAAAGTCTAATAAGAATTTGCAAGACGGCGTTCTCGCCAGAAGATGTAGACACTGCTAAAATTCTATTATTTGAGTCTGTGCCGATGTCAAAGCGCAAAATATCTCGTAAAAAAGGAGATGGTAAAATTGTAAAAGATTTAGAAGACATCATAAAACTTTTTAAAGAAACTGATCCAGAGATTGTCCCAATTTTTGTGGCTAAAGATCTTTACAAGCTTCCTGCAATTACGTTTGATCATTTAGATTGTAGCCGTTTACTAAAAGATATCTTGATATTACAATCTGATATAAGTTTTGTAAAAGAAAACTATGCCCTTAAATCGCAGGTACAAGAACTAACAGAGAAACTTACGATTCAAAAGGAATCTTGTTTGAAAATACAACATTATGAAATGCCACGACAAACTGCGCAGGCTTCTTCGTCTCCCATTCGCACGCAAGATAAAACTCAGGCCGTCCCTTTCGTGTCGCCAATAGCGTCGCTCCCGGGTTATGACCTTGCGAACTCTTTCGCGGTTTTGGCGGGACCGCGCGAACGAAAGCGCGGTAAAAAGAAAACATCACGAACCGCAAGATATGAAAATAAATCGCGGTGCGCGCTGATAGAGGAGGCCGCGACGGCTCAGTTGCCGAACCAAGCGTGTTCAGCAGTGACTTGTGTCACAACTGATGAATGTGCTGATGCTTTTGTATCAGCGGTGGAAGACTGCACATTTATTAAAAACATGAATAGTAATACCAACAGAAAAAGCATGTCAGAAGTAGTTAGCAGTGACTTGGAATGGAAAAAGTATAAGCCTTCTGAGGAGTGGGTTGAAGTGCAGCGACGTCGATACAAAAACCGTTTCACTGGTGATATCGGTAAAGCAAACGCGGACACCAACACGAAGTTCAAAGCGGCTGATACAAAGACACAGCTGTTTATATCGAATGTACATAAAGATACCACTGAAGCAGATATACGGGAGTATATAAACCAAAAAACTCAAGATACTGTTACATTGGAAAAAATGCAGATGCAAAGAGATAAAGGACATAATTCCTTCAAATTGTGGGTTTCCAAGCAGAAATTGGCAATGTACCTGGACAACAACCTTTGGCCGGAAGGTATATCGTTCAGAAAATTTATTAATTTCAGACATAGATACAGATCAGACTTAGATGAAGCTGACTAATAAAACTTATTATGGATATACAAAATAAATATAAATTTATTAGTTTTAATTGCCAGGGGTTAAGGCGTTCCATGGAGTGTATAAGACACTTATGCAACTCAGCAGATATTATTGCACTTCAAGAAACATGGCTGCTCCCTCACGATATACCTATCCTGGGTAATGTACACACTGAATTTGGTTTTACGGGAGTATCAGCAGTGGACACTGGCGCAGGGGTGCTGCGTGGGAGACCTTATGGTGGCGTAGCTATCCTGTGGCGAAAAAGTACCTTTCAAGACGTTACTGTGCTACGGTGTTCGAATGATAGGGTTGTAGCAGTTAAAGTGAAAATGTGCAACCGTTCGTTTGTCCTGTGTAGTGTTTACATGCCTACGGATGCCGTCCAAAACATTATGGAGTTTACAGACTGTTTAAGTTGCATTAAAGCAGTTATTGAAGGTAGTGATAGTGAGGCAGCATATATTCTGGGAGACCTTAATGCACACCCAGGTAAGCCTTTCCACAATGAACTGAACAGTTTTTGTCAAGAAAATGATTGGACGTGTGCTGATACAGATTTTTTAGGGTACGAGTCAGGGACATTTACTTATATTAGTGACTTAAATGGTAGTAAAAGATGGTTAGATCATTGTGTAGTCACAAGCTCTGCTTTGCAGACAATTTGTAATGTTCAAGTTGACTATAATGTGTATGCTTCTGACCACTTTCCGTTAGAAATAAGTTGTATTTTAAACTATATCCCACCTAAAGTAAAAATAAAAAGTGTTGAGTGCAATAGAGTAATATGGGGTGATAGAAATGTATCGCAAAGAAAAATATATTCTGAATTGTGCAATAATAAATTACGAAATATACACTTTCCAAGTGAGTTTAGAGAATGTGCTGATCAACATTGCGCAAACTTGCAACATAGGCACTTTATTGATAAAATGTATGACGACATTATATGTGCTTTGTCTGATGCCGCAGTTAAATCGTTCAGGCAGAAAAAATGTGGGCAAAAGGGATCTGTAATAGGTTGGGACACTCATGTACAGGATGCTCATAAGATGGCTAGGCTTAGTTTTAAGACGTGGTTTTTGAATGGCAAACCATCTGATGGAGTTTTATTTGAGAAGATGAATCAAGACAGGAAATTTTTTAAGGGAAAATTAAAATTTTGTAAGAAGCACCAAGATCAAATTTTAATGGACAAGTTAGCATCTAAACACAATAAAAAAGATTTTAGACAGTTTTGGAAATCTACAGCCAGCCTTAACACTAAGCCTAGACTACCTGAAACTGTGAATGGTGTAAGCGGTGATAGAAATATAGCGCAATTATTTATGAACCAATTTAGAGTAGAGGCACTACCCATACCAGCGGACGTTAGTATTAAAGATAAGGTGGCTGATGCTGAGCCTAGTATGTCCGAAAATTTAGTGCACTTCTCAGTAAAAGAAGTAGCCATGACTATCAAGAACATGAAAAAAGGAAAATCTCCAGGACATGATGGGCTCAGTATTGAGCACATGCTTTGTGCTGGCTCTCATTTGCCACGTGTACTGGCAATGTTCTATAGTTTTTGCATTAACCATTCGTACCTCCCACTGAACTTGATGAAAACAACGATCGTGCCCATAGTTAAAAACAAAACCGGTGATATTTCAGACAAAGATAACTACAGACCCATATCTTTAGCAACCACAGCTGCGAAAGTGTTCGACCGCCTGCTTGATGGTTACTTGGATAAGATCCTGCACCTGCACGATGCCCAGTTTGGGTTTAAGGCAGGTGTTTCAACAGAAAGTGCCATCTTAAGCCTTAAGCATACCGTCAAGTACTATACTGACAGAAAGACACCAGTATATGCTTGTTTTTTAGATCTTTCCAAAGCTTTTGACAGAGTTTCTTATCAAGTTCTGTGGGATAAGTTGAATAAAGTCCTACCACAAGAGTTAGTAAATATTTTCAAATACTGGTATGGGAATCAGCTCAATAGTGTTAAGTGGTCTAGTGGACAGTCGGATACATATAGGTTGGAATGTGGAGTGAGGCAGGGGGGGCTTACGTCTCCTAAGCTTTTCAACCTATATGTGAACGAGCTGATTGATGAACTCAGTAAAAGTCACGTCGGATGTTCCATTGATGGTCAGAAAGTAAATAACTTAAGCTATGCAGATGATATGGTGCTACTGAGTCCATCAATTAGTGGCCTCAGACACCTATTGGGTATTTGTGAATCCTACGCTGAAAGGCATGGATTATTGTATAACACCAAAAAGAGTGAAGTTCTTGTTTTTACTGGAAGCAACAAACCACCAGAAAATGTTCCACCGCTAAGGCTTAACGGAAACGACCTAAAGACTGTACAGCAATTCAAATATCTCGGACACATATTGACGGCTGATCTGAAAGACGACTGTGACATTGAGAGGGAACGTAGGGCGTTGGCGGTAAGAGGCAACATGGTAGCCCGTAGGTTTGCTCGAAGTTCAATATCAGTTAAAATAACACTCTTTAAAGCTTTTTGCCAATGCTTCTATACGAGCAGCCTATGGGTTAAGTATACACAGAAGTCTCTCAGCGCCCTACGAGTGCAATACAATAACATCTTCAGGAAGCTTTTGGATCTGCCTCGATACTGTAGTGCCTCTGGAATGTTTGCGGATGCCCGGACTGATGATTTTGCGGCTATAAGGCGAAAGAGAATCGCTTCACTACTGAGTAGAGTGAGAGCCAGTCACAATAGTATCTTGCGTGTCCTGTCAGATAAGTTTGACAGCCCTATACTGTCACACTGGGTTAAGACTGTAACCTATGCAACTAATAGCTTAGTCAAATAGTTTTTAATTAGTATTAATTGTGTATTGACTGTGTGTATTATTTGTGTATATCTTTAATATTATGGACCTGTAAGCTGTCTGAAATAAAGATTTATTATTATTATTATTATTATTATTATATCTCCAGGCCTTGTTAGTACTTTTGTATGGGTATGGGTGTACTAGTATTATAACTGTCATTAATATAAGTCCTATGCTAATTTCATTTCTTCAATCTAGTCACTTGTACTTTCTTCTTTCTTTCAGTGAATAAATATATCTGTATTTGAAAATATTGTTTTAATAAAACGGAAAAGTTCTTGCATGAGTCAGGTTGATAATAATCTATACCAAATACTTCGATCAATGATATCTTTAGATGATGGGTCACATACAAAATCGTAGTTAAAAGCTGTCCGCGTGAATATAATACTTGGACAGCTAGGTACATTTGGTTACCAACGAAGTAGGAAAAAATTAATTACAACCATGTCATCTTGTAAATAATGTCACTAATTGTCAAAACAAAATAAGAGCTCACTTCTCTTCTCAAGTGAGCTTTATTATCTATCATTCCAAGGTTAACCCTTTTTTTATGCTAGTGAGTGGACTAGTATAGGTCAGGGTTACATTTATTTCTTGTCATTGATAATTCCCACATACATATTTTTTTTTACAAAACAATAACTAGAACAAGCTATGTTCACCATACAAATGTTTCCTCGGTGAGTATCAAACCGACACCCTACAGCACAGAAAGAGCTAGTCCTAACAGTCCCAACTGAGCTGTGACTCGTTCTACTAAAGTCACTCTGGCAAGTACCTATATTTTTACCAAAACCTAAGACTAACGGTATCATACAAAAAAACTTCTAGGCTTGGTCGCGAGGAACTGGCGCTTAGATTCACCTAGATTTAAGACTTTTCAAGATGATCCCAGCGGATATTACTAAATAAATGCTTTTTGACTTTAGACTAACGAACCAGCCTTCATTAACCTAATGGCGCAGACAGGTAAAAAATAAAACCACACAATTATTATAAATATAATAATATTTATTCCGCTGACAAGACATTTACAAAACAAGATTGGTTCTTCAACACTAAATTAGATCACCAGTACACTTCTAATATTTACAATATGTACTTCAAAGAGATCTGTTCACAACTGAACCGATTTTGATAGTGTTCAATAAATAAGGGTTTAACCTGTCTAGCACTATTTAACTATCAAAATCGGTCTAGCCGAATATTCGTCGTAACGGATCGGTAATTAATTTTACATGGGAACTAAGCCACTAAAACGTGACTATTAATAGTTTCTTAAATACGAGAAATATTGAGATTTCTTATGTAGAAATGCATTTACGATGATGTCATTTTACTAATCAGAAAAGCATAAAAAATTAAATGTATCACAAAAATATTAAACGTACAAGTTAACGCCAAGTTAAACGAACATACGGTTAACCGTTAGTTACGTAACTTGTATTAACATTGCAAAATTTTAATTTAACAACTATTTCGTGTGGTATTTCTTTGTGAATAATTTCTAAAATGTCAGACGCTTAGTTAAAATTTTTGCAGAAAATTCTAAATTGCCCTGTATTTCGTTTATGAAAATCACAAGAATATGTACAAAACGGACAATTTTGAATATCTTCAAATGACATCAACGCTCTACAACCTATATTCAAGACATTGCAACGGGACTTGATAAGATTTCATCTTAAAATTAGACGCTCGTAATGAGAATATTGCTATAGAATCACCAAAAACGGCTCAGCTTCTTGTACTCCAACAATGTTCTCACTTGGGCATTCATAAATTCAAAAAGTGGAGTTATTACATTAAAATTACATTTTCTGTGTAGTTTATTTATCAAATCGTGACTAAATTAGAATTTATATACCACCCAGCTTTACCCACTGCAAAAAGATTTAATCTAGTGTCTATGGACTTTCTGTACATGAAATAGGCCAATAAATAATCTAAATTATGAAGAAAATCACTATTTGCAAGCAAAAATCACCTTTATTACAAGCGATTACGGTATACACTGTTACAACCAGTCTCATAGGTACTTAGACGGACAAGGCTCTTACCTAATAGGAAATTACCCCTTATTTTTAATGTGTAACATTCTTTAGTAACTTTGGCGTTCTCTTTCTAAACTTTGAGAAAAGAGGGAGAACGCGACAACGGAACTATGAAAGAGGTTGGATTGCAAACTAAAGATATATGACCGTAAAATCTGTGCACTTATAAATTTAAAGTCTGTTTCATAAAAACTTACCCCGATACTAATAAACGGCATAACGTTGATATAGTTACGCCGTGTTTTGTCTTTTGCATTGACAGGAATTATTTCGCGGTTGCGGTGAGTTTATTAGTAGCCGGGTTAGACATATTACAACGGGTCTATAAAATCATATTGTCACTTTCATGTCAACAAATAGATGGCAACAGACTTAAAGACTATTTTAGTTAAAGGAAACTTTGAGAACCTTTATGAAACAGACAATCAATGTTTAAATTCATAGTGCAATAATTCTCCTAAAATAACTTATTCCAAAACAAAATTTTTTAACCGTCTTATGGACATCATGTGAGGTTGCAACTGTTATATGTAGCCGCTCAACAACAGGTGGGCTATAAACTTGTTCCATCACATTCCCATGAAAACATCAAGGCACAATTTAGTTTTGGAACACAAGAGTAATTGAACAAAACAAGAGCGTGTTACTAAAAAAAATTCTTCAATTCAGTTTTCAGTTAATTTATAATATACAATACACTATAGTGGCTGAAAAAAACTACATGAATCTTATTTAATTATTATGTATACTACTACAACCGATTATTATGTAAAAAAAACAGTGTAAGCTTTGTATAAATGTCAAATACTTTGCACCAAAAAGTGTCAATTTTCAAACTAGTTAATTCCATAATGTGTTTTAATTACAGCAAGTCAAATCTTTCTGAGAATTCTTCGTAGAAAAGCGAAACACGTGTCGATATCTTATTAAGTTTAAATTTTGTCGATCTATACTAATATTATAAAGAGGAAAGATTTGATTATTTGTTTGTTTGCATTGAATGGACTCTGAAACTACTAGACCAATTAGAAAAATAGGCATGGTGGTTGTACTAACGTTAGCTTTCCGAAAATTTCAAAAATAATATTGAAAAATGACAACTTTTTGGCTAAAGTATTTACAGCCAAGCATAAATAAATTTGACATGCGTGGTGAAATTTAAATCACATTACTTGGCATCAATAGCTCAACTGTAAATTGTTACCTAAGTGACGAGCATTGTATCTCATACTTAAAATTTACCCAACAAATATCAAATTTATTCATGCTTGGCCCTATACAGAAACAATTCCTGGGGTATTCCGAACTCGTCTCATAACCTAGATGAACAAATGATTTGTGCGTTTAGTCTAGTTTGCTACCTAGAATGCCACAGAGATACCATATGAACCATTGCGCTTCTTGACAAATGCCGAGTAAAAGCCTTTATCACCAATTAACTGTTTTATTTTATACCTGCTGTGTTTTTGTATTGTTTCGCTTTGTGGCGTAAATATTTGTCTAGTACCTAGCGTTATTTTGAAATTATAATGTTGACACCCACAAAAAACAAGATTTTATTGGTAAGAATGTTTACAAGTCAAAGTATTTATACCCTAGGGTATAAACATTAGTAATAAGTCTTCATTCGACCGAACGAGAAGGGTTTTTGGTACTGCAATGTTAACACAGGTAGACATAAATATATATTTTGCACGTGATAGCGAGTAAACCGTATTTTGTCGCGTTTCATACGTTACGAACTTTACGATTTGACTAACGATCGATGGGGCCTACAGATCATCAGTAGGAAAGTTGGATAAGTCATCGGGTTGTTTTCTTTAAGGATACGATTCAATGTAGGGATTGTGAGCCAAATCGAAACGTTCGTAGACACAAATCTCATGATTTAGGTCGTGTGTAGGTGTGGTTATGTAACTTGGTACTTGGCATATCCATGTTATGATATCGCCTAGTCTGTAGTAGTCTTTTGAGCTTACCCTCTTACGACCATAAAGTGTTGCATGAGTCAGTGTGCCTTCGATGGCCATGTAGCCAGGAACTTGTTACAGTGTATGGGGTATGTCCATGCTATGATATCGTTCAGTCTGTAAGTCTGTACATTTGAGACTATGTGCTGAATCAGTTAGGTCCTTGCAGTGTTGTATGAGTCAGTATTCCTTCGATGAATCTGTATCCAGGAACTTGGTACAATCTATGGGGTATGTCCATGTTATCATATCGACCAGTTTTAAATATCTGTACATATTTGAGCCTACGTCCTTAGTCAATTAGCTTCTTGCACAGTGTTGTAAGAGTCAGGATGATTTCGATGATCCTGTAGCGAGGAATATGGGGCATGTCCATGTTAAGATATCGTCTGAAGGAGTCTGTACATATTTGAGCCTATCTCCTGCGTCAATTATAATCTTACACAGTGCTATGGCCTTCTATGATCCCGCTCCTAGCCAGGATCTTAGTAATCTCTGGAACGTGTCCATATTTTGATACCATCTGTGAGGCATGTCCATGCTATTATGTCGAGCCTGTACATGTTTGAGCCTACCTCCTACTTCCATGAGGATGTTGCACTTCTATGAGTCAGTATGCCTACGCCGTTGGTCTTGAAGCCAGTTCCTGAATTTTTCTCGTCTTGCGGCGTGTAACCGCGCGTGAGAGGCTCGCGCAGATTCCAACGCTCCGGGCTGGTATAGAGAGAGTTCACGGAACGCTACTGCCCGGGATCTGAAAAAACGAGATAGTTTTGTTTAATATCATTGTAAAAGTTTGACGACCGATGTGGTGCAAATCAGTCATCTAGTACCCATAACACAAGCTCTGCTTAGCTTGGGGCTAGATGATGCTGTGTGGATTGTCCAGCATTACTATTATTATTAAGTAAATAAATATTCACACACATTTATACAACGCCCCTCCTCGCTCCAAACTAAGCAATGCTTGTACTATGGGAACCAAATAGCTGTTAGAAAACTTAAATACTTTTTTTTGTAAATATATACTTAGAATACCCCCAGACACTGAACAAACATCTATGTTCATCACAAGAATGTTTGTTCTCGGTGAGAATCGAACCCACTACCCACAGCGCAGAAGGCAGGGCTACTACAAACTGAGCTGTGACGGTTGTCAATATTTATTTGATGTGTGTTATTATATTTATTGGCTTTGGTAGCGCGGTGGCAGTAATTTATCAAACATAAAAATTTAGGTACTTTTTCTCCAGTGAATCACAAAATTTATTTAGCGAGCCGCTAAATGCATTTAGGAAGCTAATTACGTTTACCATCATGCACAAGGAAAATTAAGTCGCTTTTAAGTACTAGCGGACGCTTGCAGCTTCGCCTGCGTGGCAGTTTTTTCTCGTTCCCGTTAAACTTTCATCCCCTATTTTATCCCCTTGGAGGTAGAATTAATCAAAATCCGTTCTTAGCGGATGCCTACGTCATAACATCTACCTGCATGCCAAATTTCAGCCCGATCCGTGCAGTGGTTTGAGCTGTGCGTTGATAGATCACTATGTCAGTCAGTCAGTAACCTTTGAGTTATATTATATTTAGATTATCCGCAGGGATCATCTTGAAACGTCTAAATCTAGGTGAATCTAAGCGGCAGTTCCTCGCGACCAAGCCAAGAAGAACCGGCAAGAAACTTACGGTTTGGTTCCTACCGTAGTGTATAACATACCTGTAATGCGGCGTCATGGAGCATTCCTCGGTGTCGTGTAACCGGAGCGGGGGCTTGCGTCGCGCTCGCTGCGCCGCGGGCGGGGTGCACGGGGTGCAGGGGGCGGAGGGTACAGAGGGTGCGGAGGGCGCGGGCGCAGGCGCCTGCGAGTGCTTGTTCCGCGCGCGCTTGGCTCCGGCTCCAGCGCGACCCCGTGCATTGCGAGACAGGAACACAGGCTTGCAGCGCAGCCCGCCGGCGCTGCCGCAGTCCGGACGCGCGTACCGGTCCGTGTATAGCGACCATGCCGCTAGCCGAGACACCGCGGACCCGTTCTGACTTGACGACTAAAATAACAGAAACATTAGTTTATTAGTTTTTATAGTGCTCACCTGCACTTAAGGAAATCACAAAGATTTTTATATTATCCCAAAAATTATTTCCTCAAGTGGGATTTGAACCCACGACCTTCTCCTCACTCGAGGAAATAAAAATCCTTGAAATGTTTACAATTTTTTTTTTTAATTTTTTTGCCAGGTATGGTTTTCTTGGCTTAGAAATAAAGCTAATTTATTTTTGCGGCATCTACCAGTGTTTTTGGGCAATTTTCTTTTGTGAGAAATCATTACCCTTCATTTGGGCCTCCCAACTAATTTTCATACAGGGCATCCAAGGCACGCCACTGAGTGAGTGTAAAAAGGGGATGAAGTTTGTATGAAAAATTCACAATAACGAAGAGTCACGAGCGAATCAGCTAATCCTACTAATATTATAAACGCGAAAGTTTGTAAGTATAGATGGATGGATGTTTGCTACTCTTTCACGCTCTAACCAGTAGACCGATTTGGATGAAATTTGGAATCAACATAGATTATAACTTGGATTAACATATAGGCTACTTTTTATCCCGAAAAAATAACGGGAACGGGCAAAACTCGAGCGGTAGCTAGTATAGACTATAGTTGTAGTTGACGTGGGTAATGCACTTCGCATATGTAAAACAGCGCGTGCGACCATATGCCAACGTTACTGTGGGCCTCGATATGACTGAACAAAACAATATCAATTTTGATCAGCTTCGAACGGGCCATTTAACACCCTATTTAATAAATGGTGAAGGGAAAGCAGCAATAGTTGCAATTACAATTAGTATCATTAATAACATAAATATGTACAAAAGTGAGTAGAACACTTGATAGCGCCCGCCTCAAACCAATGACCCCGGGTGGGTATTTTTTTGAATTGACAATGATAAAATAATTGAGAATGGTCACATACCTAATTTTCTTTAATTTTATTTTTAACTAGCGGACCGTCTTGGCTTCGCACGGGTTTTAGTAAGAATCCTAAATTTTTTTGAAAATATAATATAGCCTATGTCACCCGGGGATAGTGTAGCTTCCCAACGGTGAAAGAATTTTTAAATTGGTCCAGTCGTTTCGGAGCCTATTCAATGCAAACAAACAATCAAATCTTTCCTCAATCTAATAATATTAGTATTACAGTCATCTAGTACCCATAGCACAAGCTCTGCTTAGCTTGGGGCTGGATGATGCTGTGTGGATTGTCCAGCATTATTATTATTATTACACATCACACACATTACAACATAACATTATTATTATTATTATTATTAATACATCTCAGCCAGTGCGGACCGAACAGTGCTAGTTCTATTAGCAGTATTTACCTGATTAGTGGGCGATAATCTCGAAGTATCATTATTCTGGTTGGGTGAAGTTCGTCCTTCACCACCGCCGTTGCCTTCCAGCAGCTCGTATGTCACTTTACATTCGTCTCCACCGTACTAAAACAAAACAAATTATATACATATTATTAATCTAGTTCCCATAGTACAAGCTTTGCTTAGTTTGGAGCGGTGTTGAGTGAAACGTCTTTAACTATTTTTAAGTAGAATTTCATGACGCACGCTTGACTTTGGGAGTAAGCTGGTGAATGCGTGACGAGCGTTACGAAAAGTGTGATCGGACGAGGCGAACGAAAGTTGAGAGGGTAGTAAAGGTAGTAAAGATAGAAAGAGAGAGATTTACGTTTCGTATATAAAATAGAGACGTCAGTAGGAAGGCAGCATGCTGGTATCAACACAGACATTCTGTTGATTGCACATCGCATGTGTTCTCATCATTGTCTCAAAACTATCTTCATCTAATCTTCAACGTCATTATTCTAAGTACAATGCAGGAATTGCTGTAGTCACCAAACTCGGTGGGGCGAATTGGTGACCCCAGGTGTTTTGTTTAGTACTATCGAGCGAACAACGGTAGCCCCTTCAGTAAATGACTGAGTTTGAGTGATTTGCCACCGCGCGCAGCAACCACGGCTCCGACACGCAGTGCTGCAGGTGCTATATATATATTTACAAAAGTGCGAGATATTTACTCAAGATGTTTAAGAAACCCTGACAGAATTGTTTTTTCTCGAGTACCTAGAACTACACTATATAAAAAAAACTCTTTTGTTATGTGTGGACAGATATTCAATAAAGTTCCTAATGAAATTAAAAACTTACCAAGAACATTTAACAAAAAATTTAAATTATGGCTAATTGAAAAATGTTTTTATAGTTTTAATGAATTTTTAAATAGTGATAAATAAATTGAATTTATGTACTTGATCTACCACTACCATTTATTAATATTGTATAGCGGTGATAGAATAATTTATGGTCAAATGATAATAATATTGATAATGACCTATGTAAACCATTTAAATTTGCATGCCAGTGATTTGGTGAAATATGTGATACTGTGCCTAACTACTCTAAGAACTCCTAACCATGTTTCTCGCAAATAAAATATTTCATTTCATTTCATAGAGAGATGAGGGTACTCACAAATTTGCAGAGGAAGGAGGCGTGCAGCGGGCGGAAGGAGCGGCGCGCGCGGCGCACGTAGGAGAGCGCGCCGCGCATGCCGCCGCGCGCTGCCAGCTCCGCCGCGCGCAGCGACCACGGCTCCGACACGCAGTGCTGCAACTGCAACACACACCCACACAACACTAAAACACTATTCACAAACACTACTACCACTACTACCCCTGTAGACCGCTATCCTATCTCCATACAAAAAGTTCGAGTTCGCAAACCAAAATCCGTTATCCGGAAAACGTAAAAAACTCAGAATCACACGGGTAATCCGTTCCGTTTGATGTTGTCGTGACGTCAAAGTTTGAATGTGAGTTGTCGATAGATAGGAACAGCGGCGGCCTTAGGGGGTGGAGAACAGGGCAAATGCCCGGTGCCTCGCTCTCACAGGGGCCTCAGCGTACCCCAAGCAAATTTTAAATAATAAAGATTTTTTTACTGTATTTTCTTTATTTAAAGCTTTAAATTTTGATCACATACTTTTCACGAAGGACAAAGGGCCTTGCAAAGACCTGCCGCTGCCCGGAGCCTCACAATAAGGCCACCTCTGGGTAGGAATACTAAGTTTTTCTGTAATGTGTAAATGATGTATTTACCTGTCTAACAGCTGTGATCACAAGTTTATCGAGTGTGTAAGCTGGGTACGCCTTGATGCCCAACATCTCCCTGGTGGCGTCTTCATAGGCTGAGGCTTCCACATTGCCGTCCAGCACGCCTCTCACCAACTCCAACAACGCGCTGTAGTACTGCGAGGGAGATGAAGCGGCTGATGGTAGATCTGAACACAAACAAACATTATTAGTTCAATATTGACGACTGACGTGGCGCGGCGGGCGAATGTGCGTTCGTTGGTAGTAGTTTTACCTTCTGCGCTGTAGGTTGTGGGTTCGATCCCGATTGTTTGTTTGTTTGCATTAAATAGGCTCCGAAACTACTGGACCGATTTAAAAAAATCTTTCACCGTTGGGAAGCTACACTATCCCCGGGTGAAATAAGCTATATTATATTACCAAAAAAATTGAGGATCCTTACGAAAACCCGTGCGAAGCCGGGACAGACTACTAGTCGGATCTAAATTACTTACTGTTAGGTTTGAGTCTTAGCGCAGAGGCTGCACTAGGCAGCTTGTCACGTGCTAGTTGACTGGCATGTCTGCGCGCAGCCCCAAGCCGGGAACAGAGTGTTGCGTGAATACGCAGAAATAGATACCACGACATTGAACATACAAAGCGGGCCTCCTGTAACAAAAACCATTAATTTAGTTTAAAAAAAAAAGCAATAGCATCACTACTTTAATCTCCAGGCATGGTAGATATACCGTCAGATCTCTTAAATATTCTCTGGACATTTTTACATAACATCATCTAGCCCAAGCTAAGCATAGCTTATACTATGGAAACCAGATGACTGATAGAACACTTATAAACTTTTTTTTTGTAAATACATACTTAGAATACGATATAACATCCAGTTACAGTTATATTTATGTTTATCACAAAAATGTTTGTCCTCGGTGGGAATCGAATCCACCACCTTGCAGCACAAAGGCAGGGCTACTACAGACTGCGCTATGAAGCTATTTCATAAAGTATCTAAATAAATGTTAACTTACATTGGGTGGATGATCTCTCATATCATCATCTGGTTCCGCTGTCTCCGACTTGACATCAGATTTAACAGACGACTGCTCTTCGTTACTGCTACTTCTCTTCACGGCGTTTGCAGACGCGTTGCAAGAATCTATAAATAAAGTTCAATTAATAATAATGCTGGACAATCCACACAGCATCATCTAGCCCTAAGCTAAGCAGAGCTTGTGTTATAGGTACTAGATGACTGGTATACTTAATACAATATATTACGTACATAGAATTTTTTTTGATACTTAGAAAATACCCAGAACACCCGGAATAAATATTTGCAAATCTTACAAACATTTATCCCAAGGCGGATAAATGTTGAAACATACAGATGTTGGCTCATGTGCCTCTAATATCACCAGCATCCACACCCTTCAAAACTGAGCACGCTACGCTGCTTGGCAGCAGAAATAGGCAAGGTGATAGTACTTCTTCGGACAAGCCCTATACTAAAAGCTCCAATTTTAATTATATTTTATCACTAACAAGTGTTTTCAGAACACCCAATAGACAGACAGGTCATCGGGTTTTATTAGTGAAGAGTTATAATCTTACCTTTGCTGTCAGTATTGTTGTTTTTCGGTTTATTCTCCTTATTATTCTTGCTTGTCTTCCCGCTCTTATCTGATGCGTTGTCTGATTCAGACGACTGTAAACGAAATTATATCTTATTACTAATGCTGTAGTGTTCAACACAGTGGGTATTATCTATATTATAAAAGGGTAAAGATTGTGAGTTTGTAAGGGTAATCTCTGATTTGATTATAGAAGGCTACTTCCTCCAAAACGGCACAAAAAGGGAGCTACTGAATATTTCCGCCTTCATCATCATCAACAGTCTGTATAAGTCACTTGCTGGGCATAGGCCTCACTCATACGTTTCCAGGAAGAACGATTCTAAGCCCTTTCCATCCATCGACTTCCCGCGGTCCTAACAATGTCGTCAGTCGGGTAGGAGGACGTCTTCCGGTTCGTGGTCGCCTGCCTATTGCCACTTACACTTCCTGATTCTAAGAGCTATGGCGGTAACCTTGGTTCTTCTACGGATTTCTTCAGAAATGAAGATTCTATCTCGCAGTGAAACTCATATTTCCACCTCATGAGATCTAATTTTGGTGGTTCTTTAGAAATTGGTCTTATAAAAGTTTCGTGAAGACCTAACGAGGATTTTCAGCGTGATTAGCAGAACAGCTACTCAAAATGCTGTAAATTGCTCACTTTTAGATTTCTACTAGTGTTAGTTTGTGCCCGCGAGGGTTACGGTCCTACTAATAAGTAAATAGAGTTGAGAATGAGGGGATTGGCAGCTGAGAGGGAACGGCCATTCAGACTTCAAAAGCGTGCTGTCAGAACACTGTGTGGAGTTGAATGGGACCATCCTGCTAGAGAACTGTTCAAGAGAACCAAAATACTTACCCTACCCTGTGAGCTTATTCTACAAGTTGCTAAATACATGAGGAAGAATCTTGAACAGTTTCCTGAGCGGGCTGATTCCGATACTCACGGCTACTTGACGAGAGGTCGACACAAGCTTCGGTTGCCACACAAACGGCTTTCTAAATCCCAGAAGCAAATAGACTTTCTAGGTGTTAAAATCTATAATAAACTTCCCCACTTTATAGTAGAGACCAAAACTACCAGGTCGTTTATAAGTAAATTAAAATTACTCTTACTAGATAGGGCCTACTACACAGTGGATGAATTTATTGCAGACAAATTCAGTGCTGCTGACGACATTGATCCCTCTTCCAAAATTTCTCAAATGTAAGCGTGTACCAATCATAGAATTATATATAGTACCTATTGTGAGGTATAAATATTGATTACAAAGTAGGTACCTATGTATATTACCTATAATCTTAATTATAATTTATTTTAAAATGACATGTAAGAATATATCCTTATTAATAAATGATTGAACTGAATTGAATTGAATGGTTTGGAGACGTCAGTAGGAAGGCAGCATGCTGGTATCAACACAGACAGTCTGTCGATTGCACATCGCATGTGTTCTCATCATTGTCTCAAAGAAACGCAATATATATCCCTAATCTTATTTAAGTACTTCCATCAATAAATGTTTGGTTAAATTTTAGGTGTGGGTTAGTGACTATATGTTTTACGCCTTGCCATCCACTCCGGACGGCAAGTCGTAAGTAATTTCCTTCGGCGGCCTAGGGCAGGCACTATTAAGTGGTCTACATTTCATTTTATACATTTTCATGTTGATGATGATTTTGTACGAGATTACTCACTTGTATTTACAAACTATATCAATAAAGGTCTTTAACTTCAAAGAGAACTTCTAGAGATAGCCTATATTACTATGCACACTATTGTATACTCGTTGGCAAACCACATCACGTGGTCTATAGATAATGCATATAGAACAGTATACAATATAGCGATGACAAAATAGAATCGCTTCGAAACGAATGACCTGTAGAGCCAACTTATTTAACTTTGCTTCCATGTCACTCGCTATCTCTCTCTATCTGCTTAATATCTTGTCTTTTTTAATTAACCTACCGAAACTCCTACAAATAGCACAGTTAGTTATAGAAACAAGATTTAGATTAGTACCTACCTTACTGTATTATACACCTACTTACATATACCATCGATATTGGGTAAAACAAGACCTGTAATGTTGTAGTACAGTCTTCTAAATAAATAAAAAAAAACAATGGTTGGCGCCCGTACCTCTTGTTTAATCTCCGATTTGACTCCACTAGATGGCTTGTCGTCTGGAGAATGATCGGATGTACTGTCAGGGCTCGGCGGGTCTTCCTTTTCTTCTGTCGAAAAATATACCATCAATATGAAAAGCCTATTTACTTATCACTATTTTATTAGCACCGGTGGTCAGGGGTGACCCTGGCTTCTGATCCTAAGGTCTTGGGTTCAAATCCGGTCGTGCACCAATGGATTTATCTGTTTGAAAAATGTATGTGCGCAATGCCAATGCCCTCAAACGGTAAAGGAAAACATCATGAGGAAACCAGTTAGTATTTTAGCAGCGGCGATGGGCTTGCACCCTGTCACGCATGGAATACTAACCACTGCAATGAGAATAGTTCGGAGACGTCAGTAGGAAGGCAGCATGCTGGTATCAACACAGAGAGTCTGTCGATTGCACATCGCATGTGTTCTCATCATTGTCTCAATTCAACTGTGCATTGCGGGTTCTATCACTAACACAATGGGTTCTATCACTAACACAATGGGTTCTATCACCAAATAAAAGGTTTCAAATCCATACCTTCGTCCCTCTCATCATCAGAAAGCGGCTGGCGCGGATGGTTGAACAGATCTGGTAGGAAATGCCTCAGCAGTTGCTTGATGCGTCGTTTCTCCGCCTTCTGAATGCTGGTTTGTCGGCGAGCGTGGTGGATTAGAAGCTCCGCTGTGTCACGTACTATCTTGATGGCTGTTAACAAGAAATTTTGTTTAGAAGATCCTTGATTGTATATTTTAATATAGCTAATATAGGATTTTCGTTTACGTGTAAAAATATAGCTAAAACCTGCTTTTACAACCGATTTCTTCATGTCTATCTACTTTGTACTAACACAACGACAACGCAACAAACGAACGAAAAAGCATTTTCGCCTCACGGCACCTAGATCGCGTAACCTTATCAGAACGCATTAAAAACACGGACTGTGACACGTGACGTGTGTTAACGCACGCATACCAAATAAAATATGGGAGAAAACCTAGGTTTTGTAAACCAAATCCTGCGCAAGAATTATTATAAAAAAGATCGCTAGAAGTTAATCGTTTTCCTAGTAACCTAATTTATTAACATTGTCGTCGCTATAAACGTTTCGCCGGTATAAAGTCGTTCCATCCGAATTCTACAATATCAGTACGTCTACCATGAGATTTCACAGAAAAAACACCTGACGTTACTACCGTAGTTACGTAAATACGCAGATTGTATAGATAGCATAAAGAGCGGTACCATGAGTAGTGTTGGTGCTTGCCACTTATGATATAGTTACAACTACACCCTATGTAGATTAGCGTTGTTAGGTTGGCATCATTACATCTCTTTTTAAGTAATGCACGATGATAGCGACAGAAGATAAAATAACAAAGTACTATTATCCGACAAATGTGGAGAGTCGCCTGACTCTCTCATTTCGATTCAATCTAATGAAGCCCAAATTTATTCGTGTTACAACGGTTCCAATTACATTTAGCTCTCGCATTTTGTTTACTTTTGCTACAAGTTAGTCAAATTACACGACCGAGGACGACGGTGGGATGCTCGCGTGCGTAGTGTTTATAAACTTAAAAATGCTGGAAACTTAATAAACATGTTCACAACAGTTGGCTGGTTTAGGGCTGCAGTTACTTCTTCAGTATAACTCATCGCTTCTTGAGAAAAATGGATTGCCTCTCCAACAACACGTTGATAATCACCGTGAGCATAGAATAATAGAGCACATAACACATACAAAAAATACTTAATTAAGTAGGTACCTACTTAGTTGTTTCAATGAGCTGCAAAACCATTTTAATCTAAATAAAACAAACTACTTTGATTCTAATGAGACTCTCTGTGTTGATTTTTTATCCGTATGTTGCCGCAATAAATCACACAATTTCTAAAAAGCTTCTTTATTTAGTCTATAAAATTTCACAAATTTGGTGTCACTATATAAAAGTTTGAGTGGAAGAACACGCATCTCACTTTGAAACTTTCTTTGTTCGCGTCGTTTATCTTCTATTTCGGCATTTCGGCAGAATAATTCCAAGACAAAACGTGCTTTATTAAGCATTTTAAATTGAAAAATCACAAAATCTATCACAAACTATAGTCTTTTCACGAAGCAAAACATCGGTGAGTGCCGTAACTACAGTAGTAATAGTACGTTACTATGGCATCTGTCAAATTAGTAACTCATGGTACCAATTTGTAAGCAAATGAAGCCCAATCTACAGTCGTTGTAGTATAGTTTACTACACTGTGACGTAGGATAGTTAACTACGTGACTCATGCTGCGCATTTTAGTACCCAACTATCCACTAGAGGCGCTGTACAAATCTTCATACATTTTTTTATCTACAGTCGCTAGCGACTGTAGATTGTAAAAACTCATGGTAGACCTACAGTTTATACAAAAGACGTCAGTAGAAAGGCAGCATGCTGGTATCATACACATACACACAGTCATACAGTCTGTTGATTGCACATCGCATGTGTTCTCATCATTGTCTAAACTCAGAAGTACTTTAACTAAAACTTCATATTTAACATGCCATATGGGCTATATGCCCTGACCATTGTGAGCTATATCATATAGCTCGCAATGGAGCTCGTAGGACCGACAACAGCTGGAGAATAAAGGTCTATAAAGGTACCACGAACCGGAAGACGAAGCGTAGGACGTCCTCCTACCCGATGGACTGACGACATTGTTAGGATCGCGGTCGATGGAGGGCTCCAAAATCGCTCTTCTTGGAAATGTGAGGGAGGCCTATGTCCAACAGTGGACTAATAAAGGCTGTTGATGAATGGTGAATTCATAAAACTAGTAGGTTGCCAGTGCAATGAAACGGTGAAGGAAATTATCGTGGAGAAACCAGCTAGTATTCAAGCAGTGGCGATGGGCTTGCAACCTGATATGTATGCAATACCAATTACTGCAAAATGCGGGTTTGTGCTAAATGTCATATTTGAACCTTAGACGTTCTCAAAGAATCTGGAGTCGGTACCACTTGGTACTAAGAGATCTGTGGAGATATCTACAGTGCCTGGGAATGTTGTGAAGCTATTTCTTTTATAGAGTAGTCATCGTTCCATCAGACCTACCTTCCTGTCGGCTCTGCATACAGTAATCTGTTACAAGATGTGGGCCGGGTTTGCGCGCATTGTAAGCGCCCTCCAGCTCACTGTAAAGCGCTTTAGAGCGCATTGACTTCAGATCGCTCTGCTTGAAGCTGATGCCTTGGTGGTCGAGCGATTTGAGATAGTACTTCTCATTCTGTTCTCGCCATTGTTTGTTAAAGCCCTGTGAATAAGTAAACAGGTTAGATTAAGCAGATTAACTAACAAAACTTTTTTCAAGGTCAGTGTATTATGAGCACGATTATTGTTTAGTAGAGCTCTTAGTAAATTGCTCGTCCGGGTAAGTACTACCACCATACCTATTCCTGCCGTCAAGCAGCGCAGCGTGTTCCGGTTTGAAGGGTGTGGGTGTCGGTGTAATTACAGGCACATGAGGTTTTACATCTATATGCCTTCGGTTGATGGACGCAGAGCAGTGCATTATTACATTCCTAATGAACATGACCAAAGTCAAAAAGTATTTATTCAGTAATATCCACAGGGATCATTAATTCCTCGCAACCAAACCTTGTTCCATCAGTATTCAGATAAAAAATGCTTATTGTGTAGTCTATTACCTTCTGTGCCTCTCTCCATTCTTCCTCCTTAGCTTTGAGTCGACGCAACACTACCGGCACAGCCACTACCGGGTTTTTCTTCAGTCCCGCGATTATATCCACTGCCTGAGAACAAGTAGTTATAAATAAGTTTTCTAGAAAAAATAAATTTAAATCTAAACCTATAAGAATCTTTGTGCTGACTGACTGACTGCGATATAGACAACGCACAGCCTAAACCACTGCTCGTAGAGACTTAAAATTTTCAGAGTATATTTATCTTGATGCATAGAAGTGTACTAAAAAAGGAATTCCCGAAATTCAACCCCTAAACGGTTGAAATTTGTATGAAAATAGCTTCACGCAGATGAAGTCGCGCGTTTCACTAGTAATAAGTAAAACCGACTGGCCTCGCCTGTGGGTTCGATCCCCCAGGGGACAAATATTCGTGTGATGAACATAGATGTTCTGTCTGGGTAGAATGTCTGTCTAGATACATCTGTCTGGGTGTTATATTGTACTTACTCTAAGGTTATTTACAAAAGTAAAGCTTATACTATGGGAAACAGAATACAATATAGCCCCAGACACAAACATCTAAGTTTATCACACAAATGTTTGTTCTTGGTGGAAATTGAACCCTCTACCTACAGCGCAGAAGGCAAAGTTACTCTACCTGGGCTGTTATTTTGTTAAACTCTTACAACAATTACAGTAGAAATCAAACTATACCCTTCTTGTCTGTACTTCTAAGAAAACGGTGAAGGAAAACATCTAAAATTCCAGCAGCGTATATATGTAAAAAATACGAACTGCAAAATATCGGTTTGCGCCAAATATAATACTTGGACGTACCATTAACCTAAAATCAGACATACTTAAAGAATCTTGAGTCGGTACATGGCACAAAGATATCCAAGGAAATATCTACCGTGCCTACAGATTTATTTTGCTTTTAAGACGTTAGAAAATGATTGTATTGAATAGTGTTATTACTATTAGAAGGAACGAGTAAGAAAATAAGAATCGAATATTTAGAACGAACCCAGAAGAATGAGAAGAGAGTGAATGAAATGATGAGATAAAAACATATAAATGAGAGTGAATGCATAAATGAATAGGACAATAAAGACGACGAAAACGTGTGCACGAATCAGGTAAATAAAGTGATTAGAGTGAAATGAATGAGAGTAAACGAACGAACCAGTGAATGAAAGAACGAATGAATGAAAACCACATGTTAGAATGAGTGACCACAAATGAATTAATGAATGAGTGTTGTGTGCGTACCACCTTGTCTCCGTAGATGCGTCGCAGCGCCCTCTGGTGGATAGTTGGAGAGGCTCCTCCGAGACAGTCGTCCAGTCGGAACCTGGCGGCCTCTTCAGCCCCCATGCGCGAGAGCTTCTTCTGTACGCCTTCTAACACACGGATGGTAGACGCGTTGGTTTCTATCACCACGTCCAGCTGTTGGAGAAATTATTATTTAAGAAACTAGAAAGAGAAGCATCACACACAAAGACTCGCATATGGGAGTTCTCCTGTGAAACCCAGACCACAGTTTAAAAAAGGAACAGATACGACACTCTACACCAGTTCACCATTCAATTTTTTGCTTACAAACTTTGAATCTAACGTTCATATTGGCTTACTCGCGACACGGTTAGATCTAAGACACCCGCGCCCGCAAACCGAGCATATCCCTCGCTGCTCTTCAATCATCGTCATCAATCCGGTGAAGTCCACTCTAAGACATAGAGCATTCACAAACATGCACACAAACACCTACACACCCCCACACACACTCAATCATCATACTATTTAAAGCAAGTAAAGCACTTTCACACAATTTTGTCACAAAAATCCAATTATGATTTTAGAGTTAAGTTATTGAATACAAAAAAAAGGCTGCTTGTACTAATGCCCTTACAATATAATAATAATAATAATGCTGGACAATCCACACAGCATCATCTAGCCCCAAGCTAAGCCGAGCTTGTGTTATGGGTACTAGATGACTGATATACTTAATACAATACATTACATGCACAGATATTTTTATAATACAGAAAATACCCAGAACACCCGGAATAAATATTTGCAGATCGTACAAATATTTATCCCAAGGCGGGAATCGAACCCGCAACCTCTTGCGTGGCAGGCGGACATTTGCCCGCCGCCGTCAATAGTAGCCTGTAACGTGTTTACTATGGCAAATCAACAATTTAATAAACCCAGGTTGATGATCATATTTTACCTCAAACCTCTCGTCCTCACAACGATAGATATACTCTTCATATTGCGTCTTACGCGAAGTCACGAAGGTAGAGTCCTCACTCCAAGTCGGGAACGATACCCATGTATCATTTAGCACCTGATGACAAATTGTACCTTAGTAGTATTGTATTTGGAGGTCGTGGGTTCTCTAGTTGTGCACCAATTGATTTTTCTGTTCGAATTTTTTTGTACGCAATGCCAGTGTTCTCAAACGGTGAAGGAAAACATCGCGAGCAAACCTAAGGTATTTTTTACAGTATTACCTAACAAAACGAAGTGTACCCTGTTTTCCTATGGTGAATAAATTATATGAACTAAGACTAAGACCAAGATAAACCTACCCTGAAAATCAAGTCTCTACAACCGCAGTTTAGGCTGTGCGTTGTATATGATGTAATTCAGAAGAAACCTTTTTATAAAGACAAAAGAAATTTATTAGATGGGATTCAAGTAATCACATAAAATAGTCATAGTTAAATGAATCTAAGCGCCAGTTCCTCCTATCTATCTGTCTATCACCAGGCTGTATCTCATGAACCGTGATAGTTAGAGTTGAAAGTTTCACAGATGATGTTGCCGCTATAACAACAAATACTAAAAAACAAAATAAAATAAATATTTAATGCATAATTTTCAATCAGTTTATCCGAATTGCACGAATATAGGTCTATGGATTTATGGATGGCCTTTATGGATTTTACCTCTTTTGAAATAAAAAATGTTGTGCACATTTCAAACAAACAAGCCATCAACCATTCTTGCAGTTTGGTAAATGTCACTATTATCTCCCTTTCCTGAAATGACTGACTCACATGTGAGCGAAACAGCTTTGGATGAAAGGGATATCATAACAGAGGCCCTAATACAAATAAATTTAACATTACACATAAGCGTATAATATTGTGTTTTCAAGTAGTTACTTACAGAAATTACTTTATAGTGAACTCGAGCTTAATCTATACCAATTGTAAGAATATTTGTTCTGACTGACTGACATATAGACAGCGCACAGCCTAAACCACTAGTCGTAGAGACTTGAAATTTTTAGGGTACATTTGTTTTGGTGCGTAGTGGATTCCCAAAATTCGACCTTTAAACATGTACAACGTGGGTTGAAGTTGGTATAAACATAACTTAAACGGTTTCCCTAGTTGAGCATACTAATTAGTAAAAAAAAAATTACAGGAACCAACCCGTAGTCTCAAAGATCATTTCGTATAAGTCCTGTAAAGCTAGATGAATCTAAGCGCCAGTTCCTCGCGACCACGCTTATAAGAACCGGAAAGAAACTTACGGCTTGATTCTTATCGTTCTTTTGTATGATCTTTTTACAAATTAATAATAATGTAAATAATGAAGCTCCCTAAAGTTTTTAAGTAAGGTTAGTTTACCTCCTTGCAGAGTGCAGTTCGACCGGAGCAGCGACGCGCGGCCGCGTCCCGGGGCAGCGCGCAGTAAGACGTGCCGAGGCGCTTGCAGCTCGTCAGATCTAAACAACAAACACACAGTATTTATTAGCCTCACCGATCAGAAGCTCTGCCTTTTGCGCTGTAGGTGAGTCCGATCCTCACCAGGGACAAACATTTGTGTGATGAACATAAATGTTTGTTCTGAGTCTTGGTGTTATATGGTTCATCATACAAACGTTTGTTTTCGGTTATTATTCTAGAACTGCGTGTTTTATAAACTAGTTTAATAGAAAAAATATTATTGTAAATAACTTACTTTCAAACTGGTCATAGAAATTTTATCAAATCAGTTCAGTAGATTCAGTATTCATTTATTCATTTAAAATTATATTCATTCATTTATTTTTAGATTGGTTTTTGAATTAAAATAATTAGAAATAAATTCACTGTCTTAAGAAAAGTAGAATTTGGGGTTCCACAAGTTCTGTAAACCTAATTATTGAGTGTTTAATAATAATTAACATATATGTATCAAAGTGAGTGAGTGAACACTTGTTAGTAACCATTCCAGACCGCCCCATGACAAGTGGTAAAATGTGTGGTCACTGACCCCGTACCAGTCTGACGCACTGACCCTTCACACTGAAACAGGGTGCCCTGCTTGCGGTAGTACTTCCCCGGAAGAGGGCACCTAGATATGATATATTAGTAATGGATGTGTTAAGAGTATATAAGAATGATAGATACCTAGTTTACCGAATTCCATGGATTGTTGTGGGTCAGTACCTCGCTCAAGCCTCGGGTGTCCGATAGGCTCCAAGCGCACGTGTGCGGCGGCGGGCGCGGGGGCGGCGCTGGCGGACAGGCCTCCGCCGGCGGCGGCGAGGCGCTCGCGCGACCGGCTGCGCGCGCGTTCGAACAGCTGCTCGCTGCTCGTGTACTGAGATGTGTAGCCTGGAGGGAACGACACAATGTAGCATCACCACTTTGAATTACTACTGCATCCATAAAGATATCAGCTCAAGGGTGCGATCGTGGTACTTCGATCGACATCGATCGAATTTTATCTACACTAGCACAGAACTAACCTCGACATATTTTATCGAGTGATCTCCTTGTTGGCAGTTTATCAATAAATTCGGTACAACTTCTAGAAATCTAGAGGTCTCGATAAATTCCAATAAAACCTCGTTTTATCGAGGACGTATATATCAAATTCATCTATCGATACATCCATGTTTGTGGCGCCGATCTCATAGTACCAAGTACCTATTCGAGAATCTTCGAGAATGTCTCAGTGAGGAATCATCATCAAGAACCTGTAGAAGCAGAAGTAGACCTCCCCCATACGTTTCCAGAAAGAACGATTTTAAGCCCTTTCTATCCATCGACTTCCCGCGATCCTAACAATGTCTTCATTCCATCAGGAGGAGGACGTCCTACGATTCCGTCTTCCGGTACGTGGGAAATGTGGAATGTTTGAATAAATCTATTATTTAATTAGACAATTATTTGACTTTAATTTATTCAATAATTTTTTTATTAAGTAAATATAATAGCCGTACCGGTTTGTATGGTCGCAGTTGGAGTATGCGGTGGCGATGGAGGTCCTACAAAGTCTTGCAGCCACTTCTGCAGCTCTGGATGACGGCAGAGGAATGGTGCTGTCACCGACAGCAGCTCCGAAGATGAGATGATCTCGTTTGTGAACAGTAGTAGACATCTGTGGGTTACAAAAATATAATGTTAACTTCCACACGTAGTAGTAGAGCTCTTAGTGTAGGGCTCATCCGGGGAAGTACTAGCACCATGCCTATTCCTACCAGTGAGTAATTCAAAACATTCAAAACTTTCGTCTTGATGCTTCGCGGTATCCTTGACAAAAAGATGTGCCGCAATTTTCCGAATCCGAGTTGGATTCATCAACAGACCTCTAGAACGTTAACTTGGTATAAAGCAGTTACTAACCTCAATAGATTATCGTACACATGGTGATGTGTGAGTGCCCGGCGTGCGAGTGAGAAGAAGCTAAGATCATGTACAGTAGCGAGCTTGGCTGCCTCCGCGTAGGACACGTCGCGCGATATGCCGGGGCTTGCTACCACTACTCGTGGCTTCTTGCATGGTGGTCCCCCTGATGCTAAGCAAACACAATAATGATAAATATACATTTTATTTCAGACTAGCGGCCGCTCGCAGCTTCGCCCACGTACAGTTTTTTCCAGTTCCCGTTATTTTTCGGGATAAAAAGTAGCCTAAATGTTAATCCAGGTTACAATCTATGTTTATTCCAAATTTCATCCAAATCGGTCCAATGATTAGAGCGTGAAAGAGTAACAAACAAACATCCATCCATCCATCTATGCTTACAAACTTTCGCGTTTATAATATTAGTAGGACTAGCGAACCGCGCGCCACTTCGTCCGTATGAGGTTGCTTTCATACAAACTTCAACATCCGCTGCTTTTGCATGGTATGTCCAGCGCCTTGTAAAAGTAGACAGACAATAGTGCCTGAATCTTCTGCTCGGTGCCGATATAATATCCCCTGATGCTGCTGTGTCCATATCAAATGAATATCAGTCACAATATTTAATCAGGGGTTTGTAATCTTATAGAAATACCTTTTAACATTGCTACAACTATAAAATTTTAACTAGCATTACAACTTTAATCTCCAACCACCGTAGATATTAGTTAGTAGAGCTTTTTGTGAAGTGCTCGTCCGGGGAAGTACTAGCACCATGCCTATTTCTGCCGCGAAGCAGTGCCGCGTGCTCCGGTTTGAAGGGTGTGGGTGCCGGTGTAATTACAGGCACATGAGGCTTAACACCTGTATGCCTTAGACACTGATTCATGAAATGTACTTACTCAGCTGATTGGATGAGGAGAAACTTGGAGATCTCTTCAGATGGTGATGCTGTGGAGGAGGGATGGGCACGTTCGTAGACACCACTGCTGAATGTTTTGCAATCTGCTGATAAGCAAATAAATAAATCACTATTTTGTATTTAGTAAATACTATCTAACCTGTGCCCATTTCGTTCGGCGGTAAATATTTCTAGGGTTCCATACCCAAAGAGTAAAACGAGAGCCTATTACTAAGACTCCGCTGCCTGTCTGTCTTTCCGTCTGTCACCAGGCTAGAGTTGAAATTTTCACAGATGATGGTGTATTTCTGTTGCCGCTATAACAACAGATACTAAAAAACTGAATAAAATAAATACTTAACGGGGCTTTCATACAAGAAACGTGATTTTTTGCAGTTTTTCGCCCGACTCGCACTTGGCCGGTTTTTATTAATTGTAATTTTTCGGGTTAATATATAGCCTATGACACTCAAAAATAACGTGGCTTTCTATTGGTAAAAGAATTTACAAAATCGGTTCAGTAGATCCAGTTATTACCCCTTACAACCTCACAAGCTCACAAACTTTACCTCCCTATAATATTAGTACACATAAACAAGCGAAATACACGCGATTTCGTCCGCGTGAGGCTATTTTCAAACAAACTTCAACCCCCACTGTACACGTTTAGATGTCGAGTTTCGGGAATTCCTTTCTTAGCACACCTCTACGCACCAAGACGAATATACTCTGATAATTTCAAGTACCTGTGCGTGATGCGCCGGCGCATGGTGCGCGGGGACGCCGCCGCCTGCGGCCGGGAAGCGATCGCGCTCTCGCTCGCGCTCGCGCTCCGGACTCGCGCCCTCTCGCTCTGAACGGGACGCCACTACCACGTTCTCATTCTGTAATCAACATGCAACAATTAGTGGACCACTCGATGTTAAGTGGTAACCAAACATATGATAAATCACCGCGTCGAAGGTCACACAGGTCAACAACCCTATGATGCACAGTCCTGCGTTCATCAACCTGAGACACAGGTGTTGCCTCGTGTGCCTGTAATGTCACCAGTACCCACACTCTTCAAGACCGGAACACTGCAATGCTGCTCACAGGAAGACATACAAGTTTCTTGCCGATTCTTCTAGGCTTGTTCGCGAGGAACTGGCGCTTAGATTCACCTAGATTTAAGACGTTTTAAGATGATCCTTGCGGATTTTACTGAATAAATGCTTTCTGACTTTGACTTGACTACAAGTTGAAATCGTGTAGCTATGTAAATATATTTTTGTCCAGCGCCTTGTAAAAGTAGACAGACAATAGTGCCTGAATCTTCTGCTCGGTGCCGATATAATATCCCCTGATGCTGCTGTGTCCATATCAAATTAATATCAGTCACAATATTTAATCAGGGGTTTGTAACTAACATAATAGTGCTCTCAAACAGTGAAGAAAAACATGGTAAGGAAACCAGTTAGTATTCTCGCAGCGACAATGGGCTTGCAACCTGTCACATTTGAAATACCAACTGCTGCTAACTGTGGGTATGTGCCAAAGTCAATATTTGTGCGTACCTCTAGACTATCCCCGAAAAATCTCGAGTAGGTAATTAAAAAATTAAAATCGTAAAGCATTTTTTTCTTTATTTTGCGTATAAACAAAAGTCCTTCACTAAGCAAAGCTAGTAGGTCCTATAAGAACCAGATAACCGATACTTAAAATACAATATAACACAATGTTCTCGGTGGGGATTGAACCCACAACCTACAGCACAGAAGGCAGAGATGTGAGTTGCGAGTCCAGTCCATAGATTCTTACCTGAGGAGTAGGCATAGGGTAATGTTCCTCAGGAGGCTTCGTAACCGCCTTTGCATCAGGCAGAAACTGTCCAAACTCCGTCAACAGGTCCTCTTGGTTCTCAAACAGTTTCGCCACCTGAGGATACAAGGAGCTTGTAGTATCTATAACCTCTTTAGGGTAAGTAGTACTATAGGTTTGAGGATCAGAAATTAAAACAAAGCATAATTTTGATAATCACAGATTTCAATATCAATATTTCTCATCATTAATAGTCACTCTTCTAGGCTTGGTCGCGAGGAACTGGCGCTTAGATTCACCTAAATTTAACTTGCTTTAAATTTAAATGCTTTTTAACTTTGACTTGCTGAGTTGCTACATAGAGTAACTCAAAACAATCATCTTTCTAAAAGTAACAGAAGTAAATATTCTTAGTAGTGCCATTATAATGTATATTTTTTTCTATAGTTTTAATAAAGTAGATTTTCGTTAGCTATTTTATTTCTCCAGACATGCTCAATGATAACACTGAAACCATAGGCTCGTGCTGCGAACTGTACTTTTAACCAAAAGGCTCTAAGATCAGCCACTAGACGCTACATGATGCTCGATCGGGAGACTCGACGTTATAGCGCGCTTGTAGAAATTTTAACTGTCGTAAAAATGACGGGACGGGACAAGAATGAGGCGACGCTCTGCGACAGAAGGCTCTGCGATAGAAAACTCGGCCTTTTAATAACTCTGAATGCCGGGCACCATTCGCAAATTGACAGTGTAACTAGTGAGAAAAAATTCTCAATAGTTCCATAGAACCAATTTAAGCTGGAATTAATGAGGAAAAAATATTCTTACTTGTTAGTCGTTTCTACAATTATTAACAAAAATAAATCAACTAACATGAGCAATTTGATTTGACATAATTTATTAATAATTTATTAATTAATTTATTTACAAAGAAAATTATAGCTAATACAGGTATTTATAATTGGTATGTAATTAGTATTTAAATATATATTCTTATTTTTATTAATAGTATGGTCTCAAAACAGTTCTTCCATGAAACCGGTGGTCCTATGTCCAGTGGACGTTTACAGGCTGATGATAACTTCAGAACTAAGGTCCAACTCTCGTACTTGAGCTACTAAGTAGAATATTCCCTTACTCGCTTCATTACCTGTGAGTAGACCTCTTGTTCTGTCTGCTGCTTCGCCTGCGGTTCCTTCAGGTCTCGATGCCCGCGCTGATAAGCATGAAGAATCTCCAAGAACCGTTTGTACTTGTCCGGTTGCCGGGAGAAACGAGACTGGAAGAAAAAGTCGTTATTAGATGCTGCACGATTATAGAAACGGAATGTGAGAGAAGAAGGAATCAGAACTTAAAAAAAGCAGCCGATATTTATATCAGGTATCAAACGGTAATTTATTTCATCATTAGACTGACTCCTGTTAATCTTTATCCTGACTGTGAGAATGGAATAGGAGCTAGTAGTAGAGCTTTTAGTGAAGGGCTCGTCCGGGGAAGTACTAGCACCATGCCTATTCCTGCCGCCAAGTAGCGCAGCGTGTTCTGGTTTGAAGGGTGTGGGTGCCGGTGTAATTACAGGCACATGAGGCTTAACACCTGTATGCCCCAGGTTGATGGACGCAGAGTAGTGTATTGTAGGGCACATTCCTAACTAACGTGACCTACAAGGCAATGCTTTGTTATACGCGATGGAAACCACTTATATACTACCAAACATACGCACAAATAGTGCGTGGAGTCCCTCCGCGCGGAAGAAGTGAAACTTCGTAATGTTAAATACGAAGTTGCGTTTGAGCGCCACGCATTCACTCTTGCTCTGTCTCTTTCTATTCCCCCTCCATGGTAGCGTTAAACGTTTAATGCAACCTTGTTGGAAGTCGCATTAGAAGTTTCACTTCAAAAACAGAACAGAAAGAGATACATATTACATACCCTGAAAATTTCAAGTTTCTACGACTAGGCTGTGTATTTTCTATACGTCAGTTAGTCAGGACAAAGATTCTTATAATAGGTATAAATAGATGAGTACAGTGGCAGTTTCTTACAGAATATATCACTCACCTTGATCTTATTAACATATTCAATAGCATGATTGAACTCCACAGGCTGTCCGGCCGTAGCGGGCGCCGCGTGCCCTGCCGGCGGGGTGCCTCCACTACCTGTACATAAACTCAGGATTAAATAAGACCTAGGGGGTTAAATTAAGAATAAAATACAAAATAAAGTTCAGAACTTAAAAAAGCAGCCAATAATATTATCATGTGGTCAAACGGTAATTTGTTTCATCATTTTAAATGTAGTCTAAAACCAGTCAATGTTGCGAGACAATTATTTCACATAGCGTCATCTAGCTCCAACCTTAGCAATAATACATTATATACTTTTCGAGAACGAACATCTATGTTCATCACAAATAATTGTTCTCGGTGGGGATCGAACCCACCACCTCCAGCGCAGAAGGCAGGGCTACTACGAAATGAGCTGTGATAGCTGTCAATACACATGTTCTCGTCACAGATACCACAGTCTCACTCACAGACGAGAGTCTATAACCAGTGTATGTTACTACATATTGATCTAGTAGTAATTGTAGGTAGATATTTTTTTAGTTATATAAGATATTGTTAATATTATCTTATGAGTTTGTTTTTGTTTAAGTAAAAAAAAACTAAAATTCTAATCAAATCACTGGAAGTTTTATATTTAATTTTTTTACCTATTCTTATCTTTTCGCCTGTTGTTTAATGTCATACGATTAAATAAATAAATATTGATCTTATACACATTTTTATAACTTACCCGGGGCATGATGTATAGCGGCTTCGATCTGCTGATGCGCCTGCGAGATCTGATGCAGAGTGTTCGTCGGTGCACTGTTTACCGACAAGTTATGCACTATACTGCTGCTTGACCTATACAGAAACACATCTTTAGTATACCGTCATACGGTTATATGTTGTGAGGTATAAGGGTTTACTCAGAAATTAAAACAAAGCATAATTTTATAAATCATGGTACTCAATTCAAAGTTTTTTCCTCATGTTAAGGGGTAGTGTGTATTTGTGACACCGTTTGGTAATAAAATTGAGGAATTGTAAAGATATTGAGTGAGTTTTTTTTAAGTTTTTTAATTGTGGTCCTAAAGGGTAAAAAAGGATATACCAAATTTATTAATCGCTTAATGACCGGCGCCCACGCCACCACAATAAAAAATAAATAAAGTCAAAGATAGGTACACGAAAAACTAAGTCCTAAGCCCATATTACAAAAAAAATATTAAAAATAAAGTTATATAAAGTTCAAGTCAAGTCCGATAAGATCACTTCTTATTTTTGCCCATGTGGATAAAAATCTAGTGTTTGTAAATAGGGTTGGTCAGATAGCCAGATACAGCCCTCAGGATTTCGTAGTTGGAGCGACAATAGATGCAAAACTCTGTTTTTACTTCAGAATATACTTACTGTGGGACAGCCAACATATGCATTTGCTGAGACTGGTTGTGATGTATATTCGGCAGCAGCACTCCGCTCGTTCCACCCATACCCGTCGGAGACGGCATTGACACGGACACCTGGACAATAACGTCCTATTAGTAGAGAATATAGTAAAAAATATAAGCGAAGAGACAGATCATCGATCAGAACTTTACAGCAGCCAATCTTATTATCATTGTAATCAATCGGTAATTGTTGTCATCATGTAGTTAGCGGCGATGGGCTTGTAATCTGTCACGTATGGAATAATACTATAAGTATTCTAACAGTTATCTGGTTCCCATAGTACAAGCATCCTTGGTATAAATGTTTGTACGATCTGCAAATATTTATTTCGGGTGTTCTGGGTATTTACTATGTAACATAATAAAAAATATGTATGTATGTATGTAATGCATTGTATTAAGTATATCAGTCATCTAGTACCCATAACTTAGCTTGGGGTTCGATAATGTGTAAAAATTGTCCACATTATTTATTTATTATTATACTGCAAAATATACACTCAAAAATAGTAAATAGTAATTTGTGAAATGATGGGCACATAAGGCTTAATTAAGGATGCAGAGGGCACCTTTCAACGAGCGTGTCCTGCGACTCGAGGCAATGCTTTGTTATAGGTGATGGTAACCACTTAACATTAAGTGGGTCATCTGCTTTTTTCATCAGGAAGTCCATAAGTAGTGAGGCTATATTTGTTTTCTGTAGTTATAATGTGTCCCTGATTATCTAAGGCCTCACAGCTCTGTTGGTAAAATTAGACAGTGTTCGTCAACAAAGATTTGTGAGATGAACACAGATTCTCTGTCTGGGTATTATATAGTATTCTATTTATTTATTTATTCTATGTATTTATGAAAAAAATAGTATTCCATCTAGTTCCCATAGTGTACAGTACAAGCCCTGCTTAGTTTGAGGCTAGATGTTGTGTCAGCATCAGTTATAAACTCACCTGACCGTTACTCTGGACTTCAATCTTGTACCCCGGTGGAAGAAATGTGTTAAATCCCACAATAAGCTCCGGATGGCCCTTGAACAGGTTCGAAACCCGTGTGATAACGCCCGGAGTATCGATCCTGTAATGAGAACTAAGATATAGCGCGGTAAGGCAACAGTACTTTCATCTGTAGATTGAAATCATCAGAAATTAAAACAAAGCATATTTTTCAATATCATGGTTCGTCAATATAAATTTTTCTCATCATGTTTTCTGTTCCTGTGTAACTAGCGGATTCTGCGCAGTATGTTGTGGGTTCTATCCCTTCCGAGGACAAACATTTGTGTATAAAATCCTACTAATATTATAATCGCGAAAGTTTGTAAGGATGAATGGATGGATGTTTGTTACTCTTTCACACTCTAACCAGTAGACTGATTTGGATGAAATTTGGAATAAACATAGATTATAACTTGGACTAACATATAGGCTACTTTTTATCCCGAAAAAATAACAGGAACGGGAAAAAACTGCCACGCGGGCGAAGCTGCGAGTAAAACATAAACTTACGAAACCAGCAATCTAAAACTCAAAAGGCAGAGTTACTACGTCAATAGTATAACAATGACGTATTATCTGGTTAGATTACGTTGACTGTTAGTCAGCCTAGCGATTATAATTTAAATTGGTTTGCCTTCAAGTAGGTACAAACATTTATATTTCCCTAAACAATTACTCAGTAACAATTTTCCTCGTACACTTGCAACATGGAAATGTTATATTATATTATCTCCCAAGGACAAACATTTGTGCGATGAACATAGTAAGTAAAAAAACCAACCAAGTGTGAGTCGGGCTCGGGCTCGAAGGGTTCCGTACCATTATTTGTAATAAAAACGGTAAAAAAATCACGTTTGTTGTATGAGAGCCCCTTTAAATATTGATTTTATTCTGTTTTTAGACAGAATTGTAGTATTATTTGTACAAAACTACTGTACAGTAGTATTTGTTAGACAGTCTTAGTAATAGGGTCCCGTTGTAATCTTTGGGTACGGAACCCTAAAAACTATCATACCAATTATCTGATTCTAATGCGAGCACCGGTGGTCTAGTGAGAGTGACACCGACTTCTGACCGGTTCGAATCCGGTCGTGCACACATGGATTTTTCTGTTAGAAAAATGTATGTGCACGATATTCTCAAACAGTGTAAAATGAGGTAATATTACTTATGATTTATAAAAAAAAGCAAGTGTGCCCGACAGAAGTAAAACTTCTTTAATATACGAAACGTAACTGGCTATGAGAGAAAGAGAGAAAGAACAGTGCTTTTATACCCCCCTCCATGGTAGTGTTAAACGTTTAACGCAACCTTGTTGGAAGTCGCATTAGAAGTTTCACTTCAAAATGTATGTTCACAATGCCAATGTTCTCAAACGGTATAAAATGAAGAATATTACTTATGATTTATAGAAATAACTAGCGGCCGCTCGCAGCTTCGCCTGCGTGGCAGTTTTTTCCCGTTCCCGTTATTTTTTCGGGATAAAATTATAGTAACTTTATGCATGCAAAGTCTCAGCCCGATCGGTTTAAAATTGACAAAGTTTCATACAAACTTTCATCCCCTATTTTATCCCCTTGGGGGTAGAATTAATCAAAATCCTTTCTTACGTCATAACATCTACCTGCATGCCAAATTTCAGCCCGATTCGTCCAGTGGTTTGGGCTGTGCGTTGATAGATCACTATGTCAGTCAGTCACCTTTGAGTTATATATATTTAGATAAAAAAACTCACGTTTGACTCTTGAACTCCTTCATTATATCCAAAAAGTCATTGTACACTTGCGGCTGCGTGTTAAACTTGTACTTCACTTGGTCGAGGTAAGACAATGCATCTTCAACCTTTAACCGCTGGAACTGCTGCTGTGGAGGTTGGCAGGGCTGAGGAGCAGGTTGTGGCGCGGGCGACTGCCTCCCTAAAGAAGGCAGGGGCGCTAAAGTCGGCTGTGGACAACAAGTTTAAGTTAGATAGCGTCACAGAAATAAAGCTAACTATAGCAACTGTTACAGTCAGATGCAAAAATGCAGCCAATAGTAATATCATGGTAGTCAAACGGTAATTAGTATCATCATTTAGAATATCAGAATGTATATGCTTGTAATGCGGTATAAGTATGTATGCGGTCAACCTTGGACGGTCAAGTTTAGGGTTCCGTACCCAAAGGGTTCCCCTAAACGGGGTAACTTCACGCGGACGAAACGAGCGACTAGTGTTAATACTTCTACTATAGTCTAGTGTTATTAGTGTAATTCCGCTAATCTTTTATACCAATTATAAGAATCTTTGTCCTGACTGACGGACTGGGATAGACAACACACAGCCTAAACCACAGGACGTAGAGACTTGAAATTATCATAGTATATTCGACTTGGTGCGTAGAAGTGTACTAAGAAAGGAATTCCCGAAATTCAACATCTAAACGTGTACAGCGGGGGTTGAAGTTTGTATGAAAATAGTTTCGAACGAACAAAGTCGCGCGCGTTTTTTTTTTTTACATGCTATAATTTAACGTTTGACTGCAATCTCACCTAATGTCGACGGTGCAGCACGTTTACCTAGAAGATACCTATTCACTCTTCTCTTGAAGACATCCAAATTATACGTGATCGGAAAAACAGACGACGGCAACGAGTTTCATTCCTTTTAATTTTAATTCCTTTTTTTAAGCGCGTTTCGCTAGTGTGAATATATTTACCTTAATTCTAGCCGGTACTTGAGGCGGTTTGGCAGGCGCGTATTGAACTGTGCCCGGCTTCAGGTAGTTGATTACAGCGGGGGCTGGAGCGCGAGGACCGGACCGCCCAAAACCAGATCCGCCCACGGCGAGGATACCAGATGATCCTATATAATTGAAGGAATACATTAAAAAAAATATAGAACAAGCTTGTACTAGGCTTATTGTAAAAAGTATATAAGAGTTAGCGGCCGCTCGCAGCTTCGCCCGCGTGGCAGTTTTTTCCCATTCCTGTTATTTTTTCGGGATAAAAAGTAGCCTATATGTAAATCCAAGTTATAATCTATGTTTATTCCAAATTTCATTCAAAACGGTCTACTGGTTAGAGCATGAAAGAGTAACTAACATCCATCCATCCATCCATACTTACAAACTTTCACGGTTATAATATAAGTAGGATATAAAATATATAAGTATTCTGTGAGTCAGATGACTGACAGAGTACTGTATTGTAGGGCACGTTCCTCTCCTCTCACGAATCTTGCAGCATAACACCACGATAATAACACATCACCACCTAGCCCCAAACTAAGCATAGCTTGTACTACGAGAACCAGATGACTGATAGAATACTTACATACTTTTTTTTTGCATGCAATACAATATAACACCCAGACACAGAACAAACATCTATGCTCTCAAACAAATGTTTATTCTCGGTAGGGATCGAACCCACAATCTACAGCACAGAAAGCAGAGCTACTGAGTTACTAACTGAGCTGTAAAAACCAGTTATAGAGCTTAGTAAAATATGACTTACCAATAATTTGCGGCTGCGCCGATTGTGCAAGCGTGTGCATGTTGCTTGACCCTGGTTGCTGTATCTGTAACAATATTATAAACAGATTAATTAGGAACAAAGAAATAGCCTTACAACTTAATCTTTAAGCACGGTAGAAATCCATTCAGATTTCTTAGTATCTACTCAAGATTATTTGAGGATAGTCAAAGTAAAAGCAACTAAGCTGAGGTAGAACCTTTTTGGCATGCCATTCGGCACCGGACTGGACTAACTGGGACCCACTGTTAAAATGCTAGGTTACCTACTTTCTGTTCTGTTAATTAAGTTTGCTCTTTCCACTATCTAGCTTTCCTACTACCTATTGTTTGTTTTTAAGTCCGATCTGTGTGCTATATGTGTATGTCAAATAAATGTATTTTCTTTCTTTCTTTAAAGTCAAAGTCAAAAATCATTTATTCAGTAATATCCGCAGGGATCATCTTGAAACGTCTTAAATCTAGGTGAATCTAAGCGTCCAAGTATTTTATATACCCACATTTTGCAGCATATACAAACCTATAACAAAGCATAGTCTTACAGGTCACGCTCGTTAACGTGCCCTACGATGCACTATACGTCCATCAACCTCAGGCATACAGGTGTTAAGCCTCGTGTGCCTGTAATTACACCGGCACCCACATAATTCAAATCGGAACACAGCAAGCTACTTGGCGGCAGAAATAGGCATGGTGGTAGTACTTCCTTGGACGAGCCCTTTACTATTCTACTAAGACAAAACTCCTAAAAGCTTTACTACTACTAAAACTACTCTCCGCGTTTTCTCCAAGTTAAGGTATATTATTATATCGTACAACTAGCGGTCCATCCCGGCTTCGCACGGGTTTTAGTAAGGATCCCTAATTTTTTTGAAAATATAATATAGCCTATGTCACCCGGGGATAGTGTAGCTTCCCAACGGTGAAAAAATTATTCAAATCGGTCCAGTAGTTTCGGAGCCTATTCAATACAAACAAACAAAGTTTTCCTCTTTATAATATTAGTATGATAACGTGTTTCCAAATATAGATCGTTTCTATTGTAACTTACCTATTTATTTTCGCAAGAGTTATTTACTAGCATCGATTCTGTTCCTACCGCGTGGACGCAAAGCAATTATAGTATGTGGTATCGCTTAAAAATAGTTGCAACTGAGTCACAGTTGGCTCAGCTCTCGTGTTTATGTTCTTATGAAAAAATAGATAGATAACTCTTTATTGTTAACCACACAGAAAAATAATACAGGACATAAACATAGCTTGGTTGAACAATGGGCGACCTTATCGCTGAAAGCGATCTCTTCCAGGTAACCTTTGTACGGAAAGAACAAAGCTAAATGTAATTGACGGCGGTGTAGTTACTAACAAATGAAAAGAAGATTAATTATAAACCTAGAACTATACTAACCTACTCTAATTAACTACCTGTTAGATACTTTAGTACCTAACACAAAAATTTAACCAATCATAAAACTAAATACTATGTAATAACAACTAATAATAATAATAATAATAAACGAATACATAAATAAATATATACATATATATAAACTAATATATTTATATACTAATAACATGATTATATATATGTACTATACATATGAAATGTATAGTACATTTTGAGAAATATCTCCAAACGAAACAAATAGCTTTACTACTAATCCCTAGAGGCACGGTAGGTAGGCCACGTATATATACACAAACGTTTGTGTTGGTATTTGCATGTTTACGTGTACAGTCACATTTTTTTTTATACAACTTGCTGATAGAACAAGCCGACCGATGTGGCGCGGCGGGCGAATGTCCGCCTGCGACGCGGAGGTTGCGGGTTCGATTCCCGCCTTGGGATAAATGTTTGTACGATCTGCAAATATTTATTCCGGGTGTTCTGGGTGTTTGCTATGTATAATAAAAAAATATCTATGTATGTAATGTATTGATATTAAGTATATCAGTCATCTAGTACCCATAACACAAGCTCTGCTTAGCTTGGGGCTAGATGACGCTGTATGGAATGTCCAGCACTATTATTATTATTAAGCAGATGGTTCACCTGATGTCAAGTGGCAACCATTGCCTATAACAAAGTATTGCATCGCAGGTCACGTCACTCTCGGTCGATATTGAATACAAAGCCTTCGGCTGGTTTCGAGGCAAAAACAAAACTTCAAAATCGTGTTGTTGTTATAAGTATGCGCGTGCAATCTCTTTGAGAAAGCCGGTTTGTAATCAACGACTTCAATTAAGTATTGATAACATTTTGAAGTACTATCGATAAAAATCCTTTATTTACAATTCATCTGATTGTATTTACGTATCTTGCATACAAAAAGAGAATAATAATAAAGAAAATAAAGAAATAGCATCACAACTGTTATCGCCAGGCACGGTAGATATCCCTTCAGATATCTTAGTACAAAGTACCCACTCGTGATTCTTCGAGGATATCTAAATGAGGTAGTCAGAGGTATGTCCAGATATTACATTTCGTACAAAACCCACATTATGCAGTAGTTGGTATTCCATACGAGACAGGTTTCAAGCCCATCGCCGCTGCTAGAATCCTAAATGGTTTCCTCACGATGTTTTCCTTCGCCGTTTGAGAGCACTAAGAGGATAACACAGAATAACGATAGATACGATCGTCTGTCTCAGACATTTTATATGGGACAGACAGAGATATGTAAATAACGAAGCTCCAGTATAGTGCAAATTTAACTTAACAAGGCGAAGGCAAGACAAAAAACCTGTAAAGACTATATGCCAAGAGTATATAAAGGGCGTTTTAAAATTTTTAAAGGGTCGGCAACGCGCTTGTACTGACGGTAACTGCTTTCCATTAGGTGGCCCGTAAGCTTGTTTGTCAACTTTGTTGTATAAAAAAAATATATAATATAACACAGAAGTTAACCGCAGTAAGGAAATTTCTCGGAAACTAAAACAGTGCGCGACCTCTGACTTCAAGGCGAAAAGAGATAGGTACTACCTACGCAATAACCATTCATCCTATTACAGTTTATATTTCAATCTGGCCATCGGAAGACTTACTCCAATGAAAGTATCGATATTGACGCGGTGCACGGGGCTGTTACCCCTACCCTTTCCAGGGGTGGGTTCACCCTTCCCCCCACTACAGACCTACCCCAACCCAAGCGCCATTTGTAAACTAGCAAACCGAATCGATAGGCGATGCGTGTCAAGTATATATATTTAACGGCATTTACATTGAAGAATTTTTCTTACTTATAACGAGAATTACTAATATGAGATACGTTTTAGTAGTAGTAGAGCTTTTAGTGAGGGCTCGTCCGGGGCAGTACTAGCACCATGCTTATTCCTGCCGCTAAGCGCAGCGTGTTCCGGTTTGAAGGGTGTGGGTGCCGGTGACGTTACACGCAGGTTGATGGACGCAGGGTAGTATCGTACGGCACGTTTCTAATGAACGTGACCTACAATACATTGTTATAAATGATTGCAACCATTTAACAACGGGTGGGCCATATGCTTATTCCATCAGAAAATCGTATAAAAACATATTAGAAGTAGAATTTCGGAAATTCTTTACTAAGTCATCATCATCAAGATCATCATCATCATCATCTTCCTGCCCTTATCCCACACTAAGTGGGGTCGGCAAAATAGGTTTTTTCCTTCCCACTGTCTTCTATCAGTCGTCATCTCTGTGTTCACTCCTTTCTTACTCATATCATCTTTCACGCAATCCATCCATCTTTTCTTTGGTCTTACTCTACTTTTATAATCTTCTACATCCACATCTAACACTACTAACTTACGAACGAACCACTCTACGAACCAAGACGAATATACCCTGAAAATGTCAAGACTACGAGCAGTGGTTTAGGCTGTGCTATGAGCTAGTCAGCAACAAACATTCTTATAAATAAATAAACATTTGTGGACATTTTTACACAACATCATCTAGCCTCAAACTAAGCATAGCTTGTACTATGGGAACCAGATGACTGATAGAATACTTATATACTTTTTTTTTTCTTTTTTTGTAAATACATACTTAGAATACAATATCACACCCAGACACAGAACAAAGATCAATGTTCATCACACAAATGTTTATTCTCGGTGGGAATCGAACCCACCACCTACAGCGCAGAAGGCAGGGCTACTACGAACTTAGCTGTGACGGCTTTCAATAATTGGTAATTTATGAAGAGTTTTGTATAGACGCCCGCTAAGGCCGCTTATCATGCCTTCATACAAAATCCATTCAGGAAACAGGCTCGCATCGAAACATTTGTGAGTGGGTAACCACTCATACACACTTCTCAGAGCAGTGGGTTTTCTAATAATATTCGTATCCTGTACTGCATATTAGTGACGTGTTCTCGAGCTGACTAATACGTGGGTTCTTTCATGTTTTTACTGAACACTGGCATTGCGCTGTCGTAAAATAAATTTCTCGTGATGATGATGATGTGTCCTGGCCGATTTCGGCTACAGCGACTGTGTGAACTGAACAGGCATAATTAACTCTAACTTAAAATTAAGGCTATAACTAAAAACTAATTAGGACTATCGACCAGTCCTTTCATGCGCTCTCTCATGACTTGCGTACCGAATTTTATTAATAAAAGTTCGAGCGCATTTTGGGCAAGTCAATATCAAATTTCTCGTAAAATAATTATGTATACAACGGGATTAGAACCCACGACCTAAAAAAAACAAGTTCTATAAAGGATTTCAATTTATAGTTTGAAAAAATTATTGCTTCACGACTTTAAACGTTGTCTCTTTGTCCATGGTTAAATCTATGTTAAGTGCAAATTTTTACATAATTTAGCCCTCAATAAAGAAATTATATATTTTTTTATTTTATTCTTCAGGCTCGGTAGATATCCCCACAGTAAATAAATAATGCTGGACAATCCACACAGCATCATCTAGCCCCAAGCTAAACAGAGCTTGTGTTATGGGTACTAGATGACTGATATACAACTTATTACATACATAGATATTTTTTTTATTATACATAGAAAATACCCAGAACACCCGGAATAAATATTTGCAGATCATACAAACATTTATCCCAAGGCGGGAATCGAACCCGCAACCTCTGCGTCGCAGGCGGACAATCACCCGCCGCGCCACATCAGTCGTCACAGTAGATGGATTCTAACTTTATTTACGAGCTCGATTTTTTTTTAAAAGATACTCTAGTGCCCCATAGTCCACTTAGGGGCCCATCGCCATACAAAAAAATGATCTCGCAAACCGAAATCTGGTATCCGGAAAACGAAAATAACTCAGAATCCGCCTACTTATCTCTTATTACTGAGCCTTTCGAGATTCTTTGAGGATGTTTATTTATTTATTTATTCTTTATTGTACACACAAATTATACAGACAGTTATTTTACAGCAGTCATGTACAAAGGCGAGCTTAACCCTAAAAAGAGTTTTCTTCCAGCAAATCTTAGAAAATAAAGAGAGCAGATTGTAGTCAGAGGTATGTCTAAATAGTTTTTAGTGTCCACATTTTGCAGTAGTTGGTATTCCATACGTGACAGGTTGCAAACCCATCGCCGCTGCTAGAATACTAACTGGTTTCTTTACGATGTTTTCCTTCACCGTTTGAAAGCACTGGCATTGCGCGCATACATTTTTCGATAGAAAAATCTATTGGTGCATGATCAGATTCGAACCCACGATTTCGGCTTCGGATCAGAAGGCGGAGTCACTCCCACAGACCACCAGCACTCTTCTCTCTCGGTATTGTAATCTATATCTATACAAATAAATAAAATTGAAGTGTCTGTTTGTAATATTAAAATAACCGCTTTTTACTACATGCATATGTATGTATATGCGATACATATACCAAAATAGCATTTTTTTTAATTTTTGTCTGTCTGTCCGATTGTTCCGGGTAATCTCTGGAACGGCTGGACCGATTTCGACGGGACTTTTACTGGCAGATAGCTGATGTAACAAGGAGTCAGCTAGTCAATTATAAAAACCTTTATCTTGACTGACTGACATAAAGACAACGCACAGCCTACCACTGCTCGTAGAGACTTGAAATTTTCAATCTATTCAAACTAAGAAAGGAATTTCCGAAATTCAACCCCTGCAATGGGTTGAAGTTTGTATAAAAATAACTCCCCGCGGACGAAGCGCGATTCGCTAGTCCTACTAATATTATAAACGTGAAAGTTTGTAAGTATGGATGGATGGATGTTTGTTACTCTTTCACGCTCTAACCAGTGGACCGATTTGGATGAAATTTGAAATAAATATAGATTGTAACCAGGATTAACATATAGGCTACTTTTTATCCCGAAAAAATAACGGGAACGGGAAAAAACTGCCACGCGGGCGAAGCTGCGAGCGGCCGCTAGTTTACTATAAAAAAACTCAGTTGTACATACCTCATTAGATATGTTTGACCCCAAGTTATCGAATAGGGAGAATCCTTGCAAAACTTGCTCATTTGACTTTGCATGGTACTGAAACAAATAGACAAATAATGTATACATATACGTAACGCATTTTTCTACTATCCTATTTACATCACCGATGTGGCGCGACGGGCAAATGTCCACCTGCGACGCAGGTTGCGGTTTCGATTCCCGCCTTGGGATAAATGTTTGTACGATCTGCAAATATTTATTCCAGGTGTTCTGGGTATTTTCTATGTATAATAAAAATGCAATGTACTGTATTAAGTATATCAGTCATCTAGTGCCCATGTTGGACAATCAACAGCATCATCTAGCCCCAAGCTAAGCAGAGCTTGTGTTATGGTTACTAGATGACTGATATACTTAATACAATACATTACATGCATAGATATTTTTTTATTATGCATAGAAAATACCCAGAACACTTGGAATAAATATTTGCAGATCGTACAAACATTTACCCCAAGGCGGGAATTGAACCCGAAACCTCCTGCGTCGCACGGCATCGGTAGTAGCTCGGCCTTCTGTGCTGTAGGTTGTGGGTTCAATCCACACCGAGAATAAATTATGTGTGATGAACATAGATGTTTGTTTTCTGTCTGGGTGTTACTTGTATTCTATTTAAGTAAAAGAAATATATAGGATTTCTATCACTCATCTGATTCCACTCAACAAGCTTAGCTAAATTTGGGGCTACAGGGTGAAGTGTAAGCTGTATATTTTTGTCTAGTCAAGGCGCTGTGTGAATTTATTTATGCTTAGAATACATTTTAACCTGGTCAAGGTTACTTGGAAGAAATAGCGCTCACAGCTGTCAAATCACTCAAACAATCGACAGCCGTCACAGCTCAGTTCGTAGTAGCCCTACCTTCTGTGCTGTAGGTCGTGGGTTCGATCGGGTGTGATGAACATAGATGAACAAACAATAAAATGATTTGATTTGTTTGTTCTGTGTCTGGGTGTTATATAGTATTCAAAGTATGTATTTACTTACTGTAAATACATACTTTGCTATCATCATCCTAAGAGTACCGAGTTTCCATTGTACCTACATCTTAAGAGATTTGTGTTTTGCTGAATTTTTTTTTTACTTTTTTTATCAGGACAGGAATTTAGATGGAGTAAGCTTGTAGCACCTATTACATCCTCACAGCTTAGTTACAGGAAACACATGGACGATATGTTCAAACTCAAAAAGCATTTATTCAGTAATATCCGCAGGGATCATCTTTTGGAAAAATATTAAAGAACTTACTGTTACGAAAAGCATACTATACACTTGACGAGTATTTCAATGATCAAATAATAATTAATAATTACTAATGAATGAATAATACCTACCTATAATTTTTTTCTTTTATGACCCTTGTAATTTGCATGTTCTTTTTATACCTATATCGGTCCGCTCTACTCTGTTGCAACACCCTTACTGGGTATATTATGTGTATTGGCACCAAAACATGTATATAGTCCTAAGATCTGACAATGTTAAACCTACTTACATAATAAGGCAATAAACATACTGAATACTGAACGTGCGGAGTTAACTAAGCCACGGGTTTTTCAACGTTTGAGAGTACTGGTGCACGACTGGATTCGAACACACGATCTTAGGATCACAAGGCAGGCAGGCAGATCTCCCACTAGACCACTAGTGCTCAGAAGGATGAGATACTAAACACTAATCTGTGAGAATTTGTGCATTGTTAAGCGAATATTACTTTGTAAAAGGATCATACAAAAAAACGGTTGGAACCAAGCCGTAAGTTTCTTGCCGGTTCTTCTAGGCTTGGTTGCGAACTGGCGCTTAGATTCACCTAGATTTAAGACGTTTCAAGATGATCCCTGCGATATTACTGAATAAATGCACTTTGACTGTGATGTTTAAGGGGCGTCCAGATAGTACCTAAATTTAGAAGTATGTATGAACTACCTAGTTGGTGTTCTATATACCTATGACAAATTCAGCGCTATTAGAATACCAACTCACTATGCATTGTTTTGTTAGTATTATGTAGGCATTCCTGACGTACACCCAACCTGGTTCCGACGGAAGATCAGCGCTGCGTTCTAAACGTTAGCATCATGCTGAGTTGGACTCCTTTTTATGACGTTCTTATATGTTAGGTATTGAGAAACACACTCTATTCTGTTACTTAGTTTATTATTATTACTTTTTCTTTCTATTTTGTATAAAATATTTATTTTTACTCTATTATGTTATGTGTATAGGTTATTATTTCTAGTATTATTTATGTTCTATTTATAAAACGTTCATGTGTGTCCTTTTCTTATACTGTGTCGTCATAAATAAAATCTTTTTCTTTCTTTCTTTCTTTTTTTCTTTCAACTGGTTTTCTCACGATGTTTTTCCTTTACCTTTTGAGAGCACTGAGTTGTGGACATAAATTTTAAATTTTAATAAAATCCATTGGTGCACGACCAGTGTCGAGCCCACGACCTTAGGATCAGAAGGCGTGGTCACTCCCACTCATCCATTCATGCTCTTTGTTATTTAACTACTTAATTCACTTGTGTTCGTTTCTGTATCCAGTTGCGCAATCTATTTCAGTGTTCCACATCTATTTGACCATTGTATTTGAATTTTCTATGAATTAACTTGTGTCAAATGCTTTTTTTTTATAATGAGGTGTGTACAACTGGTTTTTTGTATAGTAAATTATATTATAAATTAAATTCCTATAATGAACATGATAATTGAGGTAGTTCTAATTACTAATAACGCTGTGGATCAATGTATTTTTCTATTCCAGAAATGTGCACAATGCTAGCATTCTTAAAAGATTTTTTTCGACTTGCTGAAGGAACAAGCAACACAGGTCATTTGTGACTGCCCTACAATGTACTGCATCTATGTGGCATACAGGCGTTGGTGGCATGACACACATGGCATGGTGGTGGTACTTCCCTGATTGTGTCCTTTACTAAGAGCTCTATTACTACTAAATGTATGTTTCAGGTATTAGGCCACTCTCTTGCTAAAGTAGTGAGACAAGAAATTTCATAATGAAAATATTTACTGTGCACTAAACACACTGTACTGTACAGTTCATCGATCAGGCTACCAAGCGAGGTGACCTATGGCAAATAAAGTTTAGGGGAGTCCTATGCCTGGCAGTGGACTTATACATGCTAAAGAGTAGTAGGCATAGCTAATACATACCTGATTAGGGTTCTGTTGCATGGGTGGCTCATCTGGCCCGAGACGGGGAACCCCCGTGCGTTTCATCATCTCTGCGGTCAGCCAGAGCCCATCACACAATCACCTGGAAATTAAACAAACTATGATACTTACATAATTTCTATCAATAATTGTACCTTCTATTGTGATTTGAGGGGTAAGGGTGCTAGCGGAATTACAGACATTTTATAATATACACTGCAATGCCACAAAATATATGTCCTCGGAAGAGATGTTCTGAGAAGTAGGAAATCAAATTGTTCTAGGCAGAATTAATCAAACATTGGCTAAGCCATTTTCCTAGAAAAATAACTAGGTTTATAATTTAGCTGAGTATATACATAGCTATACATTAGCACACTAGCATTAGTATATTGCTATGCACATACTGAAGTGCTGACAGCAACAAATATCAACTTGTGACTATATATTTATCCTCCATAAAGCAAAATAAGTTCCCATGTCTGCCATACGTAATTCTTAGTAATTACAGGTAGGTTAAAAGTAATTTGATAACAATAATAAGAACTCAGCAGTTGAGGTTAGAACACATGGTGAGGACTGAAACTTGATACGCACCTAGCAACATAATGGGAGGTTTCGTCCTCTTTTCTTTGGAAGTACATGAAGAATATTTCTACAATGGCAGAAAAGGAATTTGGCACTGGCGCAGAAAACTCACAAATTCATACTTAACCCTTAAATGCGTCGTGTTGCTACGTGTAGCGACTAGATTCTACACTAAAAATGCTTCTTTAATACAAAAGTTGTATGTAAGGAACGGCTTTTGGGGCCATAGAGCGGGCATACTTTTAGTAGGTAGGTAGTAGTATAGTTGAAGTAGGGACTGTAATTATCACAATTACTGAGAAAAACTCAAAAAAACTTACAGAACAGCTGATCATTTGGATTAGTTTAGGTTCCAGTCAGTCAAGACGGTCGAGTCAAACACAGCCGAGATACGTAAATTAGCAAATAAAATAGTTGGTTGAGAGCTAGATTTGGATTCTGTTCTATTTAAAGTTCAAAACACGTTCGCATAAACTTGAGAAGCAGACCCTGAGTGAGCTGAGCAAAAGTTTATTTTATTTTATTATTATATTTGCTGAATGCTACTTCCTTCTTTCTTGAATGAAATGAAAATGGCGGCGGGCGGGAGGGCGGGGTTAAGTAAGGGTGAGAGCATTCGCAGATTCGTCGCCGCCGCTGCGCGGGAAATATAAACAGACAAACTGAAAGTCAAATCAAAAACTAAAAAACGGAAACGGAAATGCAATATTCTTCAAACACGCCAACTAATCAAAGTTCATGCACGGAATGTAGGTAGGTACTTCAAAAAACTAAACGTCAAATGCATACTTCCGTTAATAATTAGGGTTACGTTTCCACGTGTCAAAATTAATAGGTACATAATTTTGATCAAAATACCTAGCTTGATCGGTGCGGGTACGCAACTAATAGGTAGAAACTACCTACTTACTGTACGGAGTACGGAAAGAGTAATTAACTACAAAATGTTATCGAGAAGTAGGTACCTAGGTACCTACCTACCTACTTAGAAGTGTGCGTCGATGCAAGTTTAGGTAGCGGTGAAAAATATAGCGATACGTTAGGTACCTACGTTATGTTTACGTACCTACCTACCTAGGTATCACAAATATCGACCGCGCGGTTATGTTCATGTTCTTAATGTAATGATCGCCATTTAGTGGATCGGTACATACCTACCTATCATAGTTTATTTATTATGGTCAATATTTGTATAGTAAATTATTGTTATGTAAAACATACCTACCTTTCAAATAAGTACCTACCAATTTATCCACATGTGCATAAAACGGTGGGAGTGAGCCATAATTAGAAGTTGATTAAAAACGACTTATCTTTCCTGTATAGGTAGGTAGGTACCTACGTAATAATGTGACTTTCTATGGTCGACGACGTGACTGTTTCTTACGCATCATCAAGCAATACCTAGTGTGTGTAACCTTTATTCATTACATTACGCAATCAATAACATGGTAGGTACCTACCTAGGTAAGATACACAGAGGATCAAAGCAAAACACATTTCAAATTGGAATTTCGAATCTTCGGTCACGACACCCACACAGGTTTCGTTCATAAACCGGTCCGGTAGGAAGGTACAGAACAGAGACGATGACAAAACTCGAGCTTATTTATAGCGGAAAACGTATACAAATCGATAACACCCAGGCTAGATGCATGGGCGGGCGACAAGCGGCAAATAGCGGCGCAACGAATTTTCCACCATGAAACTTCCTATTTTGCATTGGATTATACATTTTTACATTCCCGCCATTTCATGCTTGCGTTATGAAACTATCGGCATGGGGTTAGGGCTTTCACGACTGATCAGAAAAATCTAATTTTCACAATGAATCATAGCGAGCGGTCTTATTTGGAGAAAAAGTTAACTTTGTTAAATGAAAATAATCTTTCGGAATAGAGCGGTAAAGTTCAGTTTGCTGTAGGCCAAGGAAACGAGGACGGCGCGGTGGTATTCGTCACCCGACGTAGAAAATGGCGACTAAATACCAACAATTACATCGCACGACTGACTGATCGTCAATACGAATCAATGTTAATCGAAGGAGATTCGTTAACCTACTTTATGCTACACCGAGATGTTAACACTTTTATCTTAGAAAGATAGCACTTGCCCTCAGATAGCGGTATCTAACTATGTACTGAAATAGATACGTACCGTTGATTTTTTTTCTTGAAACACGTTTTATCTTCGATTACACTCTGAAAACCTTGATTATAGCTCAAAAAACTGTTATTATTTATGACAAAATGATAATAAAGCGTCACGAAATGCTCCGCGCGACTACATTCGTGCGCCTCCAAATAGCGCAACGGCGCAACTTTTTCGAGCGCGGCGTCAACACGGTCAGGTGGGCGAGGTTGCGACATCGCTATAACGCTGTCTCACTCTCTCGTGAAATGTTTCGTCTCTATCGCACTTAAGGCAACGCCGAATCGAGACTAGAAAGAATCGTGCAAGCCCTCCGCAGACAAACGTCGCGCACCGAGTTGCGCGACTGACTGACTGCTTGCCCTGCTCGCTCGCAGCGCCACCAGACATCCACGGTGAGCTACGACAACAGATCGCGTAATCGAGCCCGGAGCAGAGCGGCAACCTCGCTACTGAATAATAGCAAGCAAAACGGACATGCCTTTACATGAAATGCCACGAACGAACCTTCACAGTGGAGGTGGTTGGTGGACCAAAACAAATCTCCTTTCTCTAAAATTATACAACAGTTGCAATTGAGAGAACCAGTCAAACGTTCTATGTGTGTCTTTTTATGTGCCGCCTTGATGAGGAAAAATAATAAGTAGATATAAACAAAATGGATCACTATCACAAACAAACACAATTGCCTTAGAACTCAAGACATTGAACAAAAACCCTGAATATGTTAGGTACTTCCAAAAGTGATATGGCCAACTGTACGCATTTCATCTACTTGTCACCGTCGTTACACAGTTTCCTTGACAACGTAGCGGGATTGCTGGTACTGTAGGGACTTTATAAATCGAGAATACCTAAACAGGTATCAGTATTAATGCAAAAGCAGATACGTTATACTACCACTAAAACTATATAGGTAATCATCATAATTTTATGTAAAACTTAGGTAAAAGGCCTTTTTTTAAGTGTTATAAAAAAAGGCATTTTACCTCGCCGATAGAACAATTAGATAGTCCACTTGATGTTAAGTGGTTACCATCACTTATTACAAGGCACTGCCTCGCAGGACACGTTCGTTTAGGAACGTGCCCCACAATGCGTCGATCAACCTGAGGCATACAGGCCTCATGTGCCGGTAATCTCACCGCACCGGCACCCACACCCTTCAAATAGAGGTAAAAAGCAGTGAACTTTTTTAAATATTGAAGTAAAAATCCAGTAAATCGTACGTTTTCCATGGGCCTATATCCTCTAACATTTTAATCGTCGTAAATGAGATATAATTATCGAAGCACCAAACATAATAATTATTATGCGAACGCACATGTTTATTTGAACTTTGAGGGTAAAAGCAAAATAACAATAAAGTAATACTTTATAAAATCGTTTATTACCATGAAAACTTTTAAAAAATAATGCAAATTATCACAATATTTTAATGAAAATAAATAAAATACGTTATACGGCAATCCAAAGCAATTATTAGGTAAAGCATTTCTGCTGTATTTTAATACAACAAATACTTTAACTACTGATTATACTATAAGGACTGAGACTAAGCTACTGACTCAACATCTAAGGCAAGAAATAAGTCGAAAAAAATATTTCATGAATCTACCACATTAATATTTGGCTTTAGCTAAATTATGAATAATAATCAAAAATGAATTATGTTTTTACACTCTTCGTGGTGTATTATCTCACACACCAAATTTTTGTATCTACTGACTAACAGTGTGAAATAAAGTTTACTAAATTAAATACAATAGTTAACCATCATCTCACTTACATTTTGTTATGATAGCAACTCAAGTATTATACATAATTATAAATAATATATTTTATTTTTTATAATGACGTTTTAGAGTACATCATAGTTTTCATGCAACTAATACGTTATCCAGTAGAGAAACAAAAATTTGTCATGTAATATTAAAATGTTTCGTAGTCATAAATCATTTATTAGTAAAAACGTAAGATGTTGCCCTTAGAAAGTCTACAGTCGTCTTTAGTTTAAACTATGGCATCACTTATCCTGTGAATAGACATTATCAGAGATAAATGGGGATACCTACATTAGCAGTACAACTGTTTCTAAATAGGTCTGACGAGTTCAAAACGAAAATTTAGGAGTAGCCAGAAGGAGTGGCGATGGATCTCAAATTGGGATCATGAGAATCTGAGAGGAAAAATTACTTTTTAGTTAATTAAGGCGCTCCAGCAGCTATTTTTTAGGTATTTGAAGTGGTGGCTTGCACCATTAAAATAAAGTTCAAAATCGGATTCGTTTCATGTTCATTGACATTTGTGTTTGTGAGAACACTATTTTTATCGCCGTTATAATTTGTTTAAAAATAAATCAAGACACGTACGTTGGTGAAAAAATTATAGATTTGTCATTAGTTCCATAAATCACATATTTCTGATTATAAAAAATATAGTGTCGCTCAAAATCTTGACTAGTGCACAATGAAAAACTTTCTGAAGTCATTTTTGCGATTTTTTTTCAAGATGGTATGAGTACAATATAAGTATTTTGCACAAACTCTTTACTATGCGCTTTATTTTTTTCAAGTTTGTATCAGTAACTGATTTGCCTTACTGTTCGACGAAAAACAGGACGTTTTACGAATTTTTACTTTGGACAGCGCCTTAAAAGAATAAGGTGTGTTTGAGGATAGAGAAAAGAAGACCTAATGCCCTTGTTTTATTTTACGGATGCGAAGCCTTAAGTTATGGCTGCGATGCGGAAACTTAGTCGTTGTCGTAGTCGAAACAAATATACGAATAACGTAGATAACCGAATGAATGTGTTGAATAAAAGATCTAATTTATTACTGAAGAGACCCGCATATCATAAGTTGATTAGGGATGTTTTAGTTTTGGTGGTAAAGTTTTTTTTAAACCGAATAATTGAGTGAAGCGAGACGAAGAATTCACGAGATACCTCTTTTTGATTAATATATTATTTAAGTTATATTTTCTATATATTATTTAAGTTGTTATTTCATTTTTGATTTTCATGATTTTCAAAGGTACGCCTTCGATTGTGATTTGTAATAACCATGAAATATACAAAATAATGAAACAGTCGAGCTATCTGCAGGTCGTTGCCAACGTCTGTGGAGGACAAGGTTGCAATATTATACATGTATAGAGAATTAAAATATTCGATTTTGGTGTGTCATTAGATTATACAACCTACGATGTTTTACTATAGCACCGGTGGTCTAGTGGGAGTGACTCCGCTTTCGGATTCTAAAGTTTTCGGTTCAAATCCAGTCACCAATGAATTTTTCCGTTCGAAAAATTTATGCACAAAGTCGTGATGTTATTTATTTATTTATTTTTATTTACTATCCCATATAACTTCTTATGTATATTTTATCGTAGACCTCAAATATTGGTACAAGCCTAATTCAATAGTAAGCAACACTTATTATTCTTGACATTAATTAGAAATAGTAATATCCTACTTTTATTACTATCAGTAGTCTCTGACTACCCCTATGGGAAACAGGCGTGATTTTATGTGTATATGTATTACTATATATTTTGTTGTGAAAAATATGAGGTAGGTACCTACATAACAACCTTCCTTCCTACATAGTATGACATGATATATAATTTGCTGAGGGGAAACAAGAGATAAGTCTTAGCAATAACCTCATTATTTTCTTAGTGTGGCATATCTGAATCTGAAAAAATGTTAACTTATTAAAAAAAATATTTAAACTTAATAACGCTGTACGCTGATCTTAATACAGAACAAAACGAGTTTATCACGGGTATTAAAATCCATTGTTATGAGCGGAGGATACGAAATGTATAGCCTTGAAACTTCTTATCGAACAAGTGACTTGACTACTCGCAATTACCTACCAACATCGACGTGCGACGTTGCCAACATTCAGTGCGTGGTACTGCGTCTCAATTTTAGAAGTGCCGAGCTGCCGCCATTTTGTACAAATTTATGAAATGCAATGCAACTAAACCTTGCAAGGTTAGTAAAGGAACTTTATGTTTCATTCAAACCAACATGCGAGCACGATATAGGTACCTACCTAGTAGATACCAAATTATGATCATGGTAAAATGCTTACTTTTAATTTAAAATCATAGTTATAACTATGATTACATAACCTCAGCAGAGTAAACGCATTCCACCAGAAACTCATCGTGCACATGTAGTCAATATGCTATAACAGTAGGGGAATATCAATAGATGTCAGTGGTTATAGATACATCTAGATCCTAGCGATCGCAAACGGGCCCTAACGATATAGGTACCTACTTATGTGGAAGACAGTGTCGGCGCAATATGGTTGAGATACGTACATCTATCGAGCGGTCTGTGAGCTGGTGCCGGTTGCAGAGTTCAACCCCCGAGGTTCCAGGGTAACTCTCGAACCCACCCACAACCGAATATATCACAAATTCGGACATTTTTAACGCAAATACCACGGTATCGATCACGCACAGACGCCATTTTGAACCGACACTGAGCGAGCATGATCGGGCGCGCGACGTTGCCACGTCGCACGTTTCCAATCCGCACTTCTATTTCTGGCTCCCTCCCCTCGCGCCCGCTGTGACGACGACGGAGGTCGGCAAACAGAACTCGACAAAACATTCAACAATTTATATCTACCATAGCGCGGGTTCTTATTTGAAATCGCATGAGCGTGATCTAGTGGGCTATAAAAAGGGAGCGGTAAAGAGATGGAGGGGTTACATTTGAAACGATAAGATAATAGTCATAGCAAAATGTAGATGTACAAAATAGTAAAACATGAACGTCGGGCAATCGCCCGGCTTTCACCAAAGAGCGAAGCGAGGCGCGGCCGCGCAGGTCCGCACCGACATGTGCCATTGGCCACTGCAGAGATCGATAGACAAACAGCGACGAGGACGGTCTAGTCCCAACGAATCTGTGCCTTACGACTTACTTCATAGAATACATTTTACTTAGATATCTACTATAAACAAACTACCTCACGACTACACTGACGTCCTCCACGTAGATACGCACGAACACAGACGTTGTGAAAACGACGCGAGCGGACGGTGGATTGCCCCGACCTAGCGATGTATATCATCATTGTATTATGCCACTTTTCTAGAGTCGAAATTCCTCTACCCCGGCGCACCCAGTGCTCCCTACCGAAGGACAAAGGGGAGTTTTCTCACGGAAAACAAAGGGATATGCCGGTATATGGACAATAACATGTTTGATTCGAAAATTAACTTTTTTTTATCAAGATTTTTTATTTTGCAGCGTTGCCAAGTCTACTTGTCATGGAGAGCGCGCGCGATATCATGAAGAAGTTTTGATTTTTATATGCACATGACGCGGTTGAATTGATAAGAGGTTTTTAATACACTGAATAGAAATGTATGTATGCCCCCCAATGCTAAATTAAGACTGAACGGGTGAAAATAGGACACTGATGAACGGACCAAGCAGTACAATATGGCACTACTTAGCATGTTTCTAGGTACATCTGACACTGATTTCACGGTGAAAACCAATTTTATTTCACAAAATGTGATGATTATAAGCTTGGAATAGGAAAGACGCAATCTGACAACCAGTCACTCACCTGTATTTTTTAGTGAAATTGGGTTATTTCTTCACAAAACTCACTTGGACGTCACTTCTCGACGAAATATCGATGATTTCTAAGGTATTTTAAGATTTCTGAACAATTTTAGTTGCATAGAAAAATTCAACATTCCGTTGGACAAACGTCTTGCGCGCATAGATGCTAAACGCGAACTGTTGGTTTTGGTTTGGTTTGGTTATTTGGATGGGTCGTTGATTGGAGGGAGACGGGGGAACGAGCGGCGGCGGGCGGCGGGCGGAATACCGGAGAGCAGCCCGACCGAGGGAAACTCGACGGTCATAATTTGACTAGCCATAAATTAATAAGTCATAGAATTCACTATCAATTTTCTGATAAAAAAATATTATTTTATAGTTTCACATTTTACATGAAATACCACCTTACTAGATAATGATTATTTTAGTATAATTTTAAAAAGATGTTGTTATGATATCATTAATTTCAAGCTAGAAACTCGTTGACTCAACATAGTTTCTTACAGAAAAAGCGCCATCTGTGTAATTTACACATTACTAGATGGCTTATCAACGAAATAATTTGAATGTGAGGATTAACAAAAGTATTTAATGCTGATTGTTTAATTTAAATTCCTTCTATAGAGTGAAGTCTATAGGCCTCGTCATAAATACCATACAGAAAATAATGTGCTGTTTTTTATTTTATTTTTGTACGCTTTCAAATATTTAAATTGCTAGTAGTCAGCTTATTGTACGTTCATTTAATACACTACCTGGGAAATTATAGCCATTCAATTTATTCAATTCACTTACAAAAGACACTTTAAAAAAGCCATGTAAAGCGTAGGCAAGAATAGTGGCAAAGACAAAACTATAATTAAGCAGGCTTGTATTGAAACTGGATTGGGATTTCCAATCTACAAATAAATCAATGACATGGGACATAGTACATGGATACTACATGGGATTAATGGATCATACACTGACTGGTTTAGCATCGAGGTGTTAGACAGGGATGTGTAGCGTCACCATGGTTTAATCTATTCATGGATAGTTTTTTGCAAGGTTTGAGATATAGTGATAATAATTTACGAGTTACTCATAAAATGTCTTCTCTATGCTGATGATCGTCTTTGGTAGATGATGCATCTATTTGGGCTAAGTAAAGTGAGTGAGGTCTAGAAACTAGGTACCTAATAATAAACTTTTTAATTCAACACAATACACCCAAAAACAAAATACAGAAACTATTTAATACCTGGTTAAATTATATAAAATCAATTTATGAATCTCTATTGTAGTTTTTTAAGCAATCAAATTATAGTTATATATTATAGGTAGGTACAATGTAATACCTTTTAATGTTTCAACAATCAAATATTAGAGTGCAATAATATTAAAGAATCATAGAGGAGGTAGGATAAGCGGCATCACACTGTGCCAAGTCCCTTTGCGTGAATGTGGGTTAAACGGATCCCATCTCAGCATAATGCTATGTGTAGGTATTTGTTTACATACATACATAAAATCACGCCTGTTTTCCAGAGGGGTAGGCAGAGACCACTTGCTACGATCCTAACAAACCTTATTTGTTTCATTCACTTGCATAACATTCTTCATACATGCTCGTTGGTAAGGTAGATACTCTTGATCTAGCCTTTCTCTGCTGTTATGCATTCATCTCTTTCAAATACTATAACTTTCGTCTTATTCACATCTAAGTAGATGTGAATAAGACATGTCTCTTCTCTCAAAAGCTCCATGCATAATTGTTACCATCTCCTGTAACTCATCTGCCGAACACGCAAGTATAACCTGAGCCCCAGATATTCAATCCGGAATAAGCTGTTGCAGCTAGGAATTCATGCACAGATGGACTTGAAATCCATAGTCGTACATGTCGGGAATATAGGACCATGGCATGACATTATTTGCTGCGTATTTCTGCATACGCATTCCGTAGTGAATTCCAGGGCTGTGTGTTCCATGGTCGTACAACAATCGGACTGTTCCTGTTGATGTGTTTTCGTTTGACCAACCAGCAATCAGTTCGTGTTTATTGGCATTGTCAAAAAGATAAACACGCTACGTGCGACGATCTGCTAGGGTTTATCAACATTTTAATTCATTTAAGCACTGAACTTAGTGCCTGCGCTAATTAAAATTTATCTTCTACTAAAACCATGCGGGTGGAACAAGTTCTAGTTATTTTCGTGATTATATTTGCTGTAGTTTCAGCTAGAATCGACCCGAAAAACTTGAGATGCCTTGGTGAGTAGAATATTTTCAGCTACAATGCTTATGTTTTTAATTACAAATAGATTCTAAACTAATTTTGGTAATTCCAGTGTGCCGGACAACTTTCGAGGAGCTTAACTACGCCATCAAAAAGATAGACAAATGGAAAAAAGTTGATGTAAGTTTTCTTAAATAAAGTCAAAAGAACCAACCCCACCTAACAAAATTCTTATCGTTAATCCGCTGTAATCTATGAGCCATATACTACAGTAAGTACTAAAGGAACTAAAGGTTTATTTCCAATCAGATCGTACCCAATCACATCACAATTACATCGTACCTATTTGTAACTACAAAAAAACATACTTATGTATTCTGTCAGTCATCTGGTTCCCATAGTACAAACTATGCTTAGTTTGGGTTAGATGATGTTGTTTGATGTCCACAAGTACAGCAGACATGCATTCAACTTCGTCAGCATTGAAGCTATATTCACACAAAACTTCAACCCCCCGGTACGACCCCTTTAGGGCTTGAATTTCAGGACTTCCTTTCTTAGTTCTTAGTTTGACGACCGATGTGGCGCGGCGGGCGAATGTCCGCCTGCGACGCAGAGGTTGCGGGTTCGATTCCCGCCTTGGGATAAATGTTTGTATGATCTGCAAATATTTATTCCGGGTGTTCTGGGTATTTTCTATGTATAATAAAAAATATCTATGTATGTAGTGTATTGTATTAAGTATATCAGTCATCTAGTACCCATAACACAAGCTCTGCTTAGCTTGGGGCTAGATGATACTGTGTGGAGTGTCCAGCATTATTATTATTATTATTATTATTATTATTATTATTATTATTATTAGTACCCCTCTACACACTAAGATAATTTTTTTTTAACCTATTGTGTCCCACTGCTGGGCAAAGGTCTCCCCCAAAATCTTCCACTGGTCCCGGTCTTTGGCGGTCTCCCACCAATCTTTTCTGTGGGTGTCAAGATCGTCTCGCCTACATCTTCTTGGCCGGCCCGGTCGTCACATCCTGAAAATTTCAAGTCTCTACGAGCAGTGATGTTGTGCATTATCTTTATGTCAGTCAGACAAGACAAAGATTGATTTAGGTAGCATAGAGTATTTTTTGATTTAGGTACTTGGCGTGCAGCTGAACCCCGTCTTCTTACAGGATCAAACAATGGCTTAATTCTAAATATCTATATATGTAATGTATTGTATTAAGTATATTAGTCATCTGGTACCCATAACACAAGCTCTGCTTAGCTTGGGGCTAGATGTGGCTGTGTGGATTGTCCAGCATTATTATTATTCCTGTAAATATGTTTTTCAGGTGGGTAACTTCAGGATGGATCCCAGTGGCAACACAATGCAGGATAAGATACCAGCTCACAGGTCCTCGGTCTACATCTCCGAGATGATTGATGATATTTGTAAGTCTATCCTCATAAGCCACACACTGGAAAACGATACATATTAGATATCCCCTCAAATCTCTTAAGAGCCTAATTTAGTAGTACCGTAAAATAATATGCGCAATGATTGTTATAATTGTTATAAAAAGATTGATTAAATATTTTCAGGTAAGAAAATGGATGACTATGTTAGAGTCTACTATAAATCAACCGGAAAATTGGCTATAATGCAACTTATTACTAAAGACGGAGGGATGAACCCGGACTTCTCCAAAACCAAGTTTGTGACTGATGATGATTTGAACAAGAGTCTGGAATACTATGTAAGTTGTTCCCAGTGGCGTAGCGTGACTTGGAGGGGCCCTGTATCAAAGTTAGTTATGGGCCCAGATGAGAGTAAAGATTCGACGACCGATGTGGCGCGGCGGGCGAATGTCCGCCTGCGACGCAGGAGGTTGCGGATATAATGCGCCACATCAGTCGACAACTAAAAATTAAATTTCTTTAATCAAAGCAAGTTTCTTCGGTACAATAAATAACCTTTTAAAATACAATGTTTCAGTGTGAACGTATGTTTGAAGCTAATGAAGATGAAATAACAGATCTCTATAAGAACAGACCTCATGACGATGTTATGCCTGATGCTGAGAAGGAAGTAAGTACCTACCTACGCTAACTGGAGTTCGAAGTATAAAGTGTATTAGTAGAGCTCTTAGTGAAGGGCTCGTCCTGTAACCTGATGGAAAGCAGTTACCGTAGCCTAATGACGCCTGCAACACCAGAGGAATCACAAGCGCGTTGCCGACCCTTTAAAAATTTTAAAACGCCCTGTTTGAAGAACCCCATACTATAGTCCTTAGGGAAAACCTCAGCAGGAAGATCATACCACCACCATGCCTATTCCTCCTGCCAAGTAGCTTGCTGTGTTCCAGTTTGAAGGGTGTGGGTGCCGGTGTAATTACAGGCACATAAGGCTTAACACCTGTATGCCTCAGGTTGATGGACGCAGAGTAGGGCACGTTAACGAGCGTGATCTACAAAGCAATGCTTTGTTATAGGTGATGGTTACCACTTAACATCAGGTGGGCCATCTGCTTGTTCCATCAACAAGTTGTATAAAAAAAAACACTAAACCGACGAGCATGTATGAAGAATGTTATGAGAGTGAATGAAACAAGAGGTGTCAGGATCGTAGCAAGTGGAAATCCGTAGTCAAAGGCAAAGTCAAAGTCAAAAAGCATTTATTCAGTAATATCCGCAGGGATCATCTTGAAACGTCTTAAAGCTTAGTGAATCTAAGCGCCAGTTCCTCGTGACCAAGTTTGGAACCGGCAAGAAACTTACGGCTTGGTTCCTACCGTTTTTTTGTATGATCCTGTTACAAAGTAATCATCTCTGCCTACCCCTATGGAAAACAGGCGAGATTTTATGTCATCATCATCATCATCAGTAGAAGTCCATTGCTGGACATAGACCTCCCCCACACGTTTCCAGGAAGAACGATTCTGAGCCCTTTCCATCCATCGACTTCCCGCGGTCCTAACAATGTCGTCAGTCCATCGGGTAGGAGGACGTCCTACGCTTCGTGTTCCGGTTCGTGGTCGCCATTCGAGAACCCTTATTCCCCAACGGTTATCGGTTCTACGAGCTATATGGCCTGCCCACTACCACTTTTACTTGCTGATTGAAAATAATTTAATATTTAATGTTAATGTTTATTAATATTGATAATATATTGTTTGGTTAGATCTGCTTCAAACATGCCAAATACTGCGAAGACTGGATGATTCCTGATGATGAAGACACCACCTGGACACCGGAGATGGAAGCTGAATACGTAAAGGTAATTGACGACCAATGTGGCGCGGCGAATGTCCGCCTGTAACGCAGGTTGCGGGTTCGATTCCCGCCTTGGGATAAATGTTTGTACGATCTGCAAATATTTATTCTCTGGGTATTATCTATGTATAACAAAAAATATGTATGTATGTAATGTATTGTATTAAGTATATCAGTCATCTAGTACCCATAACTCAAGCTCTGCTTAGCTTTATCAGCTTAGCTAATTCAATTTCAATTTTAATTCAATTCAACTTCAATCTTATTTCAATTCAACTTCACAAACATAAGTAGGTACTGGACCTGCGAGGTAGTCACTTAACATTAGATCCACGTTAAGTCAAAGTCAAAAATCATTTATTCAGTAATATCCGCAGAGATTATCTTGAAACGTCTTAAATCTAAGTGAATCTGAGCGCCAGTTCCTCGCGACCAAGCCGACCAAGAACCGGCAACAAACTTACGGCTTGGTTCCTACCGTTTTTTTGTATGATCCTTTTACAAAGTAATAATAATGTAAATAATGAAACTCCAGTGTGGTGCCAATCTAATTAGGCAATCTAATCAATCTTGTTAGGCCCAATCCCAGTTAGGGAATATCGTCTAATTCAAGTTTTGATCGTGACCACCAAATGGCAATCTTTGCAACTGAAATTCTTAAACGTTTTTGGTAATGGCGACGACCGATGTGGCGTGGCGGGCGAATGTCCGCCTGCGACGCAGAGGTTGCGGGTTCGATTCCCGCCTTGGGATAAATGTTTGTACGATCTGCAAATATTTATTCCGGGTGTTCTGGGTGTTTCTATGTATAATAAAAATTATCCATATATGTAATGAATTGTATTAAGTATGTCAGTCATCTAGTACCCATAACACAAGCTCTGCTTAGCTTGGGGCTAGATGATGCTGTGTGGATTGTCCAGCATTATTATTATTATTATTATTATAATTCCAGGTCCACGGGCCCGACCCCTATGGCTTCGGAGGACTGCCTCAAGCAGCCAACGTGCCTGATATGTCGGAAGACTATGACGACGTAGCCAACCAGGACGAGGAAGAAATCAAAGACGAATTGTAGAAACTTTCCAAAAACTAGAACATCATTTTCAAAATTATGTGTCACAAGCGGTCCGTCCCGGCTTCGCACGGGTTTTAGTAAGGATCCCTAATTTTTTTGAAAATGTAATCTAGCCTATGTCACCCGGGGATAGTGTAGCTTCCCAACGGTGAAAGAATTATTCAAATCGGTCCAGTAGTTTCGGAGCCTATTCAATACAAACAAACAAAGTTTTCCTCTTTATAATATTAGTATGACAAATAGCTAACTAAAAAGTTCAATGTTCCGGTGATATAAAAGGCACATGAGGCAACACCTGTATGCCTGTGATATTGGTACAATTAACAACACAAATGTCGAACGGTCTGTCATAAAAACCGGCCAAGTGCGTGTCGGACTCGCGCACGAAGGGTTCCGTACCATTATCTATGATAAAAACGGCAAAAAATTACGTTGTATGAGAGCCCCCTTAAATATTTATTTTATTCTGCTTTTTAGTATTTGTTGTTATAGCGGCAACAGAAATACATCATCTGTAAAAATGTCAACTCTTTAACTATCACGGTTCATGAGATACAGCCTGGTGACAGACGGACAGACAGACAGACAGGCAGCGGAGTCTTAGTAATAGGATCCCGTCTTACCTTTTCGGTACAGAACTCTAAAGACTAAGACATTTTAACGGGTCTATAAAATCATTTTGTCACTCACTTTCATGTCAACAAATAGAGATAGCAACAGACTTTGAGACATTCCATGTAACTTCTAAATAATGTTTACATATTTCTTTATATAAAATATTAGTAAGTATATAACGGAAGCATGTGCCAAATTTATGGACGTGAAACAGACAAACCTAACTTAACACCTGTATACCTCAGGTTGATGGACGCAGGACGGTGCATCGTAGGGCACGTTCCAGAATGTGACCTACGAGGCAATGCTTATAGTTACCACTTAACATCAGGTGGAACATAATTTTCTAGTTCCATCATATAACATTTTAAAAATAGAAATATGAATTCACTTTTGTCGCTGACTGTACTGTAAGTTTCATATGCTCTGAAAGACACCGTGTATGGGAATTATAGTTACAGTTGTAATTTTATTTCTTGTTTGAAATTATAGTGATAAATTATTAGATAAGTAAAGTATGTGTTAAAAATTGGGTTAGTTATTATGTTTGGTATTTGATGAGTTCGGGACAATAATGTATTAGAACTACGCGATGTAGGAGGCCTTAAGGCGGCCTTAAAACTTTGCCAGGGTACTTATAGATGATTTCAAACTTTATTACTTATACATATTTAGAAAATTCCATGTTATATGCTATACAATAGTGAAATTATTATATAATTCTATAGTTGGTTGTACTTTTCTTAATTATTTATTATATGACTTAAAGTTACATTTTAGTAAGAAAAGTTCGTAAATATTTAAAAATTTTTAATTACTTAAACCTCACAAATCCGAGATGAAGGGATGTCTACCATGCTGAGGCATTAAATATTTGTTATTTTATTGAAACTTAATAACTAATACTGCCTTAGTGATATAATTATAAGGGTTATTCGATATGGATAAAAGAGGTACTATTGTAATAGAAGTAAAGAGATTCAGATAATCTATTGTATTATTTGTTTCCGTCCTAAAAGGGTAAAAAGACAAAACGAGATTTTATATTGATTGTGTTGTGAAAACTGTCGTGTGTTTATGTTAATAAAATGGTTAAAAATATTAGTTTTTGTTTTTGTTTTAAACCTCTGCTCTTGTCATAATTTGTCTAATCTTGCCGTTCTGTCTCAAAGACTGCGGATATTACTGAATAAATGCTTTTCGACTTTGCCTATGTTAATTAGTTGGATTGACACAAGACTGAATCTTGTTATTCCTGCTCAGTGGCGGCTTTAGGGGGTGGCGAACGGGGCAATCGCTCGGGGCCTCGCTCTTGCAGGGGCCTCGCGCAACAACCCAAGCAAATTTTCGAAAATATTGATTTTTCATTATACCTAAACCAAACAACCAGACCTACTTTCGCATCACATACTTTTCACAAAGGACAAGGGGCCTCGCATAAACGTGCCGCCCGGAGCCTTGCAATGGGTAAGGCCGCCGCTTCTTGCTCGTCGCCACATTTCGTTCCCAGTAGCGTTCGATCCCATTTTAATTTCCCGTTCGTCCTTGATGGGGTTCATCGGGAATCAAATATGAGGACAAACGCTTTTGAAATTTTTGTTATAGCGATATGATATTTAATTTAGTTTTAGGTAATAATTTATGTAATCTAAGGCATAGGTTACTGAATACTATAGCTAGAACTATAGGTAGAAGGAACCTCCAAACATTAGTTGGGTCAGTTTATTTTACTTGTTAATTTTACTCGGGAAAAATGTGAGGATGAGCGGGAATAACCCGAATTATGTTTTATTGTTTTGTAAAAATTATCACATAAAAAAACGGTACTAGCTTATTCGGGGTATTCTTGTTTTAGGTTTGGTCCCGTGAAACTGGCGCCTAAATTCTTAAGACTATTACAAGTGATTATAAGGATTTTATTGAATAAATCTGTTGCAATATTCAGTCTATACTGATCGCATTTCCAACAGAGTGGCGGACGATATCAATGCAATGTCATCTAGGGCAGAGATAAAGAACTATTTTACACTTAGAACCTAAAAGCGCCATCTAGTGACGAGTAGTAAATAGAAGTTGTTATCCCGATGATTATATAAACGACCATAGATGGCGCCGAAATCAATCTTGATTTTTTTAGATCGGTACCTCATCAATAGAGGTCGCTAGTAAAGTTTCAGTTCCAGATTGAAATATAATTTATTTGTTTTCTCGGTAGAGAGAGGTAGGTTAGTATCTTTTGTGAAGTGTTTTTTATACTGTTTTAATGGTATAAAAAAACGTTACAAACGGTGTACTGGTGGTAAAAATAACCACTAACACAGCAAGAAACTCAAAAATCATGAAATCACTTGATTGAGTTCACTTCAGTTATTTTGAAGTAGTACCTACCTATTTATGACAAACAGTAGTAGAGTTGTACTTATGCCTATACCTATAGGTTTCTTTTATGCTACTGTGCCGGTGGAATAGGCACCACAAACCATCACAAAGCATTGCCTGCGTTCACCAACCTGAGACATGGTGCTAAGCCTCATGTGTCTGAAATTTCACCGGCACCCACACCCTTTAAACTGGAACACAGCAATGCGAGCATCATTACTATCTTATATATATAAAAGAAAGTCGTGTTAGTTACTTCACTTATAACTCAAGAACGGCTGAACCGATTTAGCTGAAAATTGGCAGGGAGGTAGTTTAGAGCCAGGAGAAGGACATAGGATACTTTTTAACCCGAAAAAATAACGGGAACGGGAAAAAACTGCCACGCGGGCGAAGCTACGGGCGGCCGCTAATATTTGATAACTAGCGGTCCGTCCCGGCTTCGCACGGGTTTTAGTAAGAATCCCTAATTTTTTTGAAAATGTAATATAGCCTATGTCACCCGGGGATAGCGTAGCTTCCCAACGGTGAAAGAATTATTCAAATCGGTCCAGTAGTTTCGGAGCCTATTCAATACAAACAAACAATGTTTTCCTCTATATAATATTAGTATAATAAAGCTCTTTATGAAAGGGCTCGTCCGGGTGCACTACCACCTTGGATTTGTTTTTCTTTGACCTACTCAAATGCTAGATGATGCTAGGTGGATTGTCCTACAATTTAAATAAATAAATAAATAATGCTGGACAATCTACACAGCATCATCTAGCCCCAAGCTAAGCAGAGCTTGTGTTATGGGTTTTAGATAACTGATATACTTAATACAATACATTACATATATAGATAAATATTTTTTTCTATTATACATATAGAAAACACCCAGAACACCCGGAATAAATATTTGCAGATCGTACAAACATTTATCCCAAGGCGGGAATCGAACCCGCAACCTCTGCGTCGCAGGCGGACATTCGCCCGCCGCGCCACATCGGTCGTCAAATCAATCAAGTCAATTTATTATTATTTTATTAAATTTTAAGTCATAACGTCTCTTTAACCACCCACTAAGTCGAGTAAACCACAGCTAAGTATACATAACAGCACATAGAGAGATACATAACGTGGTAGGTAGGTGCGATTCAAACAATTAGCGCGCAATGGTAGTAAAAGCGTTTTTATGCGGCCCAAGGCACACAACACTGGCGTTTTTAAAAATTAAATACAAAAAGAAACATCACGACTTTCATCCTCAATCACGGAAGAGATCGCTTTTTAGCGATAAGACCGCCCATTGTACATTATCCGCCGTTGTTTACTATTATTGCTTTCTTTTATTCTCTAGCTTGTAATGTGTACAAAAAAGAATTTTCATTCATTCATTCACGGTAGATATTACCTACGATCTCTTAGTATTCAGTATCTACTCGAGATTCTTCGAGGATGCCTAAGAGGGTAGTAGAGGTACGTCCAGATAGTGCATTTGGAACATACCCACATTTTGCAGTAATTTTTTTACATAATAATAAAATGCCTTTTTCTCCCAACGCGTGCAATTCCAGTAATTAAGCCCAGCGTGACATTCCGTACTCGACCAATGCGCTCTTATATTGCACAATGTAATACTTATAATACTCTTCGTTTTTAAATACATTTTTAGAATTCAATTTAACCCCAAGAGTACAGAAGGCAGAGCTACTTACTAACGAACAAAATACTCAGGAGCTAAAAAATATGCTACTGAGTTGTAAGTCCTATTTTTTTTTATAATGTTGTTCAATCCACACAGCATCGTCTAGCCCCAAGCTAAGCAGAGCTTGTGTTATGGGTACTAGATGACTGATATACTTAATACAATACATTACATGTATATATATATTTTATTATACATAGTAAATACCCAGAGCACCCGGAATAAATATTTGCAGATTGTACAAACATTTATCCCAAGGTGGGAATCGAACCCGCAACCAGTATATGCATTTTTTTTTAAAAACAACTTTAAAATTAAATAAAGCACCAACAGCACAGAAAACACAGCTACTTATTCACCACAGAACAAAGTCAAAGTCAAAGTCAAAAAGCATTTATTTAGTAATATCCGCAGGGATCATCTTGAAACGTCTTAAATCTAGGTGAATCTAAGCGCCAGTTCCTCGCGACGAAAATATTTAGCTATAAAATATGCTACTCAGTTGTAAGCCTATGGTGGTACAATACATGTGCTATCCCGCTAAAGCCTACCCCTTGCACCTTCCCGGGGGTAGGGGGAGTCGGCGCGGGTAATTTGTCGGGTAATAGCTCCCCAGCATATCTTTAATCTGATCGCTAATTGGATTGGGAACAGGGCTGGACTCAAACTCGATGCTACTTAATTTTATCTCTGAGCCTCAATTCAGTTTTAAGATGTACCCTGTGCCCGGTTTATGCATAAATTCTCTGTCTGGGTGTATCCTACTAATATTATAAATGCGAATGTTTGGATGGATGTTTGTTCCTCTTTCACGCTCTAACCAGTGAACCGATTTGGATGAAATTTGGAACAAATATAGATTGTAATCTGGAATAGGACATGGGCTATTTTTTAACCCGAAAAAATAACGACAAAAAAACTACCACGCGGGCGAAGCTGCGAGTGGCCTCTAGTTGCATTATAAGCTTCGATCAATAATACCCCTAGATAAAGGGGTCGGCGCAAAAATTCCGTGTAAATAAGAGCTTACTTGAGAATTGAGCTCTTATTTTGATACTAAGTATGTAGGTATTTACAAGAAAAAATTACATAAGTATTCTATCAGTCATCTGCCCCAACGCGACAAAATTTTGTCTACTCGTTACCTCGTGCAAAACAGAGATATCTCTTTGTATTTTTAGTCAAGTCGAGTCAAGTCAAGTCGAGTCGGTAAAAAAAGTAAAGTCGGTCGGTCGTCATCGGTTTTGAAGAAAAAGATGGCGTTTTTCTTCAAAACCAAAGGGAAACATTTTCGTTCAAATCAGGATGCCTCATAACACACTTTCATTTCAATTGTTCACACTTGTGCTAAGACCTCAAGTAATGATGGTTAAAATACCACCAAAATTACCCATCAGAACTTAAAATAACACTAGAAAAACAATTAAAATGAAAATACAATGTTGCTTCCAAAGATGACAGAAAACGAATCCTCTTTATATCTTCCTGTGCTAACATGCCAGTGCCAAAAATCTATCTCGTTCTGTGAAATTTAGCTTATTTGTAGGTCTTTTATCACTTATTTCTAAAATGTCCATCAATAAAAAGTATCTCGTGTCAAGCGCGACATATCTCGCGTTGCACAAACAAGCTATGCTTAATTTGGGACTAGATTATGTTGAACTTACAAAATAATAATAATAATAATGTTGGACAATCCACACAGCGTCATCTAGCCCAAGCTAAGCAGAGCTTGTGTTATGGGTACTAGATGACTGATATACTTAATACAATACATTACATATATAGATATTTTTATTATACACATAGAAAACACCCAGAACACCCGGAATAAATATTTGCAGATTGTATAAACATTTACCCCAAGGCGCGAATCGAACCCGTAACCTCCTGCGTCGCAGGTGGACATTAGTATTTAAAATATTAGTAAGATTTAAGTAACGTTTATAAGTGGGGATAAGTGCTTAGTAGCTAAGTTACCTATAGCCACTCAGACATTGCAGGAGTTCTTTGTAAATATTGCAATGAGAGCCATTTTCTCTAATTATTGCAATTAAGAGTCAGAGGGGTACCTACAGTATTCATCTGTGTGAGGTTTGTAGACCCGGAGATGATGGTAGTTTTCTTATTCTTATTGTTTAAACCGCTAAGTGAATTTAGTTCCAATTTTACAACTAGATGGCACTAGTAAAAGTGTCCGTTTTCTAGATCTCGCTAATGGTGCATTTTGCTGTTGTCATAGACTGATGGCAGTACAAAATGAATATAGCTACTAGTTTAAGAAATTTGTTTCATTGACGTATCTCTACTCAGTACAGTTAAGGTACGTTCAAAGACCTATAATTTTCGTTCGCATTTACAGCAAGAAGTACTTTTGAAATATTAAGTAAAAGTAAAATAATGCAGTACCATCATCTTATATCATGGAACCATTGCCTGGAACAGGGTTTTTAGATAGAATAGGCTTGAATATAAACCATCCTCACAGCTTATTCGGTCTAATCCTAATACGTGAGCCTAATACGTGCGGAGCAGGCTATGCCACGAGTTTCCTCACAGTGTCTTCCTTCACCGTTTGTGAGCACTGGTATTTCGCACACACATTTTTTGAACAAAAAATCCATTAGTGCGTGACGGAATTCGCACCCTAAGCCTTAGGATCAGACAGAAGGTTGGATTATTTCCACTAGATCACCTAATAAAATGACCGATAAGTAATTAAAAAAAAAATAGGTAAGTATATAGTAATAATTCTAGGCTTGGTCGCGAGGAACTGGCGCTTAGGTTCACCTAGATTTAAGACGTTTCAAGATGGTCCCTGCAGATATTACTGAATAAATGATTTTTGACTTTGACTTGACTTTAATAAGTTCAGTCAAAAAAACAATAATGGAAAAAAAATATCATAAATTAGAATATGTAAGTAGTTATTTCCACCGCAGGCTCCTAGACTAAAGCGCCGCGGGTACAGAAACGAACAAATTAAAGACGAGGAGAAACGAAACGCTTACACTGATCACTGCTGCTGTGGATTACCGGTGACTTGGATCGTAGGAGTGGGTTCGATTAAAAAGTTACAGATTTTTATAATAGGTACTGTTAGGATGGTTTTTTGAGAAGGGCGGTTCCATCAAAAGTAAAAAGTCTAAAATAAAACTAAATATGCAGTTGTTGTTTTCTTATAAATCGATCCATACGAGAAAGAAATGCAAAGTAATGAGATTTTCAATAATATCATGTATTTCAGAATTTAATTTAATTGGAACAGCGGTTGGTTGGGACTTTATTATTCAAACTCTGCTGTGTGTCTGTCACAGTCTGTCCGTTTGTCACCAGGCTGTATCCCATACACCGTGATAGTTAGAGAGTTGAAATTTTCACAGATGATGTATTTCTGTTGCCGCTATAACAAACAAAAACAGAATAAAATAAATATTTAAGGGGGTTCTCATACAACAACTGTGATATTTTTTGCCGTTTTTATTATAGAATGGTACGGAACCCTTCGTGCGCGAGTTCGACTCGCACTTAGCTGGTTTTTCCTTCCATATTCCAAAATCAATTCTTATTGAAAAAAATATGTATCCCAATAGGGTATTACTTACCAGTACGTAGAGCGATCGAGAGGATCTTAAGGCAATGTCTACCGGGCCTGAATACAGTCACTAGTATATTTAATGTTGAGTGAAGCTACTGTAAAGTGCAAGTGAGATAGTCTATGTGCGAGCGAGAAGGATGCAGTGGCCGCGTTAATCAACTTGGCTGTTGTTCCAATGAGTGTGCAGGGGTGGATTAAGGGATGACAGAATAAATAAAAGAAATAAGTAATCTAAAGGTTGCTAAAGCAAAAAAGTTAAAAGTATAAACAACAATGTAATGTAATGTAATTACAAGCACATGAGGCTTAACACCTGTATGCCTCAGGTTGATGGACGCAGAGCAGTGTATTGTAGGGCACGTTCCTAACTAACGTGACCTACAAGGCAATGCTTTGTTATAGGCTATGGTAGCCAATTAACATCAGGTAGGCCATATGCTTGTTCCATTAGCGAATGTATAAAAAAAACATATAACACCTACAAATTATAATAATATAATAAACTAGCGGCGTATCCCGGCTTTGCGCAGGGATATAGTTTAAGTAAGGATCCCTAATCTTTTTAAATATAATATAGCCTATGTCACCTGGGGATAGTGTAGCTTTCCAACGGTGAAAGAATATTTCAAATCGGTCCAGTAGTTTCGGAGCCTATTCAATGCAAACAAACAATCAAATCTTTCCTCTTTATAATATTAGTATAGAAGTATAGATGACGAGTTGACGTGACGCGGCGGGCGAATGTCCGCCTGCGACGCAGGAGGTTGCGGGTTCGATTCCCGCCTTGGGATAAATGTTTGTACGATCTGCAAATATTTATTCCGGGTGTTCTAGGTATTTTTTATGTATAATAAAAAAATCTATATATGTAATGTATTGTATTAAGTATATCAGTCATCTAGTACCCATAACACAAGCTCTGCTTAGCTTGGGGCTAGATGATGCTGTGTGGATTGTCCAGCAATATTATTACTATACATTTATTCTGTGTACTTGTTAACAAGTTAACCAACATTGAGATAAGGGAGGGTTTATGTTTATAAGTCAGTAGCTAAAAGCTATATTATCAATGTTTCAACATTATCTATAATAGTCCGCCCCTATATGCCTGTATACAATCCCCTAACACATCCTTCAATGTACTTTTTTTTGTGGAAAAATACTAAACAAGCAACTTCTCAAAATACCGCTTTTTGAATGAATGTAATAAAAATGGATAGTAGCTGTTTTTTATGCTGTCGGTTGTGGGTTCGATTCCCACTGAGGACAAATATTTGTGTTATGAACATAGATGTTTAAACAAATAAATAAATAATGCCGGACGATCCACACAGCATCATCTAGCCCCAAGCTAAGCAGAGCTTGTGTTATGGGTACTAGATGACTGATATACTTAATACAATATTATATTACATACATAGATATTTTTTTATTATACATAGAAAATACCCAGAACACCCGGAATAAATATTTGCAGATCGTACAAACATTTATCCCAAGGGAATCGAACCCGCAACCTCTGCGTCGCAGGCGGACATTCGCCCGCCGCGCCACATCGGTCGTCATGTTTGTTTTATGTTTGGGTGTTGTATAATATGTATGTTATTACAAACCCTTTTTTTTTTTAAAACATGCATATTATAATTAGTTAATTTTTATATTGCTTACGCACTTAGGAAATTACAAAGATTTTATATTATCCCAAAACATATTTTCCTCGAGTGGGATATTTGACTGACCTCATAGCTCAGTTAGTAGTACCATCTGTGCTGTAGGTTATGGGTTTGAACCCCACTGAGGATAAACATCTGTAAGATGAACATAGAAGGTTGTTCAGTGTAGGACGTCCTTTTACCCGATGGACTGACGACATTGTTAGGACCGCGGGAAGTCGATGGATGGAAAGGGCTCAGAATCGTTCTTCCTGGGAACGTGTGGGGCTAATGTCTAGCAAACTATGTCCAGCAGTGGACTTCTACAGGCTGTTGATAATGATCTATCTATCTCTTAGTAGGATACATTTATTTATTTATTTAATTATTTATTTAGTTAATTAGAACGGCACAAAACACACAACTTACACTAATTAACAATATTTAAAACAAGTCACACAAATCACTAACAAACACAAAATAAATTTAAACTAAATGTCAAGATTACAATGTCAAAGTTATAATAATAAATACCTACATCAATTTAATATTATATTCACAGTATTTTAGACTAACAGTAAGAATTTTACTCCATACATCCATAAACAAATCAAAGTCCGTGTTGGTCAAGAGAAGGTTGTCGGCGCGCTACGAGGGTACGAGGTATTGGTGAGTGTTGCTCGCGCAGCGCGGGTGGTGCGACACGAGGGCACAGCAAACAGTTTATGTTTCCTACTCCGGCTGTAGTTGTTTGGAGTGTTTCTACACTCCAGACAACTACAGCCGGAGCGAGCCAGCTCATTATGAAGGTCAGGTGCGTCAATCAAACCTCTAAAAATTTTACACGCTGTAATGATCTGATCATTACTCTTCGAGTCTCGAGTGAGTTATAACCTAAGCACCCCTGAAGAAACCTGGTGGGGAACATGAATGGGTAGTACCCAAAATTGAATTTATAAAGATATCTGAGAAAGGCCTTTTGCACTTTTTCCAACAAGAGTTTATGAGTACACTCGTGGGGATTCCAGACACACGCACTTGCCTCCAGTTTGCTGCGAACCAGAGTGCTGAATAAAAGACGTATGACGTGCTCGTTTTTGAAATCCCGACAATTTCGAAGCACAAAGCCCAGCCGCCGGTAGTACATAGTAGTGCGGGTTGACCCTACTATCTACTAGCATATCTAGTAGCTAATTGACAGTAAGTGACTGTAAGTGATGGTAAACATAAATTCACCACATAATATTATAATGTGTTGTAGGAACACATCAATAATGGACAATTTCTAAAAACCTATTTTTATGGTGAAAAAATATTTTTTTGCTAATAAGTTTTGTAAAAGACCTTTTGCATGCAAAAGTTTTTTAAACGACCGATGTGGCGCGGCGGGCGAGTGTCCGCCTGCGACGCAAGAGGTTGCGGGTTTGTTTCCTTGGGATAAATATTTGTACGATCTGCAGATATTTATTCCGGGTGTTCTGGGTATCTTCTATGTATAATAAAAAATATCTATGCATGTAATGTATTGTATTTAGTATATCAGTCATCTAGTACCCATAACACAAGCTCTGCTTAGCTTGGGGCTAGATGATGCTGTGTGGGTTGTCCAGCATTATTATAAAAACTACTGAACTATAGTTTTTTGAACATTTTAACACAACATCGTCACTTAGCCATATACTAAGCATATAGCTTGTATTACGGGAACGTTAGAATAAGTACTTATAATTTTTTTTAATGTAAATACATACTTAGAATATAATGTATATTTTAGGATACATAGACAAGAAAATCATATCATCACAGAAATATTTGTTGGGATCGAACCCACAACATACAGCACAGAAGGCAGACAACTAACTAAGCTGTAAGGTTTAATGTTTGTCCTCAGTAGGGATTGAACCCACGGCCTACAGCGCAGAAGGTAGTACAACGAACAACTAAGCTGTAAGATCAATAAAAGACGTTATGTCCTCAAATATTTGTTTATTATTGATTTGTATTGTAGCATTAAAAAAAACATTTCTAAAATATGTTTTATATCTTTTTCTAAATCTGTAAAAATACGCAACTTCAGTTATACCTAGATTTTCACTCTCACTCCGCCATCACAGTTTCAGTATTTTTGTAACATCAACAATTTTCTTATCTATATTGAGTAGGTACTTATGTTTTGATTGCAATATTGTTTTACTTAGATAACTAAATGCCTAAAATTTAGTAGTAGTAGAGCTCTTTGTGAAGGGCTCGTCCGGGGCAGTACTAGCACCATGCCTATTTCTGCTGCCAAGCTGCTTGCTGTGTTCCGGTTTGAAGGGTGTGGGTGCCGGTGTAATTACAGGCACATGAGGCTTAACACCTGTATGCCTCAGGTTGATGGACGCAGAGTAGTGCATCGTAGGGGACGTTCCTGATGAGCGTGACCTACGAGGCAATACTATGTTATAGGTAATGGTCGTCAATTTTGTTCGATTTTTTCTGTGTTTTTAGCAGCATCTACATATATCGAATATACATCACAAAATACATATAGGAATCTAATTATATAAAACGCGTAAAAATCACCAAAAACAGCAATCTTTAGGAAACCACAATCATCTGATCGGTGCTTTGCACTCGTGGCTTGCACAGTTTTTATACAACTTGTTGATGGAACAAGCAGATGGCCTACCTGATGTTAAGTGGTTACCATCATCTATAACAAAGCATTGCCTCGTAGGTCACGCTCGTTAAGAACGTCTCCGACGATGCACTACTTAGCGTCCATCAACCTGAGGCATACAGGTGTTGCCTCATGTGCCTGTAATTACACCGGCACCCACACCCTTCAAACCGAAACACGCTGCGCTGCTTGGCGGCAGGAATAGGCATGGTGGTAGTACTGCCCCGGACGAGCCCTTCACTAAGAACTCTACTACTGCTAGTTTTGATCATAATTGATAGAATCGTGACAATGTTAAACCTACTTACATAATAAGGCAATAAACATACTAAATACTGATTTTTGAGTTTGATTGTTTCCCGATATTTCGGCACAGTTGCATGCGCCATGACCACGGGTCGAACTGAAGTCTGCGGCAAGTGGGTCTAATGTTATTGGCAGACCAAACTGTCCAACGCAACACAAAAATCGATATCTTGACAAACATTTCACTAAAAACCAAATAATTCATTGTAAAGTGACGTTATCTGACATGTGTCACTATGTGTTGACAAGTTAGGGTGACAATGAACGAGGCGAGAGATAAAATATTTTACTGAGGACAAAACTGACTTACAACTTAGAAGATATAGACATTTAAAAAAATATATATAATTACATACGTAAAGCATAACAAAGAGCTGAAATAGGTAAATAATGTTGTGTATTTTTAAGGTTCCGTACGCAAAGGGTAAAACGGGACCCTTTACTAAGACTCCGCTGTCTGTCCGTCTGTATCTCATGAACTGTTAGTTAGAAAGTTGAAATGTTTACAGATGCTGTATTTCTGTTGCCACTATAACAAAAAATACAAAAAAACAGAGTAAAATAAATATTTAAGGGGAATATCAACAAACGTGATTTTTTGGCATTTTTATTATAGATAATGGTACAGAACCCCTCGTGCGCGAGACTGACTCATTTGGTCGGTTTTTTTTGTAATATGGACCTTAAAAATTTTGTAAAATAAACTAAGACATATGGTACATAATCAATCGTATTGACAACCGATGTGGCGCGGCGGGCGAATGTCCGTCTGCGAAGCAGGAGGTTGCAGGTTCGATTCCCGCCTTGAGATAAATGTTTGTACGATCTGCAAATATTTATTCCGGGTATTCTGGGTGTTTTCTATGTATAATAAAAAATATGTATGTAATATGCGCCATGTGCTATCAAACGCTTTGTTATAGGCGACGGTTACTATTTAACATCAGGTGTGTCATATGCTTGTTCCTACAGTTAGTCACCAGATCAAATTAGTCCAATTGTGTAAATCATTGTCACCGCAACTGTCAAGTGTCCAAGATTGCCCAGAAATTACTATGTGATTCTGACACGAGATATATTTATCTTTAAGTACCTACACGCAACCGAACCCGACTTTACCCGCGTGAATTTATTTTCATACAAACTTCAACCCCCAGTGCACCCGTTTAGGGGTTGAATTTTGGATTCCTTTCTTAGTTAATATATTATATCCTATCCTAGAATTTTTAAATTAGATCGAAAGAGACAGAAGGCGATGTAACTGTTTTTAGGTTACGCCAAGTTTATTATTAGTAGGGCTAATCTCTACTATCAACGGCTTAAACTGTGCGTTGCTTGTTTTTATGCTACTGCTGGTGAAACAAGCTTATGGCCCACCTGATGTTAATTGGTAACCATCATCTAAAACAAAGCATTGCCTTGTAGGTCATGCATGTTAGTTACGTGCTACGATGCACTACCCTGCGTCCATCAACCTGAGGCATACAGGTGTTAAGCCTCATGTGCCTGTAATGTCACCGGCACCCACACCCTTCAAACTGGAACACAGCAATGCGAGCATTACTGCTTTGTGGCAGTAATAGGCATGGTGGTAGTATTTCCCCGGACGAGCCCTTTCACAAAGAGCTCTACTACTATACATTGCCTGTTATATCGGTCAGTCAGTCAGCAGGACAAAGATTCTTATGATTAGTATAGATAGACTAGAGGCCACTCGCAGCTTCACCCGCGTGGCAGTTTTTCCCGTTCCCGTTATTTTTTCGAGATAAAAAGTAGCCTATGGCCTATTCCAGATTATAATCTATATTTATTCCAAATTTCATCCAAATCGGTCCACTGGTTAGAGCGTGAAAGAGGAACAAACATCCATCCATCCAAACATTCGCATTTATAATATTAGTAGGATTTACTATCAAACCTACAATTCATAAGATAAAGATAACTGATAGATTGTTTTATTACTGTGTCATTTTAAATCCAAAACATGTTGCAGGTTTAATATTTCATTATTTTAGGACGAAGTCAAATTCAAAGTCAAAACTCATTTATTCAGTAATATCCGCAGGGATCATCTTGAAACGTCTTAAATCTAGGTGAATCTAAGCACCAGTTCCTCGCGACCAAGCCGACCAAGAACCGACAAGAAACTTACTTACTTAAAGACGCTTACTTAAGTACTAATGTACTGATTTGGATTAGTTGAGCTATCCCTAGATCATGCAACGGTCCACGGATAGCTGAACTGTATCATAAAGGTTTTTGTACATTACTTTAATAAATACAGCAAAGAAAATTACAGCGAATACAAGTAATTGTGATTGGGATGTACAAATTACAGATAAAACAGTTGAGCTATCTACAGACCGTTGCAAACGATCTAAAGATATCTCGATCTATCGTGGTCGCCAAAGTCGCATGTTTTTCCGCCACGTACATACACGACGATCGATGGCGGCACGGGCGAATGTCCACCTGCGACGTAGGAGGTTGCGGGTTCGATTCCCGCCTTGGCATAAATGTTTGTAGGATCTGCAAATATTTGTTCCGGGTGTTCTGGGTTTTTTTATAGAAAATTCTATAAAAAAATCGATGTATGTAATGTATTGTATTAAGTATATCAGTCATCTAGACTCATAACACAAGCTCTGCTTAGCTTGGGGCTACATGATGCTGTGTGGATTGTCCAGCATTATTTATTTATTCATTTTCACACACACTCTTTTCTCATTTCTTGCTTTGATACCGAACCACAAAACATAGTTAATTGACAGCCAACCCATTCCAAAGTCGGTTAATATCTGTTATCGGTCTTCGAGATCAAAATTAACTATTTTATATATATTTTCCCATAAACTAACAATTGGAAAGTATTTCCCACGCCTCTTATCTACATAATATGTTTGTGTTTGTATGTTTGTCGCTGTTTGTTTGCGGCCATGATAACGCGGTCGCTTGGCCGAAATATTTTATGCAACCATTGAACTAAATTAGTACATTTTCGACGACCGATGTGGCGCTGCGGGCGAATGTCCGCCTGCGACGCAGGAGGTTGCGGGTTCGATTCCCGCCTTGGCATAAATGTTTGTAGGATCTGCAAATATTTATGCCGGGTGTTCTTAGAGAAGATACCCTCTTCTATGTATAATAAAAATATTGTAACTGTATTAAGTATATCAGTCATCTAGTACCCATAACACAAGCTCTGCTTAGCTTGGGGCTAGATGATGCTGTGTGGATTTTTCACCATTATTATTATTATTATTTTACTTTGAAAAGTTCTGTCAAAAGACAAAATGGCGGACAATGGCATGAAAAGTTTTCATTTCCAATTTGCCTTTACACGATTATAATGCAAGAATTGGGGAGACTTAATATGCGAGGGGGTAGTAATAAGACTCAGTGGGGTGTTCCATCTGGAGGGGTAAATGAAGATATATGACATCTTATACTGTTTGGATACGCTTCTGACTACCCCCTAAAACTGCCCAAGGGCATTGTGTGATAAGATATTTTTTTATGTGACTTGTTAATGGAACAAGCTGGCCCACCTGATGTTGAGTGGTTACCGTTACCTATAAAAGAGCATTGTCACGCAGGTCACGCTCATTATAAACGTGCCTTACGATGCACTACTCTGCGTCCATCAACCTAAGGCATACTGGTGTTAAGCTTCCTGTGCCATCTGCGGGGTATCTATCTATATGTATATGCGCCATTCAAGAAACAAGTTATAAACAAATGATTTTTTCTAAATACTTTAAAATCGACGGTTAAACCGCAAAATAACGCAAACGCAATTTTTTTTTTACAGGATTTAATGTTCAGTATGTAGATTGGTAAATATATACAAATAACGAATAAGTAACAATTTCTGTTTTTTAATGCCTTTTCTTGATTTAGCAAATAAAACACAAAGTCGGTTTGCAGATGGCTAAACGTGGATCTTCAAATAAAATTTGGTCTAAAACGTTTGGTCTAAAGTGAGCTAGATTCAGACATTTACTAACTTTTCAAACACAGAATGCTTACTGTTTCGCTAACCGTGCCTATAGCAAGATTGTTTTCATACATAAAAGCTTGGCAAAAATTGTAAGTAGGTAAGTACTAAGTCACAAACTAAATGCTCAATTTCATTCCCAAATCAAAACATTACTAGCTACTTATGTATAACAAAAGTATCTTTCGCCAAACGTGACAGTTATCCAAAATCCTGCAATTTGGGAATTAATCCTGTGAAACATCTACTTAAGTGCCTCAATTTGGACGCATAAAAACCACCATCTAATTTCTCATAAGGAGAACTCCATCTCTTTCTCGCCTATACATTTTATCACCTAGCTTTGTCTCCCAAAAATACTATTGGTTGAAAAACTTACCGCCCTTCTTCCAGAGACAATGGAAAAAGAAAGGAAAAGAATGGCATCTGTCTCGTTCATTCGGCTTCATTCGGAATCTGTTCTAAGTTTGAATTTGTGTGTAATTAACATTCGAAAGATATTTGAATATTCGCACGCTACGAGGTTTAATTTGGTATATTTTTGAATTTAAAGTCATACATATAACAATTATAATAATATAATCATACCTATATGCAGGATGCTGTACTTGTATGATATAATAGGGATTTATTCTGATCGTAATTAACAATAGCAAGAACTTTTCATTGCAGCTTTTGGTAATATTACCGATTTTCACGAAAAAACCCATTGAAAAATATTGGTGTATATTTGGCCAATAAAAAAGCTGGTTTAAAAAGTAACCTTGATGTAAAACGCTTAGTCAATCGTTTAATATTTAGTTATAAAGTTGGTACTAAATCTAAGACAATGAGTTTCAATAAAACCACGTATCTAACAAAAATAAATATTGGTAAGTTTCTCTTTCGTGCGTAACGAAATATTAATTAAAAAATTTGTGGACATTTTTAGACAACATCATCTAGCCCCAAACTAAGCATAGCTTTTATGGGAACCAGACGAATGATTATAATTCTTATATTGTAAGTTTTCCTTAAAATACAATAATATAACACCCAAACAGAGAACAAACATCTGTGTTAATCACAAAAGGTTTGTCCTCGGTGGGGATCGAACCCACAACCTACAGCTCAGAAAGCAGGGCTATTTTACTGAGCTGTGATACCAGGATAAAGGATACTCATCCAACTCTTGACCTAAAACTGTATCTACGCGAACACGCCACAAATCTAAGAAGTCAAGACATCATACTGTGAACCTTGTTTCATAAACAAAACAATTATAAATAAAGCCGAGGATAAAATAATTAAGAGAGCAGCCGTACCAAAAATACCTTGTCAAACAAAAATAAAAGGAACGCGCAAACATGAAAATCTAGTGCGGTGGCCAAAACGGACTTACAACTCACAAAGATAATTACTTTAGACAGAGAAACAATGCATTAGAACGAGACAACGGATGGGAGGGACGAAAATCCAACCACTCCACACTGAACTATAATATTCTCCTGTTTTCAAGCATGGATGGACCTTTTTGAATTGGTTTCGGTAACGCCCATTCGGTCTGTGACATATGGGATGATAATAGCAGATCGCGCGTAGTAATAAAATAAGTCAGTTGTATGTGACGAAGGATCGCGAACGGTTTCGGAAACGATCGACGTTCAAAATTAGAATTCCTTCAAGCCAATTATTTTTGTAATGATGAAGTAATCATTTTTGAATTTAGAAAATATTTTATACTTTTTTTTTATATTTATGCCGCGTGTGGAAATTAGTGAAGTGTTTCGACGCTATTGTGGGCAGTGTTGTCAAATTTTATTTTTATGAAAAAGGTGAGAAAATTACAAATTCTTTTCATTCCAAGTAAATATTACCTTTTTTATCAGACCAGCTCGCTGTCAATATATTTTTAAAACTTTATATCTTATACAATACAATTTTATAGTAAAGAAAAATTAAAAAACTTTTCAAGTAGAAACACTATTGCATCAAGTAGGTACCTAAGCATTATCCATTCTAAGCTGAACTACGTAGTCATCGAAATTCTAGATAAGAGCTCATGTTATAGTGGTTTTACACAATTATACTACATATGTTTAAATTACTTGTAAATTATATTACTTGTTTTAAAATGTATGAACAAACCATTTGATTTATATATTTCTAAAAAATGTTCTTTCTTAAACCCAAAATCTTAACAATTTTTGTCTGATTTAATTTGTATATGCTTGTCAGTAAATTCCTCAACAACAACCAAAAGAGTTGCCAAATTTCATAATAAATAGTTTGAAAGTTAGGCTTGAACAAACTAAAATACACAGGAAAAACACCCTAGTTGCCACAAAGGTAAAAAATAATAATCACGATATTATAAGTAGTAGTTTACAATTTATTTTCTAAGAAAGTTGCAACGGTTTCTTATAAAAACCTCATGACAAATATGTCAATCTACATAAATACCGTGTAATCTCAGTAGTGAATATAACAATTACAAACAAAGTTATTAATATAATTATAAAAAAGTCTAGTAGTAGTAGAGCTCTCTGTAAAAAGGCTCGTTCAGGGAAATACTACCACCATACCTATTTCTGCCGTCAAGTGGTGATGCTCGCATTACTGTATTCCGGTTTGATAGGTGTGGATGCCGGTGAAATTACAGGCACATGAGGCTTAACACCTGTATGCATCAAGTTGGTGGGCGCCGGGTAGTGCATCGTAGGACACGTACCTAACGTGCATGACCTACAAAGCAATGCTATGTTATAGGTGATGTTTACCACTTAACATCAGGTGGGCTAGGTAGGTACATGCTTGTCAATCAGCATAATATAAAAAAAACTTTGAATAAATTTAGATAATTTGTTTTGATAAATATCCACTTACCGCCTTATTATAATAGCACCAACAATCTTTTGAATTAAGTAAACAAATTTAACCGTAGAAAAGAGTTCTTTTTTCAAATACAAAACTCTACGAACGGAAAAAATATAACCCAAACAATTTATAGAACTTTGTTCCTTTTTTAAATTTATAAATTTTTGTTATATTTCGACTAATAGACAAAGATACCTTCCTTTTTCAAATACAAAACTCTACGAAAAAATAAAATATTTTATTCTGTTTTTTGGTATTTATATTTAGTATAGCGGCAACAGTTATACATCATCTGTGAAAATCTCAACTCTCTAACTATCACGGTTCATGAGATACAGTCTTGTGACAGCCGGACAGACAGACAGAAGACAGCGGAGTCTTAGTAATAGTCTATTACTAAGACTTAAACTTAAAAAACAACGACGCACGACAAGCTATGTTGGTGACCTTGGTTCTTCTACGGATTTCCTCATTTCTGATTGTATCTCGCAGTGAAACTCCCAGCATCGCTCTCTCCATAGTCAAGTCAAGTCAAGTCAAAAATCATTTATTCAGTAATATCCGCAGGGATCATCTTGAAACGTCTTAAATCTAGGTGAATCTAAGCGCCAGTTCCTCGCGACCAAGCCTAGCTCGTTCTGCGACTTTGAGCTTGTGTATGAGACCAATAGCTAGCGACATAATAGTGACTTTGACAACGAAACGCTACATATAGCTATGAGCCCATAGAAAAGATTTAAACGAGCTCTTTCTTCCATATACTCAAAACTTGTGAAGTAACAAAAGTAGATAAATAAATATCTACTATATGTTATTGATTAATTCTTTATTTTATAACGGAAGTAATTTAGTATATACAAATATTTTACATCTAATATTTAACCTATCTACCTTACATCTACATATTTTATAATAACTTTAATAATGTTCTATGTATAGTAAACTGCGGGTCTTTACTATAGGTAGAAAACAGAATTTAAATCATTGTCCGTAGGAAGTGTACCAAAAAAGCTAGCAACGTTACCTCTTTCGATAGCTAAACTAATTCTCTGTCCAAGATAAGCGCCAGCCCTTTGATCGCGAGTCACATCCACCAGTCTCTTGGATAACTCTTTGAATAGAAGCCACGCTTCTGGACCCTATGGACCTAACGTTTCTACCCCAAAAGGAAGAAATATGTATCCATTACCGAGAGATGCATATTTCCGCCTTTTAAAGGCTTCTGCTGCTGTAGCCGCCGCTCCCGCTGTTTTTGATGTTGACAATACATGTGAAGCGGCCAGCGTGTCCACACAGGTAGCGTCCCACACCAAAGGCCTACCCCGAATCCAGGATATATTGTATACTAGCGGCCGCTCGCAGCTTTGCCTGCGTGGCAGTTTTTTCCCGTTGTTGTTATTTTTTCGGGAAAAAATCATAGTAGCTTATGCATGCAAAGTCTCAGCCCGATCTGTTTAAAATTGACAAAGTTTCATACAAACTTTCATCTCCTATTTTATCTCCTTGGGGGTAGAATTAATCAAAATCCTTTCTTAGCGGATGCCTACGTCATAACATCTACATGCATGCCAAATTTCAGCCCGATCCGTCCAGTGGTTTGGGCTGTGCGTTGATAGATCACTATGTCAGTCAGTCACCTTTGAGTTATATATATTACAATACAATCCATATTTTTTATTTTACATCCAGAACACCTGGAATAAATATTTGCAGATTGTACAAACATTTATCCTAAGGCGGGAATCGAACCCGCAACCTCCTGTGTCGCAGGCGGATATTCGCCCGCCGCGCCACATCGGTCGTCAAATGCGGCTGCACACAGACATGTGCGGTCAAAGCTTTAGTAAGTAGGAACCGCATGTGTGTGTATTTGTTTATTGGTTACCGATAGTTTACACTTTGAAATTTGTTTTGGACGAATGGGAGAGTGAATGAAAGTTTGTGAATATTGGTTTGGATGCTGTAAGAAGCGTCTCTGAAACGTATCAGCTATAGTATAGCTTTTAGTGAAGGGCTCGTCCGGGGCAGTACTACCACCATGCCTATTTCTGCCGCCAAGCAGCGCAGCGTGTTCCGGTTTGAAGGGTGTGGGTGCCGGTGTAATTACAGGCATATGAGGCACCACCTGTATGCCTCAGGTTAATGAACGCAATGCAGTGCATTGTAGGGCACGTTCTTAATGATCGTGCAAGGTAATGCTTTGTTATAAGCGATGGTAACCACTTCAGGTGGGCCAACCGCTTCACCATTTGCAAGCTGCACACGAACATACATTTTTCGAATAGAGAAATCTAATTGTGCACGACTGGATTCTAACCCACGACCATATCACAAGGGATCTTCTCACTAGACCACCAGTACTCTATTATTATTTATTACTAGTTGCCCGCTCGCAGCTTCGCCCGCTTGGCAGTTATTTTTTTAGTCGGCCGTTATTTTTTCGGGATAAAAAGTATATGTTAATCCTAGTTATAATCTATGTTTATTCCAAATTTCATCCAAATCGGTCCACTGGTGAGCGTGAAAGAGTAACAAACATCCATCCATCCATACTTATAAACTTTCGCGTTTATAATATTAGTAGGATCAATAATAATGGATAAATTATATTTATGAAGTGCCGTCACACGCCGTTTTATCAAAATGATAACGTGATTTTAATAAAGTGATAATGTATTTAATGAATGTAATGTCAGCTTTTAATATACAAGCTTATCGCGAAATTAAATCAAGTCACAGAAGGTATTAATTCCATAGAATCAAAAAGATTAGTTATAATAATAATAATATAGTAATTGCCATTATAATTATAATTATTATGACAGCCATCACAGCTCAGTTTGTAGTAGCCCTGCCTTCTGTGCTGTAGGTGGTGGGTTCGATCCCCACAAAGTCAAAGTCAAAGTCAAAAATCATTTATTCAGTAATATCCGCAGGGATCATCTTGAAACGTCTTAAATCTAGGTGAATCTAAGCGCCAGTTCCTCGCGACCAAGCCTAGAAGAACCGGCAAGAAACTTACGGCTTGGTTCCTACTGTTTTTTTGTATGATCCTTAAACCGAGAACCACCGAGAACAAACATTTGTGTGATGAACAGAAATGTTTGTTCTGTGTCTGGGTGTTGTATTGGTATTTATGTATGTATTTACAAAAAAAAAAGTGTATAAGTATTCTATCTGTCATCTGGTTCCCATAGTACAAGCTATGCTTAGTTTGGGGCTAGATGATGTTGTGTAAAAATTTCCTGACATATTTATTTATTTATATTTATTCAGCGTGGCTGCAGCCAGTGTTTTGGGAACGTTTCCGGTTGCCACTGATCTGGATCAGTTGAGCTACCTTTAGATCGTTTGCAACGGTCTGTAGATAGCTCAACTATTTCATATATATTTTGTAAATACCAATTATAAATACCTGTATTAGCTATAATTTTATTTATGGACATTTTATACACAACATTATCTAGTCCCAAACTAAGCATAGCTTGTACTATAGGAACCAGATGACTAATAGAATACGTATATATGTTTTTAGGGTTCCGTACCCAAAGGGTAAATCGGAACCCTAAAAAAATTGTGATGGACACAAATGTTTGTTCTCAGTGGGGATCGAATCACCACTTTCCTTTTTATTTTTATATCTAATTTGTGTTTTTTTGTGTGGTGTCAATAAATATTTTCATTTTATATTTCTATTTATTAATTCCTATTATTTCCCTACAGATAATGTAAAATGACATCACAAATCCAGACCATGTACCGTGGAGATTCAGAAAAACCTCTAGAAATCGACCAGGATTCGAACCCTGACCGCTCAACCAGCCCCAAGTACTACGAGAAGACTTGTCTCAACCAAACCAAGAAATCCTTCTGCATAGATGCTTTATTGTCCAAACAGTTAGAACCGGATTCTTCACTCCAAGATAGAATTAACCAGCAGAAATATCTAACTTTACTGCAAAGTAAGAACTATATACCGCGTTATCAAGAAAACTATGATAGTACAATAGAGCAGAGTACGATTAACAAATATAGTGATGATAGAGAGGGTAGCAGGTCTGGGAATAGCTCCCCGAGGAGTGGAAGTCCAGGTTCAGATGATGGGAATGGTTCGGGATACAGTCCGCCGATCTCGCCAGGCGTGGAAGGAGGGAATGAGGAGTATGAAAGTTATAGGCCTGGTAAGTTAATCATCTATACAAATAAATAAAATTGAAATGTCTGTTTGTAATATTAAAATATCCGCTTTTTACTACTTGCATATGAATGTATATACGGTACACATACCAAAATAGCAATTTTTAAATTTTTTGTCTGTCTGTCTGTTTGTCTGTTTGTTCCGGGTAATCTCTGGAACGGCTGGACCGATTTTGACGGGACCTACACTGGCAGATAGCTGATGTAACAAGGAGTAACTTAGGCTACTTTTATTTTAGAAAAATTCTAAAATGTCCAAGTACTTTCCAAAACCGCACGCAGCCCACGCGCATCCCACCACTGCGCCGTCACATCGGGCGCCTCCCACCGCTTCTAAAGCGCGGGTTCAATTTCTAATAGAGTTAATATGAAGAACTAAAAATAAATAATAATAAAAATTAAAATAAAATGCAAAAAAAAAACTAAATAACTTTTTTGTTACATTCCGCGCAGACGAAGTCGCGGGCACAGCTAGTTTTTTATAACACTTACCTGATGTTAAGTGGTTACCATCGCCTATAACAAAGTATTGCCTTGTAGGTCACGCTCGTTAGGCACATGGCCTTCAATGCATTGCTCAGTGTCCATTAACCTGTGGCATACAGAAGCCTCATGTGCCTGTAATTACACCGGCACCCACACCCTTCAAACCGGAGCACGTTGCGCTGCTTGGCGGCAAAAATAGGCATGGTGCTAGTACTGCCCTGGACGAGCCCTTCACTAAGAGCTCTACTACTACTGCCATCAGGCTTATTTAAAAGCTTATAAAAAGTCACACCAATATTTTCTAATCCCCAGGAATCATCCCAAAACCTGGTCTCCTACCCCAAAACCCAGCGCTAGTCGCCGCCCAGTCAGCAGCCCTCTTCAACTACCCTCAAATGCAGCCAGTAGGGGGTGGTCCACTACCGTCAGCTTTCCACCACCCTGGGGACAGGGTGCTACATCACATGCAGCTGGAATGGCTAGCCAGGACTGGCATGTTCTACCATCGGATACCGGAGTTAGGAGGTTAGTACCTAAGTATTAGTAATAGTAGAGCTCTCAAAGTCAAAGTCAAAAATCATTTATTCAGTAATATCCGCAGGGATCATCTTGAAACGTCTTAAATCTAGGTGAATCTAAGCGCCAGTTCCTCGCGACCAAGCCTAGAAGAAGCGGCAAGAAACTTACGGCTTGGTACCGTTTTTTTGTATGATCCTTTTACATAGTACATAATAATAATGTAAATAATGAAACTCCAGTGTGGTGCCAATCTAACTTAATAAGATAATTGCAAGACAGAAAACATGTTAAGGCAATCATACCAAGATCTTAAAATACAACAGAAGCTCAAAAGACAGCACACGCTACGCATTAACTAACAGTAATGCTTACAATCTAATGCATCCAAATAAGAGAATCATTTTCAGACAAACTTGAATCCTGCTGCAACAACATTAGACAAAGATTTGTAATAAGTCAAACCTTTAGTTATTAACAAACTTCAACCTCCGCTATAACTGTTTAGGGGTTGAATTTCAGAAATTCCTTTCTTAATACCTACACCTCTACGCACCAAGACAAATATACTCTGAAAAAGTCACTACGAGCAGTGGTTTAGGCTGTGCGTTGTCTATATGTCATGTCTTATATTCAGACAATTCATCATTCATCTTAAAATATTATCTTATCTTGAAACTGCGTTTATTTGTACATTTGGTAAAAAAACATGTAATCGAATAAGTTGGTATATCTGTCAAAGATATGTAACCTAATCGATCATATTGTGCATGTGATAGGTTACAGACTAGTTGATAGAGAGAGCAAAGCGATCAAAGATCTTTATGGACAATTTGAAACAAACAAACTGAAAACCAGCGCTGCAAGAGCTGATATATGCTCTTGTAGCAAATGCTGAGTGGCAGCCTTTTTTGTCACTACTTTTTAAATTTTATTGTATGTTATTATTAAGAGACAAAATAAATTTCTATTCTATTCTATTCTATTCTAATTTATCTAGCCTCACAGCTTAGTAAGTAGTAGCTCTGAAAAAGAAAAGAAAGAAAAAATAGTATCTAAGCACCCCCATTAGTCATAGTCAGTTAGCATTAGTCTTTAATCCCTAAGCACGGTAAATATCCCCTAAGATATCTTTGTACCAAGTGTATCGAGATTCATGGATGTCTAATGGAGGTAGTAAGAGGTACGTCCACAGTCTATATTTAAATCATACCCACATTTTACAGTGTTTGGTATTCCATACGTGACAGGTTGCAGGCCCACCGCTGCTGCTAGAATAGTAACTAGTCACGATGTTTTTCTTCACCGTTTAAGAGTACTGGCATTGCACACCTTTTCTTTCGACAGTTAAATCCATTGGTGCACGATCGGATTCAAACCAACGACCTCAGGATTAGAAGGGGGGTCACTCCCACTAGACCACAGGTGCATAGTAGCTTTGCCTTCTGCGTTATAGGTTTTGGTTTTAATCCCCACCGAAGACAAACATTTGTGTGATAAACACATAATGTTGTGGCCAAAATATAACGATAGGTTTTAAGTAACTCGGAAAAAACGAACATGCGGACGAAGTCACGGGCAACAGCTAGTTTATATTAATGGCTCAAAGTCAAAGTCAAAAGCAAAAAGCATTTATGTATTCTGTAATATTGGCCGGGATCATCTTGAAACGTCTTAAATTTAGGTAAATCTAAGCGCCAGTTCCTCGCAACCAAGCCATGCACGCAAGAACCGGCAAGAAACTTCTTGATTTCTGCCGTTTTTTGTATGATCCTTTTACAAAGTAATAATAATGTAAATAATGAAGCTCCAGTGTGGTGCCAATCTAACTTTATAAAGTGATTGCAAGACAGAAAACATGCTGACAATCATACCAAGAACTAAATATACAACAGAAGTTCAAAAGACAGCACACGCTACGCTTCAACTAATAGTAATGCTTACAATCTAATGAATTCAAATAAGAGAATATTACAGACATTGTAAAACTATATCCTAGCTGTCGATGGGTAGAGCGAGCGAAACATCTGGTCACGCAGATTTATCATTAACGTAACTATCTAAGGCGTAGTATGCTTTCTTTATAAGATTTGTCTTTGTAGGCTTTGACGACCGATGTGGCGCGGCGGGCGAATGTCCACCTGCGACACAGAAGGTTGCGGGTTCGATTCCCGCCTTAGGATAAATGTTTGTTCGATCTGCAAATATTTATTTCGGGTGTTCTTAGTGTTTTCTATGTATAATAAAAAATATCTATGCATGTAATTATTGTATTAAGTATATCAGTCATCTAGTACCCATAACAGAAGCTCTGCTTAGCTTGGGGCTAGATGATGCTGTGTGGATTGTCCAGCATTATTATTATTATTATATTTAGGCGGAGGTTTATTTAACTTAATTTTTATTAAAACTTACGAAAAACCCAACTACTAATCTATATTGATTACCATTAACGCAAAATAGTGACATATGCGTTAAACATGATTAGGACACCCCATATAATTTATAAGGGTAAATAAAATAATTGGGGTGGCAATGTGGGGCAAATAAAATTAGCTAGTCGCTAGTGTTAAGCAGGGTGTTTTCACAGTTTTTTATTCCATAGGGGATGATTTAGCCATATCTTTTTGTCAAGAATTAACAGATCTATAACTTGCAGTCTTAAATTACAAGCATCGATCAAGTCAGGGTGATACCAAAGTTATTTCTTTTTTATGCAGTTTTTTGAAGAAACGTAGTTTTTTTAGGGTTTCATACCCAAAGGGTAAAACGGGACCCTATTACTAAGACTCCGCTGTCTGTCTGTCTGTCCGTCGGTCACCTGGCTGTATCTCATGAACCGTGATAGTTAGAGAGTTAAAATTTTCACAGATGATGTATTTCTGCTGCTGCTATAACAACAAATACTACAAACAGAATAAAATAAATATTTAAAGGGGCTCTCATACAACAAACGTGATTTTTGATTATACAAACACAAGCTTTCAACATTGATATACGAATTTATAGTTTTTACGGTGCTGGAATCACAAAGATTTTATATTATCCTAAGAGTTATTCTCTCGAGTAGGATTTGAATTCACGACCCTCCTCTTGATACGGGGATGTCCTAACCAACTGCGCTATCGAGAGCTCAAGCGACCCGATGAAATAAGCTTTGGGATGTTTTTAATGCGGTACTTTAACGACCGTGGCTCCATCTACATGACACATCCCGCTGATATTATTATAATAACAATGTTACACCCTGTATCGGGGCATGAAGGGTAGGTGTGTGAACAGGTGACGGGGTGTTTATTCTGACTGCAGTCTGTAACTAGGACCAGTGTTGAATCAACTAATAAATACACTATAAGATTTGCAAGTTACGGGGTTTAACAAAATGGTTGACCCATATGTCAGAGTTCTTTGAGTTTGATGCTGCAGAGCGGTAGAAGACCGGTTACTATCACCTATAATAAAGCATTGTAGGTCACGTTCTTTAGGAACGTGCCCTATACACTACTCAGGGTCCATCAACCTGAGGCATACAGGTGTTAAGCCTTATGTGCCTGTAATTGACTGACTGACATATAAACAACGCACAGCCTAAACCACAGCTCGTGGAGACTTGAAATTTTAAAATTTCAAGTCTCATGAATTTAAAGTATATTCGTCTTGGTGTGTAGAGGTGTACTAAGAAAGGAATTTCCGAAATTCAACCCCTAAACGTATACGGCGGGGTTGAAGTTTGTAATATGTCTAGCTGTGGCCTTATTTAGCCTTAGGCTGAAGAAGATAATAATAATAATGCTGGACAATCCACACAGCATCATCATCTAGCCCCAAGCTAAGCAGAACTTGTGTTATGGGTACTAGATGACAGATATTCATAATACAATACATTACATACATATATATTTTTTATTATACATAGAAAATACCCAGAACACCCGGAATAAATATTTGCAGATCGTACAAACATGTATCCCAAGGCGGGAGAATCGAACCTGCAACCTCCTGCGTCGCAGGCGGACATTCGCCCGCCGCGCCACATCGGTCGTCAGTATAGTGTAGTATAATACAGGTAGTGTAAACTTGACTGTGCAATATCTACCTACCTGCCCCGTAATGTATAACAAAACTCGTTTATCGTACATCTACAGCACTTTAAACCGGAAACTTTAATTAATTTCCAATGGGCGAGTTTTACTAATTAAATAAGTAGATATATAAAACGTTTAAACATTTAAACTTGATTTAAAAATCAACTGCGTTTAGAACTTATTAGGGCGTGGCCGGACTGTGAGCGTAGCATATACGCTTACTACTACTACTACATACCTACATCAGTAGTAATTTTTTAATCTATGTTATACTAGTACTTGCAGTACTAGCTAAAATCAAATCAAATCATTTATTGCATGAGATACATGGTAGAAAGGTGGTATTGTATAATTGCTAGTATCAATGTATTCTGCCGTATCAGGCGTGCAATGTCTAATATAAGTATTTACATTATTTTAGTAGTAGTAGAACTCCTGGTGAAGGGCTCTTCCGGGGAAGTACTACCACTATGCCTATTTCTGCCGCCAAGCAGCTTGCTGTGTTCCGGTTTGAAGGGTGTGGGTGCCAGTGAAATTACAGGCACACGAGACTTAACACCTGTATGCCACAGGTTGATGGACGCAGAGCAGTGTATTGTACGGCACGTTCGCAACAAACGTGACCTACAAGGCAATGCTTTGTTATAGGGTATAGTAACCACTTAACATCAGGCTATGTGCTTGTTCCATCAGAAAATTGTAAAAAAAAACTACCAGCCAGACGATATCGTGTAGTTATCAGCCTATGTAAAAGCACTCATCCACCGACTTCCCGCGATTTTAATAATGTCGTCTGTCCATCGGGTGGGATATTGGTAACTGTTTGGTACAAGATAGCAAAAAATAAATAAATAAATAGCTAAATAGATTAGGTATATGCCTACCTACTACAGCACTCATCTATGTTTTTAAATATTTTCATTTATTCATTAGTTTTGACTGGTTTATTTGACCTGTATATTTATGTGTATTCTGTATTTTGTTAACTTTTAAGCTATTATGTACCTATTATTACTACACTTTTTAAATAGACAAAATCCGAAGTAAATGACTATTATTTGTTATTATAAACTTTTTGGTATTTTGTAACAGGATCATACAAAAAAACGGTAGGAACCAAGCCGTAAGTTTGTTGCCGGTTCTTGGTCGGCTTGGTCGCGAGGAACTGGCGCTTAGATTCACCTAGATTTAAGACGTTTCAAGATGATCCCTGCGGATTTTATTGAATAAATGCTTTTTGACTTTGACTTTGGTAGAAAATAACCAAACTGTTTGGTACCAACCTCTCACTACCAGTAATGAGACACTAAATTCCACCGCTTGCACTGTGCCCGCGCTAATCCCACGGGACTGTAAGCCAATTATCAGGCAGCAATTTGTTCGCACAAACAAAGGGCCCGCCCTTTACAAATTAGATCTCCGTACTAGAGATGGGGTGGTCAAACATCGATACAAATTACTTTTAGACGATTTTATTTTATTTTATTCACAAAACTTCTGCAAAAAAATAATTTTGTGTTAAGTTTTCAGCAGATCTACTCTTGAAAACGATGAACGAAGTTTAGTTTTGTTGTTTTAGATTACACAGCGTGGCCTGTCAGGCAGCAACAACTAGGCTATGGCACGGGTCACCCACAAGTGTAGCTCAAAATGATAATACGAAACTTCGTTTATCGTTTTCGGGAGTAGACACACAGTTTTCAGTTACAAGCATTCAAATTTCCAAACATCAAAACATTCACATTTAGGATTAGAGGAAAGATTACGCGCGGACACCGCACAGCCGCATCATATAAACGCGCCCATAAAATATTACCTATTGACTGAGCGAGCGAAACGTCTGTTTTAAGATTGGCCAAAAACGCTTATGTTCTTCCCTACAGGTTGCATTTTTCAACCGATTTTGGCGAAAACTGACACACAAGTAGGTACCTTGATTTGTTATTTTTTTTTGTGTTTTTTAAATGGGGGAAATTGGAAGAAAATGAGGGAAGTTTGCTGTAGCGTTAAATAGACGGATTTAAATTTCGGGAAAGGGGAATGTCAGTTATTGCATGGTTATTAGGGTTGCATAGTTATATGTATATACCCGTTTAGGGTTTGATTTTTGGAAATTCCTTATTTAGTACGCACCAAGACGAATTTACTCTTGAAATTTCAAGTCTCTACGAGCAGTGGCTTAGGCGACGCGTTGTCTATATGTCAGTCAGTCAGTTAATAGTGGTATAGATAGTATACATACGTGATTATTGACCTCTATCGATAATAACATGCTAAGACTGCTGATCCCAACTCTACGCGGTAAAAACGAGTGGGTAGAACTGTGGATTTTTAGTTAGGAATCTATTTGTTCGGAAAATGCCGACTTTAATATATAAAGTAACTGACCCCAGTCAGGTGACCAGGACAGAACAATTATTTGTTATGCTGTTGAAATAAACATATGGCCCACCTGATGTTAAGTGGTTACCATCACCTATGGCAAAGCGTTGTTTTATGGGTCACGCATATTAGGTACGTGCCCTACGATGCACTACCCTACGTCCAACAACTTAAGGCATACCTACTGGTGTTAAGCCACCAGGGTCTACTACATATCATGATAATATTAATAATGCTAGAAAATCCACACAGCATCATCTAGCTCCAAGAGCTTGTGTTATGGGTACTAGATCACTGATATACTTATAATACAATATTACATACATCAATACTTTTTATTATGTATAAAAAATACCCAGAACATCCGGAATAAATATTTGCAGATCGTACAAACATTTATCCCAAGGCGGGAATCGAACCCGTAACCTCCTGCGTCACAGGTGGACATTCGCCCGCCGCGCCACATCGGTCGTCCTTAGTTATCCTCAGCTGTTCGTCTTCTGCCTTTTCTTTTAGGCTTGTTTGCGGTGAAGGCCCTTAGGTAGGTAGGTTGGAGGTATATGCCGGGTAGTGCATCGTAGGGCACATTCCTGGCGAGCGTGACCTATGAGGCGATTCTTAGTTATAGGTGATGATAACCACTTAACATCAGGTGGGATTACTCAGCAATTAGCATAAAAAAACATAGAGGAGATGCTTAGATTCAAATGATTAAATCTTTGGACTACGGAAAACTTCATCCTTAATGTCCATCAGCTAACTTTTCATGCTTATAATGATGATGATGATGGACTAATCAAATTTAGTTTCTTATGTTTTAAAGAGTTTTGTAGTTTGGGTGAGATTTTCATAAAATATATCAGCTTGCATAAAAAGTTACAAAAAAACATTTTTGTCAAAGGAATCTTTATTTTAAAAAATCTTAATCACTTAGCATACAATAAAATCCTTAACTACCCGCCACCCTTCAATTTAGTTAAATTGTAACAGGGCAATCATATGTCACCACTTACAGTACACCCCATAAAACTCTCCCTATGTTAAGGTGCTGCTGTACAGAGCGAGCACTCTAAAGGCATATTCACATGGTACAAGCTACTTGCCTGTTGTTCATACTTGCCTTTTTTTTTATTATATATAAAAATTACCCAGAACACCCGGAATAAATATTTGCAGATCGTACAAACATTTATCCCAAAGCGGAAATCGAACCCGCAACCTCCTGCGTCGCAAGCGGACATTCGACTGCCGCGCTACATCGGCCGTCTTAGTATTTTAATAATTGGTAAATCTTTTAACGTAACTATTAAAAATATGTAACTATTTAAAATGCTAGAATCTGCCTACCTATACCTGTTTATCAAGTCGGGCTTGTGTGTGTTTGCCATTGTTAAATATTGTGAATTTGCCTATGCTAAATAAACGTATATTCTATTCTATTCTATTCTATTCTATTTAATTATTCCGATGGGCTATTAAAATATTAAACAGGTAGGTCACATATTATATCCTAGCAGTGGCGATGGGCTTGCAACAGTTGCAACCTATTGCGTTTGGAATACCAACTACTGCAAAATGTGGGAATGTACCGGATGTAATATTAGTACGTATATCTGATTACACCTTTTAGACATCCTCAAAGAATCTCGAGTATGTTTACTTATTATTATTATTTATTTATTTTTAGCCTAAACTTTCCCACTGCAGGGCAAAAGCCTCCCTACCTTTTTTCCAACTTTCTCGGTCAAGGGCCAAGTTGGACCAGTCTGTAAGATGTACATCTAACTCGTCACGCCATCTCCGTGGTGGTCTGCCGCGCGGACGTCTTGCATTGGGCACCCAATCAGTTGTGGTCTTAGCCCAACGATCGTCAGACATGCGACAGACATGGCCAGCCCAGTCCCACTTGAGCTGTGCAGATTTTTTGCTCACATCAAAAACTAACTAATGTTTACTTAGCACTAAGAAATCTGAACTGATATCTACCGTGCCTAGGTCATCCACAGTCGAGAAGCTATTATTTAATTTTAATTTTTTCTTATAAATTAATAATTGTTACGCATTCAACTGCTAGAATTTTGTTGTTTTGACAACTTCTGCCTTCTGTAGGTTGTAGCTATCTGAGTAAGAACAGAGAGGTGTAAATTCAGTTCCAAATGAGGTACTTACTATGGTTACTTATACTTATTGGTTATTTATACTTGTTTATCCTTAAGTTGTGGTGTGCAATAAAGTATTTTCTATCTTCTATCTATATATCTATTTACATATAGTTTCTGACACAAGGAATCTAGTAACTATGTTTACTACGTACTTGTTGTAATTGTCGGCAGTTATTATTCCGCTGTCAAGTAACTTGCATCATGTGAATGCGCCTTAAGGATTCATGGAGATATGTTCGCGCCAGTGAGTCCCACCCTTAACCACCAAACTTAAGGGTAGTTTAATATTTATAAGGATGATTAGCTCAGCGTTATAGCGATAAATTGGGGTGGCGATTTATTTATTGTTAATTTGTTTGTTTATAAGTTTGAAGGGCGTTAAATTAATGGTTAACATTTGGCACGATTTAGGCTATGGCCGTTAAAGGACATTAACTTTAGATTACCTATGATTGCCAGTTAAGCAATAAATAATATTATAAACGCGAAAGTTTGTAAGTATGGATGGATGGATGGATCTTTGTAACATCTCTTTCACGCTATAACTAGTAGACTGATTTGGATGAAATTTGGAATAATTATAGAGTGCAACCTGGATTAACATATAGGCTACTTTTTATCCCGAAATAACGGGAAAAAGCTGCGAGCGGCCGCTAGTTTATTATAATTAAGTAACTGTGCGTAACATTCAGTTTTAAGAAGCTATCGTTTTGCACCCTGTAGGTATACGTCCTCTACTGTCCTACAGGGGAGGGAATTGAATTACATTGATTGCAGAACTGTGCTTAGCGAAGCGGCTAACTTTATTGTCAGCAACGAGAAGGCTGGCTTGAGAAAGCTGTTTTGAACTGACGGCGGCCATTTTGTCAGATATTATAGGCGGGTAAATGAATTGAGGACAAACAACAAAAATAAATAATAAAGCAAGGAATTATTTTAGTAAAAGCTTAAAACTATATATATATATATATATATATATATATTATAGTAAACTGATAATAGAAAAGCTGACCGAATCACTAACGTTTTTAGAGTTCCGTACCCAAAGGGACTCAAACACAAAAATAAAAGGGAGTAAAACGGGACTCTTACTAAGACTCCGCTGTCTGTCTGTCCGTCTGTCACCAGGCTGTATCTCAAGAACCGTGATAGTTAGGAAGTTGAACCTATGTACCACATCTATTACTAATTACCTACTACTAACGTAATCTACTTAATAATAACACCAAAGTTACATTTAACTTGAATAGACAGATAGTATAATATGAGTAAACCCATCTACACAAACTCAAGTGCCAGCCCTAGTGGGGCAGAATACACCAAACTTTAAAGTAGTAGGAATCTGCCCCACTAAACTGACTTAGTGGGGCAGATTCCACTACAAATTTTAAGGCTGTGGATTCTGCCCCACTAGTGGGGCGCCTTGGTGGGGCAGAGTGGAACAATTCGAAATTTTGATGATGTGTTTCTGTTGCCGCTATAACAACAAATACTAAAAACCAGGATAAAATAAATATTTAAGGCTCTCATACAACAAACGTGACTTTTTTTCTGTTCTTATTATAGACAATGGTATGGAACTCTTTGTGCGCGAGTCCGACTCGCACTTAGCCGGTTATTTATGTTCCAAATCAATTTAATGTGTGTTTGTTTTTATTTTACTCAATAAATAAAAGCGTTTCGCTTAGCTCATAAACAATACACTCTTGAACCAATCAGAATCATCCTAAAATCCGATAAACCAAACGATAAAACATTAATAAAATAAAAACATGGCGTCACTTAACGAAATTACCGCAATAATAATTTATCAAAGCGCCGCTGAGCCAATAAAAATGATAATTATCAATTAGGATAGCACTAACAGGATTGCGCTTGTGACATTTGGTCGTGTTTGTGTAAGCGATAACCGCGACTCTGTAGAACGGAACGCATCTGTCAGTTTTTGGCGGGAGGGACCTGTCACTTTGGCGGGTCCGATTTGGCAAAACGTTTTATTATCTTTGTGGGATAATTTTTTGGGGGATTTGTTTTCTGTCATCTTTGGAAGCAACATTGTATTTTCATTTTAATTGTTTTTCTAGTGTTATTTTAAGTTCTGATGGGTAATTTTGGTGGTATTTTAACCATCATTACTTTGAGGTCTTAGCACAAGTGTGAACAATTGAAATGAAAGTGTGTTATGAGGCATCCTGATTTGAAAAAAAATGTTTCCCTTTGGTTTTGAAGAAAAACGCCATCTTTTTCTTCAAAACCGCTGACTTAACATTTTTTTTACCGACTCGACTTGACTGAAAATAATTTATTCAACCCACTTGACATTGGCAAAATTGTCCGCAAGACGGACAGATGCCACAAAAAAAAACTTTGTGGGATATTTTTTGGACATTGCTTTGTTTTTTCGCTATTTTGCATATATCTCGTGTTTTGTCGTGTCATTTTGATGGCAATATTAACTAACGTAATGTTCTTAAAATTCTTAAATTATTTATTGTAACACAAAATCGTTTACAAAATGGTGAACACAAAAAACTTGTAGGTAGGAACAAAGGCGAGCTTAACCCTAAAAAGAGTTTTCTTCCAGCAAACGTTAGAGCTGAGAGAAAAGTAGAAATAAATGTTAATTAATAAACAATATATTTATTTTATTATAACGGAAGTAATTTAGTATATACAAATATTTTACATCTAATAATAATAATAATAATGTTAATTAATATCTTGGCAAAAAAAGTTGTAAAACTATACTAATTTATAAGACGCGTATTTTGCATAGGTGCGAGCAAGACAGCAAGTGAGTGAGCGTTTAAAATGCATAGAAAATGGCGACCCATTTTCTTTTTAAAACATACAAGCCTTCTTACATCGGCATAGTTTTTTTTACAGTAGAGGAAAGCTATTGAAATAATACCTACCACGAAGGATCATACAAAAAAACGGTAGGAACCAAGCCGTAAGTTTCTTGCCGGTTCTTCTAGGCTTGGTCGCGAGGAACTGGCGCTTAGATTCACCTAGATTTAAGACGTTTCAAGATGATCCCTGCGGATATTACTGAATAAATGATTTTTGACTTTGACTTTGTCTCATTCAACCGTCACACATTTTAAAATATTTAAAAATAAATTACCGCGCGCCTGCTTTTATGAAACCAAACATCTCTCCGTGCTCAAGGGCCGGCAATGACATCGAAAAATCAATAAATATCGGGCAGAATGCACAAACGGTGCGTTGTCATTAAAAAAAATGTTTGCTGTACGTGACTTTTCTTTGGACCCAACGAGACTTTAAATAAATTGGTAATATCGTTTTAACGATGTTAGTATTGGAATACTTAGAAATTTGTGATCGGTTCGTGGGAAGGTTCATTCATAATTTCTTTCATTGAAGTCTGTTTACATTTGAATCAAACAATAAACTAAGTTTAAGAGTCTTTGTCCTGACTGACTGAGTGCCTGACGTAAAGAACACAGACATAATAATAATAATGCTGGACAATCCACACAGCATCATCTAGCCCCAAGCTAAGCAGAGATATGGGTACTAGATGACTAATATACTTAATACAATACATTACATCCATAGATATTTTTTATTATACATAGAAAATACCCAGAACACCTGAAATCTGCAGATCGTACAAACATTATCCCAAGGCGGGAATCGAGGAATCGAACCCGCAACCATCTGCGTCGCAGGCGGACATTCACCCGCCGTCATTCAATTTATTAATTATTTCATTTGACATATCTAAATCGTTTTTAAACGGATCTTAACGGTATTGCAATAGTAGAGGTGCTTTAGTCTGTTTGGTCTTTACAAAAACAAAAAAAAACCCTAATTCGGAACCATCGCACATTTCTCCCACAAATCTCTAATTCCCGTGAATCAATAAATCCCGGGGAAAGATTAAAGAATGCTAATGCGATACCCGTACTCCCTCGCGATATAAATCTTTGCTCCAGCATCTACTTACGTATTGGAATGTTGCTCTACTTTAGTAAAATAAGCATTTTGTTGGGTTCTATTCGATTGAACAATTTTGGGCACGTGCCAAATGTACTGTTAGGATGTGTCTCTAACTACCTCCATAGACATCTCCAGTACTTACTTAACGTATTGGATTGATTCTCTACTTTGAAAATTTTATTATTATTTATTTATTGAAGTACTTAATACTTCTTATGCGACATCCAAAAAGGTTGCGTTAAACGTTTAACACTACCATGGAGGGGGTATGAAAGCACTGTTCTTTCTCTCTTTCTCTCATAGCCAGTTACGTATACTAAAGAAGTTTTACTTCAGTAGTGTGGTCTAAAGCACACTCGCTTTTTTTCAAAGAATATGGTGTAATTTTGACAATAGTAGCTTAAAACCCCAAAAATAGGTCAAACTTAATGAAATACATCATCTGTGAAAATTTCAACTCTCTAACTAGCACGGTTTATGAGATACAGTCTGGTGACAGGACAGACAGCGGAGTTTTAGTAATAGGGTCCCTTTGGGTATGGAACGCTAAAAAACCAATAGGGCATTATATAGCAGTCATTCCCAAAGTGGTCCAGGTGTCTCGTGGACCCAAGGGTTCCACGAGAGACTCGACGGAGGTCTACGTTGGACACGACAAAAAATGGGGTCTACAATCGTAAGCAGGGGTGCATGAAAATTAATTTGGTTTCGATAGTGAAGAACTAATGTTGGCTTGTTATTTTAAATGATATGATATCAAAATTAAACCTTCTCAATAAGGCAATTTATAAGTAAATTTAGAAAAAAATGGATAGTTCTGAACTGGAGTCGAACCCAGACCATGTCGGTATCGCGCCGAGATTTAGAAATTGGTTGTAATGTAGATGCAGGGGGTCCACCGGATCCAGCAAAATTTTGAAAGTGGTCTATGAAACAAACGAGTCTGGGAACCACTGATATAGAGCATCTTCCAACTCCGAATGGCGTTGCCAATCTGTTAGACCAACTTACCGTAAATAACCACTGACATTTACTGTTGCTGAGAATGGAAACGAACGGGCTTCTAAAAGTAGTAGTGTAGTAGTAGAACTCTTAGTATCCTACTACTGAACTAAACTAATCAAGCTATGTTGGGAAGCTTTTATAAGAATAAGTAGTAGTAGAGTTCTTAGTGAAGGGCTCGTCCGGGGAAGTACTACCACCATGCCTATTCCTGCCGCCAAGCAGCGCAGCGTGTTCCGGCTTGAAGGGTGTGGGTGCCGGTGTAATTACAGGCACATGAGGCTTAACACCTGCATGCCTCAGGTTGATGGACGCTGAGTAGTGCATCGTAGGGCACGTTAACAAGCATAAGTCGTTAGGCATACCTTAACGGCGCTATAGCCGTGGATTTTTCATAACTACCACGGGCGTGTTCGAGAAAATAAAATTATTTAACAATACATAACTAAAATGCAGTCACTGTGTTTGTGGCTGGCATTGTTACATTAAATGCATTTGCTTTTCATAGCTAAAAAGCCGTTAATGTATTTTAGCCACGTTTAAGACTAGTATTTGTCTGAAAATAGTTTTTTGCCTGTATATGATCTTAAAAAACATCACTAAACCGCAGCTAAAAAGTAAAAGCTTAAAAATATTAATTAATTAATTTTTATGTTCTAGTTTTATCTAATGGTTTCCTTTTCCCTCAGGTTCCCCACATGCGCTCCTCGGCAAGACACGCCGTCCACGCACCGCCTTCACCTCTCAACAACTCTTGGAGCTGGAGAAGCAGTTCCGAATGAACAAATACCTGTCACGCCCGAAGCGGTTTGAGGTTGCTACTAGTCTGATGCTCACTGAAACACAGGTAATATAATCTTTTAGCCTGCTTGTTCTCTATGACGACCGATGTGGCGCGGGCGAATGTCCGTCTGCGGCGCAGGAGATTGCGGGTTCGATTACCGCCTCGGGATAAATGTTTAACGATCTGTAAATATTTATTCCGGGTGTTCTGGGTATTTTCTATGTATAATAAAAAAATATCTATGTATGTAATGTATTGTATTAAGTATATCAGTCATTTAGTACCCATAACACAAGTTCTGCTTAGCTTGGGGCTAGATGATGCTGTGTGGACTGTCCAGTATTATTATTATTACATATTACTTCTGCCTGTTCTTTTGCCATTTTTATGCCAAAACTGGCACCAAACGGGCTACCTGATAGGAAGTAGGTATTGTAAGCGTCTGATCTTCTGCCCGTTGGTTCAAATCCGGTCGTGCACCAACAGATTTTTCTACGGAATGTATTTACGCAATGCCCGTGCTCTCAAACGGTGAAGGAAAACATCGTGAGGAAACCAGTTAGCATTCTAGCAGTGGCTATGGGCTTGCAACCTGTCACCAACTTCTGTAAAATGTGGGTTTGTACCAAATGTAATATGTGGACATACTTCTAACTACCCCTCTTATTTTTTTTTTTTTATTTTATTTATTTATTAGGCAACGCCAACAGTACAACATAATATACATTTTTAATGCAACTATAATAACTATACTCTATAAAATGTGTACCAATTACAGGCTTGCACAACATTTACAACACAAGTCAGCAGACAACAGCAAAAAATAAAATGACAGTAAAAATTTTGGGTACAATACAATTAAAAATAGAAACAAAATACAATTTAAACTAGACTAAATTAAAATTAAAAAGAAAACAAACAGAATTCTACATGAAAATAAAAATGTATATATATGAAATAAAATTTAAAACTTAGAATATACAACTTAAATATATACAAATATACAAAAACATCTACTTTCCATTAAGATGGGGGTTTTGGTGAGTAGTACATAAGAAATATTTAGATATTTAGATATCTTCTAAGAATCTCAAGTTGGTACTTTGTTCTAAGAGATCTGAATCCACCGTGCCTGAGAATTAAAGCCGTAATACTATTTCTTTTTTTTTTTCTTTTAACCTATATTACCTATCTACTCATTTGTTTTCTTTTGTATTTACATATAGCTTTTGGGCGCTTTGGTCCTTGGACTGTAAGCCCAAATTGGGTCTTGAGAAAAAATAAATATTACTAAACAAACACAATTTAATAGCTAAAAAAGCAAGTGTAGGTACATTGAACTCGATAAACAACCGACCCTTCCCTCAAACACGCTATTTGACAGTTGCGAAATGGCGGGAAAGCACCTGTCATGTTGAAGGATACCCGGATTTGAGTGTAAAGAGATTATATGGGGTCGGGATGTGCCATAAATGTTATTGCTTGGGGTGTGGATTAACCTTTAGTGTTTTCAGGGGGCTGGGTGGAGTCATATCTTGGGATTTTCAGTGATTTTACTGTGTTTTATATTATTACAATAATACAGTACGCATATTTTGTTAGTGAAAAAACTGGGAACTATTAAGTTTGATGGTAACCCTGAAAATTATCTCGTTTTGAAACTGTTTATTTCCCAAAATAAGGAAATAAAATTCCTAAAATACCAACACGCCTTTTAAATTTGATAAGTATGATCCGACGTACTGTCTGTACGTTAATATAAAAAAGGACATCGGGAAAGCAATGTTACTATCTCAAAAGTACGAATAACACGCAAATAACACGCAAAAAAGTAGGAAAATAGCATTAAATATCGGCTGGTAATTAGGCTATGTATGCCTAAGTTTCCATTCCATCTAAGTTAGTTTTTATTATACTTACCACAGTAATAGCAACTATTGTAGAATGAAAAATGTAATTAATTTCCTTGTCCCCAGGTAAAAATATGGTTCCAAAACAGAAGAATGAAATGGAAGCGTTCGAAAAAAGCACAACAGGATTCAAAAAAGGAACCGTCGCACTCCGAAGAGAAAAAAACAAAAGAACAACCTCCGGAAGAAAAGCCACCACAGTTGGCGGGAGATCTGACAGCTGTCAAACCACCGCCATTGTTAGACAGGGAGAGGGTTATAGCGTTGGAACGAGAGAGAGCTATGGCGGCGGCAAACTTTAATTCGAATTTGGAAAGCAGACGTGGGATGGTTTTATCTCAAGATGGTGGGCGACCTATGGATATGTTTAGGCCGTATGTAGTATGAAAACGAGATATTCTTTATTTAATTGATTAATACTTTTATAAGGAAATAATAAGGAATTGTCATTACCTGTAAATAAAAATCTTATCTTACTTACCTAATATTTTGTGAAAAAATCTGAATGTTTTCAAAAACTGAAAACTACCCGTCGCAATATTTAAAAGATTTGAAAATATTATTTTACGTTTTTTCTTGTTTCATTTGAAAAACTATAAAATTTTGAAAAACGAAATGTTTTATGTGAAATTATGTAAATAATAATATACACTTATGTAATTATCTAGTCAAGAGTTGTAGATATTATATTGCGAGACTTATTTTAAGAATTCCTAGACAAATAATCGATCATAGTATAATATTATACTTAGTTAGTTTTTCTGTTTGGTCTATGTTCTCACGAGAAAAGCGAATATGTATCTAGATAGGTACCTACCCAGATACTTGAACTTACTTTACTTTTTAGTAGTAGTAGAGTTCTTAGTGAAGGGCTCGTCTGGGTGCGCACTACCACCATGCCTATTCCTGCCGCCAAGCAGCGCAGCGTGTTGCGGTTTGAAGGGTGTGGGTGCCGGTGTAATTACAGGCACATGAGGCTTAACACCTGCATGCCTCAGGTTGATGAATGCTTGGCAGTGCATCGTAGGGCACGTTCCTAAAAACCGTGCAAGGCAATACTTAGTTATAGGTGATGGTAACCACTTAACACCAGAAAGGCCATTTGCTTGTTCTATCAGCAAGTTGTATTTTAAAAAATTGTAGCTCACAATATCAATACGAAACTGTTCATATTCCCATTGATTTTGTCCCCGTTAACGGTGACAGTGGCATTTAAATAAGCTGATAAAAATGTAATCCCTTTGTCTCCGTAACTAAATCCCCACTAACGTGGATACTTCAGAAAAATGTTTCAAAATGCTTTCAAATGAATCCAGTAGACATTTTTTGCTTAATTTCTTACGCTCTGTCGGTACACAAATGTTTGTGATGATAGGGACAAAGAGAAGTATAGATATAGAATGGGGAAAGAGGCACGATAGTAAGTAACATGTCACTGTCCTGTTTTAAATAAGGCGACACAAGGACAGCGGGAGTTTGGTTTTAACTTCCCGGTGTCCCCGTTAACGAGGACAAAACCACTGGGACAAAATCACTGGGACAGTAGGGAACTAACCTAATTTATCTTAACCTATTTTATCGTTTACATTTTTATCAAGGTACGAGCCTGTAATATATTTATACAGATTGTTTGTTTTCAGGGAATTCTTTCAATATATTATAAGTATAGTTTTATTTTATTTAACATATAAAAGTAATATAAATGTTCCTGTTAAGAATAAAATAGTAAATAAATTAAATAATAAGAATCGAATGACATCTTTTACCAGTATTATTTTCTGCATTTATGTGAATATATAATAACTATATATAAGTTAGTTAATTGTATAAGATTGTAAAGATAAATAATATAAATGATATGTGGTACGATATATATTGAAATTTATACAGTCGCTATAAACAATTACAGTATTTTTTTATTATATAAACCATAGAGCAACTAACACATTTGTTTCAAGAACCTTAGGTAAAACATTTTAAAATTGCGTTTTACATGCAAAGTCAAAGTTAAAAATCATTTATTCAGTAATATCCGCAGGGATCATCTTGAAACGTCTTAAATCTAGGTGAATCTAAGCGCCAGTTCCTCGCGACCAAGCCGCGCAAGAACCGGCAAGAAACTTACGGCTTGGTTCAAATAAACCCCTGAATAATTTTAATTTATTGTCCCAAAAAAAATGTATTGACGTATACTACTAGTTATAAATACCTAAATTAATACGTACCTACTATAAAAATGTAAAAATAAATGAATATAATAAAGTATAGTTGATAAAATGGTATTTTTTATCAACCCTTATTATTACTACCTACTATTTATTTTCTAAAAATGGCTATTCATAATACGATAAATTTTTGCAAGCCTATTTTAGCTACAAGTATAAAGTTTAGTATAGAGAGCACCAGTGGTTTAGCGGGAGTGATCCCGCCTTCTGATCCTAAGGTCATGGGTTCAAATCCGGTCGTGCACCTATAATTGATGTACGCAATGCCAGTGCAAACAGTGAAAGAAATCATCGTTAGGAAACCAGTTAGTATTCTAGCAGCGGCGATGGGCTTGCAACCTGTCACGTATGGAATACTAACTACTGCAAAATGTGGGTAGTTACCCTATTGTGGGATGTACTATTTGGACGTCTGACTACCCCTTTAGACATCACCAAAGAATCTTGATTAGGTACAGTCAGCTGCACTAGAATGTATACAATCTGTAACTTTCAAAATGGTTCACGGCTGTGCTAAAAATATTTACTTACACGACAACTATTTAAAAATATAAATAAGACCATAAACTAATTTCATAACTTTTTAGTTTTTGATGGATCCGTTTAGCGGCAGCGTTGGCAAGGCAAGGCGGTGCCTAACCCGTCATTTCTTTAGTTCTTAGATTTATATTACACTAGCTGGTACCCGCGACTTCGTCTGCGTACTTTTAATTTGAATATTATGGATTATATTAAAAGAACGGTATAGATTTGGGTATAGCATTAGATTAAAAGAGAGTAGGTATATTTAAAAAAAAAAAACTGTTTACAGTATGTATAAGGTACCTTTGTATTCCATTGAGTGGGAGAAAGTACCTAGGAAAATTTATTGATCCCTTATGTCCAAGAGACACTTACAGGGGCCAGCGTCACGTTGAAAATATATTAAAATATTTAAAAATATTTAAAATGACCTAATTTGAAACATTTTTGTATACAACGTTTGCTGTTTTGTTATTATTTGTTAAAATGTGGAGATTGTTTGGACTCGACACTCGCGAGCAGGCCACGTACCATGCGAAAAACAGTTTTTCTCTAAATGGACACCTGCTACTTTAAGTGTTTGCCCTTGCGCTTTGTTAATGGTCATTGCGAAGGCTGGTTTGAGGGGAAACTGGATTCTTTTAAACTGAAGAGGTAAATCTGTAGGGATCATGGGTATGCGGGGAATCAAAACTTCTTCATCTTTAGCTATTCCTGTCATTATCATGTTCCTAGGTTCAGTGGTTAAGATTTTGTATACAAAAAGTTTGGCTTCGTAGTTCCCGTTCCGAATCCGTTCCGTTCCGTTCGAATTTCGGGAATTCCGTTGGTAGAAAAACTCTGCACATAGTAAGAGACCTACGTACCAAGTTTCATGGTTTTATCTTCAAAAATGACGAACACCCATACAAACTTTCAACCCCTATTTCACCCCCACACTGGTAAAAATTTCAAATTGCTAGAACAAACGATTTTTTGTTTCTTATTTAGTGCCTAAATACAAAATGTAATGTTTTTATCTTCAAAAATGACGAACTTCATACAAACTTTCAACCCCTATTTCATCCCCTCACGGGTCGAAATTTCAAAAACGCTAGAACAAATGTTTAATTACTTCTTATCAAGTGCTTAAATATAAAGTTTCATGGTTTTATCTTTTAAAATTAAGAAATCCCATACAAACTTTCAACCTCTATTTCAACCCCTTCATCCCTTTTTTTCGCAATAAAAGGTAGCCTATGTTCTTTCTCAGGGTCTAAAGATTGTCTGTGCCAAATTTCATCAAAATCGGTTGAGAGGTTTAAGCGGGAAAGCGTAACAGACAGACAGACAGACAGACAGACAGAGTTACTTTCGCATTTATAATATTAGTTGGGATAGTTGGGATTGTTTAGTTTATTTTAGTTAGTTAGGTATCATATTATCTATATATTTTTTTCTAGGTTAAGTTATAGTAGCGTGCAACATAATTATATATTTATGTTCATGTAAGCAGTGTTAGCAAGTGTTCACATATCATATGACTACTTTATGTCTACCAGTGAGAACCTGTTATTGGCTTTCTGGAGCTACTACTAGAATTTAAGTAAATTTACTTTAGCTGTTGGTTTTCCCATAAATAAATAAATAAATGTGTAAAAGTTCATTGTTTTGATAGCGTTGTGAAAGTTACAAATTGTATACATTCTAGTGCAGCTGACTATACTTAGTACTAAGCGGGATATCTACCGTGCGTCGGAACACAGCAATGCTTACCTACAGCCTACAGCTACTACCAACATAGCTGTGACGGCCGTTGTAGCTGTAAATAAAGGTACATAACATAATACATCTATAAATACCAACGCGGGTAAAAACAATAAAGAAGCCACCGTGCCGAAAGTCATTGGTAACGTATCGAAACAGTAGTAAATTAGGGAGACGGTAAAGGGTGACCATGCTGTTGGACATTTTATCATATTTATCCATCTCACATTCTACTTTATCTATATAAAATGTGGGTATGTATAATGTTAATAATAATGCGGGACAATCCACACAGCATCATCTAGCCCCAAGCTAAGCAGAGTTTGTGTTATGGGTACTGATATACTTAATACAATACATTACATACATCGATATTTTCATTATACATAGAAAATACCCAGAACACCCGGAAAACATATTTGCAGGTCGTACAAACATTTATCCCAAGGCGGGAATCGAACCCACAACCACTTGCGTCTCAGGCGGACATTCACCCGCCGTGCCACATCGGTCGTCATAATGACATGTATTATACTCTATTTACTTTTTTGCTCGAAATAAATGAATAAATAAAATGGATTGGAAAATACGTGTGACACAACAACTGTTCCCTAATTTTCCTAAAGCCTAGTCACCCTACATCTCAAGTCATAGATTGTTGTGGAAAACACTCATTCCATATTCCGAGCCCGTCTGTTAGAGCGAGATGGCTATATCTCTCCCTCTTTCTTTGATACTTTTGACGCTGCCGTATCTATAGTCGGAAAATTGTTACAGTCTGGTTTGTCGTGTAATTTTCTCACCGATAAACTTTGTTCCAATCGAAGTATTTAGTGGAGATAACCGCTCAACATCTGGTCGGTTACCTTACTGTGTGGTCATTATTTGGACCAGTGACCTGTAACATTCTGCACCCGCGGTGGTCAGCAATTAACCAAAAGTGCTACGTCGTAGCTTCAACAGGCTACGACGTAGCACAGCCGTAGCTTTATTACAATGCAACTATAATAATTACACTTTCATTCTTTTGAAGTAATTTGTCTAATGCGACTTCCAACAAGGTTGAGTTAAACGTTTAACACTACCATAGAGGGGGTATGAAAGCACTGTTCTTTGTCTCTTTCTCTCATAGCCAGTTACGTTTCGTATATTAAAGAAGTTTTACTTGAGTCGTGTGGTCTAAAGCACACTCTTTTTTTTATCGGTGTCTACCTGTGTCAAACGTATGCAGCGAGTCCATACAAAATGTATGAAAGCTACAGAAAATATGCCGGTGGTCGCGTTTTGTGGTTGTGGCCGGAGGCCCGTGTGCGGCGCCCTTTTTATAGAATCCTACTAATATTGTAAACACGAAAGTTTGTAAGTATGAATGGATGGATGGATGTTTGTTACTCTTTCACGCTCTAACCAGTTGACCGATTTGGATGAAATTTGGAATAAACATAGATTATAACTTGGATTAACATATAGGCTACTTTTTATTCCGAAAAAATAACGGGAACGGGAAATCGCTAGTACAATATAGCTCACAGGCATAGAACAAACAGCGACGTTATAAAAGCATCTATAGATAAGACTAGGGGCGGGGTTTTAAGTGATTGATATCTTTTGTTTAAACAACTTTAGCGGAGCGAGACTTGTCCTTAACGAGGCATTATGTCGGCATTGTCGATGCTAGTGTTGTACTTTGCAATCGATTCTTTTGTCTCGATAAGCTGAGGGAGGTTCTTGTTACTCATTTTATAATTTTAAAATTATGTCACAGCATCCATCCTAATAATCTACTTATATTATAAACGAGAAAGTTTGTATAAATGGATGGATGGATGGATGTTTGTTACTCTTTCACGCTCTAACCAGTAGACCAATTTGGATGAAATTTAAAATAATTATAGATTGCAACCTGGATTAACATATAGGCTACTTTTTATTTCGAAAAAATAACGGGAACGGGAAAAAAACTGCCACGCGGGCGAAGCTGCGAGCGGCCGCATATCACATATTTCTAACGCCAACGTGTTTCGGTTTGAAGGATGCCGGTGACATTACAGGTACTTATGGCTTAACATTTAGCCTCAGGTTGGTCTTGGGGCTTTAACATGCGTGACCTACAAGGCAATGCTTTGTTATAGATTTTACCACTTAACATCAGGTGGGCCATGCTTGTTCCTCCAGCAGTAGCGTAAAAAAGATAATCTGAAACTGTATAGAAATGATTTATTTTATACATGAACAATGTAGACTACAAATACAACAAACAGAAAGAAATTAGGCTAGACAAATAGGCATTAAAATAAATAAACGTAAAAGGAAGAAATAAAATGAGTAACGACGACCGATGTGGCGCGGCGGCCGAATGTCCTGCGACGCAGGAGGTTGCGGGCTCGATTCCCGCCTCGGGATAAATGTTTGTACGATCTGCAAATACTTATTCCGGTTGCTCTGGGTACTTTCTATGCATGTAATCTATTATATTCAGTCATTTAGTACCCATAACACAAGCTCTGCTTAGCTTGGGGCTAGATGATGCTGTGTGGATTGTCTAGTATAATATTATTATTTTTAAAATACCTACCTAACTAAAAGAACAACCACAAAAATAGGTTGCGCAGCAACTAAGCGTTGGTTCATTGTTCAGTTATTGATACCGCGCAATGTAATAAAAATATCAGCGTTATACGAAAAAAAATTGTCAAATTGATTCCCCCAGAACAATTTTCTTCGTAGATATTACAAAGTAAACTACGTCTTCGAATGAGGTTTTACTATGAATCGGGGGATTAGCACGAGTTTGTAACGTCAGAAAACTTTATAATAATAATAATAACAATGATAATAATAATGCTGGACAATCCACACGGCATCATCTAGCCCCAAGCTAAGCAGAGCTTGTGTTATGGGTACTAGATGACTGATATACTTAATACAATTCATTACATACATAGATATTTTTTATTATACATAGAAAACACCCAGAACACCCGGAATAAATATTTGCAGATCGTACAAACATTTATCCCAAGGCGGGAATCGAACCTGCAACCTCTGCGTCGCAGGCGGACATTCGCCCGCTGCGCCACATCGGTCGTCGAATATTACCTATAGAAAGTTATATTTCACTGGTTTTACAGCTTAGTTAGTAGAAGCTCTACTTTCTGTGCTGTAGGTTATGGGTAAGCTCCCCACTGAGGACAAACATATAAGTGACTAGCAGTCCGTCCTGGCTTCGCACGGGTTTGATTAAGGATCCCAAATTTTTTTGAAAATATAATATAGTCTGTGTCACCCGGAGATAGTGTAGCTTCCCAACGGTGAAAGAATTTTTCAAATCGGTCCAGTAGTTTCGGAGCCTATTCAATGCTAACAAGCAAACAATCAAATCTTTCCTCTTTATAATATTATTATATAGTAGGTAAGTATAGAAGTATAGATGAACATAAATGTTTGTTCTCTGTCTGTCTGGGTGTATCATGTTTTATCAGTCATCTAGTTATCATAGGATAAACTATGTTTAGTTTGGGGCTCGATGATGCAGTGCAAAAAAATGCCTACAAATTTATTTATTTTCTGACATATTTAGCGCTTTCGATTCAATAGAGTCCGAACTCGTGTTAGCCCCGCAGACTGAAAACTGAAGCGTTCAGTGTAAATAGTATCTCGCACCTCAAACAGAATACAAAATCGAGGGAATATCAATATTTGGTATTTGGTTTTGTAACGAAACCCGGCCGCGGCCATATTGCCGCGCTTTTACATTGAATTGACATTACGCTGACATTTTTTATTTTTTTGGATATGTCATGGTGCGGTGTTGCCATAATATAGTTTATTTTTATTTAATTAAACAATAAAAAAGGGTGTATTTTTGGCATGATTGCCTTTTAATATTTCTATATTACACTCACTAAGTTTGATTGTCACCACACTGGAGCTTCATAGTTTTAATTATATTGTAAAAAGGATCACACGAGAAAACGGTAGGAACCAAGGCGTAAGTATTTTGTTCTTCTAGACTTGGTCGCGAGGAACTGGTACCTAGTACCACACAAAAGACTATTCTACGTTATTAATGCCTTTTGACTAGACTATGACATGACTTTGACTATAAGACAAACGAATTCGTCCGCGTTTGTTTGAGTGAAGTTATTTTCACTCAAACTTTTTTTCTGAAAATAACCACTGGAAAATAATAGGTACTTATTGAAGAAAAATTGCATGTTTTTTTTTATTATCTATGAAAGTATAGAAAAATTTAATGTATAGTCTTAAAAATTGTAAACCTAATCGAACAAAAACAAAAATCGACCAATCATAAGCGAATATTCCGAAAAACAAGCAAACAATTCCATTTTTAAATTCGCCTGTAGTCACGTCCGCTCCCGGAAGGCGGGAAGACGCCGCCGTTGATTGGTGCAAATCGAGTTTGGAATCAAGAACGCGGGGGCGGGTGTGTCGCGATCGCTCGCTGATTGCCAGTTTGCGGTACGACGGTCGCAGTGAGGATACGACTAGGAAGTTGGTATTTTCTAGACCGTCCTGCTTCATCGCCTTTCATTATCACTTACCATCAGGTGAGATTAAAGGCAAAGGATAGTCTATTAATGTAAAAAAAGCGATGGAGTTCACTTTAATATTATCATGTTATAAGGTCCGGACACAAGAGATACTCCACAATCATACTGACCCCGCCGGCGGGGTCGGAGACACCTCCACGTTAACACTGCTTGGTGAAAAGCCTCTCCGTCACTGTAATTTGACCGGCACCCACACCCTTCAAACCAGAACACAGCAATGCGAGCATCCGAGCGAGCGAGTAGTACTTCCCCGGACGAGCCTAAACAAAAAGCTCTATTACTACTATATTGTCTCATCCACACTAAGCCAATGCTCTCCCGATGGATTGTGAGCGCTGACGAGGGCGGACACCGCATTGTGCCGTTCAACCAACAATTTACTCGCGTCACTAGCTCTCACACTGACAGTGCCGTTTCACAATGCTAATGACAGATTGTAAACAGTATATTCTTTGTTACTTTAGTCACAAAGTACTTTTTATATACTGACTTTAGTCTAGCTAGGTCTGTACGAGGAGTCTGACGCAGGAGGTTGTAGGTTCGATAAATATTTTAGCCTTGGGATAAATATTTGTACGATCTGCTAATATTTATTCCAGGTGTTTGGGGGATATTCTATATATAATAAAGTAGTGTAGTAGTAGAGCTCTTAGTGAAGGGCTCGTCCGGGGCAGTACTAGCACCATGCCTATTCCTGCCGCCAAGCAGCGCAGCGTGTTCCGGTTTGAAGGGTGTGGGTGCCGGTGTAATTACAGGCACATGAGACAACACCTGTATGCCTCAGGTTGATGGACGCTGAATAGTGCATCGTCAGTGACGTTCCTAACGAGCGTGACCTGCGAGGCAATGCTTTGTTATAGGTGATGGTAACCACTTAACATCAGGTGGGCCATCTACTTGTTTCATCAGCAAGATGTATAAAAAAAAAATAATAAAAATATGTATGTATGTAATGTATTGAATTAAGTACCTATATCAGTCATCTAATACCCATAACACATGCTCCATAACTTGGGGGTAGATGATGCTATGCTTATTGATAAACATTTTAGAAATTATAGATAAAAGACCCACAGATAAGCTAAACATTAGCATTAAATCTTCATTTGACAGAATGAGATAGATTTTTGGCACGGGCATGTTAGTACAGGAAGATATAAAGAGATATCTCTATTTTGCACAAGATAACGAGCAGACAATATTTTTGTCACGTTGTATTTTGCATCTTAGCCCGACACGAAAGTACTTTTTCTCTTTCTTTCTTCTTTGCTAAGGCAAGGAGCCCCTACTACTACTTTTCCAGCAATACCACTTAGATATTAACCAGGATCAATCTTAAACCAAACAAAAGGTTCCAAAACCCTACATTAATGCAGACGAAAGTCGTTTGACCGTAAAAAGGCAATTGTCGAATTAAATCACTACTAACGCCATCTAGCGGAACTCATGAATACAACATGTAGGACAGATAGATGGCGTTAAAGATTTACAGCCATTTTTAGAGATTTCAAAACAATTGTTGGGAAAAGTCGGACAAAGATTTTTTCAATTATGTGTGTTCATACAACTTTTATATATAAAAAAATCCGCCACAATTTTTCCTTTATACAACAATATAACTAACTGTGAGTGCATGGCAACAACCCTAAATAGCAATGATAGTTGTAAAACACAACTAATATTCTTCTTACTGCAGTAAATGCTTGAAGACTCCATTTAAGAATATTTTATTGATTTGTGAAATTTGTTAGAAGTACATAATTTACACAATCGAAATTAAATAATATTGTGTAATATTAACGATAGCTTAAAATTATTATGGGTAAAATTTATTAAATTAATTAAACGCCTTAGTTGAGTACAAACTTCTACTTCTGCTGCACTCATTTAGGGGTTCAATTTCAAAAATCTAGGTCAATACCAACTATAAGAAGCTTTGTTTTTTTTATACAACTTGCTGATGGAACAGGCAGATGGCCCACCTGATGTTAAGTGGTTACCATCACCTATAACAAAGCATAGCCTCGCAGGTCACGCTCGTTAGGAACGTCATCGACGATGCACTACCCAGCGTCCACCAACCTGAGGCATACGTACAGGTATTAAGCCTCATGTGCCTGTAATTACACCGGCACCCACACCCTTCAAACCGGAACACAGCAAGCTGTATGGCGGCAGAAAAAAAACTGCAAAAGACAAATGTTTGTATCGAAACTAAACCATGTGAAAGCAATAAATATCTTATGTATTGAGTATTGAAGTGGCGCATGTTGGAGTTTGTAACTATGTAACTATATATAGCCGGAAAAGAGCCAAAATAGCCGGACAAGCAACTCTAGCCACATTTATTGTTACGACCTCTTTGTAAGTCCCGAAGCTTTTAGCAAAATTAGTATCATTACTTACTTAGCGATAACTTATTGCCGTTTGCACTTGTATGTATAAGTAGGTACCTATACCTATATTATACCTATAACTAGGGGGGGAATATACGCAATGTAACAAAAGAGTGTTTTTTTTGTTGCTCAATATTTTTCTTCTACACGTGGCTTAAGTAATACTTAGCGGCCGCTTGCAGCTTCGCCCGCGTGGCAGTTTTTTCCCGTTCCCGTTATTTTTTCGGGATAAAAAGTAGCCTATATATAGATCCAGGTTACAATCTATATCTATTCCAAATTTCATCCAAATCGGTCCACTGGTTAGAGCGTGAAAGAGTAATAAACATCCATCCATCCATCCATACTTACAAACTTTCACTTTTATAATATTAGTATTATGTGTAAAAATGTCCACAAATATCTATATACCAATTAGGTATAAGAATCTTTGTCCTAACTGACTGACTGGGATATAGACAACGCACGGCCTAAACCACTGCTCGTAGAGACTTGAAAAATTCTGAGTAAGTATGTTCGTCTTGGTGCGTAGAGGTATACTAAGGAAGGAATTCTCGAAATTCTACCCCTAAACATCAAGTACCGCTCAACATCAAGTGGGCCAGGATAGAGAATTTTAAATCCAGAATGTGAACCGCGGTATTTCTTTCTGAAGCATTTATATTGGACATTTTTTTCTAACATCATCTAGCCCCAAACTAAGCATAGCTTGTATTGTACTATGGGAACCAGATGATTGATAGAATACTTAAGTAAGTATATACTGTGACGACCGATGTGGCGCGGCGGGCGAATGTCCGCCTGCGACGCAGAGGATGCGGGTTCGATCCGGCCTTGGGATAAATGTTTGTACGATCTGCAAATATTTATTCCGGGTGTTCTGGGTATTTTCTATGTATAATAAAAAATATCTGTATAATGTAATATAGTATTGTATTAAGTATATCAGCCATCTAGTACCCATAACACAAGCTCTGCTTAACTGGGGCTAGATGATGCTGTGTGGATTGTCCAGCATTATTTATTTATTTATATTTATTTATTATACTTTTTTGTTTTTGTAAATACATACTTAGAATACAATATAACACCCAGACACATAACAAACATCTATGTTCATCACACAAATGTTTAATCTAAGTGGGAATCGAACCCACCACCTAAAGCGCAGAAGGCAGGGACACGAACTGAGCTGTTACGGCTGTCAAAGGCATATTCTAGAACTGTTCACCAAGACGAAAATGAAGTTTGTATTTCACTGAAAATATAACTTACTCAACGATCGGCTATCAAAATTATGATCCAATTAATATCCCATAGCCTCAGCCCATCTTATGACAATCACTATAAAAGGTTGCCGTAACTACACTGCATAGAGTGGGCTATAATATTTTAATAGTGCTATTAAATGCGTAGGTATAGGCACGTATAGGTATGTAATATTATACTTTCTATAAGAAAAATCTCGTAATGTAAATGCGATATAGATTTCTAAAATATGAAAATATTATCGTTCTGCATACTGTGATTGCACATTTCAAAGTTTAAATGCAGTAATACCAAATTATCTTCTAAATTATTTTAGGTGCGAATTCCATCGGTTAAAAAACGTGTCGCGACATCTGTTGTTGAGTAGATAAACAAAAAAATGTACAGATGTCAAAAAGAGATGTCACTACTAGTAGCAAAATATTACCCGGCAAATTAGGAACACTACATTTTTTTGAAAAAACTAGCTGATTCAACAGATAATCGTGTATTTTTGACTTGGTCGTGTAGTAGTAAATAAATTCAGTCAGTTCAATGTTGTGTTATGTGAAGGCGGGCATGTCATATTTTTAATTTAAAAATACTTATTTCGACTAGTTTTTACACAAAATACTATGAGAAAATTGTAAAATTTATTTGTGCTGTGATCTGTTGTATAATTAGGATTTAAAATGAAGGTGATCGAGGCCAAAATAGTAGTTTTAGGATCGCAAGGTAAGAAATAACTTCGATGATTTCATACTTAGCTCACGAAAGTAAAACTTGTTTGAATTACATAAACTAAGCATAATGAGGAAACTGGTTATGTATGATCAGTTAGTCATCGAATTAGCGATCTAAACAATAAAATATATAATATCATTGTTGTAGAGTATGTAATACCTACCTGTTGAACTAATACGATGCGGCTAACAAACTTTCATGAAAGTTAAAGATAAGTTTGTAAAGTAAATAGGTACTACTTGTTGTGATAAGAATAAAATTATCAAGATTCGTCTGCAATAAAAACAAAATACCTAATCTACACAAGTCCACCTAATCTATTGTATTGGCAAGATGTTTGTTGTTTATTTGCACTGAAAGAAAACAAAACATATCTGATAGGTAATAAATGATTATGAAATACCTATGATCCTTGCAGTTTTATAAGTAACTGATTTGGATCAAAATTGAAATAAAAAATACACCTGTATACCTATTAAATTTTTTAATCTAGGGCTAATAACTAGCATAAATGTTGGTTCAAATCTACCTTTACCAATTGTCATACTAATATTATAAAGAGGAAAACTTTGTTTGTTTGTATTGAATAGGCTCCGAAACTACTGGACCGATTTGAATAATTCTTTCACTTTTGGGAAGCTACACTATCCCCGGGTGACATAGGCTATATTACACTTTCAAAAAAATTAGGGATCCTTACTAAAACCCGTGCGAAGCCGGGACGAACCTCTAGTTTAGTATATAGGTAAGTAGCAACGGTGTCAAGGAATGTAATGAAACACCATCTTGTGTAGGTAATTATGTAATACTATCTAGCTACACCATATTGTGCCTATCTTTTAGGTAAGTAGCTATGTACCTTCTGTCAATTGCATTGCGACTTGTAGATTAAGTAGTAGTAGAAAAGAAAAGACAGGACTTGTAGATCAAATTAAGTAGTAGTAGAAAAGAAAATAGCATCACGACTTTATTTATCAAGTTTAGTTTGATAATTTATAAGTTTTATAGTGCTTACCTACAAAGATAAACAAAGATTTTATACTAATTGCGCCACCGGGAGTCCAATCCAATTTGACGAAAAACTTATGGCTAATACGGGACTTTAGAAACCATGGCTCAGTCTAATAATAATGCTGGACAATCCACACAGCATCATCTAGCCCCAAGCTAAGCAGAGCTTGTGTTATGGGTACTAGATGACTGATATATTTAATACAATACATTACATACATAGATATTTTTTATTATACATAGAAAACACCCAAACACCCGGAATAAATGTTTGCAGATCGTACAAACATTTATCCCAAGGCGGGAATTGAACCCACAACCTCCTGCGTCGCAGGTGGACATTCGCCCGCCGCGCCACATCGGTCGTCAATCTATATAATCTATATTTGGTTTTAGTTAGATTGGCACCACACTGTAGTTTCATTATTTACATTATTACACAGAACATACATAATATATATACTTCATTATTATTACTTTGTAAAAGGATCATACAAAAAAACGGTAGGAACCAAGCCGTAAGTTTTTTGCCGGTTCTTCTAGGCTTGGTCGCGAGGAACTGGCGCTTAGATTCACCTAGATTTAATACGTTTCAAGATGATCCCTGCGGATATTACTGAATAAATGATTTTTGACTTTGACTTTGTTTGTCTTAGGCGTCGGCAAGACCAGCCTAGTGGTACGCTACATTGGCAAGATGTTCTCCAAACATATATCACCAACAATAGGAGCATCATTCTTCACTTGCAACATTAATGTGGACAACTCTAGAGTTAAACTACAGGTAAGCGTAGAAGTATTCTACCATAGCATCTGCGTCCATCAATCTGAGGCATACAGGTGTTGCCTCATGTGCCTGTAATTACACCTGCACCCACACCCTTCAAACCGGAACACGCTGCGCTGCTTGGCGGCAGGAATAGGCATGGTGGTAGTACTGCCCCGGACGAGCCCTTCATTAAGAGCTCTACTTCTACACAAATTGCTGATAGAGTTAGCAAATGGGCCACCTAGTATTCAGTTACAAAGCGTTGTCTTCCAGGTCACGGTCGCTAAGAACGTGCCCTACGGTGCTCTGCTCTATGTCTCTATCCTGAGGCATATATATGCCTCATGTGCCTGTAATTACACCGGCACCCAAGCCCTTCAAACCGGAACACGCTGCGCTGCTTGTCGGCAGGAATATGCATGGTGGTAGTACTTCCCCGGACGAGCCCTTCACAAAGAGCTCTATGATATCAGTGAGTGATTTGGTATTATTTCAGGTATGGGACACGGCAGGTCAAGAACGATTTCGTTCAATGGCGCCAATGTATTACAGAAATGCCAATGCTGCTTTACTCGTGTTTGATATCACTAGCATGCCCAGCTTCCAAGCTATCAAGAGTTGGATAAAAGAGTTAAAAAGGTGCAATATATTGCTATCTCTATCTATCTATAGGTCCTGGAATACTGACTACTGCAAAATGTGGGTATGTATCAAATGTAACATTTGGAAGTAACTCCGATGGGGGTACCATTTAACATACTCGAATACCTTTTTTTTTCTTTCTTTCTCTGTCATCCGAGGATAGTGTAGCTTCCCAACAGTTCATTCATTCATTCTTCGTGTCAATGGCTGGTTTGAGCCATTGTGGTGGAAGAATTAGCCAGCCTAGGACATTGCGTTACCGTGCCCTAGCTGTTACCGAGATACGCCGCGTGGAGGCTTCTAGTAAAATAATTTTTCAAATCGGTCCAGTAGTTTTGGAGCCTATTCAATGCAAACAAACAAACAAACAATCAAATCTTTCCTCTATATAATATCAGTATATATAGAAGTATAGACTAGTGGCTCGTCCCGGCTTCGCACGGGCTTAGTAAGGATCCCAAATTTTTTATGAATATATAATATTTATATCCTATGTCACCCGGGGATAGTGTAGCTTCCCAACGGTGAAAGAATTTTTCAAATCGGTCCGGTAGTTCCGGAGCCTATTCAATGCCAACAAACAATCAAATCTTTCCTCTTTATTATATTTGTTTAGATATCCGCAGGGATCATCTTGAAACGTTTTAAAGCTAGGTGAATCTAAGCAGTTCTTCGCGACCAAGCCTAAAATGACTGGCTTGGTCGCGGGGAACTGGCGCTTAGATTCACCTAGATTTAAGACGTGTCAAGATGATCCCTGCGGATATTACTGAATTAATGATTTTTGACTTTGACTGTTTCCTCATCAGCAACGTGCCAGAACCAATGATTCTATCAGTGGTGGGCAATAAGAGTGATTTGGAAGAACTCCGCGCCGTCCCGCACAACGAAGCGGCAAATTACGCATCAACCATTGGTGCTGCTTACTGTGAAACTTCCGCTTTACATGACCAGGTAATTGGAATCTATATCCTACTAATATTATAAACGCGAAAGTTTGTAAGTATGGATGGTTGTTACTCTTTCACGCTCTAACCAGTAGACCGATTTGGATGAAATTTAGAATAAATATAGATTGTAACCTGGATTAACATATAGGGTACTTTTTATCCTAAAAAAATAACGGGAACGGGAAAAAACTGTCACGCGGGTGAAGCTGCGAGCGAGTCATCTAGTACCCATAACACAAGCTCTGCTTAGCTTGGGGCTAGATGATGCTGTGTGGATTGTCCAGCATTATTATTATTATATTTTCTATGTCTTCCAGGGTATAGACCAGGTGTTCCTGAGTACAGCATCGGCTCTTCTCACGCTATCCTCCTCAAACCTGGTCTCATCGTTAAGGTCCTATGACTCCAGCGACGATACTGACGCTCTGCCTAAAGGTAGGTACTACATCCTTTATTGCATGTTTTTTTTATTTCCACCTGATGTTAAGTGGTATTTGAGGTACATGAGGCTTTTTTCTTATACATAGAAAACACCCAGAACACCCGGAATACATATTTGCAGATCGTACAAACATTTATCCCAAGACGGGAATCGAACCTCCTGTGTCGCCACATCGGTCGTCAATATCTTTATTAACATCCTACTAATATTATAAACGCGAAAGTTTGTAAGTATGAATGGATGTTTGTTACTCTTTCACGCTCTAACCAGTGGACCGATTTGGATGAATGTTGGAATAAACATATATTATAGCTTGCATTAACATATAGGCTACTTTTTATCCCGAATAAATAACGGGAACGTCAGGTTGCAAGCTTATCGCCGCCGCTAGAACATTAACTGGTTTCCTCGCAGTTTTCCTTACCCCTTTGAATTAATTTATTTTATTAATATAATAACAGTATTTACAGGTACGCCGACGGATGCAGACGCGACTCACACAGGCATGGTCGAGCTCCCAGCGTGGAATGTCGACACGATAGCACACGGGGAGTCACAGAAAAATATGTGTTGTTAGCACAAATATAAGAAAACACAAAACGTTAAAATAAATTTTAAAGTTAAACAAGTCTGTGCGTTGTCCATACAAACGCTGTAAGCGTTTATGTCTTCTATTTATTAACGTGCGTCCGAAGTTAAGTTTGATACTGAATTATCTTGCCGTTATCTAGGTACGTTACCCTATATGCTACAGTAAAATCAGATTACCTTGAAAGTTACAAGCGTCGAAAGATTTAGTACTAAATCTTACCTATCTTTAGTACTAACGAGCCTAGATAACGGCAAGATAATTCAGTATCAAACTTAACTTCGGACGCACGTTAATAAATAGTAGACATTAAACGCTTACAGCGTTTGTATGGACAACGTACCGACTTGTTTAACCTTAAGTGCTTGTTGATACAAGGCACTGGTGGTTGAGAGGTTGCAACCCCACCTTCCGAAGGTCGTGGGTTCAAATCTGTGTACCTGAGATTTTTGTTTGAAAAAATTATGTGTGTAATTCTAGTGTTTTCAAATGGTGAAGGAAAACATCGTAAGGAAAGCTAGCTTCATATTGATCTTTCCTGTGGATTAGGACGAGGGTGTCAGGATGGAATAGGTGCTGCCTACTCACAAAATTGGATTGTTACCACACTGGAGCTTTTTTGGTGACGACCGTAATGGCGCGGCGGGCGAATTGTGGGTTCGATTCCCGCCTTGGGGTGAATGTTTGTACGATCTGCAAATGCTGGACAATCCACACAGCATCATCTAGCCCCAAGCTAAGCAGAGCTTGTGTTATGGGCACTAGATGACTGATATACTTAATACTATGAACTTAATGTTTTATTATACATAGAAAATACCCAGAACACCCGGAATAAATATTTGCAGATCGTACAAAATACAAACACACAGTACATGCGGGAATCGAACCCGCAACCTCCTGCGTCACAGGCGGACATTCGCCCGCCGCGCCACGCCTATAGACGTTCGTTTTATCTACGTTTAGAAACTTATACAAAATAATTTAAGATATCTTATTATTAAATTGTATATTTCATTATTTTTAGGAACTTATGTATGACATTTTATTATAAACAGAATTATATTACCAGTAGGTATTACTTATAGGAGGGACCAACAAAAAATTATTTAGTTTGTATAAAAATGATAAAAACCGGCCAAGTGCGAGTCAGATTTGCGCACGAAGGATTCCGTATCTATAATAATAATAAAAACGGCAAAAATGTATGTGTGACGCGTTTGTATGAGAACCCCCTTAAATATTTATTTTATTGTTTTTTAGTATTTGTTGTTATAGCGGCAACAGAAACACATCATTTAAACTCTATCACGGTTCATGAGATACAGCCTGGTGACAGACAGACAGACAAACAGACAGCGAGTCTTAGTAATAGCGTTAATTGTCATTTTACCCTTTGGGTACGGAACCCTTATAAGAGTTCTGTAGTTCTGAATTTAATCATACATATGCAGTATGATAGGAACCAAGTCGTTAGTTTTGTTGCCGGTTCCTGGTCGGCTTGGTCGAGAGGATCTGGCGGTTTTTACTTAGATTTAAGACGTTTCAAGATGATCCGTGCGGATATTACTGAATAAATGCTTTTTTTTATGCTGGACAATCCACACAGCATCATCTAGGCGCAAGCTAAGCAGACCTTATGTTATGGGTACTAGACGACTGATATACTTAATGCAATACATTACATACATAGATATTTTTATTATACATAGAAAATACCCAGAACACCCGGAATAAATATTTGCAGATCGTACAAGCATTTATCCCGAGGCGGGAATCGAACCCGCAACCTTCTGCGTCGCAGGCGGACACTCACCCGCCGCGCCACATCAGGCTTTGACGAAAATGTGGAAAAAACGTCAATTAGTAACATTTTTCTTACATTTATGTAAAACAGGGTTTTCCTAAATAAAACATCATTGTATAGGCTAAAATCTTTAATACATATTAACAATGATATACTCTACAGTCACAATAAACTTTTTATAAATAAAACACACTACTTACATTTATTTATAATTTACTTCGACACATAATAATTAATATTATAAAGAGTCATCTTTGTTTTATTTCGTTTTAAAGTAGCACTAATTTTAAATATAAACATATTTTACTTATACCAAATTATAAGAATCTTTATCATGACTGACTGACATATAGACAACGCACAGCCTAAACCACTGCTCGTAGAGACTTGAAATTTTCAGAGTATATTCGTCTTGGTGCGTAGAGGTGTACTAAGAAAGGAATTTTCGAAATTCAACCCCTAAACGTGTACAGCGGGGGTTGACCCCGAATACGCATCTAAGATTTCATTGCAAATATTAACATTCCTTAGTCTAATATTTGTGTTTTCATTTTCTTTTACATTAGATTTAAGGTTACTTTTTGTATAACTCTTGTTGATGTTATTTAAAAAGAGATAAATCAAATAAAAAAAAACCCAAAAATCGCGACTGAAGACTTGAGTATTTGAGTATTCTGCTGTTAAACGTTTAACGCAACCTTGTTGGAAGTAGCATTAGAAGTTTCACCTCAATAAATACAGTCTTCAAAATCTACTACCTACGTCCTACGCCGGATTTCTGTGTTACATATCTATTTTAAAGAGATATAGAACACATATATTACTAGAGTATTTATTCACGGACTATTGCAACGTATCCAAAACGTCAGGAAAAAAAAAAAACGAGTGTGCGACCACACGACTGAAGTAAAACTTCTTTAAGGAGGTGGTATCCGCCAACGAGAGGTTTTCTCCGTGTTATTTCTCTTTGATGAGCGAGTATAAATGTCCAAAAAAAATATATATTGCTTATTAAAGACTAAATTTTAATTTGAACAATTGAAATAATTCTATTTACTATATGAAAAAAATATCCAAAGTGAAGCAATTTTTATTTTAAATTTGGTTATTTCTTCTAAACGGTATTGATTTTTAGTATTTTTTTTTCACACAAATATCTGTCAAAGTATTTATCACAAAGTGAACAATTGGCAGTTCGAACTAATAATTCATTAGACTACAAATAATTATTTCTTGAATGCGATATGAAATGGAATGCGCGCGGGTCCCTGTGCGGGCGACGGGCGGCAGTGCAACTCAGTATGGACAGACTCCTCAAGGTCGTTGGCGAGTACCACCGCCTTAATATACGAAACGTAACTGGCTATGAGAGAAAGAGAGAAAGAACAGTGCTTTCATACCCCCTCCATGGTAGTGTTAAACGTTTAACGCAACCTTGTTGGAAGTCGCATTAGAAGTATTACTTCAAAAAGGTAATACGCTATAAATATCCGTGTAATATATGTATAATTATCTTTAGTTAAAATCAGTGCTACTCAAAACCTATTTAATTTAGAAAAGTTTTTATATCACCTCGTACAAACCTTTCACCTAAAACAGCTGATAAACCTGTTGTCTCTTTTCGTTGACATGAAAATGAAAGAGACCAGAGTATGGTAAATTAGGTTTTATGACTAAGATTCACATAAAGTTTTATATTTAAGTAGTTTACTGAATTTTTGTGAGACAGTACATATATCTGATTCGTTAGACAAGTCGTCTATGGATAAATTAGCGTTTTACGTTTACGTTCGGTACTTATGTATGAATTCATGCAATCATTTAACGTTTTAGCGGCCACTGTACGCTAACCTATCACACGACCAGATGTCTACAATATTCGCATAATCAACAATAATAAATTTTATTTCTAGTTTATTTGTTGGTAAAAATTATAAAAAACTTAATCAAAAGCATACTAATTAGTGAAAATGTTTTTTAAATTTGATTCTAAAACCGACTAAAACGATTTACTTACGATTTTCAAGTACGATAGTTCATTATGAGGACACGTAAGCAGAACAAATGATGATAAAAAAAAACGAGTGTGCTAACCACACGACTCAGGTAAAACTTCTTTAATATACGAAACGTAACTGGCTATGAGAGAAAGAGAGAAAGAACAGTACTTTCATACCCCCTCCATGGAAATGTTAAACGTTTAACGCAACCTTGTTGGAAGTCGCATTAGAAGTATTACTTCAAAAACATTTTCACTAAAAAAATGCACACGAAAATCAATTTTATCTCATAGAACTTAGCGACGAATTCTACTACTAATAGACTGCGTAACCTCGGAACAGTGACATCGTGTTGTCTCTTTCGATCTAGTTTAAAACTTCCTGTTAGTGCAAAGGACAAAACAGTGTAACTATATCAACGCTACGCTGAGTTTTTTAGCACCAGGGTACGAGATAAGTGCATAGTGATATTTATAAAGTACTAGCAGGCCGCTCGCAGCTTCGCCCGCGTGGCAGTTTTTTCCCCGTTCCCGTAATTTTTTCGGGATAAAAAATAGCCTATATGTTAATCCAAGTTATAATCTATGTTTATTCAAAATTTCATCCAAATCGGTCTACTGGTTAGAGCGTGAAAGAGTAACAAACATCCATCCATCCATACTTACAAACTTTCGCGTAAGTAGGATCTTTGTGAGCACCTGTGGTCTAGTGGTAGTGATCCTGCCTTTTGATCCTAAGGTCGTGGGTTAAAATCCGCTCGTGCAACAATAAATTTTTCCGTTCGTAAAACATATGTATGCAATGCTCTCAAACGTTGAACCAGTTAGTATTCTAGTAGCGGCGATGGCTTGCAACCTGTCACGTATGGAATAAAGAGGAAAGATTTTATTAATTGTTTGTTTGCATTGAATAGGCACCGAAACTACTGGACCGATTTGAAATATTCTTTCACCGTTGGGAAGCTACACTATCCCCGGGTGACATAGGATATATTATATTTTCAAAAAATTTAGGGACCCTTACTAAAACCCGTGCAAAGCCGGGACGAGCCGCTAGTTACTTACATAAATATCACTATGCATTTATATTGTTATAGGTTAAAACTATTATTAATGACTTTGTTCCTATACCTTTGGGTCTTTTGGTGTTCGAATAAAAAAAGCGGCAAAAAAATCACGTTTGTTGTATGAGAGCCCCCTTAAATACTTATTTCTGTTTTTTAGTATTTGTTGTTATAGCGGCAACAGAAATACATCATCTGTGTAAATGTCAACTTTAACTATCACGGTTCATGAGATTACAGCCTGGTGACAGACGGACAGATAAACAGCGGAGTCTTAGTGATAGAGTCCCGTTTTAGCCTTTGGGTACGGAACCCTAAAAACCAGTCGCGATCGACTATAAAATTAAAATAAATCAAGAAAATTGTGTGCTAATTGTCTTCAAAATAGGTTGAGAGATGTGACCTGTATGCGAGAACAGACAGACAGACGGACAAAAGCATTCTCGAAACTGAGACACTTCGCTCGCTTAGTCAACTAACGGACACATGTAATATATTAAAATCGAGCATAAGTTTTCTAACATAATAATAAGTTTTAACCTAAACTCAAACTTAACAAAAAACATAGTAACTTAAAGTTAAAATTATAACAAGGACCCAGAATCAGATTATCCAACTAAACCCCTTATTAATAAATCTGTTAATAAAAAATAACGGTAGGAACCAAGCTGTAAGTTACCTTTCTACTAACAAAGTCGGTGTAATCTCGAAATAGTTTCGTCTTTTTCGATAAAATTTGAATCCAAAATGCAAAAAACTAAAAACTAACAGAGGTTACACCGAGATTATTAGTACCAGGGTTAGTCGCGTGGAACTGTTGCCTAGTACATATCTTTGAGACGTTTGTCAATAGAAATAACAGCAAATTATAAATAAGGGGTCAGTTTTATCACTAGGCTATGCCAAGTTTATATAACTGTTAAAAAATGACTAGTTCAAATTTTGAGATCTTAGTATTCTGTACATCCTTGCATTGTATACTTGTATAGTGACGACTGACATGTTACCTAAAACAGATCATATAATTACATAATTTCACTAAAAACGCAATCTTGATTTTTGAGTTTGACTTTTTGTCGATAATTTTGAATTGTTGCATAATTATTTTTCTTTCTTCTAATGGCTTCGATCAATGATACCCCTAGATGACAGGTCACATACAAAATCATAGCTAAAAGCTGTCCGCGTAAATATACTTAGACAGCTACATTGGTTTACTAACGAAGTGAGAAAAAAATTATAAACTGTTTTAAGTTCAACCTAATTACAACTATGTCATCTAGTAAATAATGTCACTAATTGCCAAAACAAAATAAGTGTTTCTTCTCAAGTGAGTTCTTATTTACAGAGACGGTTTTTTTGCGACGACCGTATATCAAGAGGTATCATTGATCGAAGTCTAATAACAACTGTAGGTGAATTCTGAAAAAAAAAACTCAGATTCCGCCCACTGTCAGTAATTCAACAGATAATTTTCCCAACGTCAAAGTTTTCGAAATAGTTTTTAGTCCAGTGAGTTAAATTCTGTCAAGTCGAGCTGTCATTGGTATTAAAAGATAGTGTTTTCATTCAATTCAGGATGCCACAATACACTTTCAGTTTAATTGCTCACACATTGCGCTAAGACCACAATAATTAATTAAAATGCCGCCAAACTCACTCAACAGAACTTAAAACAACACCAGAAAAACACTTAAATAAAAAAGCTATGCTTCCAAAGATGATAGAAAACAAACATTATAAATCAGTCGGTTAACATCGAAACTAACCTTTCAACATGCTGCGAAATCTGTCAAACATATTTCGCTTAATCAAGTTATGTGACAGTGCAATTCGATATATTGAAAAAGAGAGAAAAATATTTTTGGAGATGTTCCGCCAGTAGAAACTCACAGTCAAGTGCACGAAAATAAACATTAATATATATCCCGTTTTTAGTGAAAATAATTATAGTAATGTTCTAGTATAACAAAACCATTTTCACCTAAATTGACATATTAGATTTAGCTTTACTGTCTAAAACTGAAACTTCAAGCGTCAATATAAAACGCATGTTATTGTAACATGTGCGTACAACTATATATAACGTTATGTAAATATTGCTTAAAATATCTCCTGTCACTGTTAGTTACTACCTATTGATAAGAGACGGCAATAGTTATTATTTATCTTTCGACGATGGTGTATTTGCTGTTATTTTTATGTACAGTTGCACGCACAAGTTTACGTAGTAGGTGTTTATAGTACTGACTGTATTGTCATGTGTGTGTCTGTGTGTTTGTGTTTAATATCTACGTCCGCTGCGGTTGTCCGGAAAAGGTCGTCTGGGATGAGGTATGCCTGTAGATATGAAAGAAATTATTATTATAGTTTTAAAGGCCATTTTTAATTAATTGATTCCATAGTATCTAATATTATAAAGAAAGATTTGATTGTTTGTTTGTTTGCATTGAATAGGCTCCGAAACTACTGGACTGGTTTGACGATTGTGACGGTGACATTACAGGCACATGAGGCTTAACACCTGTATGCCTCAGGTTGATGGACGCAGGGTAGTGCATCGTAGGGCACGTTTCTAACATGAGTGACCTACAAGGCAATGCTTTGCTATAGGTGATGGTTACCACTAACATAAGGTGGACCATATGCTTGTTCCACCAGCAGTAGCAAAAAAACGAGTGTGCTTTAGACCACACGACTGAAGTAAAACTTCTTTAATATACGAAACGTAACTGGCTATGAGAGAAAGAGAGAAAGAACAGTGCTTTCATACCCCTTCATGGTAGTGTTAAACGTTTAACGCAACCTTGTTGGAAGACGCATTAGAAGTATTACTTCAAAAACAGTATGTACAACTTTTTCTATATTCTATTACTTGCGTATTTCTATACTAGCGGAACGCACGTTAGAATGTCATGGATGGAACTAGTGTGGTGATAGTATTACCTGGATGTACTGGCGCTGGAGATCGTCTACACCAGGTCGCTGGAGACATCTGTGGATAAGTTCGAGATATAGTCATCAGTATACAGTGGTTTTTTGAGAAGGACGGACGTTAAAAAAAGTCGTGAATTAGCCATTCTCTCGATTTATAAGAAAACAATAACTGCATATCTAGTTTTGCTTTAAATCTTTTACTTTTGATGGAAGTTTAATTGGTAAGTTTTTTACCCTAAAAAGCTAGCAACTTAACTACTTTAACTATATCTACCCTTTTTAGTAACCTATTTCTACACATGTTTTTGTGTTTAAATAAAACTTTAAAACAAATTAAGTAGATTTACCTGTCTGAATAAAAATTGCGGTCTGTATTGATATTGTCCAGGATTCATCGCCTGTACCCGGGGCCCGAATTTACGATCATGCCACGGTCTGTCGTGTCCTTGGTTACCCCTATCTTGGTAATTGCCCCTATCGTGGTAACTACCCCTATCGTGGTAACTACCCCTATCGTGGTGATTTCTGTCCTGGTGACTGTTCCTGTCGTGGTGACGATTATCCTGGTAGTTACGACCGTCTTGATAACTGCCCCTATCTTGGTAATTACGAGATTCTTGACTGTGGTTTCTGAAAATTTTTAATAATTTATTAAATAAAGGAAGTTTTTTAATATCGTACTAATATTATAAATGCGAATGTTCGGATGGATGGATGTTTGTTCCTCTTTCACGCTCTAACCAGTGGTCCGATTTGGATGAAATTTGAAATAAATATAGGACTAAAATCTGGAATAGGACATAAGCTACTTTTTATCCCAAAAAAATAACGGGAACGAGAAAAACTGCCACGCGGGCGAAGCTGCGAGTGGCCTCTAGTAATTTAATAAATCAAAGAGCACCGGTGGTTTAGTGGGAGTGACCTCGCTATCTGATCCTTGGGTTGTGGATTCGAGTCTTGTACCAATGTATGTTTCTGTTCGAAAAAAATATGAGTAGAATGCCAGTGCTATCAAACGGTGAAGGAAAACACTGTGAGGAAACCTGTTTATTTATTTATTTATTTATTACAGTAACGATAGTAAGCTAACAGTAAAAACCAAAATGCTTACTATCTTAATTTAAAACTTAAAAATACAGTTAGAGAGTTACAAATAGTATGAAGGCTGTCATTAAAGATGTCGATATGTTGAACCTCGCGTAGATACGCATTTAGTAGAGCAAGCGCTCTTAGAGTTGGCGCGTTATTGGCATGACAAGTTCGCGGTGTATGGCAAGCAAATAGTCGATGCAGTCGACGGCCGCAGCGCACGTAGTTGTTAAGTACATATATATTGTTTTACTGTGGCTTACTTAGTCAGCTTCGCACGGGTCATTCCTGTGGATAAGGCGCTGTGTGGATGGAATAGATGCTGGGTAAGCCTACTGAAAGTCATCTTATATCCTGTCCCAAGCACTGCAACGTCCCGTAAATAGGGATATGAATGCAAAAGTTGCCCCTAACCCTGTATAAATCTTCTACGATATATGCAAATGCTTACCGCTCGTTATAACTTCTATCTTGTGTTCTGTCTACATTACTCTGAGCAACTCTTTCTGGAACAGTACTTCTACTTTCAACGTTAGTTTGAACCGTCCCGTCTTGATCGTTACTTTGAGTCCAATCCGTAACGTTATTTTGAGTCCACTCCGGCGCATTTTGTACAGTCTTGTCTGGAACGTTATTTGGAATCCTATCTTGAACAACACTTTGAGTTTTGTCTTGAACGCAATTTTGGGTCCTGTCTTTGATGTTACTTTGGGTTCTGTCAGTAACGTTATTTTGAGTCCAGTTCGGAGCGTTATTTTGTACAGTCTTATCCGAAACGCTAATTTGAGTTCTGTCTTGAATGTAGCTTTGCTGAACGTTACTTTGGGTCCAATTCTTTGTAGTTATTTGTACGGCCTTATCTGGAACGTTGCTTTGAGTTCTATTCGTAACGTTACTTTGAGTCCATTCCAGAACGCTACTTTGAGACCAGTCTGGAATTTTACTTTGAGACATATCCTCAACGTTAGACTGAGTCCTATCCTGAAGGGTACTTTGTACAGTAATTTCTTGTGTTTTACTTTGAACACCTCTATCCTGAGCATAATTCTGAATCTTGTCCAGAACGTTACTTAGGGTTTTGACCGGAATGTTACTTTGCATGTTACTTCCTTGAATAACTTGCGCGCTTTGAATTTCTTGGACACTATTCTTATCCTGTGAAGTTTTACCTTGAACATCTTCTGTGTTATTATTTTGTTTGTTACTTTTGTCCGGAGTGTTACCGTTCTCTTGACAACTGTTTGTTTCACCAACGATATTTGTAGGATTCCTGTCAGTATTAGTATTTTCGTCAGAATTACAATTTTTATCGGTAATGTGACTATTTTTGTTTTGATAATCTTTGTATTTATATCTGTCGAAATTGTTACTATCGCCTTTACCGTTAATATCGTCTCTATCGTATCTGCGACGGTAGTCGGGTCTATCGTAACGGTGGTATGAGTTATCATACCGTCTTTCATGATCTGTGGGAGATAAAATCAATAGTAGTAGAGCTCTGAAAGGCTCGTCTGAGGAAGTACTAGCACCATGCCTATTCCTGCAGCCAAGCAGCGTGTTCTGGTTTGAAGGGTGTGGGTGCCGGTGACATTACAGGCACATGATGCCACACCTGAATGATTAATAAACGCTGGCCATTAGTTAAATGCGAGGTGATTTCCTTGATTACAATTGGTTACCACATTATCATCAGGTGGGCCATATCTATCGTGTATGGGAGTAAAAGTTTTAAATCTATCTTTAGTACAAAATTAAGGAATTCTCTCAATCTCATTTGATAAATCAAACACTGGTTGTGTAGTAGGAGCGACCCAGCCTTCTGCTCTAAGTTCGTGGGTTCAACCCTGAGTGTGCGCCAATGGAAAGAAATCGAAAAAATTACGTGGACGAGCAGGTACTAAGAGATCTGAAGGATATCTACCATGCCTGCGGATTAAGTCGTGAAAGTATATTCACTTACATGTATTCCTAGCTTGTAAATGTCGCAGTGAGTCTACTATTGCGCGCGCCGTCGGAGTTAGCTGCATTTTGTCTGTATTCCTGTAAATAGAGAAGAAAATATTTAAGTATAAGCTAAATCTATTTATTTATTTATTCTTTATTGTACACAGAGAATTACATGAGTAAACTTAATATTAAAATATGTACAAAGGCGAGCTTAACCCTTAAAAGAGTTCTCTTCCAGCAAACCTTACGGTAGAGAGAGGTGAGATTAAAAGTGGGTAATACGTGTACAAAATGTGTAGTTATGAGATTTACCTACATACTTAAACAATAATACTTATATATATTAAATTGCTTACAAATAAATACATACACTTACTTACACTATTTATACTTATAATACATACACTACAGTATATTATATACATATGCCTACTTACTATAAAACATACATATATCTAAATCCAAAATTAGAATTAAAAATATTAGTGAAAATTATAACACGACGCCATCTAGGTTCAACTAAGCAAAGCTTGTTATGGAAACTAGATAACTGTATTGTTTTAAAATAATTTACTCAAAATACATTGTAACACCCAATCACAACAAACATCTGTTTTCATCACGCAAATATTTGTTCTCATCAATCAATATTTCATTCATGAACCGTGATAGTGTTGAAATTTTCACACATCATGTATTTTTGCTGCCGCTATAACAACAAATACTAAAAAAGATAAGGATATTTAAGGGGGCTCTCATACAACAACCATGATTTTTTGCCATTTTTTGTATAGATAATTGTACGGAACCCTTCGTGAGCGAGTCAGACTTGGTCGGTTTTTATTAACATTACTCCTAAATTTTTGCTAAAAAGTATAAATAATAATAATAATAATGCTGGACAATCCACACAGCATCATCTAGCCCCAAGCTAAGCAGAGCTTGTGTTATGGGTACTAGATGACTGATATACTTAATACAATACATATATAGACATTTTTATTATACATAGAAACACCCAGAACACCCGGAATAAATATTTGCAGATCGTACAAACATTTATCCCAAGGCGGGAATCGAACCCGCAACCTCTGCGTCGCACACATCGGTCGTCAAATGAAAAAGTTTATTCAACTTACGCAGATATCCTCCCACTATAGTTATTGATTGGGAAACTCCCTAATATTCCGTTCCCGCAGTTCCTCTTCCAATCATCCCTCCTGCGGTTCATCCCTTCTCTCTGCATCATCCCCTCTTTGATCTGGTTGATTTTGGCTGCAATCTCCGAGTTCTGACGGTCGAATTTCTCGTAAGGTTTTTCTTCAGGGGTTGTTATTACAGGGGTGACTAGGGTACTGAAAAATAATAATAACAATAATAATGCTAGACAATCCACACAGCATCATCTAGCCCCAAGCTAAGCAGAGCTTGTGTTATGGGTACTAGATGACTGATATACTCAATACAATACATTTCATACATATTATTTATTATACATAGAAAATTCCCAGAACACCCTAAATAAATATTTGCAGATCGTACAAACATTTATCCCGAGGCGGGAATCGAACCCGCAACCTCAGACAGACATTCGCCCGCCGCGTCACATCGGTCGTCAAAGATAAAGCTGTTTTTTTAATATTGGACAATCCACACAGTATCATCTAGCCCCAACCTAAGCAGATGACTACTATATTGTTGTTTCCAGAGGTGACAGAAAACCAATTCAGAGTGATCATTGATATCCTTAGCAGACCTTACCTGGACGGCAGAGAGTTCCTTTTCCTACGGTTCTCGAGTACAGAGTACACAGGCTGGCATATCGGGTACGGTTGGGGCACTACCTGAAATACAAACAAATACATTTATTAGATAGATACATAGAAAATAATTTATTGCACAAAAAAATAACAGCACAAAGGCGAACTTTATTAAGGACTAGCGGCCACTCGCAACTTCGCCCGCGTGGCAGTTTTTTCCCGCTCCCGTTATTTTTTCGGGATAAAAAGTAGCCTATATGTTAATCTAAGTTATAATCCATTATAAACGCGTAAGTTTGTAAGTATGGATGGATAGATGTTTGTTACTCTTTCACGCTCTAACCAGTGGACCGATTTGGATGAAATTTGGAATAAACATAAGATTATAACTTGGATTAACATATAGGCTACTTTTTATCCCGAAAAAACAACGGGAACGGGAAAAAACTGCCACGCGGGCGAAGCTGCAAGCGGCCGCTAGTTAGATATATTTGGGTCAATAAAAAGTTATTTTTTCTTTCTTTTCAACTTTCTATTTACCTGTGGGTACACAATATTGTAATGAGCGTAATGCTGGGGGTAGACCACAGGACACATGGCCGGGGATTGAACCGGCGTCCACTGAACTGCATCTTGATATTGAACCTGAAACAGACAGTCATTTTTTTGACGACCGATGTGGCGCGGCGGGCGCATGTCCGCTTGCGACGCAAGAGGTTGCGGGTTCGATTCCCGCCTTGGGATAAATGTTTGTACGATCTGCAAATATTTATTCCGGGTGTTCTGGGTGTTTTCTATGTATAATAAAAAATATCTATATATGTAATGTATTGTATTAAGTATATCAGTCATCTAGTACCCATAATACAAGCTATGCTTAGTTTGGGGCTAGATTACTTATTCTGGACGAACCTTTCACTAAGAGCTCTACTACTACCTTTTCGCCACCACATCATTATGTATGTTATACCATGTTAATTGTGTAGTTATGTTATGTTGTGTTATCTTTTAGTGTTACTGTTATGTTTACTGTTTTGTGGTGGTCTGAATAAATGTTTCTATCTATCTATCTATCTATCTACTACGTTTGAAAACTTACCGGGTACTGTAATAGTTGGGGCTGGATCACGTTGCCTAGTGGGTAGACGGGCGGCATCACGCCCGCTATGGGCACTTCAGCCGGGTTGTACGGCACACTGTAGCTAGAACACAAAATACATAAAATAAATATTTGTGGACATTTTTACACAAAATCACCTAGTTTCAAACTAAGCATAGCTTGTACTATGGGAACCAGATAACTAATAAATGTATGTCTATGTCTAATAAAATACTTATACTATACTATACTTATACTTATATATCTATACAAATAAATATAATTGAAGTGTCTGTTTGTAATACTAAAATAACCGCTTTTTACTACATGCATAGGAATGTATATACAATACATATACCAAAATAGCATTTTTAAAAATTTTTGTCTGTCTGTCTGTTTGTTCCGGGTAATCTTTGGAACGGCTGGACCGATTTCGACGGGACTTTCACTGGCAGATAGCTGATGTAACAAGGAGTAACTTAGGCTACTTTTTTTCCCGCAAAAATAACGGGAACGGGAAAAAACTGCCACGCGGGCGAAACTGCGAACGGCCGCTATTTTATGCCGTATTAACGCCATCTGTTGGCGACATCGAGTACTACTTCAGTTAAGATTTGTAAGTAAAAATGTTTACCGCCCAACGAAGTGGGCACGGGTCAGCTAGTATCTATATTAATATTCTTTGTCACGTGTAATCACAAGTGATATGTAGTCTTACCTCAACTACGTAATTAGGTACTTAAGTCTATGGTTTATCTCACTCTAGAAGCCTTACGCTAAGCTTACACAGAACAAACATCTATGTTCATCACACAAATGTTTGTTCTCGGTGGGGATCGAACCCACAACCTATACTGCAACACGCTGCGCTGCTTGGCGGCAGGAATAGGCATGGTGCTAGTACTGCCCCGGACGAGCCCTTCACCAAGAGCTCTACTACTCAAAATCAAAATCAAATCAAAATGTTTATTTGAAACTAGCTAACCTAAACATAAACTTAAAACTAATTATGTACAAAAAAAATATTTAAATTAACTTACGTACGTTTAGGTTTAAGAACATGTTCAAAATTTGCCAGTAACAAAATGGCCCTAACTCAGCATATGCAAATCGCAATAACTTGCGCTGTTCTTCCGCTAGAGCCATTGAGGACTAAACAAAATCTAAACAAACAAACAAAACTACTAAATAGTTAAAGTACCTTCGCTGTGGTTGTGGTTGGTTCTGGATAGTATCCACACATCCTGCGGGATATGCTGACGTATAATCGACAGGAGCGTAAGGATAGCTTGAATCTGAAATATTAAGTCAAAGTCAAAAGGCATATCTATACTAATATCATATAGAGGAAAGATTTGATTGTTTGTTTGCATTGAATAGGCTCCGAAACTACTGAACCGAGTTGAAAAATTCTTTCACCGTTGGGAAGCTACACTATCCCCGGGTGACATAGGATATATTATATTTAAAAAAATAGGGATCCTTACTACGTACCCTCCGTAGACCTAGACACGTTTTAGGTGACCCAGATGACACGAACACCGCCGCGAATGCGGCGGAGGTCGCTTCATCGAGTCCGGACACAGGAAACACTCCACAATCACACCGACCCCGGCGGCGGGGTCGAAGACGTCTCCCCATTAACGCCCCTTCAGGGCGAAGAGTCTCTCCGTAGCTCCCTTCCCTGGCAACAGCCCAAGCCGAGGTCCGTACCTAAGTGGTGCCCTTGTGCTCGTTGCCAACAAAACCATTTTTTGTTATGGCGTAGCGCCTTCTGCGCTCGCCAGTAGCCCGGTAACGCTGTCGGAAATCGCTAGGCGATTATACCAGCATTTTAGTCCGTTCGAAAAAAAAAAAAAAAAAAAAAAAGGGATCCTTACTAAAACGCGTCGAGTTTAGTAAATATTGTGTTATTTACACCACTTATAACTAATCTTATTTCAGCGAGTCATTTGAATCCTCGATAGCGAGTTTGTTATCGAATCCCCGTATCAAGGGGAAGGTCGTAGGTTCAAATCCCGCTCGAGGAAATAATTATAAAATCTTTGTGTTTTCCTTAAGTGCAAGTAAGCACTATATAAAATAACGAGTGTGCTTTAGACCACACGACTGAAGTAAAACTTCTTTAATATACGAAACGTTACTGGCTATGAGAGAAAGAGAGAAAGAACAGTGCTTTCATACTCTCCATGGTAGTGTTAAACGTTTAACGCAACCTTGTTGGAAGTCGCATTAGAAGTATTACTTCAATTAACAAACTAGATAGTTTTATTTATTAATAATAATATTAATAATGCTGGACAATCCACACAGCATCATCTAGCCCCAAGCTAAGCAGAGCTTGTGTTATGGGTACTAGATGACTGATATACTTAATACAATACATTACATATATAGATATTTTATTTATTTATCAATTTATTGTAATTGATAAATATATTGTATTGGTGTTATATTGTATTCTAAGTATGTATTGACAAAAAAAAGTATATAAGTATTCTATCAGTCATCTGGTTCCCATAGTACAAGCTATGCTTAGTTTGGTGCTAGATGATGTTGTGTTAAAATGTCCACAAATATTTATTATTTATTGGAGAACCAACAGCTTTTTATGGAACTTGGAAGTATTTAAACTAATATCCTCACCGATTCTAAATGTATTCTCCTGTACTTGCTGTGGTGGTGTCGGAACCTTTTGCTCTTCAATGTGTTGCTGCAACATTGACGCTGACTGGTACCTCATTAGTTGTTGCTGTAACGGATCCTGAAATATCAAAGTCAAAAAGTAGGCAAAACGTCCGCCTGCGACGCAGGAGGTTGCGGGTTCATTTCATTTCATTTATTCATAAACAATTATATTGAATTGTATTTGAAATTATGGACACCACAACACATAGATACAACAAATTAAAATATTCGACTCCCGCCTTCGGACAAATGTTTGTACGATCTGCAAATATTAATTCCGGGTGTTCTGGGTGTTTTCTATGTTTAATAAAATATATCTATGTATGTAATGTATTGTATTAAGTATATCAGTCATCTAGTACCCATAACACAAGCTCTGCTTAGCTTGGGGCTAGATGATGCTGTGTGGATTGTCCAGCAGTATTTATTTATTTTTGTCAACGCTATCTAACCTTAAACTAAGCAAAGTTTGTACTATGGGAACCAGATAACTGATAGAATACTTTTTAGGGTTCTGTACGCAGGTCCCGTTTTACCCTTTGCGTAAAACGCGAGTCCGACTCGCACTTGGTCAGTTTTTTTAGAAGTGTTACTTACCACTCTGCATTGTACAGGATTCGGGACGTATTGGTATCCTGGGGGCACGTTAGGCGGATATACATTCGTCATAGCCATGGAACCTGGAACAACAGATGGGTGACCGTTAGTGGCATTATAACCAGTTTATTATTTTTATATTATCCCAAAAACTAATTTCCATACCAAGGGGAAGGTCACGGAAAGCACGGTAGATATAATAATAATAATAATAATAATGCTGGACAATACACACAGCATCATCTAGCCCCAAGCTAAGCATAGCTTGTACTTGAGATATAAATCTCTAATAAACATCAAAGTCAAAGATATATTTATCAGAAAAAAACAACCATTTAGTTTAGTTTAGTAGTAGTAGAGCTCTTAGTGAAGGGCTCGTCCGGGGCAGTACCACCACCATGCCTATTCCTGCCGCCAAGCAGCGCAGCGTGTTCCGGTTTGAAGGGTGTGGGTGCCGGTGTCATTACAGGCACATGAGGCAACACCTGTATGCCTCAGGTTGATGGACGTTCCTAACGAGCGTGACCTACAAGGCAATACTTTGTTATAGGTGATGGTAACCACTTAACATCAGAAAGAAAGAAAGAAAGAAAGAAAGAAAGAAAAAGATTTTATTTATGACGGCACACAGTATTACAAAGGGACACACAGACATTTTTAAATCGAACAATAGATAAGAACATAGACAATAAACACAAAAATAATAATAATATTAAAGTAATTAAGGTCGAGTAGTCAGGTGGGCCATATGCTTGTTCCAACAACAACTTGTATAAAAAAAAAACTAACAAATTATTATTGAACTATACTTACGGATATTAGGGTCTTGTAGTATCGGAGCCACTTTCGCTTGTGGAATCATATTTTGCATATTAATATTGTTCATGTCTGGTTGTATGTACTGAGCCATTTGTGGTGGGGACTGTACCTGGAAATAATTTATAAGTAAACAAACGAGCGTGCTTTAGACCACACGATTGAAGTAAAACTTCTTTAATATACGAAACGTAACTGGCTATGAGAGAAAGAGAGAAAGAACAGTGCTTTCATACCCCCTCCATGGTAGTGTTAAACGTATAACGCAACCTTGTTGGACGTCGCATTAGAAGTATTACTTCAATAAATACTAACATACAAACCCAGCAATCTAAATGTAATCACGATCCAGATGATCGTGATTAGGGCTATTTTGTTACTGGCAAATTTTGAACATGTCCTTAAACCTACACGTACTATACATATTTGTGGACATTACACAACATCATCTAGCCCCAAACTAAGCATAGCTTGTACTATGGGAACCAGATGACTGATAGAATACTTATATACTTTTTTTTTTGTAAATACATACTTAGAATACAATAAACACCCAGACACATAACAAACATCTATGTTCATCACACAAATGTTTGCTCTCGGTGGGGATCGAACCCACGGCCTACAGCACAGAAGGCAGAGCTACTACTAACTGAGCTGAGAGGCCAGTCGAATGTATTGTATTAAGTATATCAGTCATCTAGTACCCATAACACAAGCTCTGCTTAGCTTGGGGCTAGATGATGCTGTGTGGATTGTCCAGCATTATTATTATTATTATGAAGTATAGTTTTATTCTACTCAGTTTCTTAAAACTAGATACTGGGAAAACCGAAGCACACGGGCCTAAGCCAAGTGCACCTCAGAAGCGGGTCTGGTTTCATTAGGAAGTTCTGTTTGTAAGAACTTTCTCACTATTCTGCAGGTATTCAGTACAACTGCTTTTTGTAGAAGTATGTTAGTGTATTTAGGTAATTCTAAGGACTCTAAAGATTGAAAAAGTTGCTTGGGTATAACACTAGTATTATTATTAAAATGTTTGTTCTCGGGACCAAACCCACAACCAACAACGCAAAAAGCAGAGCTACCAACCGAGCTGAGACTAAAGAAAGCCTTTACTTTGAACTTAACCTTAACAAAAACCATTTAACTTTAAAATTATTATTTTACCTCTGTATGGTTAATAACTTCATTGTACGGTTGATGATTCAGACTAGCATAAGGCCCATAATACACAGTATCCTGGTAACTACCGGCCTTAATCTCTCTCTGATTGGTCGGCTGGGTACTAGACTCATACGCAGTCTGATTGGCCGTGTCCTGAGCTTCTGACGTCTCATTGGCCGGCTCTTGCTTGTGATTGGTGAAATCTTGAGTTGGAACGGTCGGTTCGTAGCTTGTTTTTGTCGGGGTCACCGGTTTTGAGGTTATCTGAAAAATGTTACTTTAAATTAGAATTTTATTTACTAAAATCCTACTTAATATTATAAACGCGAAAGTTTGTAAGTATGGATAGATGTTTGTTACTCTTTTACGCTCTAACCAGTGGACCGATTTTGATGAAATTTGGAATAATTATAGATTGCAACCTGGATTAACATATAGGCTACTTTTTATCCTGGGAAAATAACGGGAGCGGGAAAAACAGCCACGCGGGCGAAGCTGCGAGCGGCCCCTAGTATCAATTAAAGCTTGTATGTTTGCTTCCTATGCTAAACAAACGTCTATTTTCTATACTAATATTATAAAGAGAAAAGATTTGATTGTTTGTTTGCATTGAATCCTACTGCTCCGAAACTACTGGACCGATTTGAAATATTCTTTCACCGTTAGGTAGCTACACTATCCCCGGGTGACATAGGCTATATTATATTTTCAAAAAATAAGGATCCTTACTAAAACCCGTGCAAACCGGGGCAGGCTGCTAGTTAATCTTTATATTTATAATATAAGTAGAATAGCTTACTTTTTCCGCCGGATTCTCTTGCGATTCTTGAACTTCGTATTCGTAATGATATTGATTGACTTGCTCGCATTTTGCTTCTGTTATAAGAAATACATTAATTTAAAACATTTGTAATGTTGTTATCTGCTAACTAATACACGCTTAAGTAAGTGACGATCGATATGGCGCGGGGGGCGAATGTCCGCCTGCGACGCAGAAGGTTGCGGGTTCGATTCCCACCTTGAGATAAATGTTTGTACGATCATGTTGTGTGTATAATAATAATAATGCTGGACAATCCACACAGCATCATCTAGCCCCAAGCTAAGCAGAGCTTGTGTTATGGGTACTAGATGACTGATATACTTAATACAATACATTACATACATACATTTTTTTTTATTATACATAGAAAATACACAGAACACCTGGAATAAATATTTTCAGATTGTACAAATATTTATCCCAAGGCGGGAATTGAACCCAAAGTTTGTAAAAGGATCATACAAAAAAAACGGTAGGAACCAAGCCGTAAGTTTCTTGCCGGTTCTTGGTCGGCTTGGTCGCGAGGAACTGGCGCTTAGATTCACCTAGATTTAAGACGTTTCAAGATGATCCCGGCGGATATTACTGAATAAATGATTTTTGACTTTGACTTTAAACCTCCTGCGTCGCAGGCGGACATTCGCCCGCCGCGCCACATCGGTCGTCAGTGGCACGTTAGCATGATGTGGTTTCTTACCGTGATCTATAAAAGAATGTTGTTTTTCAAGTCTACCCCGTCTCTTCTCATTGTTCTGATCTATCATCTGTGGAATTATAAAACAATATTAGGTTCTTGGTCGGCTTGGTCGCGAGGAACTGGCGCTTAGATTCACTTAGATTTAAGACGTTTCAAGATGATCCCTGCGGATATTACTGAATAAATGCTTTTTGACTTTGACTTACATATGCCATGCACTACTTTACGTCCATCAAATAATTTTTTTTATCATTTATAGACTTTTGGCTTCAATCCCACCTGGTGGTAAGTGACGATGAAACCGACGATGAAGCAGAACGGTCTAAAAGACACCTATTCACTCTTGCCTTAAAGAGATCCAGATTATAGTGGTCAGGTGTTAAGCCTCATGTGCTTTTTTAGGGTTCCGTACCCAAAGGGTAAAACGGGACCCTATTACTAAGACTCCACTGTCTGTCTGTTTGTCTGCCTGTCTGTCACCAGGCTGTATCTCATGAACTGCGATATTTAGAGAGTTGAAATTTTTACAGATGATGTATTTCTGTTGCCGCTGTAACAACAAATACTAAAAAACAGAATAAAATAAATATTCACGGAGACTCATACAACAAACGCTATTTTTTTTCCGTTTTTACTATAGTTGTTTTAGTTTGGTACGAAACCCTTCTCTCGCCAGTTCGACTCGCACTTGGCCGGTGTTTTTATACGATTTTCTGATGGAACAAGCAGATGTCCCACCCGATGTTAAGTGGCTACCATCGCCTAAAACAGGGTATTGCCTCGCAGGTCACGCTCATTATAAACATGCCCTTACGATGCACTACTCTGCGTTCATCAACTTGAGGCATACAGGTGTTAAGGACTTCCACTTGAGTCCACTTGGACACTTTAGACGGTATCTACCACCATGCCTATTCCTGCCGTCAAGCAGCTTGCTGTGTTCCGGTTAGAAGGGTGTGGGTGCCGGTGTAATTACAGGCACATGAGGCAACACCTGTATGCCTCAGGTTGATGGACGCTGAGCAGTGTATTGTAGGGCACGTTCCTAACGAACGTGACTTACAATGCTTTGCTTTAGACGATGGTAACCACTTAACATCAGGTGGGCTATATGCGTGTTTCATCAGCACATTGTATAAAAAAAACTAACCTTGGGTGGTTCAATTTCCTCGAATTCCCCGGGATCGTACAGTATAGGTGGGTTGTTCGGGTCGAAATGGTATACGCTACCATCGGGATTCATCAGAGGTCTTCCCGTCTGGAACGAAAAAGAACGAAAACGTTACTTCACGACTTTTAATCGACAGCGGGTTCGATTCCCGATCGTACAAATGTTTGTACGATCTGCAAATATTTATTCCGGGTGTTCTGGGTATTTTTAATGTATAATAATAATATTTTGTATAGAAACGGGATGGTGGTGATGGGAAACGGGTGGTTCTATACAAAATATTCATCAAAACCATGATAGTTTAAAAAGTTATAATAATAATGCTGGACAATCCACACAGCATCATCTAGCCCCAAGCTAAGCAGAGCTTGTGTTATGGGTACTAGATGACTGTACTGTAATTTTCTTATAAGTTCAGTATGAAGAATGCGACTAGGCTACAAGCGCGGGTCAGGGACACTGACCGCGCGCTTCACGCCTTGCCGTCCGGGGTTGGTTGCTTCAGTACGAACCTGTGGATGTAAGACGAGTGCTCCGGGTGGCACACAAGCCATGTCAGTGACGGCCCACACCACGGGGCCGGAGCATGGCGGCGCTACCCCACATGACGTCACGGGGCCGTTCGCAGGCTCTGGCGTACCACCGCCTATAAATCAATAATACACATGATTGTGGACATATCACACAGCGCCTTATAGACCCAAACTAAGCAAAGCCGGTACAATCAGTTGCACTAGAATGTATACAATTCGTATGAAACGTACATGAACCGTGATAGTTAGAGAGTTGAAATTTTCACAGATGATGTATGTCTGTTGCCGCTATAACAACAAATACTAAAAAATAGAATAAAATAAACATTAAAAGGGGCTTTCAACAACACGCATACAACAAACGTGAGTTTTTCTGCAGTTTTTTATTATAATGGTACGGAACCCTTTGTGCGCGAGTCCGACTCGCACTTGACCGGTTTTATTTTATACGTACGTAGAATACAATATACACCCCAATTATAAGAATCTTGCTACTAATTTCCGAAATTTAACCCCTAAATAGGTACAGTGACGGCTCGAAGTTTTATACTAAATGTAACACTGACGTGCTTCTGACTACCTCCATTTGACATCCACTAAGAATCTCGAGTAGGTACTTGATATTAAGAGATCTGAGGGGATATCTACCGAGCTTGGGGATTAAGGTAGTGAAGTTATTTCTTTTTCTATTTTTCCAATTCGCCCATGTGTGTAAATAGATTGACGCGGACTTCACTAGTTACAAATATATATTTACCAGTAGGCGATGGGGTTACAGAGTCACTGCTTCTCAAACTGAGGGTCTTGTAACCTGATGATGAGGGAGACAGCCTCCAGCTGCTTGACGCTAGATCACCTGAAATGTAAGTTTATAAACCATTAGCAAAAAAACAAGCGGTAGGTCCACCTTCTTCTTCTTTTCGGATCGAAAACTCAACATTAAATTATAGTGGACCAGTAAGTGGAGAGCTCTACACCATTGCGCGTAGCCAACATAAAGTCCTCCTTGGTGCAGGTGGTCGGGCACTGTGGACACGAGTAGAGGTGGGGCATGTCCTGGGGGCTCCGCAGCCACACTGGATTTGGGATTGGTCGATGTATCCCCATTTCGCCATGTTGCTTCTAGATCGGCCAACTTGGGTCCGGAGCCGGTTAAGGGACTTCCAAATTGGCCATCTCAGTTCATGTCCAGCAGGGAGATGTTCAGCTGGTGGGATGAAGTCCGGAGGAGGAGGAAACTTGAACTGCCAAATGTCGAGCCTTTCATCAGAGGGGTTACTTTTCGTTGATGTAGTGTGTCTCATGAAGCTTCTACGGCTTTTCAGACGTGCTGCAGGCGGTATATGGCCATACAGGGGGTGCCGGTGCCATCAGGTCCACCTGATAATCGGTGATATCGGTCGGTATAATTGTGTTGTTTTATGTAATACTAGCGGCCGCCCGCAGCTTCGCCCGCGTGGCAGTTTTTTCCCGTTCCCGTTATTTTTTCGGGATAAAAAGTATCCTATGTCCTTTTCCTGGCTTTAAACTACCTCCCTGCCAATTTTCAGCTAAATCGGTTCAGCCTTTCTTGAGTTATAAGTGAAGTAACTAACATGACTTTCTTTTATATATATATAGAATATTGCTAGTGCAAGATTAGGTAAGGCCACTCGGACTTGTGTCAGGATGCCCGTGAGGTCAACACATTGGCCTCAACAGAAAACCAGCGCTGCAGTGTGGCAACATGCTGTGGCATTAAGCTGAGCTGAGGACCTTTTCGCCACCACATCATTATGTATGTTATACCATGTTAATTGTGTAGTTATGTTATGTTATGTTACTTTTGTGTTATCTTTTAGTGTTACTGTTATGTTTACTGTTTTGTGGTGGTCTGAATAAATGTTTCTATCTATCTATCTATCTATCTGATGGAAAGCGGTTACCGTAACCTATCACAAAACTATTGGCAGACCAAACTTCATGATTGTGAAATGTAAGTTAGTTTATAAACCATTAGCAAAAAAACAAGCGGTAGGTCCACCTGATGGAAAGCGGTTACCGTAACCTATCACAAAACTATTGACAGACCAAACTTCATGATTTCAATCTCCAGGCACGGTAATATCCCCTCAGATCTCTTAATACTAAGTACTTGAGATTCTTGTAGAATGTTTTAGGAGGGGTAGTAAGAGGTACGTCCAAATATTACATTTAGCACATACCGACACACTACACTTGAACACTTGCTTTTTTAGTTAATAAATTGTGTTGGTTTAGTAATATAGGTAAAAAAAAAAAGAAATAGTATTACGGCTTTAATAAATAAATAAATAAGGGTAGTTAGAAGTATGTCCACATATTACATATGGTACAAACCCACATTTTGTAGTAGTTGGTATTCCATACGTGACAGGTTGCAAGCCCATTGCCGCAGCTAAAACACTAACTGTTATCTGACGATGTATTCCTTCACCGTCTGAGAGCACAGACATTGCGCACATAAATTTTCTATCGCTGCATGACTGGATCCGAACCTACAACCTTTGGGTCAGAGTCATTAACCACTAGGCCACCGATGCACGTTATTTATCCCAAAGAGTATTTCGCCGAGTGGGATTAAGCTCCGATAGCGTAGATATTTAACTCACCCCCTATCAAGGGTATAAATTTCAGGGGTATAAATTTTGGAGTAAATACCTTGTCTACTCAGCGCACGTCCTGTGGGCTGTGGCTCGCCATAGCCACCGAAACTGTGGCTTTTGGACACAACACTGCCACGCCCGCGCCAATTCTGTGGCGGGACAGAGTTCTCCAACGATTGTACCTGAAAACATAAACAAATATAATACTATAGATACTCAATATTATAAATGCAAAAGTTTGTAAGTATGTTACGGATATTTGTTACTCTTACGCAAAAAGTACTCAATAGATTTAATGAAACTTTACAATCTAATATTAATAATAATGCTGGACAATCCACACAGCATCATCTAGCCCCAAGCTAAGCAGAGCTTGTGTTATGGGTACTAGATGACTGATATACTTAATACAATACATTACATACATAGATATTTTTTATTATGCATAGAAAATACACAGAACACCCGGAATAAATATTTGCAGATCGTACAAACATTTATCCCAAGGTGAGAATCAAACCCGCAACCTCCTGCGTCGTAGGCGGACATTCACCCGCCGTACCACGCTGCGCGTGTTCTGGGTATTTTCTATGTATAATAAAAAATATCTATGTATGTAATGTATTGTATTATGTATATCAGTTATCTAGTACCCATAACACAAGCTCTGCTTAGCTTGGGGCTAGATGCTGTGTGGATTGTCCAGCATTATTATTATTATTCGATCCATAACGCACATTCACCATCACCATATGGAAGAGTCCTGCTTACGCGGGTTCTTATGGGTTACGGTTAGTGTTTTGTGTATAACTTACTTTCAATAGTTTATTTCTTCCAGGCTCTGGAGCTAGAAGTCTAACAGATCCAGCATTCAGCCACGGCCATTGAGATTCATCTGGATTACATTTATCCTAAAAACAACATTTTTATTAAAAAAAATCTAAATAAATTTACCGAGCTCAAAAAGGCCAAAATATAAGGTGACATTTTTTTTTTAAATACTACTTGCTGATGGAACAAGCAGATGGCCCACCTGATGTAAAGTGGTTACCATCACCTATAACAAAGCATTGCCTCGTAGGTCACGCTCGTTAGGAACGTCACCGACGATGCACTACTCAGCGTCCATCAACCTGAGGCATACAGGTGTTGGCTCATGTGCCTGTAATTACACCGGCACTCACACCCTTCAAACCGGAACACGCTGCGCTGCTTGGCGGCAGGAATAGGCATGGTGCTAGTACTGCCCCGGACGAGCCCTTCACTAAGAGCTCTACTACTACTTGATAAGGTGACATACAAATATTATATTAAACTTATTTGTTGTCAATATCATCAGCCGTCACAGCTCAGTTCGTAGTAGCCTTCTGCGCTGTAGGTTGTGGGTTCGATCCCCACCGAGAACAAACATTGTGTGATGAACATATTTGTTGTGGGTGTTATATTGTATTCTAAGTATGTATTTATAAAAAACGTTTAGTATTCTATCAGTATCTGGTTCCCATAGTAAAAGCTATGCTTAGTTTGGGGCTAGGTGATATTGTGCTAAAAATTTCCCCAAATGTGTATCTATTGGAGATATTATATTCTTTTGAAATTTTCTATATAAAAGGACATTTTCTCATTTGATCCAATTGAAATTTCATCAAAAACAGTAGTACTTTAGAGTAAAATTAAAATTATCGACGACCGATGTGGCGCGGCGGGCGAATGTCAGCCTGTTCGATTCCCGCCTTGGGATAAATTATTATACGATTTGCAAATATTAATTTCGGGTGTTCTGGGTATTTTCTATGCATAATAAAAATATATATCTATGTATTGTACTAATTATATCAGTCATCTAGTACCCATAACACAAGCTCTGCTTAGCTTGGGGCTAGATGATGCTGTGTGGATTGTCCAGCATTATTATTATTTATTATTATTTAAAAGAAATTACCCAAAAGAATACCATCAAAGAAAGTCTATTACATCTTATTTTAACATAAATATATATGTATGGAATAAATATAATCAACTAACTACATCTACATAACCATGGTACAATGCCATAAATGTATCTGTTCAATCGGGCCCTACCACGTGTCTTAAGGTTAAACAAGTCGGTACGTTGTCCATACAAACGCTGTAAGTGTTTAATGTCTACTATTTATTAACGTGCGTCCGAAGTTAAGTTTGATACTTAATTATCTTGCCGTTATCTAGGCTCGTTAGTACTAAAGATAGGTAAGATTTAGTACTAAATCTTTCGACGCTTGTAACTTTCAAGGTAATCTGATTTTACTGTAGAATATAGGGTAACGTACCTAGATAACGGCAAGATAATTAAGTATCAAACTTAACTTCGGACGCACGTTAATAAATAGTAGACATTAAACACTTACAGCGTTTGTATGGACAACGTACCGACTTGTTTAACCTTAATACCCTTTATCCTCTTGAAGTTATTTTTATACAAACTTCAACCCCCGCTGTACACGTTTAGGGGTTAAATTCCGAGAATTCCTTTCTTAGTACACCTCTACGCACCAAAACAAATATACTCTGAAAATTTCAATAGTCTACAACCAATGATTTAGACTGTGCGATGTCTGTCTGTTATTCAGTCAGTCAAGACAAAGATTCTTATTATTGGTATAGATATATAAATTATCAGGTCTATTATTAAATTGCTGTTACCATTCTTGTTTAAAAAAATATCTATAGTGGCGCCTTCTTGACTGAACAGATAACTCGATGGCACTCACAGAAGAGTAAATAGGTACAATAGAAAGGCTATGTTCTCGCATGTGATAAAGATTTAAAAAAATATTGTTTACTTTCTGACCTGTGCCCACTTCGTTCCACTAAATAGTATAACGCAATATAAAACGTGCTGCACTTCTAAAAACGTCACACGTCACACTCGGCGGAAAACAAAACGCCAATCTATACAAATAAATAAAATTGAAGTGTCTGTTTGTAATAATAAAATAACCGCTTTTTACTACATGCATAGGAATGTATATACGATACATAATCCAAAATAGCATTTTTTTAAATTTTTGTCTGTCTGTCTATCTGTCTGTCTGTTTGTTCCGGGTAATCTCTAGAACGGCTGGACCGATTTCGACGGGACTTTCACTGGCAGATAGCCGATGTAACAAGGAGTAATTTAGGCTACTTTTTATCCCGAAAAAATAACGGGAACGGGAAAAAACTGCCACGCGGGCGAAATTGCGAACGGCCGCTATTTTATGCCGTATTAACGCCATCTGTTGGCAACATCGAGTACTACTTCAGTTAAGATTTGTAAGTAAAAATGTTTACCGCCCAACGAAGTGGGCACGGGTCAGCTAGTGAGGAAAAAATAAAAATGTCGGCGTCATTTTTATTATCATTATGATGCTGCTCGGATCGCGCTACTGCATTAGTGGAAGAGTGACCCAGACCCCAATTTCATGATTTTTTACTATAGCCTTCCTATTGTGTTAGTTTACAATTCAGTGGTTCTACCCGCTATATACCGTGCTGAATATCCTGCGTCTCACTCGCTCGTATTCCTTCTCCCTCTGCTCGAGGGACTTGCTTCGGCTAGTGGCGAGTGCAGCCGAAGACGGCTCGTCCAACGAATGTGTGTCTCGCTTCAATATTGATCTGAAGAAAAGGACGCAAAAACTTAAATAAAAATTTAAAAACACACAAATATCGCTTCTATCGCTTAATCTAGCTTGGGACTAAATGATGTTGTGTACAAATATTTATCATTATTTATTGGCACTGTTGATGGTAATTCTATCCTACTAATATTATAAATGCGAATGTTTGGATGGATGTTTGTTCCTCTTTCACGCTCTAACCAGTGGACCGATTTGGATGAAATTTGGAATAAATATAGATTGTAATCTGAAATAGGACATAGGCTACTTTTTATCCCGAAAAAATAACGGGAACGGGAAAAAACTGCCACGCGGGCGAAACTGCGAGTGGCCGCTATTTTATGCCGTATACCCTCTAATAACGCCATCTGTTGGCGATGCCGAGTACTACTTCAGTTTAATGACTACAATCATCAGTACTTATGTACTAGCGCCACCGTGCATCTTTATTTTTACATAGTACCTTTGTAAAAATGTTTACCGCCCAACGAAGTGGGCACGGGTCAGCTAGTAATAATATAAATAAGACTTACTTTGCATTAGCTCCGTCTATGATATCCGGGGGGTGTCGTTGCGGACTGGGGGGAGGGAAGGTGCCGACACACCAAGTCTTGAAGCTCGTACACGGGATGCGACCACCACATGTGCCTGTAAACAAATCTATACCAATCATAAGAATCTTTGTCATCATTTGCATCATCTAGCCGCAAGCTAAGCAGAGCTTGTGTTATGGGTACTAGATGACTGATATATATATATTTTTTTTCGGGTTTCAAGCGACTAACGTGGCCAGCCCAAACCCACTTGAGCCTTGCTGTTTTGCTCCCTACGTCGGCTGATATACTTATGCAGATGACTGATATACTTAATACAATACATTACATACATATATTTTATTGACGACCGATGTGGCGCGGCGGGCGAATGTCCACCTGCGACACAGGAGGTTGCGGGTTCGATTCCCGCCTTGGAATAAATGTTTGTACGATCTACAAATATTTATTCCGGGTGTTCTGGGTGTTTTCTATGTATAATAAAAAATATCTATGCATGTAATGTATTGTATTAAGTATATCAGTCATCTAGATAGATAGATAGATAGAAAACTCTTTATTGTACACCACAACGAACAAAAAAAAAAAATTACATAATATACAAGTTCTTAAGCTTAGTGAAGTACAATGGGCGGTCTTATCGCTGTAAGCGATTTCTTCCAGACAACCTTAGGATGGACAAGAAACTAAATGAGCTTTACATGGCGGTGTCATAAATAAATACAAAGCATTACATAAGTATAGACAAAGAATAAGATGTATGGATTATATTAAATAAGTGACTAAATATATATGTATAGATAATGGGTACTTAGCACTACTTTACTTATAAACATAATAAAGAAAAGATAAATAACATATTACATAGTAATATAACATATGAAAAAAGATAGCAAAGCTAAACAATAAATACGTATACTTAACAGAGAACCTACTTATGGTAAAAAGTGATCATGTAGCAGCCTTTTAAAAACAGGGAGAGTCTTCGCCTTCCTGATATCAACAGGAAGAGAATTCCATTGACGGACAGCTTGAATAGTAAAAGAATACTCATAAAAAGTAGAGGAGTGCAAGGGAGTTTTTAGTTGTAGCGTTTCAGAGGAGCGTAAAGTTCGAGAATTTGACAAATCAAGATATTCAAAGCGTTTTTTTAAATAAGGAGGAGTAGAAGGATCAAAAAGGATACTGTATAGGAGAGAGAGTAAGTGAGTATTCCTGCGAGAACGAATGGGCAGCCACTTGAGCTTATTACGAAAATCAGAAACATGGTCATATTTACGTAGGCCAAATATGAACCTAATGGAGAAGTTTTGGAGGCGCTCAAGGTTGTCGAGTTGCGCCTCGGTGAGATCAGGATAGCAGGCATCGGCATAATCAAGAATAGGAAGTAAAAGAGATTGAGCAAGCATAACCTTAGTGGATGTTGGTAGGAAGTTTTTTAACCTTTTCAGTGAGGCAGCTGATGCAAACATTTTCCTACTCAAATTGGCCAAATGAGGCTCCCAAGACATGTTCTTATCGATAGTTATTCCCAAGTTGTTGACAGAATCACTAAAAGGAATAGGAATATCGTCTAACACTACTTGTGGAAGAGAGGACCAGTCAACTTTTGACATCATCCGGGAGCTGCCAACTATAATGACTTGGGTTTTTTTAGGGTTCACAGAAAGCCCAAAAGTCTTACTCCATTTAAGGATACGCATTAAGTCATTATTGATTTTAACAATCGCCTTACCTAAATCGTCTACTGAAGCCTGTGTGTAGATCTGGAGATCGTCAGCGTAAAGGTGGTAGAAAGAAGTTACAGTTTGAGAGATAGAATTAATAAATATAGAAAAGAGAAGAGGAGATAAGACGCCGCCCTGTGGAACACCAGCAGTAAGATCGCACCATGATGAAAAGGTGTCATCAATACGAATACGTTGCCGGCGTCCAAACAGGTAACTATGAAACCAGTCAATAGCCGTTGAAGATATGTTAAGAGAACGAAGTACACACAGGAGAATGTCGAAGTCCACGTTGTTGAATGCGTTACTAAAGTCAAGCAAAGTCAACACAGTCACATGTCCATTGTCCATACCCAGACGAATGTCATCAGTGATCTTAACTAGGGCTGACGTGGTACTATAACCACGACGGAACCCGGATTGCATAGGATTGATGAGAGAATTACTATTTAGGAATATACTTAATTGATTATGGACTAGACGCTCTAGAACTTTAGATAAGAAAGGAAGGATGGATATGGGACGATATTCTGAGAAATTGGAAGGATTAGCTTTTTTGGGTAAAGGAATTATTTGAGCATTTTTCCAGGCGTCAGGGAAAGTACTAGTGAAAATGGAAAAATTAAGAATATGGGATAGAATAGGGAGTATTTCGTCGAGTATGGGCACTAACATATTGCGACTTATGTTGTCATTGCCGACCGCATTGGATGTTATGGACGTAACACCTCTCTTGACCTCACAATCCGAAAATTTACTAAAAATAAAAGGTGAGTTATTAGGTGGTGGTATAGATAAAAGATTTTGAATAGTGTTACGTTTAGTTGGGCCATCAATATTAGAAGAAGAGGTGAAATGCTTATTCAATAAGTCGAAATTAACATCATTAGGAATAGAGTCTAGTCGAGATTTACCTACACCTAATGTCACCTAATGTACCTACATCTAGTACCCATAACACAAGCTCTGCTTAGCTTGGGGCTAGATGATGCTGTGTGGATTGTCCAATATAATAATATATTTATATTATACATAGAAAACACCCAGATCATCCGAAATAAATATTTGCAGATCGTACAAACATTTATCCCAAGGCGGGAATCGAACTCGCAACCTTCTACGTCGCAGGCGGACATCCGCCGCGCCACATCGGTGGTCTAAATCCCACTAATATTATAAACGCGAAAGTTTGTAAGTAAGGATGGATGAATGTTTGTTACTCTTTCACGCTCTAACCAGTGGACCGATTTGGATGAAATTTGGAATAGATATATATTGTAACCTGAATTAACATACAGGCTGAAACTGAAGCTTAACTACACTTTTTATCCCGAAAAAATAACGGGAACGGGAAAAAACTGCTAGTACCTAATAAATAAATAATAAATATAAATATTTGTGGACATTTTACACAACATCATCTAACCCCAAACTAAGCATCGCTTGTACTATGGGAACTAGATGACTGATAGACCGATGTGGCGCGGCGGGCGAATGTCCGCCTGCGACGCAGGAGGTTGCGGGTTCGATTCCCGCCTCGGGATAAATGTTTGTACGATCTGCAAATATTTATTTCGGGTGTTCTGGGTATTTTCCATGTATAATAAAAAATATCTATGTACGTAATATATTGTATTAAGTATATCAGTCATCTAGTACCCATAACACAAGCTCTGCTTAGCTTGGGGCTCGATGATGCTGTGTGGACTGTCCAGCATTATTATTATTATTATTATTATTATAGAATACTTATATACTTTTTTTTTAATATTTACTTAGAATACAATATATAAATGTCTTAAAGTATTACTAACCACTTTTGGAGACGACCACACAGTTCTTGTTGGACTGGTCGAGATGATGAGACAGTTGGAACAGTGCAGCACAACGGTGAACCAACATCCGGCCGTATGACGTCATCACCGGAAACTTTACTATACAACGACTGAAATTACAAAAGAAAATTACATATAATACAAGGTTAGTAGTAGTAGAGCTTTTACGGCCGAATGCTCAAACGCAACTTAAATTTAATCACATCTCAAGTGACGAATTTTTGGCAGACTTTTGTTGCAAACTAATAATAATAATGCTGGACAATCCACACAGCATCATCTAGCCCCAAGCTAAGCAGAGCTTGTGTTATGGGTACTAGATGACTGATATACTTAATACAATACATTACATATTTTTTATTATACATAGAAAACACCCAGAACACCCGGAATAAATATTTGCAGATCATACAAACATTTATCCCAAGGCGGGAATCGAACCCGCAACCTCTTGCGTCGCAAGCGGACATACGCCCGCCGCGCCACATCGGTCGTCTGTTAAAAAATCGCGACTTGAGACGTGATTAAATTCAAGTTGCGTTTGAGTATTCGGCCTTTAGTGAAGGGCTCGTCCGGGGCAGTACTAGCACCATGCCTATTCCTGCCGCCAAGCAGCGCAGCGTGTTCCGGTTTGAAGGGTGTGGGTGCCGGTGTAATTACAGGCCACTAGTATGCCTCAGGTTGGACGTAGGATAGTGCATCGTAGGGAACTTTTGTTGTATATTAAGTTCTTGGTATAATTTCCTTAGCATGTTTTCTGTCTTGCATTCAGTTAGATTGGCACCACATTGGAGCTTCATTATTTACATTATTATTAATTTGTAAGGGGATCATGCAAAAAAACGGTAGGAACCAAGCCGTAAGTTTCTTGCCGGTTCTTCTAGGCTTTGTCGCGAGGAACTGGCGCTTAGATTCACCTAGATTTAAGACGTTTCAAGACGATTCCTGCGGATATCTAAATATATATAACTCAAAGGTGACTGACTGACTGACTGACATAGTGATCTATCAACGCACAGCCCAAACCACTGGACGGATCGGGCTGAAATTTGGCATGCAGGTAGATGTTATGACGTAGGCATCCGCTAAGAAAGGATTTTGATTAATTCTACCCCCAAGGGGATAAAATAGGGGATGAAAGTTTGTATGAAACTTTGTCAATTTTAAACCGATCGGGCTGAGACTTTGCATGCATAAAGCTACTATGATTTTATCTGCCACGCAGGCGAAGCTGCGAGCGGCCGCTAGTTACTGAATAAATGCTTTTTGACTTTGACTACTACAAGTACATACCCAGTATCATTGACTAGAGAGTGCAGTTCCTTCTCCACTTTGAGCAGGGTCGTGCGATCCTTCCCGCTCTTGTTAAGAGTCTCCTTTATGAAGTACACCAGTTCTGGACCGCTCAGTTCCGATTTGTCGTCTGAAAAACATATTTCAAATTTAAAAAAATCTACTTAGTAGTAATGCAATAATTATTGCATTATCCTAAACATAATAATAATAATAATAATGCTGGACAATCCACACAACATCATCTAGCCCCAAGCTAAGCAGAGCTTGTGTTATGGGTACTAGCTGACTTAATACTATACATTACATAGATAGATATTTTTAATTATACATAGAAAACACCCAGAACACCCGGAATAAATATTTGCAGGTCGTACAAACATTTATCCCAAGGCGGGAATCGAACCCGCAACCTCTGCGTTGCAGGCGGACATTTGCCCGCCGTGCCACATCGGTCGTCAAATATACACATATAATTGGTTATAGATTATTGATATTGATTAAGAGAGCAAAGCGAACGCGATCTCTGAATTAAGTTAAACGAATCTGCCTTTGTACAATATTTCAAATAACATCCTACTAATATTATAAACGCGAAAGTTTGTAAGTATGGATGGATGGATGGATGGATGTTTGTTACTCTTTCACGCTCAAACCAGTGGACCGATTTGGATGAAATTTGGAATAATTATAGATTGCAACCTGGATTAACATATAGGCTACTTTATATTCCGAAAAAATAACGGGAACGGGAAAAATCTGCCACGCGGGCGAAGCTGCGAGCGGCCGCTAGTAAGTAATAAATAATTATTGACTCACCTGAATCAGTTCTGCTTAGCATACTCTTTGGTTTATCTCTTCTCTCTGGACATCTTAAAGAAAAAAAACCTCTTAGGTATTACCCTTTACAGTTAGGGGGTAGGTGGGCCCAGGCATTTAACGCTAGGGGCAACTAACCCCTATATCATGGGTTTTTTGAAGTAATACTTCTAATGCGACTTCCAACAAGGTTGCGTTAAATGTTTAACACTACCATGGAGGGGGTATGAAATCACTGTTTTTTCTCTCTTTCTCTCATAGCCAGTTACGTTTCGTATATGAAAGAAGTTTTACTTCAGTCGTGTGGTCTAACTAAAGCACACTCGTTTTTTTCATTCGGTTTCCTGATGATACAAGCAGATGGATTATCTGATGTTAAGTAGTTACCATCACCTTTAAGGCTTGCCTCGCAGGTCACGTTTGTTAAGAACGTGCCCTACAATGCACTTCCCTGCGTCCATCAACCTGAGGCATACAGGTGTTAAGCCTCATGTGCCTGTACTCCTGATAGATATAAACTAGAGGCACTATAATTATTTTTCATCATTTCTATAATAACAATATTAATAATGCTGGACAATCCACACAGCATTATCTAGCCCCAAGCTAAGCAGAGCTTGTGTTATGGGTACTAGATGACTGATATCATCTACACTAATATTATAAAGAGGAAAACTTTGTTTGTTTGTATTGAATAGGCTCCGAAACTACTGGACCGATTTGAAAAATTCTTTCACCGTTGGGAAGCTACACTATCCCCGGGTGACATAGGATATATTACATTTTCAAAAAAATTTGGGATCCTTACTAAAACCCGTGCGAAGCCGGGACGGACCGCTAGTACTTAATACAATACATTCCTTGCATATTTTTTATTATACATAGAAAATACCCAGAACGCCCGGAAAAAATATTTGCAGATCGTACAAACATTTATCCCAAGGCGGGAAAAACCTGCAACCTCCTGCGTCGCAGGCGGACATTCGCCCGCCGCGCCACATCGGTCGTCTATATAAATAAACTTACCTGCAGTAGAACTGGTCGTCTACATCAAGACTGCTAGCTTTCCTGCTTTCATTATTTACACCTGAAAATATTTATTATACACATTACAACACCATTGCACCAGAGTCTAAGATCTTAGTAAGGAGTTTGTATTAGCCCTGCCTTCTGAGCTGTAGGTGGTGGCTTCGATCCCCACCGAGAACAAACATTTGTGTTAAAAATTGTTCTCTCTTCTGTAATATGTGATTGGGCCCAATTACAGAAGTGTGGGTTCTATATACAACTTGCTTATAGATAGCAGATAGCTCACCTTTCGGGCTAAGATGTGCAACGTGAGATATGTCGCGCTTGACACGAGGTACTTTTATTGATGGACGTTTAGAAATTATAGCTAACAGACCCACAGATAAGCTAAACATTAGCATTAAATTTTCATTTGACAGAACGAGATAGATTTTTGGCACTGGCATGTTAGCACAGGAAGATATAGTTTTTTTTTTTGTGACAGCCGTCACAGCTCAGTACGTAGTAACCCTGCTTTCTGTGCTGTAGGTGGTGGGTTCGATTCCCACCGAGAACAAACATTTGTATGATGAATATAAATGTTTGTTCTGTGTCTGGGTGTTATATTGTATTCTAAGTATGTATTTACAAAAAAAAAGTATTCTATCAGTCATCTGGTTCCCATAGTACAAGCTATGCTTAGTTTGGTGCTAGATGATGTTGTGTTAAAATGTCCACAAATATTTATTTATTTATTTCTATTTTGCACAGGATTAGAACAAAATTTTCTTCTTAGATCTTAGACGGGTGACATTGTAATGTCATCGGCACCCACACCCTTCAAACCGGAACACGCTGCGCTGCTTAGCGGCAGGAATAGGCATGGTGGTAGTACTCCCCCGGTGTACTAGAGTATATCTTCAGACTGATGATAATTCTGTTGTGGTAGCAAAGTCAAAGTCAAAAATCATTTATTCAGAAATATCCGCAGGGATCATCTTGAAACGTCTTAAATCTAGGTGAATCTAAGCGCCAGTTCCTCGCGACCAAGCCTAGAAGAACCGGCAAGAAACTTACGGCTTGGTTCCTACCGTTTTTTTGTATAATCCTTTTAATAATGAAACTCCAGTGTGGTGCCAATCTAACTTAATAAGGTGATTGCAAGACAAAAAACATGTTACGGCAATCATACCAAGATCTTAATATACAACAGCCCTTACCATTGGGTTCAGAGTCGGAGAAATCTTGACATTCATCAGGACATATCCCGGAGTCCTGCTTGATCGTGCAGATGTGCCTGCGCCGACGCCCTCTGGAATATAAACCGATTTATAACTAGTGCAACAGTAGACGGCGAGATTATAATCATGCAATAACTGATACTTTCCACTTTCCCAAAATTGAAATAGGTATAGTCACAGCAAACTTCCCTTCTCCACACAAAAGGGGGGCTTTTGGATTTTTTTTTTAATAAATAAAATAATAAAATTCGTTTATTTCGGAAAATCCATAGTGTTAGTAGCCTTAACCTATTTGTTAGTATAAATAAATAAATAATAAATAATAATGCTGGACGATCCACACAGCATCATCTAGCCCCAAGCTAAGCAGAGCTTGTGTTATGGGTACTAGACGACTGATATACTTAATACAATATTAAATTACTTACATAGATATTTTTTATTATACATAGAAAATACCCAGAACACCCGGAATAAATATTTGCAGATCGTACAAACATTTATCCCAGGGCGGGAATCGAACCCGCAACCTCTGCGTCGCAGGCGGACATTGGCCCGCCGCGCCACATCGGTCGTCAATGTCAGTATTAAGTATATGAATAAAAAGTAAATCCTCCCTAGATCGCATTCCGGATAAGGCTTACCCAGAATGGTGAGGAGCATCTATCAGATAAAGTTTTGCACCATCTTGTGTAAAATAAAGTTAGTGTGCCTCTTAAATTGTATTTAAATACATAGACATAGACATAGACATAGACATACATTTATTTGCTACAAAAACACACATACACATACAAATTAGATCAAAAGTAGAAAAAAAAGTCAAAAAGAAAGACATAAGCAGTACATAAAAGGCATAAGTCTAAATTTGAATGAATCAAGGAAATTATGGCAATTTTCGTCAAAATTGCCATTCGGGTTAGACCGAAATATCAACACCCAAATGTTAAGTCACCTACTTTCTGTTTTGTTGATAAATTGCTTCCGTTTTTTTTCTTTTTAACTATTTATCTATACTTATGTTTTTAGTCTGTTCGGTGTGTTTTTTTCTTTCTAACCTGCATTGTGGACAAGCCGAGCATGCGCCGCATACGCACGCGACCCGCGGGTTGTTGGACAGCAGGTCGCGTGACGAGTCGCGCGACGTGTCGCTCAACCATCGCTTTGTGCGACCGCGTGTCTCACACGGAGGGTTTTCATCCCAAGTGCCTTGGGTGATCTGAAATATAAACTACACTTTACCCGCTTGCGACTCCGCGGTTTTTCGTACAAACTTCATCCCCTTTTTACACCCGTTTTACACTGAAAAAAATGAAAAGCGGAAAGTGCCGTAATTACGGCCGATTTTGTTCGTATGAAGGCAAAAAACTGACCAAACGTAACAACGAACAGAAACGACTTATAAAGTTGTTCCGGTCGTTCTGTGTAAGTGTGATAGACGGTATCATTTTGAAGTATTCACTTTGAAAGGTAAAAACTAACGTAAGCGTTACAAACTCGCCCAACGTAATTACAATTCAACGGTGTAAGATTTTTTTAACCTTAGGCTCGAAATCCATTTTTCTCAGTGTAGGAATGACAGCTCCATGAAACCCATACTTACAAAATTTTATGTCATCTATAAGTTAACTAATTCTGCAAATCGCATCAACATGGATTCAGTAGCTTTTGTGTGATGCGTGTACAAACGAACAAACGTTTTCTTTTAAAAGTAGATTTCGTATTTTTACGTGCTATTAGCAAGATCTCAGCAAAATATCTTTAATGTACAGACTTTTTGATCTCTACAGTTTTATCATAGTACAGATCAACTAGTAGTTATGCGAGATGTATCTTGCAAGCACAATTTCTTTCTTTGTAGATATTAAGAAGATTCTACAGCATTTTGAAGAGTTATTCTGCTCATCGTGCTGAAAATCCTCATCAGATTTTTACCGAGAGAGACCAACACAAATTTGAAATAAAAAGCATATAAACCATAGAAATCTATTATCATAACGAGGAAATTATTCAGTGACTATTTGGATGATTTTAAAATCCCCGACGTCCATAGAAAAAAATTAATCTGATATTTTTATAAAAAATAAATAAATCGTTTATTTCAAGCAATTGCTCATATGCCTACATTACTACATTATTATTATTATTTATTTATTATTATTTATAGTAAGTTTCGAAAATTTTTAAATTTGCTCATCGAAAAGATTTTAAAGATAAAAATCTTTGTGATTCCCTTAAGTCCAGGTAAGCACTATAAAAACTAACAAATTGCTCATCGAAATCATGCGTCGCTTGGGACTACGATATAGCAGGGTAAATTTTCATCACTCACCTGAATCTCCACCGGTTTTCTTCGATCCTTTCTATCATTATAACTATAAGCATCACTGTCATGACTAGAATCGCTCGGGGTCCTCTCGACCGCGGTAACCTTTACGTTTACTCTGTTAACGTTCTTCGAAGTGGTGTCAGCGTCGTTGCGGACCGAGGGGGACACAGTACGAGGAGGGGAAGTCGATTCTCGGATAGCCTGGCTTCTAACTAGCTGTTTTGTTTTGAAGCTCTGGAAAGATTATATTGGGAAATTCTTTATTTTATAACAAAACAGATACACTCGCGAACTTGTTTCCAAATTTGAATTGGATGATAACCTAAAAAGGAGATACTTTGGAAATTGTTATTCTACTTGAGTAATGCTTTTAATTAGGTGGTCAACGTTTAGTACAATATAGATTCAAAATTTGAGTCCTGATATAAATTCAGTATTAATATCTTATTTTATGGAAAAATATGGATAAAATATGAGCTTATTCAATTATAATTGGTAAATCTGATATGTTGATTGAGTTATACGAAATTGGTTTGTCACAAGGCTCCACCCTGGGTTCTACGATGTTTCTTTTATACAAGACAGGTGGTACTTTAGGGTAAAAATGCAAACATACCCTGTTTCTGTTTAAGTGATTTCCATCCTCAGACGCCGCACAATTGTCCACCTCTTGCTTATCCATATTTTCTGATGTAAACCTGAAACAAACTCTTATTACTCTACTAAATTAGTACCAAAGTGAAAAGGATTTTATATAGAAATTACATCGTAGGGTGCGTCATTAACAAACGTGACCTGCGAGGTAATGCTTTCACGTAAATGATAGTAACCACTTAACATCAGGTGGGACAACTGCTTGTTTTATCAGCATGTCATATAAAAAAATATACATATTATATAGTTTAACTCACCTTACTCAACCTCCAGGGAAAAATACTTCCAAAACAGTTATTTCACAATAAGGGAAATTATTTTACAATAGATATAGAAGAATTTGGACCAATCACGGTTACTACAACTACGAATAAGAAGGCAACTATTAATTTATAATACTACTTTTTAAATAATCTCTCATCCAAAAACTATTAAAGCCTCATTCGTAAAAACCGAATTATAAACTATTTTAAAAATCCGCGGCGGGAAATTTAAATTTGATGTTCTATTCGAATTTGGAACACATGAAAGTGCGGGTAAGCTCGATGTTTTTCTTTTTGATTTTAAGATTTTTTATTGTATTCGGTTTTGCTGTATTTGTGCGTGGACGGCGACTGACGGAGTGCATTTTTTTTATTTATTCTTTAGTCCAAGATGCTTGAAGGAAGGGTTTAGGAGAGTGAAGATGTCTGGAGCTTTTCCATTGTATTGAGCGCCATGTATCTGAAACAAATGAAATTCTATTACTATTCTATTACAATACCGTGGGACACAGGGTCTTCAAACAACATGAAATATGTAGACAAATGTCAAATATCGATTAAGTCCTGTCTAGCAGAGGACTTAAACATTTAGATGATGAAATTGATGTTTTTCTAAGACTTAAAACCATAAATTAGGTAATTGTACCTATGTTTGTAGAATCAGCAAGTTAAAGTGGCAATGGACAGGCCATATAGCTCGTTAAACTGATAACCGATGAGAAATAAAGGTTTTCCAATGGCTTCCACGAACCGAAAGCCAAAACGTAGGACGCCGTTCCTTCCTAGTCCATGAATTTTCCTTTTTTTTTTACTTTAATAGACTATCCTTTGGCTTCAATCTCATGGTAAGTGACGATGAAGCCGACGATGAAACAGGACGGTCTAGAAGACACCTATTCACTCTTGCCTTCCTGCTGGGTGACGATGTTAAGCGATCTTTATAATTCCATGGAATAAATGCCTTTTGACTTTAACATGCAATAAGCCACGCCCATCGAGTTCAAGTCGGCGACTAATGCCGCCTTAACCATGACCTTCACCGCGGCTTGTGAGTCAGCACCATAGCGTCTGCAGGCGTGACCTAAAAGGTCGTACCTACTGCTACCAGGAAAAAAGCTTAAATCCTAACTTTCATTCTCCTAATATTATAAATGCGATGGATGGATGTTTGTTCCTCTTTCACGCTCTAACCAGTAGACCGATTTGGATGAAATTTGGAATAAATATAGATTGTAATCTGGAATAGGACATAGGCTACTTTTTATTCCGAAAAAATAACGGGAACGAGAAAAAACTGCCACGCGGGCGAAGCTGCGAGCGGCCGCTAGTAATAAATAATCCCTTAGCATTTTGTAACTTTCGCAGAATGTGACATTGCACACTTATCACAAGGCTATCCGTGATAGGTGAAGTTGAAGGTTTATGGTATACCTGATCCAGCGATAGACTAATGCGATCGTCCGATAAGCTGAGAAACTGCCAAGGTTATCACATCCTGAAGGTTGTTTCTTTATGGGGGTGGAAACTACACGCAAGAGCAATAAATCCGGGTCACAGTCAGCAAATTCATTGGAATTGTGTAAATTTATGACTACCTGTTTCGTAAGTACCTACAGTTTGCTAAGAATTTTACAAGAAAAGTCCTGAGTCCTGGCTGAATGACATATAGACAACATACAGCCTCAGCGGCTGATCGTAGTCGATAAATTTTCAGAGTGAGTATATTCGTATTGATGTGTAAAAGTGTACTAAGAAAATAATTTCCGAAATTCAGTCCCTAAACGAATACAACGGTGGTTTATAAGTTTGTATAAAAATAACTTGACACAGACGAAATCGCGCGCATTTTCTTTAGTCATAAACATAAGGATCTCTGAACAGGGAGAAGATAAGCAAAATAAGCCCCTCAATTAAACTAACGAAATGGGAATGGGGGACGCAACTATGATAATCGTTTTGACAGCTTCAAGGTAGACACATTTGACGAGGACACTGAGGGCACTGAGGACCCGCATTTACTGTCAGACATTTTATATGGGACAGACAGACAGACGCTGAGACTCGCGCCGTCTATCTTAACTTAGTCCAGGCAAAAAAAAAATTTAGGCGGTCTATGGATTGTTTTCAAAGATCAGTCTGTAATTTCAGAGATATTGGGACTTGTTTTGGCCTGGATTCATTGCTCTCAAGTGTACATTAGGGTGAAAAATGATTACCTACTTGCCTAGGTGAGACTAAATTGCGGTATAACGGCCGAATTACTTTGATTCACTGAAACGTCTGCTGAACGAGGGGTATAAACGATATGATGCCTCAAGTTAAGAAATAAAAAAAATTAGAAGTCGAATATCTCGAAAAGGGTTAAGTTTAGGGTAGGGTGTTTCATAGTGAAATAAGTCAGAAATGATGGGTATTCCACGCCCTTAACGGATCTAGCACGATTTTTCCTGTAACCTGTATCAGGTGTTAAGTTCCCAAGTAGGTACAAGCTTTGCTTAGTTTGGGGCTAGAGGGCGTTGTGTGAATGTACATCAATATTTTGCATATTTATTTATTTAAAAAGTGCAACACATTGCGTTTCCCATTTCAATTCAAACTATACCTCTTAAAATCAATAGAACCACTCTCGATATAGACCAGTAGGTCACCTCACAGCATCCCTGTCCCGTCGGGGTGAACGTACCCCGTGACCCCGCAAATAGGTCACCTAGTTGCATACCCCGCCCTGCAGTGGCGAGGGGTAGTTTCGATTTTACGCATCTTTATACTCTTTGTGTTACAGCATTACTAAGACAAGCTGTAAGCTTTAGGTTTTTTCCCGGCTCCAATATCCTACACTTATCCGTTAGTAGAACGGATGGCCTGTCAGGCCTACCAATCAAATACTTATTTAGATAGATAGATAGATTATATCTTTATTGTACACCATTAAAGTAGTGGAAAGTATATAAAATTACAACTTATAAAACTATAGGTACAACGGTCGGTATTATTGCTAAAAGCAATCTCTTCTAGACAACCTTTGGATGGACAGAAAAATATTGTATAGGTAAGGACGGGGGCGTACAAAAAAACTATTATTTTATATAATAAATAAATACCTAATAATAATATGATAAACTACTAAATAATACCTATGTTAGACAAAATATATTTAACAGGCGAGTAAACTTTTTTAGTAGTAGTAGAGCTCTTAGTGAAGGGCTCGTCCGGGGAAGTACTAGCACCATGCCTATTCCTGCCACCAAGCAGCGCAGCGTGTTCCGGTTTGAAGGGTGTGGGTGCCGGTGTAATCCGTACACGAGGCTTATATGCCTCAAGTTGATGGACGCAGAGTAGTGTATCGTAAGGGCATGTTTATAATGAGCGTGACCTGCGACGCAATGCTCTGATATAGGTATTGGTAACCACTTTACATCAGCTGGGCCATCTGCATGTTCCATTATCAAGTTAAAAAAAAACATGCATCAGGGGAGTGTGGTAATAGAGGGGAAACGGGGGAAGTTTGCGGTAGATTTTAATCTTTGAGAAGCACATTAAAGACTTTCTTTTATACTAGTTCTATACAATACTAGCTGATCCGTACTCACTTCATTGGACGGTACAAATAATCCACATATAATAAAAACGGCAAAAAATCAAATCAATCAATCAAAATTTCTCTATTGAGGGCTAATTGAGGGCTTATGTAGAAAATGTGCACTTAACATAGATAATTAATCATGAATAAAGCCCTACAATCGGCGGTCTTATCGCGCACAGCGATTTCTTCCAGACGACCGTTTCTAACCTAAATCTTAAAATTAGTTACAGTTAAAATCATGTTTGTTGGATAAGAGCCCCCTTAAATATTTATTTTATTCTGTTCTTTAATATTTGTTGTTATAGCGGCAACAGAACTACATCATCGGTGAAAATTTCAACTCTCTAACCATCTCGGTTCATGAGATACAGTTTGGTGACAGACGAACAGACAGACAGATAGCGGAGTCTTAGTATATATCCGTAATATTTTACCCTTTGGGTACGGAACCCTAAAAATAGTCAGTTATAAATTTTGGGAAAGGTGACAAAGGTGGTTATAAGGGCTCATGAGGTTTACTTTTCTCACAGAACCACTAGTTTACAAAATACCTTTCAGTACCTAATCAGTACTACCTAAAGATTTACGAAGAAATCATTCACCTCATACCAAAAGTGATGGGTTTAAAGCTCTTGGCAATACAAAAACAATGACATCCAGACTGCATTAATACTTCTTGATAAACAAACAACTACTTGTATTGGAAAAAAAGCTTTATTGCGATAAAATAAGACGCAAATACCAATGCAACAATTGATCACAACACGCTAAAGCAGTGACCTTGTTATAACATTACAACTTTGAAAATTTTCGATAAAAGCCGGACATTTTCAAAATGTCGGACGTTCTAGTAAGAAAATGGGACGGGTTTTTTATAATCTACTAGCTGACCCTGCGAAATTCATTCCGCATTATTTTTATTATTATTTTAAATACTCATTATCCTATTCCGGACGAAGATAAATCCAAAAACACAAAAATCATAAAAGTTGGTCTAGTCGTTCTTGAATTAAAAGTGGTATAGCTAACACGACTTTCTTATATAATAAGAAGATAGATATAAATTATAAGAATCTTGGTCCTGACTGACTGACATATTATAGACAACGCACAACCTAAACCACTGCTCGTAGAGACTTGAAATTTTCAGGGTATATTCGTCTTAGTGTGTAGAGGTGTACTAAATGAATTATCAAAATTCAACCCCTAAACAGGTACAGCGGAGGTTGAAGTTTGTATGAAAATAACTTCACGCTGACGAAGTAGATTTTTCTAAAATAGTGAAAAAGCCGGACATATCCGGCCAAATCCTGATAGATGCCATCCCTACCTAATGATGAGTCACTATTTACCCGAAACACATTATGCTTCACTTTATAGCTTATAAGGTGCACAATGGCTTGGCGTAATGAAATTATCGGAGAATCGGCAATTTGATTGCTATCTCGATGGGGTAAAGTATCAAATTCAGTGTAGGTATATCAGGGTAGGTCTGAGTCATGCTTGTAAGGGTATATTGGACATTTGGTAGTGTCAGGTCAGCTACTGGATAATGAGCACAGAATTTTCAAAACTTAACCTTAAGGTCAAATGGTTAAGTTCAGTGGTTGAGGTTAGCATCACCACACTGGAGTTTCATTATTTACATTATGACCGATGTGGCGCGGCGGGCGAATGTCCGCCGCGCCATGGCTATCTTGATGGAACATCAAGATAGCCCACCTGATGTTAAGTGAGTACCATCGCCTATGACAAAGTATAGCTCGTAAGTCACGTTCGTGAAGAACGTGCCCTACGATGCACTGCTCAGCGTCCATCAACACAGCAAGCTGCTTGGCGGCAGAAATAGGCATGGTGGTAGTACTTCCTTAAGAGCCCTTCGCTAAGAGCTTTACTAGTAGGTACTAATATCTATTGTATATTAATTAACTGTTTACCAGTTATTGTTTTCTTATAAATCGGGGGCATGACTCCTTTCACAACTTTTCTTTGACACGCGCGATTTCGGAATTGTACATCACCGCCCTTCTCAAAAAACCACTCTGTAGACTGCCATCGAATGTATAGCTCATTGTCCTTAACCATTGTGCTGAAAACCAGCGCTGAGAACTTGTTCTCAGCCCATGCTGAGCTCCAGGGCCTAAGCACGAACTGGCTATCGTGACGTTAGCGTCACGCTAACGTTACCAAAATGTATGAAATTTTGCACAGCGCCTCTATCGTGCGTAAAGAGAACTAAAATTGAAAGCACGAACACTTTTGGCATTACGTACGTAAAGTAAACGATAGCTAGGTAAATCTATAGGAAGTTAGTTAATCGGTTGTCGTTCGTGCTGCCATGTATCGTCTCGGCCCGTAAACCTAACGTGTGAAAATGATGTCTGGTTTCCAAGTTTTACTAAACTTTATAATTCCTATCCTATCTACGAGTATTACTTAGGTAACAGAACGGGGTGAGGGAAATATAAATCTACCTGACACAATCTGGCCCCATACGCGGCCTTGGGCGGACTAACCGTGAATCATGCGGCCTTGGCCTTGTCATGTCGACTAGCTTCCGCCCGATGCTTGGCGCGTGGTACCAACCATATGACCATACAGAAAAGAGGGGACTCTTTTAATACAGGTCTAACGACTTAAGGTGGAACAAGTCGTTACTACTTCCATACAAACGCTGTAACTGAATATCTCTGCTACTTATTAACGTGCGTCCGAAGTTAAGTTTGATACTGAATTATCTTGCCGTTATCTAGGCTCGTTACCCTATATTCTACGTAAAATCAGATTACCTTGAAAGTTACGAGTAAGAAAAGATTTAGTACTAAATCTTTCGACGCTTGTAACTTTAAGATTAACGGCAAGATAATTCAGTACCAAACTTAACTTCGGACGCACGTTATTAAATAGTAGAGATATTCAGTTACAGCGTTTGTATGGAAATAGTAACGACTTGTTCCACCTTAAGAGATCCCAACCCGGAATATGTAAAACTTGTAATTTCTGAATGAAATATTGTTTTTTTTTATTTGCAAAACTATTCAGCTACAGGATGTATTTTTGTACAGTTTTGGTGACTGATATTATAAACGCGAAAGTTTGTAAGTATGGATGGATGGATGTTTGTTACTCTTTCACGCTCTAACCAGTAGACCGATTTGGATGAAATTTGGACTAAACATAGATTATAACTTGGATTAACTAGGCTACTTTTTATCCCGAAAAATAACGGGAACGGGAAAAAAAACTGCCACGCGAGAGGTCGCTAGTTTTATATAAATCTTGTCTTATGTATTGTTCCAAAGTGGTTATAGTGTCACCTGTAAATGCCTGAATTTAGTGATTGATTATCAGAGCGTGGGTTCTGAGGGATGCGCCTGTGCGGTGTCCTACTGACCTCACCGGGAATCTACCTATCCTGTATACGGAACTCCACATAACCCTGATCTAGGCTATAGTGAATACTCATACTACACGGGTACGCGTATTGCCTTTTTGATTAATTTTCCCGACGTTACGGCTATGTTGCAATAGTCTGCCCGCGACCACGACTATTGACCTTTTTACGTTGTTTGTACTAGTGGAACGCACGCGACTTTGTCCACATGAAGTTATTTTAATACAAATTTCAACCCCCGCTGCAATAGATTCCAAGCATATCTTTACACGCTAAGCACCAATACAAATATGCCCTGAAAATTTCATACACATTTACACATACAAACTTCTACTTCCTAAATTTCAAGTCTAGTTCAAGTATTCTAGCAGCAGCGATGGGCTTGCAACCTGTCACGTATGGAATACCAACAATGCAAAATGTAATATCTGGACGTACCTCTGACTACCCCCTTAGACATCCTCGAAGCATCTCGAATAAGTAGGTACTTGGTACTAAGAAATCGGAGGGGATATCTACCATGCTTGGGGAGATGCTATATATTATTTAGGGTTCCGTACCCAAAGGGTAAAAAGGGACCCTATTACTAAGACTCCGCTGTCTGCCTATCTGTCTGTCCGTCTGTCACCAGGCTGTATCTCATGAACGGTGATAGTTAGAGTGTTGATATTTTTACAGATTATGTATTTTCTATTGCTGTAACAACAAATACTAAAAAACAGAATAAAATAAATATTTAAGGGAGCTCTCATACAACAAACGTGTTTTTTTTGCCGTTTTTATAGATAATTGTACGGAACCTTTCGCGAGTCCGTCTCCCAATTTTTTTTTCCCTAGCCTATTCCGTCCCACTGCTAGGCAAAGGCCTCCCTAAAGACTTCCAGTTTTCTCTGTTCCGAGCTTTCTCCCACCAACTCTCCCAATTAGCCGGTTTTATTTCTTTCTGATAGAGCTCAGAGCTCCAGGTTCCCTAGGGATGCGCGTGTGCGATGTCCCACTGACCCGGACAACTGTGGTATCTCAATGCGTTATTGACCTCCGAACATTGCCGATCTCACCCGAACACGTGCACAATATTGCAAATGTTTTGATTTTACCATGTCATCGGTAACATTGATTTATGCTAGTCAAAGTCAAAACTCATTTATTCAGTAATATCCGCAGGGATCATCTTGAAACGTCTTAAATCTAGGTGAATCTAAGCGCCAGTTCCTCGCGACCAAGCCTAGAAGAACCGGCAAGAAACTTACGGCTTGGTTCCTACCGTTTTTTTGTATGATCCTTTTACAAACTAGGACTAACGGCCGCTCGCAGCTTCGCCCGCGTGGCAGTTTTTCTCGTTCCCGTTATTTTTTCCGGATAAAATCATAGTAGCTTTATGCATGCAAAGTCTCAGCCCGATCGGTTTAAAATTGACAAAGTTTCATACAAACTTTCATCCCCTATTTTATTCCTTTGGAGGTAGAATTAATCAAAATCCTTTCTTAGCGGATGCCTACGTCTACCTACGTTTACATCTATCTACCTGCATGCCAAATTTCAGCCCGATCTGTCCAGTGGTTTTGGCTGTGCGTTGATAGATCACTATGTGAGTCAGTCAGTCAGTCACCTTTGAGTTATATATATTTATTATAGAAGATGGGCCTGCTATACAATTTTTTCAAAAGAATTATCGAAATTGGATCTCATAAGGCGGAGACGTTCAGTAGCCCTTTTTAGGGTTCCGTAGCCAAATGGCAAAAAACGGAACCCTTATGGATTCGTCATGTCTGTCTATCCGTCCGTATATCACAGCCACTTGTTTTACGAAACTATAATATTAAAACTTGGTAAGTACCTAGATGTATTCTGTGAACCGCATTAAGATTTTCACACAAAATAGAAAAAAAAAAACATAAATTTTGGGTGCTCCCCATACTTAAAACTGAAACTCAAAAAACTAAAAAAAAATATATCATGTACAGTCAGCTGCACTAGAATGTATACAATTATTAACTTTTAAAATGCTAATCACAACATTACTATAAACTTTTAGTCAGTAGAAACTCAAATACCATGTAATCAGTTGATGAGTTCACTTATTTTTTACATTTTTGCCCTGAAAATATGAAATGCTACATTGTGACACTATTTTGAAAGTTGCGAATTGTGTACATTCCAGTGCCGCTGACTGTACATTACGAAAGCGGGACACAGCCTGCTACTTGGCGGCAGAAATAGACACGATAATAGTACTTCACCGGACGAGCCCTCCACTAAGAGCTATACAACTTTTCTATCCAGTAAATAAATTATAACACTATTAGAGTTTATTTGTAAACACACGTACTAGCATTCCATCGGAAATGTGTAACGCCCGCGCAGGAAATACCTACCTACTACGTCATTCACACTTATGGCGTGTCGTCGCAAGCTCTTGGGCAGAATAATCTGCGCGAACAAAATAGCTTTGGTAAAGTCAAAGTCAAAAAGCATTTATTCAGTAATATCCGCAGGGATCATCTTGAAACGTCTTAAATCTAGGTGAATCTAAGCGCCAGTTCCTCGCGACCAAGCCTAGAAGAACCGGCAAGAAACTTACGGCTTGGTAACTACTTGGGAACCATTGTTGAAGTAATACTTCTAATGCGACTTCCAACAAGGTTGCGTTAAGCGTTTAACACTACCATGGAGGGATAAAAGCACTGTTCTTTCTCTCTTTCTCTCATAGCCAGTTACGTTTCGTATATTAAAGAAGTTTTACTTCAGTCGTGTGGTCTAAAGCACACTCGTTTTTTTTGGATGTCGTCGCCCTAGACTGCTTTGAAGCCCATCATCAACAGCCTATGTCCAGCTGTGGACTTCTTCAGACTGGTGATGATGTAGAATCATCATATCCTTTGCCCTATCCCAGACGTCAATAGTACCAACGCGGGATTAGGCAACTGGATACGAAGATTAGCCAAGAATTGACGGAGTCAAAGATTTGAGGAAGTCATAATCCTTATCTAGTTATTTTACGACGCACATATATGTAGGTACTTAGCATTTCATACGTGACAGGTGGCAAGCCCATCGCCGTGGCTAGAATACTAACCGATGGTTAATCAAAGCGATATAAATAGCTAACCAACCAGCATCGACGAATCTACAGCTGCAGTAAAACCGACGCGTCAATATCAGTTAATTTGGTAGAACCTAATTATAACCCAAATTTGTGTTAAAAAAAATAGCATCAAGACTTTAATCCTCAATCTATATTTCCTCAGATCTCTTAGTATTAAGTCTCCAGATTATTCGAGGATGTCGAACAGGTGTAGTCAGAGATATGCCCAGATATTACATTTGGTACATGCTAATATTTTACAGTAGTTGGTATTCCATACGTGACAGGTTGCAAACCCATCGCCGCTGCTAGAATACTAACTGGTTTCCTCACGATGTTTTCCTTCACCGTTTGGGAGCACTGGCATTTGCATTCATGGATGTATAATCAAGTGCAACACTTTTCACTGAAAGGTGTCTTGTTCAGGAAGTTCAGACCCTAAACCAGAGGTTCCCAAACTTTTTTTCTCATAGACCACTTTCGTCATTTAGCTGGTTTTGGTGGACTCCTAAAACTCGACAAAAATGTGAAGATTACATCTAATTATGGAAATTTGCGTTGCACAGAACCACGTGTTTTCAAATAAAAAAAAGTGAGAATTGATTTTCTGAGCTTCTTAAAATATTATCGCTTACGAATTGTAAACCCCCATTTTTTGTCACGCCAACGTAGACCCCCGTCGAGTTTCCAGTGGACCCCTGGGGGTCTATAACAATCATAATAATAATAATGCTGGACAATCCACACAGCGTCATCTAGCCCCAAGCTAAGCAGAGCATGTGTTATGGGTACTAGATGACTGATATACTTAATACAATACATTACATTCATAGATATTTTTTATTATACATAGAAAATACCCAGAACACCCGGAATAAATATTTGCAGATCGTACAAATATTTATCCCAAAGCGGGAATCGAACCCGCAACCTCCTGCGTAGCAGCTGGACATTCGCCCGCCGCGCCACATCGGTCGTCTATATGGACCACTTTGGGAACTAATGCCCCAAACGGTTGTCCATCCTGCCAGCTTTTAACCACCTCTGACGCGTCAATTAACAAGTAGCTTTAGCATTGTATGAAGCTATCAATCTACTGCTACGTATGACGTCACAAGTTATAAATAAAGCACACTGTCCATTGATGCGCGCGTGCCAAAACACGGTTCAAGACGCAACGAGGAAAATGATAGGAATTTACTACCCATCAGTATAAGAGAAAGGATCCTTTTATCTTCCTCTTCAGCACACGAAAGAAGCACAAATATAGACTAGTGATATACTTCGTGCCTAGAATAGTCATAGTCAATACCATAGTCACCAAGCTTAGCATGTTGTTTGACGACAAGTGTACCTAAAGATGACACAGATGTAGTGTTTTAAACATTTCATTTGCTCGGTAATGTAGGGCAGACTGTACTATCCTACTAATATTATAAACGCGAATGTAAGTATGGATGGATGGATGTTTGTTACTCTTTCACGCTCTAACCAGTGGACCGATTTGGATGAAATTTGGAATAAAAAAAGATCATAACTTGGATTAACATATAGGCTACTTTTTATCCCGAAAAAATAACGGGAACGGGAAAAAAACTACCACGCGGGTAAAGCTGCGAGTAATAATAATATTCTTACCATTTTATATTTCAACAGTTTACAACAAAGATTATTCTGATTCTGTCAGCAGTATTGATATTTAGTACCCAGAAGATGAAATAGAAGATAATGGAAAAGTTTCATGAATTTAATAACCAGGCATGGTAGATATTCCCTCAGACCTCTCATGCCTAGAATAGTCATGGTCAAAGCCATAGTCACCACGCTAGGGAGGTGGGTTGATGACTACAGTACCGGTGTTTAATACTCAGGAAATGAAACAGAAAAGCTTCACGACTTAATCCTTAGGCATGGTAGATATCCCCTTATATCTCACAGTACCAAACAGTACCGGCTAAAGATTCTTTGAGGATGTCTGATGGGGGTGGATAGAGGAACGTCCGAATGTAACATTTGGCACATATTTACATCTGGTCTAGATCATCACAGTCTGGAAGATATCGCGTCCAGCGATAAGACCGCCCATTGTAGGACAATGATTTTTAGTTTCTTTTCTTTTGTATTAGTAAATAAGTATTTTTAGTTTTAGCTTAATTGCTAGCTTCTGTCCACAATAAAGTTATTATTATTATTAATACTTGGTAAGATTACATTATCTTCTCTATCTATGTTATCACACAAATGTTTGTTCTCCGTGGGGATCGAACCCACCACCTACAGCGTAGAAGGCAGGGTGACTATGTTCTGCATCTACACTTTCAAACTCTTAGGTATCCAACAATAAATTGATCTTTTATGGTCTCAAAGTTCAGATAGTAGCAGATCCGCCTTTTGCACTGTATGTTGTGAGTTCAATTTCCACCGAGGTCAAAAACATGTAATGCATGTATTGACTGATTACACTATAGACTAATTCATGACAGATAAACTGATAAATAATAATAACTGACAATTAATTCAATTACTTAATTTATTTTAAACTACTTAACTTATTTTAATTTATATTGAATTAATTTTACTGATTTTTTTTATAAATCCGTTGACATTCTACATTTGACATTTAAAAAAAATTTAAATCTGTTTCGTCTAATTTGTTGTAAGCATAATATAATTTTAATAATCTTGTTAATTTAAATTTTGCATGCCATAACATGGTATTATACATGTAATTCTGCAAATACACTTTGACTTTGATGTTTAGTCTGTGTTCTGTGTCTGTGGGTAGTATGTATTTACAAACAAAAGTATAGATTATTATAAGTAACCAGATAAACGCGCGCAACTTCGTCCGCGTGACGTAAGGCTATTTGTTGTCTATATATCTATCTACCAGTCAGTCAGTCAGTCAGTAGAGAATATATCTGTAGCCCGACCTTCGCGAACGACCCGAAAACCATAACTTTTACTTTCAGTAAAACCCCGCCAACGGACAACACGTGTCGATAGAAATGTGTTTTTTGCAAGCTATTTCCGGCATTTTATAGTATTAGTGATGTGTTTGTTATAACATCGATGAATTATCGATATTTTTTATAAGCAATCATTTCCCAGCAGCGTTTTAAAGAAATTGCACGTTGCAGCTTGGTCGAGTACGCAGTACTTTTTTAACCATTTTACTTTTTAAACTTTTTTTATACCATTGATGAAACGAGCATATATTATTAAAGAATACCATTTACCCAAAACAAATTATTACCTCGGTCACTATAGAAGCATGCCCTAAGATGCACAGTCTCCCGTCCATCAACTTGTGGTATGACGGTTAAGCCTCATGTGTTTGTAATTACACCCACAACTTCCATTCCAAAAGTACGTCCCCGGTAGAGCCCTCCACAAAAAACTACTACTACTAAAGTGTATATAAGTTAGTAAGGTAAGCCTATACAACAAATGAGCATTGATAAATCCACTTGGTGTTAGCCGTGACCACTTATCATCAGACAAGCTTTAAGCTACTTTATCGGCCTTAGAAATATATTAACAAATACAACAAATAAGGTCTTTCCTTTTCAACCTTGTATGCGTACTTGTCGTGGAGAAAGGGTTCTCCAGTAAAAATTTAAAAAATGTATAATCGAAACCACGAACAATATTATGAAACCTCATTAGTCAACGAACGGTTTTTGACATAATGCCAATCCTCCAAAAACTTTGAATACTCCTTCGCGCCAAGAAAATCATCGACATATCAGTCGTCACCCCAACACTACTGACTGACATTGACCGCTAGTGATGTAATACGGATATTTGGTTCCTAATGAATATCTAAAATTAGATGTTGAAATATCTCGATATGTCATCGATGTTTTTGGAACTGCACTATTGGCATTCCATTTTCAAAATTTCTAAAATACAATTCTATAGTTGTCTTCATCAGACTAAATTCCACTGCTGAACCATATTTGGGGGGATTTTCTATAGTCACCACGCTTGGAGGATTGGTAACTGTAGTGTCTCTGTTCAGTACTTAGAAGCTGTTGCTATATTCTGATACGTTCCCTTAGACGCTTCTTACGACATCCATGGAAGTAGAAAATAATGGACCCTATTCTAAGCCGGTACCACCACTTTGCAACCTAAGTATATCAGTCATCTAGTCTCTAGTCAGTAACCCAAGCTCTGTTTAGCTTGGGGCTAGGCTAGATGATGCTGTGTGGATTGTCCAGTATTTCTACTCTTACTAGACAGAGCCTACTACACAATAGATGAATTTATCACAGACAAATCCAGAGCTACTGACGTCATTGATCAGTCTTCCGCAACTTACTCAAATGTTATTATTTTGTAACAGGATCATACAAAAAAGCAGTAGGGAACAAAGGCGTAAGTTTCTTGTCGGTTCTTGCGCGGCTTGGTCGCGAGGAACTGGCGCTTAAATTCACCTAGATTTAAGACGTTTCAAGATATTACTGAGTAAATGCTTTTTGAATTTGAAAAATTATTTTAATTGACATGTAAGAATGTATCCTTATAAATGATTGGATTGAATAAAAAAACGTAGTCAGTCAGGACAGAGATTTTTTAATTGGTATAGATTAATTAATGAAATTGTGGCACAGCCTAGCTCCAACCTAAGCTAAGCTTGTAGTATGGTTACCGCAGACAAAAGATAGAATACTATGCAATCACCCAGACACAGAACAAACATCCATATTCAACACTTACATGTTTGTCCTCGATGAGAATCGAACCCACAACCTGCAGCGCAGAAGCCATAGCAACTACCAACGTAGCTGACGGCTGGTCGAGTTATATTCGTTACATAAACAAAGTAAATTATATATTATATACAAGATTTGTTTAAACTGTGAAAATTATGTTTATGATCTTTATTGTTTGCGAACATAACTATCTACTGTTATGTTATTTTTGCTAGATTAAAGGTCTTGAAGCGTGGATGTGTACTAAGAAAGGAATTCCAGAATTCAACCCCTAAACGGGTACTTTGGGGTTGAAGTTTGCTAGCGCGCGCTTTACTTTAGCCCTTAAATATAAAATCAAAACCAGGGCTTGTAAAGCAGTAGTTTTTGGCAGCCAAATTAACTGGAGGCACGGAGCGCTAAAGATAATCACATTTATAAATTATATAAAAATAGCATCGCACAAATGTTTCTCCACAGTGGGAATCGAACCCACAACCTACATCACAGAAGGCAGACTGACTTCTAACTGAGCTGTGAGATTAGACTACTTATTTATTTCAGTAAGTAACCCATGGAATCAAAACAATAGGTAAATGTCAGGGTCGATTGAGTCATGGTGTTTGACTGATTCATGGTGTGGGTGGGTTTATGATGGCGGTGATTTAGGGTAACATAACCCAAACCAATTTGGTGACGGCCGATGTGGCGCGGCGGGCGAATATCCGCCTGTGTCGCAGGAGGTTCGATTCCCGCCTTGGGATAAATGTTTTTACGATCTGCAAATATTTATTCCGGGTGTTGTAATGTATTGTATTAAGTATATCACTCATCTAGTACCCATAACACAAGCTCTGCTTAGCTTGGGGCTAGATGACGCTGTGTGGATTGTCCAGCATTATTATTATTATTATTAACGTAAAAGCATTAACAACAAGGTACCAGTTTCACGGACTATTACGTGTCGGTAATCAACACACTTACCTACATTGTAGGTAGGTATATAGATGATAATAACAGTAAACAAATAGCTTTATTTATACCTACTTAAATAAATCTTTATGATACTACTAGCGGCCGCTCGCAGCTTCGCCCGCTTGGCAGTTTTTTTCCCGTTCCCGTTATTTTTTCGGGACAAAAAGTAGCCTATATGTTAATCCTGCCTATAGCCTATATGTTAGCCTGGCTGTTAGGTCGTCAATCCCAACTCTCTCTAAGCAATAAACTCCTTGTGTACAAGGCAATCATAAAGCCAATCTGGACCTACGGAATAGAACTTTGGGGTTCAGCTAGTAGCTCAAATATTGAAATCCTTCAAAGATTCCAAAATATAGCCCTTAGAACTGTCTCAAGCGCACACTGGTTTGTAAGGAACTCCGAAATCCACGAATACCTGGAAATGCCAACCGTAAAGGAGGAAGTCAGGAAACACTGCACCAAATACAAAACGAGACTGGAAAATCACTCCAACGAACTGGCCAGGGCATTACTAACTGAGCAGGACAACGTGAAACGCCTAAAAAGATGGCAAATACTCGACCTAGACCAGAGGACCTGACCAGCCCTACAATGAACGGTGTTGTTTTAATGGAAGCACACCCCAACCAAATAAAACCAGGAAATCATCTGATTATGGCTTAGGAGCCGATTGCAGATTAATACAGAATACAAAAAAAAATATATAATTATGTTAATCCAAGTTATAATCTATGTTTATTCCTAATCTCATCCAAATCGGTCCACTGGTTAGAGCGTGAAAGAGTAACAAACATCCATCCATACTTACAAACTTTCGCGTTTATAATATTAGTAGGATAATAACAGTGAACAAATAGCTTTATTTATACCTACCTACTTAAATAAATCTTTATGATACTTACTATGATTTTAGTACCTACTATGAGAACAGCAGACCTCGCTTACCTGACTATGTAGATTTTTGAGCTAAGTTGGGATACAAGTTTTAGCGATTTTTCGCGTTCCCTTGGTCCCTAAGTTTTTTCGTTTTCCGGATACTAGACTTTGGTTTATATGGAGATACGCTCCGGGGAAGTACCTACTAGCACCATGCCTATTCCTGCCGCCAAGCAGCGCAGCGTGTTCCGGTTTGAAGGGTGTGGGTGCCGGTGCAATTACAGGCACATGAGGCAACACCTGTATGCCTCAGGTTGATGGACGCTGAGCAGTGTATTATAAGGCATGTTTTTATTGATCGTGACCTGCATGGTAACCATTTAACATCAGGTGGGCCATCCACCGGTGCGTTGCCCTCGCGGTCGTTGACCACTCTGTATGAAATACATCGCTGGTTGATAACTAAGAATGTCAGTAAAATTATTATGTGTATTACTCTAAATGCATTTGACTGTCAGTCATGTGGTATTTTATAAGACCTTGTTGTAGGTAACTTTACAGTGGTCTTCTTACACCTGGTAGGTATATCATTTAAGATTGTTTTTTATCTATTCAACAGTGGCGGCTTTAGGGGGTAGCGAACGGGGCAATCGCCCGGGGCCTCGCTCTTGCAGGGGCCTCGCGCAACAACCCAAGCAAATTTAATCATTATACCTAAATCAAACAACCAGACCTACTATTTTGGATAGAAACGGGATATTTACCATGATTTTTGAGTTTGATTGTTTCCCGATATTTCGGCACAGTTGCATGCGCCATGATCACGGGTCGAACTGAAGTCTAATTAAATATTAAGTAAAATATTGTTATTTAAGTGAAATATTGATCAAAACCATGATAGTTTAAAAAGTTAAACCAGACCTACTTTCGTACACATACTTTTCACAAAGGACAAGGGGCCTTGCAAAGACCTGCCGCACGGAGCCTCGCAATGGGTAAAGCCGCCACTGCTATTTAATGTACCTAGTGACCCTGTCTTCTGGTTCTAAAGTTGTGGTTATGAATGTGCACAAAAGGATTTTTCTATACTTACAATAATGTTACATGCGCAATGCCAGTATTCTCAAACGGTGAAGGAAAATAATGATGAAACCAGTTACAATTTTAGCAGTGGTGATGCGTTACCCGCCACATATGAAATACCAACTACAACAAAGTGCAATGTACCAAATATATTTTATTAAGTACCTCTGACTTCTCTTTAGAGATTATCAAAGAATCTTGAGTTGGTACTGCTCAATAATACAAGACCTGAGGTATCTACGGTGTCTAGAAAATAAGTTTATTTCTTTTTAGATAACTTGTTGAGACAGTAAAATATTAGTGAAAATAAACTAGTCTTCAGGAAACAGGCTATATCAGCTTTATGCGTGCAAAAGCTTCTTAAGAAAATATAAGAGGGTAGTTTTACAATACCTACCTTTTTATCAGATAATGAAAAAATACTGTACTTATGTGTAGGCTTATTTTAAAGATTTTTTTTGTAAGTAATTAAGTTTGAAAGTTTTTATATTGCTTGATTGAATACCTACCTATTTATCCTCTTTACAAAAGGATCCTATTGGATTTTAATTTTGGCGGTAACGAAGTCTTAAAGGAATGTAGCTACCTACTTATCTAGTTGCACATGAACAATGCAGTTCGAATAGGGACGGTCTACTTACGCAATTAGAACATCTTTCTTCGGTTGTAATTCATCAGAAACACTTGATAAATATAGCACTAAGTGCAGTCCGAAATAGCCGATCGAACTACAAAAGATCACTTTTCAGAGCTCCATAGTCACAACACTTAGTACCACTACAAAACAAAACACTGAAATGTTCTACTTCTACACCACAAGAGAGGGAAAACTGGTGGGATTGCTGAAAAACCAAATTTCAGGACCCAGATTCTAGTCACTATAAATTAGTATTGTCCGACGAAGGCAATACGCTTAGCACAACAGCCTGCATTGGGGGAAGCACTATGCCCGCTGCCTGCCGCCGCGTCTCGAATATTTTCACAAATTCCTGGTTTTACGATACCACAAAATAAAATAGAATGATGTGTAAATGACAAGTATTTTTGACATGCGCACTGAGGTCTGTCTATTGTTGTGTGCGAATCGACCGCCATCTCGTGGCATTCGCCAACAACATTTTGTAGATACATGGTAGGATTGATCTCGTAGTACTAAATGTTTTTTACAGATGTCGCTGTAAAATTAGTAATGCTACTCGACACTAGATGGCAGAAATTTCAACTATCTGCAAAAAGTTTTTAATTCATTATAAACTTGAGCTAACTACTCGACGCTAGAGAGCAGTAATGTTGAATTTCTTTCATGAAATGTTCAGGGCTAACCATAGGTCTATTACTTGAACATACATGTTATATCGACACCTACCTGCATTATATTTGCACATAGGCTAGAGGAATTATTTACTAAGCCAGATGTTCTATGGCCTTTACGTATCTACTCTGATCGACTCACAATATTTTATGACTAAGTATTTAAATTTGGTCTCAAAAATACGAATGACCAAAACGTGCGTGGATGGACACCATGCACTAAAGAAAGAGATAGATGTGGTATAAAATATTAATCCTCTTGAAACCAACGACCGGTGGGTACTAAAGGTTCTCGAATGGCGACCGAAAACGAAGCGTAGAACGCCTTACTACCCGATGGGCTGAGAATGTTAGGATGGTGGGAAGTCAATGGATGGAAAGGGCTCAAAATCGTTCTTCCTATAGGCTGTTGATGATGATAATAAATTGAAACGTAAATTGAAAAAACGTATATTTGCGTTATAGATAGATAGATAGATAGATAGATAACTATTTATTGATTACCACAAGTAAAGTACACACATTTTATAAAGAACTAGCTGACCCGTGCCCACTTCGTTGGGCGGTAAACATTTTTACTTACAAATCTTAACTAAGTAGTACTCGATGTTGCCAACAGATGGCGTTAATACGGCATAAAATAGCGGTCGTTTGCAGTATCGCCCGCGTGGCAGTTTTTTCCCGTTCCCGTTATTTTTTCGGGATAAAAAGTAGCCTAAGTTACTCCTTGTTACATCAGCTGCCTGCCAGTGAAAGTCCCATCGAAATCGGTCCAGCCGTTCCAGAGATTACCCGGAACAAATGGACAGACAGACAGACAGACAGACAAAAATTTAAAAAAATGCTATTTTGGAATATGTATCGTATATACATTCATATGCATGTAGTAAAAAGCGGTTATTTTAATATTACAAACAGACACTTCAATTTTATTTATTTGTATAGATATAAAGTAAAAAATGCAGTAAGACAATGGGCGGCCGTATTGCTAAAAGCGATCTCTACCAGGCAACCTTTCGTCAGTTATAGTCGACCAAACGACTATTCTGACATTCGTATTCATGTCATCAAAGTCATGTCTACCAAAACTGTCTCAAAACCACATCCGCGTTACTTCTTGGATCTACGGCCATGTTAGTCCTTCTAGGAATATACCCAGGTACCAAGCAATGGCGTCATCATTTGGAAACATGAATGTTAAACAAGCTTTTAAACTAACGTCTGGCTAATAATAAAGGCCCCTGCACTTCTGATATCTTTAAAGCATCCGCTATGAAATTAAATTCATTTATTGATTCAGAGACACGAATCCTACTAAAACATTATAAATGTGAAAGTTTGTAAGTACCTATGGATGGATGGATGGATGGATCGCTCTAACCAGAGGACCGATTTGGATGAAATTTGGAATAAATATAGATTGTTTTTATCCCGAAAAAATAACAGGAACGGGAAAAAACTGCAACGCGAGCGAAGCTGCGAGCGCCCGCTAGTACATTAATAAAAGTATTTTATTTTTATTTAATTGCTGATGAAACAAGCGTATAGCCCACCTAATGCTGAGTGATCACCATCGCATATAGCAAAAAATTACATTGCGGGTCGCGAACATGCCCTACAATGCACTGCTCTGCGTCCATCAACCTGAAGCATACAGGTGTTAAGCCTCATGTGCCTGCGATTTCGCCGGCACCCACACCCTTCAAACCGGAACACGCTGCGCTTGGCGGCAGAAATAAGCATGGTGGTTGTACCTACTTGCCCGGACGAGCCCTTCAATAAGAGCTACTACTAATAAATTAACAGTTTCGTAAAGCAGACAAGGTACATAAACATAATTATATAGTTAAAAGTAGGTAGTTTTTTAAGTTTATGTTTAGGTTAGCTAGTTTCAAATAAACACTTTGATTTGATTTGATTTTAGTTTGAAAGTTTTCCAGTGACGGAAAGATTGAAGAGCAATAGGCTAGCGTGGTACGGGCATGTCATGAGGAGGGATGAAAGTCATGTTACCAGGAGATTCACCTCTCTCTAGCCTCAAAGGTTTGCTGGAAGAAAACTCTTGTTAGGGTTAAGCTCGCCTTTGTACATGTTCTCTATATATGTATTTTTTTCTATGTATTGTTTGTGTGCAATAAAGAATTAAGAGAGTGATGAACATGAATGTAGATGGATATATGGGTAGACCAAAGAAAAGATGGATGAACTGTGTAAAAGATGACATGGACATGCCTATTTCAACCGCCAATCAGCTTACTGTGTTCCGGTATGAAGGGTGTGGGTGCCGGTGAAGTTACACATGAGGCTTAACACCTGTTTGCCTCAGGTTGATGGACGCTCTGCTGGTAGTGCACCGTAGGGCACGTTCCTAACGAGCTCCCTACGAGGCAATACTTTGTTATAGGCGATGGTAACCACATTACAGGTTCCATTATTAGAAATGTGTGTCAAAAGGATAGAGTGCGTTCAAATACGTTAAAATTGAGGTGTATGAGATTAGTACCTGACAACTGACTGAGCTTCATGTATTATGTATGAGTTGGCAGCGCGACCCGGATGCTGTAGACTAGGAGCTGAGAGTGAAGTCACTACAACATCTATAGGTAACCATGGAAGTCAGACCACTTCCTACGAAAATTACAGGGGGCAAGTGATTTTGTTTTCTGATTCACACGATGTAGTATTTGAAGACAGATCTCAAGATATGACGACCGATGTGGCGCGGCGGGCGAATGTCCGCCTGCGACGCAGGAGGTTGCGGGTTCGATTCCCGCCTTGGGATAAATGTTTGTACGATCTGCAAATATTTATTCCGGGTGTTCTGGGTATTTTCTATGTATAATAAAAAAATATTTATGTATGTAGTGTATTGTATTAAGTATATCAGTCATCTGGTAACACAAGCTCTGCTTAGCTTGGGGCTAGATGATGCTGTGTGGATTGTCCAGCATTATTATATTATATTTATTTATAAAAAAAATAAAAAATGTACATCTACCTACCTAAAAACGCTGAACTTGAGACTTGTTGTGTATGTAGTACAGAATGTACGCTTGTCTCCTGCGCCGGAGTCGCGTGTAAGACCATGTACTAACCTACTGTTCTAACAGAAAAACTCGACGCCAGCGCCTGCGCCTACTATTGGTACCGGCGTGATGTCATCGTGAGACGCTCTAACGGACGGTTACGAAATAACTGAATTTAATGCCAGTTTAGTTTTTTGTCAATTTTCCGTAGGTGCTGGTCTGTTGGAAATTACAGTTCACAGTTTAGTTAGCTTTATACATCACGAGGAAACCCGTAGCTTGGTTAGTTCTGCACGCATTTACCATGTCTTATGTGGAATAATAATAATATAAGCTTTATTTAGACCTTATAAAACAGGTTTTTTTTTAACTTAAATGCTACACTTATTCTACAACTTAAAATATTATTCTATGTATATTTAAAGACTTTACTCGAAATATGGCCATAAGCTAAACATTAACGCAAAGCCTTCATCAGACATAACGAGGTTTCAACACTGCCATGTTAGCAGAGGTAGACATCGTCATTCTTACTCTATTTTGCATGAGAAAAAGAGTATACAAAATTTTTCGCGTCAGCACAAGCCCTGCTGAAAACGTATTTGGGAGATTGTCAAGCAGCGGTTTTTTACAGGCTGTTATAATGATGACTACGCCCTAAAACAGGTATAATGCCCTCCACATTCCAAGTCTTGCAATCAGCGATTCAGGCTATCAGAACAAAGATTCATTAATTATTACTAGAGGCCGCTCGCAGCTTCGCCCGCGTGGCAGTTTTTTCCCGTTCCCGTTATTTTTCAGGATAAAAAGTAGCTTATATGTTAATTCCGGTTACAATCTATATTTATACCTTTCATCCAAATCGGTCCACTGGTTAGAGCGTGAAAGAGTAACAAACATCCATCCATCCATCCAAAACATTCGCATTTATAATATTATAAGTAGGATGTACTGTGTAATGTATGTATGGATATATCTATGCGCCCACGTTCAACCTAACCGACCTAGACAGACAAGTGACCTTTCAATACTTAGATTACCTAGCTAAGTTTGTGCATGTCTCGCTCAACGAATTCAAGAGTGCTCGCTGGCACAACCACCTTAAACGTAAAAATATAATTAAACCTTGACTTCCATCTATTGAATCAGCATCTTGGTGGTGTAATTTAGAGTGTGAGATGAGAGGGGGTAAGGGGTCTAAAATAACATCTCTCGAAACACAAGACAATATCTCCGGACAGTGATTCACCCTACCGACCAGCAAACGAGGCTTTGACGCCCCAACCAACCCAATCCACACTGGACCAGCGTCTCCAAACCTTATACGATGTACAACAAAATAGATCTTCCAGACTGGTCCAACTTGACTAAAGACAGAAAGTTGGAAAAAGGGTAAAGGGTTTTGCCCTATAGCGTCACATTGAGGCACGATTGAAAAGTCATCTATAACGCTGTACAAATCACACTTTTATCAGATGTCGGCTAACAGAGAGGTCGAAAACCAACTCGAGGTATAAAACTGAGTTGTTTTTGATTTAGTTAAATATCGTAAGGCTAATAAAATGCCGGCGTCGTAGGCGACGAGCAAAAAATACAGCCAACAACGAGTCGACAAAAGTAGACGAGTTCCAAAAAAATATTCCCTACGGTGGCACGCCGTCGCGTAGTCGCGTTGATCACACCATTTAACGTCAGGTGGGATTGAGGACATACGCTTGCCAATAACTTCTTTTATTTCTAAATGACATCTGTCAGTGGTTTGACACAATTTCGCACGCGTCAAGTAAATAAATTTAATAGTATCTAAAGATTCGTTTTCTGTCATCTTTGGTATAACCCTTTTCATTTTAATTGTTTTTCTAGTAATAACCTGTGCTTTGATTCTGATGTGTAATTTCAACATTTCTTGAGGTCTTAGCACAGTAGTGTGAGTAATTAAAATGAAAGACTGATTTTAACAAAAATATTTGATACAGGTTGTAATGAGAAACGCCATTTTTTACAATGAGTAACAGCTCAGATTCCGGATTTGTACGAAGATCTATTTTTCGAGTCTGTTGCTATTTAGTTGCTTATGGTATCTACGGATAATGGCATAACAAACTATCGAGTCCACGGTTACGCCTTATCATGTGCCTGTTATGTCACCGGCACCCTTCAAACACAGCTACACTACTTGGCGGCAGAAATAGGCATGGTGGTAGTTAAAATGTCTATCACATGTTCAGACGTATGTCTTACTAGCGGCCGCTCGCAGCTTCACCTGCGTGGCAGTTTTTTCCCGTTCCCGTTATTTTGTCGGGATAAAATCATAGTAGTTCTATGCATGCAAAGTCTCAGCCCGATCGGTTTAAAATTGACAAAGTTTCATACAACCTTCATCCCCTAGTTTATCCCCTTGGGGGTAGAATTAATCAAAATCCCTACAGGATGCCTACGTCATAACATCTACCTGCATGCCAAATTTCATCCGGCCGTCCAGTGGTTTGGGCTGTGCGTTGATAGATCACTATGTCAGTCAGTCAGTCTTTGAGTTATATATATTTAGATTTATTTATTCGATAGCTGAATGAACCCTATTAAATGCAAAGTAGAATGAGGTATGCGCCCGCATCCGCTGAACAGGGAGGGCACTCTGAACATTCTTTAACAAGGTTTGACTATGCCTTGAAGGTATGGCGTTTGATACACAAAGCTACCCTTGTACCTACAAAGCCATGTTTTTTTTATGCTACTGTTGGTGTAACAATCCTATTGCCCACCTCATGCTAAGTGGTAACTATCACATATAACAAAGCATTGCCTTGTAGGTCACGCACGTTCCACCAACCTCAGGCATACTGGTGTTAAGCCTCATGTACCTGTAATTATAGAAAGAAAGAAGAAAAAAAGAAAATAAGTTTATTTGACGCACACAAAAATAAAATAAAAGTAACAGCTCCCTACCTACTACACAAAGTTTTCAAGAAATACCTATATAAAAAAAAAAGAGTAGGGAGCAGATTAGTCCTCATATGCCGGGTGCGACAAACAGGCCTCGTCTCAGCAAAATGCTACCGACCATCCATGGATGGTAGGCAGCGCTGGTTTTCAGACGAAACCCGTGGGTGGCTTCACGAACGCAAGATACAAATAAATGAAAGTAATATACTTAAACAAAATAGCAGATATGTTTCTACAGCAGAAGACAGGAAATTACAGGTATATGGTTACGAACAGGTGGCCTATCTGATGATAAGTAGCTACCATCATATAACAAAGCATTGCCTCGCAGGCCACGTTCGTTAGTAACGTGCCCCATGATATAATGCGTCCATCAACCTGGGTTTATGTTTGAAACTCCTACCATTTGTATCACCTTTTGTAACAACATAACACGCTATAAAGAGTTTGAATTTGAATTACATACAGAAATCAATTCTCGTATTTCTTAGAGCTAAGACAAGATTAATTAAACTAGAATGTAGTCTTGAATGTACAATTTAAGCAATGTAAAAAAAAAATTGGCCTGTCTAAAATGCCAGATTTGAAGACATCATACTATTTGAAGACACGAAAGAAACTTTTTGATGATATTTCCTTACGAAAATTGGGCCGTGGGTGTGGAAGAAGCCACTGGCTTCAGAAACACAGTTTTCTACTAGTTCGGGAGCCTCTGGATTCAAAACTTTATTTTGTAAAATTTAATGTCAATAAAAACACTTACAGTAAAAGACTCATGTGCCTGTAATATCACCGGCACCCAAATCCTTCAGCCATTCCTTCCCTTTTTTGGAACTAAGACAATATTTAAACAAGAATTTGATTGCCAAAATTAGGCCTGACTAAAATGCCAGTGTATCATTTTGAGATTGATTTCATTAAAAATAATAAATAATAATAATAAATAATGCCGGACGATCCATTGTATTTCCACCGACACCCACACCCTTCAATCCTGCTTGGCGGCAGGAGTATGCATGCTTTTTATGGACATAAAATTATAATTTTATGTCTGTCAATAATAAGTTTATTACCAAGGTGATGTAATTAATAGTTTCAACCTCCGGCCGAGGTTAATAATTAACTATTGATAGTTAGTTAATCGCCCGTTAATTGAGTAAACCTGTTTTAAGGTAAATAAATACAACTATTGGGTGTAAAAGTAGTAGTAGAGCTCTTTTTGAAAGTATTACCACCGAGCCTATTTCCGCCGCCAAGCGCCGCGTATTCTGGTTTAAAAGCTTAACACTTGTATAATAATAATAATGCTGGACAATCCACACAGCATCATCTAGCCCCAAGCTATAAGCAGAGCTTGTGTTATGGGTACTAGATGACTGATATACTTAATACAATACATTACATACATAGATATTTTTTATTATGCATAGAAACACCCAGAACACCCGGAATAAATATTTGCAGATCGTACAAACATTTATCCCACGGCGGGAATCGAACCCGCAATTCAATTTGTCTTCTCTCTCTCCATGTGGTGGCGAATGGCGGGAGACAGACGTGGAGCACCTGGTCCCACATTGCACTCATTCGCCATCTCCGTCGGGCGGGAACAACAGCCTTAGCATGTTTTCTGTCTTGCATTCAGTTAGATTGGCAACACACTAGAGCTTCATTATTTACATTATTATTATTTTGTAACAGGATCATACAAAAAAATGGTAGGAACCAAGCTGTAAGTTTCTTGCCGGTTCTTCTAGGCTTGGTCGCGAGGAACTGGCGCTTAGATTCACCTCGATTTAAGATCAAGATGATCCCTGCGGATATTACTGAATAAATGCTTATCGACTTGAATTTACTTGACAGAGTCGTAGTTGTTCCCGGGCCCCTCTGCAAGGGAGGGGCGTTTTAAGTTATAACGAAAATTATAATAAGTACTATAGTTTTAATAAGAACTTTAGGTAGTAACAGTTAGGTAAAGTCTTTTATATAACCTTAGGTAGGTATATGAATCACCTACATTTGTACTTTACACAGCATTTTAATAAAATAATAAAAAATAAGGTTGTTGCATACATATAACAATAATCGATGTGGCCCGATGTGGCGCGGCGGGTGAATGTCCGCCTGCGACGCAGGAGGTTGCGGGTTCGATTCTTTCGAGGCGTCTGGTCGAAGCGACGCGTGATCTGAGGGCTGGTATCTGGCACAGCGAATCAGCAATGCCATTCAGCGTGACTGCAGCCAGTGTTTTGGGGACGCTTCCGATTAGCACTGATTTGGATCAGTTGATCTTGAGATCGTTTGCAACGGTCTGTAGATAGCTCAACTGTTTCATATATATTTTGTACATGCCAATTATAAATAGGTACTTGTACTAGCTGTAATTTTCTTTGTAAAAAAATGTAGCAGACGTTTGTTTGCAGAAAGGCTCATGTGGCGCGGCGGGCGAATGTTCGCCTGCGACGCAGGAGGTTGCGGGTTCGACTTCCGCCTTGGGATAAATGTTTGTACGATCTGCAAATATTTATTCCGGGTGTTCTGGGTATTTTCTAAGTATAATAAAAAGTATCTATGTATGTAATGTATTGTATTAAGTACCTATATCAGTCATTTAGGACCCATAACACAAGCTCTGCTAAACTTGGGGCTAGATGATGCTGTGTGGATTGTCCAAAAAAAAACTTTAAACAGCGATTTGAGGGGAAGCGAAGTGGGGAGGGTAAAATGGAAGTTCTACGTTTAACGAAGTACTTATAATTATTGCCTTAAAACCACGCGGGTCGCGTCTGTGATTCTCTCACCGTAAAAAAAGGTAGTTGCTGATATAAGATAGATTTAGATTTGTATTCGTATGTCTAAGTTAAACACGTTTGACATTTGTGGAGTGTCGCTGTAACCTTGAACATTGACATTCACGAGAAGGAGTTTGGAGTTCCGTGGGTGGAATGTTGAACGCCTGACAGAAACTTAATCCTACTAATATTACGAGTATAAATGCGAATGTTTGGATAGATGGATGGATGGATGGATGTTTGTTCCTCTTTCACGCTCTAACCAGTGGACCGATTTGGATGAAATTCGGAATAAATATAGATTGTAATTTGAAATAGGACATAGGCTACTTTTTATCCCGAAAAAATAACGGGAACGGGAAAAAACTGCCACGCGGGCGAAGCTGCGAGTGGCCGCTAGTTTATAATAATATTTATTATTACGAAACGCTTGGAGTTTTTGAAAATCTTTCATTGTTTTATTATGCGTACAGCAAGAATGGAACTTGTTACCGCCTTTCGTTTTTTCAGTCACATAATTTGGATGTTTCTAAGAGAAGAGTGAATAGGTTTAGGTGGAGGATAAGTAAGCGTGCTACACCTTCGACCACATCATCACTCAACATCAGGTGGAATTGCGGTCAAACTTTACCTATAAACTGTTTAAAAACATAAAAAACAATACCAAGGTGCCTTAAAATTATTTTTGTTGCTTAAAATACACAGTAAGGTAGCAAAGGTCTCCTCAAAAAAGTTTTTTAAGCCTTAACGTATTAAAATGGTAATGTTTATTTCAATAAAAAAGTAACTAGGTAGGTACCTACATTAACACTTATCTAAAAATATCTATAAAACATTGAAAAAATCTTAATTTTACTATAATAATAATCACTTACCAAACCTACTTTACAAAGTTAATATAAAAAAGAGTCCAAATAACTTCAGTTGAAATATTTAAAAGTTCTACGAGATATAAATAACGGAGACAGGTTAATAAAAAAAACTACTTTACCTTATGTAATACTACGTTCATGAGTAATTTCAAATAGATAACTTAAAAACATGTACCTACCTACTTACTTACCTGATATTTTTACCGACTGTTTCCAATCAAAGTCAAAGTCAAAAAGCATTTATTCAGTAATATCCGCAGGGATCACTTGAAACGTCTTAAATCTAGGTGAATCTAAACGCCAGTTCCTCGCGACCAAGCCAAGAACCGGCAAATAACTTACGGCTTGGTTCCTACCGTTTTTTTGTATAACCCTGTTACAAAATAATAATAATGAATAATTTTACTAGCCTTACAATAGCTCTAAAAGTGGGTAGTGATTGGGTCAATAATAAATATATTTGTTACTAAGCAGAACCCGAACGCAAAAAGAACCGCCAAAATCTCCCGCCGCATACCATAGAGCAAATGATCCTCTCTTTTTTTTTAAATCCGCCAACGGTCTAACGTCTGAGCGCAGCGCGTCTTCAAAAGTGGTAGAATACCTGTTTTCAACAATTTTGTATTATTATACTTTATCGAGGACAAAGCCAGAAATTGATAGCCTGACTAGTCTCATCGGCAACAGATTAGCAATTAGATTCAGTTTGGATCCAGTGACTGTGAAAATAGGACGTGCGAGATATATTTTTTATTTGATCATTGTGATGCAATATTTCAGGTGAGTGCTACAATATTCGCAATTCTTACCACAGATTATATAAAGTATTCATTTTATTAGAATTTATAGTTAGACATTTTATTTTATTCTCGCGTGTTTTTAAAATCTTTATAAGCAGCTTTATCGTTGCTTTATAAACGGTAGGTACCTACAGCTTCTAATACATTTTTTTACCGAATTCCCGCCTTATTTCACCTAGGTATATTTCTTAAATATTTTAAAGTACCAAAAGTAAACAGACCTTTGCATTTATTGTAAATGATTTATACAGCGTCAGAGGCAACGTTTTCACTCATGCCCCTATTTACGGGACGCTGTAGTGTTTGGGAGTTTTTAGATAGAGTAGGTGTAGCACCTATACCATCCTCACAGCTTAGTCGGCCTAATCCACAGGAAAGACATGGTCAGGCAGACTAGGCCACGATGTTTTCCTTCACCGTTTGAGAGTACTAGCATTGCGCACATATTTTTTTCGAACAGAAAAATGTATAAGGTACCTACCTAATTTAGGCATTTAGTTATAGGTAAGTATCTGTTTAACCTTCTTTCTGCCTTTGCTGAGTTTCAAGTTCAACTCCTTTTACTTAGCTAGATTATATTAATCAACTTTAAGAACGGCTGCCTTTTCTACGTTTTTCATAACCTCTTTTCGCAAAGATACCTATCCTTTGTTTTTACATTATTAAAGTTATGTACAACAGTTTTTTAGTCTGTGTGAAATAATACATAGTTACTTGCTTTTTATAAAAGAAGAAAGAAAGATAAAAGAAAATATATTTATACAAAAAAATTCATGCATAAAATGCTAAAGAAACATAAAATAATAAGATGTCGTACTGAAAATAAAAAAAAATCTTACGTAACATGTGTGGTGACGTCATAATTTAATGTGGAAATCCTATGATAGAGTCTACCTAATGAATATTCAAATTAGTTGTTGTACTAAAACTTAAACTTAGTAATAGAAGTTTAGGTATAACAATTCTTTATTAGCCCGTAGTCTTTATTATCACCTTTAACAGACGTTCAGTCATTATTCAAGGTCATTAGGAGGCCTTGAGGTGGCCTAATACATTACTTATGCTGGCCCCTAGAACATATTCATCTACGTATTGACGTACCTAACCTATTTCTTTCTACAACTAAATGAAAGTTAATAAGTCATTTTTGATATACTTGAATCGTATTCAATCCGCTTTTAAGTCCATATTCTTTGTATTCAATCGTGTTTTCAACAGACTTCAAAGAAAAGAAGAAGGAAAGAATATTCTCAATTCAGTTTCACTTATAATCATTTTAGTTTCATGTTTATTACCTCAGAACTTCATCATCTACAAACTAATTAGAATTTTTATTTGAAATAATTAGATTGTTCTTATAGAAATTTCATTAAAGCAGATCAGTGGATAGTTTGATTTTTTAATCTAAATAACTGAAAAATCCTCTTAAAATAATGACGTCACAGTTAACGTTGAAGTTTTTAAAACTTAGGCTATTTTTAGGCCTTGGCCAAAGAATTGACAAGAGTTAAACAACGTGTACCTAGACTATTGCTCTCTTATCAATAGGTAATGATAAACAGTGACATTTTAAGCAATATATATTAATAAGTATGGGAGTAGATGAACCAGGGTTATGAAACAAATCAAATAATATTAAGAATAAGTGCTAATTTGTAACTATTTTTTATTTAAAGCCTTTCTATAGTCTACCGTAGTTTTCGAGAAGAAATATAAGAGTAGCGGTTTCAGTATTAGATATACAATTATTGAAAGAAAGCTAGTAGTAAAAACATAAAACTCCTGACTTTTAGCTGAAAATCCAACCAAGGCTTGAACTTACGTTTCTATATAGTCTATATTACTACCTAATCTATAATGCAAAATGGTACCTAGAATAATACAGAGTTAATAAAAAGGCCAAAATTATAATAAAAAAACCATTCGGAATTTGAATTACTTGCCCACACGGAGGTTTAGTGACCATAGACAATAATAAGCCGAAGTACTGACAAGGTTCTTTACAACGGAGTTCCATTACGAAGCACATAAATTATGAAATTCTTAGAAAATGTAATTTTTATACCAAAAAATAAAAAAAAAACACCTTAGAATGGAAAAAAACAAGTAACCTTGAACAGTTGCTAAGATAGAAACAACCAAACCAGTATAATTAGGTCTTTACAAAAAGAATAAGTCCAAGGAAACTTGTTCTACCCAAATGCCAGGTTAAAATGGCTGGCATTATAAATGCTAATTTAACAATTTAGAGTCAGAGAAGAAATATTTAATAAAAATTTTAAATCCAGACGTTCTAAGTTGGATTGTAATGTAGCTTTAAAACCTATTATAAATGTATATCAGGTATTGTGGTAATTGAAATTAACGCTATCTAGCGTAGAGTAGCTTATTTGAAACTTTTCTAGAATACGGCTGTGGTTCAACAAGGATTTGTTCGTGAAACTGGTTTTAAAGAGGTTTTATGGTTTACCATAGTAGTACCTATCAAAGTATTTATTTTACTATTATCTATAAAGTAATGTTTTTCTTTTTTTGAGGCATGTGTATGTGTCCGTCATTCGGACAATTTTGCCAATGTCAACTGGGTTGAATAAAATACTTCTTAGTCGAGTCGAGTCGGTAAAAAAGTAAAGTCGGCTGTCATTTGGTTTTGAAGAAAAAGATGGCGTTTTTCTTCAAAACTTTGGTTTTCAAACATTTTCGTTCAAATCAGGTAGCCACATTATTTCATTTCAACTGTTCACACTTGTGCTAAGACCTCAAGTAATGATGGTTAAAGTACCACCAAAATTACCCATCAGAACTTAAAATTTAAGTTTTTTTCTAGTGTTATTTAATAACACTAGAAAAACAATTAAAATGAAAATACAATGTTGCTTCCAAAGATGACAGAAAACGAATCCATAGTAATGTTATGCTGTTGCCTACAAGTACCTATCGACCGACAACCGTAATTGAGTGCGAATAATTTATCCTAACATTTCGTCTCACATCTAAACAAACATAAATACACCTGTGCTTACGTAAATGGATAAATACAACCACCAATGCTAATAACCCATTCACCTTTGAATGTTATGTAGACAGCCGTCACAGCTCAGTAGCTTCTGCGCTGTTGTTTGTGAGTTCGATTCCCACCGAGAACCAACATTTGTGATTAACAAAGATATTTATTCTGTGTTTGGGTGTTATATTGTATTCTATGTATGTATTTATGTTGTGTTATGGGTACTGAATGACTGATATACTTACCTAATACAATACATTACATACATAGATATTTTTTATTATACATAGAAAATACCAGAACACCCGGAATAAATATTTACAAATCGTACAAACATTTATCCAAAGGCTGAAATCGAATCCGCAACCTCCTGTATCGCAGACGGACATATGCTCGCCACGCCACATCGGTCGTCATTAAATATAAGAAAAAGCGGTTGCACGCGGTCATATAGGGTATAAGCCGAAGCCAACTTTATTAGTCCAACAAACAAAATATGTAGTTCTTTGACTGTGTCCATATGTCACCTTGAAAAACCTAGTATAAATTATACATAATGTTCACCTGAGTACATACAACAGGTAAATTATATTATAAAAGGTTTTTCTTGAATGAAAACTAATAATAAACACATACTGTTAGTAGAATTTGTGCCACACTAAGTCTTCTCGGTATCTTAAGTTTTTTAAATGCTATATACTATTATAGAGTACAAGCGGCCACTCGCAGCTTCACCCGCGTGGCAGTTTTTTCCCGTTTCCGTTATTTTTTCGGAATAAAAACTAGCCTATATGTTAATCCAGGTTACAATCTATATTTATTCCAAATTTCATCTAAATCAGTCCACTGGTTAGAGCGTGAAAGAGTAACAAACATTCATCCATCCATCCATACTTACAAACTTTCACGTTTATAATATTAATAAGATTATTAGATATTAGATGCTAGACTGAACTAAACTATCAAAGTCAAAGTCAAAAGGCATTTATTCAGTAAAATCAGCAGGGATCATCTTGAAACGTCTTAAATCTAGGTGAATCTAAGCGCCAGTTCTTCGCGACCAAGCCTATAAGAACTAGACTATGCTAAGTTAAAATGCCTAATCTATCCCCAAACTAAGCAAAGCTTGTATTATGGAAACCAGGTAAGTGATAGAATACTTACATTTTTGAAAATACATCATAGAATACATAGAACACCCAGACACAGAACAAATATCTATGTTCATCAGACAGTTGTTTGTTCTCGGTGGGCTAATCTTACAACGAATTAATTACAGAGAATCTAAGCTACTACTAACTGAGCTGTGACGGGCAGGACCGTCTTAGGCTATGTATATAAAATTGGGCCTTGTTGTAATGTGAAAATAGCAAGTGAAAAAAATTTCTCTGCTATCATGTATAAATATGAGTTAGGAATTTTTTTTGTTATTTTTTTGTGACAAAAACTTTTAATGTAAAAACGTACCTAATTTTTAATCGTATCTAACATTTTCTCTACCTAAAATAGAAAAAAATATATATAATGCTGGTATATCAGCCTTTCGAGGCCCCAAGATGGGGGCCCTTGGCAGGGGTCCTGTGTGCCCTTGGAAAGACGGTGAAATGAAATGAAATTTATTGTCGAAACTGTGTACAAAAGGATCTTAAAACTAGGTGGAACAACAATTTATCCATTATGGACGTACAATATTTAACTTAAAAAACGAATTTATTTATTGATTATTAATTATAAAAATTCTTTTATGTCATAAAAACATTTATCTAAGAGCCACCTACGGAGTTTTGTCTTAAATTTACTGGTAAGCAGTTCTCTTATATCTCTAGGGATTTTATTATAGATTTTTACAGTCATGGTAGAGCAATTTTTCCCACTGAGTGTAGTTTGTATGGATGACGGGTAGTCAGAGGTACGTCCATACATTGGCACATACCTACATTTTGAGTTTGTTAGTATTCCATACGTGACACACAATCACTACTGCTAGAATAGTGGTACCCTAAATAACTGGTTTCCTCACGATGATGTTTTCCTCATCGTCAAAGCATTGCTCATTTTTTTCGAATAGAATATTTTTTTGCGATTAGATTCAAACCTACGACCTTAGGATCAACAGCCAAGATACTACACAACTAATGCTCTTATTAAAATTAAAAAGCTACAGTCCTTCCAAAGATGACAGAAAACTAATTCAAACGCTCCCAGCGCGTTGAAGTCTTTTGTATGATAATAACAAAGTTTAAAATAAGAGATTAGTATAGCATTGGCGCAGTTTGTTATCAAGGGAAGGGTCGTGGGTTCAAATATATCCTTAACGCCTGAATATCAAACACAACTTAAAGTTAATCATGTCTCAGGTCAAGTCAATTATTAATTTGTTGGTAGGTATAATTTTTTGACATTGTTTTTTGACATTTTGTTCGTATAATTTTCTAATATTGTTTCAAGATTGTTTTTGTTTCTTTTTTTATTTAATTTTGATTTCACATAATGCATAAGAAATTATGTCTATCTGTCTGTCCGTCTGTCACCAAGCTGTAACTCTTGAACCGTGATAGTTAGAGAGTTGAAATTTTCACAGTTGATGTATTTCTGTTGCCGCTATAACAACAAACATTTATATTTATTTATTATTTTTAATTATTTTCTATGTTATTCTTTGTAGTAGGTACTAACGAACACTTGTAACATACTACTTATAACTTATATCATATACCATAAAACTAATCTTATATAATTTAACTTCTAAAAAAGAATCGAACGTCCATTGACCTCGAATCTGGACTATTGATCTCGAACCTGGAATATTGACCATGAACCTGGTATATTGGCCTCACAACTGGGATATTGGCCTTGCACCTGGAATACTGACCTCACATCTGGGATATTATTGACCTCGCACCTGGAATATAGATGTCGCACTTGGAATATTGACACCGCATCTGGGATATTGATATCGCACTTGGGATATTTACCTCGCATCTGGAATATTGACATCGCACCTGGGATATTGACCTAGCCTCTCCTTGGCTTTGTCTGTATTTACCACATTTCAGACATAGCCTGATAGAGGTTACGTTTACTCCCATTTTATCAACGAGGGACTCAAGAAGAAGACGCGCAATCCAGCTGCCTATACACCAGTTGGATTAATACGTGCAGTGTGAGATATATCGCGCTTGGCCCAAGATATTTTTTTTATCGTTTATGTTAGAATTTGTAGACAAAAGACCTAAAGATAAACTGGAGTGTTTTTGTAATAATAGAGCTCTTAGTGAAGGGCTCGTCCGGGGAAGTACTACTATTTTGTTTAAATTGTTTTTCTAGTACTTATCTATGTATATTCTCGGTATGTTTTGATGTGTAATTTCGGTGGTAATTTAACCATCATTACTTGAGGTCTGAGCCCATGTGTGAACAGTTGAAATGAAAGTGATGTGTGATATGTAGCATCCTGATTTAAACGAATATAGGTATTTCTTTTAGGTTTTGAACAGAACCGCCATCTTTTTCATAACTTTTCAAATGGGTTGAATTAAATAGTTCTTAGTCAAGTCAAGTCGGTAAAAAAAAGTAAAGTCCGCTGTCATTTGGTTTTGAAGAAAAAAACGGTGTTTTTCTTCAAAACCAAAGGGAAATATTTTCGTTCAAATCAGGATGCCACTTAACACACTTACTTTTTTTATTGATCTGCTTGACATTGACAAAATTGTCTGTCAAATAGCGGACAGGTGCCATAGAAAAAAGGGGAAGATTTGGCTCTATGATTCCGCGTTACGTAGTTATTTACGTGTTTAAAATGTCTTTTATATAAAATCCAGTATACGACATCCTATTTTTAATATAATTAACCTTACTACCTGCCTACCTACGTTTTATTAGGTAGTTCTTGCCTCACCTTAACGCTCAACATTAGATTATTTAGATACAAACACAGACTGGATGCCCTTGGTATAACAAGATTATACATAATATACGTGTACCTATAGAATGTATAAAAATGTAATAAATATTGAATTAAATGTGTTAATGTCGTCAGGTCTTTTTCTGGTAGGTATATCATAAGCTAGCTTTTACCCGTGATTTTGTCCGCCGACTTTCTTCACACTTTTATTTTGACCAATTTCCACACTGTCTTTATAAATTACAGCGTGTTATTCTGATGTATAAGCTATATTTTTGTAGTTTTTATCAAAATCCATTCAGTAGTTTTTGCGTGTAATAATAACAAACATTTATACAGGCATACAAGCATTTATAATAGTTGTAGGATTCTAACAATACAACACCCACATATACGAGTAGTACACAACAACAATCACCCAAAACTAAATTGTAATTTATGCATGTATTTCATATATTATGAGTGGCTTTAGAATTAATTGTAATATTCCTGGAAGGTAAGCAGCAGCTACAACACAAGTTTAACAACTTAGTGTAGATGCTGTAACCACAAATTTACGCAAGCCATTCTTTCTCTGTTTTGTAAATTAGAATGTTTGTACCTATATTGATTATGAATGTGCTTAATTTGAAATAAATGAATTTGATTTGATTTGATTTGAATTATCAATTATTGTGTTAAATTATCTTAGAATATGGCTTTTAATACCACTGCCGGGATATTTGCTTAATAGAATTTCACAGTAGGCATAGCATAGTAGTCGTAGTAGCGTAGAATATTGAAACGTCTAGAATACACGTAGGTACCTACCATAATTTAATGTTGACAACATTTCCGTGTTCAACTAGGTACGTATTAGGGTTTTCAGTGTAAACATATTTTCACGCAATACTTGTTTGGTGCGTAGGGGCGTATTACGAAAGGAATTTCTGAAATTCAGCCCCTAAAAGCGAGCAGCGGAGGCGGCTTGCATTTCAACTGAAGTTTTTGTTACAAAATGCTTTTTCATAGTTTGTTAGTTTTTATAGTGCTTCTAGGCTTGGTCGCGAGGAACTGGCGCTTAGATTCACCTAGATTTAAGACGTTTCAATATGATTCCTGCGGATATTTCTGAATAAATGATTTTTGACTTTGTCTTTGACCTTGACTTTGGTCGCTAAAGCACCGTATGAAACTTTCCAAATCTTATTTTCATCAAGTCATTTGAATCCTCGGTAGCGAAGTTTGCTATCGCATCCCCGTATTAAGGGGAAGGTCGTTGGTTCAAATACTACTCGAGGAAATAATTTTTGGGATGATATAAAATGCTTTTTGACTTTTGATAGCTCACCGCGTTACAAATTGCGCAAGATTTGGAAATAACGATACCAAAAAGAATGGTTCCGTTCGATCCGCGTTTGAAACGATTCCATTTAAATATTTATCTATGACCAATAAATTTCATAGCAGTGACCTTAGACGATGGCCGTTTGGAGGTTTACTTATGTATTAGTTGAATCGCGTCTTCACGTGAAGTAATTTTCATACAAACTTCAACCTTTGCTGACGACCGATGTGGCGCGGCGGGTGAATGTCCGCCTGCGACGCTGGAGTTTGATTCCCGCCTTGGGATAAATGTTTGTACGATCTGCAAATATTTACTCCGGGTGTTCTGTTTAACACTACCATGGAGGGGGTATGAAAGCGCTGTTATTTCCCTCTTTCTCTTATAGCCAGTTACGTTTCGTATATTGAAAAAGTTTTACTTCAGTCGTGTGATCTAAAGCACACTCGTTGTTTTTGTCACTGGCGCCACTTTAAAACTTCCTCTGATGTACTCATTTCTTATCTTATCCATTACAAAATATTCTAAAAAGGAATTGTCTACCTAGAACTTGAAGTTAGAATCTAGGCGTTCGTGACGTCATCAGGTACCTACTTTGCTAGGTCTTGCTACCCTTGACACGGCTACCTAGTATCACTAGCTATAATCTGTGCCAGAGACGTGGCAACTGAATGATTATTAAGGTTTAATTATCTGTATTGAGTAATACTATTTAAAAAGATAATAAACTGGCGCTTAAAAGTTTTATTTTTGAAGTAATACTTCTTATGCGACTTCCAACAAGGTTGCGTTAAACGTTTAACACTACCATGGAGGGGGTATGAAAGTACTGTTCTTTCTCTCTTTCTCTCATAGCCAGTTACGTTTCGTATATTAACGACCGATGTGGCGCGGCAGGCTGCGTGCAACGCAGGAGGTTGCGGGTTCGATCCCCGCCTTGGGATAAATGTTTGTACGATCTAGGTATTTTGTATGTATAATAAAAAATATGTATGTATGTAATGTATTGTATTAAGTATATCAGTCATCTAGTACCCATAACACAAGCTCTGCTTAGCTTGGGGCTAGATGATGCTGTGTGACGTCCAGAAAAAAAAAATCTTTCGAAATGGTTTCACGGCGGTGCTACAAATATTTACACGACAATTATTCAAAAAAATGAGGTTATTCATTTTCATGACTTTAGTTTTGAGGAGTGAGTTCATTGTTTTGCTGTAATTACCTTTGTGAAAGTTACAAATTGTATAGGTACATTCTAGTGCAGCTGACTGTACGAGAAGCGTAGACGACCTGAACCTAGCACATTGTGAAGGTCTGTAAGAAGACTAAGCTGGATAAGATATTAATAAAAACCAAAAGTCTTTTCCGATAAAAATAATTTAATAAAAATAACTAGTCTAGTATTTTCGGTAACATACGTTAGTTCAACTACTCATCGGTAGATGGCGTTAACTGAAACTTAGGTCTAAACAGTAATCAGCTACAGCGTTCTATACTACCTAATACTTATTTTTTAAGTATACAGTCGAAATGGCATAGGATAGGAAGCTAGTTATTTGCGTTTCACCACGATAGGCGAAGGCAAAGCAGATTGAACCTTAACGTAATTACCATAAGGTGTACTTATAGTTTGTGGTCCGTCTGAATGAGGTTCGATAACTACATTGATATTTTTAGAGTCGATTGCATTCGCAGAGGCCACAGGAGCGCCGTTTCTGCTCCATCCAGCTGAAATAATAACAAATTGTGGTTATTAGCGACCTCTATATTCGTTTTGAAGAACATTTCAATTTCAATTTATTCACATAAAATAGCAAAACAAAATTAATTCTAAAGCGCTATTCTACTTACTTAAAAATTAATACAAATATCACGTGACATTACTTATATACAACATAAAAATCTATAACTGAAAAACTAGAAATAAAATAACAACGTTTAACAAAAAACAATAATCTAATATACCTAGGAGATCAGTAGGAACATTACTAAACATACTAAATTTATTGCACTAAAATTCACCGGAGTCAACATATTTTAGCTTGTAATACTAGCTAAGTACTGCAAAATGTGGATACGAACCAAATGTACTATCAGAATCAGAATAATCTTTATTGTAAACTGTTGAAAGTATAAGATGGTAGGAATATAATTGTTATAATATAAACAGTCTGCCCTACACGAGCGTACCAAGGAAAAAATTTAATTAAATGCTTCAAACAGTTTATATAGGTTATAAAAATTCTAGCTTAACAACATTAAATTGTCCAGCATTATTTATTTACTTATTTATTATTTTAAAATAATTGTATTCTAACTTAATAAGTATCAAGATGATACTTAGACATCCTTAAGAATCTCGAGTAGGTACTTAGTTGGTACTATGAGATCGAAGGGGATATCTACCGTGCTTGGGAATTAAAGTCGTGATATTATTTTTATTAAACTACTTTAGTGACATCTATGTACTAGATGTTATTACAACTTAGTTCTGCTATTCGCTGATAGATGGCGCAGATACCAGTCTCTTATTTTCTTAAACTTTTCAATAGATGGCAGCACTTCTTACCACCAACGGCTAGGAAAGATTTGATTGTTTGCTTGCATTGAATAGGCTCCGAAACTACTGGACCGATTTAAAAAATTCTTTCACCGTTGGGAAGCTACACTATCCCCGGGTGACATAGGCTATATTATTATATTGTCAAAAAAATTAGGGATCCTTACTAAAACCTGTGCAAAACTTAGATAGTGGCACCACTTTATTTAAAAGTTAAAGTAAAACTAAAATCCTTACAATATGCGGTATGTTCCTCATGCCCCGTAACAGGATGTCCGTTATGGATATGAAGATGTATTTCCTTCTGGGGATGTGGCCAGTGGTGTGCGGGGGGCTCCCAGCCGTGGCCGTGAGACTGGTGCCCTTTGTGACCGAAGAGGGCACCGAGCTGGAAATATGAATAAAATTGACAACCGATGTTATTTATTTATTATTTATGTGGCGCGGCGGACGAATGTCTGCTTGCGACGCAAGAGGTTGCGGGTTCGATTCCCGCCTTAGGATAAATGTTTGTACGATCTGCAAATATTTATTCCAGGTGTTCTGGGTTTCTATGTATAATAAAAAATATCTATATTTGTAATGTATTACATATATGTATGTAGTATATCAGTCATCTAGTACCCATAACACAAGCTCTGCTTAGCTTGGGGCTAGATGATGCTGTGTGGACTGTCCAGCATTATTATTATTATAATTAATCTAAGTAAATTACAAAAAAATACAAAATACAAATGTTTATTTTCCAAAAGAAAGTGGTAACAAAGATAAAAGTCGATTTGACTTGGCTAAAGAAGTGTTTTATTCAACCCACTTGACATTGGCAAAATTGTCCGAATGGCGGACACATGCCACAAAAAAAAGACTGGTTTGGTCTACCTAATCAACCACAAACTCAAGCGGCCTTGATCATCAACATTTAAATGAATGTATCGAGGACACACCGAGAATATCTTATGTATATGTCCTTGCGGTCTCAATCATTATCTCTCAGATCTCCTTAAGCTAAAAATGGCCCAAAACCTCCTTCCTCGAAGCTTATTTTATTCATATTTTTTTCGTCTTTACATCTTATCCATCGTTTGACAGACAATTTCTTTTGAACTTTATTTTCTGTCATGTTCAGAAAAAATATATTGTGAAATCATGGTTTTCCTAGTGTTATTTAGCTCTGGTGTGTAATTTCGGTGGTATTTTCATCATCATTACCTACTTGAGGTCATTGCTCAAGTGAAATCAATTGAAATGAAAGTGTTTTATGTACACATCCTGATTTGACGAGAGTGTTTTCCTTGGGTTTTGAAGAAAAACGCCATCTTTTTATTCAGAACCAATGACAGTCAACTTTACTTTTTTTACTGACTCGACTTGACTAAGAAGTATTTATTCAATGACACATGTCACAAAAAAAGAAGTAGTTACATACATAGAAAACCTCTTTATGTAATATCTTATCACTTTCCTCTAGTTAGGAGTCATATTTCAAGTAATGCCGAATTTTGAGCGGAGAAAGTATGTATTCTTCGTGCGAACGAGACGACATAACACTTACGGTATGTGTAAACGAGACAAGTGAACTGTATGACGGTAATATCGTTTTAAAGAGCGAAAGGATTTATCAAGAGTTTGTTTAACAAGTTACGGTGCTTAGAGGTTAGTTGGTTTTTCTCAAACTATGTATATAAAATAATATAGTATAATAAAATAGTTTTTTGAAGTAATACTTCTAATGCGACTTCCAACAAGGTTGCGTTAAACGTTTAAAACTACCATGGTGGGGGTATGAAAGCACTGTTCTTTCTCTCTTTCTCTCATAGCCAGTTACGTTTCGTATATTAAAGAAGTTTAACTTCAGTCGTGTGGTCTAACACACTCGTTTTTTATTACATTTACTGATGGAACAAGCATATGGCCCACCTGATATTAAGTGGTTACCGTCACCTATAACAAAACATTACCTTGTAGGTCACGTTAGTTAGGAACGTGCTCTACAATACACTGCTCTACGTCCATCAACCTAAAGCATACAGGTGATAAGCCTCATGTGGCAGCCTACGTTTAACGCAACCTTGTTGGAAGTGCACTTCAACAGTGCTTTCATACCTCCATGGTAGTGTTAAACGCTTCACGCAACCTTGTTGAAAGTCGCATTACATTCTTCAAAAGGCTTACCTTTACAGCGCCAGCAAGCAACAATAGTTTTAATATAAACAGAGCTACGACCAGCGTCTTGACGCCGACCAGCGCGGCCAGCACGGCCCACGTGGAGGCAGCACCGAGCTGGAACACGATCGGCAAGAGTCCAGCTATCATCTTCTTGAACGGACGCCCGAAGGTTCTGCCTGGAAGAAAAGATTTCTATATCACTGATGGAGTTTCATTATTTATATTATTATTACTTTGTTAAAGGATCATACAAAAAACGGTAGGAACCAAGCCGTAAGTTTCTTGCCGGTTCTTCTAGGCTTGGTCGCGAGGAACTGGCGCTTAGATTCACCTAGATTTAAGACGTTTCAAGATGATCCCTGCGGAAATTACTCATAAAATGATTTTTGACTTTGTCTTTGACTTATCAGAACTATCGAAATCGCATGCAGTTTTATTACAAACTTCAACCCCCGCTGAACCTTTTAGGGGTTGAATCAAATCAAATGTTTATTTATTTTCTCTCAACGAGAGGTTAAAATTATCAAGGCATATTATAACTAGAGGCCACTTGCAGCTTCGCCCGCGTGGCAGTTTTTTCCCGTTCCCGTTATTTTTTTGAGATAAAAAGTACCCTATATGTTAATCCAGATTACAATCTATGTTTATTGTAAATATCATCCAAATCGGTCTACTGGTTAGAGCGTGAAAGAGTAACTAACAAACATCCATCCATCCATCCATACTTGCAAACTTTTACGTTTATAATATTAGTAGGACTTCAACCCCCGCTGAACCCTTTTTAGGGGTTGAATAAATCAAATCAAATGTTTATTTATTTTCTCTAAACAAGATGTTAAAATTATCTAGGTATAGTATAATATAGGACGAGTATAAGATCAATTACTCATGCATACTAAAAAGATGAAAAAGAGCGGCGGGCGAATGTCCGATTCCCGCCTTGGGATAAATGTTTGTACGATCTGAAAATATTTATTCCAGGTGTTCTGTGTATTTTCTATGTATAATAAAAAATATCTATGCATGTAATGTATTGTATTAAGTATATCAGTCATCTAGTACCCATAACACAAGCTCTGCTTAACTTGGAGCTAGATGATGCTGAGTGGATTGTCTAGCATTATTATTATTATTATATGACACTCACAAATAACGTGGCTTTCTATTAATAAAAGATTTTCAAAATCGGTTCAGTAGATTCAGACATTACCGTCTACAAACTCACAAACTTTACCTTTTTACAATACATAATATAGATTAGGTAATTAGGTAAGTTTGTTACACAATTATTCAAATTACAACCTTACAGCCTTCGATCAATCAATTTTATAACATATAAAATGTCTCATTAAAAAGTTAATTAAGTGATTTAAATAGAGATTTTCCTATTTCTAGGTCAAGGAAACCAGAAGTAGGAATATGAATTGAATTATTATAAACCTACATTTAAAGATTAAATAACAGTTAATCCGGCGGAACAGGTATGTGAAAGTACTCTTTCGGTGCAACCGGCTGACATACTAAAACGTGTGTAGTATTTTAGCCATAGACAGTTGCTTGCCGACATTTTAGAATGTAGCGTAGCTGTCACTGCAAGTTATTTTTAGGGTTCCGTACCCAAAGGGTAAAACGAGACCCTATTACTAAGACTCCGCTGTCTGTCTGTCCGTCTGTCACCAGGCTGTATCTCATGTTAGAGAGTTGAAATTTTCACAGATGATGTATTTCTGCTGCCGCTATAACAACAAACACTAAAAAACAGAAAAAAAATTTTAAAGGGTCTCTTACAACAAACGTGATTTTTGGCCGTTTTTATTAAAGATAGCTCCCTATATAGACACCCTTCGTGTGCGGGTCCGACTTGCACTTGGCCGGTTTTTTCTACAGCTTTTTGATGAAGAAAAAATCTGCTGGCCCACCTGATGTTAACTGGTAACCATCAACAATTATTACCTCACAGATCACATTGCACTGCAATGCGTCTATCAACCTGAGCCACACAGGTGTTAAACCTTATATGCCTGTAATGTCACTGGCACTCACACCCTTCAAACCAGCCGGGCTAAGGTGTGCGACGCGAGATATATTGCGCTTGACACGAGATACTTTTTCTATTGATGAGGTACATTTTAGAAATTATAGATAAAAGACCCACAGGTAAGCTACACATTAGCATTTGTCAGAACGAGATAGATTTTTGGCACTGGTATGTTAGCACAGAAAGATATAAAGAGATATCTTTATTTTGCACCAGATAACTAGTACACAAAATTTTGTCGCGCTGCACATCTTAGCCGGGCTGAAGGTGCTTGACAGAAAAAAAAATGGTAGTTCCGTAGACGAGTCATACACAAAGAATTTCTACTAGGTACTTATACAAATACATGGCTAAATTAAAAGATTATGCGTAGCAGAGCGCGCGCGTTGAAATCTTTTGCATGAAAGAATGATTTTACTTTAATAGGGAAGCTCTTAGTGAAGGGCTCGTCCGAAGATCTACTACCACCATGCCTATTCCTGCCGCCAAGCATCATAGTTGCCTATCTCTCATCACTATGCCAAATGGTTGATGACCGATGTGATGGAACCTATTCTGCGACGCAGGAAGTTGCGTGTTCTATTACCGCCTTGGGATAAAGGTTTGTGAGATTTGCAAATATTTATTCCAGGTGTTCTGGGTATTTTCTATGTATAATGAAAAGTATCTATGCATGTAATGTATATCAGTCATCTAGTACCCATAACACAAGCTCTGCTTATCTTAGGGCTAGATGATGCTGTGTGGATTGTCCAGCATTATTATAATTATTATTATTAAGTGAATGCCGGTAGCATACAGGCACATGAGGCTGAACACTTGTATACCTTAGGACGCATGGCAATGCAGTAGGGCACGTTCCCAACGTGCGTGACCTACGAGGCAATAATAATAATAATAAATATTTAACAACATTTTTACACAGCATCATCTAGCCCCAAACTAAACATAGCTTGTACTATGGGAACGATGACTGATAGAATACAATATAACACCCAAACACAAAACAAACATCTATATTCATTGAATCACACAAATGTTTGTTCTCGGCTCAGAAGGTAGGGCTGCTACTGAGCTGTGATAGGCAATGCTTTGTTATAGGTGATAGACACCATTAACATCAGTTGGTCCATCTGCTTGTTCCTGTACTTACTATCACAAAGTTCTCTAAAAACAGCCCGTCTCTAAGCTATCTTTGAATAGTCGATCACAAAGTCATTACATGTTATTACTTTGGCCTTAATGTATAGAAAACGACAAAAACTTTATAGGACATGAACCGGACATAGAAAATATCTTAAGAACAACTATTGCATCTTTTTTTTTGTTGCATGTGTCCGTCATTCGTTCAATTCTGCTAATGTCAAGTGGGTTGAATAAAATCTAAGAGAATAAAATACTTCAAATCGAGTCGGTAAAAAAAGTAGTCGGCTGTGTGGAATTCGTTTTCTGTCATCTTTGGAAGCAACGTTGTATTTTCATTTTAATTGTTTTTCTAGTGTTATTTAAAGTTCTGATGGTTAATTTTGTTGGTATTTTAACCATCATTACTTGAGGTCTTAGCACAAGTATGAACAGTTGAAATGAAAGTGTGTTATGTGGCATCCTAATTTGAACGAAAATGTTTCCCTTTGGTATTGAAGAAAAACGCCATCTTTTTCTTCAAAACCGATGACGGCTGACTTTACTTTTATTACCGACTCGATTGACTAAAAAGAATTTATTCAACCCACTTGACATTGGCAAAATTGTCCGCAAGACGGACAGATGTCACAAAAAAAAAACATAAATAGGCTACTTTTCCAAGTTCTAATAATCTATGTTTATTCAAATTTCATCCAATATGTCTACTGGTTAGAGCGTGAAAGAGTAACAAACATCCATCCATCCATCCGTTCTTACAATCTTTCGCGTTTATAATATAAGTAGGAATATTATATGTAGAAAAAAGATAAAGATCCCTTAGAATTAGTCCTTATTCTATAATCCCGGTATAGAAAGGCGATTTTATAAGTAGGAGGGATCTTCAAGCGGAGTCTATGTACCGTTACAATGTCATGCCATTGTCTAATCTGATTCACTTCAACTCACTTTCTACGCGAACGACATTACTTGTTACGTGTAGATAATAAACACGCAATCGACGAGGTGAATAAACTAAACAACTGAACCTAATAGAAACAGGAAATTGAAGAAATTCCTAACTGATAAATGCTAGTTACTATAATATTGATGAATTCCTTAACGACAAATTTTAACATTTTATTGAATTTTGTATTGTATATTTGTATTGATTTTAAATTCTGTAATTATTATATTTTGACATTCATTGTAATATTGTTAATTCACCTTTTGTTCATGTTGCATGTGACGTTTCTTCATTTGCACACCGACACGGTATTGCATGTTGCCTCTCATAATATTTTGTCATCTATTTTACACACATATCTAAGCAAATAAAATATCTTTATCTTTAAGCCAAAAGCAGCCTCACCACTTTAATCTCAAGGCACGGTAAATATCCCTTCAAACCTTTTTTTTATACAACTTGTTGATAGAACCCATCTGATGTTAAGTGGCTACCATCACCTATAACAAAGCATTGCCTCGTAGGTTACGCTCGTTAGGAACGTCACCGACGATGCACAACTCAGGGTCCATCAACCTGAGGCATACAGGTGTTAAGCCTCATGTGCCTGTAATTACACCGGCACCCACACCCTTCAAACCGGAACACGCTGCGCTGCTTGGCGGCAGGAATAGGCATGGTGGTAGTACTGCCCCGGACGAGCCCTTTACTAAGAGCTCTACTACTAGAAACAGCCAACCAAACAGCACCAAAAAACTTGATACGTAAGTAGGTGAGTAATGTAATTACAAAACAATTGCTTTCTTTAGAAATTTACAAAACAAAATGAATGCTTCCAATTACACGATGGCTAGTTTCAAGAACCTACTTATAATTTTAACTTATATTTTGACCGATGTGGCCTGGTGGGCGAATGTCCGCCTGCAACGCAGGAGGTTACGCGTGTTCGATTCCCGCCTCGGGATAAATGTTTGTACGATCTGCAAATATTCATTTCGGGTGTTTTGGGTATTCTCTATGTATGATAAAAATATATATATGTATTTAATGTATTGTATTAAGTATATCAGTAATCTAGTACCCATAACACAAGCTCTGCTTAGCTTGGGGCTAGATGATGCTGTGTGGATTGTCCAGCATTATTATTATTTATTATTAATTTTAATCATTGATAACGCGATGTTTTGCACCTGTTAACAATAACTATTTTCTTACTTTATTTGTTTTTATAGTGCTTACCTGCACTTAAATCACAAAGATTCTTATATTATCCATCGAGTCATTTGAATCCTCGGTTGGGAAGTTGGTATCACATCCCCGTATCAAGGGGAAGGTCGTGGGTTCAAATCCCACTCGAGGAAAATAATTTTTGGGATAATATAAAAATCTTTGTATTTTTTTACTACTACTTAAATACGTTTTTGTAATTAAAAGTTTTTTATAAAACGCTCCATAAACGTCGAAAGGAAACGGTTACGGTTTTTTTGCTCATTCTGCCATATCGCGATCAATCTGTTTTAGTTTCCGGTTATTTCCGGTTATGTAAGCATGTACCTAATTAAAAAGTAGGCCACTTCCGCTAGATAATTTTAGTCGCTTACACTTACACAAGATACTTAATACTCACCATACGAGTACCAAATGTACAATAGTACTAACTGGACGTACCTCTGACTACCCCCCTTAGACATCCTCGAAGAACCTCGAGTAGATACTTCGTAGTAAGACATCGGGGATATCTACCGTGATTGGGCATAAACGTCGTGATGCTATTTCTTTTTTCAATACTCAATACATTTATTATAAAGAGGAAAGATTTGATTGTTTTTTTGCATTGAATTGGCACCGAAACAATGAAGCGATTTGAAAAATTCTTTCACCGTTGGGAAGCTACACTATCCCCGGGTGACATAGGCTATATTATATTTTCAAAAAATTTGGGATCCTTGCTAAAACCCGTGCGAAGCCGGGACGAGCCTCTTGTAATTAAATATCTAGCGCAACCGTGTGAAGTTATTTCCAGGGGTAGCTACCGCTGTATCTGCCGCATCAATTATACGGGCCCCCGGGCCACGGGGGCCAACGATGTGCGTAAGCAAAAATTAATAAAAACTTCCCAATTATTTTTTAATTCAAAACTGACAAAAGTAAAAAAAATGCAAGGAGAGCGTATATCTAATTTGAATTGTTTGTAAAAAAAATTGGAAAGTGACAGATAATTATAATGAATATTTCTTTTAATTTTATGCAAACTTTTTTTTCTTTTGTGAGAAATCTTTACCCTTCATAAGGGCCTCCAAACAAATGTTTATACCCCGCCAAGGCACGTTACCTACGTCACTGGTTATTTCTAATAATAATAAATCAAACTAACCTTCACTTATATCCCTGGATCCATCTAGCTCCATCTTAACAGCTAAATTATCACTTTGGTTAACATTTATATAACTTTCATTATAACTACCTACATTTTTGGTTTGAACTTGAATTATAATACCACTGTTCGTAGCCGCGTATCCGGGGCAAACATTAAAAAGTAAAAACAAACAAACGAAAGTCAATCGAGTGTTCCTATTATGGATAACAACTAGCAGAATATGAAAACACGGTATGAACCACTTAATTATTTCTTTTAAATCCATCATTATCATTATTTGTAGGTTTTATCTTGATAGTAATATTATTATTTTATTATTATTACGTGAGGAATTAAAAAGTTGTGAATCGAACGTCATCGCGCGCCGATTCCAATTTCAAAACTGGCCGGTGAGTCGCGCCATTTCTTCTTTCACTCAGGCTACACACGGTATAAGTATTCTGCAGATGTTGATGATTCAAAAAACTTTCTTTACATTGGTATTCTCATCCTGACCGATTTCCTTTGAGTTTGGCTAACAAGCAAAGCGCTTAGAGAAAATTAGAAAGTTTTGTTTCCATAACAATTCGTTTTTGTGTTTTTCTTGAGCAATCTTTGTTTGTCCCTAATCTTGTATAACCGTGAAAATTTTAAATTCTAATTTAGACAGTTTAAAGCTAATGTGATACGTAAATCTTTTACTTCAGTTAAACTCCCGTCAGTCAAAATACATGCATTTATTTCTTTGACAATGTTTACTATTTAGAGCCTTTTTAATTCTTAAATAAGCTTTTATTTTTCTAAAGACATCCTGCTTAAAGAAACAATATGTATAAATAAATTTAAAAACCGGAAAAGTGCGAGTCGGACTCGCGCACGAAGGGTTCCGTACCATTATCTATACTAAAAACGGCAAAAAAATCACGTTTATATTATGAGAGCCCCCTTAAATATTTATTTATTTTATTCTGCGTGACCTGCGAGGCAAAGCTCTGTTATAGGTAATGGTAACCACTTAGCATCAGGTGGGCCATTTGCTTGTTCCATCAACAAGTTACGTAAAAAAAAACACAATAAAAATATTTTTACTTCCAATCTGTTTCTTTTTGTTCTGTTCCTCTAATTATGTCCATGAGTGTATTTCAACGTCGAGTAAATGTAGTTTTTAGATGTCTATGCTAGAATTAAGACTTACTGTCATTCGAGTTCGAGCAGATAATATTACTTTAAATAAACCTTCTTGTACCTTTCGTGCCGTAGTGCGTGGCTCAGAACAGAAGCCATCATGTTGACGACCGATGTGGCGCGGCGGGCGAATATCTGCCTACGACGCAGGAGTTTCCGGGTTCGATTCTCGCCTTCGGATAAATGTTTGTACGATCTGCAAATTTCTAAAAATTCTGGGTAGTTTCTAAGTATAATAAAAAATATCTATGTATGTAAGGTAGGTATTGTATTAAGTATATCAGTCATCTAGTACCCATAACACAAGCTCTGCTTAGTTTGGGGCTAGATGATACTGTGCGGATTGTCCAGAATTATCATTATTAATTTTTCTTTAGGTAATGGTACTAAGGATACAAAGTTGTATGACTTGTACTATCAATGGTACAAATCAATGGTACTACTGACAAAGGCATCATTTCTATACCCAAAATTATTGATTACTAGCGGCCACTCGCAGTTTCGCCCGCGTGGCAGTTTTTTCCCGTTCCCGTTATTCAGGATAAAATGTAGCCTATATGTTAATCCAGGTTACAATCTATATTTATTCCAAATTTCATCCAAATCGGTCTACTGGTTAGAGCGTGAAAGAGGAACAAACATCCATCCATCCATCCAAACATTCGCATTTATAATATTAGTAGGATAGTAGAGATATAATAATAATATATTTTTATTGCAGACACGGTCCATACACATTTAAGATATCCTGAGACATATTCTGGCCATAGGTGCCGTGTGTGTCTGAGTGAGAGCTTTGCAGTTGTAACGGTTTATTTATTGCATAGCATACCACAGATGACCAACACTACCCGAACAGAATAGATCGCTGTACTAACTGTACAACCATTGTGATTTAAAATGACAGGAAATAGTAGTAAAGCTCTTAGTGAAGGGCTCGTCCGGGGAATTACTACCATGCTTATTTCTCTGTGAGTTATGTCCGGTGATAAATCAAATCAAAGCAGGTAATTCATTGCGTCATATAAGTTTGTACCTACAGTTACTTTGGTAATACATTTTTGGAGCAGCCACTCTGCAGTGTGAAATTACGACCGATGTGGCGCAGCGGGCGAATGTCGGCGACGCAGGAGGTTGCGGGTTTGATTACTGCCTTGGGATAAATGTTTGTACGATCTGCAAACATTTATTCCGTGTTCTGGGTGTTTTCTATGTTTAATAAAATATATCTATGTATGTAATGTATTGTATTAAGTATATCAGTCATCTAGTACCCATAACACAAGCTATGCTTAGCTTGGGGCTAGATGATGCTGTGTGGATTTTCCAGCATTATTATTATTATTATTAAGTAGAACCAACTCAAGATTTTTTGAGGATGTCAAATAGGGCTAGTCAAGAGGTACGTCCAAATAACCTAATTTTTATTTTTTTGCAGTAGTTGGTATTCCATACACGACAGGTTACAAGCCCATCGCCGCTACTAAAGTACGAACTGGTTCTTCTCTGTTTTTCTTCACCGTTTGAGAGCATTGGCATATTCTCTCCATATAGAAGAACTAGCGGCCGCTCGCAGCTTCGCCTGCGTGCCAGTTTTTCTCGTTCCCGTTATTTTTTCGGGATAAAATCATAGTAGCTTTATGCATGCAAAGTCTCAGCCCGATCGGTTTAAAATTGACAAAGTTTCATACGAACTTTCATCCCCTATTTTATCCCGTTGGGGGTAGAATTAATCAAAATCCTTTCTTAGCGGATGCCTACGTCATAACATCTACCTGCATGCCAAATTTCAGCCCGATCCGTCCAGTGGTTTGGGCTGTGCGTTGATAGATCACTATGTCAGTCAGTCAGTCACCTTTGAGTTATATATATTTAGATCTATAGTGCACGCCCAATTTCAAACTCACGACCTTAAAGATCAGAGAGCGTGATCCCTCCCACTGGACCACCAACGCTCTAATAAATATAAACCCTATTTAATTAAATACAATGATTTATTTCCAAACGTCTATATAATTTACACATACCGAAATAGTTTATAACTATCCTAGAAAACTAATATTATATTGATATAAATAGTCAGTTTGTTCGACGTCACATTTAACCGACTGCACGAAGCAAAAGGAGAGTAATGCTAAATTGTAGAACTTATTTTTCAAAAACGGCTGAATCAATTTTAATGGATATATGACGCCGAACCAAACATAGAGCTTATTTCTATGAAGTCACAGTTAGATTTAACTTAATTCGTTCTTTCAATACAACTATTAAATATTTTGTGTATAAAATTGAAAAGTGATTAGTAATTATCATCAACATCCTGTAGAAGGCCACGAACATTCGACAGGCTATTGAAAATTGATTATTATTTTGTTGTAGTTTTTATCTTATTTTATGACTGAGTTAAATGTATGACAATTTTTTGATACTAATAATGGTTATGTCTCGAGTGGGATTCGAACTCACTACCCATCTGCGGCATTGGAAGATTTTTTTTATGTTACTGCTAGTGGAACAAGCATATGGCCCACCCAATGTTAAGTCGTAACCACCACCTGTAACGAAGCATTGCCTTGTAGGTCACGCACGTTAGGTACGTGTCCTACGAAGCACTACCGGACGTAGTGTATCGTAGGGCACATTAACGAGCGTTACCAGCGAGGCAATGCTTTGTTATAAGTAATGGTATCTTCTAAATGGTACTTCATGGTACCATTTAACATCAAGCAGAGATCTCTGAATGATAGGGTCGTGGGTTCAAATCTCACTCGAGCTAAAACATTTGGGATAATATAAAATCTTATTATACTATGAATATTGCATGTAATATGTACTACAGTAGAAACTTTAAATATTTTATTTACCATCAATTGTGGTGTGAGGAAACTAATAAGTATTCCAGCAGCGATGGGCTTCAATCTCCATGCACGGTAGACATCCCGTCAGACATTTTAGTACCTACTTGCCTGTAGTAGGTACCTACTCAAAATTCTTTAAAGACATGATGAGGGTAGAGTTGTCATATACCATAATTATTAAGAAGTTGGTATACCATACGTGGCAGGTAGCAAGCCCATCGCCGCTGCTAAAATTTAACGATGAATAATGATAAAATTAAGAATTGTGAAGATTGTGAAATCCCTAGATGTATTATGGAGACAATTTTTGTATTAAATGCAAGAAAAATAAAAATAAAAGCCAAAATAATTTACACATTTATGTACATTTTATTATAAATGTTAAATTGTGAATTAGATAATTATTATTATTGAAATAGTGATTATTATTAAGTATTTTTGTTTACCCTATGGTTATACAAAAGGGGTCGATAGTAGTTAAATGGTTGATTTGAAGTCTTATAAAACTATGAGAAGTGTATAATATTTGTAAGGGATAGAAAAGGGTTTTTCAGGGTCCATTTTAGTTAGGTTGGTATGGGAACCATAGATTTTAATTTTTTAGTTGAAAAAACATGTTTAAAGGGTAAACTATTTAAACCCTATAAGCAGGTAAAAATTTTAGTTTTGTAGTTAATATACGGTGTATTAAAAGATAGTAATTAGATTGGTTTTCATATACAAAATCAATGCTTAGGGTAATTAGATGTATTCATTAATTAAATACACTATATAATTGAAAGAAAGCTATTAAAATGGGGTAAGTTTTAAGGGCGGGCAGGGTTTAAAGTAGTAATCTTAAAATAGAAAAATAAAAACAGGGTAAACTGTTTTGAATTATGTTAGTTATGTAAGTATAAACCCAGCTCAGTTTTGCTTTAGGGGTGGAAAAAAAGGGGTATTCGTGCAATCTTTAGATAAAAATAGTACTTTAAAATTCTTGATCTTATAGTGTCATGTATGATACACATTCTATCTTAAGGGTGCTTTAAAAGTACAGGGTGTAAAGGGTAGAATAATTGCACCCCTTATATCTACTGTGTTTCTATTACATGTGTTGAAAAAGGGTACTTTTAAATGCATGATCAAATAGTATGTCATGTTTAATACACATAATATCTTAGAGATGCTTTATAAATACGGGGTGTAAAGGGTGTCAAAATAACACCCCTTACATCTGCTGCGTGGAGTTTCCATTCCATGTGTTATTATCATCATCATTGGCAGTGTCCCCCGGTATGCGGTGGATGTTGGTACGTCTTCTTGGTAATGGCACAGTCCTAGAAAAAACCAGTAGGTATTAGGTTATTTAACTTAAGTATTAGGCTTTTGGTCTTGGCATGAGTGCCTTTAAGTATTGGCTTAAGGCTTATTTCCTACTGTTATTTTGTATAATATATTATTACACTGTATTCTAAGTATGTGTTTATTTACAAAGAAAATTATAGCTAATAAAAGTATTTATAATTGGTATGTACAAAATACATGTGAAACAGTTGAGCTATCTACAGACCGTTGCAAACGATCTAAAGGTAGCTCAACTGATCCAGATCAGTGCCAATCGGAAGCGTTCCCAAAACACTGGCTGCAGCCACGCTGAATGGCAATGCTGTAAATGAAGTATGTGTTAACAAATAAGAAAATTAAGTAAGACGACCGATGTGGCGCGGTGGGCGAATGTCCGCCTGCGACGCAGGAGGTTGCGGGTTCGATTCCCGCCTTGAGATAAAATGTTTGTACGATCTGCAAATATTTATTCCAGGTGTTCTGGGTATTTTCTATGTTAATAAAAAATATCTATGTAGTAATGTATAGGTATTAAGTATATCAGTCATCTAGTACCCATAACACAAGCTCTGCTTAGCTGGGGCTAGATGATACTGTGTGGATTGTCCAGCATTATTATTATACCTCGGCAAGGTCCCGGCAGAGGGCGCAGTGGCAGCGGCAGGGGACACAGCGGGGCGCGGGGACACGGCGGGCGGAGGAAACAGGCGCGTGCGCAGCCAGCTGTAGATAGCGAGCGACGGCTCGTACAAGAACGTCGTCAGAAGCTGTGTTATGAATGCTGAAAACGAAACAAACGTTAATAAACAGAGTAAACAACGATATAGAAACAATAAATGAAATAAGCTTTTATTTCCAGGCACGGTAGGCAAAATATATTAAAATTTTACTACACATACATTTTATTGATAGCACAAGCAGATGTTTCGCCTGATGTTAAGTGGTAACCATGACAAAGTATTATTGCCTTGCAGGTCACGTTCATTAGCAACGTGCCCTTGATCCTTTAAAGACTTAACCAACCCCTTTTGTGAATTGACCTCTGAGTTTTAATACCTTTGAACCCTAACCCCTTATAGTCTAAACCTCCTTTTAGTCTTGACCCCTCCTTTAGTCTCAACCTTCTTTGTGTATTGACCCCCTCGAGTCTTGAACCCCCCCTTTAGTCCTGACTCCCCTATTTGTATTGAACCACTTAAATCTTAACTCCTTTGAGTCCTGACCCTTTTTGAATATTAGCCCCTTTAATCTAGCCCTACTATCTGTATTGAACCACTTAAGTCTTAACACCTTTGAGTCCTGACCCCCTTTATGTATTAGCCTCCTTTAGTCCAGCCCCCCTTTTTGTCTTGACCCCCTCCATATATTACCCTTTTTTAAGGCTCATTCCTCCCTAAAGTTAAGTTAGTGTGTGTAGCTGACCGTATAGCGTGGCAGGTTGCTTAGGGCCGGGCGGCGCGGAGACGGCGCGTCGAGGCAGCACGAGTAGCGCGGCGGAGGGCGCGAGCTGCAGCTCCCGCAGCGACGCCGACGTCGCCGTGAGCTCGCGCCGCGGGAACGCAGTCCACAGCGCGAACGATGATGTTGATAACTGGAATATATAAAGATAAAGATAAAGCCACACTGGAGCTTCATTATTTACATTATTATTACTTTGTAACAGGATCATACAAAAAAACGGTAGGAACCAAGCCGTAAGTATCTTGCCGGTTCTTCTAGGCTTGGTCGCGAGGAACTGGCGCTTAGATTCACCAAGATTTAAGACGTTTCAAGATGATCCCTGCGGATTTTACTGAATAAATGTTTTTTGATTTTGACTTTGACTTTGAGTCGACCTATATCCTAGAAAGGGTTGTAGTTTTAATCATTCCTGACTGATTTGTTCTGTTTGACGACCGATGTGGCGCGGCGGGCGAATGTCCGCCTGCGACGCAGGACGTCGCGGGTTCGATTCCCGCCTTGGGATAAATGTTTGTAAGATCTGTAAATATTTATTCCGGGTGTTCTGGGTATTTTTTATGTATAATAAAAAATATATTTGCGGGTCTTTACTATAGATAGAAAACATAATTAAAATCAAATAAATACTATAATAAATATATTTACCCGTAAATTATCAGCAACGTATCTCTGTACCTCCCCCAGAGTTCCAGTCGCGTCGAAATGTGCCGTGTGTGAGGTACCGTCCGGCAACTTAAACTGTACCCTTGCACTTGTACCAGCGTCGCCTGAAGCTGAAACAACGAACACACGACGTAATTCTTAGGCACGGTAGGTATTCAGTACTGCGATGCAGAGTTTCAGTCCCTTCGACCACACGACTGAAGTAAAACTTCTTTAATATACGAAACGTAACTAGCTATGAGAGAAAGAGAGAAAGAACAGTGCTTTCATACCCCCTCCATGGTAGTGTTAAGGTGGAACAAGTCGTTACTATTTCCATACAAACGCTGTAACTGAATATCTCTACTATTTATTAACGTGCGTCCGAAGTTAAGTTTGATACTGAATTATCTTGCCGTTATCTAGGCTCGTTACCCTATATTCTACCGTAAAATCAGATTACCTTGAAAGTTACAAGCGTCGAAAGATTTTGTACTAGATATAGGGAGGAATATAGGGATATAGGGTAACGTACCTAGATAACGGCAAGATAATTCAGTATCAAACTTAACTTCGGACGCACGTTAATAAATAGTAGAGATATTAAGTTACAGCGTTTGTATGGAAATAGTAACGACTTGTTCCACCTTAAACGTTTAACGCAACCTTGTTGGAAGTCGCATTAGAAGTATTACTTCAATAAATAAAAAAAATCATCTTACTAGGTAGATGCGAGGTGGTCTGCAGGGGCGGCAGGGGCGGCAGGGGCGCAGGGGCAGCAGACGCCGGGGGGGCGGGGTTGTCTCGCGCGCGACGCTCCATGCGGTCCTGCGCTATCTGCTCCAATATACGCTGCCTAGCCAAGTTGTTCTCAAGCTTCTCGCGTTTACGCTCTTCCTGTGAAAATATAGTACAATAATAATATAGTCGAGGAAATTACTAAATCTTTCGACGCTTGTAACTTTCAAGGTAATCTGATTTTACTGTAGAATATAGGGTAACGTACCTAGATAACAGCAAGATAATTCATTATCAAACTTAACTTCGGACGCACGTTAATAAATAGTAGACATTAAACACTTACAGCGTTTGTATGGACAACGTACCGACTTGTTTAACCTTAAGTGCAGGTAAGCACTATAAAAACGAATAAACTATGAAATTAAGCACGGCGACATCTCTTGTCGATTCAACTGAATGCAATTTCGGTTATCGAGCAGGCTTTGATAGTATAGCCTCAAGCTTGTAGATGGAACCACGGTCGCTACACTACCGTATGAAAAACATTCCAAATCTTATTTTCGTCGAGTCATTTGAATCCTCGGTAGCGAAGTTGGCTATCGCATCCCCGTATCAAGGGGAAGGTCGTGGGTTCAAATCCTCCTCCCATTTTTGGGATGATATAAAACCGTTGTAATAATAATATAATCATGTTTTCTGTCTAATAAAATTAATATTTATGGGGGCTACAAGGGTACGGAACCTAAAAACGATAGGAACCAAGCCAAGCAATAAGTTTGTTGCTTGTTCTTGGTCGGCTTGGTCGCGAGGAACTGACGCTTAGATTCACCTAGATTTAAGACGTTTCAAGATGATCCCTGATATTACTGAATAAATGCTTTTTGACTTTGACTCGAGTGATCTCCTACATAATCTGTGACCCACCTGAAGTTGTTTCATTTCCTGGTCAGCTTGCCATTTCTTCAACTCGGCCACTCCTTGTCCAGTGTTACGACGTTCCAACTCTCTCTGTCTTTCCAACTGTTAACAAAAAAATTACATCACGACTTTAATCCAGGCTAATTCTTGGTCGGCTTGGTCGCGAGGAACTGGCGCTTAGATTCACCTAGGTTTAAGACGTTTCAAGATGATCCCTGCGGATATTACTGAATAAATGCTTTTTGACTTTGACTTTGATCCCCATGCACGGTAGATATCTCTTTAGATCAATCTTAGTACCAAGTACAGTCAGCTGCACTAGAATGTATACAATTCGTAACGTTTAAAACGCTATCAAAACCTTAGTTAACTCTGAAACAGTAAAAATTCAAAAATCATGAATAGCTGATAAGTTCACGACCGATGTGGCGTGGCGGGCGAATGTCCACCTGCGACGCAGGAGGTTGCGGGTTCGATTCCCGCCTTGGGATAAATGTTTGTACGATCTGCAAATATGTATTCCGGGTGTTCTGGGTATTTTCTATGCATAATAAAAAATATCTATGTATGTAATATAGTATTGTATTAAGTATATCAGTCATCTAGTACCCATAACACAAGCTCAGCTTAGCTTGGGGCTAGATGACGCTGTGTGGATTGTCCAGCATTATTTATTTATTTTATTTTTGAGTTTTTGCTCTGTAAATATTAATTGTAACCATTCTGTAAGTTACGAACTGTATACATTCTAGTGCAGCTGACTGTACCTACTCTAAATTCTTCGAGGATGTCTAAAGCGTAGTCAGAGGTACGTCGCTATAATGCTACAGCAATCTTCCCCCCTTTTTACCCTCCACTCTTCCCTTTTTAGGGGTCCCTTACGCACCAAGGCAAATAAAAATAAATTCCTGAAATTAACCCCTAAAATGTTGCAGTGGGATTGCAGTAAGGGGTATAACCCTTACGTACCAAAACAAATAAAAATAAATTCCTGAAATTAACCCCTAAAATGTTGCAGTGGGGTTGCAGTAAGGGGTATAACCCTTACGTAGCAAAACAAATAAAAATAAATTCCTTAAATTAAACCCTTAAAATGTTGCAGTGCGCCTACAATTTTTTTAACATATTCAGGGTATAGTTTAAGTACTAGTAGTTGTAGATTTACCTCTTTCTCCTGTTCAGTCTTTTCTCTGCGTTTCGCTTCTAAGAGCTCCTTAGCGCGTTCGAGTTTCTCTTCTACGCTAGTGGCGCTCGAAGACGTTTCTGGGATATTCTATGGTTGAAAAAAATCAAAAAATTAAAAATAAATCAAGAATCTTGCTATCATGCCCAACCAGTAACCCATTTTGAAGACTTATATTACACGGGTATTTATCGCGTATTACCTTTTTTATTTATTTTCCCGACGTTTCGACTATGTTGCAAATAAAAAAGGTAATACGCGATAAATACCCGTGTAATATAAGTCTTCAATATGTGTTCCGATCGCGAAAGTTCAAAAAATACCAGTAACCCATTCCCAGACGACCGATGTGGCGCGGCGGGCGAATGTTCGAAGGTTCGATTCCCGCCTTGGGATACATGTTTATACGATCTGCAAACATTTATTCCGGGTGTTCTAGGTATTTTCTATGATAGATGGCACTATTGTCCCGGGGTCACCACTCAGGTTATAGAACAATATACTAACCACTGAAGTAGCCGGAACGGTTGCCGCTGGAACCACCGGGGGCGCCACAGCCACCGGGGTCACAACTGGTAATGTCGGGGTCACCACTGGCGCTTGACTAGTGGACGGCTGGTCGGCAGTCTTCGGTCGTCGCACGCAAACATCACCGTCACACACCACTTCGTACTCTTTACCGGAAGTTTTAGCAGCTTCCGGTTCTGTGGGTTCGGATCGTTTCGGGAACTTTGGTGGAGATGGCGCATCTGTCGAAAGATATACCATTAGATATACAATAGAGAAGGTGGAGCCTGTGACGGACAAGTTGAGGAGTATCAGGTAAGCGTTGTATGGGCATATTACGCAAAGCGAAGGGAGCTAGATTACGATTATCTACATTATTATTAATTTGTAACAGGATCATACAAAAAAACGGTAGGAACCAAGCCGTAAGTTTATTGCCGATTCTTCTAGGCTTGGTCGCGAGGAACTGGCGCTTAGATTCACCTAGATTTAAGACTTTTCAAGATGATCCCTGCGGATTTTACTGTATAAATGCTTTTTGACATTGGCTTTGAAATAAAGATTCTATGAGTCATCTGGTTTCCATAGTACAAGCTATGCTTAGTTTAGGAGTAAATGATGTTGTGTAAAACCGATGTTTGACGGCCGATGTGGCGCGGCGGGAGAATGTCTGCCTGCGACGCAGGAGGTTGCGGGTTCGATACCCGCCTTGGGATAAATGTTTGTACGATCTGCAAATATTTATTCCGGGTGTTCTGGGTGTTTTCCGTGTATAATAAAAAATATGTATGTTTGTAATGTATTGTATTAAGTATATCAGTCATCTAGTACCCATAACACAAGCTCTGCTTAGCTTGGGGCTAGATGATGCTGTGTGGATTGTCCAGCATTATTATTATTATACATTTATTCTGTATACTTGTTAACAAGTTAACCAACATTGAGATAAGGGAGGGTTTATGTTTATAACTCAGTAGCTAAAAGCTATATTATCAATGTTTCAACATTATCTATATAATCCGCCCCTATATGCCTGTATACAATCCCCTAACACATCCTTCATTGCTATTACTATCATATTATTATTAAAAAAAATTGTCCAGGAATATTTCTACTGTACCTGGTACAGCAGCAGCTGTTTTGGCCGGTCCAGGAATGTTAATGGGACTGCTAGCGTTGGCTTCTGCTTGCAGCAACCCCACTGTAGCATTGTGTATCCCTTGGGAACTCGAGGATGTTGAAGGCTGGACTAGGGGTGGCTTTTCACCATCTGGAATAGCAAAGGTTTTGTCTTGATCATAGATTTTTCTTATACAACTTTGTGTCTGGGCATTAAATTTGTACTTACCCTGATTAAAGTTTTTTTTTTATGGCATGTGTCCGTCCGTCCGTCTTGCGGACAATTTTGCCAATGTCAAATGGGTTGAATAAAATACTACTTAATCAAGTTGAGTCGGTAAAAAAAGTAAAGTCGGCTGTCATTGGTTTTGAAGAAAAAAATGGCGTTTTTCTTCAAAACCAAAGGGAAACATTTTCGTTCAAATCAGGATACCACATAACACACTTTCATTTCAACTGTTCACACTTGTGCTAAGACCTCAAGTAATGATGGTTAAAATACCACCAAAATAACCCATCAGAACTTAAAATAACACAAAAAAAAACAATTAAAATGAAAATACAATGTTGCTTCCAAAGATGACAGAAAATGAATCAAAGAAGTTAAACTTCCTGTACAAAATCCAATGCAAAAGTCAATAAATATCCTGTGCAAACAAACAATCATAACATTAGTATGGATAACAATTATAAATACACCTTCGTGCACGAGTTCACTTGGCACTTTTTTCTTTTAACTTACTGTGGTCAGCGAGGATCCTGTCGATCCTAGTAGCCAGGTTGGCAGGCTGTACTCCAGCACAGACTACTTCCAATGGAGTACCATTGCGACCGATGAAGAACAGAGATGGCACTGGAACAAACTGGTCTGGGTGTTGTTGAGGAATATTAAAGTATAAAAAAAGCATCACGACTGTAATCCCCCAGCACGATAGATATCCCCTCCAATCTCTTAGTACCAAGTCGAAATTCTTCAAAGATGTCAGGTACGTGCAGATAGTACATTCGGTACATACCCACATTTTGCAGTAGTTAGAATCATACGTAACAGGTTGCAAGCCCATTGGTGCTGCTAGAATGCTAACTGGTTTCCTCACAATTCAAATACATTGGTGCACAACCGGATTTGAATTGTATCTGCAAATATTTATTCCGCGTGTTCTGGGTATTTTATATGCATAATAAAAAATATCTATGTATGTAATAGTCATCTAGTACCCATAACACAAGCTCTGCTTATTATATTATTATTATAGCATTATTATTATTAAGTCGGTCACATAGAGCTACCCAGCAGCCTGGTTGCTGAAACATTCCTTTCACCAACTAACAAGTGCCAGAGACATGAAAAATCTCTCTAATCATTATCCTCTGAATCATCATCATCAGTGTGACCATCACTATGTCATGTAAAAGGATACAGATCTGTGCAAAATGGGTATAATTAGTAGTTCCACTCTTCAGTTTAACAGCGAGGAAGTTAGCCTGGTTGGAGAGACGAGATACCACGGCTGTGTCTTCGATGGTAGCAGCCATTTCTGTTGAGAGGTCATTGTCACCTGTGGAAGAATGCATTTTTTACATAATTACACCTGCATGTTTCAGGTTGATAAAGGCAGTGCATGTTTTTTATGCTCCTGCTGGTGTAAGCATATGGTCCACCTGATGTTAAGTGGTAACCATGACCTCTATAACAAAGCATTGCCTCATAGGTCACCCACGTTAGTTACGTGACCTGACGTGAAGTACTGACAAAAGTCCTAGGCTCAACCTAAGGTGAAACACAGAGGATGTCATTGAACTCCACTCTTTTGCTGTCCGCATTATAAACCTATGTATTTATACCTAACATTACAGAGTTCTCCAAATTGTTGTCTAGGAAATTGATGGAAAAGAAAAGAAAAAGTATATCCAGGTACAAACACCCTATTTCTAACATATATTACAAATTATGTACAACGTTCTAATAATTATAACTAAACTAACAAAACTAATAAGATTCTTAGAAGAATAGTGATTGATACAATGTAAAATTGTCCTATTTAGACATTTTCTTGGACAAAGTCGAAATTATAATCACGGCAATTTGAACCTACTTTTCTTACAATTACTAGTGGGAATTGTTGCGGTAGCGTGATTGATGTGAATAGATACGATGTAGGTATGTTTTTTAATGGTTTAATTCGTAAAATTTGCTACAAACCTTCAACAAATACGACGAAGATTGCATTTTTCTGTTTTGATAGACTCACAGCTTCGGCGATGCTGCCCCCGTACCAATGCATGATGATAGCGAGGAAATCAGTTTTCCAGGCTAGTTACAAACTATTCGTGTGATTTAAACTGTTTATTTAGGATTTTTCAGTAGATTTTGCAATTTTTATTTCTTCACCGACAACATGACACAACAGATTTTGACAGCTGACGTGTTTTTGTTTTTTTATCGTAATGAGTGCGTTCTAAACCCTTACTGCGACAAAATTATAGATATAAATTTCATTTGTGGACCAATTTCTGCTAGATAAAACAAAAAATATAAATGTTGATTTCATTACCAAAATAACAAGGAAATATACTGGGGTTTTCCTATAGCTTAGGTTAAAAACCGTCAGAGGATAATTTAGCTTAAAGTGGGTTTCCGAACGAACTCAGTATCATAATAATAACACGGCTAAAATAGAAAAGGCTAGTATTCGTTGGAAGTTTCAAAGTAATACCAGTCTTCTAAATACATTTGTTTTATAGCGACTCATTTAGAACATTGTCTATGGTTTTATTACATGTGACCTTGTGAGTTACTACTCGGCGCTAGATGGCAGTAAAATAAAATCTAAAATTAGTTTTGGAATCTATTCAATACTAGATGTCGCTGCCAAAAATGATGTTATTTGAATGTAATTTAGTTGACTGTCAACCGAAACTTGTGTAAGTAGGTTCTGAAAAATATTTTTGGTAAAGTAGGTTTTAATAGTATCACTAAACTAGGACGGCCCCCACCCACAGACTACTAGGATGCTACCCCCACCCGGTGGACCGATGACAGTGTAAAAATCGCGAGACGCGGATGGTGAGAAAAATCGTTCTTACCATAAATGTATCTGGCGTCCTATGTGTATATTACCTATAAATTAAAAAAATTAAAGGTAATTAGACCGGGTGTGCCTAATAAAACCACTTCTGAATACTCCAGGAACGCGTAAAGTTACCTACAACAAGGTCTTATAGAATACCACTTAGCTGACAGTCAAATACATTTAGAGTAATACGATTATTTTACTGAAATTCCTATTTATCAACCAGCGATGTATTCCGTACAGCGGTCAACGACCGCGCGGGCGGGTCAACGCACTGGTCAGATGATTGCGATTTCGTTTAGATTGCTGTTTTTGGTGTTGCATCGTTTTTATGCATTTTCAAAATAAGATTTTTACGTGTTTATGTTTAGATATTTTATTATGTACTAGCGGCCGCTCGCAGCTTCGCCCGCGTGGTAGTTTTTTCCCGTTCCCGTTATTTTTTTCGGGATAAAAGCAGCTTATGTGTTAATCCAAGTAATAATCTATGTTTCTTCCAAATTTAATATTATTTAACTTTAGCCTATAATGTGTGTTATCTAAGGGCACATACCTAATAGGTTGAAGTAGGTACTACTACGAATAAAAGTCCAACACCAAACATGCTGTGAGATATTTAGCTAAGTAGATTTATCCATTTTATTTAACTGACCCGTGCCCACTTCGCTGGCGGTAAATATCGTTCTATCTCTTTAATCATTCGTCCAAATAATATGCAGTAAAAGGGAAAAGTCTTTTGTTATGAACACTTAAGAGATTTTACTTAAATTGCTAAGAACTACACGTACACGATCTAATGATTTAAATTATTTTTTGAATATAAAAAACTCCTTTTTGTGATTGATCTGTTGCTGACTTTTTTGTAGGCATTTGTAGCTCTACAATTTTTTGCTAAAACTAAATCTACTACCATTTTCATTTTTAATAATAATATAATAGCCTATGTCACTCACAAATAATGTGTCTTTTTATTGGTAAAAGAATTTTCAAAATCGATTCTGTAGATTACCCCTACAACGTCACAAACTCATACTTTACCTCTTCGTAATATAGCAGACTAGCAATAGTACCTACCTATCTACTTACCAAATACATCTAACATTTTAAAATATGTCAACTTTGTCGGCACATTCGTCATTCTAATAACGCGTCAACACTCAATCCCTAATTAGAATTCGAACGACACATCCTCTCACCAAGTTATTTATACACACAATTAACCAATTTGTTACTGGCAACATCACGGTCGAGTTACCATACTTTATTGCTGGCAACATTCTAGCGTCTTTGAGCTTTGAAAATGGAACTGAAAATTGCGTTTTGAAATTGCAATGGGCCGCGAAATGCAACGGTTTCGCGCCTTTGGTGTCTAAATATGGCGGCAGTGTAGAGTTGTAAGAGCAAGCTGTGGGACAAAAAATATTTTTAATGCTTTCTTTTCTCAGACGGGCTAAAGTGCTGGTTTAATTGGCTGGCCTAGCGATTTCCGACAGCGTTACCGGGCTCACAGAGTACTTTTATATAGACTGACCGGGCTACTGGCGAGTGCAGAAGGCGCTACGCCGTTATACAAAAGTGGTTTGTTGGGAACGAGCACAAGGGCACCACTTAGGTACGGAACCGCGAAAACGGAGAGATCTCTCTGACCTGATGAAATGAAAACCGGCCAAGTGCGAGTTTCATCAGGCTATCATTCTTAAAGCAGCTGTAAAAAAATATAAAACCGACCAAGTGCGAGTCGGACTCGCTCACGAAGGGTTCCGTACTTTATCCATAGTAAAACAGCAAAAAAAACACGTTTGTTGTATGAGAGCCCCCTTAATCATTTATTTTATTCTGTTTTTTAGTATTTATTGTTATAGAGGCAACAGAACTCTGTGAAAATTTCAACTCTCTAACTATCACGGTTCAATTAGATACAGCTTGGTGACAGACGGATAGACAAACAGCGGAGTCTTTAGTAATAGATTCCCGTTTTACCCTCTGGATACGGAACCCAAAAAAGTAGGCACTACACTTAGCTATACGAAGTATGAACAACTATGAAATGCTTCAGTTTGCTGACGTTCCCGGTACCTATAGCTATATTTATATGTTTCTGCTTCGTAGCTGTCATGATCAGTGCATGGACGATTGGACTCTAGGTGTAGTTAGGTAGTTTAAAAGGCCTATTAATTTAAATTGTTTTTTATTGACCATTTTTAAGAGCAGCGGTGGTCTAGATGGACTGACCCCGCCTTCTAGTCCTCAGGTCGTGGGTTTGAATCCGGTCTTGCACCAATGGAATTTACTATAGAAAAAATTATGTGCGCAATCCCAGTGCTTTCAAAACGATGGAGGAAAACAACGTGCGGAAGCAAGTTAGTATCCTAGCAGCGGCGATGGGTTTGCAAGCTGTCACGTTTGGATACCAGCAACAGCAAAAAGCATTTATTAAGTAATATCCGCAGGGATTATTTTGAAACGTCTTAAATCTAGGTGAACTAAGCGCCAGTTCCTCGCGACCAAGTCTATAGAAGAACCGGCAAGAAACTTACGTATGAGCTTTTTACAAACTAATATAAATGAAAATAATTTAGGACGTAGATACCAAATGTATAATATTTGAACGTACCTCTGAATAAACATAATCAAAGATTCAATAAATTAATATAAGACCAATATATTCAAATTTTATGAACCTTGACGGTCTTGCAGAGTTACCTACTAATGCTTCTCAATCATATTGCCTGGGCTTGACACTACTTACATTACAGCTCTATTTAGTGGTAGCATTACCTTCTCTCTGTTCTGGTTGAGGGTTCGATCCCGACCAAGGATAAATATTTGTATGACCCACTTCTGACCATGACTTTTGTGACTGACTTATAATGTAGATTGTGCCATTTGTGGTCCTAGTCTTTCAGAAAACAGGTTGTATAGGCAACAGTGAAATCGGTTCGGTGCGTCCAACAACTCATTCTGACTATTTTTGTGGCGGCAACACCGGCACCTTACATTAATGTCTTTTTGTCCCAGTCGAGCCAAAGAATTCAAATTAACATACCAATGGCTAAATACCAATCAATTTACACGTCAACCAACGCTTTAAATCTTGTTTAAATCTAATTTGGTGACGAATAACAATTAACAAAGTCATCAAACTAAAACGAAACTGTAAGTAGCCATTTTGTAGATGAGACAAAGTGTCAAAGTGACGGATGGGAATGGGCGGGAGTTCTGACGTTTGTTTTGCGCGGGAATTGCTGATGCGTTCCGTTAAACGTACGTATAAATAGTGTTTTTACATCTATTTTTAGTCTTGAATCTACTTAACCCCTTTGGAAGCACAGCAGATCTACTCTTATTGGAGTTTCATTGGCTCTCTAGCCGTTCTAATTATCTAAATAAATAAAAAAAAAAAAAAGTTATTTACATTATTATTACTTTGTAAAAGGATCATACAAGAAAACGGTAGGAACCAAGCCGTAAGTTTCTTGCCGGTTCTTCTAGGCTTGGTCGCGAGGAACTGGCGCTTAGATTCACCTAGAGTTAAGACGTTTCAAGATGATGCCTGCGGATATTACTGAATAAATGATTTTTGACTTTGACTTTGACTTAGAACCGATATACGAAGTTTCGTACTGTCGTTTTGTAATACACTGCAGGTCAATTATTATTCTCGAACTGTTTCTTAGTAAAGTTGTCGCTGCCTGACATGCCGCGTAGTGTAAGTCAAAACGACAATACGAAACTTCGTTTATAGTTTCTAAGAGTAGACCGCTGATTTATTTCAGTATGTAGACATCACTCCCTTTTCAGACCAAATGGTCGATCTTATGATGGCAGCATTGGCCATTGATGTGCTATCATAATGCTTGTTATCTTCGGTGAGTCGAGATAAAGCGTGTTTGTGTTTTTGTTGTTGTAGGTAGGTAATCCATTTTGCTTGAATCTTGCGTGTCTTGGTCAGTCAAGACAGAAACTATTCTAACTTCCCCGGACGAGCCCTTCACAAAGAGCTCTACTACTACTTAAACGTCTGATACCTTGTTAGGTAAAGTTATTATTTAGTCAAATTTATCATTTAAAACCACGGTTCCCATAAACACTAGTTCCTGGGATAGGATTTTAGATGAGTAGGCTTGTAGCATCTATTCCATCCTTACAGCTTAGTCAGTCTCCATGTCGTTCGCAATATTATTTTTCTTGTGTACCTACCTTATGTTTTATTGATGTAGCTAAATGTATTCAGTATTCAGTATGTTTATTGCCTTATTATGTAAGTAGGTTTAACATTGTCAGATCTTAGGACTATATACAATTTTTGGTGCCAATACACATAATATACCCAGTAAGGGTGTTGCAACAGAGTAGAGCGGACCGATATAGGTATAAAAAGAACATGCAAATTACATAGGTCATAAAAAAAAATATTATAGGTAGGAATCATTCATTCATTAGTAATTATTATTTATTATTTGATCATTGAAATACTCGTCAAGTGTATGCTTTTCGTAACAGTAAGTTCTTTAATATTTTTCCAAAAGATTTATTATTTTCATTATTATTACTTTATTTATTATTCTTCTACGATGTGGAAGTGTTATTGTTATGATGAACCATATGCTATGCTCCTTAAGGTGATAAATGCTTGAAATTTTTTTAATTATAAAAATGCGTACTTCCAAAGTGCTCATCATACCTAGATAACAATGGAACAGGTAACATACTGTTACATATCTAAGCTAGGATTTATAAAGTATTGTTAGCACACGAAGGATTCCGAACCATTATCTATAATAAAAACTTTTAAAGGCACCATAGCCTGTTGAGTTATTAGGTTACCTACCTACATGTTTAAGAACATTTTAAATAAAGAACTATTAAAAACAAAAACAAACAGTCTCCATACACACGATGTTTTCTTTCACTGAGAGCACGAACATAGCGCACATAATTATTCACATCATTGTTAAAACCAATCGATCAAAAATACAAACAACTAGAAGCTATAAATTAGGGGTAGGAAGGAACCCCAAACATTTTCACCATGAGGACGAAGCGTAAGTACAAAGTAATTGTATAGAATTTAGTTCGAATTAGTGATGTAGAGTTGAGAAAAAACAGACCGGACCATTTTTATTCGAGCGTTCTGTTTAGGGGTTAAATTAAAACACTGTTTTTCCGTACCCAAAGGGTAAAACGGGACCCTATTACTAAGACAGCTGTCTGTCTGTCTGTCTGACTGTCTGTTTGTCTGTCTGCCTGGTCCGTTTGTTTTTATTATAGATAATGGTTCGGAATCCTTCGTGTGCTAGTCCGACTCGCACTTGGCCAGTTTTTTTAAACGAGTTGCCAACAAAGCATTGCCTCGCGGGTCACATTCGTTATGTGCCATACGGTGACTGATCTGCGTTTATTATCCTAGGGCATTATTTCATCGGTACTCACACCCTTCCAACCAGTACTCAGCAAGCTAAGAAAACCGAAATTCAACCCCTAAACTGGTAAAGTGGAAGTTGAAGGTTGCATAGAAATATCTACGCAAAGACGACGTCTCACGCATTTCGTTTATAATTTACAATTATATTCTGATGTTTCGTAGCTCTATAATAATTAAATAAACACGCTAAGTATCAACTGTCAAATTTATGAAACCCCTAATTTGTACAATGACTACCTTTGGTACACTAACTAACTACATCCACCCATTGGTTAGTACAAATGTTTGTACGATCTGCAAATATTTATTCCGGGTATTCTGGGTATTTTCTATGTATAATAAAAAGTATCTATATGTAATGTATTGTATTAAGTATATCAGTCATCTAGTACCCATAACACAAGCTCTGCTTAGCTTGGGGCTAGATGGTGCTGTGTGGATTGTCCAGCATTATTATTATTATTGGACAATGTTTAAAAAGTTTACGGCACGTTTGCGGCGGATTAAACAGCCATTTTTTGAAGTAATACTTCTAATGCGACTTCCAACAAGGTTGCGTTAAACGTTTAACACTACCATGGAGGGGGTATGAAAGCACTGTTCTTTCTCTCTTTCTCTCATAACCAATTACGTTTCATTTATTAAAGAAGTTTTACTTCAGTCGTGTGGTCTAAAGCACTGTCTAGAGTTCCTTTTAAAGAGTTTTTCCGACCAGCAGCTCAGTAAGGCTGTTTTATAACAATTATTTGGCAAGTAATCTTTATTTGTAAAGATAAAGATCATTTATTTGCTTAGACATGTGTGTAAAATAGATGACAAAATATTATGAGAGGCAACACGCAATACCGTGTTGGTGTGCAAATGGAGATGGCACTTAAAACGTCACATGCAACATGAACCAAAGGTGAATTACAATATTACAATGAAAAAAAAAACAAAAAAATAGGACCCAGGGTTTTTTTTTTTTTACTATTTATAGGTAGACGTTTGACCGCAATCTCACCTGATGTAAAGTGATGATGCGGTCGACGATGTAGCACGTTTACCTAGAAGGTACCTATTCACTCTTCTCTTGAAAACATCCAAATTATATGTGACTGGAAAAATAGACGACGGCAACGAGTTCCATTCCTTTGCTGTGCGCATTAAGAAGGTTGAGGTTAAGGTTGTAAACTTTACATCTAGCGTTTCCCATCTTACCCTTCAAATTAACCCTTAATATTACTAGTAAGCGAGGTATCGAATAATTATTAATTCGATAATTCGTTTGTAATTAGTGTAATTTAAATGTAAACTGTATGTTTTTTGAATTAGAGGGTGAGCACTAACCATTACTTAGTTCCTATAATTACACGCACGTTATTGTACATATGAGTAATGATACATTTTATTGTTTTTACGGCTTTGTTACTATATCAAGTGTAATAAATAAATAATGCTGGACAATCCACACAGCACCATCTAGCCCCAAGCTAAGCAGAGCTTGTGTTATGGGCACTAGATGACTGATATACATAATACAATACATTACATACATATTTTTTTATTATACATAGAAAATACCCAGAACACCCGGAATAGATATTTGCAGATTGTGCAAACATTTATCCCAAGGCGGGAATCCAACCCGCAACCTCCGCGTCGCAGGCTGACATTCGCCCGCCGCGCCACATCGGTCGTCAAAGATAATTAGGTACCTACTTATGTTTATTTTATTATGTTTTGTCGATATTTATGCTCGAAATACAGGCCTATAAACTATATATAGTTCTGCGAACTATATATGGTTCGCAGAACCGACAACCGCTGGGATATTAAGGTTCTCGAATGGTGACTACGAACCGGAAGACGAAGCGGAGGACTTCCAGCTGCCCGATGGACTGACGACATTGTTAGGACCGCGGGAATTTAATGGATGGAAAGGGCTCAGAATCGTTCTTCCTGAAAACGTGTGTGGGAGGCCTATGTGGACTTCTACAGTCTGATGATGATGATTCTGGTACAATACAATTAATAATCCGGAGAGCTTAATAATAGTGAAGTAACCTTTCATACAATTTACAAAAGCTCTACATATTATGACGTTCCGTTACACGCAGTAAATCTTATGAGAATTAATTACAGCAGTTAGAGTGGCCAGTATAAGTTGAGCTGTGGTTTAGAGACCACCGTATTAGACGATGGCGGTGAAATCACTTTTTTAAGACAGATAACGGAAGAAGATAGCCCACCTGATGTTAATAATAATAATAATAAATGTTAATTCGGAATTTATTATTATTATTATTAAATTCTAAAAAACTGTAACCTGCAATGCGTTATAGGTTCCACTCAAGATCTTGAGTGGTTACGCAGATATGCTTATTCCATCAACAAGTCACCTGAAAAATCTGGATTTGATTTTAAAACCACACTTCTGGAACTAAATAGTATTTAGTTTATCTTACACAATTATTTAGTTAACTGAACGACCGTCAGATAAGATTCGATAGGGAGGGATGGCGAGTGATAAACACAACATCTATTAGTGTAGGTTATTTTATTACTCAAAGTTAAAATTTACAGTAGAACAATGGATGACACCATACATTTCTTAAAACGCATCGATAGCGAGTTTTAATTTTTCTACTGGTGCCATCTAGTTTTAAAATCGGAACTAACTTTTACATTCGTCTTCAAACATTAACAAAATTTTGATTTAATCACGTTGTGCTGTCTGTACACACTTCAAATCGAGGGTAGTTCCACAAACGTTGGCCACTTCGTCATATCGGCGCATTAGCGAAACGGAACGCAAGCCCCGCCCCTTCCGGCGGGCTGTCACCGTGACAGCGCGCCAAATTGTTACCACAAATTATTTATTGCACAAATTGCTTCCGGGATGATAAATATTGAAAAATATTAGACTAGCGGCCAATCGCAGCTTCGCCCGCGTGGCAGTTTTTCCCCGTTCCCGTTACTGATTCGGGATAAAAAGTAACCTATATGTTAATCCAGGTTACAATCTATATTTATTCCAAATTTTATCCATATCGGTCCACTCGTTAGAGCGTGAAAGAGTATTAAACATCCATCCATCCTTAAAAACTTTCACGTTTATAATATTAATAGTAGTAGGTATATGAGTCATTTAGTACCCATAACACAAGCTCTGCTTAGCCTGGGGCTAGATGATGCTGTGTGGATTGTCCAGCATTATAAAATAAAAAAACCTTACACCTACAAAGTATAATTAATAAAACCTTTTTACAGGTCGAGAACATCAAAGTAGTTCTTAGTTAGTAATCTGAGGTATACCTACTTACCGTGTAATATGAAGCCATGGTTAAACACAGTAGTAGAGCTCTTAGTGAAGGGCTCATCCGGGGAAGCACTACCACCATGCATATTTCTGCCGCCAAGCAGCGCAGCGTGTTCCGGTTTGAAGGGTGTGGGTGCCGGTGTAATTACAGGCACATGAGGCTTAACACCTGTATGCCTCAGGTTGATGGAAGCAGAGTAGTGCATCGTAAAGGCACGTTTATAATGAGCGTGACCTGCGAGACAATGCTTTGTTATAGGTAATGGTAACCACTTAACATTAGGCCGTCTGCTTGTTTCATTAAAGTCAAATAAAAAAAAACATAATTTATTGTATTTGCTGAATGAATAAAATTTGCATACCCACAAAATTACGATTTCCAAAACGTATATATTGCTAAGTGTGTCGTGAATACTACTTTTCGCGCCATTGTGAGCCATTTCGAATTTCGATTCGACTTCTGTCAAATACATTTCACTCTCAAGGGACTGTCAGAAACGTCAAAACGACAAGCGTTCCATTTTCAAATGGCAGTGAATTTGATGTGCGGCGCGAATCAAATGAAACTCAATGAATTGCCCCTCGTGTATTGGAAAATGAGCTTTAACGTTGTGAAGAAAAGTTTATTATACCTTTAGCTTTTAAGAGTCTCATTTATGGTAGCTAGTGTTGTGTATGTACCGAATTAAAAAATAAATATTATAAAATAAAAAAGGTTAGGTATAATGTTTAATTTATAATTAGTATTGCGAATAATTTACACCAAGCAGAGAATGCTCGCATTGCGGTGTTACTAACTGCTACAAAATGTGGGCGGGGTATGACATAAATGTATTGTTCATATAGGTATGTGCGTTTTTTATACAACTTGCTGATGGAACATGAAGATGCCCACTAGATGTTAAGTGGTTACCATTACTTATAACAAAGAATTACCTCGTAGGTCACGCTCGTAAGGAACGTGCCCTACGATGCACTGTTCAACGTCCGCCAACCTGAGGCATACAGGTGTTCAGCCTCATGTGTCTGTAATTACACCGGCACCCACACCCTTCAAACCGGAACATGTTGCATTGCTTGGCGGCAGGAATAGGCATAGTGGTAGTTATTCCCCGGACGAGCCCTTCACTAAGAGCTCTACTAGGCACTATTGCCTCTGGCTAGGAAGGTTCTGAAGTAACCAAACTGAAAGATGCCTATCGACTACGGTGCTAAAGCAGATTTGATATTTTATTTTATTTCCCTTGCCAATCTCACTTAAAATAGCGTAGACTTTGCTACGCCGTAGAGCACGCGTAGACACTCTACAGAAAAGTTGATAGAGTAGGTAGTTTTGGCATGGTATAATTTTAGTGGATCTTTTGTAAAGGTCCAGCCACGGAACACAGCAAGCTGTGTCATATATTGAAGTAATACTTCTAATGCGACTTCCAACAAGGTTGCTTTAAACGTGGAGGGGGTATGAGAGCACTGTTCTTTCTCTCTTTCTCTCTTAGCCAGTTACGTTTCGTATATTAAAGAAGTTTTACTTCAGTCGTGCATGTGGTCTAAAGCACACTCGTTTTTTGTTATAATATTATTTTTCAAATTATGACTGATGAAAAAAATAATGCTATTTTGAATACATTGACTGTTTGGTTACTGTCTAACATGTAGTTTTCCTTTTGTACAAACTTCATTGAGTGGAATAAATACATAAATATAATAAATATTATGGTAGTTAATGTAACTGGTCAGCGAATATCATTCTTAATCCTTATTTATTAAAATTAAATTAATATTTTGCTAAACTTACATTATTTTATTAAATTTAATTGAATATCCGTAATCACCCCATCACTAGCGGAGAGTAACGACAATAAGTGCACTCAACTAGAGATGGGATATGACGAATCCTACGACACGAGCGAATTTAAAATTATAATTACAAATAAAACTAGTAGGTAATTTTTTTTTAGTTTTTTGCCCAACTCATAAACACTAAGACTCACAAGTGCGACGTTTTGCAGATCATAGATTTTAAATAGTTTATGAATCAGATAAACGTTATTTTATTTAAAAAAAAAAGACTAGATTGGTACTAAATTATCTTAAATTATTATATATTTACTAAAATTATATGAAATCTAGTTACAGCCTTTTTAAAAAACTTGCCATTACAAAGCATCACCTTGCAGGCAAAAGAAAATTAGGAACGTGCCCTAAAATTGACTGCCCTGCGTCCATTAACCTAAGGCATACGGTGTTGTCTCATGTGTAATATCAAAGGCATAAACACCCTTCAAGCCGATACACGCTGCTCGGCGTCAAAAATAGTCATGCGTACTTCCCGGACGAGCCCTTTCCAAAGAGTTTAACTTAATAATAGGTATAATATTATTATGAAGATAGGTGGTTTAATACAGGGGCTAATGTCCAGCAGTAGACTTCTACCAACAAAGTTTAATTCGAGCCTGAAACCTTTCAAAACTATCTACGACCAATTTTAACTAAAATCAACAAACAATTTTAATGGCACCAATTAGATTATTTCATCTATTTTAATAAACAAACAAATCCTGGCTGAATACGACAGTCATTTGCCGTAATGAAAGAAAATTAGAGAAAATAAAATTCAAACTTCGAATCCCATTACGTCCAATGAGAGCCACCAGACTTGATTGCTGGGCGTGACTGCGCTCATTACTCACTGAAACGCAACAGCAAACGTACACCCATCTCTTTCTATGAATCCAGATCAGAAGAGTACAGCCAAGATTTGGATATAGAACGCCAAGTTTAGAAGCGCGTATACAGCGTGATGTTGTTTAATTTTATGGTTCATAATTATTTTGAATAAGTTTGTACTGAATTTATGTGGGGGTGAGGTAATGGACCGTCAAAATGGGGTATGGCCCGATGCTTTTGGAAGCTAAATTGCTTGTTGGGACATTACATTTTGCTGTATAGCATCGTAATTTAATATAGCGATGATACTTCACGCTTCTATATGATTAAGAGTTTAGTGGCGTGGGACGATGCTTCTGAATAAAATTAATTCTTTTTTTTAGAATATGAATTTTTTGCCTTTATACCTATTCCAGATCAATCTCATAGTACAAACATTAATTAGGAACTTGATGACGTTGCGTCTGCCATTTTTTAACTTATTTACTAGACAAAGTTATATAATTGTTTATGAAAAGTTACCACTGACACTATGTTATACTAAGTACTAGAGTGATATTATACCAACTTTATGTGTAGGTTTTTTAAAGGATCTTGAATAACAACCACAAATCGGAAGACTCGATAGGAAATTTGATGTGGACTGATACGGGTAGTCAGCAGAGTATAAAAATAAATAAATAGAAAACCTTGGTGAAACCTAAGGCATAAAACCTACGCGACCAAGCCTAAAAGAACAAGCTAGGAATTACGGCTTTATTTGTGTGGTTTTTTCTACAAAAGATAACGATAGGTAAGTTTACTGCGATGATACGAGCAAAACCATGCGTAGAACTAGTACTAGAACACATTAAATATTAATTCGAAATACACATTCGAAACGCGAAGCGGTGAGAATAGTGCACGAGACTGGACTGGCAAGAAGATCTGACAGCTTGTTGACAGAGGCAACATCTATACGCTTGGCAGTGGCGTCTGATGAAAATACTAAATACCTACTTAAAAACAAAAAAAACGTCACGGTGAGAGCTGAAATTCCGTAAGGATATTATATGTTCTGTGGCTGAAATAGTCCACTCCTATTTGTGGGCCACCTTCATATTTCAGAGGGATTTGCTATAGCCCCGCTTGGGGATTGGTGGTTGATGAAGTTGAGATTGAGACGCTACTGCACCTTTGCTGCGTTCCCTGGTTCCCGTAAAAGGCTTACGACATCCATGAACGGTCATGGAGGGGTCTTATTCTAACGACAACCAACGCTTGAAAAAAGTATATGGATTTATAGTAGGTACTTTCATATCAAATCTTTGTGATGTCCATAAATGCAGGAGAGCATGTCAAAACGATTATTTTACTATTCAATTTTGACATAAAAAAAAGGTGACGTTTCTCGTCGTTTAAACTGAATTTTAATTCGTATTCCGTAACCTTATACCTCATCTACAGAGGTGATGCAGAGTTCTTTCAATGTTGAGACCACCACGGCATAATTTATTAAAATTGATTCTCTAGAACTTAAACTGGAGATTTCATTATGGTCAGTCTGAAAAAGTCAACTGCGTTCATGTCTCAGTCTTATCCGGCACTTTACAGATACACATAAGTATTCTAAATTGGTACAGGGACTTAAAAACAACTATTTTTATTTACTAAGACACTGCTCGAATTATTCTTGGCTACACAGAACCTGCGACACAAGGTTTTATATCTTACACAAATAATGTACATGTTGGCTAGCAAATTAACTCTGTGAATGTTTTAAGTCTAAACATAAATTTGTTGCCTCTTCATGAGTTTACCTGTAAATAACCTGATAATACTCATCATCATCTTCCTGTCCTTGTTCCACTTCATGTGGGGTTGGTACAACATGTTATTTTCTTTCTTTCCTCTTCCAGCTGTAATCTTTGTACTATCTTTTTTTTATTCATGTCATCTTTATGTTCATCCATCTTTTTACCTCTACTCACATATCCATCCACATTCATATTCATCACTCATCTTTAAGTAGAATGTGAGTCAACTTTCACATTGAATAGGCATCAATACAAACTTCTCACAATAGCTAACTTAACAATTACTATCTCCGAAGAAGATTCAAAAGAAAATCGTCCAAGTATCAGACAACCAGAAAAGTCAGAACTTATTTGTCGTACCAATAAATCATTACTAAACCACCGGAATTCAGGAAATGGCTACAATCAATTTAGGACACGCAGTTATGATGTAATCTGTGGTGTGGCGTAGGGTTCGCTAATGACCGCTAGTCTGCCAAGAGCTGAAGGTTTGTTTAGACGGAACTTGACGGAAGAGTAGACTGGATGAAAACAGCATGCGGTCTCTTTTTAATTTTTTTGTTTACTTTGCAACAAATATAAAAGATTGTTGTGGTGGTCCCAATTTAGAATAGAACCCTATCACCTACTCGTACCATGGATATCCTAAAAGTATGTACTTAGGAGATACTGCTGCCGTAATATTTGCACTGCGGTCACCAATCCGCCTGACAACTCTGACAAGCGTGTTGATTATACGAGAAACCCATACTTGCACAATAAATAATTTCTAGTTTCTTTGCTACACGTAAAGTGTGTTTTTTTAGTCATAATTATACAGATATTATACGCATTTCAAAGAGTTTAGTTAGTTTTATAAAACGAATGCAAAAATCTTTTTGTTGTTTGGGAATATCTTTAATATTTAGAAGCCTATCCTGTATAGAAATAGATGTAGGGATATAAATAAAATCTGAATAGTAAGTAAATTCTATTTCTTACCGCATATGCACTAAATAATGCTTGGGAAGCTACATTTCAGCAATATTTTCAAATATTTTTTTAACATTTTGACCTAGTAACTTACCTACTAAACACTGTCCTCAATTAGAAATTTTTCGCAATGTCATAAAAAAACGTTAAACGAGCGACTAAACGAGGCACAAACCGATGAATTTATCCGGAGTGCTGACACTGCCAAAACATGATCACCACCAATTACCAGTGTACACTGAGTCTACAAATATCACTATCTGCGTCTTTGTCCAACGCAGCCTAACGACTTATTGCTGTCTTACTTTGCCGCCAGAAAATTGGTCTTAATCATTTCTTGCTCAATAGCAGAAGGTTCTATTTTCCAAACAAATTATAAGCGAACTATATTTTGTAAGCCCAAAAATAAGGTTCTTAATTCAATGGCACCAACGAAACGTTGGACTCAAACAGTAGATACTTGAAAACCACCTTTATTTAATTTTAAAATAAAGTTCTAAGCATAATAACTTGATCAGAGAGATAAGGTTTTATTGCACAAGAGGTTTTGATAATCACAGTAGTATTATGTCAATGGTAACAGGGCTTATATTCGCTCGGCCAGAAGGGACTATTAATAAAATAAAATAACGTTTCGACTACACCCCGTATGGGCGTGACCAAGTGTTGTGGCTAAAGAAGTGAGTACAACGCGAGAGTCCCGCGCGCGCTCACGTCTGCGCGCCAAAACTTTAGTGACGTTGACAATGACAACTTGTTTTTTTTTAACATAATTTTATGCAAAAACAAGTTAAATCTTTTGAGACATACCTACCCATAAAAAAAGCTTCATAGATAAAACGAATGTTTATAGCGTGTTTTTGGAAATAGTGACTTGATGAACAGTGTTTGTGAAAAAGTGAAAATGGAATCTGAAATCGTGGAAACGCAAACCAAAAAAACGCCTAAGCCGTTTTCGATTGAATCCCTAATAGGAAATACAACAAGAAAATCACCAGAAATAGATATAGAGAACAATCTATCAGACTCTAGAACTTCGGAAGACGATGAGACTGAAAGACTAAACGGGTATAATAGAATGAGATATTACTTAAACGCGCCGTTTCTGCAGCAAAATGGAAGTTTTCCGTTTCTCCTGGGTTACCCCGAGCCATGGCTAAGAATGTTAAACCCTGTGCAGAGGGAAGAAAGTAGAGAAGAAGAGAAGAGAGAGAGTCCTGTCAGTGTGGGCAGTGAGATGGAGAGTGATGGAGGGGAGGATAATACTCAAGGTACTTATAAATAAAACTAGCGGCCGCTCGCAGCTTCACCTGCGTGTCAGTTTTTCCCCCCGTTCCCGTTATTTTTTCGGGATAAAATCATAGTAGCTTTATGCATGCAAAATCTCAACCCGATCGGTTTAAAATTGACAAAGTTTCATACAAACTTTTATGCCCTATTTTATCCCCTTGGGGGTAGAATTAATCAAAATCCTTTCTTAGCGGATGCCTACGTCATAACATCTACCTGGCATGCCAAATTTCAGCCCGATCCGGGACCGGGACCAAATTAATCAAGTGGCGTTATGTAAAAGCAAGGGATATTTGGCTGCACAAACAAGTCCATCTAGTTGTCCAAGAGACATTACTCAGTAATTTTTCATTAAACATAATGTCTATGCTCAAAGAAGAGAGATATGTAACTGTAAATGTACACGTATGATTTTTTACCCACGAAAAGAGCAGCCTGTACTTTGCCACGTTCAAATAATGTTCTAGAATTCGGAATATTTAAAAAAGTTTTCACACAAAAAGTTGTCACGCTAACAACTTTTTTTATGCGTCTAATAATAACAACCTTGTAGATCCTTGTGCAGCAAGTACAATGATATTATAGACTATGAGTACCTACCTAAGAAGGATTGTAAATAAAAAAAACCGTTGTTAAAAAAACCTACACAACCCGTAGGTATACGTTTAAAGTATGAGTTTTTCATTGTTTAAGAGCTATATTTAAAGTTCGAATGACTGATAGTTGCAAACCACTTTTTAAGGACCATAAAATTCTTACACTTCCGTCGTTGTACATTTTATTTTTATTTTTTATTTTATTTATTAGACAAAATCCACAGCCCTCCTTTAAATACAATTGAATCTTAAAATTAAACTTACAGCCAATTACGGATTTACTTTATATAGGTACATTTTTTTATACAAACTGACAGTCGAATATGAAAAACCTTACACTAATTATAATAAAGTTACCCACCACCTACTAACAAAAACAAATAAACTACCATAATATTTCTTCTTTAAATTGAAAAAACAACCATGTTTTAGTTTGAGACATCTCCAGATCATTTGCAACGGTCTGTAGATAACTCTTCTGTTTTATATGTATTTTAATGCACATATACCTATTATTACCTAATACTATATCCTAATTAAATTATTACATAATTGAAGTAGCACTATTTGTAAGAAATAACCCTCATCTGTTCCCACGTATGTGTGATACTGTGGTTCGAAACAGACGAGAAGACACCCATGTAAGACCACACTATTACGAAAAAGTGTAGTTTGCATGGCACCTTTAGTATATAATAAAATTCCTAAGTGTTTTAAGAACCTAAATACAAATTTATTTAAAACGAAATTTAAAAAATTCCTAACTGATAAATGCTACTATAATATTGATGAATTCCGTAACGACAAATTTTGACATTTTATTGTATTTTGTATTGTATATTTGTATTGATTTTAAATTCTGTAATTATTTTATTTTGACATTCATTGTAATATTGTAATTCACCTTTTATTCATGTTGCATGTGACGTTTTAAGTGCCATCTCCATTTGCACACCGACACGGTATTGCATGTTGCCTCTCATAATATATTGTCATCTATTTTACACACATGTCTAAGCAAATAAATGATCTTTATCTTTATCTTTATCTTCATATGAAAAACAAATCAAACTAAAAAGCTACGTTGCTTCTAAAGATGACAGAAAAAGCATCCAAAAACACGAGTGTGCTTTAGACCACATGACTGATGTAAAACTTCTTTAATATAGGTACGAAACGTAACTGGCTATGAGAGAAAGAGAGAAAGAACAGTGCTTTCATACCCCCTCCATGGTAGTGTTAAACGTTTAAAGCAACCTTGTTGGAAGTCGCATTACAAGTATTACTTCAATAGTACTATTTAGCAAACAATTTATAGAAAAGCTATATTGCTTCCACAGACGACAGAAACAAATCCTTGTTCGAAATTCAAAAAGGTTTTTTTTGTTTCCGTCATTCGGAATAATAAAGTCGGTTGTCATTGGTTTTGAAGTAAAAGATGGCGTTTTCCTTCAAAACCAAAGGGATACATTTTCGTTCAAATCGGGTTTAGCCTTCACACTTGTGCTAAGACCTCAAGTAATAATGGTTAAAATACAACCGAAATTACCCATCAGAACTTAAAATAACACTAGAAAAACAATTAAAATGAAAATACAATGTTGCTTTAAAGATGACAGAAAACGAATCCGCTATATTGCTTCCACAGACGATAGAAACAAATCCTCGTTCGAAATTCAAAAAGGTTTTGAAAAGAGCGTTCTAGCAGATGTCAATAATCAGTTATTTCACGGTACAGATGCAGTAGTGCCGTGAAATTGCATCGCTCGTAACTGCTTCAAATGTCAAAGATCTGTGTCTAATTTGTAATTTGACGTTTGATAATTGTCAAATTGTCACCTTTGTAGTTTTTTTGCGGGCATAAGGATGTTGGTTTTCGGGTGCACTGATAATAATAATAATATTAATGCTGGACAATTCACACAGCATCATCTAGCCCCAAGCTAAGCAGAGCTTGTGTTATGGGTACTAGATGACTGATATACATAATACAATACATTACATACATAGATATTTTTTATTATACATAGAAAATACCCAGAACACCCAGAATAAATATTGCAGATTGTACAAACATTTATTCCAAAGCGGGAATCGAATCCGCAACCTCCTGCGTCGCAGGCGGACATTCGCCCGCCACGCCACATAGATCATCATGGTGTCATGTCAATTCGTGATTACCAAGCTAATATGAAAGCCCCCTTAAATATTTATTCTCTTCTGCTTTTTAGTATTTGTTGTTATAACGACAACAGAAATACATAATCTGTGAAAATTCAACTCTCTAACTATCACGGTTCATGAGATACAGCACGGCGACAGACAGACAGCGGAGTCTTAGAGGGTCCCGTTTTACCCTTTGGGTACGGAACCCTAAAAAATAAATAAATATTTATTTAAATTCAAATGCAGATCTCACATTCATAATCGCTTTGAATACTGACAATCTCAACAACGCGGCTGCTTCACTTTTTAATGCATTACAAACGCAATTACACGCAGTCATGACACATATAGGGACAAAATAGTTAGGGGATATCCTACTAATATTATAAACGCGAAAGTTTGTAAGTATGGATGGATGGATGGAAGTTTGTTACTCTTTCACGCTCTAACCAGTAGACCGATTTGGATGAAATTTGGAAAAAACATAGATTGTAACCTGGATTAACATATAGGCTACTTTTTATCACGAAAAAAAAACGGGAACGGGAAAAAACTGCCACGCGGGCGAAGCTGCGAGCAGCTGCTAGTTAACTAGTAAACCAACACTGAAGGTTCATTTATAACTAAGAACTAATAATATAATACTAATCAGAATAGGCAAGAAACTATCTAAGCCGTAAGTTTCTTGCCGGTTCTTCTAGGCTTGGTCGCGAGGAACTGGCGCTTTGATTCACCTAGATATAAGACGTTTCAAGATGATCCCTGCGGATATTACAAATGCTTTTTGACTTTGACTGGACTTCTGCAGGCTGTTGAGAAGTGAGCTCTTATTTTGTTTTGACAATTAGTGACATTATTCACTTGGCGACATGGTTGTAATTAGGTTAAACTTAAAACTGTTTATCATTTTAATCTCACTTCGTTAGTAAGCAAATGTAGCTGTCTAAGTATATATTCACGTGGACAGCTTTTAGCTATGATCTTATATGTTACCCGTCATCTAGGGCTATCATTGATCGAAGTATGTAACAGAGCAAGCATATCAAAAAACGAACAACAATAACGAAAATACGCAGTCTCTGTAAAAATGTAAATCAATATTTCCCCTACAACATTTTGACGCTTAAGGAAAACTCGGTGTGAAAATTAAAGCGATTCAAATACGTGAGTTCCATTAATAGTGCTGCACCTACATTTATCGATAAATATCGATATCGATAATGCATCGCGTCCACTCCATTTAACTTCGCCGCGCCATTCGAATGCGTTCCGAATTTGAAATTTTAAAATTCCGAACGCGCTACTATTGCGGGAACTGTGCTCTATGCGTCAACAATATTTACAATTGCTGTGTTGTCAAGCGAAAATAGATTTTATGTTAAGTGAATAAGGTTGTAGTTGTTTTCGGGCTATGTTGGTGCTCTTTATGAATTCGTTTGGCGATGTCGATAACTGTCAATCGAGGTTCGAGCGGCCATAAGAAATAAATGTATTATTTGCCAAAGGGATACTTTTATCGTTTTCGTGGAAGCTGTAGCGCATTGCCTTTTAATATCGCTGTAATGGGCTGAGTAAACGTTTAATGGGCATACATCTGAATTTAATGGTATGTAATGTCGGTTACAGGCTAACCGAAAGAATATATTCTTTTAAAAGTAATTTTGTATGAGCTATTAATAATTATGAACTTAACGTGTCGTTTTGGTACAAAGCCAATAGTTTCATGCCTATTCTTCTAAACTTAGTCGCGAAAAATTTACGCCTTGGAACACCTAGCTGTATGTAAGACAATTATAAGTTACGAAACAAATATATGAAAAATATTTCTGACAATTTATAAATAAGTTATGCCACCTTCCGATCCATATTTGTAAGCTTAATATACTAGTTTTTTTATACTACTGCTGGTAGAACAAGCATAATGCTCCACTCCACCTGATGTGAAGTGATAACCATGACCTATAACAAAGCATTATCTTGTCGGTCACCATGTAAGGTACGTGCCCTACTCTTTGTCCACCAACCTGAGTTACCAAAACAATACAGATTTTTTAGGTAATATACCGATTTTAATAGACCGCCCTGATAATTTATTAATTGAGGCCCCATTAATAAATTATCGAGTAGAATTGTTCTATAATTAAGGGTAGTAGTAGGTTCTTTTTAAATACCTATTTCTGCCATCATGCATTGCTGTGTTCCGGTATGAAGGGTAAGGGCACTGGGGAATTTTCAGGCCCATGAGGCTTAGCACCAGTGTGTCTCAAGTTGTAATGCATCGTAGGGCACGTACCTAACATAGCTAGCATAAAAATACACTATAATTAAGGCATAATACGTAAAGAGCCGAGACCCTGTTCTAAGTCAAGATGTCAGATGTGTTTTCGAAGTCACTAATAGTTATTACCCATCCAAATAGTGGTCGCACAGAAAATTGGCTTTGAAAGAGTGCGCCTGTCACCAAGCAGTGATACACAGATTGGATGGGTGCCGAGCACATCGTGATGCACGTTCCAATAGTTACCACTCAGCATCAAGTGGGCCTTGCTTGTTCTATTAGCAAGTAGGTAGTATAAAACCGAAGTGCTCCGTATCATTGTCTCGGACATCGGACGACCGATGTGGCGCGGCGGGCGAATGTCCGCCTGCGACGCAGAGGTTGCGGGTTCGATTCCCGCCTTGGTATAAATGTTTGTACGTTCTACAAATATTTATTCTGGGTGTTCTGGGTGTTTTCCATGTATAATAAAAAATATTTATATATGTAGTGTATTGTATTAAGTATATCAGTCATCTAGTACCCATAACACAAGCTCTGCTTAGCTTGGGGCTAGATGATGCTGTGTGGATTGTCCAGCATTATTTATTTATTATTGTCTATAAAAAAAACGGCAAAAAAACACGTTTCTTGTGTAAGAGCTGTTAAAAATTTATTTTATTCTATTTTGTAGTATTTGTTATAGCGGCGACAGAAATACACCATCTGTGACAGAAATACATCATTTCAACTCTTTAATTATCACGGTTCATGAGATACAGCCTGGTGACAAACAGCGGAGTCTTAGTTACAGGGTCCCGTTTTACCCTTTGTATACGGAATCCTAACAACATCTAATGCAACATAAAACACTTCTCGGCCACTATGCTCAATCTACAAAAAAACCCAAAACCAATCTGTTCCCTTATTTGTTTTTTTATGCGAAAACTTTCCCAGCTTCAAAAAATCTCATTGAATTTTCCCTTCATTTCGGCCCCAGTGCTGCGATCATTGCTAAATGACGGTCAGGCAGTAAACAATCGCTAAAACAGTCCCATGACGGGACTCGGATCAAAGTGTCGATAAAAAGTGATTGCGTCGTGCGCTGAGTCAGTGCCCCGCCCTACGGTGGTCACTGAGGAGATGAGAAAATACAGAATTTTAGAAATAAAATGAGTATTACGACTTTAATCCCGAAGCACGGTAAATATCCCTATCGATCTCTTAGTACCAAGAACCTACTCGATATTTTTCGAGGATAGATAATAATAATAATAATAATAATGCTTTACAATCCACACAGCATCATCTAGCCCCAAGCTAAGCAGAGATTGTGTTATGGGTACTAGATGACTGATATACTTTGTCTTACTAAAACACACAAAGTAGGTAGGTACTTTACCTAAGGTACACAAAAAAAATAACAAAGAATAAAATGTGAACACAATGACCAAAAAAAAGAGGATGTCTAAGGAGTAGTCAGAGGTACGTCAAGAAAGTGTATTTGGTACATACCCACATTTAGCAATAGTTGGTATTCCATACGTGACAGGTTGCAAGCCCATCGCCACTGCTACAATAATAACTGGTTTCCTCACGTTGTTTCCAATTAATTGAAATAACATTAGTAGTAGCACAGACAAGAGATATCTTGTCTGTGGTAGTAGGTACGCAAAACTGTAAGCAAAGGATTTTATTGACATTTATGGCCTTACAATTGTAAGGAATATTATTATAAAAATATAGCAAAAGATAAATAGTGCATGGACTATTGTCATGTCTTACCTATAGGTGACAAGTGTGACATGAATCGTTTTAATTATTATTTAAAACTAGCGGACGCTCGCAGCTTCACCCGCGTGGCAGTTTGTCCCCGTTCCTGTTATTTTTTCGTGATAAAAAGCCTATATGTTTATCCAGGTCACAATCTATATCTATTCCAAATTTCATCCAAATCGGTCCACTGGTTAGAGCGTGAAAGAGTAACAAACATCCATCCATCCATACTTACAAACTTTCGCGTTTATAAAGTAGGGTGAAAGAACAATGTTGCTTCCAAAGATGACAGTAAACGAATCCAAAGGAATCTCTATTTTGCTCGAAATAACGGATCCAGGATAAAATTATGTCACGTGATACATTTTGTCAAAGCAGCCAATCAATAATGTCATTGTGTCTGCTGGCGCCATTTGTCACGGTCTACCCCGCCCCGCATTTGTTGAGGAAGCACAAAGTGTATTTTGTTTAGTAGTAGTAGAGCTCTTAGTGAAGGGCTCGTCCGGGGTAGTACTACCACCATGCCTATTTCTGCCGCCAAGCAGCGCAGCGTGTTCCGGTTTGAAGGGTGTGACAGACACATGAGGCTGAACACCTGTATGCCTCAGGTTGATAGATGCTAAACAGTGCATCGTAGGGCACGTTCCTAACGAGCGTGACCTACGAGGTAATTCTTTAAATGGTACCATTTAACATCTAGTGGCCCATCTGCTTGTTCCATCAGTAAGTTGTATGAAAAAAGCACAATATGAACAAATACATTTATGAAATACCTCACCCACATTTTGTACAGAGCCATGCAAGCTTCACTGCTTGGTGACAATAATTTACTAAGCTAAGCAGCTTGCTGTGTTCCGGTTTGAAGGGTGTGGGTGCCGGTGAAATTACAGGCACATGAGGCTAAATACCTGTATGCCTCAGGTTAATGGACGCTGAGTAGTGCATTGTAGGGCACATTCCTAACGAGCGCGACCTACGACGCAATACTTTGTTATAGGCGTTGGCAACCCGTTAACATCAGGTCAAAAAAACCCGAATCGTAGTATTTTCTTACTTGTGGCTTAGGAAAATAATAATAATAAATAATGCTGGACAATCCACACAGCATCATCTAGCCCCAAGCTAAGCAGAGCTTGTGTTATGGGTACTAGATGACTGATATACTTAATACAATATAATATTACATACATAGATATTTTTAAACAACGACGACCGATGTGGCACGGCGGGCGAATGTCCGCCTGCGACGCAGAGGTTGCGGGTTCGATTCCCGCCTTGGGATAAATGTTTGTACAATCTGCAAATATTTATTTCGGGTGTTCTGGGTATTTTCTATGTATAATAAAAAATATCTATGTAAGTAATATAGTATTGTATTAAGTATATCAGTCATCTAGATAGATAGATAGATAGAAAACTCTTTATTGTACACCACAACGAAACATCCACCCACATCCACGGACATCTAGTACCCATAACACAAGCTCTGCTCAGCTTGGGGCTAGATGATGCTGTGTGGATCGTCCAGCATTATTATTATTATTATTATACATAGAAAATACCCAGAACACACGGAATAAATATTTGCAGATCGCACAAACATTTATCCCAAGGCGGGAATCGAACCCGCAACCTTCTGCGTCGCAGGCAGACACTCGCCCGCCGCGCCACATCGGTCGTCATAGTTAGTCTTTATCTCGAATACCTCGGTAACACGTTCCACAGAAAGTTGTATTTGCCAAGACGAATAAACTATTTAAAGTTGTGCGCGCAATTTAACTAAAAACGAAAATTCAAATCATCATTGATCGTTTTGTAGAGTAAACCCAAAAGTACTATCGACAATTAGCTAGCATAAAAAAACACTATATCAAGGCATAATACGTAAAGAGCCGAGACCCTGTTCTAAGTTATGATGTCAGATGTGTGTTCGAAGTCACTAGTTATTACCCATCCAAATAGTGGTCGCACAGAAAATTGGCTTTGAAAGAGTGCGCCTATCACCAAGCAGTGATACACAGATTGGATGGGTGCCGAGCACATATCGTGATGCACGTTCCGATAGTTACCACTCAGCATCAAGTGGGCCTTGCTTGTTCTATTAGCAAGTAGGACCTACGACGCAATACTTTGTTATAGGCGTTGGCAACCCGTTAACATCAGGTCAAAAAACCCGAATTGTAGTATTCTCTTACCTGTGGTTTAGGAAAAGGTGCAATAGTTAGTCTTTATTTCGAATACCTCTGTAATCCGTTCCACAGTCAAGTGGTATTTGCCAAGAAGAATAAACTAATCAAAGTTGTATTCGTCTTAGCGCGCAATTTAACTAAAAACGAAAATTCAAATCATAATTTATCGTTTTGCAGAGTAAACCCTAAAGTACTATCGACAATTTTGTTTTAATTAAAAACAATTAGTGGTACCATATTATTTTTTAAAATGTTGAATGAATTTAGATGTAATTTACAGAACTTAAAACTTTTGTATGGGTTTCATTGAGCATGATAATCCTAAGCTAAAGCGATTATAAAAAATGGTACTTATTTATTTATTTATTCTTTATTGTACCTACACACAGATTATACAGATAGTTATTTTACAGCGGTCATGTACAAAGGCGAGCTTAACCCTAAAAAGAGTGTTCTTCCAGCAAACATTAGAAGATAGAGAGAGCAGATTGTTAGTTATTAACTTATATATTAAGTTTGTATGAAATTTTCAAAGAACAACGCAGACAAAGTCGCGAGCGGATCTGGTTTTGAATAATTTATAGAACACGTATAAATAACACTTTTCCTTACAGGAAACGATTCAGAAGTTGACCAAGACGACAGCACTGACAACACTCGCGAGTCCAAAGCCCGTCGGCGCCGCACCGCCTTCACTTCAGAACAGCTGCTGGAGCTGGAGAGGGAGTTCCACGCGAAGAAGTACCTCAGCCTGACAGAACGGTCGCAAATCGCGGCTGCGCTTAAACTCAGCGAAGTACAGGTGAAATCTATACAAATAAATAAAATTGAAGTGTCTGTTTGTAATATGAAAATAACCGCTTTTTACTACATGCATAGGAATGTATATACGATACATATACCAAAATAGCATTTTTTTAAATTTTTGTCTGTCTGTCTGTCTGTCTGTTTGTTCCGGGTAATGTCTGGAACGGCTGGACCGATTTCGACGGCTTTCACTGGCAGATAGCTGATGTAACAAGGAGTAACTTACTTTTTGTCCCGAAAAAATAACGGGAACGGGAAAAAACTGCCACGCGGGTGAAACTACGAACGGCCGCTATTTTATGCCATATTAACGCCATCTGTTGGCGACATCGAGACTACTTCAGTTAAGATTTGTAAGTAAACATGTTTACCGCCCAACGAAGTGGGCACGGGTCAGCTAGTTTTTAATAAATTAAATAAATTTAGATAATGGTACGGAACTCTTCGTGCGCGAGTCCGAATCGCACTTTTCCAGTTTTTTCATTAATTAATAAAAACTTATCTGCTCCCACAGATAGTTAATTGATTCATGTGACTTTGCGGAAGTCTATTGTAGAAATTTAAATGCTCTCACCAGAAAGAGTGCGAACTCGGCGACATCACGCGAGTGTTGGTGTCCAAGATGTGTTGGTCGCCGTAATCACAGCAAGTCAAAATCTTCCTGAGGATGCGTCGTAAAGAAGCGAAACACGTGTTTTCTTAGGATTGAACTAGCGGAATAAATCATTATGCGTTTAATCGTCTATTTTATAATTTTACTCTCACAGCTCAGTAGTAGTAGCTCTGACTGTTGGACTGTTAGTTGTGGGTTCGATCCCCACTGAGGACAAACATATGTTTGGTGAACGTAGATGTTTGTTCTCTGAGTGTTCTATTATATTCTAAGAATGTATTTACAAAAAAAACTTATACTTCGCTCTACTTGGCCTAAATAGAAAAAAACATTGAAGTGACAGACAGACAGACAAACAGTTTTACGCTTCGGGTACGGAACCCTAAAAACTACTTATCTTACAAATAGAATTAACAGCGAAAATAGAACACAAACTTACTCAATATTAATGAATTATGAAATTACTTACATTTGATTTTTGTTACAGGTGAAAATCTGGTTCCAAAACCGACGAGCGAAGTGGAAACGCGTAAAAGCCGGTCTCGCTTCCGGCAGCCACACGGGGAAGAGCGGTTCCGGAACCAAAATCGTTGTACCCATCCCAGTTCACGTTAACCGGTTCGCAGTCAGAACCCAACACCACCAGATGGAGAAACAAAACCTACAGTACAGATTAGACAGAACCCAACCGTTACCTGGCAGTCTGATGCAATCTCAAACCTCGGCATTCCTTAATACTTCTAAGATGAACGAAAATCGAATGGCGGATACTAGGTTGAATCCAGATTTATCGACATCAATTTTACCAATAGGGCGCAACACTATTTATGATAGCATGTCCGGTAGGTTGGCGACCTTGGGTCAAGCCAATGCTGCCAACTTGAGACTTTATCCGAACCAAAATGGCCGACTGAGCTAAGTAAATTTAGGATTTAGGTAAGTTTACGTTTTAAATATTGTAAGCCCTTAGAAAACATGTAAAATAGTAGGTAGTGATTGTATTTCTCTAATAAAATGTGTGATTACCGATTTGCCTCCTTATTTCATTGAAATAACATTATGATAGAGATAAAAAACATCAAAGCTATAGGTACATATATAGGTAGAATACCTAGTACTTATTTGAGCCGTCACAACTCAATTCATAGTAACCCTCCTGCTGCGCTGTAGGTGGTGGGTTCGATGCCTACCGAGAACAAACATTTCTGTGATGAATATAGATGTTTGTTCTGTACCTAGATGTTATTCCGAGACGGTTTTTGATAAAAACAGTGAATCTGATTGTTTTATCTCGCTGTCACCAAAGATAAACGTAGCCAAATCTTATTTGGCAAACTCGTGACAAACCTCGGCCACTGAAAAGCCACAAATAAAAGATAGAACATGGGTGTTCCGGGTCTTTATTTTCTATGTATCATAAAAAATATCGTATGTTATGTATTCTATTAAGTATATCAGTCATCTAGTACCCATAAAACAAGCTCTGCTTAGCTTGGGACTAAATGACGATGTGTGGATTGTCCAAAAAAATGAGCGTGTAGACCACACGACTGAAGTAAACGTAACTGGCTATGAGAGAAAGAACAGTGCTTTCATACCCCCTTCATGGTAGTGTTAAACGCTTAACGCAACCTTGTTGGAAGTCGCATTAGAACTATAACTTCAAAAAATTGTAGTTTATCGACAGTTAAACACAGACAGCTGCAGATAATGTCTTGCTAATCTGTAGGCGGGGTGACATGACGTGACAAAGTATGCGTGAAGAAGGCGTAAACCTTTATTACCTCAATAGTTCTGTGATACGTAATGTTTTGTAAATCTTACTTGATTATTGCTGCGGGTTTAGACAGAATACCAGCAACTACTAAGCAGAAATAGTAGATAAGATAAGATAATGTTTATTTGCAACAAATATAGCCATAAGTACAAATAATATTTAAAAAAACAATCAGACTAGAGTTCAAGTTGTCTGGCTAACACACTGGTTTACAAACTATATAATTGATATAGATTTAGGAATGGATCAAGCAAACAAATTTTTTTTTTAAAGCATTTATTTAGTAGGTAATATCTGCAGAGATCATTTTGAAACGTTTAGGTGAATCTAAGCGCCAGTTCCTCGCAACCAAGCCTAGAAGAACCTAACGGCTTGGTTCCTACCGTTTGTTTGTATCCTGTTACAAAATAATAATAATAATGTAAATAATGAAGCTCCAGTGACAATCTAACTGAATTCAAGACACAAAACATACATACAACAGAAGTTTAAAACACGCAGCAAACGCAGCCCATTATGTCAATTAGGACAAAGATTCTTACAATCGATATAGATTTAGGAACGGATCAAGCAAACAATCAGAAAGTATGATAAAAATAACTTTTCTAATGACAGCTGCAGTTTTAATGCCTGCTAATCTGTGGGCGGGGTTGTGACGTGACAAACTATGCGTGCTGTGGGCGTGGAGCTATACCATTGTACTCATTATCGCAGTAATGGAACCGTATGTGCGATTTTGTTTGTAAAATTAATAGCAAACCGTGCGTATCAGTTGCCAGTTTGTATTCTGGCAGCAGCGATGTGCGTAAGCACATCAACAACAACAACAATCCAACAACAACAATCCATACGTGATAGGTTGTAAAACCTATCACGTATGGAATACCAACTACTGCAAAATATGGGTTTGTACCGAATGTAACATTGGGACGTACCTGACTACCCCCTTAGAATTCCTAGAAGGATCTCGTGTAGATATTGCTACAATACTAACTAGTTTCCTCGCGATATTTTCTTTCACCGTTTCAGAGCACTGAGTATTGCGCAAACTTTTTGAACAGAAAAATCCTTTGGTGCACGACCGGATTCGAACCCACGATCAGAAAGCGGAGTCACACTCACTATATCACTGATGCTCGGAACCGTATGCTATTTTGTTTGCTATGAAAATAATCACATTGCCTAAAGAACTCTGAATAAATATTTGTGAACCTCTTATACCCTACACACAAACATAGCACAGAATGTAAAATGGGAACCTATAATGTACCGTTATTTTGTAAATAAGTACATCTTTATCTATCTATACCAATTATGAGAATCTTTGTCTTGACTGACTGATTGACTGACAGGCTATATAGACAACGCACAGGCTAAACCACTGGTCGTAGAGACTGGACATTTTCAAAGTATATTTTTCTTGGTGCGTAGAGGCGTACTAAGGAATTTCCGCGATTCAACCCCTGCCGAGCTAAGATGTGCAATGTGAGATATGTCGCGCTTGATACGAGATAGTTTTTCTATTGATGGACATTTTAGAAATTATTGATAAAAGACCAACAGATAAGCTAAACATTAGCATTTAGTCTTCATTTGACAGAATGAGATAGATTTTTGGCACTGGCATGTTAGCACAGGAAGATATAAAGAGATATCTCTATTTTGATTTTGATAACGAGTAGACAAAATTTTGTTGCACATCTTAGCCGGGCTGGACATGTACAGCAGGGGTTGAAGTTTGTATGAAAAAAACTTCACGCGGACGAAGTCGCACGCGTTTCGCTAGTCTATCTCTATGAATTATAAGAATCTCTGCCCTGACTGGCGGACTGACTGATAGATAGACAACGTACAGCCTAAACCACTTTCCAAATCTGAAATTTAGTTACTGAAAATTAAAATTTATTCAATTCAATTTTTTTTTTAAATAAAACTATTTGATTTGAAAGACAAAATTGTTCTTAATGAAGGTGCTCGTCTAGGTGCGTACTAGCACCATGTCTATTCCTGCTTGTGAACAAAGTCAAAGTCAAAGTCAAACAGCATTTATTCAGTAAAATCCGCAGAGATCATCTTGAAACGTCTTAAATCTAGGTGAATCTAAGCGCCAGTTTCTCGCGACCAAGCCTAAAACAGCGCAGCGTGTTCTGGTTTGAAGGGTGTGGGTGCCGGTGACATTACAGGCATGAGGCAACACCTGTATGCCTCAGATTGATGACGCAGAGTAATTATCCTAGGCCACGAGGCCTGATGCTTGACTTAATATCAGCTACATCAGCTTGTGACATCAGCAAGGTAGTTCCCCGAACGAATTAATAAAAAAACCGGAAAAGTGCGATTCGGACTCGCACAAGAAGAGTTCCGTACCGATCTATAATAAAAACAGCAAAAAAATCACGTTTGCTGTATGAAAGCCGCATTAAATATTTATTTTATTCTGTTTTTATCATTTGCTGTTTTAGCAACAACCAGAAATACATCATCTGTGTGTGTGTGACAAATTTCCACTCTCTAAGTATCACCATTCATGAGATACAGCCTGGTGACAGACGGACAGACAGACAGACAGACAGCGGAGATTTAGTAGTAGGGTCCCGTTTTGCCTTCTGGGTACGGAACCCTAAGAAAAAAATTATGAACTTTAAACTTCACGCCTTCAATAATACAATCGAATCACACAAATCACTCCACTAATCCAGCCGAATGAACAACACTAGGGATTCATAACACAATTAGAATGGATATCGGTAGCTGTCAAAAGGCACAGCGGCCACACCCCTAGGGGCCGACCACCCGGCCGAAGAGGGTAGAAAATAACTGATGTAGGTAAGTCACAATAATGTGCATGCCTCCAGCTTCCTCATATGGAAAATGCAGATTCTGAAAATGCCAATATTTAGTTCATATTTAGTACCATCATAGATTACAACCATAATTTAGGTGCCAAAAAAACAACGACGCTACAAGCCTTTGAAGGTGTGTTAGCTGAAGTAACATGCCACCAGCTTCCTCATTCAGTGTGGGCAAACGAGTGCTGATAGAGCTATAGAATAAACGCTAGCATTTAGTACCAGATTGGTGCACTAGGTAGCAAAATTTCCAAACCTGCAGCTAAAAAACTCTCGGAGTTATAAGACTTCATCAACGTGTAAGCTGACGTACCGTTATTTCAGCACGCACATGCTGGTTCTCTGAAACGGCTGCAGCTATAGACACGGTTGATATCTCCAGATTCAGTGCACAATTGGTGCCAAAGGTACCAAATATTTCAGGCTTCTAGGTTCAAAACTCTTTGAACTACAGGCTTTTAGCAACGTGTAAGCTGGAGAAACGTTTCTCCAGCTGACACATGCTGGATCTCAGAAACGGTAAGACATAGAGATTCGGTTGATATCTCCAGATGTCAATATGAATTAGTGCACTTGGCACCAAAATTTTGGAGTCTCTAGGACCAATAGTTACATCACAAGAAGCAAAAAACCATTTAACGGTCAACAAATTCAAACCAGTTTTCGCTTCTATAAAAGCGCGGCGTTGCCGCTCTGCACGCTACAATAGCGAGCGAACATTATGCTGGTTCTCTGTCTGTTTTTATATCTGTCTCTGGATACAACGTGTGTTGCCAGTTCAGTTTTAGTAGGTCGATAGTTTTATTCGAGTCTTGTCAGAACAGGTATTATAGGTACGAGGTACTACTAAATAGGTACTTTATTTTGTCTAGTTTAACCAAATAAAATAGGAACCTAATTAGGAAATTGGGTTTGTATGTACTCAAATAGTTGATTTGACGACCGATGTGACGCAGCGGCCTGTGACGCAGAAGTTTGCGGGTTCGATTCCCGCCTTGGAATAAAATGTTTAAACGATCTGCAAATAATGAATCCGGGTGTTCTGGGTATTTTCTATGTTTAGTAAAAAATATGTATGTATTTTTGTAACGTCAGATTTGGAATTCAAAATGGCGGGTGCAAATGATGGTACAAAAAACTGACATGGGTGTCTTTTTCGACTAATTTGGGGGTGCTGATTACGAATATCTGGTCAAATTTGAAATTCAAAATGGCGGGTACAAAAAATGGTACAAAAAACTGACATGGGTGTCTTTTTCGACTAATTTGGGGGTGCTGATTACGAATATCTGGTCAAATTTGAAATTCAAAATGGCGGGTACAAAAAATGGGACAAAAAACTGACATGGGTGTCTTTTTCGACTAATTTGGGGGTGCTGATTACGAATATCTGGTCAAATTTGAAATTCAAAATGGCGGGTACAAAAAATGGTACAAAAAACTGACATGGGTGTCTTTTTCGACTAATTTGGGGGTGCTGATTACGAATATCTGGTCAAATTTGAAATTCAAAATGGCGGGTACAAAAATGGTACAAAAAACTGACATGGGTGTCTTTTTCGACTAATTTGGGGGTGCTGATTACGAATATCTGGTTAAATTTGAAATTTAAAATGGCGGGTACAAAAAATGGTACAAAAAACTAACATGGGTGTCTTTTTCTACTAATTTGGGGGTGCTGATTACGAATATCTGGTCAAATTTGAAATTCAAAATGGCGGGTACAAAAAATGGTACAAAAAACTGACATGGGTGTCTTTTTCGACTAATTTGGGGGTGCTGATAACGAATATCTGGTCAAATTTGAAATTCAAAATGGCGGGTACAAAAATGGTACAAAAAACTGACATGGGTGTCTTTCTCGACTAATTTGGGGGTGCTGATTACGAATATCTGGTCAAATTTGAAATTCAAAATGGCGGGTACAAAAAATGGTACAAAAAACTGACATGGGTGTCTTTTTCGACTAATTTGGGGGTGCTGAATACGAATATCTGGTCAAATTTGAAATTCAAAATGGCGGGTACAAAAATGGTACAAAAAACTGACATGGGTGTCTTTTTCGACTAATTTGGGGGTGCTGATTACGAATATCTGGTCAAATTTGAAATTCTAAATTGCGGGTACAAAAACTGGTACAAAAAACTGACATGGGTGTCTTTTTCGACTAATTTGGGGGTGCTGATAACGAATATCTGGTCAAATTTGAAATTCAAAATGGCGGGTACAAAAAATGGTACAAAAAACTGACATGGGTGGCTTTTTCGACTAATTTGGGGGTGCCGATTACGAATATCTGGTCAAATTCGAAATTCAAAATGGCGGGTACAAAAAATGGTACAAAAAATTTGAAATTCCCCCAAAAAAAGACCCCATGTAAATTTTTTGCACCATCAGTTGCACCGTCATTTTGAATTTCAAATCTGACCAGATATTCGTAATCAGCACCCCCAAATTAGTCGAAAAAGACATCCATGTCAGTTTTTTGTACCATTTTTGTACCCGCCATTTTGAATTTCAAATTTGACCAGATATTCGTAATCAGCACCCCCAAATTAGTCGAAAAAGACACCCATGTCAGTTTTTTGTACCATTTTTGTACCCGCCATTTTGGATTTCAAATTTGACCAGATATTCGTAATCAGCACCCCCAAATTAGTCGAAAAAGACACCCATGTCAGTTTTTTGTACCATTTTTGTACCCGCCATTTTGAATTTCAAATTTGACCAGATATTCGTAATCAGCACCCCCAAATTAGTCGAAAAAGACACCCATGTCAGTTTTTTGTACCATTTTTGTACCCGCTATTTTGAATTTCAAATTTGACCAGATATTCGTAATCAGCACCCCCAAATTAGTCGAAAAAGACACCCATGTCAGTTTTTTGTACCATTTTTTGTACCCGCCATTTTGAATTTCAAATTTTACCAGATATTCGTAATCAGCACCCCCAAATTAGTCGAGAAAGACACCCATGTCAGTTTTTTGTACCATTTTTGTACCCGCCATTTTGAATTTCAAATTTGACCAGATATTCGTAATCAGCACCCCCAAATTAGTCGAAAAAGACACCCATGTCAGTTTTTTGTACCATTTTTTGTACCCGCCATTTTAAATTTCAAATTTAACCAGATATTCGTAATCAGCACCCCCAAATTAGTCGAAAAAGACACCCATGTCAGTTTTTTGTACCATTTTTGTACCCGCCATTTTGAATTTCAAATTTGACCAGATATTCGTAATCAGCACCCCCAAATTAGTCGAAAAAGACACCCATGTCAGTTTTTTGTACCATTTTTTGTACCCGCCATTTTGAATTTCAAATTTGACCAGATATTCGTAATCAGCACCCCCAAATTAGTCGAAAAAGACACCCATGTCAGTTTTTTGTCCCATTTTTTGTACCCGCCATTTTGAATTTCAAATTTGACCAGATATTCGTAATCAGCACCCCCAAATTAGTCGAAAAAGACACCCATGTCAGTTTTTTGTACCATTTTTTGTACCCGCCATTTTGAATTTCAAATTTGACCAGATATTCGTAATCAGCACCCCCAAATTAGTCGAAAAAGACACCCATGTCAGTTTTTTGTACCATCATTTGCACCCGCCATTTTGAATTCCAAATCTGACGTTACAAAAATACATACATATTTTTTACTAAACATAGAAAATACCCAGAACACCCGGATTCATTATTTGCAGATCGTTTAAACATTTTATTCCAAGGCGGGAATCGAACCCGCAAACTTCTGCGTCACAGGCCGCTGCGTCACATCGGTCGTCAAATCAACTATTTGAGTACATACAAACCCAATTTCCTAATTAGGTTCCTATTTTATTTGGTTAAACTAGACAAAATAAAGTACCTATTTAGTAGTACCTCGTACCTATAATACCTGTTCTGACAAGACTCGAATAAAACTATCGACCTACTAAAACTGAACTGGCAACACACGTTGTATCCAGAGACAGATATAAAAACAGACAGAGAACCAGCATAATGTTCGCTCGCTATTGTAGCGTGCAGAGCGGCAACGCCGCGCTTTTATAGAAGCGAAAACTGGTTTGAATTTGTTGACCGTTAAATGGTTTTTTGCTTCTTGTGATGTAACTATTGGTCCTAGAGACTCCAAAATTTTGGTGCCAAGTGCACTAATTCATATTGACATCTGGAGATATCAACCGAATCTCTATGTCTTACCGTTTCTGAGATCCAGCATGTGTCAGCTGGAGAAACGTTTCTCCAGCTTACACGTTGCTAAAAGCCTGTAGTTCAAAGAGTTTTGAACCTAGAAGCCTGAAATATTTGGTACCTTTGGCACCAATTGTGCACTGAATCTGGAGATATCAACCGTGTCTATAGCTGCAGCCGTTTCAGAGAACCAGCATGTGCGTGCTGAAATAACGGTACGTCAGCTTACACGTTGATGAAGTCTTATAACTCCGAGAGTTTTTTAGCTGCAGGTTTGGAAATTTTGCTACCTAGTGCACCAATCTGGTACTAAATGCTAGCGTTTATTCTATAGCTCTATCAGCACTCGTTTGCCCACACTGAATGAGGAAGCTGGTGGCATGTTACTTCAGCTAACACACCTTCAAAGGCTTGTAGCGTCGTTGTTTTTTTGGCACCTAAATTATGGTTGTAATCTATGATGGTACTAAATATGAACTAAATATTGGCATTTTCAGAATCTGCATTTTCCATATGAGGAAGCTGGAGGCATGCACATGTCACAATAACAATTATTACAAGATTTCAACGAAGTTGAACCACAAATTGATCTTATCTAAATATAGAATAATAATAATAATGCTGGACAATCCACACAGCATCATCTAGCCCCAAGCTAAGCAGAGCTACTATGGGATGTTATGGGTACTAGATGACTGATATACTTAATACAATACATTACATACATAGATATTTTTTATTATGCATAGAAAATACCCAGAACACCCGGAATAAATATTTGCAGATCGTACAAACATTTATCCCAAGGCGGGAATTGAACCCGCAACCCCTGTGTCGCAGGCGGACATTCGCCCGCCGCGCCACATCGGTCGTCATAGAGAGAGAGAGAATAGAGTAGAAGTAGTAGTAGAGCTCTTAGTGAAGGGCTCGTCCGGGGAAGTACTAGCACCATGCCTATTCCTGCCGCCAAGCAGCGCAGCGTGTTCCGGTTTGAAAGGTGTGGGTGCCGGTGTAATTACAGGCACATGAGGCAACACCAGTATGCCTCAGGTTGATCGACGCAGAGTAGTGCATCGTAAGGGCACGTTTATAACGAGCGTGACCTGCGAGGCAATGCTCTGTTATAGGCAATTTTAACCACTTAGCATCAGGTGGGCCATATGCTGGTTCCACCAGCAGTAGCATAAAAAACCTTTCTTAGTACACACACCTCTGCGGACCAAGACGAATATCTGAAAATTTCAAGTCTCTACGAGTCCTTCATTAAGAGCTCTACTACTACTATAAGTTGGGCAAGCAAGTTTTACTATAGCTTAAGTTTCGAAAAAAAAAAAAATTGTAATTTGCAAAATCTACCCTCACAAACCAATTCATCAGACATTACAAAGTTAAGCTCCATTTATTTATGGCCATTATTTCATTACCACCCCCAAACGACCCGAACCACCCTAAGCCACAGACTAGACGTCATCCATAGAGTAGAATGATTCGCGTGTCGTTTTAAATCTATTTTCGTGTATTTGTGATGCAAATTCCGGAAAGCGTTTGACGTTGAGATAGTAGAGATGGGGTACCTGAAGAAGAAATTGAAAGGTTATCGATAGTTTTTATAAATAAAACTCTGTAAGCTTTTTGAATACTTCTTATGCGACTTCCAAAAAGGTTGCGTTAAACGTTTAACACTACCATGGAAGGGGTATGAAAGCACTGTTCTTTCTCTTTTTCTCTCATAGTCAGTTACGTTTCGTATATTAAAGAAGTTTTACTTCAGTCGTGTGGTCTAAAGCTCACTCGTTTTTTTTAAGCTTTGTAGGCTTTTTATTGACAGCCGTTATAGCTCTATCTTCTGTGACGAAGGAAGAAGAAATTAAAAGTAATCGATATTTTTTTATATATAAAGCTTTTAATGATTTTATTGACAGTCATAGCTTAGTAGTAGCTCTGCCTTCTGCGATATAGGTTGTGGGTTAGATCCCCACTGAGAACAAACATTTGTGTGATGAACACAGATGTGTGTCTATGTGTGGGTGTCTTATTGTATCCTATGTAGGTACGTATGTACAAAAAAAGCAAGCAAGCATTCTAAGCATTCTATCAGTTATCTGGTTTCAAGTACACATGCTTTGCTAAGTTTGGGGCTAGGTGGAGTTGTGCTAAGCGTATGTCAGTATTTATTTATTTACGCGATATTGATCTTATAGTCAATTTCGATTGAAAATTGTTTATGCCTTCAATATAAAAAAAACTTTTTATTGTTATTACTGTAAACATTATACATCGACTCGGGATCTCTCTTGTTAAGTTTTAATAATAAATTTAATATTATCTTTCAGTGCGGTGCGCCAGTACACTATTCACCTGTTCCTATAAACTATTTATAGTGTCGAGCCCACGAGCGTTGATACAATAGTAGACTACTGGACGTAGAGACTTGAAATTTTCAGGGTATATTTATCTTAGTGCGGTGTACTAAGAAAGGAATTTCTAAAATTCAACTCTTAACCAAGTGAGCGGGGATTGATGTTTGTTTAAGAATAACTTGACACAGATGACGCACGCGTTTCGCTAATGTTTCATGTTAAATCAAAAAATATCGATACTTATCGATAAAACTCCCCCATGTCTCCTCACTAACCGGAAAGCGAACATTTGACGCGCGAAATTCATGCGCTCCCCCGACATTCAAAATACGAACGCAAATGTACTGGCAGTTACTTGAATATTGTTTATCATAGTCCCAATGGTGAATTTGAAATATTCAAATTGTTGTATTCGTAATGCTATAAAACACTTATGGTAAATCACATTTACCGAGATTAGATGTGAGATATGACTAGCCTCACAGCTGAATAATAATAATAATGATAATAATAATAATCTTTAGAGTCCTTAGAAATACCTAAATACACTTACATACTTCTACAAAAAGCAGTTGTACTGAATACCTGCAGAATAGTGAGAAAGTTCTTACAAAAAGAACTTCCTAATGAAACCAGACCCGCTTCTGAGGTACACTCTTCGGTTTTCCCAGTATCTATTTTTAAAAAACTGAGTAGAATAAAACTATACTTCATAATAATAATGATAATAATAATGCTGGACAATCCACACAGCATCATCCAGCCCCAAGCTAAGCAAAGCTTGTGTTATGAATACTAGATGACTGAAATACTTAATACAATACATTACATACATATTTTTTATTATACATAGAAAATACCCAGAACACCCGAAATAAATATTTGCAGATCGTACAAACATTTATCCCAAAGCCGGAATCGAACCCGCAACCTCAAGAATAGGTACTGTATACAAGTATGATACTTGTATACAGATATATAAAATAATATTATCTCGGTACAATAAAGAGTAAAATAGCCCGAAACTAAACATAAAAATCTATGGGAACCAGATAGAATACTTAGGTATATACTTTTTATTTGTTACATACTTAGAATGCAATATAACACCTAGAGATTGTAATGTATTGTATTAAGTATATCAGTCATCTAGTACCCATAACACAAGCTCTGCTTAGCTTGGGGCTAGATGACGCTGTGTGGATTGTCCAGCATTATTATTGTAATAATATATGAGTTGACAAAAAAGTGTGGTAGAGTTCTTTACAAAACATCTTTGGCGCCTCAACCACGCTCTTAGAATAACAATATAAATAAAAATCTAATTCTTAGACAAATAAATTCATTTCTGTGTGCATTGTTAGTTTTTAGGGTTCCGTACCCAAAAGGTAAAATGGGACCCTATTACTAAGACTCCGCTGTCTGTCTGTCCGTCTGTCACCAGGCTGTATCTCATGAACCGTGATAGTTAGAGAGTTGAAAGTTTCACAGATGATGTATTTCTGTTGCCGCTATAACAACAAATAAACAGAATAAAATAAATATTTAAGGGGGCTCTCATACAACAAATGTAATTTTCTTGCCGTTTTTACTATAAATGGTACGGAGCCCTTCGTGCGCGGGTCCGACTCGCACTTGTTCGGTGTTTTTTGTGAAGCAGCTTGGCGCCACATTCTATTTTTATAAAAATTAATATTTATCAAGTTATTGTGTTGTTTTTGAGTAATTCCGCCGGAATCACGTTTTTTAACCTTTTGTTACGTGAACAAAATTTTATTGACCGAGTGAGCGATGTATCTGTTTCGAGATTGGGCTAAAATTCTTTTGTCCGTCTTATTGAGCGTGTTTAGACGACACGAAAGACCCACACTGGAGCTTCATTATCTACATTATTATTATTTTGTAACAGATCATACAAAAAAACGGTAGGAACCAAGCCGCAAATTGGTTGCCGGTTCTTGGTCGGCTTGGTCGCGAGGAACTGGCGCTTAGATTCACCTAGATTTAAGACGTTTCAAGATGATCCCTGCGGATTTTACTGAATAAATGCTTTTTGACTTTGACTTTGATTTCATGAATGGTTTCCCCTGCGTCGCTCTGCCACCGCGTCGCTTCTTGGCTCGCTCGCCTCAAGTTCATCGGTACAGTCGTCTCAAAATTTGAATTTCACGTTTTCCGTGGATTGTACGTACGTTAGTTGCGACAATATTTAGATAGTATCTAGCCTATACATGTAAGAACTAGGAAAATCGTTTTTTTAAGTTCCTTTGGTAATATTGAAACCCATCTAACATACATAGTGAACCAAAAAAATTTTTTTATTAATCTAATATCTGCTTCTTCGTAGCCATAGTTGTTTTAGCCACATGGTTTAGGCATTGTCTTTTACTAGCAGTTTAGATAGCATCTCTCTCGCACACACATCTACATCTACCTGTTTCTTATTATCTGTGATTTTAATATTGAGAACAAGACTGATTATAATATTGAGAAGAAGAATTATATTAGGGTACTTTATTTACAGAAATATATATATAGAGAGAAATATATAAGAAAGAAGTTATTTTTTTTATATATTTACACGTTGTTTTGTATATGAATGCCATTTTATTTATAAGTTTGTAGGTAGTAAAAATATTTTATGTTCTTTTGTAATGTTAGATTGTATAATGTTAGGTAAATAGCTGTATTTACTGTGATTTTATTCGACAAATAAATATTTTAAAACGATTAAGTATTTTGATTTTGAAGGCTGAGTGTACTTTTGCTATTAGCGACGCCGAGGCAATAATTAGCATAATTTTAAATTAGCATAACAATAGTTATTCATGAGCGACGCGGTGGCGGAGCGACGCAGGGGAAACCATTCGATTTCATGCAGTGAACACGCGGCGGCAGCGCGGTCGCTTGACAGAAGTTTGAACGTTGTTATATAGAACATAGGGATGACAATCGGTATTGATTTTCTCAATAATTGCAAGGGACTTTTTTTTATCGATCGCAATATTTGATAGGTGGGAAAATAATAATAATATTAATGCTGGATAATCCACACAGCATCATCTAGCCCCAAGCTAAGCAGAGCTTGTGTTATGGGTACTAGATGACTGATATACTTAATACAATACATTACATACATATTTTTATTATTCATAGAAACTACCCCGGAATAAATATTTGCAGATCGTGCAAACATTTATCTCAAGGCGAAATCGAACCCGCAACCTCCTGCGTCGCCACATTAGTCTCAAAGTACCTAGTGACTCAATCAAGCCAACATTCAATCGTCCACAAATCAGTCGATTCCTTCTTGTCACGAGCTTAATCATAGATTTAAGAATTCAGTAAACAAACCTCTTTGTCGGCTCATAATCTATGCAACGAACGTTGTCTATGGTCCTATTTCTTTTTAATTTCTTTACAATGCCGCCGTTCGTGGAAGTATTGGTGATCGTGCATTGGTTCTGAAGTTTAATTATGACGGTTGGCAGCACACAAGACACATGCTTATTGGCAGTTATTGAGTGAGATTTTTGACCGAGCGAGCAGATTCGTTTTCTGTCATCTTTGGAAGTAACATTGTATTTTCATTTTAATTGTTTTTCTAGTGTTATTTTAAGTTCTGATGGGTAATTTTGGTGGTATTTTAACCATAATTACTTAAGGTCTTAGCACAAGTGTGAACAAGTGATTTGAACGAAAATGTTTCCCTTTGGTTTGGAAGAAAAACGCCATCTTTTTCTTCAAACCGATGACGGCTGACTTTACTTTTTTTACCAACTCGACTTGACTAAAAAGATTTTATTCAACCCACTTGACATTGGCAAAATTGTCCGCAAGACGGACAGATGCCACAAAAAAAAAAAGTGAGCGAAACGTCTCAGGTCCCCATGCATGACTGTATCGATAGATAAAATTTGACATAACAAGATTAAATAAACAAAAACGAGTGTGCATTAGACCCTAAGAATATGGACTAAAGCAGATTAGACCACACGACTGAAGTAAAACTTCTTTAATATACGAAACGTAACTGGCTATGAGAGAAAGAGAGAAAGAACAGTGCTTTCATACCCCCTCCATGGTAGTGTTATACGTTTAACGCAACCTTGTTGGAAGTCGCATTAGAAGTATTACTTCAAAAACAGTTTAAAACAATGCTATACCTACTACCAAACGTTACTATCTATATGTGTTCTGTGGTTACGTACGATGCAAACAAATAGTTTTTTTTAATTTGTTCAAAGTGAACCATAGACATAGCCACTACTTTTTTTATTATTTTTAAAACGGATGTCATCAAAACTGATTGACAAACAAATCGGTACGTAACCTCTATCAAAATCGTCACATTTAATCTATTCCACATGTAGATTAGGCGATTTATCTACGTTATGGAATACCTTTGATTTGAGGCGCCATTGTGTGAATACTAAGCAAGTTTTATGAACTACAACGGTTTTCTGAATGTCATAAAAATGACAGTTGTTATAGGACAATGGACAATACTTCTTCTTCTTCTCTATGGAACGTGTCCGTTGTAAGCAGTTGTAAGGTTGTAAAGATATATATGTTCTGTGGTGTCCGTCATTCGCATAGAATAAGAAGCTAAAAGAAGACTTGCTAAAATAGCAACCAATTAGGCAAAGTTTGTACTGTTTCACTTACGGCATTGAAATGGTACAAGAAAGGGATGAATGCATACTCTTAAATCCGTCTTTTGAACAGATATTACTAACATTACGAATATTACGTAGGTTACCATCACCTATAACAAAACATTGAATCTTAGGTCACGTTCATTAAGAGTTAGCCTAAGGACTGCTTTTCTTCTAATAGCACACAGGTGTTAAGCCTCATGTGCCTGTAATTACACCGGCACTCACACCCTTCAAACCGAAACACAGCAAGCTGCTTGGCGGCAGGAATAGGCATGGTGGTAGTACTTAGTCAGGTTTTAATAAACTCTGATTTCCTGTCAGATAAACTTTTACCTCATAGGCAAGTCTATCGTTATATTACCAAGATGAATGCTTATGCTACAAACAGCGATTCTAAATAATACTAACGGATACTCGTAAAAGAGTAAACGGGCATTACACACGGCCACATTGGCGACGACCGATGTGACGCGGCGGGTGACTGTCCGCCTGCGACGTAGGAGGTTGCGGACTCGATTCCCGCCTTGAGATAAATGTACGATCTGCAAATAATTTATTCCGGGTGTTATGGGTATTTCCTATGTGTAATAAAAGATATGTATGTATTTAATGTATGAAGTATATCAGTCATCTAGTACGCATAACACAAGCTCTGCTTAGCTTGGGGCTAGATGATGCTGTGTGGATTGTCCAGCATTATTATTATACTAAATACCTGCCTATTTTATTAAATGTGATATTATTTTTAATGGTCGTAATTACTATTCAAAAGTACTTCTAAACATAAATTCAATAATTGATTGTTGATAGATGCCTACAACATCCTGCCAGGTATGACTCATCCACCATTCATGGTCCGTAACTATTACTAATATAGAATCATCATTTTTAATTCAGTAATTTTAATGTTTCCGTAATACCAAATGCCAGTTTGTCTGCCAAGTCCAGTAGTAGTAGAGCTCTTAGTGAAGGGCTCGTCCGGGGCAGTACTACCACCATGCCTATTCCTGCCGCCAAGCAGCGCAGCGTGTTCCGGTTTGAAGGGTGTAGGTGCCGGTGTAATTACAGGCACATGAGGCAACACCTGTATGCCTCAGGTTGATGGACGCTTGCTGTAGAGTTATTGGCGGATTTCAATTTTGGGAATGGGGAAAGTGTCAGATATTGGGTCAGATTAAGGACTCGCGAGGTCTACATGTTCTTACAGAACCACAAATAAACTTAGGTATCCTACTAATATTATAAACGCAAAAGTTTATAAGTATGGATGGATGGATGGATGGATGGATGTTTGTTACTCTTTCACGCTCTAACCAGTAGACCGATTTGGATGAACATAGATTGTAACCTGGATTAACATATAGGCTACTTTTTATTCCGAAAAAATAACAGGAACGGGAAAAAACTGCTACGCGGGCAAAGCTGCGAGTGGCCGCTAGTTATCTATAATAAAAACGCCAAAAACACGTTTGTTGTATGAGAGCTTCATTAAATAATTAATTTATTCTGTTTTTTAGTATAGTAACAAACATCCATCCATCCATTCTTACAAACTTTCGCGTTTATAATATTAATAGGATGGTACGGAACCATTCGTTTGCGAGTCCGACTCGCACTTGGCCGATTTTTTTGTTTTATAGTGTAATCGAATATGCCTTTATGTCCGTGTAAATACACCTTTATGCGCTCCTAATGTGAAAACAATTGAATATCCTAATAGGCCAGCTTGTGTAAGTATTCTCCATTGCCAAACCTGTCTTGTTTATGCTAAACGTTTAACGATACCATCATTATTGTCTATGGCGTTCCAATTTCAAAATGCAGATTGAAGATCGAAAGATATAGAGTAGTTCTGCTCTGTAAAAAAAATAACGCGTTGATTTTTTGCCGGATTCGTAGTTATTAGGGTTCCGTACCCAAAGGGTACCTAAAACAGTGAAGGGCTCCGCCTGTCTGTCCGTCTGTCACCAGGCTGTATCTCATGAACCGTGATAGTTAGAGAGTTGAAATTTTCACAGATAATTATACATAGAAAATACCTGGAATAAATATTTGCAGATCGTACAAACATTTATACCAAGGCGGGAATCGAACGAAAAATAACTGGCTATGAGAGAAAGAGAGAAATAACAGTTTTCATACCCCCTCCATGGTAGTGTTGAACGTCAGACGCAACCTTGTTGGAAGTCGCATTAGAAGTATTACTTTTTTTTTTATACAATGTGCTGATGGAACAAGCATGTGGCCCACCCGATGTTAAGTGGTTACCATCGCCTATAACAAAGCATTGCCTTGAAGGTCACGTTCTTTAGGAACGTAACCCACAATGCACTGCTCTGCGTTCATCAACCTAAGGCATGCAGGTGGAACACAGCAAGCTGCTTGGTGGCAGAAATAGGCATGGTGGTAGTACTTCCCCGAATGAGCCCTTCACTAAGAGCTCTACTACTAACTACTTAAGCTTACTTATTATTTAAGTTGCGTTTGAGTATTTGAGTGTAAGCGTTTTAAACCACTCCATATATTTCTTTGTCCAGAACAATCAATCTACTCTGCGGAGTTCCAAACAACAAATTGGTTCGATGACATAGCATAACGGCTAAATAACGTTATTTACATATTGTTTTGTCACTTTCCACTTAACTATTTATTGGTTCTTGTTTTTTTTATAATAATCGCCTTTCTTTTGTCAGTTTTCTGTTCTTTGATTGGTTGTTGAGACGTTTTTTTCTTTCTTTCCTTCTTATCATCTCATATATAAAAATTAATTGCTGTTCGTAAGTCGCGCTAAAACTCGAGAACGGCTGGACCAATTTGGCTAATTTTGGTCTCGAATTATTTGTGGAAGTCCAGAGAAGGTTTAAAAGGTGAATAAATATAAAAATGCTTGGAATAAAATGAGCAATAAAAATATGCGGAACGAAATTTACGGGGTCAGCTAGTAAACAAATAAAAACTATTATTACCTTTTCAAGGACTTCGATTATTCAGATTCAAAGATCAAAAGGGTAATCATGTACGTCCAAACATTTGGTACATACCTATATTTTGGGGTAATTGGTATTCATACGTGACAGGTTGCAAGCCCATCGCCGCTGCTAGCCACCTGGCAAGGTTGGCTGGCGGAAAATACTATTTTGTACAATGATATTACATCATTGATTTGTACAAATTCGTTTAGTTTAATAAGGGATTAAATAAATGATAACCAATCACACAGAGAGTGAGAGTGTGTGAGAGAGAGAGAGAGAGAGAGAGAGAGAGAGGCTCCAGTGTTGCCAGAGTGTGGTCAGAAAGTCTAGCGGCGGGAAAAGTAGCTATAAAATAGTTCGTGATGACTTCATAGGTGACTGTTGATAATTTAGAATGCATATTGCGCGTTGATGACGAGCCCCCGGAAGCAATAGTTTTAATGTCTTCCAGCACACCTGTTCCATAGCATAAACCACTTAAGTAGGTAAAACATTTTTTTACGACCCGCGCATGCTTTAGCGTATATCCCACGTGATGTTTTTATACAACTTCCTAATAAATACTAATAAATAAATATTTATTGAAATTTTATGACAATATCATCCAGCCTCAAACTAATATTGCTTGTAATATGGAAACCAGGGGGCTGATCACGTAACTTCTGATATCATCAAAACCTTGTCGCATGTGTAAATTATGACAAAAACTCTATGGCAAATCTGTCATATTTGACACATGCGGCTGGATTTTGATGCTAACAGAATTACATGAACGGGGCAGATGAATAATAAAATACTTATATGCTTTTTTTTGTAAATTTTTAATACATAGGTACACTATATATGTCCTAAGATCTGTGGGCAATCTCACCTAATAGGTACCTACCTAAAATAAGTATATTTTGTATATTGCATTTACCGGCCATTACAAACTTTACGCTTGTAGTAAGCTAAGTATCCGTGGTAGTTGGAGAGTTGAAATTGATTGATGATGTATTTCTGTTTACAGAGTATCCCAAAAATACTTATAAATAAACAACTATCAAAACTAAAACTATTAAAAACTATTTAAAATTATTAAAATGCCACCCCACAATTACACTACTTATAGAAATGCAATTAAAATGAATTATTTTTTACTTGTTCTTACCTAGCTAGTTTATTAGTGCTTACCTAATCTTCTTTCAAAATCTGAACTGAAATCTGATCAAAAAATTTTGAAAATTGAAAACTGTGTTGCTTACACAAATGGCAGATAGCGAATATACCCTATTTTTATTCTGCTGTCTATGGTTGCGCGTGCGTGAGACTGCAATAACTCAAAGAGTTGCCAAAAAAACGAATCAAAACCAAACATCGTTCTATTACTTACATGCTTATTACACTAGAGTATACTTACTTACATATACTTGAGCACTAAGATGCATAATAAAATACGAACATTAAACAAGAATATACTCAATTTGTCGCTATTAAAAATCAATATCCTCTCATAAAATGTATTTCTAGTATTCGATTACTAATCGATCACTGAATTACTTGTATGCAGACCACGTATAATAGTGTTAAGGATTCTCAAACTTTTCAAAAAAAAACGCTGGGAAATTGGAGGGAATTTGTCTGCGCGTGTGTAGCGCTTGAAGCAAACCAATATCGAATCAAAGACAGAAGAAAGTTTAAGTAAAGCTCTTAGTGAAGGGCTCGTTTGAGGAAGTATTAACACCAAGCCTATTCCTGCCTGTGAGCAGTGCAGCGTGTTCCGGTGTGAAGGGAGTGGGTGCCGGTGACATTACAGGCACATAAGCCACACCTGTATGCCTCAGGTTAATGGACGCAGAGCATCTAGGGCACGTTTCAAACGAACGTAGCTTGCGAGGCAATGCTTGGTTATAAATGAAGCTAAGTCAAAGTCAAAAAGCATTTATTCAGTAGTATCTGCAGGGATCATCATGAAATGTTTTAAATCTAGGTGAATCTGAACGCCAGTTCCTTGCGACCAAGTCTAGAAAAACCACTTAACATCAGTTGGGTATCTTAGCTGCTTGACGGTAAAAGTAGGCATAGTGGTAGTACTTCCCCGGACGACTTTCACTAAAAGCTTTACTGCTACTAAACAGTACAGATGATAACACTTTGAGATCCGTACAAATCAATCAATGAATGCAGCATTAGTTTGCATACAATCACTCGCATTCGGCAGCAACTGAAGTAATTTTATTGTCCGCCATATTTGTTCTGTTTCGCGCCATTGAAGTCGGATTGTCTTTGGTCCGTCTAATGTAGAACAATGGATTGAGCGACCAATTAATATAATAATTGGCATTGTTTTAATTGGTATGGTCAGATTGATTGGGTACTACGGGAAAATAATGATTATAATTAATTGTTTATTGTAACATTAATACATGACGCAGAAAAAACAAAGACTTAATCCCAAGTCACGACCAAATAGTACCGACTCAAGATTCTTCAAGACTGAGAATGTCTAATGGAGTAATCAGGTACAATAAAATTACATTTGGTATATACCCATATTTTGCAGTAGGTAGTCGATATTCCAGTCAGGTTGCAAGCCCATCGCCGCTGCTGAAATACTCGGAAGTCAAAGTCAAAAAGCATTTATTTAGTAACTAGAGGCCACTCGCAGTCGCAGCTTCGCCCGCGTGGCAGTTTTTTCCCGTTCCCGTTATTTTTTCGGAATAAAAAGCAGCCTATGTCCTTTTCCAGATTACAATCTATATTTATTACAAATTTCATCCAAATCGGTCCACTAGTTAGAGCGTGAAAGAGGAACAAACTTTCATCCATTCATCCATCCAAACATTCGCATTTATAATATTAGTAGGATGTCCGTAGGGATGATCTTGAAACGTCTTTAAAGCTAGTTGAATTTAAGCGCCAAATCGTGACTAAAGGGTAAGACGCATTATGAACTAGCAAAAAGGTACAAAAATCTTTTCTCATTAATCTTTTCGTAAAATTGTTTGTCATCGATTATTCCTAATTGAAATTCAATAATTTCCGTTTTCCGAAAACAATGCTAGCGGGCGTGGGCGATTAACATAATAAAGAGATTTGTTCACGCGCGAGAGATAGGACCGGACGTTTGCTCCATCTACCGCCAGCAACAAAGGTTTGAACCTAATCATGACCTTATCTTACTAATATTATAAATGCGAATGTTTGAATGGATGGATGGATCGATGTTTGTTCCTCTTTCACGCTCTAACCAGTGGACCGATTTGGAATAAATATAGATTGTAATCTGGAATAGGACATAGGCTAGTTTTTATCCCGAAAAAATAACGGGACCGGGAAAAAACTGCCTCGCGGGCGAAGCTGCGAGTGGCCGCGAGTTAAACATAAAATAATGTTAAATACCGTCCAACCCCATCGTGACTTTCATCCATATGTCTTGTAATCTGTATTAATGCATGTTAGTATGATATTTATAATATAATAATGCTGGATAATCCACACAGCATCATCTAGCCCCAAGCTAAGCAGAGCTTGTGTTATGGGTACTAGATGACTGATATACCTACTTAAAAGGTACAATGCATACATAGATATTTTTAAAATACCCAGAACAGTCAGAACAACCGGAATAAATATTTGCAGATCGTGCAAACATTTATCCCAAGGTATTTGAACCCGTAACCTCCTGCGGCGCAGGCGGACAATCGTCCACCGCGCCACATCGGTCGTCTATTATATTTACCTGTCTGTCTGTCTCTACCAAACCCGTGAAGGTATGCCGAGGTGACGAAAAAAACCAAACTTATTACATTATACACTTATTGGAACACTTTAATGATGGTAGTTATGTGCGCGGACTAGTGATGGTAACCTATCTTGCCTGTGCTCTCAAACGGTGAAGGAAAACATCGTGAGAAACCAGTAAATATTCTAGCAGCGACCTGCTAGAATATTTGCAACAGGCACCCTCAAAAAGGGGTGTATAAACGTGGGTGCAGCTGGTATCCTAATGTTAGGTAGGTACCATTAAATACCTAAAAGTTTATTTTATTTTATACTTTACCTTTATTTTGAAGTAATACTTCTAATGCGACTTCCAACAAGGTTGCATCAGAAATCAGAATCAGAAATTTATTTGCTTGAACAAAGGTACAAATCACAAATACAACATTCTTTGTGTTGGTCTATTATGAAATCACTGTTCTTTCTCTCTTTCTCTCATAGCCAGTTACGTTTCGTAGGTATATTAAAGAAGTTTTACTTCAATCGTGTGGTCTAAACTAAAGCACACTCGTTTTTTTTATAGTTTTTATCACTTTTAAGGGTTCCATACCCAAAGGGTAAAACGGGACCCTATTACTGCGAACACTGTCTGTCTGTCTATCCGTCTGTCACCAGGCTGTATCTCATGCACCGTGATAGTTAGAGAGTTGAAATTTTCACAGATGATGTATTTCTGTTGCCGCTACTACAACAAATTTGATTACATTACAACAAAATGATTTGTTATAAGTGATGGTCACCACTTAACATCAGGTGGGCCAGCAGTAGCATAAAAAAAATTAATTAAAAATCTAGTGTAGTTATTCCCAATATTTAGGTTGCTAAAGTTGGTTAGTATTTACACAACGATCTACGAAATTTTCCAATCCATTTCTAAGAACGATGCGATGTGAAATTCATATAGATTTATTTCAACGGCGCAAAACTGCACTTTGTCGCACCGCCACCGACAGTGTCGTCAGTTCCAATTATTCAATTAACATAACAACACTGACGACACGGCAGCCATTATAATGCTATACATGAGTAGCCCAGTTGCAAACCGTGCTATGTCAATTTTTGACCGGATGTGAGTTAGTAACAGAAGTCAAAAGATCGTGTCAAAAGCTACATGACAGAATTGAAAAAAACCTTCTAAAGTGATTAGTTTACGTACAAATTACGATTAAAAACTCAGTCCACTTGCAGAACTTGTTACTTTATAGTGGCTGTCACTTGCAAAAGTTGCTCGTTCTGATTACTTTTGCAAAAGATGGTATGTCATATTTTGAATTCTGCATTTGGCGCTCTTTTTAGTTATCGTTGGTTGTAGTTTTTAATGAATACCGTCAAATGTATTTTTCCAAATGCGGGCTGTTACCATTTTACAGCAAACAACTTTCTTCGACTTATTCAGAGTTTTATTGATATTTGTGTGATTTCTGTGTTATAATGGATGATATTAGAGAAGAATCTGTTGTTCTGGTGGAAGAACGGAAAGGAAGAAAGAAATTAGTCGACAAATCAAAATGGAAAAGAGAAAAAGCAAAAATCAAAAGGTACCTAGTTATTTTGCAGCCTAACTACCCAGTTATTTTGAAATAGGTTCGTTAGATTGTTTTAGTATCTTCTTAATATTAATATTTCTAAACCAAATTTTTTTCCGTAAAACTCTTTCTTCATGGTCTTTTTTTTAAGAAGTTGCATTGATTTTGAAATCCTTAAGTAAAGTAGGTATAGGTACCTACTGCAGCAAACTACAATCCTATCTTAGTGTGTTATTCTCTAATTGCAGGCACCAACCTAAAAGTTTACCCAAGAAGCCCAGTTGTCGCCCCGGATATAGAAAGACAAATTTTTGGTGTTCATTTCTGACTACTCAAAATATCAGCAGGTTTCACAGGAAGTTTCATGCAGAACCCGACAAAATCAAGCAAGATACTTTCTTACTAAAATTTTGCGTCATTAAAACACCTTCTCGTATTGGGGTACCGTACCAGAGTCATGTAGAGTCAGGAAACAGCAAACGATAACATAGGTACTTTGTTCTTAGGCACGAAATAACTCCAAGAGGACGATCAAACAAACTAATTAAAGTTTGCCAAAAAGCATTTGTCAAAATACTAGGCGTGTCAAAAGCCAGAATTCAAAGAATTTGCAGACAACATTCCACTACAATGTCTATAAAATGTGATCAGAAAGACTGTATAACTTCAGATAGTATGATTATAACGTTGCAAAAGTAAGTATGTTGATTTATTACTGGTGCAAAACTGACTAGTTTGCCAGTTCACTAGCAAAAGTGGCTACTTTGATTTTTTTATCCTTTATAATTAAAGTTACGTAAGCAAAATCAATCTCTTATTATTTCTAACATAACACCTATTTAGTGTTCTATCTGCTTATGACAATAACCTAATATAAACAAGCATAAACAAAGCGCTATAGTTTTTTGCGATTTACTCCGTTTTTGGTTTTAGTTAACTAGCCAGTTTTGCAACTGGACTACTCACATGTGCTATACCGTCTTCTTTCTTCTCTATGGCACCTGTCCGTCATTTAATAGACAATTTTGCCAATATGAAGTGGTTATAATACTTTTTAGGCTAGTGTAGTTCAAAAGTTGGTTGTCGTTGGTTTTGATAAAAAAGATAAAAGATAAAGATAAAAACTTATTTATTTAACAAAACGTTATTAGGTACAATAGTCGGTTTACAAAGGTTTATTCACAAACAAAAAAAGATGGCGTTTCTTTTTGAATATAGAAAACATTTTCTTTCACATCTAGATGCCACATTACACTTTGGTTAAAATGCTACCGAAATTACGCAAAGGTACTAAAAATAACACGAAAAGAATTAAAATGAAAAAGCTAGCAAAGATGAAAGCAAATTTGGTCAAAGCGCAATGTGTGAGTAGGTACCTAATTAAAATAAAAGTGTAATAAATTTTAACTATCACGGTTCATGAGATACAGCCTGGTGGCAAACAGACAGACAGCGGAGTCTTAGTAATAAGGTAAAGGTAAAACGGGACCCTATAACTTGGTTGCGCTTTTTAAAGAGCAACCCTAATATTAATAAGCAATTAAAGTTAAAATATCCAAACGTCTTAGGAAGTATCAAAACTTAAAAGACAATGCTGCTAACGTGACAGTGGCAGACGGCAAATCAATTAAGTGCATTGAATTAGAATGCAGATATCGTCCACGCATCTGTTTGTCTTGCCGCGGGACGCGCGGGGCATAATGTGACTCAATGCAATCACAAATATTTATAAGTAATCACCACGATCAAGAGTTTTCCGGAGACAGTAGGTACGCCAGCTTACAAAGTCAAAGTCAAAAAGCGTTTATTCAGTAATATCCGCAGGGATCATCTTGAAACGTCTTAAATCTAGGTGAATCTAAGCGCCAGTTCCTCGCGACCAAGTTGACCAAGAACCGGCAAGAAACTTACGGCTTGGATTTTTTGCAAAATCTTGAGTAGAGTAAAATTCTTAGATAGCTTTCAAATTTAATTGAAATCTGTTGATAAATAACGCTACCTACAGCAAACTTTTTCCTCCCATATTTTTCCCCCAAATCAAAAAACGCGATCGCTGACTAAATAAACTAAATAAACAAGGAACTGGGTTCCAATTTTCATCTAAATGGGTTGAAAAATACGACCTGTAAGCGAGAACAGACATACAGACGGACAATAAAGCATTTTTTTGCCAATCTCAAAACTGAGATGCTTCGCTAACTCGGTACCTAATAATGGTAATAATCATAATTATTAATTTAAAATAAAATCGATGTCATAAAAATCACAAAAAACTTTTAATAATTTATTTGCCCTTAGAATGTGTGGGAGCGAGTAAGAATAACGGAATTATAATGATGATGATGTTGTTTATAATAAAGGTATGCCGGCCGGCTTGTTCTGTACATTAGCCCGAACCGTTCTACACATAGGACGCAGGGCAAAATCAGTAGCATATGATTCAGTATAATATTTCAGAAATATAATTATGATAGTTGCTGTTGCATGTGGTAGGTACCTACCTACCTAATTTAGGTAAAACTCTACAAAACAAGTTTACTTTGATTTACTGCTAACGTCATCTATCGTCGAGTAGCAGAACTACCAGTCTATTTATAAAGTCTAACCTTGTCTATGGCATTTGGCAAGCGATTGAGTGAAGTTCAGGATTTGACAGTTGTAATGTAACAGCAGTGGTCATCCGATTTTTTTACCTCCTTGCATTTTGATACCAAAATATTAGTTATTCGTAAAGTGGTATTACGTGAACAAGATGAAAATAAGAGCCCACGCACTCAGAGGCAGGTGGAATGCGGCTCGCTAGCATCAGTAAGTTTTATTATACCCCGATTTTAATAGCGTAGTGGCCTGTATTTTTAACTGATTAAAAAAACTGTAGTCAATTGGCTGTTAACCTTTTAACTAAAAGTGGGAGACGCGTAATTTGACGCTCCGCCGTGTATAATTTTATTACTATTATGCTGTCGCCGCATACATTACTCCGAGTCTATGCTTCGCTTGTAGTTGTTTTTGCCGATCTGCATTTAAAAACACATAGTAGAACTTAATCGGTTTTATCTGTAATTGTTTTGTTATCAACATTAGTACAAAATTCATATTTAAACCCTTGATTGGCTCTAAACTACTAGATAAAATTAAACCAACTACATAATCTTTGAATATATAATTCAGTATTATTTTTGTAACTGGCCGGTTGTGTTGTGATAAAAAAAACAATTGGTAAGCTCTATTCCTTTTTTGTTTGAGTAACTCCTTTCTGATTTAAAAAAGAATGTTCTATTTTTAAATAACTTAAGCACTCTACTTATGTAAAATGCTGCTAAATAAGTACTTGAAATTATTGAAAGTAAATACCTATCTATTTACTTAGTTGCTCTATAATTTTATAGGTATTGTAAATGCAATGATGGAATGTAAAATTTATTCATAAATTACTACATTTATGTTATGAATATTAAGCTATTTTGGCACTGTTACTGCACCAAACAACTAACGTGGGCAAAATTACTTTGCCTTAGATAAACCCTTTTATTAGAAGTACTCTAGGTACTTACCTCTATTATTTGATTTTTTTTATATTTCAAACAAGTGTACCTACTTAGGTAGTCATAATTAGTAGGTATCTTGATGAATAGCTTTCTAACAAGAATCCTGTCAGAATTTAGTAAAAAAAATACTTAGGTACTTTTTATGATATGCTTAAATATCTACTATGTACTTGCTTAATACCAAAATAGTTTTTTATTTTTGCCTTCATCACACTAGTCCTCTTCAATTAAGTAGATTTTAATTTAATAGTTTTAAATATACTTAAATAAATATTTGTGAGGATTTTTACACAACATCATCTAGCCAATAACTAAGCATAGCTTGTACTTTGGGAACCAGATGACTGATAGCATACTTATGTTTCTTTTAAGTAAATACAAACTTAGAATAGAATATATGTTTATTTAGCATAGGCAAATTCACAATATTTCACAATACTTAGAATACAATATAACACTTAGACAGAGAACAAACATCTACATTCATCACACAAATGTTTGTCCTTGGTGAGAATAAAACCCACAACCTACAGCATCGAAGGCAAAGCTACCAATCAAAGAAATAAGGAATCATACACTGCTCACATTATTTAAGCTAAGTTAAATGTACCTAGGAGACTCCAAGATTCCCCAAGGTCACTGACCTGAAGAAGAGTGACCATGAAATACCCAATGAGACAGTGTTATGTCATCTATGTTTATATTTGTAACTAGCAAAATGTGTGTGACTTTCTTCCTGGTTAGATATTTAATTTCGGGAACTATGCACCAAAAATATACCCTGAAAATTTCAAGTCTCTATGAGCAGTGGTTTAGGCTGTGCGTTGTCTGTATGTCAGTCAGTCAGGACAAAGATTCTTATAATTGGTATAGATTGATTAAATTACCTACGGTAGTCTCATTATCTTTGATGGCTATCTATAGAATTATCTGAACATTGAACTATTCATATCCTACTAATATTATAAACGCGAAAGTTTGTAAGTATGGATGGATAGATGGATGGATATTTGTTTGTAACTCTTTCACGCTCTAACCAGTGGGCGATTTGGATGAAATTTGGAATAAATATAGATTGTAACCTGGATTAACATATAGGCTACTTTTTATTTCGAACAAATAACAGGAACGGGAAAAAACTGCCACGCGGGCGAAGCTGCGAGCGGCCGCTAGTTAAACATAATAATAATATGACACCTGTCACGGCTCAGTTCATAGTAGCACTGCATTCTGTGCTGTAGGTGGTGGGTTTGATCCCCACTGAGAACAAACATTTGTGTGATGAACGCAGATGTTTGTTCTCTATCTGAGTGTTCAATTGTATTCTAAGTATGTATTTACAAAAAAACGTATATAAGTATTCTATCAGTCATCTGGGTCCCATAGTACAAGCTATGCTTAGTTTAGAATTAGATGGTGTTATAAAAATGTCCACAAATATTTATATTATTATTTTATATTCATTATTAAAACATCAAGCTTAGTAGAGCTCTTAGTGAAGGGCTCGTCCGGGGAAGTACTACCATACCTATTTCTGCCCCCAAGCATTGCTGTGTTTAGGTGTGAAGTGTGTGTGTCGGTGAATTTACAGCCACATGAGGCAACACCTGTATGCCTCAGGTTGATGGAAGAAGATGGAAGGGCACGTTCATAACGAACGTGGCCTGCGAAACAATGCTTTGTTATAGGTACAACTTAACATCAGGTGGACCATATGCTTGTTCCATCAGCAAGACACATCAATAAATAAAATACAGGATTGAATAAACGAGTACGCGTACATATCTTGCTTAAATCGGCAATGCAAATAATGATGACCGTTGTGGCGCGGCGGACGACTGTCCGCCTGTGACGCAAAAGGTTGCGGGTTCGATTCCCGCCTTGGGATAAATATTTGTATGATCTGCAAATATTTATTTCGGGTGTTCTGGGTGTTTTTTATGCATAATAAAAAATATGTATGTATGTATTGTATTGTATTTAATGTATCAGTCTAGTACCCATAACACAAGCTCTGCTTAGCTCGGAGCTAGATGATGCTGTGTGATTATCCAGCATTATTGAAGTAATACTTCTTATGCAACTTCCAACAAGGTTGCGTTAAACGTTTAACACTACCATGGAGGGGGTATGAAAGCACTGTTCTTTCTCTCTTTCTCTCATAGCCAGTTACGTTTCGTATATTAAAGAAGTTTTACTTGAGTAGTGTGGTCTAAAGCACACTTGTTTTTTATTATTGTTATTGGTATAGTTATATTGCTCATATAAATAAATAAATAATGTTGGACAATCCACACAGCATCATCTAGCCCCAAGCTAAGCAGAGCTTGTGTTATGGGTACTAGATGACTGATATACTTAATACAATACTATATTACATACATAGATATTTTTTATTATACATAGAAAATACCCAGAACACCCGGAATAAATATTTGTATATATAACTCCCTTGTTGCTGGATTGTTACGCCAAGAGCTCTTAAGTGAGAATGAAACTAGATTCATTCCATTGAATATTATTAACTTCAATAGCCTAGCAGTTAACTGACGCCTGATTGAGATCGCGGGTTCAATTTGCGGGTCAAGTCCAACGAGCGGACGTGTATAATATTAAATGCTTATTTTAAGGGGCGATGGGCTTGCAACCTGTCACGAATACTTACTACTGCAAAATGTGGGTATGGAGCAAATGTTATATTTGGACCTGCCTTTGACTACCCCCTTAGACACTGTCGAAGCATCTTTAAACCGAAACACAACACGGTTCTTGGCGGTTATATGCATTAATTATAAAAAAATAGTAAAATTAATAGAAATAGGGTGTTCAAAGTTGTAGATAAATAATTTTACACGGACGAAGTCGTGTGTCTTTCGCTTGTCAACCACAGAACAAACATTTATGTTTATCACACAAATGTTTGTTCTCGGTGGGGATCGAACCCACCACCTACAGCGCAGAAGGAAGGGCTACTACGAGCTGTGACGGCTGTCAAAATTTACACCCAAAACTTAGGACAAAGTAGGTAAATAGGTTCAATTCCTAGACAAACATGTCCAACATAAGTGTTAACTAGTTAATAAAACTGATTCAATTTAAAAGTTTACATAGTATAGTCTTAAATGTTACAATAACTGGTTTCAAAGAAGTTGAGTTATAAAATTTACATTTGAGCTTATTTAGAAAAATATAGAGTTGCAATCTTAATGCCGATACCTCGCCCACTAAGCATTCGGCTAAAATATTCGCTCATATTTAAATTACCCGAACTTGAGCGGCATAGAGCGGAGAAAATGAAATAGCATTTAGGAGTTGAATTTCGGAAACTCCTTACTTATTTATTTATTTATTTATATTCATCTCAGATTGAAGCGATTTTTTAACAGTTTGCAATGAAAATCTGTCAGAAATTCGTCACTAGGTATTCGGGGGCAAGTGTTGTAAATCAACTGAATTCGGTATTCGGCTTAAGAACGAATATTCGTTGCAACTCTATTAAAAACAAGTATACTTAGCACACTTTAACTTTTAGTTTGAGACATTAATTAATAGCAAAAGCGTTATTTTCAATAAATTCCCATTTTTAAACGTTGAGATATTTCATGGCGATAGTAGTAAAGTGCTTTTAGCATGACATCTATCTATTTTGTTTTAAATAGGTAATAATTAACGCTATCTTTTATTCAAATGTCAATAATTCATTTAGTTTTTAGGGTTCCGTAGCCAAATGGCAAAAAGCGGAACCCTTATGGATTCGTCGTCTACCTGTCTGTCCGTCCGTATGCCACAGCCACTTTTTCCGAATCTATAAGAACTATAGTTCTTATAGACGTTATAACGTTGAAACTTAGTAAGTAGATGTATTCTGTGAACCGCATTAAGATATGAATGAAAAATAGAAGAAAAAAACAATAAATTTTGGAGGTTCCTTATACTCAAAAAAACTCAATTTTTTTTTATCAAACCCATACGTTTGGAGTATCTATAAGATAAGATAAGGCATATTGAGGTTTCTAATATCATTTTTTTATAAGTTTGCGCGAAAGACACTTCCAAAGTGGTAAAATGCTGCTACGGAACTCTTCATGAGCGAGTCCGACTCGCACTTGGCCGCTTTATTTTAGATGCTACTGCTGGTGGAACAAGGTCTTGGCCCACCTGATGCCCAGCTGCAACCTTCATCTATAACAAGACATTGCCTCGCAGGTCATGCACGCTAGGTACGTGCCCTACGATGCACTAACTACCCTATGCCTGCAATGTCTTTCAGACCGGAACACAGCAATGCAAATCACTGCTTAGCGGCAGAAATAGGTACAGTGCTAGTACGCACCCGGACAAGTCCTTTCACAAATACACCTTTAATAAGATTGAAAACTTACATTACAAAAACTACTAATTTCTACCGCCAAGCAGCGTAGTGTGTTCCAGTTTTTAGGGTGCCGCGCCGGTGAAATTATGCATAGAAAATACCCAGAACGCCTGGAATAAGTATGCTAATCGTACAAACATATTCCAAGGCGGTAATTGAACCCGCAACCTTCTGCGGACAGTCACCCGCCGCTCTACATCGGTCAGATACATGGGCGTTTTTCAAAAGAGTTGTCATATGCGAATTTAGGGTGTCCTAGACTTTAGCTATATTTTATAATCACCCCATACCGTATTTATATAATATCTATACATATTGAAATAGCAAAATAAATGTTTATGTGCAACCTAACTATCATTAATATTAAAATATCTTATAAACAAATAACAATAAAGTGTAAAATCTTCGTGTCCTACCTACATTTTTGCAACTTTATGTATACAGTTACAAAAATTTAAAGGTAAGATAATAGATTTTTAAAATAGTCTCACTACGAAGAGAAGAAGTCACAGAGGCGCCAGCCTTAAGGGCTCCCTTCAATAGAAACGAGGTTCACGGCGTTTACTGTAAATCATCGCATAGAACTCTGAGCGGGTTAAATTTTAAGTATGAGTATCAAATTGAGCATATCTATAACTATAAAAATTGAAAACACGATTAGATAAAATTTTCTCGATAGAATATAAATTTCAAATTAGGCGCTGGAAATACTTTATTAAGTCAGTGCTATGAAAGTGTAGCAATGTAACAAATGATTTTTACAAAAAAAAATTATTATGTTCATATTAAATACTTTACTGTACGGATTATACAGTAAGCTTATTTTTATTATATTTAAAAAAATATTTTGTGTTATTGCACTTACGACGTTTACAAATACGACACACGCGCTATTGCCATCTCTTTTTTACGAGTGGATTAGACGTTATAGCGTCACTGTCACCGCCTGCCCTCACTCACTCAGCGGCAACGGCCAGCGACGGACCTGTGCCTCTCCACCGTACACTGACCAAGCTCACGATCGACGTGATTTAAAAGCGCGGGACTTTTAAACAAAAACTCTAATAACAAAGTGTGTTCTAGTCAATATTTCAGCTAGTTCAGTTCTATATTTACTCGTATCTAAAAGTATGGGTAATAAAAAAAAGTTAAAAAAAACAACTTATGAAAATCATGAGAGCGAAAGCATGTGTAATGCGACGGGTGAAAGTACCTAAGTACCGTACGTCTATTTATCTCATCTACCTAACCTACCATCCAACCAGTTTTTATGTAAGGATGTACCTACTAGCTACCTACCTACCAATTTATGTATTTTTATTATGTGGGGTCAAATATTATTATTATTATTTCATTTTATTTATTATTTCTTTACGTAGTCGTTTGTAGTTGTAGATTGTTTACGGTTGAACATAGGCGTTCCCCTAACCCCCTTCCCTACCTTACCTTCGTCGCGGCGCGGGCGGCGGCGCGGCGGCGGCGCGTCGCTACCCGACGACCCTCCGACTGCCGCCGCACCACCGGTCGAAAATACGGAAATAGGTGGAGTTGCCATTTTATCATTTCATTTTTTCTATATTTGTGCATATGACTAGCCCTACTATGAAGTAGGTAGGTACTATACTTATTTAGATCTACTGCGACATAGGTTAGAAGGGAGGCAGACAAGATTCATAGAAATACCTACTAAATTAGAATAGAAGAATAGAATAGAATAGAATAGAATTTAATTTGTTATTAAATTTAATTACGAATATCTGGTCAGATTTGAAATTCAAAATGGCGGGTACAAATCATGGTACAAAAAACTGACATGGGTGTCGTTTTCTACTAATTTGGGGGTGCTGATTACGAATATCTGGTCAAATTTGAAATTCAAAATGGCGGATACAAATCATGATACAAAAAAACTGACATGGGTGTCGTTTTCGACTAATTTGGGGGTGCTGATTACGAATATCTGGTCAAATTTGAAATTCAAAATGGCGGATACAAATCATGATACAAAAAACTGACATGGGTGTCGTTTTCTACTAATTTGGGGGTGCTGATTACGAATATCTGGTCAAATTTTAAATTCAAAATGGCGGATACAAATCATGATACAAAAAACTGACATGGGTGTCGTTTTCTACTAATTTGGGGGTGCTGATTACGAATATCTGGTCAAATTTTAAATTCAAAATGGCGGATACAAATCATGACACAAAAAACTGACATGGGTGTCGTTTTCTACTAATTTGGGGGTGCTGATTACGAATATCTGGTCAAATTTGAAATTCAAAATGGCGGATACAAATCATGATACAAAAAACTGACATGGGTGTCGTTTTCTACTAATTTGGGGGTGCTGATTACGAATATCTGGTCAAATTTGAAATTCAAAATGGCGGATACAAATCATGATACAAAAAAACTGACATGGGTGTCGTTTTCGACTAATTTGGGGATGCTGATTACGAATATCTGGTCAAATTTGAAATTCAAAATGGCGGATACAAATCATGATACAAAAAACTGACATGGGTGTCGTTTTCTACTAATTTGGGGGTGCTGATTACGAATATCTGGTAAAATTTTAAATTCAAAATGGCGGATACAAATCATGATACAAAAAACTGACATGGGTGTCGTTTTCTACTAATTTGGGGGTGCTGATTACGAAAATCTGGTCAAATTTGAAATTCAAAATGGCGGATACAAATCATGATACAAAAAACTGACATGGGTGTCGTTTTCTACTAATTTGGGGGTGCTGATTACGAATATCTGGTCAAATTTGAAATTCAAAATGGCGGATACAAATCATGATACAAAAAAACTGACATGGGTGTCGTTTTCGACTAATTTGGGGATGCTGATTACGAATATCTGGTCAAATTTGAAATTCAAAATGGCGGATACAAATCATGATACAAAAAACTGACATGGGTGTCGTTTTCTACTAATTTGGGGGTGCTGATTACGAATATCTGGTCAAATTTTAAATTCAAAATGGCGGATACAAATCATGATACAAAAAACTGACATGGGTGTCGTTTTCTACTAATTTGGGGGTGCTGATTACGAATATCTGGTCAGATTTGAAATTCAAAATGGCGGGTACAAATCAAATTAGTCGGAAAAGACCCCCATGTCAGTTTTTTGTACCATGATTTGTACCCGCCATTTTGAATTTCAAATTTGACCAGATATTCGTAATCATGGTACAAAAAACTGACATGGGGGTCTTTTCCGACTAATTTGGGGGTGCTGATTACGAATATCTGGTCAGATTTGAAATTCAAAATGGCGGGTACAAATCAAATTAGTCGGAAAAGACCCCCATGTCAGTTTTTTGTACCATGATTTGTACCCGCCATTTTGAATTTCAAATTTGACCAGATATTCGTAATCATGGTACAAAAAACTGACATGGGGGTCTTTTCCGACTAATTTGGGGTTGCTGATTACGAAAATCTGGTTAGATTTGACATTCAAAATGGCGGGTAGAAATGATGGTACAAAAAACTCGATAAAAACTCGAAAAAAAACTCTAAAAGATATTCGTAATCGGCACCCCCAAATCAGTCGAAAACGACACCCATGTCAGTTTTTTGTACCATCATTTGCATCCGTCATTTTGAATTTCAAATCTGACCAGATATTCGTAATCAGCAGCCCCAAATTAATCAAAAACGACAACCATGTCAGTTTTTTGTATCATGATTTGTATCCGCCATTTTGAATTTCAAATCTGACCAGATATTCGTAATCAGCACCCCCAAATTAATCGAAAACGACACCCATGTCAGTTTTTTGTACCATCATTTGAATCCGCCATTTTGAATTTTAAATCTGACCAGATATTCGTAATCAGCACCCCCAAATCAGTAGAAAACGACACCCATGTCAGTTTTTTGTACCATCATTTGCATCCGTCATTTTGAATTTCAAATCTGACCAGATATTCGTAATCAGCACCCCCAAATTAATCGAAAACGACACCCATGTCAGTTTTTTGTACCATCATTTGAATCCGCCATTTTGAATTTTAAATCTGACCAGATATTCGTAATCAGCACCCCCAAATCAGTAGAAAACGACACCCATGTCAGTTTTTTGTACCATCATTTGCATGCGCCATTTTGAATTTCAAATTTGACCAGATATTCGTAATCAGCACCCCCACATTAGTAGAAAACGACACCCATGTCAGTTTTTTGTATCATGATTTGTACCCGCCATTTTGAATTTCAGATCTGACAAGATATTTGTAATCAGCACCCCCAAATTAGTCGAAAACGACACCCATGTCAGTTTTTTGTTCCATCATTTGCATCCGCCATTTTGAATTTCAAATCTGACCAGATATTCGTAATCAGCACCCTCAAATCAGTAGAAAACGACACCCATGTCAGTTTTTTGTACCATCATTTGCATGCGCCATTTTGAATTTCAAATTTGACCAGATATTCGTAATCAGCACCCCCAAATTAGTAGAAAACGACACCCATGTCAGTTTTTTGTATCATGATTTGTACCCGCCATTTTGAATTTCAGATCTGACAAGATATTTGTAATCAGCACCCCCAAATTAGTCGAAAACGACACCCATGTCAGTTTTTTGTTCCATCATTTGCATCCGCCATTTTGAATTTCAAATCTGACCAGATATTCGTAATCAGCACCCCCAAATTAGTAGAAAACGACACCCATGTCAGTTTTTTGTATCATGATTTGTATCCGCCATTTTGAATTTCAAATTTGACCAGATATTCGTAATCAGCACCCCCAAATTAGTCGAAAACGACACCCATGTCAGTTTTTTGTATCATGATTTGTATCCGCCATTTTGAATTTCAAATTTGACCAGATATTCGTAATCGGCACCCCCAAATTAGTCGAAAACGACACCCATGTCAGTTTTTTGTATCATGATTTGTACCCGCCATTTTGAATTTCAAATCTGACCAGATATTCGTAATCAGCGTTTGTTTCTTTACCTACCTACTTGCTTACTGTAGGTAGGTATGACATGCACCATCAGTTGCACTATCATTTTGAATTTCAAATATTAATGTTTGGGTCTTTTTTTTATTTTGAATATAACTTGATCATGCGTGGAACCATGTAAAACACTTTCAGTAGATATCTAGTAAATATTGCATACTAATAAATTGGCCTAGTTTAGTTGGACACTCCGCTAATAGTTCGACAACTAGCGCAATGACCCTAGACGACCAAATGCAATGACAGTGAGTTGAACATGTAGTTCGAGTGATACTCGCTAGATGGCAAATTTTAAGCGCTTGTTGAGCTCTAACTACGCAGTGCAATGCATATGTATGTATAGTATGACTGAAGCGGGGGGCTTCGAAATGGGTATTTCGCCTTCAACCGGGCCGTTAAATAGATATGTAGGTACTTGTGTTATATGAATCTTGGAACTGGATATATGTAATAATAGTCTCATTGGCTGACATTTACCTACTGGGAACTCATAGCTTAGCATTTAAGAATTTTATGTAAACACGTTCGAAAGATCACATATAACCTTTTTAGTGAAATTGTTAGGTATTTATTTATTTCTGTTTGCAGTATATTATTTAGTGATAGATAGTAGTAGAGCTCTTAGTGAAGGGCTCGTCCGGGGCAGTACTACCACCATGCCTATTCCTGCCGCCAAGCAGCGCAGCGTGTTCCGGTCTGAAGGGTGTAGGCGCCGGTGTAATTACAGGCACATGAGGCTTAACACCTATATGCCTCAGGTTGATGGACGCAGAGCAGTGTATTGTAGGGCACGTTCCTAAATAACGTGACCTACAGAGCAATGTTTTGTTTTAGGCGATGGTAACCACTTAACATCAGGTGGGCCATATGCTTGCTCCATCAGCAAATTGTATTAAAAAAAAATAGTAAGCTTCCTCCTAATTCATTTAGATTTAAGAGCTACTACTACTATAGTAGCAATGAGGTCTATCGATAACTGAACCCTGGGTATTGGTGTTTTGTACAGCTTGATTTCTCACGTTAGATTATAATAATAAACGCTAATTTGACTACATATTGCATTGATTACTTTAACCGGTCGCCAACATGGGCGAAATAACTGATAAGCTATAAACCGGACTGGTTCTAAGGCCTGGTTTACACTGCCAATTTAAATTGACGGTGAATTGACTTACCCTCGAATACTCACACGGTACTGAGATAATCATGTCTCAAGTGACAAATTTATGACAAACTTCCATTGCAATCTGTCAAAAAATCGCGTTAGGTCCGTATTAACCAAAAGAATAGAATAGAATAATAGTTTATTTGCAACACACGAAAACTTTAAAAAAACAAACAGCTATTAACAATCAACCAAAAGTGCTACAAATTGGAACCTAACTCAGCATGGTGCGGGAAAAGCTCTAGAAGGAATTGTGACAGTTTTCAATCAAAGTCAATTAAACAGATACACAATGTTCTCTGTCTCGCCTTTAAAGTTAAAAAGCATTTATCCAGTAATATCGGCAGGGTCATATTGAAACGTCTAAAATCTGCCTTAGGCCCAATTCTAATTTCAATAAGTCTATATAAAATTATATGTATGTACCAGTCCTCTATGTAAATACGTTATTTAATCGAGGTTATTTCATTTTATATTCTAATTACTAACTACAGTAATTAATACCAAAAGATTAATTTTGAACTGTTATTTTTTGAAGTATGTGTTTTTAAACTAGAATTTTAGTGAAGGTTAAAGCACCGGGGGTCTAGTGGATGTAATAAAAACGGCAAAAAAATCACGTTTGTTGTATGGGTCCCCTTAAATATTTATTTTATTCTATTTTTTAGTATTTGTTGTTATAGCGGCAAATGAAATACATCGTCTGTAATTTCAACTCTCTAACTATCATGGTTCATGAGATACAGACGTTGCAGACGGACAGACAGACGGACAGTTTTACCCTTTGGGTACGGAACCCTAAAAATTATCAAGAGATATCGATTTGACGACCGATGTGGCGAGGCAGGCGAATGTCCGCCTGCGACGCAGGATGTTGCGGGTTTGATTCCCGCCTTGGGATAAATGTTTGTACGAACTGCAAATATTTATTCCGGGTGTTCTTGTATAATAAAAAATATGTATGTATGTAATGTATTGTAGTCATCCAGTACCCATAACACAAGCTCTGCTTAGCTTGGGGCTAGATGATGCTGTGTGGATTGTCCAGCATTACTATTATTATACTATGATGACAGCCGTCACAGCTCAGTTTGTAGTAGCCCTGCCTTCTGTGCTGTAGGTGGTGGGTTCGATCCCCACCGAGAACAAACATTTGTGTGATGAATATAGATGTTTGTTCTGTGTCTGGGTGTTGTATTGTATTCTATGTATGTATTTACAAAAAAAAAGTATATAAGTATCAGTATATCAGTCATCTGGTTCCCATAGTACAAGCTATGCTCAGTTTGGGGCTAGATGATGTTGTGTAAAAATGTCCTGACATATTTCTTATTTCTTTCTTTCTTATTGTTTACAGAGTGATATGTCAACACGCAGCGGCGCAGGCATCCGCGCGCGTCGCGGCCATAAGGAACGTTCCAAGAACTTCACAGAGCTGGAGAAGAGGACGGTGTTGGAGCTCATCGCTCGACACCGAGACGTGCTGCGCCAGGGACGTTCTAACAACGCCACCAACCGCAGCAAGCAGGTATGTACAGTCAGCTGCACTAGAATGTATACAAATTGTAACTTTCACAACGGTACACAGCGGATCGAGTGTATGGAGCAGGTCGAACATAGGAATTAAAAATTTTCGAAGTCCATATTTTCTTAATTTGAATATGCCATTCGATAGCTTTTTTTATTCTAAGCAATAAATATTATATTGCATTTTAGGCCTAGATTTATAGCTCAGGAGTAAATGGCATAAAACTGATTTCATTGTATGGGGAGCAACGTACAAACCGAAATAGTGGGCGTGTTTAATAAAAGCTATCGAATGGCATATTCAAATTAAGAAAATATCGACTTCGAAAATTTTTAATTCCTATGTTTGGCTCCATACACTCGATCCACTGTGCGGTATTACAGCAAAATAATGAACTATAAAAACTATAAAGCCATTAAATTAGTTGATGATCTCAATTATTCGTGTAAATATTTTTAGCACCACCGTGAAACCACTTTGAAAGTTACAAATTGTATACATTCTAGTGCAGCTGACTGTACCTCCGTCACACGCTCCCTAGCTGCTACAAGCAACGGCAGCATAGCTTGTACATATATATATATGTATGTATCTAAATATATATATATATATATATCTATATATATTATAATTATTATTATAAGGTTTAGTCTAATATCCGCAATAAAACTCGCACTTAACTCCACCCCATCTCATATTATGTTCGTTTCTGTCCATCCAAAGGTTGGCTGGTAGAAATCGCTTTTAGCGATAAGGCCGCCCATTGTATTACTGCATTGTTTTCTTTATATTCTTTATAAAATGTGTGTACTTTACTTGTGGTAATCAATAAAGAGTTATCTATCTTGTACTATAGGAACCAGATGACTGATAGAATACTTACATGACAACTGATGTGGCGCGGCAAATGTCCGCTTGCGATGCAGGAGGTTGCAGGTTCGATTCCCGCCTTGAGATAAATGTTTATACGATCTGCATATATTTATTCCGAGTGTTCTGGGTATTTTGTGTATATAACAAAAATATGTATGTAATGTATTGTATTAAGTATATCAGTCATCTAGTACCCATAACACAAGCTGCTTAGCTTGGGGCTAGATGATGCTGAGTGGATTGCTTTTTAAATTTGATTAAAATCCTTCGATAAATCACACTACAGCAAACTTCCCTTCTTACCCCCCTTTTTTACCTCCAATCAAAAACCGCGTTTGACAATAAAACTTAAATAAGGAACTTGTGGGCCAATCTTCGTCAAAATCCGTGGAAAAATGCGACCATTAAGCGAGAACAGACAGACAGACTGACTGACTGACTGACAACTGGACACTAGTATTTTTGTCTCGAAATCTCGAAACTGCGCTCGCTCGGTCAACTAGAAGACAATAATTTAGTAACACGAACTTTTAGCAACGGCTTTGTGCGAAGATGCCACCCGTATCCATACTTCGGGTATGTTCGGGTCTGTTTGGGCCTCTTCGGGTCTCGTAATACAATAATTTTGTATTTCAAACGCATCAAAACAATTATAAAAGTTTGAAAAACTCCGTTCCGTAACCCACCATTTGACAGACATTTGAACTAACAGTACGGGGGTATAAACACATGTATCGTTTTCTGTCATCGTTGGAAGCAACATTGTATTTTAATTTTAATTGTTTTTCTAGTGTTATTGTAAGTTCTGATGGGTAATTTTGGTGGTATTTTAACCATCATTACTTGAGGTCTTAGCACAAGTGTGAACAATTGAAATGAAAGTGTGTTATGAGGCATCCTGATTTGAACGAAAATGTTTCCCTTTGGTTTTGAAGAAAAACGCCATCTTTTTCTTCAAAACCGATGACGGCTGACTTTACTTTTTTTGCCGACTCGACTTGACTAAATAGAATTTATTCAACCCACTTGACATTGGCAAAATTGTCCGCAAGACGGACAGATGCCACAAAAAAAAAACACACAAATGTGAAAAAACATTTGTGTCGGTGGGGATCGAACCTACAACCTGCAGAAGGCAAAGCAACTGCTAACTGAGGGGCGAGTGTAGTCACATTTGCTCACAATTAGGTGAAACCCAAGTAATGTACTGCTAAAACGTTTTACTGTGCAAGAATAAAATTAATGATACAGAAACCTAAAATATAGTTATTTTGTACGATTGAAACCAGATAGGTACATAAACTAGTTCTGATTTCAAGTCCAATGACTAAATTATTTCGCGAACTTGTTCTAACGGAGCTAACGATTTGAGAGCATTTGAATGTAGGCTATAAAAATATTTAGTTTTATAGTTTACTAACGGCTTTGCTACTGCCTGCGACTTTGGCCGCGTATTCTTTGAGAGCACCGGTGGTGGTCAAGTAGGAGTGACCCTGTCTTCTGATCTTCAGGAGATTGCGGGTTCGATTCCCGCCTTGGGATAAATGTTAGTACGATCCGCAAATATTTATTCCAGGTGCTCTAGGTATTTTCTATGTACAATAAAAAATATCTATGTATGTATTGTATTAAGTATATCAGTCATCTAGTACCCATAACACAAGCTCTGCTTAGCTTGGGGCTAGATGATGCTGTGTGGATTGTCCAGCATTATTATTTATTTAATAACCACAGATTAGTGGATAACCGTAACCAGTGGTTACTCCACTAACGCTGATTTTGTGTTGCACTGGGTGGTCAAAGGCTTTCTAATCTATTATAATCAGATAATTAATTTAAATACATACAAATAACCAATAACCTTGACAACGACTTATTTTTATCACAATTATTTTGGTATCACAGTTAATTTTATTAAATTCTTGGAATCGAGCGTGACTTAGCGTGAAGCTATTTTCATACAAACTTCAACCCCCGCTGTATACGTTTAGGGGTAGAATTTCGGGAATTCCTTACTTAGTACACCTCTACGCACATACAAACTTCAACCCCCGATGTACACGTTTAGGTGTTGAATTTCGGGAATTCCTTAGTACACCTTTACGCACCAAGACGAATATACTCTGAAAATTTCAAGTCTCTACGAGCAGTGGTTTAGGCTGTGCGTTGTCTATATCCCAATCAGTCAGTCAGGACAAAGATTCTTATAATTGGTATAGATATAGATAGATTATAAGAACCTTTGTCCTGACTGACTGACATATAGACAACGTACAGTCAATAATCTCAGATAGTTAAGATTTTCAGGGTATATTAGAGGTGTACTAAGAAAAGACTTCCCGAAATTCAATGCTTAAATGAGTTCAGTATTCAGTATGTTACTTATTATGTAAGTAGGTTTAACATTGTCAGATCTTAGGACTAGATACATTTTGGTACCAATACACATAATATACCCAGTAAGGGTGTTGCAACAGAGTAGAGCGGACCGATATATAGTAAAAACATGCAAATTACCTACGTAGGTCATAAAACAACACGACTGAAGTAAATCTACTTTAATATACGAAACGTAACTGGCTATGAGAGAAAGAGGGAAAGAACAGTGCTTTCATACCCCCTCCATGGTAGTGTTAAACGTTGTTAGAAGTCGCATAAGAAGTATTACTTCAAAAATTATAGGTACCGTTACAAAGAATACAGGCGTTTATAATAATAATAGATATAGGCGTTCGTTTTATTCAATCGTAATTATTTGATCATTGAAATACTCGTCAAGTGTATAGTATGTTAACAGTAGTTTCGTAACAGTAAATGATTTTATTTTTCCAAAAGATTTAATATCATATTGGGTCTTATTGTTTTCTGGTATTTTATTGTATAATTTTACAGGCATTACATTTGGCCCCAAGCTGTGCATTTTTAATTTAGAAAAAACAGGGTTGAAGTTAAAGTTAAAGCTATGTTGCTTTCAAAGATAACAGATATAAATATAATCTACCATATTTGTCGTGATAATTATTATTGAGTTATCTTTCTACACTTGCCAGTATTTATGCTAACTCCTTAAGTATTCGCAAAACAAATTCGATTCAAATTACTTTATGTAACATATACATACTAAGTCAGCGTAAGTGTGTTTCCTGCGTAGATTTTGCTTGTCTACATTATGATATTTTACATAATGTCATTTAACCCCAAACTAAGCATAGCTTGTACTTTGAGAACCAGATAACTGATAGAATACTTATGATTTGTTTGTAAAAACAATGCATCATAATAATAATAACAATGCTGGACAATCCACACAGCATCGAAGTGAGAAAAAAAAATAATAAACATTTTTAAGTTCAATCTAATTACAACCATGTCATCATCATCATCAACATCTTCAATTAATGTCACTGATTGTCAAAACAAAATAAAAGCTCACTTGTCAAATGATCTGTGGACAATCAATGTGGCGCGGCGGGCGAATGTCCGCCTGCGACGCAGGAGGTTGCGGGTTCGATTACCGCCTTGGGATAAATGTTTGTACGATCAGCAAATATTTATTCCGGGTATTCTGGGTATTTTCTATGTATACAAATATCTATCCAAGTATTGTATTAAATATATCAGTCATCTAGTACCCATAACACAAGCTCTGCTTAGCTTGGGGCTAGATGATGCTGTGTGGATTGTCCAGCATTATTATTATTATTATTTTACATATTTGTCATTTCACTTCCTAGATATTGTCGAAATTAGACTTTATGATCAAGATGCTATTTATTTGCAGTTGGTGTGGGGCACAATTTGCGAGGAGGTGAACAAGCGATGTGGGGGAGAAAGACCACGAACGCCGGCTCAAGTCAAAATGTGGTACGAGAACTACAAGAAAAAGTGCAAGATGCGTGCTCACGACACTCAGCCAGTAAGTAACCGCATCTAATATCCTACTAATATTATAAACGCGAAAGTTTGTAGGTATGGATGGATGGATGTTTGTTACTCTTTCACGCTCTAACCAGTAGACCGATTTGGATGAAATTTGGAATAAATATAGATTGTTACTTGGATTAACATTTAGGCTACTTTTTATCCCGAAAAAATAACGGGACGGGAAAAAAACTGCTGCGTGAGCGAAGCTGCGAGCGGCCGCTAGTAATAATATAATAATTATGCTAGACAATCCACACAGCATCATCTAGTCCCAAGCTAAGCAGAGCTTGTTTTATGGGTACAAATGACTGATATACTATACAATACTTTACATACATAGATATTTTTTATTATGCATAGAAAATACCCAGAACACCCGAAATAAATATTTGCAGGTCATACAAACATTTATCCCAAGGCGGGAATCGAACTCGCAACCTCATGCGTCGCAGTCGGACATTCGCCCGCCGCGCCACATCGGTCGATATAGTTACAATCTAACCAGAAGTAGAGCTTGACTTACTCGTCTGGACAAGTACTACGGTACAAGCTGATGGCCCACCTGAAGTTAAGTTGTAACCATTACCTATAACAAAGCATTTCCTCGCAGGTCAAGCTCGTTAACGTGGCCTACGATGCACTACTCTGCGTCCATCAACCTGAGGCATATAGGTGTTAAGCCTCATGTGCCTGTAATTACACCGGCACCCACACCCTTCAAGCCGAAACACAGCAAGCTGCTTGGCAGTAGAAACAGGCATGGTGGTAGTACTGCCCCGGACGAGCCCTTCACTAAGAGCTCTACTACTACAAAAATAAATATTTCTACTAAACTAATGTTCCGGTTTGAAGGGTGTGTAAATTAATTTAATTTATCATTATTGTTTCAGCCTTCGCATCCTCAATCCGACACACCGGGCCTGCTAGACGGCATGCTCTGGCAGAGTATACATCCTTTAGACGTAAAAGGTACTTCTTAATATATAATAAAATTCCTAAGTGTTTTAAGAACCTAAATACAAATTTATTAAAAACGAAATTTAAGAAATTCCTAACTGATAAATGCTACTATGAATTACAATAATATTGATGAATTCCTTAACGACAAATTTTGACATTTTATTGTATTTAGTATTGTATATTTGTATTGATTTTAAATTCTGTAATTATTATATTTTGACATTCATTGTAATATTGTAATTCACCTTTTGTTCATGTTGCATGTGACGTTTCTTCATTTGCACACCGACACAGTATTGCATGTTGCCTCTCATAATATTTTGTCATCTATTTTACACGCATGTCTAAGCAAATAAATTATCTTTATCTTAACTAGTAGTACTTTTAGTAGTAGAGCTCTTAGTGAAGGGCTCGTCTGGGGAAGTACTACCATGTCTATTCCTGCCGCCAATATCGCCAAAGTCAGCTATACCCATAACACAAGCTCTGCTTAGCTTGGGGCTAGATGTTGCTGTGTGGATTGTCCAGCATTATTATTATAGAACACTAGCGGCCGCTCGCAGCTTTGTTCCCGTTATTTTTTCGGGATAAAAAGTAGCCTATATGTTAATCCAAGTAACAATCTATATCTATTCCAAATTTTATCCAAATCGGTCCACTGGTTAGAGCGTGAAAGAGTAACAAACCAGTGTGAAAGAGTAAGATTATACCAAGCACCTACTCAAAATTCTTCGAAGATATCTAAGGGGGGTAGTCAGAGGTACGTCCAGATAGTACATTTGGTACGTACCCACATTTTGTAGTGATAAGTATTTCATACGTGACAGGTTGCAAGCCCATCGCCGCTGCTAGAATACTTGGTTTCCTCACGATGTTTTTCTTAACTGTTTCAAGTTCAAAAGACAACATACGCTACGTTTCAGCGAATAGTTTCTGTAACTGTTTGATTTATGAAAGGTATTATTAGTTGTTTCAGAAGAAGAAGCCGATGCGGCCACTAGCGCGGACGCGCATAGCTTGAAAGACGAAGACTGCTTGCCTGTTAACGTAAGTTTGACTTCCCTTAATCTTATCAAAGTCAATGTCAAAGTCAAAAAGCAATTATTCAGTAAAATCCGCAGGGATCATCTTGAAACGTCTTAAATCTAGGTGAATCTATCATCATCAGCACCATAGAGCTCCGGCTCCGGTGGTCTAGTGGGAGCAAATGTCTTTTGACCCTAACTCGTTGGTTCGAATCCGGTCCTGTTCTAATAGATTTTTCTGTTCGAAAAAATTCAATCAATCAAATTTATTTATTTCATATTAAGCACATTCATAATCAATATAGGTACAATTAGCAGCGTCGATAGTCGATAGGCAAAATATACTGACAACCCCCTTAGACATCCTCAAAGAATCTCGAGTAGGAACATGGTACTAAGAGATTGGAGGGAATATCTTTTTTTATACAATTCGCTGGTGGAACAAGCATATCGCCCACCTGATGTTAAGTGGTTACCATCGCCTATAACAAAGCATTGCCTTGTAGGTCACGTTCGTTAGGAACGTAACCTACAATACACTGCTCTGCGTCCATCAGTCTGAGGCATACAGGTGTTGCCTCATGTACCTGTAATGTCACCCACACCCTTCAAACTGGAACACGCTGCGCTGCTTGGCGGCAAGAATAGGCATGGTGGTAGTACTTCCCCGGACGAGCCCTTCACTAAGAGCTCTACTACTACTGACTATCTACCTACCGCTCTATCTACCGTGCTTAAGGTGGAACAAGTCGTTACTATTTCCATACAAACGCTGTAACTGAATATCTCTACTATTTATTAACGTGCGTCCGAAGTTAAGTTTGATACTGAATTATCTTGCCGTTATCTAGGCTCGTTACCCTATATCTACAGTAAAATCAGATTACCTTGAAAGTTACAAGCGTTTGTAGATTTAGTACTAAATCTTTCGACGCTTGTTCCACCTTACGCATTATAGTGATGATATATTTGATTTTTGAAATGTATGTATTAATTTCCAGATGTCGAACGGCCGATTATCCAGTACGAACGATAGCGACGACACGATGGGGAATGTACTAGAACCCCAAGTGCAGATTCACCCCCACTCTCCCGAACACAAGCACCCCCTGGCGATACCTGCATTACCCATGCTGCATAACCCTTTGCAGGCTATCGAACAAGTAACAAATCTCTCATATAAAAAAACCGGCAAAAAATGTCGGATCTAAATATATATAACTCAAAGGTGACTGACTGACTGACTGACATAGTGATCTATCAACGCACAGCCCAAACCACTGGATGGATCGGGCTGAAATTTGGCATGCAGGTAGATGTTATGACGTAGGCATCCGCTAAAAAAGGATTTTGATTAATTCTACTCCCAAGGGGATAAAATAGGGGATGAAAGTTTGTATGAAACTTTGTCAATTTTAAACCGATCGGGCTGAGACTTTGCATGCATAAAGCTACTATGATTTTATCCCGAAAAAATAACGGGAACGGGAAGAAACTGCCACGCAGGCGAAGCTGCGAGTGGCCGCTAGTCTATAATAAAAACGTCCAAAAAAACACGTTTGTTGTATCAGAGCCCCCTTAAATATTTGTTTTTTAGTATTTGTTGTTATAGCGGCAACAGAAATACATGCTTTAGGTTTATATAGATAGACTAGCGGTCCGTCTTGGCTTCGCACGGGTTTTAGTAACGATCCCTAATTTTTTTGACATATAATATAGCCTATGTCACCCGGGGATAGTGTAGCTTTCCAACGGTGAGAGAATTTTTCAAATCGGTCCAGTAGTTTGGAGTCATTAAATGCAAACAAACAAACAATCAAATCTTTCCTCTTTATAATATTAGTATACATCTATGAAAGATGACGACCGATGTGGCGCGGCGGATAAATGTCCGCCTGCGACGCAGTAGATTGCGGGTTCGATTCCCGCCTTGGGATAAAGGTTTCTAAGATCTGCAAATATTTATTCCTGTTGGTCTGGGTATTTTCTATGTACATATGACCAAAATATCGACGTATATAATGTATTGCATTAAGTATATCAGCTATCTAGTACCCATTACACAAGCTCTGCTTAGCTTGGGGCTAGATGATGCTGTGTGGATTGTCCAGCATTATTATTGTTATAGATGTTCGTAGAGAAACTTGTTACATATTTATAATTATTGTAGGCCCGAATTCAACAAAATATACTACAGAAACTAAACGAGCTCTCCAACACACCACTAAACCTAAGCAGCCTGGACGACACACACAGGGACAATGCTCACGAGCGGACAGAGAGGCGCGACCGGAGTGAGCGAGAAGACAAACATGACTACAGTGCTACTGATGAAGAGAGGTAAGAGAAAATAGTAGTAGAGCTCTTAGTGAAGGGCTCGTCCGGGGAAGTGCTACCACCATGCCTATTCCTGTCTGTAAGCAGCGCAGCACATGCGTGAACTGCATGGCAATAATTTATTATTGGTACCACTTAGCACCAGGTGGGCCATCAGCAAGTTATAAAGCCCCACCACAAATGGTCTGACGATATTACTAGGATCGCGGGAAGAACAGTTTAATACCAAAACTGATTTTATGTAAAGCATCCTTTTTCAAGTTTTATGTAAGGTCTTCTTTTCCAAGATTTATACGAGGAACTCTTTATGACTCAGCTTTTTTTCCAAGTCTGATGTAGGATTGTCTTTTCCAAGTTTTTGTAAGATTATCTTTTCCAAGTTTTATGTAAAGTCATAATTTCCAAGTTTAATGTAAGTGCATCTTTTCCAAGTTTTATGTAAGGTCATCTTTTTCAAGTTTTATGTAAGGTCATATTTTCCAAGTTTTCTGTAAGGTCATCTTTTTCAAGTTTTATGTAAGGTCATATTTTCCAAGTTTTATGTAAGGTCATATTTTCCAAGTTTTCTGTAAGGTCATCTTTTTCAAGTTTTATGTAAGGTCATATTTTCCAAGTTTTTATTTAAGGTTTGTTTTATTTTTGTTTTATTTATTCTAGATTATACTTCAACGCGAAACGTCAACACGCGATCTGGGAGCACGAAGCGAAGATGAAGATTCTGAATATGGAGTTACGGCAGAAGGAGGAGATCTTCTCGCTGCAGAAGCAACTCTTCCTAGTGGAACTGCGCCTGAAAATGGACTTTCTGGAGAAGGCCAGCGCCAAGTGATAATGGTATAAAATAAAATAATAAATATTTGTGGACATTTTAACACAACATCATCTAGCTCCAAACTAAGCATAGCTTGTACTATGGGAACCAGATGACTGATAGAATACTTATATACTTTTTTTTTGTAAATACATACTTAGAATACAATATAACACCCAGACACAGAACAAACATTTATATTCATCATACAAATGTTTGTTCTCGGTGGGAATCGAACCCACCACCTACAGCTCAGAAAGCACGAACTGAGCTGTGACGGCTGTCAATTCTACTAAATGATGCTTAGCAGTGGTAGAACTCTTAGTGAAGGGCTCGTCCGGGGAAGTATTACCACCATGCCTGTTCTTGTCAAGCAGCGCAACATGTTCCGGTTTGAAGGGTTGTTCTCAAACGGTGAAGGAAAACATCGAGAGGAAACCAGTTGGTATTATAGCAGCGGTGATGGACTTGATACCAAATGTAATATCTGACCGTACCTTTGTATAACTTGGTACAAAGATAGCTACCGTGCCTAGAGTCTCGAAGTTTGACGAATGATGTGGCGCGGCGGGCTAATGTCCGCTTGCGACGCAGGAGGTAGCGGGTTCGATTTCCGCCTTGGGATAAATGTTTGTACGATCTGCAAATATTTCGGGTGTTTTCTATGTATATTAAAAAATATTTATGTATGTAATGTATTGTATTGAGTATATCAGTCATCTAGTACCCATAACACAAGCTCTGCTTAGCTTGGAGCTAGATGATGCTGTATGGATTGTCCAGCATTATTATTCTCTTTTCATGCACTCCCATAGTCGCCTCTCTTTTTCGCATAACACAACACTATCCCGTCCGACGTCTGTTTTAAAATTACTTTTCATCAACAGATGGCGCTGTAATCCAGATATCAACTGAAATCCTACGGAGCTTAGCGACCTAATGTTGTAGAAACGTAACGTAACGTTAACGTTGTAAAAACGTAGTTTCATTCTAGTTATAAAGTGCCATTTTATGTGTAGTTACCGAATTAAAATTCATTTTATTTTTCTTATATCTGTTCACCAATAGGCTTCTAACTAAAATAGGGGCTGTAATTTCTAAGCACGGTAGACTAAAAACTAAAAATCTTGAAATAGGCCTGATAGGTACTTAACAAATGTATTTTTTCATAATTTCCTAATAATTTCTTGATCTAAGGGGATATCTACCATGCCTAGAGATTAAAACGCGAAGCTGTTGTTTTTTTACGTTAGCAACATGTTTGTCTCGATTTTTGAATAGAAGTAAGTTGGTGAAAGCAGACTTGAAAAATCATAGGGCTGTACTAACAAAACTATGCAGAGATTTCTTTCTGCATAGCTTAGGAATAAGACTGATTTCTAGTGAGAAGATATATCCTTATAGTTTTGGGTATTATATATGTACTACGTACTAAGTGTACGTATATTTATATACTAGCTGACCCGTGCCCACTTCGTTGGGCGGTAAACATGTTTACTTACAAATCTTAACTGAAGTAGTACTCGATGTCGCCAACAGATGGCGTTAATACGGCATAAAATAGCGGCCGCTCGCAGTTTCGCCCGCGTGGCAGTTTTTTCCCGTTCCCGTTATTTTTTCGGGATAAAAAGTAGCCTAAGTTACTCCTTACATCAGCTATCTACCAGTGAAAGTCCCGTCGAAATCGGTTCAGCCGTTCCAGAGATTACCCGGAACGACCCGGAACGGTCGCGAGGAACTGGCGCTTAGATTCACCTAGATTTAAGACGTTTCAAGATGATCCCTGCGGATATTACTGAATAAATGCCTTTTGACTTGACTTTGACTTGAAACAGACAGCAGACAGACAGACAAAAATTTTAAAAAATGCTATTTTGGTATATGTATCGTATATACATTCCTATGCATGTAGTAAAAATCGGTTATTTTAATATTACAAACAGACACTTCAATTTTATTTATTTGTATAGATGTATAGATACATACACTTAGTACGTAGTACGCATATAAATACCCAACACTCACATTCACTGGCAGGCATCACAGCTCAGTTAGCAGTAGCTCTGCCTTCTGCGATGTAGGTTGTGGGTTCGATCCCCACCGAGAACAAACATTGTGTGATGAACATTGATGTTTGTTCTGTCTGAATGTTATTATATTAAACTTATATATTTACCAAAAAAAATTATGTTATCAGTTATCTGGTTCCCATTACTAGTTTTGCTTAGTTTGGGGCTAGACGGTGCTGTATTATTACCATTCAGTGATGACTATTGAGAAATCAGTCCAAGCCCTATAAGACAGTTTATAAACTTGTCTTTACAAAGAGGTTTAATAAGATTATACCTTTAAATATATTTTTTAAGCTTGTAAAAGTTGCAGTTTAGCCATAATATTGTGATTTAAAGAAAAAACGTTATTTTTGTATTCATTTTCGCTTATTTTTTGTATGTTTTACTAGGCGTGCTGTCCACTAAAGCTTTTGGCTGAATACAGTCTGGCGTATATTTATTGAATATAACCATTTTGACGCTTATAAGTGCGTTTTTGGACTTATGAGTGTATGCGCAAGCTTGTTTGCACTTATGTACTTATAAACGCATATCTGAGGGGATATCTACCGTGCTTAAGGGATTAAAGTCGAGACGGTATTTATTATTATATACGCCAAAATACAATAGGATACGCCACATTTGTAATCAGCTTAAACCCCTTATACTGTAATGTTCGTTATACATTACCGCTTCATCATAGATCACATTAAAATAGCTAGAAAGTAAAACAGCAATGCATGACAAATAATGTAACTTCCGATGTAGTTTTTTGACGTTAGAACATATTGCCTTATACAGTGTTAGGGGTCATTTTTATTCCTACCCCTATTTAAGGGTGCTGTGATAAAATGCTAGATTTATTGCTCAGTTCATTGTTATTTAAATGTGATTGTTGTTAAAAAGGGGTTTAGTGGATAGTGTGCCTTACTAGGTACCATGCTTATTTTTAATCGAAGTTATTTTTCTAGTATTATTTTTACTGTGGCAGCTTAATTTTATTTTTTGCCTATTCTTTATAAATAACCTGTTTTATGTATTGGTACCCGGTTCTGTCCTACGAACATCCGTTAGTAGTGCTACCTGTCAGAAAAACTCCCACCTCATTGGACAATGTAAATTGTCACTGTATCATTTGTCAATGAGACACAAACCTGTAGGTTCTGCGAAGGCGAAACGCCTCTTCATCTACTAGTAAATTGTGAACCACTAAACCAAATAGCATCCATCTGGGAAAACATACTCTCACCCCGGATGAGCTAAAAAACTTCACCCCTAAAGAACCCTTCAGTTCCTAATAGCAGGGCTGTGAACTATGAACGCCCCGTCCAGGGGTAACCGGCAAGTGACGATCATAATAGGTCATAATGGCCATAGTGACACGAAACCCGCAAAAATGTAATTAAAAAAAACGAGTATGCTTTAGACTACACGACTGAAGTAAAACTTCTTTAATATACGAAACGTAACTGGTTATGAGAGAAAGAGAGAAAGAACAATACTTTCATACCCTCTCCTTCTTAAACGTTTAGTGCAACCTTGTTGGAAGTCGCTTAAGTATATAGTAGAAGTCTTTATCAGATAAGAAACGATTGATAGTAATACTAACGGACGCCCGTAAGATATAGGAACCGGGCAGTGGCGACCCTGTAAGGCACTATAACAGTTTTATAGCAACTTGTTACTTATCAGATGTTTTAACGTATTTCTCTTTTTTTATTTGATTTTAAAATCACTACATTTTAAAATCACTTATTGCCTTAATTAAAAAAAAAATCCAATTTCTTTTGGTGTAAAAATATTTTCTGTCTGAGCCGTCACAGCTCTGTTGGTATAGTAACGACCTTCTATGTTGTTGGTTGTGGGTTTGATCCCCGCTGAAGATGAGAAACATTTGTGTGATGAATACAGATGTTTGTTGTGTCTGGGTGTTATATTGTATTCTATGTGTTTATGTATTCTAGTTATCTGGTTCCCATAGTACAAGCTTTGCCTAGTTTGGGGCTAGATGGCGTTGAGTTTCGGGAAATTCTTTCTTAGTACTCTACGCACCATGACAGATATACCCTTAAATTTTCATGTCTGACCGTGGTTTAGGCTGTGCGCTGTCTATGTCATTCAGTCAGGACAAAGATTCTTATAATTAGTATAGATTGTAGAAAAATACGCTTAAAATGTCTGATATCTAACTAGACTTGAGTACTTAGACTAAGTAATGTTGGATTAAAATACGATGTACTGCCATACTGTGAATTTTGCGTGTACTAAGCGACAATCAACCCGCTGACTGTACCACATCATCAACGCCGAACAAAAATAATGCCGGTTCCTCACATTCGATCAAATACGCGAACCTACAAAAGCTATGCTCGCAAATGAATATGCAAAGTTTTTATGCACCTTTCATATCGGCTTTTTGACGCACGATATACGAATGTTTGTACAAATACTATTAACTGAGAAATGCGTATGCAGTATAGTCACGTGGTCTTTTGTTTGTCGTCTAGTATACATAGTACTTAGGGCATAGTCCGCAGATCTCCGGAAATAATTTTTATATAGCGTCGGTATAGAGTATTATTTCCTATAATTTGAATACACTTGTCAATTTTACAACAGAAAACAATAATAGGCTTATGACTATAAACCTAGGCTCTCTTCTAGACTTAGTCGCGAAGAATTACCGCTTAATTTTATTTTTTAAAGCAATTACCTCGTTTTGTTTGTCAAATCAATCAAAAAACTCGAAGCAGAATGGATATCTACCGTGCCTGAGCAGTCAAGTCATGAAGTTATGTTTTTATACCAACACTATATCAGATTTATAACCAGATGTAATATTTTTGAATACAGCCCGGGTTACACGAGTATAGTAACCTACCTAGCCAAGTTGAAATCATTACAGTAAATATGCAACGAGTTTTTGTCACATGCTTAACTTAATATCTTGCAACGTGAAGTAGCCACTGATGTCAAACGCCCTCTTTTTTTGTACAGTGATGTTGGATAGCCTATCGCCTACGTAATTAGACTGCGGAACGTAGATTCATGTATGGGTTAGTGCTCTAGTGTTAATAGTCTTTAGTTTTAGCTCATTTTACTAGCCTAGTGTAACTCGGCCGTAAGGGCGGCGATAGACGGGTTTAGTACGTAAGCCAGTCACTAGACTAACTGCCTTGTTAGAGTATTTTAGCGGTCCTTATTTGTAAACGGAAATGTTTGTATCTATTTATTGATACTGGCTTATGTTCTAATAAATAGGTATATTTTATAAAAGGTAGCTTGTGCAAGATCGGGTGAGTGATATGATTTAAAAAAAATCGTGTCGAATCGAAACTGAAATTATAGTATACATTATATGAAGTTGAAGCTAGAATTTGAGAAAAAGTTTTAGCTAGCTTAAAGTTTACAACTGACGAAATTAGTATTCAATCTGAAAGTATTGTACTGAAATTATTTTAGTAAAAGCAAGTAAGCTAGTCTTTATAGTATTGAGTTTTGTGTAGTACGTTATTGAGTGGATTTCAATGAAAATACTGTTTTTTTTATAAAAAATATGATTGATAATGTTGGAAAAATAAGATTTACTTATTTTCTTCTGACGCAAAATAAGCTTTACCTACTAAAAGAATTAGTAAAGTCACTAAGGCACAAGAACAATATTCATAATTTGCAAAATTTATCTAATTTCAATTTATTTATACATGAAAAGAGTTAAATACAAAAAATAATTTTGTAAGTCATAAAGATTGCGCTTAGTGCCGACTGTCCTCGTTTAGAATGAGCCTAATTTTGTGTTGAAGATGTATTGATTGCGTTTGATTTATATATCAATTGGATATAACTATTCTTAACGCAATGCTGAACCGTTTTTGATAGGACTCAATAACGACTGCACAATCCACTTCCAGTCAGACGTGCCAATTTAAAAACCATTGTTTTAAATAAAACATAGTTATTACATATATAAGCATTCTATACATTATATTTAGATTCTTTTTAGAGAATATAAAAATATACGTAAAATTAGACATTTTGAGATAATAATTGAAAATGATATTAGTAATTTTAGATATAATTACAAATTTTAAAATTTTATCTTCAAACTGAGTCATTTTGGACGCATATAGATTCAAATTACCCACCAGCATGATAAAGACTCTCTAACTGCATTGTTAGAGTATTTTAGCGGTCCTTATTTGTAAACGGAAATGTTTATTTATTGATACTGGTTTAAGTTCTAATAAATAGATACATTTTATAAATATTCTAAAATGTTAGCTTGTGCAAAACGAGTGATATGATTTGGAAAAAAATCTTGTTGAATCGAAACTGAAATTAAAGTAAGTATACATTATTTTAAGTTGTAACTTGATTTAAACAAGAGTTTTAGCTAGCTAAAAACGCCAGCATGAATGTCTAATAAAATCAGTTTGAAGATACAAAATAATAAATAAAGTACAAAAGTTTAGGCGAAAACATTACCTCAAATACACAGTGTATGTAAATAATAATTATAAATAGTTATAAAAATTTTTAGAAAGGTTTTATGAGGACTTACACCATATAATTTATATTTTTGTTTTGTCGTAATAATTTTATCAGAAATTTAATAATTTAACTAGTATAGACGCGCCCTACAAGTTATAGGTAGTTCAAAGTTCTTAAGTACAGTAACATCAAAAGCAAATTCTGATCAGATAAAGGTACTAAAAAAATTATTAACTGTACTTGGTGTCTACTATGCCTGAGGGTAGTCGTAAACTTTTTCATAGTTCACGTACTTTTAGCTGAATTTAGCAAAAAAATTGCTCAAAACCTGGCAATATTTTCTATAACATGGTGTAAGTACCTCGGTAATGGCAATATTTTTAAATAATAGGAATGTTTTGTGATGTATATTTGACGATCTCAGCATACCTTCTAAATTTAAATTTCTTACCGCCGCCGATATCGACAAAATAATCGTGTATTCTTTTATTCCTTAGAAGAATTATGTTAATCTGATCAAATTGGATATTATTGAAATAAAGAATTTATTTTCTGTTATGACTGTTTTTGGATTTGTGTCTTTTATGTACGTCAATTTGGAAATCTCACATTGGAATTTCGTGTTTTGGAGCATACTATAAAACTGTGCCCCATCAGGGATTACCAGCGCCCAAAGCATAGAATTAAATTATTATTTCTGAGATATTTAGGTCGTCAAGTGAGGCTTCCAACTTGACGTCGAGTTGGAAGCCTTACCAAGAACGGCTTCACATCGTCCCACGTATCATGTAGGTATACCAAAAAAGTGCCCTCAAACCTCAGATAAATTGACTTTCTAGCATAAAAGTCAGTAACTACAGAAATTCGAGACGAGGTTCTTACCTGAGAGTAATAAGATTATGCTTGAGTTTTAAATTTATTACAAACATGATTTTATTAAAAATAGAATAAGGCATTTCAGGAATAAAACTGTATGACCTACCTACACTTATCTCAACATAGGATGGTACAACTTGACTCTTTAGTTGCGTTTAAACAAAGCCTTAACTTTCATTTGACCAAATGGTCGCCATTTCGTGTACATTTTGGCTGCGTATTCCTGCCCGCGCATTCCTGGCTAGGATTTCCCGGGCTGTGTATTCCATGGTTGTACATTAACCGGACTCCGTTCATTCGCTGCACTCACTCACCCACCCACCGGTTTGTTCAAAAAATTATGATGAGATTTTCAGTTTTGGTTTGTTTTTTCGATGATATCTTGCGAGGACTATAAGAAGGTATTACACTCTGTGATGAGAGGTGATTTGTGAACCACTAAATACTTAATGTAGTAAAAAGAGTTCGTGAAAGCGAGTGCAGTTTATGCCGTAATTACCTACTCTAGAAGTTTTATTGTCTGCTAAGTTTTGTGCAAAAGCATTTGTGTAAGTACCTACCTACTTACGTATATCTTACCTACAAAGTGATCTAAATTTATGTAAGCTTTGCAAAACGGGCATTATGCCTAAACTTAAATCTACTTAGCTAACCTCGTAACATTGTATCAATAGGACTTGAAATTTCAAAGTACCTACCTACCTATATGCTAGGTATTCTGTGCGTGTTGTTTTGATCAGTCAATCTTTTAAGTGTTCTGAATTAAAGTAGGTAGCATTTTTAAAGTGTGATTTAGCAGCTTCACAGAATATTCGTATACCGTGACGACCGATGTGGCGCGGCGGGCGACGTAGGAGGTTGCGGGTTCGATTCCCGCCTTGGGATAAATGTTTGTATGATCTGCAAAAAACTTGTTCCAGGTGTTCTGGGTATTTTCTATGTATAAAATAATTTAGGCATGTAATGTATTGTATTAAGTATATCATTCATCTAGTACCCATAACACAAGCTCTGCTTAGCTTGGGGCTAGATGATGCTGTGTGGATTGTCCAGCATTATTATTATTATTTCTTTAAATCATATTCTCCCGGACATTTGGCAAAATTACAGAAGTTTCTACCCAGTATATTATCACAAATTATTCTAATTATTGAATATATACATAGTACCTATTACCTAATTAAATATCTAACAACCAAGTCCAAATGTTGTTTTAAACTTTTTTTACCATATTCAAACTTTTAACCGGACATTTATTCAAAAGTTTACCGAATTAAACATTTGGTTGAATATGAAAAAAAAGTTAAAGTATAGTAAGTTCTAGTTTTAGGATGTTTTAAGATGATTTCTGGATATGACTGAATAAATACAAGTGAGTTATATTTAAATTTAAAAAAAAAACAGTTTAATTGAATGGTCCACAGAAATATAAATATTTGTGCAGATTTTTACACATTATCTAGCCCCAAACATAACTTGTACTATGAGAACCAGATGACTGATAGAATACCTACTCATATACATTTAGAATACAATATAACACCCAGACAGAAAAAAAACATCTATGTTCATCACACAAATCTTGTTCTCGGTGGGGATAGAATCCATAGCCAACAGCGCAGAAAGCAGAGCTGAGAGACAAGTAATAAACAAAGCCTATTAATTTTTATGTATTTTCAGTAGTATACTTATTGTCCAAGAACATCAACATCGATAATAAAGTTTTTGAAAATGGATCCGCATTTACAAATTAGTCTTAATGCTCGTGGCATGGCCGAAGTATACGACGCTATTGATACGTACGACATGGCCAAAGTCGTCAGAGCGGCCATGAAGGCGGTAGACGTAGTTTTACCCCAATTCATACAGATGAGCGAGGCAAAATCTGACTTCCATTCCACAGTTTGTCGACAACAGGGCAACGAAAACTACAAAGCCGGTAGGTTTAGACAGGCTGTAGAGTTATACAATAAGGCACTTGCTCTCGCCCCGAAATACTCTGAGGAAATGATACTCGCCTATGGAAACAGATCAGCAGTATTCTTCAGCATTAAATACTTCAGCGCTTGCGTGAGCGATGTCAACACATGCCTAGCTCTGAGATGTTCGACGGACTTGGCCAAAAAACTAAGGAAAAGGCGGGATGATGCCATGCCTTACGTCGATAATGAAATGACGGTTCAAGTGCCAACTGACCCTGAATTCGTTGATTCGTATTTGCGATTTAATTGCAAGCGAAATGCTGACGTTCCGTGTGCGTCTGCAGATGTATCATTTGTAACCCGAGACGGCGCTAAGCGAGCCACGGCTCGCAATGACGTCAGGCCGGGGACTCTGATGGCACTTGAACGAGCATTCGTTACTTGCCATATTAAGAATACTTACTCAACGTGCTACTACTGCCATAGATCTGAGCTATGTCTGTACCCGTGCGATGGCTGCTGCGAAGCACTTTTCTGCGGAAACGATTGCGCAGCACAATGCATGAAGGAATACCACTGCATCGAGTGTAAGATGCTTGGATATCTCGTCTCGAAGTACAATAGTGAAAGCTTGATCATGGCAACGAGAGCGACTATCAAGATGTCTCTGAAAATGGCGTGGAAAGATTTTATACATGCGTCTAAGAACATAGGTGTGTCGAGGATGAAGACGGCTACCGTTAGACAGACGTTCAACTCTGATGAACCAGTATCTATTCTGAGTTACAATGATGATGGGATCTTTTTGGAAGGCAAAATGTTCAATGGCAGTATTATGTGCGCGTATATTTTAGACTGTCTCGGCGGTGTACACCCAAATTTTTATCCTAAAGGTAAGGAAATTCTTGAAATATTTTAAGTTTTGATCTTCCTGAGAATCTAGCGCGCGAGTCCAAAGGCCACTGCTAACTGGACCTTTGGAAAAATCATAAGTATATTCTGCATTCTAGGCTTGGTCGCGAGGAACTGGCGCTTAGTTTCACCTAGATTTAAGACGTTTCAAGATGATCCCTGCGGATATTACTGAATAAATGCTTTTTGACTTTGATATTCAGTGGAGTCGTCTTTTGTAGAGGTTCACTGTTAAATCATTCATACTATTTTTGTTTAGGTATAACCAGAATTATGTTCCTAATTATACCAAAGAAGACAAAATTATTAAACTGCCTATACCGGGTGTAATAAGACTATTTCCGAAAACTGAAACTGCGCATTCAGACCATGATTATTATTACAAAAAAAAATAAAAAACTTTTTCTAGATTGCTGTTTTTTGGTGTTTTTTCGTTTTTACCTGTTTTAAAATAAGGTTAATTTATAAAGTTTACAAATGTCGATTATTTTGTGTTTTTTTTTATGTTTTCGTAATTCGAATCATGCTCTGAATGCGCAGTTTCAGTTTTCGGAAGTAGTATTATTACAGGTTAGACCGATGTGGCGCGGTGGGCAAATGTCCGCCTGCGACGCAGGAGGTTGCGGGTTCGATTCCCGCCCAGGGAAAAATGTTTGTACGATCTGCAAATATTTATTCCTGGCGTTCTGGGTATTTTCTATGTATAATAAAAAATATCTATATATGTAATGTATTGTATTAAGTATATCAGTCATCTAGTACCCATAACACAAGCTCTGCTTAGCTTGGGGCTAGATGATGCTGTGTGGACTGTCCAGCATTATTTATTTATTTATTTTATTATTATACTTCAGTGCTAAATTTAAAAGGCTTTGTAGATGCTGCGTTACGTGATGACGCTTTAAACGCGATGGCGCGAATCATGTTACACCTGTATGCGACATTCGAAAGCAAAATACTGATGATAAATTCGGCGTACGACTTCAACAGGTTCGTGTTATAACTTAACAGAACTGGTTTAGACAAGTTTAGTTTAATCTGACCAGCCATGCATATAGCATACTTGCAAACGACTTTGTCCGCGGCCAATCTGATGTTAAGTGGTTACCATAGCCTATAACAATGCATTGCCTTGTAGGTCACGTTAGGAACGAGCCCTACAATACACTACTCTGCGTCCATCAACCTGAGGCATACAGGTGTTAAGCCTCATGTGCCTGTAATGACACCGGTACCCACACCTTTCAAACCGGAACACGCTGCGCTGCTTGGCGGCAGGAATAGGCATGGTGATAGTACTGCCCCGGACGAGCCCTTCACTAAGAGCTCTACTACTACTAAAAAAGTTATTCTCATACAAAAACCCCCATAAATAAATCAATATTTGTGGACGCTTTTATGCAACATCATCTACAAACTAAGCATAGCTTGTACTATGGGAACCAGATAACTGATAGTGTAAATACATGACAACCGATGTGGCGCGGCGGGCGAATGTTTGCCTGCGACGCAGAGGTTGCGGGTTCGATTCCCGCCTTGGGATAAATGTTTGTACGATCTGCAAATATTTAATCCGGGTGTTCTGGGTGTTTTCTATGTATAATCAAAAATATCTATGTATGTAATGTATTATATTAAGTATATCAGTCATCTAGTACCCATAACACAAGCTCTGCTTAGCTTGGGGCTAGATGATGCTGTGTGGATTGTCCAGCATTATTTATTTTATACATACCTTAAATACAATATAACACCGAGACACAACAAACATCTGGGTTCATTATACAAATGTTTGTTTTCGGTGGGGACCAAACCCACTACCTACAGCAAAGAAGGCAGGACTATCTAGGGGTAGAATTTCAAAAATCTTTACGCACCAAAACAAACATTTTCTGAAAATGTCAGGATGTTACGTCCAGTGGTTTAGGCTGTGCGTTGTCTATATGTCAGTCAGTCAGAAGATTCTTAATAATAATAATAAAACTCATTTATTTCCTTTTACAAAGTTGGTAGATAGGTATGATGTGAATACAGTGTGTAGGATTTATGTGACAAAAGAAACAACATACAACATACCCACTTTGCAAGGTATTTATATTCTTATAATAATAATAATAATGCTGGACAATCTACACAGCATCATCTAGCCCCAAGCTAAGCAGAGCTTGTGTTATGGGTACTAGATGACTGATATACTTAATATAATAAATAATAATAAAATAAATAATAATGCTGGACGATCCACACAGCATCATCTAGCCCCAAGCTAAGCAGAGCTTGTGTTGTGGTGTGTTGTAATATATTACATACATAGATATTTTTTTATTATACATAGAAAACACCCGGAATAAATATTTGCAGATTGTACAAACATTTATCCCAAAGCGGGGATCGAACCCGCAACCTCCTGCGTCGCAGGCGGACAATCGCCCGCCACGCCACATCGGTCGTCCATTATAACTAGTTTATATTATTATAATTGGTATAGGTTATGTAAATGTATAATTCATATTTCTGTCTTGTCTTGGGATACTCTATACTCCAGTTCACATTTGTTTGAAAGTTCAAAGTAAATTTAACGGTATGTGTTACTTTTTAGTATGGTCTTCAAGAATCAAGGCGCACATTTGAGCTGTGGTTGGTTCTCAATGAGCAGCAAGTTGAAACATTCCTGTGAGCCAAATCTCTTTGTATTGGGGCTGAACAACAGCATTGCTCTGGTGGCCTTAAGGACCATCAAGAAAGGAGAAGAACTTACTATATCTTATAAGTAAGTTTTCTTGTGCCCTTAATCTTTTTTTTTATTTACCAGAAATAAAATGAAACAAAGATTTATTATTTATTACTAGATCTCTGTTTCCCACTACTGGGCCAAGTCCTCTACAGAAATATGTTTGAAATAGTTTCTTACAAAAAAAATTATATAATATTCCTAATTAAAGGAAATCTTCTAGAGTTGAAGGTCTGAAGCGGTCATGGCGTAGCTTGGTCATTCTGTCACCTGATGTAAGTGGTTACCATAGCCTATAACAAAGCATTGCCTTGTAGGTCACGTTAGTTAGGAACGTGCCCTACAATACACTGCTCTGCGTCCATCAACCTGAGGCGTACTGGTGTTAAGCCTCATGTGCCTGTAATTACACCGGCACCCACACCCTTCAAACCGGAACACGCTGCGCTGCTTGGCGGCAGGAATAGGCATGGTGGTAGTACTGCCCCGGACGAGCCCTTCACTAAGAGCTCTATTAAAAACTATTATAAACTTAATAGTAATTGGTACATTTTTATATGTTACTTAAGTAGGTATCTATATAGTCCCCCCACCCTAGGCCTCTAATGAGCCTGTATTGTAGGGTCACAGTGATTCGCTTCGGACTCTTATCATAATAACTAGACGACCGATGTGACGCGGCTGGCTGATGTCTGCCTGCGACGCAGAGGTTGCGGGTTCGATTCCCGCCTTGGGATAAATGTTTGTACGATCTGCAAATATTTATTCCGGGTGTTCTGGGTATTTTCTATGTATAATAAAAAATATCTATGTATGTAATATAATATTGTTATTAAGTATATCAGTCATTTAGTACCCATAACACAAGCTCTGCTTAGCTTGGGGCTAGATGATGCTGTGTGGATTGTCCAGCATTATTATTATTAACTAGTTACGAGCATGTTCCAAAAATTATCAAGATCAACATTACAAGAAAATTAAGGTTAAAAATTAAAAAAAATGTTTTTTTAGGGTTCCATACCCAAAGGGTAAAACGGGACCCTATTACCAAGACCCCGCTGTCAGTGTGTCTGTCCGTCTGGCACCAGGTTGTATCTCATGAACCGTGATAGTTAGTTGAAATTTTCACAGATGATGTATTTCTGTTGCCGCTATAACAACAAATACTAAAACACAATAAAATATTTATGGGGGCTCTCATACAGCAAACGTGATTTTTGCTGTTTTTAGTATAGATAATGTACGTGGTATCCTTTTGCAAGTCCGAATCGCACTTGGCCAGTTTTTTCCCAACGTTATCTCCACTGCTGAGTACTACACTTGAGGATAATATTAATAATAATAATGCTGGACAATCCACACAGCATCATCTAGCCCCAAGCTAAGCAGAGCTTGTGTTATGGGTACTAGATGACTGATATACTTAATACAATACATTACATACATACATATTTTTTATTATACATAGAAAATACCCAGAACACCTGGAATAAATATTTGCAGATCGTACAAACATTTATCCCAAGGCGGGAATCGAACCCGCAACCTCCTGCGTCACAGGCGGACATTCGCCCGCCGCGCCACATCGTTCGTCATGTATTTTTTTTCAGTGGAGCCTGGTACGATGGTGCTATACGAAAAGTTGATGGACTCAGGGCAGCTCAACTTTATTTACAAACACGACAAATATGTGAGGGTGAATGTCGGATTTGTTCACCGAACTGGGATGGCAATACTGACAATTCAGTTCCAATGACAGAAACACAGAAGGATTTGTTTGTAAAAGCTATATCTTACCAGAAATGTACAAACTACGCTGGCTTTTACAGTATGTGTAGAGTTCTTGACGCATTCCAGACTAATTCTGCGCAGCACAGATTTGCCTATGAAACTATGAGAGCAATGCTCATGCCAAGCCAAAGCAAATACTTTAAGAATGTAACGTGTTTTTAGGAAACTTGCTTTTACTATCGTCTGTGGTGATTTCTAACCGATCCTTGACGCCTTCAGAGGGCTGATTCTGAGTTTTTTTCGTTTTCCGGATACCGGATTTCGGTTTGCAAGCTCGAACTTTTTGTATGGAGATATGATAAGCGCCTCTAGCGGCATATGGGGGCACTAGCGTATCTCCATACAAAAATTTCGAGCTCCCAAACCGAAATCCGGTATCCGGAAAACGAAAAAAACTCAGAATCAGCCCTCAGCCCTCTGATCCTAAGGTTTTCACAACCGGATTCGAACTTAGGACCTTAGGATCAGAAGGCGGGGTGACTTCTACTAGATTACAGTAGTCTTTAGACAAGAATACTAAACGGTCAGTACGTAAAATGGGTAAGTAATGTAAGATTCAATAGTTCAGTAAATGAGTAGGTACCTACCTATGTGATAAACTACCAGTGAGTAGGTTAACCAAACTGTTGTACCTACCTAATAACAATATGAAAAATTTAGAATATGTAGGTACCTAAGTAACGCTGGTATACCCACTTTATGATATTATTATGATCTCTTATTTGATTAAATAGTCGATTTGCCTACATGTTTGTTTTATTTTAAACTAGCTGACCCGTGCCCACTTCGTTGTACGGTACAAATCTTTTAATTTTTCCGGCTTTTCTGTACTAAAATAGGTATGTATTATACATATAAACCTTCCATTTGTATCACGCTATCTATTGCTGAAAACTGCATTACAATCTGTTGAGTAGTTTAAAAGATTAAGCAGACAGCGGAAGCGACTTCAGATACAAAAAAAGACTGTTAGTTAGATTCTGTTTATAAAAATTAAAACTTCTACTCGCTACTAGATGGCGCTTAAAGTAACAGCTAACACTAGTACTGTGCTTGCTAAAAGATTTGTCTTATATTTCTCGTTAGAAATTAAATCTCGAGTCGCTTCATGAATTTTATCAAAAATATTAGAAAAGGTATGGTCTGTCTAGTTTTTATTATTATTCTGAGAGTTTTAACGTGACATCTCTAAAACCATAGAGCTCACTTTTTACTCAATGGAATGGAGATCCCTAGCTAATGTTGTATCGGACGGGGTTGCCATTTCACAAAATGTTGCCTCTTGATTGGTCAATTTAAATCTAATTTGGATAGGTTTGTCATACCTAGAAAATTTATAATACAATTCGTAGATTACGAAAAAGTAACACAGCTTAATATTAAACAATTCATCAGAAATGGTTACAATTTCGAAAAGCTTGGGAACCCTAACCAATCTCTTAAAATCCTGACATGTCAGTACGACGATTGTATGTTTTTTTGTTTAAAGGATTTGGATTTCGGTTTGCAAACTTGAATTTATTGTTAGCGGCCTAAGCAGGCCCTTGGAAATCTCCATACAAAAACTTCGAGCTCCTAAACCAAAATCAAAAATCCGGAAAACGAAAAAAACAAAGAACCGGCCTACTGGATAAATCTTGGTATTTCGTATTTAAAGTTACGTTTGAAACGATATTGTACTACATCCTTCTTTAATTATTTATTTACATATCTAACAGGGAATAGAAAATAATACGCTGGCAACACAACACTGGACATGTTATTTGTCTTTTGTTACAGTCGGTCAAGGGTCCAGTGGGAGAAATAGTATTTTGCGTGAATTTCTGTGAGTCAGTCAGTCCAGTCGTGTATTTTACGTTTAGTTTTAGCTCGGCCGGTAGTTTAGTTATTTACCTAGATCCTGTCAAAAGAAAATTGTGATTTGTAAACTTTGGGACCTACCAAGTACCTACATAATTTGGAACGTAAACGAGTGTGCAGCATTGCAACAGGTAGGTAGGTACATACACTATGTTTTCTATATGGTCAAGGCCGGATTACAGATAGGTACCTACTTACTTACATAAATAGGAGCTTTCGTGGTAAATCTCATGTTTACGAGTAAATTGTACCTATTCTAGTATATGGTACCTATTCCATTATGTATGTACCTACCTATTTACCAAAAAAACATTAAGTAACCTACCTACCTATCTATCTATTGTATCTTAGCTTAAACTAAGGGTGTTTTGGGGCTAGGTGATGTTTGTAAAAGTAAAAGTGTCTACAAAAATTTACTTACATAGCTAAGTTTTTAAGTAGGTACCTACCTACTTATAAACGTAGGTAGGTATGTCATTTACGAATGATAACCACTACTACCTAGTAGGCTTTTTGTTTATGTAGTCTTTTTACACTTCATTGTCTGTGTAATAAACAAAATTTATCTTGGACCAAACAAATAGATACGTAGCTACCTACTTATTAGGTATTATATAAAATACATACCTACCTACATATACCTATAAAATTTAGTATAAATTATGTATTTTTCTACCACTAAAGATAGGTAGGTAGGTAGGTACAAGGTGTTAAACGTAGGTAGGTAACTATAGCATCCTACATGCATTTAGGGGCTCGCTAAATACGTTTAGTGATCGTTGTGCAAGCTAGCCTAGCTCTGATCGATGAAAAGTACCTACTAAGATACATGTACTGGGTATTTTAACATTTTCTTATTTTCAGAAAGGTCTGCTTGCACAGAATTTAACCACATTGACAATCAAGTACCTTTCCTATTTGAAAATGAATCAACTTTTAAAAGAAACTTTTGATGCTGATGTTGTGCGCGAAATATACGCCGCTATCGATACGTACGACATGGCAAACGTAGTACGAACCGCCATGCGTGCGTTAAAAAATGCCGTCTTGACCAATATGATCTGCAAGGCGAAATCTAAGTTACAATCCACAGTTTGTCGACAACAGGGCAACGATAACTACAAAGCCGGTAGGTTTAGACAGGCTGTAGAGTTATACAATAAGGCACTTGCTCTCGCCCCGAAATATTCTGAGGAAATGATACTCGCCTATGGAAACAGATCAGCAGTATTCTTCAGCATCAAATACTTCAGCGCTTGCGTGAGCGATGTCAACACATGCATCAATATGGGTTGCTCGGCGGATTTAGCTAGAAAACTAAGAAAAAGGCAGGAAGAAGCCATGCCTTTTATGTGTCATGAGGTTGCGATTGATTTGATGACTAGCACTGAATTAGTTGATTCGTATTTGCGATTTAATTGCAAGCGAAATGCTGACGTTCCATGTGCGTCCGCAGATGTATCGTTTGTCACTAAGCAAGCCACCGCTAGCAGAAACGTCAAGACGGGGGCTGTGGTTGCACTAGAACGAGCATATGTCACTTGCCAATTCGAGAGTACTTTCTTAGCGTGCTACTACTGCTTGTGTTATGGGTACTAGATGACTGATATACTTAATACAATACATTACATATATAGATATTTTTTATTTTACATAGAAAATACCCAGAACACCTGGAATAAATATTTGCAGATCGTACAAACATTTATCCCAAGGCGGGAATCGAACCCGCAACTTTTGCGTCGCAAGCGGACATTCGCCCGCCGCGCCACATCGGTCGTCTATTAATCTATTCTAGCATAAACTCTATTAATATCATAAACTCCGCAATAGGACCATGAGGAACTAGGCTCCCTCGTGGTCTTACTAGTAATTATTAAAACCACGAGGAAACAGCCAAATTTAGCATGTAGTTTAAATCTGTATAGGTGTAAAGCGTATGTTGGTGTAAGTGCTTCTTTTCTGACCTTTTTAATTCCCGCTCGATTTAATGAAATAGTGGGGGTTGAAATTTGTATGAAGAAAAAAACTTCACGCGGGCGAAGTCGCGTATTGCTAGTAGATAGAATATACTATATCAGCTAAACTTTATTTTATTTTTTCAGTGGACCTCATTACGATGGCAATTTAAGAGATAAAGAAATACCTAGACAGGTTCAACTTTATACAGTAACACAACAAGTTTGCGAGGGCGACTGTCGGGTATGCTCGCAAAACTGGAATAGCGATAGTGCTATTACAGTCCCAATGACTAAAGCACAGATGAAATTATTCGCAAAAGTGAACTCTCTTCCAATAAGTATGCACTTTGCTACTTTTTACAAAATTTGTGAAGCGCTTGATGCTTTTCCGATTAATTCAGTGCAGCACAAAAGCGCTTACGAAGCTTTCAGAAGTATGCTCAAGCCAATTCAAAGCAAATACTCTATGAATATAACATATAGGTAGTTAGAACACAGCTTTTAAATCATAAGCTGTGAGGATTGTATAGGTACTACAAGCCTATTCCATCTAAAAAACACTGTCCCAGACACTACAGGAGTGAAAAAGTGACCTCTGACACTGTATATATCATTTACAGTAATGCAAAAGGCCTATTTACTTACTTTACATCGTCTGTAGTCATTTCTTTTTTTTTAATGAATGAAATAATATGGTTTTACGCAGAGTTTATTAGTACTGCCAGGGTGTGTTTTTTTACTATTTTTGTTTCTGTATCGAGTTATCATTAAATAAAATTAAATATAAAAAATAGGTAATTATCTAAGTATCATTCTATGTAAAAATGTATCGAAATGCAAATAAGTAATTTAAGCAGGCACTTATTAATTATTTCTTCATAATATTTCGTCTTGTTTATACCAATATAATTAATAATATAATCTTTGAGTCTTTATTTTTGTTTTATTTCCAGCACTTGGTTGGTACTAGTTGTCGTCATCTTGAACTTTTCTATAGAGAAAAATATTGCTATCTCACATCACAGTGTAGTAATTAATTACTTACCTATTAAATTCATACAATGCTAGTACTCTCAAACGGTGAAGGAAAACATCGTGAGGAAACCAGAGGGCGGATTCTGAGTTTTTTAAGTTTTGCGGATATCGGATTTCGGTTTGGATGGTCGCGAGGAACTGGCGCCTAGATTCACCTAGATTTAAGACGTTTCAAGATGATCCCTGCGGATATTACTGAATAAATGCCTTTTGACTTTGACTTTGCGAGCTCGAATTTTTTGTATGGAAATACGCTAGTGCCCCCATATGCCGCTAGGGGCGCTTATCGTATCTCCATACAAAAATTTCGAGCTCGCAAACCGAAATCCGGTATCGGAAAACGAAAAAAACTCAGAATCAGCCCTCTGAGCTCACTTGAGTAGTGAGCTCTTATTTGTTTTGACAATCAGTGACATTATTTACTAGGTTGTACAAATGTAGCTGTTTAAGTAATATATATTCACGCGGACAGCTTTTGGCTATGATTTTATATGTGACCCGTCATCTAGGGGTATCATTGATCGAAGAGCAGCGACGATGGGCTTGCAACCTGTCACGTACGGAATAGGTACTAACTACTACAAAATGTGGGTATGGACTATCGGACGTACTACCTCTACCCCCTTAGACATCCTTGAAGAATCTCGAGTACCTAGAAGGTACCTACTCGGTACTAAAAGATCAGAGGGGATATCTACCGTGCTTGGGGATTAAAGTCTGGTGCTGGTTGTTTTTTTTATTATTAAACTAGCTGACCCGTGCCCACTTCGTTGGGCGGTAAACATTTTTACTTACAAATCTTAACTAAGTAGTACTCGATGTTGCCAACAGATGGCGTAAATACGGCATAAAATAGCGGTCGTTTGTAGTATCGTCCGCGTGGCAGTTTTTTCCCGTTCCCGTTATTTTTTCGGGATAAAAAGTAGCCTAAGTTACTCCTTGTTACATCAGCTATCTGCCAGTGAAAGTCCCGTCGAAATCGGCCCAGCCGTTCCAGAGATTACCCGGAACAAATGGACAGACAGACAAAAATTTTAATGAATGCTATTTTGGTATATGTATCGCATATACATTCATATGCTTATAGTAAAAAGCGGTTATTTTAATATTACAAACAGACACTTCAATTTTATTTATTTGTATAGATTAATTATCTAGCCACATAGACCACAGATTACCTACCTACTACTAGCGGAATCTTCCTTAAAGCAACGTACCTACCAGATTTATTTAAAAGTAGGTACTTAGTGGTTCTGTGAGAACCTCGCGAACCATATTATTGCATATTTTCCAAAATTGAAATCCGTCCATATCCTACAGCAAACTTATCAATCCCTACGAATTTTTTTTGCAATTTCTCGAGTTTCCTTACGTCCTTAGTGTGCCCAATCAAATTTATGAGAAATTTGATTGAAATCTATCGATAAAAAACGCTACAGCATATTTCCCCCAATTAATTGAGATTGACTAAAGATTTAAATACATAAATCAAAGAACTCGTCTGCCAATTTTCGTTAAAAACGGTCGGTTGAAAAAGTAGGTGAGAGAACAGACAGACGGGCAAAAGCATTTTTTGGCAAATCTCGATCTGAGATTTCCGGAGATTTCGGTCGCTTTTATTATCTGTGACACCTTATAGCGCTATCTTCAAGTTAGAAGCAACTTCTATCATTACTGGCACTGTGTAAGTCATCTACTCGCCAATAGATGGCGATATTATTAATCTTAAGACATGACTGGAATGTGAGCCTGTTGTTTTGCTTATTTTTTTTAGCAATTATAGACAGCATACAATCTCCAGATTTCATAGCAGCCAGGCTCCAGGATAGATTTAAATAAAACAAATAAAAGTAATAAATATGTTTTATTTTCACGGATCAGCCGAACATTGCCACGGACAAAACTACTTAGGTATATCATGCCACTAACTCATTTATTGAGAACGACAGATAATTTTTCTTTGACATCATCTATCTATATGTTTAAACTAAATTTATTGCGGTAAGACGTTTCTTCAAATCAAGTAGAATATTCACTTCCGGCTGCCACACTGCCTTATCTTTAGTACTGGCCTTTAGCTTCCTTACTTTCTCTCCCTGAAAAAAAAACCTTTTATTTTATTTGTTTCTATAGTGCTTAAAATCACAAAGGTTTTTATATTATCCCAAAAATTATTTTTCTCGAGCGGGATTTGAACCCACGACCTTCCCCTAAGAGGAAGGGGAATAATTTTTGGGATAATATAAAAATCGTTTATTTTTATAGTCACTGATATTTTACTCATAAATTCACTTCTAACTTTATATCTACTTCTATGTATACTAATTATAAAGACAAAATATTTGATCGTTTGATTGTTTATTTGCATAAAATAGGCTCTGAAACTACTGGATCGATTTGAAAAATTCTTTAAACCATGTTTAGAAATATGTACGTTCATCACACAAATGTTTGTTCTCGGTGGGGATCGAACCCACAATCTACAGCACAGAAATCAGAGCTACTACTAACTGAGCTATGTTATGATTTCTACAGGCTGATGATGATGATTCCTTGGTGGTAGGTAAAACTCATTTTTGGCATGAAACATAATGAAGTTTTGGCTTGGCGGTTATTACCACCGACTTTAAATCCAAAGATCGCTACTTCGAATCCTGCTGAAGGCAACTTTTCGCCCCCGCATCCCGTTGGAAACTTTTCATAGGTTTAACCAACTGCGTACTATCGGGGGTATAATGATTTAGCATTGGAAGCGTCAAGCTTACTATAATCTATGACGTGCCGAAAATGTTGATACATTTTTTTTTGCTGTTGGACGTACTCTTTGACTAATCCCATTAGACAGACACCTTCAAATAATCTCGAGTAGGCATCAAGTGCTGAGCTAGTCAAGTTTTCTTTTTTTATTTTTGTTCGTAAACGGCGATTATGTATAGAAAATATAACAAAATGTAGGCATGTACCAAACAGAATATTTGGAATTTTGGAGTCAAGTCAAAGTCAAAAAGCATTTATTCACTAATATCCGCAGGGAAACGTCTTAAATCTAGGTGAATCTAAGCGCCAGTTCCTCGCGACCAAGCCGATTAAGAACCGACAAGAAACTTACGGCTTGGTTCCTACCGTTTTTTCGTATGGACATCTTCAATTTTACCTACTTTTCAAAATTTCATGAGTTTAATGAGCAAAATGCGCGTGACTTCCTGCGTAATTTTCTTACAAACTTTAACCCCCGCTGTACCCGTTTAGGGGTTGAATTTCGGGATGGATACCAAAAAGTCTGAATGTATGAAGTTTTGTGAGCGAGTTGAAAGATTTTCAATCTAATGAAAAGTTTACATTGTATGCAACAAATTTTTTTTATTCCCATTTTTATTTTTGACATTATTGTATTTAGATTGTATAAGACTACTAGCGAAACGCGCGCGACTTCGTCCGCGTGAAGCTTTTTTCATACAAAACTTCAACCCCCGCTGTACCCATTTAGCGGTTGAATTTCTTGAATCCTTTCTTAGTACATCTCTACGCACCAAGATGAATATACCTACTCTGAAAATTTCGAGTCTCTACGAGCAGTGGTTTAGGCTGTGCGTTGTCTATATGTCAGTCAGTCAGTCGGGACAAAGACTCTTATAATTTGTAGAGAAGATTGCTATTGTTAACTTTTATTTCAATTCCCTTTTTTTTTGACAGTATTTTTCATTAATGCGGTTTAAGCATTGTTTATTAAAGTAAATTAATAGACCTCGGTAAGATTTTTACCTGATCAGTAATAGCTTTTTCCAAGCTCTCAACAGACTCTGCTTCCGCCGTCGGCTTGGCTTGCGCGGCCGTCAGCTGCTTCTTAAGAGCCAACAGTTTGTCCACCTCGGGTTGCCAAACTGACTTGTCTTTTGTAGATGCTTTTATTTGACGAACTTTATCACCCTGGAATAGACAAAATCAGTGTTTTTTAATGTCAATAATACACTACTGACATCAATACATATATATTTGTGACAGTTCGTAGTAAGCCTGCTTTCTGTGCTGTGAGGTGGTGGGTTCGATCCCCACCGAGAACAAACATTTGTGTGATGAAAAGTCAAAGTCAAAAATCATTTATTCAGTAATATCCGCAGGGATCATCTTGAAACGTCTTAAATCTAGGTGAATCTAAGCGCCAGTTCCTCGCGACCAAGCCGACCAAGAACCGGCAAGAAACTTACGGCTTGGTTCCTACCTTTTTTTGTATGATCCTGTTACAAAGTAATAATAATGGAAATAATGAAACTCCATGAACTTCATGTTTGATATATCTAGGTGTTATATTGTGTTTATCACTGATGGTAGAGGTTTAGTCCTTAGGCACGGTAGATTCCCCTCAGAAGTCAAAGTCAAAGTCAAAAAGCATTTATTCAGTAATATCCGCAGGGATCATCTTGAAACGTCTTAAATCTAGGTGAATCTAAGCGCCAGTTCCTCGCGACCAAGCCGACCAAGAATTATTAGTACCGAGAACCTATTCGAGATATTTTGAGGCTGTCTTAAGGGGTAGTCAGAGGCAAGTTCTACATAACATTTGGTATATAACCACATTTTACAGTAGTTGGTGTTCCATACGTGACATCGCCGCTGCTAGAATACTATCTGGTTTCCTCACGATGTTTTCCTTCACCGTCTGAGAGTACCTTCCTGCAACCCTACCACCCGGCGGTAGTTAGTTTTATAAAGGTAAGGTTACAACATTAATTGGTAAGACGTTAGACATTCCCTCAGATTTTCTAGTACTAAGTAGTACCGACTCAAGATTTGAGGTTTTATAATGAGGGTAGTCAGAGGTACGTCCAAATATTATTTAGTTTAATACAATTTGCTGATGGAACAACCATATGGCCCACCTGATGTTAAGTGGTTACCATAGCCTATAACAAAGCATTGCCTTGTAGGTCACGTTAGTTAGGAACGTGCCTTACAATACACTGCTCTGCTTCCATCAACCTGAGGCATACAGGTGTTGAGCCTCATGTGCCTGTAATTACACCGGCACCCACACCCTTCAAACCGGAACAGCAAGCTGCAAGTTTAAGTGATTAACCTGTTCAGTGACTGCCTTCTCCAAGTCAGCGACACTAGCACCCGCCGTCGGCTTGGCTTGCGCGGCCGTCAGCTGCTTCTTAAGAGCCAACAGTTTGTCCACCTCGGGTTGCCAAACTGACTTGTCTTTAGTAGATGCTTTTATTTGACGCACCTTTTCACCCTGAAATAGACAAAATCAGTGTTTTTTAATTTTAATAACACACTACTGACATCAATCCTACTAATATTATAAACGCGAAAGTTTGTAAGAATGGATGGATGTTTGTTACTCTTTCACGCTCTAACCAGTGAACCGATTTGGATGAAATTTGGAATAAATATAGATTGTAACCTGGATTAACATATAGGCTACTTTTTATCCCGAAAACATAAGAAGAACGGGAAAAAAACTGCCACGTGGGCGAAGCTGCGAGCGGCCGCTAGTCTTTAATATACGAAACGTAACTGGCTATGAGAGAAAGAGAGAAAGAACAGTGCTTTCATACCCATCCATGGTAGTGTTAAGCGTTTAACGCAAACTTGTTGGGAGTCGCATTAGAAGTATTACTTCAATATAACGTGATTAACCTGTTCAGTGACTGCCTTCTCCAAGTCAGCGACACTAGCACCCGCCGCCGGCTTGGCTTGCGCGGCCGTCAGCTGCTTCTTAAGAGCCAACAATTTGTCCACCTCGGGTTGCCAAACTGACTTGTCTTTTGTAGATGCTTTTATTTGACGCACCTTTTCACCCTGAAATAGACAAAAATGTATTTTTAAGGCAGAGAATAATGCACGTAGGGCACGTTAGCGTGACCTGCGAGGCAATGCTTTGTTATAAGTAATGGTAACCACTAAGTCTAAATGGTAAGTCAGTCAATCAGTCTGTCAGGACAGAGATAAAGACGACCAATGTGGCGCGGCGGGCGAATGTCCGCCTGCGACGCATGAGGTTGCGGGTTCGATTCCCGCCTTGGGATAAATGTTTGCACGATCTGCAAATATTTATTCCGGGTGTTCTGGGTATTTTATTTGCATAATAAAAAATATGTATGTATGTATCGTATTATGTATATCAGTCATCTAGTACCCATAACACAAGCTCTGCTTAGCTTGGGGCTATATGATGCTGTGTGGATTGTCCAGCACTATTATAAGATTGTATAAATGTATGAAAAATAAAATTAACTTACTTGTTGAGTAATGGCTGCTTCTAATTCCGCTGCTGATTTTGCACCTTCCTGTAAATGTAATAAAAAAATCCTCAAGAATTTAATCTTTAGGCACGGTAGACATCCATAGATTTCTTAGTACCTAAGATTATATCATGATGTTTAAGGTTAGACAAACGTCTAAATATTACCATGTACTACATACCCACATTTTGTAGCAGTTGGTATTCCATACGTGACAGGTTGCAAGCCCATCGCCGCTGCTAGAATACTAACTGGTTTCCTCACGATATTTCTATTGTTTAGTGTAAGCTACGGCAGCGCTATAGGCGTAATAACTTTGTTCTAACAATAAGCTTATTTTATGCATCATTATAAAATAAATGTTAAATTTTGTATTGAGATTTTGTCTTTAAACCTATTTTTCTTCACCGTTTCAGAGCATTGATATTGCGTACATATTTTTTGAATTGAACAATTTTTTTATTTATTTTTATTTATTTATTTAGGTTCGCCAATAGCGTATACACAATTCTTGCATTAACTTAAAACTTATTGGCCTTATTCTACGTGCATAAACCTTTTACAGGCAAACACCACATGCAGACGTTAAAAAATAAATAACTATTTACTAAGTAAGATGATAGAAAATAGAAACTAAACCTTATCTTCTTCATCAGCCTGAATAAATCCACTGCTGTGTTTGCCTACACATATATAAGGTTAATAGATGCAGTGCATCGTAGGGCACGTTCCTAACGAACGTGACCTGCAAGGCAATGCTTTGTTATAAATTACGGTAACCATTTAATCAGGTGGGCCATATGCCTGTTTCATCAGCAAATTGTATAAAAAAAAGTATCTCGTGTTGCACATCTTAGCCCGGCTGGTGGACCAAGAAAATAGCAGGACAGTCCACACAGCATCATTTAGCCCCAAGCTAAGCAGAGCTTGTGTTATGGGTACTAGATGACTGATATACTTAATACAATACTTTACATATTTTTATTATACATAGAAAATACCCAAAACAAATAGGTTACCTTATTAGCTCTATCATTCTGAGTGCCTGCATATTTAGCTCGTAATCCATCCAGAGTGGCTTGCTCGATCTTTGTGAATAAGGGGGCAGGCTTCCCGATCACGTGACCCGATGGTAGGTACTGAATGAAGGATGGTTTTCTGGAAATAAAATTATAGACAACTAGAGGCCACTCGCAGCTTCGCCCGCGTGGCAGTTTTTTCCCGTTCCCGTTATTTTTTCGGGATAAAAAGTAGCCTATGTCCTATTCCAGATTACAATCTATATTTATTACAAATTTCATCCAAATCCGTCCACTGGTTAGAGCGGGAAAGAGGAACAAACATCCATCCATCCATCCAAACATTCGCATTTATAATATTATAGGATTTTATTTATCTATACCAATTATAAGAATCTTTGTCCTGACTGACTGACATATAGACAACGCACAGTCTAAACCACTGCTCGTAGAGACTTGAAATTTTCAGAGTATATTCGTCTTGGTGCGTAGAGGTGTACTAAGAAAGGAATTTCCAAAATTCAACCCCTAAACGTGTACAGCGGGGGTTCAAGTTTGTATGAAAACAGCTTATCCACAAATACAAGAAACAGAAAGAAATTAGGCAGGACAGATTTTTTTTTTATACAATGTGCTGATGGAACAAGCATATAGCCCACCTGATTTTAAGTGGTTACCATAGCCTATAACAAAGCATTGCCTCGTAGGTCACGCTCGTTAGGAACGTCACCTTCAATGCATTACTCTGCGTCCATCAACCTGAGGCATACAGGTGTTAAGCCTCATGTGCCTGTAATTACACCGGCACCCACACCCTTCAAACCGGAACACGCTGCGCTGCTTGGCGGCAGGAATAGGCATGGTGCTAGTACTGCCCCGGACGAGCCCTTCACTAACAGCTCTACTACTACTAAAAGGCACTACTACAGATAGGCACATTAAAAAATTACAAAGATTTTTGTACGGACCTTTGTAAGACCTTTGATACGGGGATGCGATACCAACTTCGCAAAATCACACTTTCAAAACTTTCGCGAAGTTGGTATCGCATCCCCGTATCAAAGGGAAGGTCGTGGGTTCAAAACCCACTCGAGGAAAATAATGTTTGGGATGATATAAATATCTTTATGATTTCCTTAAGTGTAGGTAAGCACTATAAAAACAAATAAACTTAAAAAAAATTAGTTTATTTGTTTTTTATAGTGCTTACCTACACTTAAGGAAATCACACAAAAAAAAAACTTTAATTAAAAAATTAGTACATTAAACTACTAGTACTTACAACGGGTTGATCCTCAGTACTTCGCTCCCGATGTTGAGCTGCTCCCTGAGCTTACGGCATGTGTCTGGTATATAAGGCGACAGTAACGCACATAGCAATGCAACCAGCTGACAGCAAACACCAATTGCTGTCGCACCTTGGATTCTAAAAGCAATTGTATTTAATGCATTAAAAAACTAAGCACGGTAGAAAATAATAATAATAATAATGCTGGACAATCCACACAGCATCATTTAGCCCCAAGCTAAGCAGAGCTTGTGTTATGGGTACTAGATAACTGATATACTTAATACAATACATTACATTATATAGATATTTAATAACCCGGAATAAACATTTGCAGATCGAACAAACATTTATACCAAGGCGGGAATCGAACCCGCAACCTCTTGCGTCGCAAACGGACATTCGCCCGCCGCGCCACATCGGTCGATATTCTCTCAGATCTCTTAGTAACCAGTACTCGAGATTTTTTGAGGTTTAAATTTATAAAAAAAAACCTCACGTAATCACCAAGCATGGCAGATATCCCTTCAGATCTAGGGCCTACTAAGTAATGTAACTCAAGATTCTTTGAAAAGACTAAGGGTGTAGTCAGAGGAACGTTCAAATATTACACGACCGATTTGGCGCAGTGGGCAAATGTCCGCCTACAACACAGGAGATTGCGAGTTCGATTCCCGCCTCGGGATGAATGTTTGTACGATCTGCAAATGTATATTCCGGGTGTTCTGGGTATTTTCTATGGGTAATAAAAAAAATATCTATGCATGTAATGTATTGTATTTAGTATATCAGTCATCTAGTACCCATAACACAAGCTCTGCTTAGCTTGGGGCTAGATGATGTTGTGAAAAATGTCCACAAATATTTATTATATTTATCCGTCCTGGCTTCGCCCGGGTTTTAATAAGGATCCCTTATTTTTTTATTTTAAATATAATATAGCCTATGTCACCCGGGGATAGTGTAGCTTTCCAACAGTGTAAGAATTTTTCAAATCGGTCCAGTAGTTTCGGAGCCTATTCAATGCAAACAAACAAACAAATCTTTCCTCTATAATATTAGTATAGATTACTTTTCAGTTTCAGATCCTTTGAGCAGTACCCATGGTTGTTCGCTCTGCATATGTTGATTCCCGCGCTTGGATATCGACAGGACTTGCCGCAACGCCTCCCGCAGCCTACCCTTTTCCATATGCGTCACGTACGCTGAGGAAAAAAAGAAAATATGTGTTTATGTGTATTTTTTACACCTCTGATTACCCCCCTTAGACATGCTCGAAGAATCTTGAGTAGTACCAATACTAAGAGATCGGAGGGGATGTCTACCGTGCTGGAGGATTAAATTCATTGCCAGCTTCTATTTTCCCTGAACACTATAATCTGGATCTCTTTAAGGCAAGAGGGAATTTAAAATTCAAATTTAAAAACGTTGGACAATCCACACAGCATATCTAGCCCCAAGCTAAGCAGAGCTTGTGTTATGGGTAATAGATGACTGATATACTTAATGCAATACATTACATACATACATATTTTTATTATACCTACATAGAAAATACCCAGAACACCCAGAATAAATATTTGCAGATCGTACAAACATTTATCCCAAGGCGGGAATCGAACCCGCAACCTTCTGCGTCGCAGGCGGACATATACACAATAGGTGTCATCGTCGGCTTCATCGTCACTTACCATCAGGTAAGATTGAAGCCAAAGGATAGTCTATTAATGTAAAAAAAAAGTCGTGATGCTATTTCTTTCTTTTTATGCTACGGAACCCTATTACTAAGACTCCGCTGTCTGTCTGTCCGTCTGTCACCAGGCTGTATCTCATGAACCGTGATAGTTAGAAAGTTTAAATTTCCACAGATGATGTATTTCGGTTGCCGCTATAACAACAAATACTAAAAAACAAAATAAATAAATATTTAAGGCTTTCATTCAACAAACGTGGTATTTTTAGGTTTTTATTATTAACTAGCAAAACGCGCGAGTTCGCGTGCAGCTATTTTCATACAAACTTCAACCCCCGCTGTACACGTTTAGGGGTTGAATTTCGGAAAAACCTTTCTTAGTACACCTTTACGCACCAAGACAAATATACTCTGAAAGTTTCAAGTCTCTACGAGCAGTGGTTTAGGCTGTGCGTTGTCTATATGTCAGTCAGTCAGGACAAAGATTCTTATAATTGATAATTATATATATACTATACATAATTTTTATTTACATTTCACTTTCTAAATTTTGCCCAAAACTTAACTTCTTTTTTTCTTAACTTAATCTTGATATAGCAATAACATTGCCTCACAACAGCTTCAAACGAAATTTTATACTTTTTCTTAGTAATCTGTGGATAACGTAGTAGGTTGTACATTTAATCAAACAAACCTACTGAAGAGCCTGGAAGAGATCGCTACTAAGCGATAAGGCCGCCCATTGTATAACATTCCATTTTATAACTGTTCTTTTATTTTGTTTTATATTACTAGTGTCTGGTGTGTGTACAATAAAGTATTTTCCATTCATTCATTCATTCATTCAAACCTAGGTACTATTATTTAACTAAGTATAGTGTATCAACTGTTTGTTGTTCCCAATAAAGTAAAATAAAATAAAATAATGGTACGGAGGCCTTCGTGTGCGAGTCCGACTCGCACTTGTCCGGTAGTTCCTCACCGATGATATCTCTGTTGACGAGCGCGAGCAGGTTGTAGTCTGGCTGCGTGAGCGCAAGCTCGGGTAGTCTGCCTCGGAATGCGTGAGCGCAGAAACTCAACGAGCGATGGCAGAAGTTACCGAGATTGTTCAGGAGCTCAGAGTTATTTCTGAAAATATATTAAACTAGTGTTAGAGACTCTACCTGCAACCGGGCTGAGCCGAGCGACGTGGTATAAAATGGTCACACCATGTGGTACTCTGTGGACACTTCATCGACAGCCGTCGTTCACTTTAGACGTATTTTAGCACTGTTGGTCATTTGTTTTACCTAGACTTGTGGTTAAATGTTATAGTTGGTCCAAAGTTGACTTAAAAATGTTCGCTAGATGTGTCACATGTGGTATTTTTCATGAACCCAAGGCTGTTTGTAATACTAGTTTATCATCCTACTAATATTATAAACGCGAAAGTTTGTAAGTATGGATGGATGGATGTTACTCTTTCACGCTCTAACCAGTGGACCGATTTGGATGAAATTTGGAATAATTATAGATTGCAACCTAGATTAACATATAAGCGAAAAAATAATGGGAACGGGAAAAAAACTGCCACGCGGGCGAAGCTGCGAGCGGCCGCTAGTAATTCATAAAGGTGACACAGGAGATAGCGGGTTCGATTCCCGCCTTGGGATAAAAGTTTGTACGATCTGCGAATATTTATTCCGGGTGTTCTGGGTGTTTTCTATGTTTAATAAAAAATATGCATGTATGTAATGTATTGTATTAAGTATATCAGTCATCTAGTACCCATAACACAAGCTCTGCTTAGCTTGGTGCTAGATGATGCTGTGTGGATTGTCCAGCATTTCCTTTCATTTTAAGTAATACATTTGTTTCTAAAGAATCATCCTCATCAGCAACAACATCTATTGGTTAAAAATACAGGCTGTCTTTTAAAAAAAAAAATCATTGGTATCGCTATCCGTCAAAAGTACCCTTCGTGCGCAAGTCCGACTCGCACTTGGCCGGTTTTTTCTCATTTAAATAATATACAACCTATTTTTTATTGTATTTTTGCGGCTTTGGTATCTGCGGCCATATGGCCTATTGTGATCGCCCTTGCTAAGGTATCACCCCTCATTACATTAGGGCGTTCATAGTTCACCACTGAACATATACAACCTACCTTGTCCCTAGTTCTGTCCAGCTGAAGCTCGAATCAGAAGTCTCCGGTCGAATGCTCGCTAGGTAGAAACGCCACACGTCTGAAGGTATACCGGTGTCCTGAAAATAATAAATAAACAAGATTATCTATACAAATAAATAAAACTGAAGTGTCTGTTTGTAATATTAAAATAACTGCTTTTTACTACATGCATATGAATGTATATGTGATACATATACCAAAATAGCATTTTTTTAATTTTTGTCTGTCTGTCTGTCTGTTTGTTCCGGGTAATCTCTGGAACGGCTGGACCGATTTCGACGGGACTTTCACTGGCAGATAGCTGATGTAACAAGGAGTAACTTAGGCTACTTTTTATCCCGAAAAAATAACGGGAACGGGAAAAAACTGCCACGCGGGCGAAACTGCGAACGGCCGATATTTTATGCTGTATTAATGCCATCTGTTGGCGACATCGATTACTACTTCAGTTAAGATTTGTAAGTAAAAATGTTTAGCGCCCAACGAAGTGGCCACGGGTCAGCTAGTATTAAAAATAACACCTAAAAACTCTCCCGATTAATTCACCTTTCAAAGAAAATTAAATCAAAATCGGTTCATACGTTCCGGAGCTACGATGCCACAGACACACACACAAAGTAAATGCAGAAATTACATACAACGCCATCTATGGTTAAACTAAGCAAACCTTGTACTGGGAACCAGATAGTTGAAATAAAAAAAAACGAGTGTGCTTTAGACCACACGACTGAAGTAAAACTTCTTTAATATACGAAACGTAACTGGCTATGAGAGAAAGAGAAGAACAGTACTTTCATACCCCCTCCATGGTAGTGTTAAACGTTTAACGCAACCTTGTTGGAAGTCGCATTAGAAGTATTACTTCAAAAATAACACCAAAGAACTCTCGCGACTAATTCACCTTTCAAAGAAAAAAAATCAATCAAAATCGGTGCATAAGTTCGGGAGCTACGATGCCACAGACACATATACCCCCCCCCCCCCCCACACAAACATACCCCCACACCCCACCCACACACACCCACACGTTCTGGGGTTTTTTTTTTTTTTATTTAAATAAATAAATATTGCCGGACAACCCACACAGCATTATCTAGCCCCAAGCTAAGCAGAGCTTGTGTTATGGATACTAGATGACTGATATACTAAATACAATACTATATTACATACATAGATATTTTTTATTATACATAGAAAATACCCAGAACACCCGGAATAAATATTTGCAGATCGTACAAACATTTATCCCAAGGCGGGAATCGAACCCGCAACCTCTGCGTCGCAGGCGGACATTCGCCCGCCGCGCCACATCGGTCGTCACTATGTATTTTCTATGCATAATAAAAAATATGTATGTATGTAATGTATTGTATTATGTATATCAGTCATCTAGTACCCATAACACAAGCTCTGCTTAGCTTGGTGCTAGATGATGCTGTGTGGAATGTCCAGCATTATTATTTTTCACTTTGACTTTGAGAGTTACTTACCTGAGCGTCAGTCCCAAATACTCCTACACCTCTTGACTTTGAGAATTTTCCTTCTTCATAGTTTAAGTACTCTGAAAAGAATTTTAAAAGATTTATAACACACTAGTGGCCGCTCGCAGCTTCGCCCGCGTGGCAGTTTTTTCCCGTTCCCGTTATTTTTTTGGGATAAAAAGTAGCCTATTAAATTAATTAAATTAAATTCATTTATTTCAGACAACACAAAAATCAATTTTAGGTCCATATTATGTTAGTCAAAACTTATTCTATGTTAGTATCAGTTTGAATATATGTTAATACAAGTTATCATCATCATCAGTCTGTAGAAGTCCACTGCTGGACATAGGCCTAATCTATGTTATAATAATTATAATATAATCTATGTTTATTTTTTATTTTATATTTTTTTTTTTATAATCCAAGTTATAATCTATGTTTATTCCAAATTTCATTCAAATCGGTCTACTGGTTAGAAAAAAAAAGCTCTTTATTGTACACACAAGGCCATAACAAATTAAAAAACTAAATTTAAAGTAGCTACAGCGATGTACAATGGGCGGTCTTATCGCTATGAGCGATCTCTTCCAGACGAAACTAGAGCTTGGTTAGAGCGTGAAAGAGTAACAAACATCCATCCATAATTATAAACTTTCGCGTTTATAATATTAGTAGTATTATCAGTCATCCGGTACCCATAACACAAGCTCTGCTTAGCTTGGGGCTAGATGATGCTGTGTGGATTGTCCAGCATTACTATTAAACTTACCAGTGGCAAACAAGTTATTGACTAACACGTGTCCTTCATTAACGCCCAGGATAGTAGCAGGGAACATTATCACGTGGAAAGGTACATTATCTTTCGCCATAAACTGGTACAGTTTGACCTAAACAAAGAAAAACTGTTAGGTAAAAACGAGTGTGCTTTAGACCACACGACTGAAGTAAAACTTCTTTAATATACGAAACGTAACTGGCTATGAGAGAAAGAGAGAAAGAACAGTGCTTTCATACCCCCTCCATGGTAGTGTTAAACGTTTAACGCAACCTTGTTGGAAGTCGCATTAGAAATATTTAATAATCCAATTATAAGAATCTTTGTCCTGACTGACATATAGACAACGCACAGCCTAAACGGTTGGTCATAAGAACTTGGAATTTTCAGGGTAGATCTGTGTTAATACGTAGAGGTACCTATACTAATTTTTTTACTAATATAACTTACATCATGTTCCTTGTCAGGTTTCCACCACTGTTCAAAGTCCTTGGTAGCGTTCTGGGTTATACTGAGATACCCAATCGGAGCGTCAAACCAAACGTAGAAAACCTGGACATAATACAGTAGTATGTAGTAGTAGTAGAGCTCTTAGTGAAGGGCTCGTCCGGGGCAGTACTAGCACCATGCCTATTCCTGCCGCCAAGCAGCGCAGCGTGTTCCGGTTTGAAGGGTGTGAGTGCCGGTGTAATTACAGGCACATGAGGCTTTACACCTGTATGCCTCAGGTTGATGGACGCAGAGTAATGGATTGTAGAGCACGTTCAAAACAACGGCAACGAGTTTCATTCCTTTGCTGTGCGCGTAATAAAAATTGAGGTAATCATAACCACTTAACATCAGGTGGGCCATCTGCTTGCTACAGCAAGTCACATAGAAAATAAGCGATACAGTTCTGAACCAAAGTACCAAGCAACTATAAGTGTAGAGGAAGATTACTTTATTCTGGAAACCTTCCACCGGTACAGGGACGCCCCATTTAAGATCCCGTGTGACAGCTCTCGCTCTTAAAGGCTCTCTTAGCCATGTGCGAGTGACGGCCCTGGCTGGAGGGGACCATTGCTGCTCGTTGGCGGCTATCCAGGACCGGATTGAGGGTTCTAGCTGATGGGACATAATAAATAGAATTGAAAATTTGCCGCAAAATGCATCGTTCACAAAAATACCTACTTTTGAACTACTGTGAACTTACCTACCTTTTTTTTCGTTCTGAATTGTCATAGTTTATATTAAAATTAGTAGATAATATTTCATAATCTATCTAGGAAAACCTGTAATTGGCTAGATAATCATACATGTATAAGTTTAAAACCTGTCTATAATAAGTGCTGTTGGTTTTCTAATAAAAATAAATAAATACCTTTACTGAAAGTGTTTAATAAGTTTCACGTTAAGATTTGATCAGTTTTATACACAACCTGATCAGAAGCAAACTGTCTGTATAGTCAACAAGAAACTGATCAATGTAAAATTAGTCTGATGATTGAAGTTTTTTAAATAACTTGATCAGTTATATTATAATTTTATGAACAGCATTGTCTACTTACTTGAGAAGACTTAACATCCTAGTTTGATCAGTTTCCGATCAACAATTAATCAGTTTTACACACAACTTGATCGTTATATTAATTATATGATCAGTTGCTCGCTAAGCTTGACTGTCAGCTTGCTTGAATAGCCTAAGCATTATTTGATCAGCTTCACATCATAATTTGATCAGATTAACACACAACTTGATCAGTAGCTTGATTTAGTAGTAGTAGAGCTCTTTGTGAAAGGCTTGTCCGGGGCAGTACTACCACCATGCCTATTCCTGCCGCCAAGCAGCGCAGCGTGTTCCGGTCGGAAGGGTGTGAGTGCCGGTGTAATTACAGGCACATGAGACTTAACACCTGTATGCCTCAGGTTGATGGACGCTGAGTAGTGCATCGTAGGGGGACGTTCCTAACGAGCGAGACCTACAAGGCAATGTTTGTTATAGGTGATGGTAACCACTTAACACAAGGACCTTCTGCTTGTTCCATCAGCATGTTGTATTAAAAAAAAAAGTAACACTTACCAAACCCAACTCTATGAACAACTGCTCGCTAGGTTTAACAGTTGGCGTGCTTGAACAAACTTTACACCTGGGGTCGATCAGTTCGATGGCATTGATCAGTTTCCCGCACTTATCACATTGATCGCCGCGTGCGCTGTCGTACAGACAACCAGGATGGGGGCATGTGCCTTCTACAAATCTGGAAATTAATTAATTTGAAAGTATTTCGACGACCGATGTGGCGCGGCGGGCGAATGTCCGCCTGCGGCGCAGGAGGTTGCGGGTTCGATTCCCGCCTTGGAATAAATGTTTGTACGATCTGCAAATATTTATTCCAGATGTTCTGGGTATTTTCTATGCATAATAAAAAATATCTATGTATGTAATGTATTGTATTAAGTATATCAGTCATCTAGTACCCATAACACAAGCTCTTGGCTTAGCTTGGGGCTAGATGATGCTGTGTGGAATGTCCAGCATTATTATTATTATATTATTACATAAAGCACACAGCTAGGTAAAACTTGTAACTTGTAATCAAAATCTATACCAATTATGAGAATACTAGTGGCCACTCGCAGCGTCGCCCGCGTGGCAGTTTTTCCCGTTATTTTTTCGGGATAAAAAGTAGCCTATGTTAATCCAGGTTACAATCTATATCTATTCCAAATTTCATCCAAATCTGTCCACTGGTTAGAGCGTGAAAGAGTAACAAACATCGATCCATACATCCATACTAACAAACTTTCGCGTTTATAAGATTAGTAGTAGTAGTATTAAAATAAATAAATAAATATTTGTGGACATTTTTACACAACATCATCTAGCCCCAAACTAAGCATAGCTTGTACTATGGGAACCGGATGACTGATAGAATACTTATATACTTTTTTTTTGTAAATACATACTTAGAATACAATATAACATCCAGACACAGAACAAACATCTATGTTCATCACACAAATGTTTGTTCTCGGTGGGAATCGAACCCACTACCTACAGCGCAGAAGGCAGGGCTACTACGAACTGAGCTGTGACGGCTGTCACAGCCCTATCAGCCAAATACTCACCTATCAGCTAAGAATCTGTCACAGTTCTGACACAACAGCTGGTCTACTGACTGTGAACTGACAAAACCGTTCTCCTTGAGCTTCAGGAACATCTTCTGTGATATTCTGTAACAAATAACTTTAGTTCAGTCTTTATAATCAAAGTCAAAGTCAAAAAGCATTTATTCAGTAAAATCCGCAGGGATCATCTTGAAACGTCTTAAATCTAGGTGAATCTAAGCGTCAGTTCCTCGCGACCAAGCCGACCAGAACCGGCAAGACACTTTTTTAATTTTTTTTTTTTTAAATAATGCTGGACAATTCACACAGCATCATCTAGCCCCAAGCTAAGCAGAGCTTGTGTTATGGGTACTAGATGACTGATATACTTAATACAATACATTACATATATAGATATTTTTTATTATACATAGAAAACACCCAGAACACCCGGAATAAATATTTGCAGATCGTACAAACATTTATCCCAAGGCGGGAATCGAACCCGCAACCTCTTGCGTCGCAAGCGGACATTCGCCCGCCGCGCCACATCGGTCGTCGAGCTTGGTTTCTATATATTATACCATATTATAGTATCTTCGACCAATAGATACCTCTAGATAATAGGGTTGGCGCGGGAAATCCGTCTCAGTAAATAAGAGCTCACTTGAGAAGTGAGCTCTTATTTTGTTTTGACAATTAATGACATTATTTACTAGGTGACATGGTTGTAATTAGGTTGAACTTAATAATAATAATAATGCTGGACAGTCCACACAGCATCATCTAGCCCCAAGCTAAGCAGAGCTTGTGTTATGGGTACTAGATGACTGATATACTTAATACAATACATTACATATATAGATATTTTGTATTAAGTATATCAGTCATCTAGTACCCATAACACAAGCTCTGCTTAGCTTGGGGCTAGATGATGCTGTGTGAGTTGTCCAGCATTATCATTATCATTATTATTATTATACATAGAAAATACCCAGAACACCCGGAACAAATATTTGCAGATCGTACAAACATTTATCCCAAGGCGGGAATCGAACCCGCAACCTCTTGCGTCGCAAGTGGACATTCGCCCGCCGCGCCACATTAGTGGTTGGTTGGATTACGTTAGTAAACAAATGTAGCCGTCGGAGTATATATTCACGCAGAAAGCTTTTAGCTATGATTTTGTATGTGACCCGTTATCTACGGGTATCATTGATTAAAGTATAGTATAAATAATAATGCAATTTGTAACAGAATGTCAGAATGTTTCTGAAGTAATACTTCTAATGAGACAACAAGGTTGCGTTAAACGTTTAACACTACCATGGAGGGGGTATGAAAGCACTGTTCTTTCTCTCTTTCTCTCATAGCCAATTACGTTTCGTGCAAGAAGTTTTACTTCAGTCGTGTGGTAAAGCACACTCGTTTTTTTTTTACTATTTACTTTCAATTTACTTACTCAGTTTGCTCCTTCGTACTTGTGCGTCCAAAGTAATCAAATCCAATATTAAACCAACGATACACAGCATTATGTATTTCATAGTACTTATCACAAATCTGTTTTGGAGTTAGTTTTTCTTCTAGTGCCTGTAAATTAACAAATAGGTTACCACTGTACGGTAGACATCCTAGCTAACGCTGTGATAAGTCAAAGTAATTTAGAAAAAGAAATGAAAATAACTGCGTTACATGATAATATCCACATTTTTTTTTATTGGATGATTAAATTTGATTAATGGGATAAATGTTTGTATGATCTGCAAATATTTCTTCCGGATGTTCTGGGTATTTTCTATGTAAAATAAAAAATATGTATGCATGTAATGTATTGTATTAAGTATATCAGTCATCTAGTACCCATAACACAAGCTCTGATAGCTTGGGGCTAGATGATGCTGTGTGGATTGTCCAGCATTATTATTATTACCTATGAAAGAGAAATAATAAGTATGCTTATTGTATGCAAACCTTAGTTTCAGTAGCAGTTCCATACTCATCAGTGCCGCATATAAATAATGTATTGTAGTCACATATTCGACAGTACCTGAAATAACAAAGTCAAAGTCAAAGAATATTTATTGCTTGAAATACATGTTAAAAAGGTGTCAATTATTATAATAAGTGTTTCAATGTATTTTAATTCTTGGCGTGCAATATTTAAAACATAATAGTCATATGAATAATTTATAAAAATAATAATAATTAAAAGCAATACATAGAAAACATAAAAAAATACCTTCACAACATTAATCCGGAGGTACGGTTGATATCCCTTCAGATCTTTTAGTACCGACTCAAGATTCTTTGAGGATGTTTAATGGGGGTAGTAGGTAGTGTACGTTCAAATGTAACATTTGGCAGTAGTGACAGGTTGCAAGCCCATCGTCGCTGCCAGAACACTCACTAGTTTCCTCACGATATTTTACATCACCGTTTAAGAGCATTGACATCTTTAATTATATTATATAAATATATATAACTCAAAGGTGACTGACTGACTGACATAGTGATCTATCAACGCACAGCTCATACCACTGGACGGATCAAGATGAAATTTGGCATGCAGGTAGATGTTATGACGTAGGCATCCGCTAAAAAAGGATTTTGATTAATTCTACCCCCAAGGGGATAAACTAGGGGATGAAAGTTTGTATGAAACTTTGTCAATTTTAAACCGATCGGGCTGAGACTTTGCATGCATAAAGCTACTATGATTTTATCCCGAAAAAATAACGGGAACGAGAAAAACTGCCACGCAGGCGAAGCTGCGAGCGGCCGCTAGTTGCACACATAACTTTTTGTGTGTGCCGCCGCGCCACATCGGTTGTCAAATAATGATAATGAAGTATATCATACGTGACAGGTTGCAAGCCCATCGCCGTTATTGGTGTAGATACATACCGGGCAAATATATCAGCAGATAGTACACATCCTATGATGTTTCCTAGATGAGGTACATTATTCACGTACGGCAACGCCGAAGTTATCAGTATATTCTTACGACCTTTCACCGGCAACCTGAAAATATATAAATATGCTTGATATTTCACTCACCACCTTTCACTTATTTCACACTTCCTGCGGTCAGTGATTTAAATTCTGTACCAATAGTAAAGACCCGCAGTTTATTATAGGTAGAAAAATTTTCGAGTTATTATAAAATATGTAGATATAAGGTATATAGGTTATATATTAGATGTAAAATATTTGTATATATACTAAATTACTTCCGTTATAAAATAAATACATATTTATAGATCTCACCACCTCAAATTTAGATTATACAGCGTGTCAAAAGCTGGGTTATACAGCGTGTCCCAAAAATTCAACGTTAAACAGCACCAAAGGGTGGACAAAGTCGTGATTATTCATTGAGAAAAAGAAAAAAAAATCAATTAGTTTTAAAATTACAAATAAATTGGATTATATTTTTGTGTAAAATCAACAGGCATTTTGGGAATTTAAGGGTTGATGTAGATAGCTATGTTGCTAGCGGATACAAAAAAAACTGATATATTGAAAAAAACAGCCAAGTGCGAGTTGGACTCGCGCATGAAGGGTTCCGTACCAAAAAAAGTATCTATAGTAAAAAAGGCAAAAAAATGTTGTTGTATGAGAGCCCCCTTAAATATTTATTTTATTCTGTTTTTTAGTATTTGTTGTTATAGCGGCAACAGAAATACATCATCTGTGAAAATTTCAACTCTAACTATCACGGTTCATGAGATACAGCCTGGTGACAGACAGCGGAGTCTTAGTAACAGGGTCCCGTTTTACCCTTTGGGTAAATACCCTATTATACCCTACCCCATTATAAGAACTAAGTTGCAATACTTGGTTATTTTAGGTTTTTTTTTACATGCTATAGGTAAGTTATGTTTTTGATGGCATGTAACTTACACTATCTTCCCTTGTTTAAGGGGTGGTTGCAATTCTTTAAGGCCATCCACCCACGCTTCCTTAGCCGCCTGTATCTCTTCAGCTGATGGGCCTGTTTCAACACTTTCATCTGGAGACCTGAAAATATTTTCTCACTAAATTAAATTAGCGCAAATTTGATTATACTATAGTTCAAAATTAGTTATAGTGTTTAGTGTTTACCTGCACTAAAGTTTGATTACAAATATTTTATATCAAGTAGATGATTTATCGTTTACGCCTAGATGTATAATGTATCCTTGTGTACAATAAAGTGTTATCTATCTATACAACGCCAAACGGTGAAGGAAAACATCGTGAGGAAACCAGTTAGTGTTCTAGCAGCGGCAGCACTTGAAAGAAAGAAAGAAAGAAAGAAAATTCATTTAAGAAAAAGTGAAATAAAATTAAAAACATCTAGGTACTTATAAACGACAATACAAAATAATAATTAGTGGAACTTGCAACCTATCACGTATGGAATACTAACTACTGCAACATGTAGGTATGTACCAAATTACTACCTAGACATACCTCTACCCCCTTTAAATATTATCGAAGAATCTCGTCCTTAAATATTATCGTCAAACGAACTTACCAAGTGAAATTCGATCACAATTATGTGAACGGCCTCATTCGACGTGATTTATTTTTTACGTGTTTTTTATAAAGTGATGATATAAAATCTTTAAATTATAGTTTTTGCTAGAAATGTAACAAAACATAAAGCCAAATTTATAGGTAATATTTTCAGGAGATAGATTTGATATGCCGACTTAAGAATGACAAAAAAATCTGTACCACCTAGATTAAGCCAGGATATGGATGAACTGCTTCCGTGGTAAACGAAGTTGGTTTCACTTTCGAATAATTAATAATAATAATGCTGGACAATCCACACAGCATCATCTAGCCCCAAGCTTGTGTTAGCAGAGCAGCGGAGCTTGTGTTATGGGTACTAGATGACTGATATACTTACACATCGGTCGTCAACCTTAATTGTCTACCTTAAACTTCTCTACCTTATCCATTATTGTGTCACTGTTTGTTTACCCCAATAAATAAAATAAAAATAAGTACGACATACCCGATTGGAGACATCAGACTGCTTAGTTGCGGGATTCCCAATACAGAGGTCGCTCCAAAGGGACCTTCAAGCAAACCACCCCATTCCTTAACAGCTTCCTGGAAAACCATAAATATTTGTGGACATTTTTACACAACATCATCTAACCAAACTAAGCATAGTGGGTGTTATATTGTATTCTAAGTATGTATTTACAAAAAAAGGTATGTAAGTATTCTATCAGTCATCTGGTTCCCATAACACAAGCTTTTCTTAGCTTGGGGCTACATGATGTTGTGTAAAAATGTCATTAAATATTTATTATTAATATTATAGCTTGTACTATGTAAACCAGAGAATACTTATATACGTTTTTTTTTATCTTACTTATATTATAAACGCGAAAGTTTTTAAGTAAGGATGGATGGATGTTTGTTACTCTTTCACGCTCTAACCAGTAGACTGATTTGGATAAAATTTGAAATAAATATAGATTGTAACTTTTTATCTCGAAAAAATAACGGGAACGGGAAAAACTGCCACCCGAGCGAAGCTGCGAGCGGCCACTAGTATATCCATACATATTATCCAAGAGACTGGTGGATGTGACTCACGATCAAAGGGCTGGCGCTTATCTTGGACAGAGAATAAGTTTAGCTATCGAAAGAGGTAACGTTGCCAGCCTTTTGGGCACACTTCCTGCGGTCAGTGACTTAAATTCTGTTTTCTACCTATAGTAAAGACCCGCACTTTACTCTTAGACGAGTAAACCAGGGGACACGATACGCTCGAAAATCTAATGAAATCACGATCAACCAATATTTGCGGAGCACGGGAGGGAGGGTCTATTTCTGCTTTACTTCCACAGATAGCGCTGTCACTTTCTAAAAGTTCCTGCTGATTTAGACTAGTGCTTGATGCAATCGATGAAATTGTATCTATAAAAATGAATGAACGATAGATTTTCTATCATTCACTCCGTCGAAGTATGAATGGAGAAGGACGCGTGCTGGTTTTTATTATTAAAAAAAAATCGTTCTTACCTTTTCATAAAGTAATATGGTGTTTTTTTAAATACCTTCATAAATTACGAAATTATTCATCTTTTACGACATGAATAGTATATCATAAAATCCATGTCCACTCTTTACTAATTGCTTTCACCCACTCTATTTTTCGTAAGGGATTAGTTGGAAATCTGAAAGCGTGTTAAATTGTTCATTCATTCACATCGATATTTTTATCGATAATTTCAAGCCCTATTTGGAAGAAGAACGTAGGAACGAATGAAAAATGAACAGTGTGATTCGACTTATTTGTTGTTCGTCAATTTTGGTTACAATACCTTAAAAAAGGAGTGCTTCTTAAAATGGTGTACCTACTGTTTGCAGTGATCGTATCGCATTTATTGGGTTTTATGAAAAAATAGCCGCTTTGGTGGCATAAAATTGTACTCATCTGTGATAAGAAACATCAACTGTGCGGCCACTATAGTTTTTACAAAAAAGTACGGTGCATTTCGTCATTTTTTTCGCCTTGTGTTGTCTTCAGGAACCGTGGTTACACTGACTGGGTAAGTTCGTTTACCATGGGTTATAAGCACCATACGTGGCAAGAGGGGTAAAGGCAAGAACGGCTTAGTAACGTGTCCCGTGGTTTACTCGTCTAAGACTTTACTATAGGTAGAAAAAGTTATGATAAAATATGTAGATATAAGGTAGATAGATTAAATATTAGATGTAAAATATTTGTATATACTAAATTACTTCCGTTATAAAATAAATATGAACTTATATATTGATTATATTTATATAGTTATTGGTAATTATCCGTACCTGAATAGCTGTAGTGTTCAGAGACTCGGCCCACTTGACAATGTGGGTAGTTTCACCCAAATACTGACTCTTGAGATCATATTTGTACATCAGAGGGTACAGAGTTGCAAATACTGTTACATCAGCGGATGATAATTTATCCTGAAACCAAATATAAATATAATAATAAAAGTAATAATAATGTTGGACAATCCACACAGCATCATCTAGCCCCAAGCTAAGCAGAGCTTGTGTTATGGGTATTCGATGACTGATATACTTAATACAATACATTACATGCATACATATTTTATATACATAGAAACCCAGAACACCCGGAATAAATATTTGCAGATCGTAACATTTATCCCTAGGCGGGAATCGAACCCGCGACCTTCTTCGTCGCAGCCGGACATTCGCCCGCCGCGAGATAAGAGATCGCTTTTAGCGCTAAGGTCACACGATGTATTTTTTTATACAACTTGCTGATGAAACAAGCAGATAGCCCACCTGATGTTGAGTGGTTACCCTCGCCTATAAAAAGTACTGCCTCGTAGGTCACGCTTGTTAAAAACGTGTCCTACAACGCACTGCTCTGTACAATAGTCTCAGTCTATGTAGGTTTGACTCAATCTTAGACGACCGATGTGGCGCGGCGGGCGAATGGTTGGCGATGCAGAGGTTGCGGGTTCGATTCCCGCCTTGGGATAAATGTTTGTACGATCTGCAAATATTTATTCCAGGTGTTCTGGGTGTTTTCTATGTATAATAAAAAATATCTATATATGTAGTGTATTGTATTAAGTATATCAGTCATCTAGTACCCATAACACAAGCTCTGCTTAGCTTGGGGCTAGACGATGCTGTGTGGACTGTCCAGCATTAAGAAAAAAAAAAAAAAATCTTACTTACCCCGAGAATATATTTATGTTTGGACAGTATTGTGTTTAAATGAAGCAGTAAAGAGTTGAGAGCCTGCTTCAGATCAGACGAGGACTTGCCGCCGAGAACAGCCGAAACCGCGGGCAACAGCCTAGTCGCCTCCCATTCATGGATTTGCTGACTGGAACAAGATTATCTTTGTGACACCTAAGCTGACGTGTGTCCACTTCGTTTGGCGGTAAAAAAAGTAAAACTTTGAATTTTTCGGGTTAATATATAGCCTATCACACTCACAAATAATGTGGTTTTCCTAACCCGCTGCGCCACATTGGTCGTCAAATGGTAGATGGCAGGGCTTGAGGGAGCTTAAGGGTTGTCTAATGTGTTGTTATACATGTAAATGTTCTACAAATGAATGCTCATTATCAGTCTAAATCTATATAATATATTGTCATGCCACAGTGTTTGTTACCAAACTCCTCCGAAATGGCTTGACCAGTTTTTATGATTTTTTTGTTTATTTTTGATAGGTTTGGGAATAGATAGTAAACTATTTCTTATACCTCTAAGTGATAAGGATAGCCCACCCCAAAACACCTTTTGCCAAGTCAGCTAGTATTTTTATTAATTTATTTCGGTTATTCGCCATATTGTTAGTAAACCTATCTATTTTATATACTATGTTAGTAAAAATTACAACAAATTTCAATTCATGTCAACTTCAATTCAAATAAATAAGTTATTATTATTGCTAAATAAATTAAGATTTAATTTTTTTTTTCCTAGCCTATCCCTTCCCCTGCTGGGCAAAAGCCTCCCCCAAAGACTTCCAGTTCTCTCTGTTCTGAGCCTTCTCCCACCACGTCCTTTGAAAGGCGTCTAGATCGTCTCTAATTTTACTTAAATAATAAAAATTCCAATTTGATTAGATTAATTCATGCATTTAAATGTGGTGGAATTATAAATACCATTGCCCATTGGCTGATAAATCCAGAACAGGGAGCAAATACTGAACGGCTGCATTACTGGAGAAGAATGTTAAGTGGTGGTCTACCAATAGGATAGGCAGTTGTCTCGGGCCCGAGAATATTTTATCTAAAACAAAATTATTATCAAACCTTCTGTTATATCCAAACAAACACCATATTTTGGTAAAAAGATTTATTGAGCTTTGTAGCAGAACACATATAAATAGCTCAAAACTAAGCATAGCTAGTACTATAGGAACCAGATGACTGATAGAATATGTACGCATTATGTTTTGTCTATGATAATAGTTTAAGCAGTGTATTATCTATGTCCGCCAATCAGTCTTCACCTTTAGTAGTAAGACTTTATAAAAATTAAATTAAAAAAATCTCATAAGTCTATATTATAAAAATTTCTCCTCTCAAGACTATTGTTTCTCCAGTGCTTAAAGCATGCCAGTGCTTAAAGTGGTTCTAAAATATATCATGGTACGTACCAAAATTTTAATTTTATGTAACTGAAAAAATAAGAAACCACAGAAACAGGAATTCCAATTACTTAGGTATGTAAAGCATGATGCAATGTGCACATGTGTTGTGGGAGCCTATAATATTATTGAGATGAGTTTTCCAATCACATTTTACCTGGTTCCAATCTCATCTTCAACAAAGTTTATTTGTTATTTTTTTTTTTTTAAACCTTTTACAGAGAGAAATACTAGGTAACCCAAGTAACTAGTTTTCTATCTTTGAAAACGTACTATAATATTATAAACGCGAAAGTTTGTAAGAATGGATGAATGTATGGATGGATGGATAGATGTTTGTTACTCTTTCACGCTCTAACCAGTAGACCGATTTGGATGAAATTTAGAATAAACATAGATTATAACTTGGATTAACATCCAAGGCTACTTTTAATCCCGAAAAAATAACGGGAACCGGAAAAAAACTGCGGGCGAAGCTCCCAGCGTATTCCAGGTAATTGGAAATGACATTGGAACCAAAAGGCTAGTCTCAATAAATTATGGAAAGGCAGGTCGGAGGGATAGAAAGAGTAACACGGGTACCATACATAGAAACGATGCCGCTGGCCTGTCTGCAGACATGCTTTTAGTAATTAGCATGAACCAAAATAGAATACGAGCAAAATCATACATAAACAAGGTAAAAATTTGAAAAATACCTTCAAAATTTGTTTCAATAACATCAAGTTTCTTCCCAGCTAATTTTGCCGCTATGAGAAGTTTTAGCGTGGAGGTGTTATTTTTATTAGTATAGATCTTCATTTCGTACACTTTGTTATTAGAAAACCGAGTTTATTCATGAATATTCGCACTTAACCTCTAAACCACAATTACCACAACACCGACTGCTGGCAGAATTGCGTTCCAGAGCACAAACACAAACCATAAAGCATTAAACTATGTTGAGCAACGAATGTTGTCACGTACAAAATTATGGTACTTTTGTATAGACTCATATATTGCATATTCGCTGAATAATTCCTATTCCTTTATACTAAGATGGTAGGTATGTGAATCGCAAAAACATTTGCGAACCCATTCCGCTTTTTCCAACACTTTATTTCTGAAAATCCGTTCGTTACGCCCGGTTAGGCTATACGATGAGGCTCGCATTTGGCTTGCATATTATAATCTTAAGATAGGATCATACCTTTATAGGATAGGATACTAACCAAAACCACTGACATTCAGCCGGTTGGCGGCACGCACGAGAACATTTTAAAAAAACCTTTCAACAAGTAGCTTGTTTACTTGTTCGGGCCCGTGCTCGAGCCCGTAGAATATCGCTCAAAAAATATAGTTCACGCTCATAGAATGTATGTGAATGTAAACTAATAGTGCGTTGCGTGCGTGTATATGCGCGCATTCTCTTCATTTGCTTGCAATTTCGCAATTTTGAGTAGACAATTAGGTAGATATTGAGGAATGTGGAGATTGAGAACAGAAAGTCACTTAATTTTATCTTTGGAACAGAGCTATCAATGTCTATAAATTTAGAAAAGTCATTGAGATAAACACGTCACACTGTCATGTCATCACCAGTTTTGCTGTCAATTTTTAGTGCAATTGCAAGCAATCCCAAACTAATCATAATTATTTCGCTAAAAACCGCTTTTAATAATGCCCAAGTGTATGAAATGAAGATCTATTCGCACAAAGACATCATATCGACGTTAGTAAAGTGCACAGCGGCAAGTTTTGTTCAGTAAAAAGTTGGATCCGACGACGCGACTCACCCACCAAATTACACGTATTGGGGTCTTGTTATCTTATGTTTTAACGCCTATAACATGCCTCTGCGATTGGAAATCAAGAGGAAGTTGACGGCGAGGTCGGACCGAGTGAAATGCGTCGACCAGCATCCGACGGAGCCCTGGTTGCTCTGCTCGCTCTACAACGGTGACGTAAACATATGGAATTATGAGACACACGCTCAGATTAAGAGGTTTGAGGTATGCAATCTGCCGGTGAGAGCGGCGAAGTTCGTCCCTAGGAAGAACTGGGTGATAACTGGCTCAGACGACATGCATATAAGGGTCTTCAACTATAACACTCTAGAGCGTGTGCACGCGTTTGAGGCTCACTCAGATTACGTACGCTGCATCGCTATACATCCCACCCAGCCCTACATCCTCACAAGCAGTGACGATCTCCTCATCAAGCTATGGAATTGGGATCGCAATTGGTCTTGCCAACAAGTTTTCGAAGGGCACACACATTTTGTTATGCAAATTGTTGTCAATCCAAAAGACAACAACACATTTGCCAGCGCGAGTTTAGATACTACAGTCAAAGTTTGGCAGCTAGGGTCTTCAAACTCAAACTTTACTCTTGAAGGTCATGAGAAAGGAGTTAACTGTGTTGATTACTACCATGGAGGTGATAAGCCTTATCTCATCAGTGGAGCTGATGACAGAATGGTTAAAATATGGGACTATCAGAACAAGACCTGTGTCCAGACCTTGGAAGGTCACGCACAGAACGTATCAGCTGTATCTTTCCATCCTGAGCTCCCAATCCTGCTGACTGGGTCTGAAGATGGAACTGTTAGGTTCTGGCATGCAGGTACTTACCGTCTTGAATCATCATTGAACTATGGTTTTGAACGGGTCTGGACCATATCATCAGTCCATGGATCAAACAACGTAGCTATTGGGTATGATGAAGGTACCATCATGATTGGGGTTGGTCGTGAAGAGCCAGCCATATCTATGGATGTGCAAGGAGGCAAGATTATCTGGGCTAAGCATTCGGAAATGCAGCAAGTGAACTTAAAAGCATTCCCTGAAGGAACAGAGATAAAAGATGGAGAACGAATCCCAGTTGTCGCAAAAGAAATGGGTTCATGTGAGATCTACCCTCAAACCATTGCCCATAATCCTAATGGGAGATTCGTAGTTGTCTGTGGTGATGGAGAGTACATTATCTACACAGCAATGGCTTTGAGGAACAAAGCATTCGGAAATGCGCAAGAATTCGTCTGGGCTTCAGATAGTTCCGAATACGCGACGCTAGAGAACTCCAGCACGATCAAGGTCTTTAAAAACTTCAAGGAGCGGAAGAGTTTCAAGCCTGAGTACGGGGCTGAGGGAATTTTCGGGGGGCAGATGTTAGGGGTGAAATCTATAAGTGGAATGGCGTTTTCATTCTACGATTGGGAACATCTGGAGTTGGTTAGACGCATCGAGATCCAGCCACGTCACGTGTACTGGGCAGAAAGTGGGAACCTAGTGTGTCTCGCCACTGACGAAACGTACTTCGTCTTAAAATATAATGGAGCAGCAGTTACTCACGCAAGAGAAACCAACACGAACATCGGAGAAGACGGAATCGAAGAAGCATTTGATGTAGTCGGCGAAGTCAACGAGACTGTAAAAACAGGTCTCTGGGTTGGCGATTGTTTCATCTACACAAATTCCCTGAACAGAATAAACTATTACGTCGGTGGAGAAATCGTAACCATCTCCCATCTCGATCACACCATGTATATCCTTGGCTACGTCGCGAAGGAAAACAGACTGTATCTGAATGATAAAGAGTTGAATGTCGTGTCATATTCCCTGCTTCTATCAGTTTTGGAATATCAAACGGCAGTAATGCGTGGAGACTTTGAGACTGCAGACAGGGTCCTTCCAACAGTACCTATGGATCATCGCACTCGGGTTGCACACTTCTTAGAGAAGCAGGGCTTTAAGCAGCAAGCTTTAGCTGTATCTACAGATCCTGAGCATAAGTTTGAGCTGGCTTTAGCGTTGGGAGAACTTCGCCGCGCTTGTCAGCTCGCAGAAGAAGCTGCTGTGGCTGAAGGTGGGGCTTCACGTACTAGTGCAGCTAGGTGGTCAAGACTCGGAGCGGCTGCCGCGGCCGCTGCGGACACAACACTAACGAAGATATGCTACCAGAACGCGCAAGACTACAGCGCTTTACTCTTATTCGCCTGCACAACAGGAGATAAGAAATTGCTAGAAGACGTAGCGAGGTTAGCTGCAGAAGCCGGCGAAAATAACATCGCGTTTGTATCTTACTTCACGCTAAACCGTCTTGAAGACTGCCTCCAGTTACTTTTAGACAGTAACAAACTCCCAGAAGCTGCATTCTTCGCCCGATCCTACATTCCATCTAAGATAAACGAGGTTGTTGGCCTTTGGCGCAACTCACTCGGAAACAAAACTGGACAGTCGCTCGCCGATCCTGAAAACTATGAAAATCTCTTCCCAGAATTCCAGGAGTCCTTGGATTTGGAGAGATACCAGTCCGAGCTGGGATTTGCTAACAGCACCAATCTGGCTAACATAGCGGCTAATGCAAAGGTCTCGAATGTAGACCGGAGCCTTGAGCAGGAAAAAGCTGATTCAGGGGTCGAAATCCCTAAACCTGCCAGTATAGTTCCAGACACGCCAGCGATAGTGCATGAAGCGAAACGTAAAGATTCTCTCGATTTAGAGGAAATTGAACGGGAGATAGATGATATAGCACTAGACTCCAACCTTGATGACGATCTGGATGACGCTGATCTGTTGGATTGAAGCGTGGTGGGTAGTGGTGGGCTAACACGAAGCTTGACAGGCTGTTAGATAGCATATCCTAGATCTTTATAATCTTTGCAAGCTCTTTCTTTTAGTGCTGGGTATTATTCGGAAAATGCGAAGTATCGTTATGTTTGAGTTACACTGCACGGCAACTTGGTACCAGTTCCACATAAAAGTCGTCGCTACCTTGCAACCGCGCAGTGTAGCTAAGAACATCAGTAAGTTGCTTCGTTTATCGTTTTTCCGAATATATACCCAAGTCACTACACCTAAGGATCGTTTTTAGGAAGACTTAGCCGCAGTCATATTTAAATCTGTATTGAATAACACCCACAGAGGAAGAAAATTTACTTTCACAATATGGTTAAATTGGTTAAATTCAAAGGGTTCTTCTTTTATTTTGTGGCTTTTCAGCTGCTGGAATATTTTATTGTATGTTAAAGTTGATTTTTTGTTAAAACTGTCAACGTGATATATGCCAGCACAGCACCATATAGCTCAACAGACTACTGTGTATGTGTACTGTTGTAAGTGAACAGGCATACAGAGGCTAGATGGAAGGAACACTTCTTCATATACCTATGTAACGGAAAACTACGACAATGCGAAAAAGCCTAACGGCAATAAATTCTGTAAGACCACCACTATATGCCACCATGCCATAATTTACTTAGTTTTATCCTATACTAAATCATTATTACGGTCATAAAATTGTATTTTCTATAACGTAAGTTATTAAATAATAGACTATTGAATATTTTTGAGTGTTTTATTCGATTGATAAACATCTGGTTACTTAATTATTTGCTCTATGTAAATTAACTTGCAGACAATTATGTTAGAGGTAAGTATCTACCTACTTAATTTATCTACGGAAGGATTCTACATAAATGTCTATTGAAATATTGTGTTTTACATTATACTTATTACATATAATATCCCTATGTATAATAAAATAATAGAAATATTCATTTTTATTTTATTAAACTCATCGAAACTATCGCTAGACTAGACGAATCGCTAACGAATCGCTGTCTAATGAATAAATTCATGTTTGGCCAACTAGTGCCAGCGCCATCTATCAATATAATATAGCCTAAAGTCGGAAACTTATAAAAATGTATCTGCATATTTATCGCTACTCCACGCTAGATAGCGTGAACCCTGCGTGAACCCAATTACGATGTCGTTCTTTCCTTTTACCAATCAGTCAAGTCAGTGTCATAGTCACACACGACAAAAATACAATGTTTTGTTTCCAACCAGTGTTTGTTTTGTGTTTTGTAGATTCTTGAGGTAAAATAGCAAAAAACATTGTTGCAAATAGGAGAAACCATCAAACACCATGGAACTAAGCGTGGAGAATTTTGACCGAATATGCAGGTCATGTTTGGGCGAGTCAACTAACATGAAATCATTGTTTACAAAACTCGAAAACAACGAACAAAGTTTACTGGATTTATTCTGTTTAGCTGCTAATTTGAGCGCTATAACTGGAGATGGCCTTCCGAAACAGGTATGCGAAGATTGCGAAATGATTATACATAAGGTAGAGGAATTCAGAAACAGATGTTTAGTCTCCGATACGTTGTTAAGAAAAGTAGTTGAAAATTCACCAGATCAGTATCTTATTACAAATAATTGTGAAATTCATAAAAATGAAGACGAAAACAAGTTATTTATGGATAAATTTTCTGATTTTGAGATACCGGTGGTGGAAAAAAAAGATTTGGCTGAATTATCTCTCACATTTGAATCTGAAGAGGCACCGAAACCTGATACAATGCTACATCAAGTAAAAAAAGAAATGGCTTATGAAAATAACGATTTTGAAAGCGGTTTCGATGATAACGAACCATTAGAAACGCTAATTGAGTTCAAGGAAGAAACACAGCCTCCACCGAAGCCACATCAAAAAACTTTAAGTAAAATCAAAAAGCCAAACTGGAAAAACAAAAAGAAAACCAATAAAAACGAAAATTACACCTACTCATTTGATTTGAGTTGTAAATACTGCAATTTAAGTTTCGAAGACCTTGTGTCTTGGGAGAACCATTTACAAACTCACGTTTCACCAAAGAGTTACGACAAACCAGACTCTAAGGAAGATGAAAGGTTATACCAATGCTCACTATGCTTCCGACGTTGTAAAACAAAAAAAACACTCTCAAAACACATGAAGCTACACGAAAGAACCGACAACATAAAATACAAATGTGATAAATGCAAACGGGAATTCAAATACAAATCGTTTCTTGAAAGTCATGTTATTTCTGTGCATATGCATAGTGACTATAACTGCCACTTTTGTACGGAGAAGTTTGAATCAAAGGATATCTTAGAAGCACATATTGATAGTCATAAAGAAAAGAAAAAACATATGTGTAGTATTTGCAATAGAGCATTTATTATGCTTTGTACTTTAAAAGATCATATGAGGAAGCATACGGGAGAGAAACCATTCCTGTGCTCGACTTGCGGGAAAGGTTTTAGCCAGAAGACCAATCTGGCCCAGCATACTAGAAGACATTTAGGTGTGAAGCCGTTTAAATGTAATATATGCTCAAAGACGTAAGTAATAAACAACACAGACAGAGAACAAACGACAACCGATGTGGCGCGGCGGGCGAATGTCCGCCTGGGACGCAGGAGGTTTTGGGTTTGATTCCCGCCTTGGGATAATGTTTGTACGATCTGCAAATATTTACTCTGGGTGTTTTCTACGTAAAATAAAAAATATGTATGTATGTAATGTATTGTATTAAGTATATCAGTCATCTAGTACCCATAACACAAGCTCTGCTTAGCTTGGGGCTAGATAATGCTGTGTGCATTGTCCAGCATTATTATTTTATACCCTATTACTGAGACTCCGCTGTCTGTCTGTCTGTATGTCTGTCACCAGGCTGTATCTCATGAACCAGAGTTGAAATTTTCACAGACCATGTATTACTAAAAAACAATAAAATAAATATTTAAAGCGGTTCTCATTCAACAAACGTGATTTTTATTATAGATGATGGTCCCTTCGTGCGTAAGTCCGACTCGCTCTTGGCCGGTTTTTTATTTATCCTACTAATATTATTAACGCGAAAGTTTGTAAGTATGGATGGATGGATGTTTGTTACTCATTCACGCTCTAACCAGTAAACCGATTTGGATGAAATTTGGAATAAACTTAACTTGGATTAACATATAGGCTACTTTTTATCCCGAAAAAATAACGGAAACGAGAAAAAACTGCTACGCGGGCGAAGCTGCGAGCGACCGCTAGTATATAATAAATATCTTTTACTAAATTCATGAATTTCTCATTTCAGTTTCGTATCCAAAGGTGAACTGGACGCCCATAATCGAAAGCACAGCGGTGCTCATCCATTTGTCTGCGATGATTGTGGCAACGGTTTCACCACCTCCAGCGCCCTTGTGAAGCATCGAAGAACCCACACCGGAGAGAGGCCTTATGCCTGTGACCTGTGTCCCATGCGTTTTGCAGCTTCAGGAACATTAAAAAACCATAGAAGAACACATACAGGGGAACGGCCATTTCAGTGTTCTTTGTGTGAAAAGGCTTTTGTGCAACGGACAGATTTGATAAGTCATATTCGTTGTCATACGGGAGAGAGACCGTATATTTGTAGTCAATGTGGACAGGCTTTTAGAAAAACAGCAGCTTTGAAAACTCATTTAAAAATGCATGCAAAGGAGCATATATACTGAAAAAGATCTATCATAGATTATTGAAATTTTCTCACAGCACAGGTCCAGTGGGAGTGGCCCTACCTTCTGATCGTGAGTTCGAATCCGATAGTGCACCAATGAATTTTTCTGTTCCAAAAATTTATGTGCGCAATGCTAGTGCCTTTAAATAGTGAAGAAAAACATCGTGAGGAAACCAGTTCGTATTCTAGCAGCGGTGATGGGTTTGCAACCTATAAGGAATACCAACTACTGTGAAATGTGGTTATGTACCAAATGTAATATCTGGACGTACCCCCGACTACCCCTCTTAGACATCTTTAAAGAGTCAACATACAATTCCATGCAGCAAACGGGGTTTTTCGGCCATTTTTATTATAGGTAATGGTACGGAACCCTTCGAGCGAGTCCGACTCGCACTTGACCGGTTTTTATTGCTAGTTATAAGTTACTGAATAAATACTCTTTGGGACCATGTGTAACTTTGTAACCATAAACACCTGGGTTTGAACCTGGATTATTGTGATTTTTTTATAATAAGACAATGTATGTGTACCAATTACGAATTAATTTTATTTTCGTATTAAGTTTTTGAATCTGACTGTATATTGTGGCTTTAATAATGGTATTTACCCCCATCACAACATCACTTTAGATTAATCCTTTCTTTGTTTTTTTTTTACTCTTATTATCGTCGACCGATGTGACGCGGCGGGGAAAAATGTCTATGTATGTGATGTATTGTATTAAGTATATCAGTCATCTAGTACCCATAACACAAGCTCTGCTTAGCTTGGGGCTAGATGATGCTGTGTGGATTGTCCAGTATTATTACTATAGTATTCTCCACATTTGTTTTTTTATGTAACTTGGTCATATAACAAGGCAGTGACGATCACTTATAACAAAGCATTGTCACGTAGGTCACGCACGTTAGGAATGTGTTCTAGATTGCTCTGCATCCGGAAGGAAAGCGGGAATCGAACCCGCAACCTCCTGCATCGCAGGCGGACTTTCGCCCGCCGCGTCACATCCGTCGTCGTCATCGAATACCCATCTATTTGAACTGTATTTTTTTTTATTTATATTATTTGTAAGATTGACTTAATTTAATTTATTAAAGTAATATGAAATCTAAAATTACGTTATTTTGATTTTCTGACTATGGTTAAACTCTGGTAGGTATATAGGTAGGTGGTGTATATAGGTACCCTATAGATAACCTATGTAGCTATATTGCGTCGCAGGCGGACATTCACCCGCCGCGCCACATCGCTCGTCATAATTCGTCTATATAATTAACAAGAAAAAAAACAAACAGGTAAATGGTTTCAAAAAAGTTTATTTGTAAAATTAAATATTTCGCTCAGTTTCTAGATTACCTACATACATCGATACATCACGATATTAATTTTGGAATAAAACTTAATAAATAAAATATAGAAATGCTTAGTGAGTAATAGTTGCCTACTGCTTTTGCTTACCTACTTACTAATTCTCATCTAAAAAAACCTTTGATTTGACTTAGAAAAAAAAACAAGTGTGCTTTAGACCACACGACTGAAGTAAAACTTTTTTAATATACGAAACGTAACTGGCTATGAGAGAAAGAGAGAAAGAAAATGTGCGCTCGCCCCTCTCTCTCTTGCCCCTACAGTAATATACGAAACGTAACTCTCTCTCTTTCTATCTTCACTAACTTAATATCCCTCAACTTTCGTTCGCCTCACCCGATCACACTTTTCGTAACGCTCTTGTCACGCATTCACCAGCTTACTCCCCAAGTCAAGCGTGCGTAAAGAAGTTTTACTTCAAAAAATCTATCTCCAATATTACTAATACATTATGTCAAATGTTGTACTCATTTAGTACATACATGGTAACTTTAGAATTAAATAAACAAGATAAATACATGCAATTTTTTTTAATAGAATTACTTATTTATGTTCAAGAAAAACATTACAGAATGCATTGAACAAAGTTGTACATACACTAAGGTAGAATAACATTAGACCCACCCCACGTGACGTGTCGTGACGCGCCAGAAGGCTTTCGGTCCCATACATTTTGTATAGAAGTGATGTGATTACACTAGAGCAGGACAAAACGTACTAGAGCATGGAAAGGAGCATGCTCGCTCTGTCTCTGTCTGCCCCATACAAAATGCCTGAGACACTCGACTCCGAGTCGTGCCTATGGGTCCTCTATCTCTGTCTATCTCATATAACATGTCTGACATTCGACGGGGCTCGTGTCTGCTACCTATATCTCTGTCTGTTCCATACAAAATGTCTGAGACAGACGACGTGGGTCCACGCGGGCATGTCTAATGTAATATTAAAAACACACACATCTACTTTTTTACTATCTATTCAAATAAAAAATAAATATTTATGGATATCATATTTTTTTAAATACTTTCTTAGAATCAGGGAAGTCTGCTAAGTATATTTCTTGGCTTTTATTATTCCACAATTTTAAATAGATAACAAAATGTAAATTTTTAGCTTAGGATATAAATTAATTATTATTCTAGATAATGTTTATCTAAGTTAAGTATCATGAATAAACAATACAAACAGTCATACTGCCTAAAGATATCAACTATTTATTGATATATTTCATATAGCTAAATTGAATTTAAACTAATTTTAATATCTTCCCCGGTACTATGAATTTATTATAAAAAAACGGCCGGTGATTGAATCTTCTTAATTTTTGCTTATTATACCTATTATACACAAGCGGATTTTAATCCGCGACCTTAGGATCGAAGAGAGGAGTTGTAACCACTAAGCCATCAGAGCCTCATACTCCCAAACAGCCATGTAAGTTTTATAATAATTTCATGATAATTTTCAAACTATCAGTCCAGTTGAGCCCAATTTCCCCAATTTTATAAACCCTAAAAAATATCACATCAAAATAAAATATTAAGTAAATCTTAAAAGCTAGGTGTTTTGTTGATTACAATTATATAAACATAAAATGCTGCTCGTTTATCAAAAACCCTCTGATACAAGGTGTAATAACACTACTTCCGAAAACTGAAACTACGCATTCAGACCATGATTATTTACAAAAAAAAACGCGCAAAAAAAATATTTTTGTCCGTTTTCTCCGTGTTTTCGGCATCATAAACATAAGTACCTAATTGTACCTAATTATCTTATTTAAAAACGCGTGAAATCGACAAAACATCAAAAACAGCAATCTAAAGGAAATCGCGATCATCTGATCGATGCGTTGCTCTCGCGGCGGTCAATGACGACGGGGCGGCGGCCGAGCGTTGTACGGAATACATAGCTGGTTGATATATAGGAATTTTAGCAAGATAATCATATTACTCTAAATGTATTTGATTGCCAGCTAAGTGATATTATTAATAAATAATTGTCTATGTCTATGTCTATGAGACCTTGCTGTAGGTAACTTTACACATTCCTGGAGTATTTGGAAGCAGTCTTATTACACCCGGTGTAGATACCTAACCTCATTTACGCTCGGTTCTAATATTCTACGAAAGAAAAAATTGTACTCCTACCAAACTTCCAGACACAGAACAAACATGTACGTTCATCACACAAATGTTTGTTCTCGATGGGGATCGAACCCACCACCTACAGCGCAGAAGGCAGGGCTACTACGAACTGAGCTGTGACGGCTGTCAGTTCAGAGGTGAGAGTTTATCTGACAGGCAAGTACTAACCGATGCATGTAGAATATTGTAACCATTTCAGAAAAACAAAAAAAAACGCGGAAAAACTGATTTCAATGTCAGTAATTTTTGATCGCCATATTTTTTTTAACAATACATTGTGAAAAATACATGTTATACAAGAGTGACTTTAATTTTGTTTCTTGGGTATTAGATACAGTTCTACTGACTTGTTTCTAAAGAGGATGTCATACAATCTTACGTGCTTTTTTTGTATTAAGTTGTTTCTTGGGTATTCCCAAGAAACAACATATACAAAAATAGCACATAAGATTGTATGACATCCTCTTAAGTATCTAATGAGATACAAACCTACTGACTAATTTCTATAGAAGATTGTAATGGGCATTTTCTGTCTATTCTTGTATTGAGTTTGTTTTTGCTTCTTGGGTATTAGATACAATACTACTGACTACTCTAAAGAATATGGAAGAGAGAATATTTTTTACCTTTTTCTGTATTAACTTTCTTTTTGTTTCTCGGGTATTAGAAACAGTTCTACTGATTTCTATTTAATTAGAATTTGGAAATGTCAAAAGAATCCTACATCCTATAAGAACAGGTATTGAGTTTAATTTTGTTTCCTGGGTATAAGACAGTTCTACTGTTTTCTATCTAATTAATTATAATAGAGAATGTCATTAGGGAATCCTAAATTCTATAAGAACTTTTGTTTTTTTGAGTATTACATGCATCTACTAACTACTCTCTAAAGAAGATGGTAGAGGGCTTTGTTTCACCCTATTTTTGTATTGAATTTGATTTTGTTTTTTGGATATAAGACAAACCTATTGATTTCTAATTAAAGAGGATTAGAGAATGTCATTGTCGTTAGGATGTAAGCATCCTGTAACACTGCGGCCACACTACCAGGAAATGCCATTAATTCCGGCGATGATGGACTTTAAGCGGTGGTGTTAACGTCTATCATCGCCGAAATTAATGGCATTTCCCGGTAGTGTAGCCACAACATAAGAATAGATATTGAGTTTAAAATTGTTTCTTGGGTATTAGACACAATTCTACTGACTTCTCTCTAAAGATGACGAGAGAGGTGATACTTTCTCCCTGTTCTTGCATTGACTGGCATTACTACCAGTGTTGAGAGAGCCAGACCAGTCTCCCAGTTGTGAGACGGGGCGGTAGAACTTCGTTGATGTTCGGTTGAAGATAGGAAGAAGTTCGTTGGCTTCGTTTGTCAGCGCCTATGGAAATAATAATATAGCTTTATTAGGAACACAAACATTGTATAGTCAGCTGCACTAGAATGTATACAATTCGTAACTTTCAAAATGATTTCAGAGCGGTGCTATAAATATTTACATGACAATTATTCAAAATATATGTGAGGTCATCAAGTAATTTCATGTCTTTTCAGTTTTTGAGGTGTAAGAGCTCATTGTTATGCTGTTATACCGTTGTGAAAATTACAAATTGTATACATTCTAGTGCAGCTGACTGTACATAAAGTTGATTTTGAGAAACGATGACATCTGCAGAAGTTAAAAAACTGTTTCACAGACATCAACGCCCTCCTCCGGAAGTGCCTAGTGGTTCTAACATTTTACAATAAGGGAAAAAAAATAAAAAGTAATCAAAATACATAATGGTGTATGCTTGTGAGGGTGTGTGAGGGTATGATAGGGGGATATGGTGTATGTTTTTTGGAGGTTTTCCTGATAACACGAGTCTCTTGAGAGTCAATGTTTCACAAATATAAACTTTTAAAGAAGTCAAATTGGAAATTTGACTACAGATAACTCATAGAATATTTACATATTTTTTTCGTGTAAATACATACATAGAATACAATACAACATCCAGGACGAAACAAACATCTACGATCATCACACAAATGTTTGTTCTCGGTGGGGATCGAACCCACAACCTACAGCGCAGAAGGCAGCTACTACCAACTGAGCCGAAGTTAATTTGTCCTCTACACTGAAGGCACCAGTGTGATGAAAGGCCATCGTACCTTGAGATAAATGACCGCGTCCGTGCCGTGTCCTTCGCAGGACATTAGCAGCAGGTCGCCGTGGAAATACCGCGCGTATAGTCGTGATATTGGCAGCCCATAGCCGTAACCTACAAAACGAATACAGAATGATCATCATCATCACTATTATCATCATCCCTATTATTATTATTATTATTATCACCATTATCATCATCCCCATTATTATCATTATCACTGTCTTCCGTTTATTCCTTAACAGACTTCTCAATATTTGGGCGATTTTGTCGTCACCACGGCAAAAAGGCCGATTGCCTTTTTGCCGTGGTGACTACGACAAAATCGGATTAGCTCGCGCATTGTCAGACTGACTGTTTTTTTTATTTAGTTTCAAAATTTCTTTATCAGACTGACTGACAGAGACCAATTATCAATGTTCATCACACAAATGTTTGTCCTCGGCTGTGGTCGAACCCACAACCTACAGCACAAAAGGTATAGCTACTACTAACTGAGCTGTGAGGCTAACCACTAGATGGCGTTACATTACAGTTATAATAATAATACTAATAATAATAATGCTGGACAATCCACACAGCATTAACTAATTAAAAATTATTACCTAAAGCATTAACTAAAGCTATATACGCTATATGGTTACTAGATGACTGATATACTTAACACAATACATTGCATACATACATATTTTTTATTATGCATAGAAAATACCCAGAACACCCGAAATAAATATTTGCAGATCTTACAAACATTTATCCCAAGGCGAGAATCGAACCCGCAACCTCCTGCGTTGTAGGCGGAAATCCGCTCACCACGCCACATCGGTCAGTCAGTTCTTATGTAGCTTCCTAGATGGCGCTATTAATAATTTTGACTATGGAGATAAACTTACCTGCTAAGGGTACGGTGTGTGCATCAGATTTAGACGGCTGAGGAGCTGTACTATACATATACTTGAACAGCAAGTCTGACACACTGCGCGGTATACCACCACCTCTGTCCGACACCTGGATAACAGACAATAAGATTATTGAAGTACATTTAACAACAATAGAATTAGAACTAAATAAATAGCATCATTAAACCACTAAGGTTTGTGCTGGTGCTAAAAAACGAGTTTCTTCAACCTATTATACTAATTAGCACTACCTATGTAGGCTACGTAGGTACGATAAGTACGATAACAATGCGACTTTCAACAAGGTTGCGTAAAAACCCTTAACACTACCATGGAGGTATGAAAGCACTGTTAGTTCTCTCTTTCTCTTATAGCCAGTTACGTTTCGTATATTTAAGAAGTTTTACTTCAATTTTAAATTTAATTTCAATTTCATTTATTTATTGCGAAAATGGGTACATAATACAGAAGTCAAATTAATAATATAGATCTACCATAGTCAGCTTTACAGCATGCAATATTTTAAACATTTTAAAGAATATCAATTAAAACAAATGTCAAAGAATTCAATGATTTAAAAAAAAATTTACATATGTCAGGAATCAAATTTGTCATAAATTATCTTGAATAATATAGTAGGCCTTTTGTAAAAGTAACCTTTTGAGTTCACTTTTAACAACTTCTTTTGAAGTTTGTCTTCAGTCGTGTGGTCTAAAGCACATTCGTTTTTTATTTACTAGCGGCGCGTCCCGGCTTTCCACGGGTTTTAGTAAGTGTCCTAAAACACACTGCGTCCATCAACTTCATGTGCCTGTAATTACACCGGCACCCACACCCTTCAAACCGGAACACGCTACGCTGCTTAGCGGCAGGAATAGGCATGGTGGTACTTCCCCGGACCAGCCCTTCACTAAGAGCTTTACTACTAAAATGCATCTTACCTTGACAGACACGTCTTCCTTGCCATGCACTAGGTTGACAGTGATGGGTGGTGGAGAATCCTCGTGGGTTTCCATGACAGCTCTCATCGCATTCTTGAATAACTCGAACAGCATGTGGTAGAGATGTGATGGTACGTACACCACGGGCATCGGCTTCTGGCTTGGTACTGGAAACGGAATAAACTGGTTATGTGATGTATGGACGTGGCTCTGACTACCCTGAACAGGCTCAAGGATTTTTATTAAGCAGAGGTACATATACTTTTGTCGCTGTCTGTAATCCACAAGCACGGTAGATATTGAACTATTTTTGTCGGGGTTTGCATCTATCATTCTCACAGCTTAACCCCCGAATATTTAGCATCTCAGATTGAAGTGAGTCCAGTTAATGTACAACCATGGAATACACAGCCCGGGAAATCACAACCAGGAATGCGCAGGTAGGAAAACGCAGCCAAAATGTACACGAAATCTATGGTTGTACATTCCCAACACGTGTTGGAAATGGATCATGGAATACACGTACGTGTAATACCACGTTTCAAGATGATCCCTACGAATATTACTGAATAAACGCTTTTCGACTTTGACTTCTCTATCTGACACTCATTTTTGACAGATATGTACCACAAGATTGTAACTGGTTCAAAGGGATTCGTTTTCTGTCATCTTTGAAAGCAACATTGTATTTTCATTTTAATTGTTTTTCTAGTGTTATTTCAAGTGATGGGTAATTTTAGTGGTATTTTAATCATCATTACTTGAGGTCTTAGCACAAGTGTGAAAAGTTGAAATGAAAGTGTGTTATGTGGCATCCTAATTTGAACCAAAATGTTTCGTTTTGGTTTTGAAGAAAAACGCCATCTTTTTCTTCAAAACCAATGACAGCCGACTTTACTTTTTTTACCGACTCGACTCGACTAAAGTATTTTATTCAACCCACTTGACATTGGCAAAATTGTCCGAATGACGGACACATGCCACAAAAAAAAAACTCGTTCAAATTCGTATGACTAAACACTAGAACGTACATATGCTACCATAGATTATTTTATATCATGCTACGTTTTTTTTTTTTTTTTTTTCCAACAACTTTCAACAACTACTCACCCCCATTCTGCAGTAGCTCCAACTCAGGTGCAGCCAAGTAATATCTGTCGCAGAGGAACCTCGCGTTCTCGTACGCGTCTCTAACGACAGCGGCCACATCGCAAGCTGGGTCGATGGAGCCGATGTGTCGACCGCCATTGCCCATACCGTTGACAGACGCCTGGTGACTACCCAGTGCTTGTTCTCCGAACAGAAGTGCTGGAATTCAAACGTTTCAATTTCAATTTCATTTATTTATTGCGAAAATGGGTACATAATACAGATGTCAAATTAATAATATAGATCTACCATAGTCAGCTTTACAGCATGCAATATTTTAAACACTTTAAAGGATATCAATTAAAACAAATGTCAAAGAAGTAAAATAATTAATGTCAAAAAATTCAATTACTTATTTAAAAAAAAAAAAAAATTACTTATGATTGATTACGTTTGATTTCTCAGATCGCTTAGTACCAAGTACACACTCGAGATTCTTTGAGCCTAAGAGGGGTAGTCAGATGTACGTCTAAATATAACTTTTGGTACCTAGTTGATATTCCATACGTGACATGTTGCAAACCCCTCACCGCTACTAGAATACTATTTTTTCAACACAAAGTATGTATTTATAAGGGCCGTACGGCCCGACCAAACTATTGTATTATTATTTTTATACTATTTAACTATTGCTGTTGTTTATTTGACGACCGATGTGGCGCAGCGGGCGATTGTCCGCCTGCGACGCAAGAGGTTGCGGGTTCGATTCCCGCCTTGGGTTAAATGTTTGTACGATCTGCAAATATTTATTCCGGGTGTTCTGGGTATTTTCTATGTATAATAAAAATATCAATGTATGTAATTGTATTGTATTAAGTATATCAGTCATCTAGTACCCATAACACAAGCTCTGCTTAGCTTGGGGCTATGGTGCTGTGTGGATTGTCCAGCATAAAAAAAAAATGTGACAGCCTCTACAAGTCAGTTCGTAGTAGCCCTGCCTTCTGTGCTGTAGGTGGTGGGTTCGATCCCTACCGATAATAAACATTTGTGCGATGGACGTAGATGTTTGTTCTATTGCATTCTGAGTATGTATTGACAAAAAAAAGCATAAGTATTCTATCAGTCATCTGGTTCCCATAGTACAAGCTATGTTTAGTTTGGAGCTAGATGATGTTCTATAAAAATGTCCACAAATATTTAGCTAGAGGACAAAACAAAACAAAAAGAAATAGCTTCACGATAATCCTTAGGTACGGTAGATATCTATGTTTTTAATATTATAAAAAGAAAGATTTGATTGTTTGTTTGCATTGAATAGGCTCCGAAACTACTGGACCAATTTGAATAATTCTTTCACCGTTGGGAAGCTACACTATCCCCGGGTGACATAGGCTTGCCCGCACGCTGACTAAGGCAGAGAAACTGACGCACGTAATGGGCCCGCCAGTCTACAACCGACTGCCAAAAGAGATCACGGAGGCCTCCAATACCAACATTTTTAAGTCCAGGTTAAAACGCTGGCTTGTCGAGCAGACCTTCTACTCCGTCGCGGAGTTCATGAGCCAGAAAGTAAAAACTTAACTACCTAAAGTAGGTAGGTATTTACTAGGTACTAGGTTTTAATATTAATTAGATTGTTAAGTAGATACCAATGTAGGCTTATCTATTGATTTATTTAATTATTAATTACTTTTGTTTTGTCTGACCTGTACATTGTTGTATTAATAAATGACTATTGACTATTGACTATTGGCTTTATTATATTTTCAAAAAAATTAGGGATCCTTACTAAAACCCGTGCGAAGCCAGGACGAGCCGCTAGTCCCCAGTAAATGTGGCAAAATAACGTGGGTCTACTTACTGTGCTGATTGATAAGCATCCGAATAGAGATACGGCTCATGTAGAACCTGTCCAAGAAGTACTGTATTGAATTTTCGATGCCAGCGTCTACCTGAACAACAGAATTACAAAGTTAGGTCACAATGTACAAACAAGCAGATGGCCCACCTGATGTTAAGTGGTTACCATTACCTATAATAGAGCATTGCCTCACAGGTCACGCTCGTTAGGAACCCTCGTTAGCCCCTTTAAATATTTATTTTATTGTTTTTTAGTATTTGTTGTTATAGCGTAAACAGTTACATAATCTGTGAAAATTTTCATGAGATACAGCCTGGTGACAGACAGACAGACAGCGGACAGTCTTAGTAATAGAGTCCCGTTTTACCCGGATACGGAACCCAAAAAATTTGCCCAGACGCTGTCTAAATCATTTTAAATTGATGTACAAGACCTGGTTACCTCGTGAGACTCCTTGAGCTCCAGTACTCCTTGTGCCATGGTCTGCACCACATCAGCATGACGGTTCCGGATGTGCACCAGCCTCTCGCAGAATCTTTAAGTAATAATTCAGTATGTCATACGCTATATGTATGTGTTGGAGAGTAAAGGTTTTCGAATAGCGACCACGAACCGGTAGACAAAGCGTAGGGTGCCCTCCCATCCGATGGACTGACGACATTGTTAGGACCACGGGAAGTCGATGGATGGAAAGGGCTCAGAATCGTTCTTCCTAGAAACGTGTGGGGGACGCCTATGTCCAGCAGTGGACTTCTTCAGGCTGATGATGATGTCATACGCAGGGGAGTATTTCACGTTCTCGTATCAGAATAGTTGAATTTAATATTTATTCATAGCACAGAAATAATAATATAAAAATAATAATAGTAAATACCTATTTACTTTATTGGAGCAATACTTACTATGCGACTTGCAACAAGGTTGAGTTTAACGTTTAATACTACCATGGAGGGGGTATGAAAGCACTGTTCTTTCTCTCTTTCTCTCATAGCCAGTTACGTTTCGTATATTAAAGAAGTTTTACTTCAGTCGTGTGGTCTAAAGCACACTCGTTTTTTTTTGTATTGTTTGACCTGTACATTGTTCTATGAATAAATGACTATTGGAAGATAATAGATAATACTCACTTGCACAGGACTGGTGGCTCGGGTTCCATCTGCTCAAACTGTATGATCTCCTCAAAGGAGCGCTCGTACCACTGGTTCACGAGACTCACTGACGGCATCTGAAGAAGATTCTCCGGCAGAAGAGCAATCTCCTTCATGATATTCGCTAACCTGCGGAAGAAACATTTATTCTTATTGATTGCCTTCTCCAAGGAGAATTTGAAACGCACAAAACGCCTGTCTTTTTTTTTTTACTATTTATAGGTAGACGTTTGACCGCAATCTCACCTGATGTTAAGTGATGATGCGGTCGACGATGTAGCACGCTTACCTAGAAGGTACCTATTCACTCTTCTCTTGAAAACATCCAAATTATACGTGACCGGAAAAATAGACGACGGCAAACGCCTGTCTTCTGTTTGCCTGCACCTTATACACGACCACGGAATTGGATGCCAAAATGTACACAAATTCCTGGCTGCGTATTCCACGGTTGTGTATTCGGTGGTTGTGTAATCACGGTACCCGTCTCGACTGCCAACAAACCATGCAAAATTGACTGGAAACGTCGTAAAGTTAACGACAAAGCGAATTCATAGCCAAGTACGATTTTTGGTAATCTCGACGATCTGAAGTATCGATATGTCATTATCGTACCGAAAACAACTGTAGTAGGTACTTTTTAACGATTTTTGCGAATGTCAGAGCGATCGAATCTGAGAGTCCGCTAAAGTTTTCGAGCCATCGCTAAATATAAACGAAGGAGTTATACATGAAAAAGGTTGTTAAATAAAAGAGTAGGTACAGGTACTTAGGTACATAAAAAGTTTAGTTATGCAGTGAGCAGTACTTTGGCCTTTTGATCACTTCAATCTATATGCGGAATAATGGCGCAGGAATATTGAGCATTACACGATTTATACCAACTACGCTTATTAAGACAAGATGCAAACAGAGCGAAGAACCGGTGAAAACCCCAAGATCAAATACAAATGTTAAATAATAGATATTTAGTATAGGTACCTACTTACTTAGTTTATTTTTTGAATCCTACTATCCTACTAATATTATAAACGCGAAAGTTTGGATGGATGGATGGATGGATGGATGGATGGATGGATGGATGGATGTTTGTTCCTCTTTCACGCTCTAACCAGTGGACCGATTTGGATGAAATTTGGAATAAATATAGATTGTAATCTGGAATAGGACATAGGTTACTTTTTATCCCGAAAAAATAACGGGACCGGGAAAAAACTGACACGCGGGCGAAGCTGCGAGTGGCCTCTAGTATTTGATATTAATTTATAATATTTGTGTTTTTTATACAATTTGCTGATAGAACAACATGGCCCACCTGATGTTAAGTGGTTACCATCGCCTATAACAAAGCCTTGCAAGTCACGTTCGTTAGGAACGTAACCTACAATACACTGCTCTGCGTTCATCAACCTGAGGCATACAGGTGTTAAGCCTCATGTGCCTGTAATTACACCGGCACTCACACCCTTCAAACCGGAACACGCTGCGCTGCTTGGCGGCAGAAATAGGCATGGTGGTAGTACTTCCCCGGACAAGCCCTTCACTAAGAGCTCTACTTCTACTAAATAAAAATTATAAACGGTCTGTAGATAGCTCAACTGTTTCCTATGTATTTTGTACATACCAATTATTATAAACACTTGTATTAGCTGTAATTTTCTTTGTAAATAAATGTTTTTTTTTTTTTTTTTTTGTGGCCTGTGTCAGTCTTGCGGACAATTTTTGTTAAATTGATGATTTTATCATTGTTCCTGTCACCGATATATTTTTGTCACTGTCAAAAAAATCAGTTACCCAGTCATTGATATTAAAAAATAATTTTAGTATTTATGAATATATGATTTATTATTTCCTATAAGTATATAAATATATTAATTCGTAATGTCTTCGTATTAGTAAACGTAAATAAACTACTATCTTACCCATAATTTAACCGCTATCATTGCTATAAAGCGTTATCAGTTTTCTTTTCACCACAACATGACGTGCGCCTGCGCATCAAACGCGTCTAACTAAAGGCAGAATCACACCAGTGGGCTGATTCTGAGTTTTTACCAAAAAACGAAAAACTCGCGTGTCGTACCGCGTTAAGAAGTATTTTCCACACATTTTGTTTTTTTTTATCTGCAATATTTCTTCCGGGTGTTCTGGGTATTTTCTATCCTACTAATATTATAAACGCGAAAGTTTGTAAGTATAAATGGATAAATGGATGTTTGTTACTCTTTCACGTTTTCTTCTTTACTAGTAAACCGATTTGGATAAAATTTGCGATAATTATAGATTGCAACCTGGATTAACATATGAGTAGTCCACTTACAAACACTGCTATGTCAATTTTTGTAATTTTTGAGCTAGTGACAGAACGTGATCGTTTTTATGGCTACATGACAGATTTGAAATAAACCTTTTAAAGTGATTAGTTTGCGTACAAATTAGCATCAAAAACTGAGTCCATCTGCAAAACTTGCTCTATAGAGTCTGTCACTTGCAAAAGTTGCTCATTCTGATTACTTTTGCAAAAGACTGTGTGTTACGTTATGAATGCAGGTCAAAATGTGGGTAGTTTTGCAATACCTACGCTAAACTGTTTCCGTGTGTTTTTAATATTTACCTTTCATTCTATACCAATAATGTTTTTGCTAGAATTTTTCGAATTTTGTAAAGTAAAGTACCTCCATTCCTCAATTCTTAACTTATTGAGTTATTTTCTAAATGCAGGCACCAAACTTAACTTTTATCCAAGAAACCCAGTTGTTACCGTGGATAGTAAACAAAAAACCGAATATGTGCTGTTCATCACTCACTACTTGACTGACTAAGATGAACTAAGTAATGAAATAAAGCGATGTTAAAAACTTGCTAGAAAAACATTTTTGTAAAGAACCAATGGCACAGCTTCCAATGCCTTAAGTTCATAGTCGTAAAGAATTTTAATAACTAAAAAACAAATCCTAATCAACTAAGTAGATATTAAATGAGCAAGGAAACTAATGAGCTCCTGCTTTCTCTTAAATAAGTGTTCCTGCCAACAACGAGGCTAGTCTCAAAGAAGAAACCGATGGCAAAAGTACTCTAGTGGAAGAGATTGAATAATTTAGGACTCACTGCAACGATAACTGCATGAAAATGTGATTAAAAATAATGATTATTTTCGAATTGTAGCATTATATCGTTGCAAAAGTGACTATATTGATTTGATACTGGTGCAAAACTACCTAGTTTGCTAATTCACTTGCAAAAGTGGTTACTTCAATTATTTTATCCTTAATAATTAAAGATACGTAAGTCAAATCAACCTTTTGTTATTTAGAACATAGTACTAATATGCAATTCTATCCATCTATGACAATAACCCAACGCTAACAAACATAAATAAAGCGCTATAGTTTTTTGCGGTTTTCTCGGTTTTTGGTTTTAGCTAACTAGCCAGTTTTGCAACTGGGCTACTCATATAGGCTACTTTTTATCCCGAAAAAATAACGGGAACGGTTTAAAAACTGCCACGCGGGCGAAGCTGCGAGCGGCCGCTAGTAATAATCATAAAGTAAATAAAATAATCACACAATAGTAAAGTCCACATTGAATATAATACCTACAAAGGAACCTGTTGACAATGCCTTATCATATGCACGAATAGCATATTGCATAATACAATGACGTAGGTACAAACTTATCTATAATCTGTGGTTTAGTTCACCCGAGGTCATTGTACTGTTCTCAAAACAATACATTGAAATAATGTCATTACAAATTGTGGATACTTCATTCATATGACAACCGTCATGGCTCAGTTCGTAGATAGTAGCACTGCCTTCTGTGCGGTAGGAACCAAGCCGTAAGTAAATAAATAAATAATGCTGGACAATCCACACCGCATCATTTAGCCCCAAGCTAAGCAGAGCTTGTGTTATGGGTACTAGATGACTGATATACTTAATACAATACTATATTACACACATAGATATTTTTATTATACATAGAAAATACCCAGAACACCCGGAATAAATATTTGCAGATCGTACAAACATTTATCCCAAGGCGGGAATCGAACCAGCAACCCCTGCGTCGCAGGCGGACATTCGCCCGCCGCGCCACATCGGTTGTCTTCAAGTTTCTTGCCGGTTCTTCTAGGCTTGGTCGCGAGGGCGCTTAGATTCACCTAGATTTAAGACGTTTCAAGATGATCCCTGCTGATTTTACCTACTGAATAAATGCTTTTTGACTTTGACTTTGTAGGCGGTGGGTTCGATCCCCACCGGTACCGTACTCAGATCTCCGTCTTTTTGTTCTAAGATTAGTAAACAGTAAACACTTGACGATTGCAAATTCGTGGCAACCCTCAGCCGCTGAAAAGCTATATAATAAAAGAAGAAGAAGAGAACAAACATTTCTTAATTCTTTAATGCACATATAAAATTACATAGGGAAAATATAAATAGAGGACATGTACAAAGGCAAGTTTAACCTTGAAAAGAGTTTTCTTAGTAGAGTTGGCTTGGATGACTATTTTCTCTGCAATTACTAAGTCCATTAAGATAAATATATTATCTAATTCTATAGCAAACGCGCTATAAAACGTGTCCAACCTTTGATCGAACGTGATAAGAATTATTATTATTATTAGACAGACATCACAGCTCAGGGGCCTAAGCACGAATTGGCTATCGTGACGCTAGCGTCACGCTAACGTTACCAATATGTATGAGATTTTGCACAGCGCCTCTATCGTGCGTAAAGAGAACTAAAATTGGAAGCACGAACACTTTTGGCATTACGTACGTAAAGTAAACGATAGCTAGGTCCGTAAAGTAACGTAATTCGATAGGAAGTTAGTAAATCGGTTGTCGTTCGTGCTACCATGTATCGTCTCGGTCCGTAAACCTAACGTGAATACGTTAGGTAGGACCGTTACGATACGAAAGTGGAATTCGTTCGTGCTTACCCCCCAGTTTGTAGTAGTTCTGCCTTCTGCACCCAACGCATGTATTTACAAATGTGGTTCGAATTATATTAGTACCTACTATAATTACAATTTTAAGTCAAGCGCCGATGTGGCGGGGCGGTCAAATATCCGCCTACGACGCAGGAGGTTGCGGGTTCGATTCCCGCCTTGGGATAAATGCTTGTACGATCTGCAAATATTTATTTCAGGTGTTCTGGGCATTTTCTATGCATAATAAAAAAAATGCATGTATGTAATGTATTGTATTAAGTATATCAGTCATCTAGTACCCATAACACAAGCTCTGCTTAGCTTGGGGCTGGATGATGCTGTGTGGATTGCCCAGCATTATTATTATTATTGAATTGTACAAGGCTATTCAGCTATGGTGTCATTTTGATTTATAAGTCCCATTTGCTACTAAGTCATGTTGCCGTTTTGCTTTTAGGACGTTCTGCTTATGTCAAAGTCAAAAATCATTTATTCAGTAATATCCGCAGGGATCATCTTGAAACGTCTTAAATCTAGGTGAATCTAAGCGCCAGTTCCTCGTGACCAAGCCGACCAAAAACCGGCAAGAAACTTTCTGTATGACCTTTCGATACGAAACGAATTTTAAGACTCCTTAGAGTTTAGCTTAAGTTCCAGTACCGATTCTTACCGATTCTGTTCCGATTTAGTTTTGTTTTCAATAGAGAATAACTTCTTTTATTTCATTATTATATTTTCCTATATTGTTTTTGTTATGGTTCTTTACGCGTGTCAATCAATATAACACGGCCGACATTATTAGTAAACCCTTTATATTTCACGACCGATGTGGCTCGGCGGGCGAATGTCCGCCTGCGACGCAGGAGGTTGCGGGTTCGATTCAGGTCTTGTGATAAATGTTTGTACGACCTGCGAATATTTATTCCGGGTGTTCTGGGCATTTTATCCTACTAATATTATAAATGCGAATGTTTGGATGGATGGATGGATGTTTGTTCTTCTTTCATGCTCTAACCAGTACACCGATTTGGATGAAATTTGGAATAAATATAGATTGTAATCTGGAATAGGACATAGGCTACTTTTTATCCCGAAAAAATAACGGGAACTATAATATATCTTACCGAACTGGCAACTCCTTCCTGAGGAAAAGGAAGGATTTTCTTTCACACGCATTTAATCCTGAAACAATACAAAAGCACAATTCAAAATTTGATTTGACTGAAAAATACGATATGTTTGTATATAACTTCAATACCCAGAAGTCGATGGATGTAAAGGGCTGAGAATCGTTCTTCCTGGAAACGTATGGGGGACGCCTATGTCCAGCTGTGGACATAGTGGACAGGCTGATGATGATGATGATGACCCGCTATACTCGTTTAGGGGTTGAATTTCAGGAACTCTTTAGTACACCTCTACGCACCACCACAACAAATATAGGCTGAAAATGTCATTGTTGATCGTCATTCAGCGCTATCAATATGTCAGTTATCCAGGATTATCTTTAAGCAGGAACACGGTCGCTGTAAAAAACGAGTGTGCTTTAGACCACACGACTGAAGTAAAACTTCTTTAATATACGAAACGTAACTGACTATGAGAGAAAGAACATGCTTTCATACCCCCTCCTTGATAGTGTTAAACGTTTAACGCAACCTTGTTGGAAGTCGCATAAGATACTTAAAAAAAAGGTTTTTGCAATCTTAGATGCTTAATAATAATAGTGCTGGACAATCCACACAGCATCATCTAGCCCCAAGCTAAGCAGAGCTTGTGTTATGGGTACTAGATGACTGATATACTTAATACAATACATTATATAGATATTTTTTATTACTTAGGTATCTAAGTGAGCGTAATCTTAAAATAAATTGTTTTGCAACAAAACGAACATAATATTGACGCAGCAATCACTTGAAGATTGCATTTTATTCTATATTGTTTTGTCAATAAGTTTTTATGAATTTGTTTCAAGGTGTCAATTGATAATAAGTGGTTTTATTGGTGACTTCTCTCTTCTTCTAGGCTTGGTAGCGAGGAACTGGCGCTTAGATTTACATTATTCCAGTATAGTTATCAAGTTTATCCTTAAATAAATAATGCTGGACAATCCACACAGCATCATCTAGCCCCAAGCTAAGCAGAGCTTGTGTTATGGGTACTAGATGACTGATATCCTACTAAGTTAGATTCACCTAGATTTAAGACGTTTCAAGATGATCCCTGCGGATATTACTGAATAAATGCTTTTGACTTTGACTTTGACTAGCTGTGCCCGCGGCTTCGTCCGCGCGGAATTTAACAAAAACGTTATCTAGTTTTTACGTATTTGAATTTTTTTTTTCAGTTCTGCGTATTAGCTTTATTGGAGAATGAACCCGCGCGATAGAAGCGGTAGGAGGCGCCCAACGTGACGGCGCAGTGGTGGCATGCGCGTGGACTGCGCGCGGTATTAAACAGTACTTGGACATTTTAGAGTTTTTCTAAAATAAAAGTAGCCTAAGTTACTCCTTATTACATCAGCTATCTGCCAGCGAAAGTCCTGTCAAAATCGGTTTAGTCGTTCCAGAGATTAGCCGGTATACGTTACGTACGTACTTCTTTAATATACGTACGTTTCGTATATTAAAGAAGTTTTACTTCAGTCGTGGTGTCTAAAGCACACTCGTTTTTTTTATACCTACTACTTGCTGATGGAACAAGGAGATGATTTGATGTTTGGGGGTAACTATTACTTACTGCTACTACTGGTACTAGTAAATTACGGTACAACAACCCCCTTTTCCCTTATTGACAACCGATGTGGCGCGGCGGGCGAATGTCTGCTTGCGACGCAAGATGTTGCGGGTTCGATTCCCGCCTTGGGATAAATGTTTGTACGATCTGCAAATATTTATTCCAGGTGTTCTGGGTATTTTCTATGCATAATAAAAAATATCTATATATGTAATGTATTGTATTGAGTATATTAGTCATCTATAGTACCCATAACACAAGCTCTGCTTAGCTTGGGGCTAGATGATGCTGTGTGGACTGTCCAGCATTATTATTATTATTATTATAATCAGAAATAGCGATCGGCAAAAAAATATCATAAATCAAGGTATTCAAATTGTGTGTCAATCTTGGTTGAAAAATGCGACCTGTAGGCGAGACCAGACAGACAAGACGTACAAAAAGCATTGTTTTGGTTAATCTTGAAACTGAGGACTTAATTCTGCACAAGATGTTGCGATAAAAAATTGATTGTTTGTTTGCATTGAATAGGCTCCGAAACTACTGGACCGATTTGAAAAAAACTTTCACCGTTGGGAAGCTACACTATCCCCGGGTGACATAGGATATATTATATTTTCAAAAAAAATTGGGATCTTTACTAAAACCCGCGCGAAGCGGGGTGTACCGCTAGTTATTAATACTTTAGTTCGTTCGAATTCAATAGTAGAACAGCTGAATTAATTTCCCCGGTCATTCATCTTAGGAATCAGTGTACAAACAAGTTTGACCTTGACAAAATTATTTTCATCGCTCGTTTATTAGCCAGACAAATAGTAGACTTTGCTCTTTTGGCGCATTAGACAAATCACCTTGCGGCAATAAGCGTTTTTATGCTACTGCCTGATGGAACCAAATGGCCCACCTGATGTGTGGTAACCATCACCTATAACAAAGCAATGCCTTGTAGGTTACAATAATAAAAAAAATTGATTTGTAGTTATGCGACTTCCAAGGTTGCGTTAAACGTTTAACACTATCATGGAGGTGGTATGAAAGCACTGTTCTTTCTCTCTTTCTCTCATAGCCTTACGTTTCGTATATTAAAGAAGTTTTACAGTCGTGTGGTCTAAAGCACACTCGTTTTTTTTGCTAATGGTAACCACTTAACATCAAGTGGGCCATCTGCTTGTTCCGTCAACAAGTCACATAAAAAAAATTTAAAACTTTACGTCAATACATAAAACAAAACACGATATAACTATTTCAAGGCTACGCTGGTTTATTAGTAGAAGGGTTTATATCGGAAAAACAAGTTTTAAATTCCACTGATTTCAACAGGTGCGCAATTTACTTTTGCGCGTTTTAGAAGAACCTAGATAAACATATTGTTTTCAGGAATTAAATGGAACACCACATGCAGGGATTAAGCAAGATTTTAGGGGATAAAGAATAGGAAGAAAGGGGAATGGGTGGTCTAATGGGAGTAGGGTTACCATATCTCAGGATTTTTGGACTCTTCTCAGGATTGCGACGAGATTTTACAAATCCCATGAAATCTCATTTTAGATATTTCAAAGCTTACATTTCAAAGATCTCTGATAAAAGTTAAACAAACTAAAAATAATCTTCCTTTGGTAATAATTGTTAATCGATAAAATCAATACCTATTTATCCACTAGCGGCCGCTCGCAGCTTCGCCTGCGTGCGTGGCAGTTTTTTCCCGTTCCCGTTAAACTTTTATCCCCTATTTTATCCGCTTGGTGAGTAGAGTTAATCAAAATCAGGCATTCTTAGCGGATGCTTACGTCATAACATCTACCTGCATGCCACAGCCCGATCCGTGCAGTGGTTTGTGCTGTGCGTTGAAAGATCACTATGTCAGTCAGTCAGTCAGTCACCTTCGAGTTATATATATTTAGATGTAGGTCCTTAATCAGTATTAGCATACTTAATATGTGAAGATATCTTTGAAGGTGCATCTGCCATAACACAAGCTCTGCTCATCTTAGGGCTAGATGATGCTGTGTGGATTGTTCAGCAATATTATTAAAAAAATTCAAATACCAATTAGAGTGCTCTACTCTACAGTCAATGATATTTTGTAAGATAGAATTGTTTATAGTATGATATCGAACACTTAACCTCAACACTGATAAGGTACAGTCAACACGAAATATATAGGTAGCTGGTGAATCGTATGGCATACCATCCTTTGGGAAAAGTTGATATAGGAAGTCTTAAGCTGGTGAGTTTGTTATTGGGGAACCACAAGACCACTTTTCTCCTACATTTCCAACAATGAACACCTTTTCAAGGTTCTCGTCGCCGCGCCTTTCTATATGACCAAAGTACGATAGTATACGGTCGTGACAAATCGTTTACTCATCGACAACTTTTAACTGCGAAAGAATTGATAAATAAATAATACTGGACAATCCACACAGCATCATCTAGCCCCAAGCTAAGCAGAGCTTGTGTTAAGGGTACCAGGTGACTGATATACTTAATACAATACATTACATACATAGATATTTTTTATTATACATAGAAAACACCCAGATCACTCGAAATAAATATTTGCAGATCGTACAAATATTGATCCCAAGGCGGGAATCGAACCCGCAACCTTCTCTATCGCAGGCGGACATTCGCCCGCCGCGCCACATCGGTCGTTACGTTGATGCGTTTGGCGTTCATCACACTAGAGCTCAAATGAAAATATTTTATTACGGAAATAGTAACAATGGGGCAATAACAGAAAAGATACGATGATAGTTTCAAAGCTGTGTCGTCACTACGCCCACGTCCTAAGACTAAGGCTGAGGCTACATTAGGCCGCGACGCGACTTGCGACACACGAGCGATTGAAACAAATAAATGAATGCTCACGTATATGGCTACACCGTAGATCACATATTTTGCTTCAAAATCATTTCGCTCTTCCAGTCGCATCGCAAATCGCTGCCTAGTGTAGCCTCAGCCTTAGATAAAGAATATTCCAAAGAATACAAAACAGAAGTAGGTAAACTAAAGACAAAAGTAAGAAAAATAAAATCAAACTACAACTAAAATAAATCCTACTAATATTATAAACTCGAAAGTTTGTAAGTATGGATGGATAAATAAATAAATAAATAAATAAATAAATAAATAAATAAATAAATAATGCTGGACAATCCACACAGCGTCATCTAGCCCCAAGCTAAGCAGAGCTTGTGTTATGGGTACTAGATGACTGACATACTTAATACAATACTATATTACATACATAGATATTTTTTATTATACATAGAGAATACCCAGAACACCCGGAATAAATATTTGCAGATCGTACAAACATTTATCCCAAGGCGGGAATCGAACCCGCAACCTCTGCATCGCAGGCGGACATTCGCCCGCCGCGCCACATCGGTCGTCATGTCGGTCGGTCGGATGGGTGGATCTACTCTTTCACGCTCTAACCAGTGGACCGATTTGGATGTAATTTGGAATAGATATAGATTGTAACCTGGATTAACATATAGGCTACTTTTTATCCCGAAAAAATAACGGGAAAAAACTGCTACGCGGGCGAAGTAGCGAGTGGCCGCTAGTGTTAAATTAAAACTATAGGGATACTAGAGGTAGGTAAAGTGGAATTATGGTATGGTTATTGGGAAGAGATGTGAGAGAAGTGTGTTTTTTTTATACAACAAAATAGACAGACAAGCCTACGGCCCACCAGATGGAAAGCGGTTACCATAGCCTATGGACGCTTGTAATACCAGAGAAATCAGTCCGTTGCCGACCTTTTAAAATTTTTAAAACGCTCTTTTTGAAGAACCCCATATTATAGTGTGTGTAGGTAAGAGGGTAAGAGTGTATGGGGGGTGTGAGTGTGATTGAATTGAGGGAAAGGTATAGTATGAATGTGGGCTTACTAAGTTTGGTCCTTTTCCAGTACCAAACCTAGTAAGCCCACAAAAAAATGCGCTTTGCACTCTGGACCCCTAATACCCAAATAGATTTAAATGCGGAAATTATTTTTATCATAAACATTATCAAGAAAAGTGATAACATGGCAACCTTCAGATAAAAAAATCAAAAATACGTGATATGTACAAAAAAAAATAACCAAATCTGATTTGGTGATCTGCAAAAATATCTATCTTGCTCGTTGGGTCGTACAAGAGCTGCTGAACTTTGTACCCACACACAGAACACTATATACTAGTATCTATATATAGTACCTACTATTCATTATTCTGTTTATCACGCTAAACAACGGCGCGACGTAATGTGACACTTCTCTATATAAAATTGAAGTGTCTGTTTGTAATATTAAAATAATCGCATTTTACTACATGCATATGAATGGTAAATATACCAAAATAGCATTTTTTACAATTTTTGACTGTCTGTTTGTTCCGGCTAATCTCTGGAACGGCTGGACCGATTTCGACGGGACTATCACTGGCAGTTAGTTGATGTAATAACTTAGGATACTTTTATTTTAGAATAATTTCAAAATGTCCAATACCGCGCGCAGCCCACGCGCATGCCACCACTGCGCCGTCACGTCGGGCGCCTCCCGCTTCTATCCCGCGGGTTCATTTGTCTATAAGGCTAATACAAAGAACTTAAAAATAAATAATAATTAAAATAGAACGCAAAAACAATAAAAACTAAATAACTTTTTTGTTCCATTCCGCGCGGACGAAGTCGCGGGCACAGCTAGTCTTATATAAAACGAGTAGCTAAGTACATTACCTATATAGGTCGTCTACTTGTGACGTGTTGGTATAATAGAGGCAATTTGGAAGTGGCGCCTGTGACAGACAAAATGAGGAGTTATGGTCCGAGCGAAGCGTCTGTTTAGAGATTGGACAAAAATGCTTTTGTCTATCTAATAATAATAATGCTGGACAATCCACACAGCATCATCTAGCCCCAAGCTAAGCAGAGCTTGTGTTATGGGTACTAGATGACTGATATACTTAATACAATACATTACATACATACATACTTTTTATTATACATAGAAAATACCCAGAACACCCGGAATAAATATTTGCAGATCGTACAAACATTTATCACAAGGCGGGAATCGAACCCGCAACCTCTAGCGTTGCAGGCGAATATTCACCCGCCGCGTCACATCGGTCGTCAAAATATATCGGTATAAACGGTCGGTGATAGGTAAATAGATTAACTCTTTATTGTACACAAAGAAGTAATAACACAATAGAGATTACTATAAATACTGAGTACTACGGGCGGCCTTATCGCGATCTCTTCCAGACAACCTTTGGATGGAAAGGATAAACAAAGGACTAATAAGTCATCTAGTACCCATAACACAAGCTCTGCTTAGCTTGGGGCTAGATGATGCTGTGTGGATTGTCCAGCATTATTATTATTATCAAATCCTCACGTGAACACAGCCCAGCTGGTCGGACAGACACTTCATTTAGCGATGGTAACCCCATTATTAGTAACTACAGAAGTTACTAAAGTAAAGTTACCAAAGGTTAACATAAATAGATTTGTGTACCTTCTGACGCGACGTGTACTGAGATCATCGTTTATGTTAATTTCACCTTGAAGCCACGTCCCTTTGCGTACTAATGACGGGTTTACATTATTCCAGTACAATCCAGCCCAGTGGACTAAATTAAAACTGGAATAATTGACCGAGTGAGCGAAGCGTCTCAGCATGTCTCAGTTTGACGACCGATGTGGCGCGGCGGGCGTATGTCCGCCTGCGACGCAGGAGGTTGCGGGTTTGATTCCCGCCTTAGGATAAATGTTTGTACGATCTGCAAATATTTATTCCGGGTGTTCTGTTTTCTATGCATAATAAAAAATATCTATATATGTAATGTATTGTATTAAGTATATCAGTAATCTAGTACCCGTAACACAAGCTCAGCTTAGCTTGGGGCTAGATGATACTGTGTGGATTGTCCAGCATTACTTATTTACTAACGGCCGCTCGCAGCTTCGCCCGCGTGGCAGTTTTTTACCGTTCCCGTTAGTTTTTCGGGATAAAAAGTAGACTATATGTTAATTCAGGTTACAATCTATATTTATTCCAAATTTCATCTAAATCGGTCAACTAGTTAGAGCGTGATAGAGTAACAAACATCCATCCATCCATACTTACAAACGCGTTTATAATATTAGTAGGATATCAGTCATCTAGTACCCATAACACAAGCTCTGCTTAGCTTGGGGCTAGATGATGCTGTGTGGATTGTCCAGCATTATTTATTTAAGGATTAACTTGATTACTATACTGGTATAATGTAAAGCAGGCATTACTTGTGTAACATTGCAAATGACGTATGTGTAATGTAAGTCATATTTTCTAGAAATCATGTGAACATCCTTTGAATAAAGTAAATATTTCGTGTCTTTGTAGGTCATGAGTTTTTGTATTGTCACCTTTGTTAACTGCTGGGCACATGAATACATTCAATTCAACCAGGTTCTGAATGTGACTGTTTACCACCACGTAGATTTTAGGGTTCCGTACCCAAAGGGTAAACCTGGACCCTATTACTCCGCTGTCTGTCTGTCTGTCGTCTGTCACCAGGCTGTTAGTTTGAGTTGAAATTTTCACAGATGATGTATTTCTGTTGCCGCTATAACAACAAATACTAAAAAACTGAATAAAATAAATGTTTAAGGGGGCTCTCATACAACAAACATGATTTTTTGCCGTTAGATTATACATAATGGTACGGAACCCTTCGTGAACGAGTCCGACTCGCACTTGGCCGGTTTTTGTAAAATAGCGTAGCGCTTTGTACTCACCAGTAGCTGTCAGAAATCTATAGGCGATTAAACTAGCATTTTAGTCCGTCGGAAAATAAAAGCGGTGATATTGGTCCTTTAAAGATAATATTAAAACCGCTATCTGCTTATCCCCCACTCGAATTTATATGTCTTTGTTATGAAATGATAATTTTTGTTTTTTACATCATTACCGATAAGCTGACATTCATTTTTAAGTAAATTTTGTACTAAATACGTATACTCGTGTTTTATCGCACGTGCTCGCTTTTCCAACTTCGAATCCAACTAGTATTCATTAAGTTTAAAAAACTTGCGTCACGTTTATAGCGTGACCTGCGAGACAAAAGTCAAAGTCAAATATCATTTATTCAGTAATATCCGCAGGGATCATCTTGAAACGTCTAAAATCTAGGTGAATCTAAGCGCCAGTTCCTCGCGACCAAGCCGACCAAGAACCGGCAAGAAACTTAAGGCTTGGTTCCTACCGTATGGCTTATTTGTATGATACAAAACAATAATAATGTAAATAATGAGTCAGTGCGTCAGTTGGCTACTGGATCATACGTACCTCTTACCTACTTTTATAATAATAATAATAATAAATTGGACAATCCACACAGCATCACCTAGCGCCAAGCTAAGCAGAGATTGTGTTATGGGTACCAGATGACTGATATACTTAATACAATAAGTACATTACATTCATAGATATTTTTTATTATGCATAGAAAATACCCAGAACACCCGGAATAAATATTTGCAGATCGTACAAACATTTATCCCAAGGCGGGAATCGAACCCGCAACCTCCACGCGTGGTAGTTTTTTCCCGTTCCCGTAATTTTTTCGGGAGAAAAAGTATCCTATATCTTAATCCAAGTTATAATCTATGTTTATTCCAAATTTCATCCAAATCGGTCTACTGGTTAGAGCGTGAAAGAGTAACAAACATCCATCCATACTTACAAACTTTCGCGTTTATATTACATATTAGTAAGATTGTTACGATGCATTACCCTGCGTCCACCAACCTGAGGCATACTGGTGTTAATCCTCATGTGCCTGTAATATTCAGTGCGTCAGTCGGCTACTGGATCATACGTACATCTACCTACTATTATAAATACCTCATCCGTTATAACCTCGCGTAACCATGACGAGAATAGTAATGCATGTAAACAAAACAATTAATGCATCCTCATTCAATTCATGAATAAACAGGAACTTGTGTTATTAACACAAACCCAACTAATAATATTTTTTATTATTTATACCGGGTGTAATAAGTCTACTTCCGAAAACTGAAACTGCGCATTTATCATGATTCTAATAAAAAAAAAAATACGCGAAAAAATATCGACACTTTTTGTCCGTTTTTTCCTCGTTTTCAGCATCAATATCGACAATACATCATAAAATAAACATTTTTTTTTCCTAGCCTATTTTGTCCCACTGCTGGGCAAAGGCCTCCCCCAAAGACTTCCAAATATAATAAACTTCCAAAAATAAACATATGTATGTAATATTATTTACTGTAATGTAACTGTACTGTAATGTAATGTAATATTATTACTATTTCCATTACAGCAAGTTCCTAAAACTCGTAAAAAGCAAGACTCCACAGCTGATGAGACGGCGGCCATCTTGCAAAGGTTAGACGAAAGATTAAAGTACAAAGGTCAAGGTCAAAACAGGCTGAAAGAAAGGTTGTCAGTATTATCTTTATGGAAATACTGTACTACTAATATTATAAATGTGAAAGTTTGTAAGTATGTATGGATGGATAGATGTTTGTTACTCTTTCACGCTCTAACCAGTAGACCGATTTGGATGAAATTTGGAATAAACATAGATTATAACTTGGATTACCATATAGGCTACTTTTTATCCCGAAAAAATGACGGAAACGGGAAAAAAACGGCCACGCGGGCGACGCTGCGAGCGGCCGCTAGTTATTAAATATTTTCCCCTTGCTAAGTGCTATCCAAGTAACACAGTAGTAAGTTTCTTTATGACAATAGAAGCTCCCGCTTGCGACTTAATAGTATAGACACTCGACGACCGATGTGGCGCGGCGGGCGAGTGTCCGCCTGCGACGCAGGATGTTGCGGGTTCGATTCCCGCTTGTTCTGGGTGTTTTCTATGTATAATAAAAAATATCTATGTATGTAATATTGTAATGTATTAAGTATATCAGTCATCTAGTAGCCATAACACAAGCTCTGCTTAGCTTGGGACTAGATGAAACTGTGTGGTTTGTCCCAGCATTATTATTATTATCCATTTGCTTGGGCACCTGGATTGTCAAATAGCGCACACATACGCCACCCAGCACTGAATATTACTTTCGTACATTATTACTTAGTACCAACAATAGTCTATTTATCTCAGGTAGTAACACAAAAGACTTGGTACCAACAACAGTCTATCTATCTCAGGTAGTACAATAGGTGCTTTGCCCTTGATAGATCCAAGGTTCAGAGACAGGTTCAAAGTTCAATTAGCTCGCTGAGTCATCCAAGGTCACTGACTCAAGGAGTTTCCGAACGATATTTCGTTCAATAATCAGTATTTACAAACACTTCCCACTGGCATCCCTCCAAGAAGCGAGATCGCTTTGTTTAACTGAAATTCAGCTGTTTCTTTATGAGAAGTCATGACGTCATGCTGTAGCCAGGGGCCTAAGCACGAACTGGCTATCGTGACGCTAGCGTCACCCTAACGTTACCAAAATGTATGAGATTTTGCACAGCGCCTCTATCGTGCGTAGAGAGAACTAAAATTGGAAGCATGAACACTTTTGGCATTACGTACGTAAAGTAAACGATAGCTAGGTCCGTAAAGTAACGTAATTCGATAGGAAGTTAGTAAATCGGTGGTCGTTCGTGCTACCATGTATCGTCTCGGTCCGTAAACCTAACGTGAATACGTTAGATTTACGGACCGTTACGATACGAAAGTGGAATTCGTTCGTGCTTACCCCCCAGGTAGCAACAAAGGATGTTTGTGGCATCTGAATATTTGCCTTGTTTGTGGCATCTGAAGATTTGCCTTATCTAATCTTCTTTGATCACATTCCCAACGTGGAAATCCGAAGCCGTACGATATCGTAGACTTAGGTATGAGAATCATCTAGCCCCAAGCTAAGCAGAGCTTATGTTATGGGTACTAGATGACTGATATACTTAATACAATACATTTACATTAGTAGGATGCTACGGAACACTTCGTGCGCGAGTCCGACTCGCACTTGGCCGGTTTTTTATTTAATTAACCTGTTGTATCCCACTGCTCGGTAAAGGTTTTCTCCAAATCTTCGACTCGTCCTTGGCGGACTTTTATAAAGAAATATAATTTCATTTTCAAAACTAGTCTCATGCCAATAAAAACAACGAATCAATGATTCGGCGACCAAGCACCAAAAACTCAGTGTGCAATTTACGAATTACAATTTTCCAACGCCGAATGCCATCAGAAACAAATCTATAAGAACTGACAAATTTAGTCAAGTAAACGTCAAGAAGCATTTAAATTAATAAAATTAATTTTAAATTAAATAATTAAAATTAATTAATAATTAATTTAATTTTTTTTTTTTTTTTTTTTTGCAATATCCGCAGGGATCATCTTGAAACGTCATCTAGGTGAATCTAAGCGCTAGTCCGCCAAGCCTAGAAGTGGTAGTAGAGCTCTTAGTGAAGGGCTCGTTCGGGTGCGTACTAGCACCATGTCTACTCCTGGCTGTGAGCAGCGCGTGTTCCGAGCGTGTGCGTGCCAGATAATACAGACATGTGGCTTCTTCTTCTAGGCTTGGTCGCGAGGAACTTGCGCTTAGATTTACCTTAGCTAAGCTCTGCTTAGCTTAGGGCTAGATGATGCTGTGTGGACTGTCCAGCATTATTATTATATTTTTATTGTTATGTAAGACGTTTCAAGATGATCCCTGCAGATATTACTGAATAAATACTTTTTGACTTTGACTTTGTTTAATAATATAATAACGCATAGCAATAACCGCTAATAAGAAGTTTTCTTGGTTCGTAGTGATTTACTAAGAAATATATTCATAAACTAGCAGCCGCTCGCAGCTTCGCCCGCGTGGCAGTTTTTTCCCGTTCCCGTTATTTTTTCGGGATAAAAAGTTATCTATATGTTAATCCAGGTTACAATCTATATTTATTCCAAATTTCATCCAAATCGGTCCACTGGTTAGAGCGTGAAAGAGTAACAAACATCCATCCATCCATCCATATTTTGGATAGAAACGGGATATATTTACCATGATTTTTGAGTTTGATTGTTTAGAAATTTGATGTTTGATTGTTGGGAAACAATCAAACTCAAAAATCACGGTAAATATCCCGTTTCTATCCAAAATATTAATCATAACCATGATAGTTTAAAAAGTTACATCCATCCATACTTACAAACTTTCACGTTTATAATATTAGTAGGATTTAATAATTTAAATGCTGTTGAAGATTGTATGAAAACAGCTTGAACAAAACGAAGCTGTGAGCGAATTCACCAGTTGATAAACAATTTCCATGAACCCATTTGAGTATGACGTCCGTAAAATACCTATACAATGCAAGTAGGTGAGATGCGAATGAGTCATCTACATGCACTGCAAACAAAGCAGTTTTAAAAAGTACCTATACTGTAACCGGTTTAAATATTTTTAAATATAATTAGGTATTTAGCGCGGCGAATGTCCGCCTGCGACGCAAGAGGTTGCGAGTCTATTCCCGCCTTGGGATATAAATGTTTGTACGATCTGCAAACTTATTCCGGGTGTTCTGGGTATTTTCTATGTATAATATAAAATATCTATGCATGTAATGTATTGTATTATGTATCAGTCATCTAGTACCCATAACACAAGCTCTGCTTAGCTTGGGGCTAGATATGCTGTGTGGATTGTCCAGTACTATTATTATTATTTGACAATCCAGGTGCCCAAGCAAAGGGATGTATCGATAGATAAAATCTATACCAATTATAAGAATCTTTGTCCTAAATGACTGACTGTATTTTCTATGTATTGTATTAAGTATATCAGTCGTCTAGTACCCATAACACAAGCTCTGCTTAGCTTGGAGCTGATGCTGTGTGGATTTTCCAGCATTATTATTATTTGATTATGTGGCTAGTGTCAGAAAAACAAATAGAAGTGATCAAACAACACAAACACTCAGTCTCCATCTCGCACGTAAGTAATAGCAGAAAAAAACGGTATAAGATAATTAGGTTTTAAAACCTTGCAAAACTGACTTCAACTTTTACGTTGACATATATTTTACCACCTTAATTCGTCGCTATTTCCGAAGGTCGCTATATTCAAATATAAAAAGTCTTGCATATTTACTTACTAGCGGCCGCTCGCAGCTTTGCCCGCGTGGCAGTTTTTTTCCCGTTCTCATTATTTTTTCGGGATAAAAAGTAGCCTATTCATCTATGGTTTTATGAATGAAGCTTCGTACCTTTGCCTGTCGGCTCAGAATTTCTAGGAATCTGTCACAAATCCTACTAATCTATATATATAAAAGAAAGTCGTGTTAGTTACTTCACTTATAACTCAAGAACGGCTGAACCGATTTAGCTGAAAATTGGCAGGGAGGTAGTTTAGAGCCAGGAGAAGGACATAGGATACTTTTTATCCCGAAAAAATAACGGGAACGGGAAAAAACTGCCACGCGGGCGAAGCTGCGGGCGGCCGCTAGTATATTATAAACGCGAAAGTTTGTAAGTATGGATGGATGGATGTTTGTTACTCTTTCACTCTCTAACCAGTAGACCGATTTGGAATAAATATAGATTGCAATCTGGATTAACATAATGGCAATAATTTCTATCCCGAGAAAATAACGGGAACGGGAAAAACAGCCACGCGGGCGAAGCTGCGAGCCGCTAGTACTTATTTAGTTTAATGTAACTGGGTAGATATTTGAAACGCGATAAACGCCACTCCTAAGACACCTAGATAGGTACAGACGTATAGGAACGCTACATGATATGGCCTTAAGGTCATTCGTGACCAGGAAGACAAGAATACCTATTAGTTCTCAAGTGACATCCGGAAACCTAGTGCATTTAGAACACTATACTACCCACACAGATATTATGAACAAGCTTCCGTTCGTGGCTTAGCTTGCGTAGTTACAGGCTTATTGACTGAGCGAAGCGTCAAAAAATTGGGTTATTCCCGCTCGTGCCCAGGTGCATTCGTCGCCAGTTTTTTAAATCAAAAACGGGAATAAAAAATAAAAACACTAATAAAAAAAAAACTAATAAAAAAAAAAACACCTGATGTTGAGCAGTTCCCTCTGCATATAGTTATTGTTATATAAGAGATTGGCCAAAAAATTGGGTTATTCCCGCTCGTGCCCAGGTGCATTCGTCGCCATTTTTTTAAATCAAAAACGGGAATAAAAAATAAAAATACTAATAAAAAAAAATACAAATAAAAAAAACAACATCTGATGTTGAGCGGTTCCCTCTACATATAGTTATTGTTATACAGTATATAGTAAGCTGTTGATCAGTCTGAAATAGAGAAAAAAATAAATAATAAAGTAAAAGTGGAAAGGTCTTCGACCTTATTAAGACTGGCACCACGCTGAAGCTCATCTTATTTGTGAAAGGCTCACACAAAAAAACGGTAACATGTTTATTGAAATGAGACGTTATTGTTGGTTCAAGCAAATATTTATTTAATTTAAAACAATATACTGAGAATAATAATATTCTTGGCGGAAAACAAATCCCGCGAGCATTTTTTTCCGTATCCAGCGTCCACGCATGTGCCTGTAATGTCACCGGCACCCACACCCTTCAAACGCTAGAAATAGGTTCGATCTATACAAATAAATAAAATTGAAGTGTCTGTTTGTAATATTAAAATAACCTTTTTACTACATGCATAATTGAATGTATCAAAAAAAATCAAAATCAAAAAAAATGTATATGCGATACACATACCAAAATAGCATTTTTATAAATGTTTGTCTGTCTGTCTGTTTGTTCCGGGTAATCTCTGGAACGGCAGGACCGATTTCAACGGGACTTTTACTGGCAGATAGCTGATGTAACAAGGAGTAACTTAGGCTACTTTTTATCCCAAAAAATAACGGGAACGGGAAAAAACTGCCACGCGGGCGAAACTGCGAACGGCCGCTATTTTATGCCGTATTTACGCCATCTGTTGGCGAAATCGAGTACTACTTCAGTTAAGATTTGTAAGTAAAAATGTTTACCGCCCAACGAAGTGGGCACGGGTCAGCTAGTTTTTCAATAAAGCTAATACGAAGAACTAAAAATAAATAATAATTAAAATATAATGCCAAAACGGAAGCCGCGCGGACGAAGTCGCGGGCACAGCTAGTATACAATAAATAGGTACAAGTAGTAGATAGATAGATAGATAGATAGATAGATAGATAACTCTTTATTGTTAACCACACAGAAAAATAATACAGGACATAAACATAACTTGGTTGAACAATGGGATGGTTGGATGGGAGTAGTAAGTAATGAATTGGATACCGCTTCCACACCCAGTAATAAACTACCAGAACGACATGACCACTTTACTAAGTCATTCTTTACTATGATTGACGATGATGACTCGATCCTAATGCACTCTACTCTAATGGCTGCAATTTTATCGAGTGTATGTGTGCTGTAAATCTATATATAGTTGACAGTTACTGTCCCATTACTGTGGCCTAGAACTTGGGTTGAGGAAGAATATACTAGTGGTTCTGTGAGAACAGTCAATCATTGGCCCTTTCATCTACGAAAGATGATTAAAGTTAAACAAATCGATACTATTTCCATACAAACTTAGTAACAGTATAATATCTACTATTTATTAACGTGCGTCCGAGTTTAAGATTGATACTGAATTATCTTGCCGTTATTTAGAGCCGGCAAAGAGTGCGCTCTTAAGAGAATCGTCAGGTAGGGTTTATCCCAAGGCGGGAATCGAACCCGCAACCTCTTGCGTCGCAGGCGGATATTTTGCCCGCCGCGCCACATCAGTCGTCAAATTGGACCCATCTATCCCATGGGTGTCGACAAATAAAAAGCACCAGGAGGCATCAGCGTCTGTTGTTTACACAATATCGATACAGCAGTAACCAATCCACCTGCCAAGCTGGCTGACTGCCAAGCACTGACCAAAAGCACTATCCTGAATGAATTTGACAGGCAACGACCCGTAGCACTAACGGATGCTGGTAGGATATTGAAACAGGGCATAACAGACTACGATAGAAGCTGGACATATAAAACCATGATAGTATAGACTTTATGACAGTCACGAAATTTGCTAAATACTTGCACTTGGAACAAGTGATTGCCCATCTGATGTTAAGTGGTTACCATTATACATCAGCCCGGTTAAGATGTGCAACGCGACAATTTTTTTTGTCTTCTCGTTCTCGTGCAAAATAGAGATATCTCTTTATATCTGACATGCCAGTTCCAAAAATCTATCTCGTTCTGTCAAATGAAGACTTAATGCTAATGTTTGGCTTTTCCTTGGGTCTTTTATCTATAATTTCTAAAATTTCCATCAATAGAAAAAGTATCTCGTGTCAAGCGCGACATATCTCACGTTGCACATCTTAGCCCGGCAGGACAGCCGTCACAGCTCAGTTCGTAGTAGCCCTGCCTTCAACGCTGTAGGTGGTGGGTTCGATTCCCACCGAGAACAAACATTTGTGTGATGAACATACATGTTTGTTCTGTGTCTGAGTGTTATATTGTATTCTAAGTATGTATTTACAAAAAAAAAAGTATATAAGTGTTCTATCAGTCATCTGGTTCCCATAGTTCAAGCTATGCTTAGTTTGGGGCTAGATGATGTTGTGTAAAAATGTCCACAAATATTTATTTATTATTTATTTAATGACCCTACGATGAACAGCCATGCGTCCATGAACCTGAGGCTTACAGGTGCCTTATGTGCCTGTAATTTCACCAGCACCTACACTCATCGAACCGGAACACAACAAGCAGCTTAGCGCCAGAAATAGGCACAGATAACAGGAAGCCACACATATCACGTAATTCTCATGACACGAGTGCGCCATTGACCTAGGACGCAGCAGTGGCAATGAGCCAGCCATTGACGTCAACGTAGAGAAGTTTCCAAACTTTCGGCGGCTCATAACATCTATAAAACGCAGGATAACGGCAGGCATTCTGACTGACTGACATTGCAGTAAACTGCAAAGGCATTGGATATCAAGCCTGATCAACCCTTCGCCCAAGCATATGACAGCCGTCACGCCGTCACAGCTCAGTTTGTAGTAGCCCTGACTCCTGCGCTGTAGGTAGTGGGTTCGATCCTCACCGAGAACAAATAATTGTGTAATGAACATTGATGTTTGTTCTGTGTCTGGATGTTATAATGTATTCTAAGTATGAACAAACAAACCGAACAAACATCTTGTTCATCACACAAATGTTTGTTCTCGGTGGGGATCGAACCCACAACCTACAGCGCAGAAGGTAGAGGTACTACCGAGCTGTGAAGGCTTCATCGACTTAACTAACAGTGTTTTCCTTCACCGACCGTTGTTATTATGTGCAACCAATAAAAATCTAAATTTGAACAGATTTAGGAAAACTACAGAAATTTTTGGCAGAGGTTTCATCATTTTGCATAATACCTATGCCAGAAAACATTACACAAAATATTCAGTACCTTGCCTACCTACTAGAGTTTACTACAGAAGTTTATTACAAAATAAAATTTAAAAACCTGCCAAGTGCGAGTCCGACTCGCGCACGAAGGGTTCCGTACCATAACTATGATAAAAACGGCAAAAAAATCACGTATGTTGTATGAGAGCCCTCATAAATATTTAATTGTGTTTTTTAGTATTAGTTGTTATAGCCGCAGCAAAAATACATCATTTGTGAAAATATCAACTCTCTAACTATAACGGTTCATGAGATACAGCCTGGTGACAGACAGACAGATAGATAGCCAGCGGAATCTTAGTAATAGGATACCGTTTTACCCTTCAGGTATGGATGGTATGGTGGTGGTGGTATGGTTTTTTTATTATATTATATGTGTATATATATGATATAAATGTATATGTAAATATTATAATATTTTATGAGCAATGTAAGTATCTTGTTTGCTATTCCATTCTTTCTTGTTACTTTTGTTTTGTTTAAAATTATATTATTGTGTAATCTATTCATTATTTATTTATTTTTTTATTGTTTGTATCTTCTATTACACAAAGCACCCCTTGTTAACTTCATTAGTCCATTTCATCCAAAGGTTGTCTGGCAGAGATCGCTGTTTAGCGATAAGACCGCCATGACGACCGATGTGGCGCGGCGGGCGAATGTCCGCCTGCGACGCAGAGGTTGCGGGTTCGATTCCCGCCTTGGGATAAATGTTTGTACGATCTGCAAATATTTATTCCAGGTGTTCTGGGTGTTTTCTATATGTATAATAAAAAACATCTATATATGTAATGTATTGTATTAAGTATATCAGTCATCTAGTACCCATAATACAAGCTCTGCTTAGCTTGGGGCTAGATGATGCTGTGTAGATTGTCCAGCATTATTTATTATTTATTTATTTATTTACATTATATGTTAGCATTATGTTTAAGTTTTATGTATACTTGTTTATCCTTAAGTTGTGGTGTGCAATAAAGTATTTTCTATCTTCTATCTATCTATGGAACCCTAAAAAACCAGGCAAAGAATCATAACTTTGCAAACTTCATTATCAGTATCGAGTCAAGGTGACCGGGCATTGCATCACATTACACATCATTAATATGTGTATCCTTATCCTCAAAGACAATGTAGAAACTATTGTAGTGCTAAAGTATAAAATTGATACTGTAATAAAACTGCAGAGGTGGAAAAATCTGTAGGTAGGTACAATAAAATTTTTTTCTTTAATCTTGCTGTACTGTAAAAAAACACAAAAAGAAATCAACTTAAAAAAAAGATGTTTGTATGATTGTTTGTACATTCACCACGCAAAACTACTGAATTAATATTGATGCGATTTGCAGAATTAGGTTTCATTGAGCTGTCATCCCTAAAGTAATTCAATTCAATTAATTAATTTTTCAGTAATGTTAAAGTAAACAGAGGTAAAGTTTGTATGAAAAACTAGCGAAACGCGCGCGACTTCATCCGCATGATGCTATTCTCATAAAGTCAAAGTAAAAAATCATTTATTCAGTAATATCCGCAGGGATCATTCTGATACTAACTTCAACCCCCGCTGCACACGTTTAAGGGTAAATTTCGGAAATTCCCTTCTTAGGACACCTCTAGGCACCAAGATGAATATACTCTGAAAATTTCAAGTCTGTATGACCAGTGGTTTAGGCTGTGCGTTGTCTATATCCCAGTCAGTCAGTCAGGACAAAGATTCTTATTATTGGTATGAATTCAAAGAACAATGCAGACAAAGCTATTAGATAAATAAATATACAAAGTACTATTCCGTCACTTCATTCCTATAAAAGTTCAAAAAATTGTAATCATATGTGTAACTTCCACGCCTTCTACAGCACCCCTACAGTTTAATCTCCACTAGAAACAAACATTTGAGTGATGAATCAGAATAATCTTTATTGTAAACTGTTGAAAGTACAAGATGTTACTAGGAATATCATTGTTATAGTACAAACAGTCTGCCCTACTCAAGCATACAATTGATGAACAACACAGATGTTTGATGAATCTGACTTATCTAATCTGTGGTATTATCCTTCTAATATTATAAATGCGAATGTTTGGATGGATGGATGGATGTTTGTTCCTCTTTCACGCTCTAACCAGTGGACCGATTTGGATGAAATTTGGAATAAATATAGATTGTAATCTGGAATAGGACATAGGCTACTTGTTATCCCGAAAAAATAACGGGAACGGGAAAAACTGCCACGCGGGCGAAGCTGCGAGTGGCCTCTAGTATTGTATGTATGCAACTATGTGTATGTTACGAAAATAAGAGGTATTTAAGTATTCTAAGGGCCTAATCTTATAATTATAATGAGCTTTCCAGGTTATTCTGCTAGGACCTAGCAGCCAGGTAAATACTTCCCTCTATTCCCACAACAATGGCGACCACCTGAATATGAAGCGTAAGACGTCCTCCTTACCCGATGGACTGACGACATTGCTAGGATTGCGGAAAGTCGAGAATGGAAAGGACTCAAAATCGTTCACCCTGGAAACGTATGGGTGAGGCAATGTCCAGCAGTAGACTTCTACACGCTGTTGGTGGTCTTGTGGTCTCAATGATTAATTTCCGTGGGCACAACGATCTCTAAATGTATTTAGTGAGCTACAGTGTAGGTAGGTATATTAGTCGTCTAGGTACCTAGGTACCTACCTATTTATAAACTACGATACACTGCTAACACTGATTTTAATTGAAATCAGCTACCTATTCAAGAATCTCATTAGATTACCTACCTATTACCTATGTAGTAGGTAACCACCTAGTGATACCTATTAAAGTTACATAATTGGAATAGAGGTGTTGTGTTGCCTAATAGGTACATGAACCTAGGTAGGTAGGTAGTTAGATGTCAAGGCACAAATAACCTACTTGTTAAAATGCGATGATAAACAATAAAATCATATCAATATGTATACTTTTGCAAAACAACATCGAAGTGCGTAACCAGCTGTCCTTGACACAATAACATATTAGCTTTAGCGGGAGGTTTTACTCGCTTTACAAACAGATTATGTAGTTAATAGTTATACATATTTTACCAACTTGCGTGTATCAATAAAAACTAGAATGTAACAGAAGATACTAAGCTTTGGAATATTTTAATAAACCTGAAAATATAAGTAAGTCTATTCCGTCCAAAATTATATAAAATAACTAAAGTAGGCCGGTACCTACCTAGGTCAAAAATTTAACGAATCTTAGTTCCACTCAGTTGTGATTGACCTCTATCTAGGGGTATCATTGATCGAAGATACACAGTAAACAATAACTATGCTATATAATTTATAATAAAAACAGTAGTAGATGTTCTTGATTACAATAAGTACTTACCAAAGTCGATGAATTGCTTAATGGACAGCGGTGACGGATTAAACTGGGAATAGAAATCCAGCATCTTTGTTACGTTGGAAAATATGGCCCCGGCTAACCTCATCTTGAATGTTTTTGATGCAAATTATGATGAATACAAAATGTAGGTGTCCACAACGAAGACCACAGTCACTTATGATTGTAACACATGATTTATTATAGAAATGTAGTTCACGCGCGAACACGTCTACCCACGAACGCGCAAAAATTCAACTGACAAAAAAAATCGCGATCAAGCAAAGTCAGTGCGAGAACGACAGCGTCTTCTTTTTTTTTCTTTGAGACACTACTCTGACATTATGTCATTCGACAGAAAATGTTTTACGTGTCAAGTAAGGGGAAATGTTCTAAGTTTTATTTGTCAGAATTTAGTAAAAACTTTGATTTTTACTTATATGTATTCAAAAAAATTTTGGGTAACCTACTACCTAGCGACGACACCAGCATGTAATGCACCATTTGTAGCAATGAGAATGTGGTTGCAAATATGAACTATGAAAGGAAATAAAGGAGAAAAACAGATACTTGACACTTGCTATTAGATTCTGGATTGCGACAAAAAATACGCGTTTACTCCCCCCTGACAACCCACGCTCGAGTCCCAAACTCATTTCTGTTCTGACTACCCCCACAGGCCACGACTCGCGAGCTCTTGAAAGAGGAATATCAAACCGTTCGGTTCTTACCCGCACTTCCACATACCAAAAGTAGTAGTACATTTCATTGTCGTTTCCATCGGCGTTCCATGATGTCAACAAGCAACAACGTCAGACGTCAATTCAGTGTTTGTTTTTAGTTTTTCCGAATCAGGAATGGCAACGAATTTTCAAATGTGATTGAAGATAATATAATACTCGAGAAATGGGGTCAAAGTAATTATTAATGATACTCAGATTAACACACTTGTTTTTGTATAGATGTGTTTATTTAGCAAGCAGAAACGTAAGTAGTGTCACGCGTATTTTGACCAAAATATCAATAAAAAATATAATAAATAAATAGCTGTTGGTTCTCTATTTATTTACCAAATTAGAATCTTTACCTACATTATACTGTTGATGTATTTATTGGCAAAGTGTGCATGTTTATTCCCAGATGAGCCACAAGGTATTCGTCTACGGGACCCTAAAACGCAACGAACCGAACCACGGCTGGCTTACAAATCCCAACAATGGCATTGGAAAGTTTGTGAGTGAAGGTACTACCCAGAGTAAATACCCGTTGGTCATTGCAACAAAATATAATATTCCCTTTTTGCTCTATAGTCCTGGAAATGGGAGCATTGTGAAAGGTAAAAAAATTATGTTTTGTAGGGTTCCGTACCCAAAGGGTTAAACACGACCCTATTACTAAGACTCCGCTGTCTGCCTGTCTGTCTGTCACCAGGCTGTATCTCATGAACCATGATAACTGGAGAGTTTAAATTTTCACAGATGATGTTATTGTATTTCTGTTGCCACTATAACAATAAATACTAAACAACTGAATTAGCTAAATATTTAAGGGGGCTCTCATACAAGAAATGTGATTTTTTTGCAGTATTGTTATACATAATGGTACAGAACCCTTCCTGTGCGAGTCCAACTCGCACTTGGCCAGTTTTTTTTTATTTGATTGCTGATGGAACAAATAGATGACCCACCTGATGCTTAGTGGTTACCATCACATATAACAAAGCAGAATAGTACTATACTGGGTGTAATAAGACCAAAATAAAAGTCATAAAGCATTTATTTAGTAATATCCGCTGGGATCATCTTGAAATGTCTTAAATCTAGGTGCATCTAAGCGCCAGTTCTTTGCAACCGTTCCTACCATTCGTTAAAATATTTACCTGCAACGGGATCATAAAGAATACTACTTAGCTGGTGGTAGTTTTATTTCTCATCTTACTATAACTATATATATTTCATTTTGTCTATCTTATACTTTGGACTTCTGCAAAGTTACCCCTGTTACCAAAGTTACAGCACACAGTGTTGAAATATAGTAGTTTTGTGGTAGACATATCAGGGAAAGTTGCTCGTCTATAAATTTATAAATCTTGTGGTTTCAGGTGAGGTATACGAAGTTAATGATACTATGCTCAGCAAATTGGACATTTTAGAAGATCATCCAAATTACTATGTTAGAGAAATTGATAATATTATTGTGAAGAAACCGTAAGTACTGAATTAGAAATAGAAAAAGAAATAGCATCACGACAATCCCCAAGCATGGTAGATATCCTCTTCAATCTCTTAGTACCAAGTTCGTAATCGAGATTCTTTGAGGATGTCTAAGGGGGTAGTCAGAGGTACATCCAAATAGTACATTTGGTACATACCTACATTTTACAGTAAGTACTGAATAAATGCACCTTGACGGAGGGGGGCGGTTGATGTAGTCACTTGGAGATATTCCAAACATAACGACCGATGTGGCGCGGCGGGCGAATGTCCGCCTGCGACGCAGGAGGTTGCGGGTTCGATCCCCGCCTTGGGATAAATGATTGTATGATCTGCAAATTCATTCCAGGTGTTACGTTTCGTAGGTATATTAAAGAAGTTTAACTTCAGTCGTGTGGTCTAAAGCACTCTAGTTTTTTTTATTTATTCTTTTTTTTTTCAGGTCCGTCAATGAACTAGAAACACTGCAATGTTGGGTTTATTTCCTAAAGACATTCAAGCCTGATTTGCTGACCCGGCCTCAGTTTGCGGAGTACTCATCAAAGGGATCACATGGATTACCTTATCTTGAAAGGTCTAAGAGAGATCCTACCTATAATTATCGAGCGGAAATCAAAGATTAGGCAATTTTTTTTAGCATGTCCTTCTAAAGATCTACTTGCTATCTCAATATGCTCAGGGGTGCAATCATGGAATTTCGGTAGACGAAATTGTCGTATCGATAAACTGATTTTATCTTCACCCGTTAGCACAGAACTAGCTTGTCGATAAATTCGGTAAAACTTCTCGAATTTATCGACCTAGCGTTTAACTAACTTTCATGCTACCAATCTCGATAAATTTCGGTAAAATCCCGTTTTATTGAGAATTTATGTCTGTCGATACATCTTTGTTTGGGCACCAGTATATGTATACCTTAAAAATCGATGATTATTATGCTGTTACCTGTGTCCATAGGTACTATGAAGTTATCTAGGTAACCGCAAAATTTTTTGGTTGTCTTAGTGCCTAAAGGATAGGAATAGGGCAAATTTTAATCAATGATATAGGTGTTTAAATTACTATCTTATCTGCCTAAGTTATATTAAAGATCTGGTGAATATTTTAATAATGAGTCATTCGATAGCTTATCCTATAACATATTTTTATTCTTTTGCAGCTGTAATGAATCTACAATAGACGATTTGGATGATGTCTTACAGAAATAGTTGTATCTATGAAATTATTTTTATATTCCTATATAAACGTACTCAATAATTTATATTTATCAATACTCTGTTTAAATACAATTAGAGCTAATTTCACTCGATGTGTTTTATTCTCTTTGTAATCTTCGTAATACGGAACGCTTTTTTTGCATCTATTATAATCTGTCAGGACAAGTGTCAATTCTGACAGCATACCATGTGTGATTTGAATTTGACATCACAGGGTTTTGTTTTGTTTTGAGGCTATGTTCTTTTTAAGTTGCACGCTATTTTTATTTTATTCTCGTACGGAATATCTACTCTGATAGGAGCTAGGTAGGTAGGTTTGAGTGCTGTTCTATTCTATTCAGTGTAAGTCAGCTGCCTTTTATGGCGACTTAAATTAAACTATGGATTTTGCTCGCAAGCAACTGGAAAAGTACGGCTGGTCAGATGGTAAGTTCCGCAGGTCAATTAGTATAAACAATGAGTACCTACCTAAGTAGCAGTCGCCTGATATCGAATATCGACTGCACTATTAACTTATTTCAAGTAATAGTCGTTGGATAATTTATTATTGTATGTATTACATTACGCATAAATTCTGTGGTCGAAGACCGAACGAACCCAAATAGTCTGTCATCTTTCCCATAGATAGTGCATGTACAAAAGGTTGTTTTACAATACAAAAATGATTGCAAACATCTACGCTCGTTTATTTTGATACAAAATAGTTGCGACTAATTTATTAGAATAGATTTACCGCCGCCGTACATTGGTGCATGGCTGTGTTAGCAAAGACTGCGAGATTTTCAAAATAGTCTATTGAACTTCGATTGATAATCTGTTTCCAGGTAAAGGTCTGGGCAAGCATGAAGACGGTATCTCTGAAGCTCTAAAGCCGAAGTTAAAACGTAGCGTCACAGGAGTAGGTCACGACCCCGCCTCTGAGTTCAACGAACATTGGTGGAGTGCATTGTATGATAAAGCTGCTAAAAATGTTGAGGTAACTTGTTCTTTCTGGGTGATTGTAAGTATGTATTTACAAAAAACAACCATTTAAAAGTATTCTATCAGTCATCTAGTTCACAGTGCAAGCTATGCTTAGTATTTAAGATGTTTCAAGATGATCCCTGCGGATATTGTTGAATAAATGATTTTTGACTGTATGACTAGATGATATTGTGTAAAAATGTTCACAGATATTTATTTCTATTTCTATTGGTCTAGTAAGTGTACAAACATAGGATTTCAAAATAAAATAAGAGAAAGAAAGTCTATGCATATATAAAAATAATAATATTGTTTTCACATGTTATACGAAAAGTTAGTGTGATAAATGAGCTTGCATATTTTTGTCAAGACTCCTGCACCCTCTACATGTATTCATGCCTCCCTACTTTGTAAACCAATGCCCTAAGGCAATTATAATTTTTTCATTCTCACAGGTTACAGAAAAAAATGGACAGACAAAGAAAATTAAAACAAAAGATAGTGAAAACTTTGTTATAAGCAGCAGTACATGGAAAATTAATAAGAAACTGTCAAAGAATACTGACGAGGTACAATATTCAGAACACTTTGTTCGTACAGCTGTACTGACCAATGATAAGGGTGGGAGAAAGACAGAAAATGTGAGAGAGAAAGAGTCTGAAGATGAAGAAGATATAGGGAAAAAGGACGTCTTCAAAATGAGTGATGAAGAGTTGTTTGCTGCTTGTGGGGGCAGAACAGCACACAAGTGAGAATTAGGCTTAATCAAATGACTTAGTACTTGTTTTTTTTATGTTACTGCTGGTGGAACAAGCTTAAGGCACACCTGATATTAAGTGGGAACCATCACCTATAACAAAGCATTACCTTAAAGGTAATTGCTATGATGTACTACCCTGCATCCACCAACCTGAAGCATACAGGTGCTAAGCCTCATGTGCCTGTAATTTCACCCGCACCCACCCTTCAAACCAGAACACAGCAATGGGAGAAACATCGGTTGTCAAGAAAAAAAATATACATTTGTCTTTGATATAGATCCTATTCGCCTTGGATTGTTACAAAGTCAGATTCATAATTGTTTATTTTCAGGGGTGCTCGCCATGGATTGAGAGCCACAGGCAAATTAGCAAGAATAGCGGAACAAGAGAAAATCTTGCTAACCCAACCTCAATACCAGGGATATTCTCATGCCAAGAAGGTAAAGCAGCTACGAGATGAGAGCATTGAGCAAATGACCATGGAGGAAGATGTCCCAGCAAAGAAGCAGAAAAAGAAGAAAAAAAGAAAACGTTGTAGTAACGAGAATGGCGTTCAGTTGGTAGAATCGGAAAGTTGCATGTCAGAAGAAAAAATTAAAACTAAAATGGATAGGGATGCCAGCTCTAATGAAAGAAATCCAGAGGAACCAATGGTAGAATGTATTGATGAAGATATGAATGATAATGACAATGCAGAATCAAAATCAAAGAAAAAGAAAAAAAGAGTAAATGAAGATATACAGGAAGAAGAATTACTAGGTAAAATAAAAAAGAAACAGAAGAAAAGGGAGAGGGCTGAACAAATGGATTTCTAATGCCTATTTATTATCTTTTTAGATTCAAACAAACTTGGTTATAAATAATTTTAAACATATAGATGCCTCTCTTCACAGAGCTCATTTACCAACTCCACTCTATCTTTCTATTTATTTATACATGTACATTGATGACTGTGTTGTGAAATAAAGATTTATGAAATCTTATCTTAATGTGTTTAAACCTGTAAGAAATGTCTTCTGTCTTGGGCATTATCAGTGTTGCATAAATGTGAATGTGTGCCTATTCATAATTTTCCAACCATTTAACGATCATCAAACTTATTGGTAGTAATTTTGGTGTTCTGCGATGGCAGCACCAACTCAATACTAAAACAGCTGATTGACTATTGACTAGATGTCAATGTCAAAAGTTTTATCTGTCCTGTCAGTTAAAATCATCAAAATTTTACAAAACAAAATACTTATTGAGACGAAAAAACGCGAAAAATGTCATTGGCGAAGTATTTGGCGCTCGATAAAGTGGGGAATTTCTTTAACATTGTTCGCCAGAATGGAGGCATCAGGGGTTGTCTGTATAAACTGTATAGGTAAGTAATTAGAAGGTATTATGTAATTTTGCTAAGGTTATGTTTTGAATTGGAACCCCTGCCATAGGCTGGTTCTGGCTAATCTGCTTAAAAACCTCCATAGGTACATAGAAATATAATATACACCTCTCAAACCATAAAGCACGCAGTGCTTTTATACTTTTATATACCTAATAGGTGTGCAGTTCTATATACCATTTTAGTACATAAGCCTTTATTTGGATTTAATTAGGTACTATGTAGTATGACGGTGTACAATTTTGATACAATTGAATCACAAGAAATTAACTTATTGACTAAACTCATAACACTTAATAATAAAATAAATAAATAAATATTAGTGGACATTTTTACACAACATCAACTAGCCCCAAACTAAGCATAGCTTGTACTATAGGAACCAGATGACTGATAAATATAAAATGTAACTCATTTATTTTCTCAAACACAAAAGGTCCTTAGTGTAAGGGGTACTGATAGAATACTTATATACTTTTTTTTTGTAAATACATACTTAGAGTACAATATAACATCCAGACACAGAACAAATGTTTCATTACAATTCATTACACAAATGTTTGTTCTCGGTGGGAATCGAACCCACCACCTACAGCATAGAAAGCAGGGTGACTACGAACTGAGCTGTGACGGCTGTCACAGCTATATAAGTGCACTTGTGGTAAAGTAGGAGCAAGGTTTCGAAGTGGACAAGGAGTCTGTTTAAATTGCGTTGTGCACCTGTTTAAAGTTTATGTGTGTAATCCCAATGTTCTTAAATACTGAAGGAAAAGACTGTCAGTAACCGGTTAGTATTTCAGCAGTGGTGGTGAGCTTACAACCTTCCACATATTGAATACCAACTAATGCATTTGATGACCGATGTGAGGCGGCGGGCGAATGTCCGCCTGCGACGCAGAAGGTTGCGGGTTCGATTCTCGCCTTGGGATAAATGTTTGTACATTCTACAAATATTTATTCCAGGTGTTCTGGCTATTTTCTATGTATAATAAAAAATATGTATATGTAATGTATTGTATTAAGTATATCAGTCATCTAGTACCCTTAACACATGCTCTGCTTAGCTTGGGGCTAGATGATGCTGTGTGGATTGTCCAATATTATTATTATTATTACTGTAAAAAGTAGATGTGTGCCAAATGTAAAATTTGGAAGTACCTACCTTTGACTGAGGGAGATCCCATAGACATCCTCAATGAATCTTGAGTATAAGAGAGCTGTGCCGGGGATTAAAGTCTAAGACTTTTTATTTCAGACAAGATGAGATTAAAGATGGCGTTTTAATAGGTGAAGATAAATACGGGAACAAGTATTACGAGAACCCAAGGTACTTCTACGGCAGGAACCGATGGATTGAGTACAATGAGAAGTACCACATGCAGTATGATGGAAGTCAGGTAAATCAGATAGTCAAATTTATAAAAAGCACTAGGTCTAAGATCAGTGTTCCGCAAAGTGTGTACCGTGGCACACTGGTGTACAATGTACAGGCAGCTGCAGTAGAATGTATACAATTTGTAACATTCAAAATGGTAAAAATGTTTAAACAACATTTATTTAAAATCTGAATTTGTCAATGCCTTCAAAAACAAGCTCAATAACTGGTTACGATTAAGTAGAACAGTGCTTAAAGTGTGCAACTAAAATAAAAGACAATGACCAAAAATTTCAACACTGTGTGACGTAGACATATCAGCGAAAGCTGCTCGTCTATAAATCTATATATATATATATAAAAGAAAGTCGTGTTAGTTACTTCACTTATAACTCAAGAACGGCTGAACCGATTTAGCTGAAAATTGGCAGGGAGGTAGTTTAGAGCCAGGAGAAGGACATAGGATACTTTTTATCCCGAAAAAATAACGGGAACGGGAAAAAACTGCCACGCGGGCGAAGCTGCGGGCGGCCGCTAGTAAATGAATAAATAAATGAGTCAGTTCAAGTGTTCATAAGTAAGGTCATCAACTAGTGACTTTTTAGTTTTTGAGTTGTAAGAGTTCATTATTTTACTGTAATACCATTGTGAAAGTTACAAATTGTATATATTCTAGTGCAGCTGACTGTACTGTGGTCATTAGTTGGTGTGCCTCGGAAAAATAAGGTTATCTCACAAAGATAAATAGACAGACAGAAGAGGAAAAGGCTGAGACTCTGTCAACAATTACTCCATTTAGACCGTCAAACATAAAAAATTATGTACGCAATGCCAGTGCCCTCAAACGGTGAAGGAAAACATCGTGAGGGAACCAGTTAGTATTCTGGCAGCGACGATAGGCTTGGAACCTGTCACGTATAGAATATCAACTACTGCAATGTGGGTTTGTACCAAATGTAATATCTGGACACACTTACCTCTGACTACCCCACCTTAAATACCTTGTAGAATCACGTGTGGGTGCTTTGTGCTAAAAGATCTAAAGGAATATCTACCGTGCTTGGGGATTAAGACGTGTCGCTATTTCTATATTTTTTTTAAATTGTGAAAATCTGATGAGGATAAATAAATTGCTCGGTTTTAGATTTCTACCAATGAAAGTTGGTGCTGTCGAGGTTACTGTTAATTTAAAAACGGGTTTTTCCTATTCCAGGTTCCCGCTGAATGGTTCGGATGGCTTCACTACAAAACTGACCTGCCTCCCCACCACGTAAGTATTGTCTAGTTAACTTGTTCCAGAGATTCCAGGAAGTTATTTTATCTGTGGTATTATCTCTTGGTATGATTGCCTATACATGTTTTCTGTCTTGCGGCCTTAAAGACTTTTTTTTATACAACATGCTGATGGAACAAGCAGATGGCCCACCTGATGTTAAGTAGTTACCATCACATATAACAAAGCATTGCCTTGTAGATCACGCTCGTTAGGAACGTGCCCTACGATGCACCACTCAGCATCCAACAACCTGAGGCTAAGGTGTTACGCCTCATGTGCCTGTAATTACACCGACACCCACACCCTTCAAACCGGAACACAGCAATGCGAGCATTACTGCTTGGCGGCAGAGATAGGTACGGTGGTAGTACTTCCCCGGACGAGATCTTTCACAAAGAGTGTTACTACTGTCAATACTATTATTTTATTTATGTGTATATATATATATATATATTTATTTATATATATGTATGTCTATATGGTTATATTTTTATTATATGTAGGTATTGTATTATATGTATTGTGTAGTGTAAGTAGTATATTGTTATGAGTATATAGGTTTATCATATATTATTCTTAGTAAGTACACATTTCTACCACTTTATTTTTACTTTTCTCTCTGCTCAAAGGTTTGCTGGAAGAAAACTCTTCTCAGGGTTAAGCTCGCCTTTGTACATGTCTTTTGTAATCACTGTTTTGTAAATATTTCTGTGTACAATAAAGAATTTAAGAATTTAAGAAAGAGCTCTACTAACTACTACTGTAATTCACTATATTGTATTACTGTATGTCAGTTTAAATTTATTTATTAACTGCGTAAATATCGTTACTAGTAATTGTATTAACAATCATAAGAATATTGGTCCTGACTGACTGATATAGACAACGCACAGCCTAAATCACTGGTCGTAGAGACATGATATTTTCAGGGTAGGTATACTCGCTTTGGTACGGAGGGGTGTACTAAAAAAAGGATTCCTGAAATTCAACCCCTAAGCGGGTACAAAGGGGGTTGAAGTTTGTATAAAAATTTTGCTATTTGTATTAATAAAAATACTTTCATTTCAGGACCCTAGCCGCCCTAAATATAAATGGATGGCAGACTTCACGGAAAATATGTCTGGTACAACGGGACAATACACCCCCTACAGTACCACCCGGCCTAAAATCGAAGCCTGGACGCCCCCTAAGAGCTCTTAAATTATTACGACCTCCTCATCTTGTATATCTTAATACACACTACAGCACCACATAGCCTGAAAAGGGGCCCTATTAACGCCCCCTAAGATTTTTGAGATGACTGCAATCTCCTCTGACTACCCCGTCAGTCTCGAGAAGAATAGTAATAGTTATTATTTGCAAAGAGATTTACAAGGTTCAAGAATTTATCACGATTCACATCTTACAACACTAACTTGCCTAAAGTGGGGTCGTATAGACGAACTTGAGAGCTGTTTTATGTTAAAAAAAACAGGTACATCGTGAAAGGCTTGTGTAAAGTCGTTATTATTTGATAAATTGTTTATAGTTTGTAAGTAGAAAGTGAAATAAAACGTAAATCATTCATTCGTTTCTTTTTTTAATATTATGGATTCTGCTCCTACAATACCACACGATGTCTAAAGTAGGGTACTACAAACGCTGCCTTGGTTTTTTTTTTATTCGACACGTGTATTTCAGTTAAATGTATCGTAAGTATCTACCTACTATCTGTATTCTAAGTAGGTTAGTAGTAGTAGAGCTCTTAGTGAAGGGCTCGTCCGGGGAAGTACTACCACCATTCTACTACTACTACCATTTTACTATTTCTCCTGCCAAGCAGCGCAGCGTGTTCCGGTTTGAAGGGTGTGGGTGCCAGTGTAATTACAGGCACATGAGGCTTAACACCTGTATGCCTCAGGTTGATGGACGCAGAGCAGTGCATCGTAGAGCACGTTCCTAACGAGTGTGACCTACGAGGAAATACTTTGTTATAGGCGATGGTAACATCAGGCCCACCAGATGTTAAGTGCTTCCGTTCCATCAGGAAGTTGTATGAAATAAAAAGTACTTAGGTACTTAAACCTAATTAATACCTGGCAGGTTGCAGCATCGCCGCTGCTAGAATTCTAGGAACTTAACTGGTTTCTTCATGATGTTTTCCATCACCGTTTGAGTGCTATGGATACCTACCTACCTACTGCACGATTAATTCGTAGCGCACGGCCGTTATTATAATGTACGTTTAAAACCAGTTCTATGGCCCGGGACCTGGCCAGTGATGCTCAAGTTTGTAACTTGGGGTCCGAAATTTTTATACCTGCACATCACTGTTTGCAAAATACCTTCGGCGAAGTACTAATAATGCTGGACAATCCACACAGCATCATCTAGCCCAAGCTTAGCAGAGCTTGTGTTATGGGTACTAGATGACTGATATAGTACAATACATTACATTTATAGATATTTTTCATTATGCATAGGAAATACCCAGAACACCCGGAATAAATATTTGCTGATCGTGCAAATATTTATCCCAAAGCAGGAATCGAACCCGCAACCTCTTGCGTCAGCGGATATTCGCCCGCCGCGCCACAGCGGTCGTCAAAGTTGATCCAAAAAATTCAAAGATTTGTAAGTAAAAATGTTTACCGCCCAACGAAGTGGGCACGGGCCCACGTAAACGTAATATAAAAATAAAACGTAATAAAGAATTTGAATTTAATTCGGGCGTAAAAGTCGATAACAAATTTGTCAGTTATTTTTTATACGACTTGTTGGAACAATTACCCACCTGATGTTAAGTGGTAACCATTATCTAACATTATTTAGTGGTAACATGGAGACCATTTTTAATAGTATTATGCCTTAATCTATTAAAAATGGTGTCAAATCAATCGTAATTAAATTTAAGATCGGTAATTTTTTTTTATGTAATGTCTAATGTATTTGTTGTGTAAATTTACTATTACTTTATTCTGTATTGTGGTGGTTTGAATAAATGTCTTATCTATCTATCTATCTATCTATCTGTAGCTACAGTCACGTTTGTTAGGAATGTGCTCTACGATGCACTGCTCTGCGTCGTTTAACCTGAGGCATAGATACTGGTGTCAAGCCTCATGTCCCTTTAAACCGGAACATGGCAAGCTGCTTGGTGGTAACCCTTCATTATAGTGAAGGGCTCGTCAGAGGAAGTACCTACTGAATGAATAAATATATTATTATTTTCTTTCTTTCTAAATAACTCTACTACGACGTTTTTGGTGTGTTACTTACTAACAAATCCGATGTAAGTAACATTAACTAAACATTTACCTAATTAACATTGTAAATTAGCTACAAGCTACAAAAACAATACTAAAAACGCCATTAAAGTTTAAGAACCACTGATTTTGACCAACTGCCCACAAAATACATCTACAAGCGATGCTGAGTACAAGGAGCTTTTATCATATCGCCATGACATATACAACCTTATCTCAACTACATATACTTCAAATTCAATTGCAGCCATTCACAGCTACTATCACACTAATGCAATTTACGTGTTGCAAAGGATTATAAGCTTTAAGACAGTGGAGACGTAAATCAAAATGGATTGTAAGAAAAGTTTAAGTTCCATAGTGAAACAACGTTTTTTTTGCCAAGCCAGGTAAAAATATCTCGGGTCGTCTCAATCCAGTAAAAATGCGACGCGCCGCGGTCCAAACGTGCCGAAAATACAGTTTTGAAAAACTTTTTGACTCAAAACTTCAATTAAAAGTTCTATAACCCTATTATTTGGTCAGTTTAGTTAGTGCAGTGAATGCTTGGCGTCGGCGGTACGCGTGTGTTTCATTACTAAAGTTTAAAAAAGTTTTGTGCGTGCAAAAGGACACAAATTCTGCCAGTACCTACTCGATTAACGGATAGGATTTCGTAACACGGATTTCATGGTGAGTTGTATTGTACCTAAGTGAGAAAGCTTGTGTAAGTTACAGTAAAGTTGGCCGATAAATTCGTCGGGAGAGGTCGACAGAACAAAGGCTAATCAAGATAAACTAGTTTTGAAAGTACGCGTCTTAAAATTTGTTACTTAACGCTGCAGGATGTGCGGTGGTCCCGTTTTTTTGCAAAAAGCTTGCTAGGCCCACCCCTAGTGATGTGTGTTGAAGGACCTATACTATCTACCTATCGATATCGATAATATATTTATTATTTACACGATAAACTAAAAAAAATACTTAAGTAAGAATAGGTACAACAATTTTTTTATTTTATTTCACTAAGTGGTATTTTTAAGACACTTCATTTATCAAGTAGGTAGGTACTTAGCCTACCTCGAAAGATTACCTACCTACCTGATGCCTACAAATGTCTCTCAAGTTGGATGCACTACCTATTATACAGGAACGTCATAATTTTATTAGGTAGGTAGGTAGGTACATATTACTCCACGCCAGTCATAAAATAAACAGGTAAAATTTGTATTCATTTCTTTGTTTAAAAACATTACGTCTATGCGAAAAACATGGATCCCTAGGGGTAAGTAACACACTATAAATTCTCAAGCCATGCTCTGTCAAAATTGCGTAATTCTTATCAGTATCAGTAGATACCTACCTACCTATTCAGGTGCCCGAGCATGGGTGTATCGATAGATAAAAATTGACATAAATTCTCCATAAAACGGGGTTTTGTTGAAATTTATCCAGATTGGTATCATAAAACTTATTCAAACGCTAGGTCGAAAAATTCGAGAAATTGTACCAAATTGATCGACGAGCTGCTAACAAGGAAACCACTCGACACTCGATAAAATTTAGGAGACTAGTTCTGTGCGGGTAGAGTTATAGATAAAATCAGTTTGTAGACCGAAGTAGCACCGCATTGGTCTGGTTTCCGCAACTAGGCCGCTGGTGGGCCCAGCGTGACGGGTGGTGGTTGCTAGTTTAGCCATCCGATGTCCTCCAGGAAGGCTAGCAGCTCGCTGATGCTGGCGCAGGCCTTCCTAGGTGTACCCGGTGTTCCGAGGTGGTATGCTCGTGAAATTGCCACACTGCTGCACTCCAGGAATACATGTGCGGCAGTTTCTGCACGCATACAACCTCTGCACAAAGAACTGTCTGTAACACGCAAATTGAATAGGTGTTTGTTAAGTCGCACACCAGCACCTACAAAACTGATCCAAGATGTAAGCCAAAGTAAGTACCTCTATTCTAGAGCATATAGAGATCATAACTTAAGATAAACGCCACGTGAGCTAGCCAAAGCTCTAATCGGAACTTGTAATCTGTGTCTTTTGTCCAAGAGGCAGCATGATAACTTGACATGCAAATCGGAGTTCAGGAAAACAGAAATGGAAATGGACATGACTGTAATTACTTATAAACAACTCACTGGTAACTGAAACAAGCAAGTGGCCTACCTGATCTTGAATGAATACCATCACCTATAACAAAGCATTGTCTCGTAGGTCACGTTTGTAAGAGGCGTGCCCTACAATGCAGTACTCTGCGTCCATCAACCCGATAGTATTAAGCTTCATGTATCTGTAATTAAACCAGCCCCCATACCCTTCAAACCGAAACACGCTGCGCTGCTTGGCAGCAGGAATAGGCATGGTGCTAGTACTAGTACAAAGAGCTCTACTACTACTTAGCTTATTCTAGCTTATTACTCTCCCACCACAGGTTACACGTGTCACGGTATGATACCAACGCTAATCAAGATTGAAGACCTTGATTGAATGATTTGGTACACTGTCAGAATTGATACTAAAACAAATTGCTTAAAGTAGGTTATGGTAACTTATCAGTCACGTATACACTAGGTAACTGTTATTTTATTGTTAGTCTGCGTGGGAAAATATCAGCCAAACTCTGCTGTTAAACTAATAAAGTTTTGACATCCGTCACAGCTCAGTTTGTAAGCCCCGTCTTCTCTGGTGTAGGTGGTGGTTCGATCCCTACCGAGAACAAACATTTGTGTTATGAACATAGATGTTTGTTGTGTCTGGGTGTTATATGTATTCTAAGTATGCATTTACAAAAAAAATAAGTATTCTATTAGTTATCTGGTTCCCATAGTACAAGCTTGTGCTTTGAATCCGTCTTTTTGCCTATTTTTAAGTACCAAGATTTCAGAAAAATACTTTTAATGTACAGACTTTTTAACTTCTACAGTTTTACTAAAGTATAGATAGAAAATAGATACATAGCATGTAATTTGAGCTCACATACAAATGACCTCGCCCTGTCATCAAAAACCATTTAAGACTACTGATAAAGTATAAAATCCCGGGAATTTGTCTCACAGTAGTCATTCACCGTATCAAGTTGCCTAGACTACCAACGTTTGAGGGCTCTGTCCACCAAGCTTACAAGCTTACTTTGATATAAGCCTCAGTTCACTTGGGACTAGCTCTGTTAATGCCCACCACTAATATTTATCTATAATTTCCGTTAGACAAACAGACTATTACTCAGAACTAAAACTCGTCCTATTTAGCCTTCGATCAATGATACCCCTAGAGACAGGTCACATACAAAATTATAGCTAAAAGCTGTCCGCGTGAATATACATACAGCTACATTTATTAACTAACGAAGTGAGAAAAAAAATGATAAACAGTTTAAGTTCAACCTAATTAGGTACAACCATGCCACCTAGTAAATAATGTCACTCATTGTCAAAACAAAATAAGAGCTCAGTTTTCAATGGCCTCTTATTTATCGAGACGGATTTTTTGCGCTGATCCCTGCCCCTATCTAGGGGTATCATTGATCGAAGTATTTAGGTAACGATTTCGTAGATATTGACCTTTAGATTCCACGCCTGCGCTGCGCATTAGTGCAGTGATAATTGTCGATAGTTATCGATACATTATCGACCTTGTATGGCCATCACTAGGCTGTTATCTTAAAAACAATTAAACATAAATGTTAGTGTCTATAATCTTACTGGTTGTTTTAAAATGTTGAAAATATTAGGTTTTTTACGGAATTTACAGTAGTATCCATCACTAAGAGCTCTACAACAACTACAACTAATAGGAAAAATTCTCTTTACGACGTTGATACAAGATGAAAATGTCTGTTTACTCCAACCCAGCCAAGCATTAAGACACAAAAGGCATAATAATAAAATGATATAATCTACAAATAGCTTAGTAGGTACTTAGAGATATAATAGGGTCAACGAACGCTTTTTTCCTAAGCTGACAATGAAAATTCACAAATACTTAAGGCTATACTAGCATAACAAAGTTCATTTTTCTTTGCAACCTTTGAAGTGACAATCGCTTATTGTGCAAGAGTATTGAGCGTGAAATAATTAAGCCAATTTAACAGCCATGAACTCTTTGACCTGTTCACATCTGGGATGGTGCTGATTTCATCTTAAACATCTTTGACAAGCCTCACAGCTCAGATACGGGGCCCCCGGCCTACAGAGGCCCTTTACGTGTGTAAGCAAAAATTAGTTAAAACGCAAGGTCTACACAAATTTTATGTTTACTATATTTTCTTTTTAAAATTTTTGTTGCCAGATATGGTTTTCTTGGCTTAGAGTTACAGCTAATTTATTTTTACGCCATATACCAGCGTTTTTGGGCAATTTTTTTTGTAATTTGGGCCCCCCAACAAACTTTGTTACAGGACACGCTACGCCACTGGTAGGTCACCTAAGGTTTAATATAGTGAAAGCTAAACAGTTCCCATGCTTGTGTAATTGCTCTGAATGGCGCAGACAAATGGAGGCAGAGGTTAGAGAAAGTTGGCTAGAGCTGAGTATAACGCCTTGAATTATTATTTATTATGCATTGTTTTTTCTGCAATAGCGAATAGAAGTACTAGAGCCCCCGACCGGCATGTTTTACGCAAGGCAATAATACTGATCTCGAATCTTTTTTTACGCTTCAAAATAGATCGACAAAATATAGTGCTGGTTTTTAGGGTTACGTGGCCAAAGGGTAAACCAGGACCCTATTACTAAGACTCCGCTGTCTGTCTGTCTGTGGTCTGTATCTGTAACGTTCATGAATCTTAATAATAATAATAATAATGCCGGACAATCTACACACCCCAAGCTAAGCAGAGCTTGTGTTATGGGTACAGATGACTGATATACTTAATACAATACATTACATACATAGGTAATGTTAGGAAATGTTGATGGACGTTGCCGGGAGATTTCGTTTTTGTATTTTTTCTTTTTCTATATCTTGATTTTGCCTATAGTGTTTATTTCATATTGTGTTGTATCCAAATACGTACCTATTTTTATGTCCCGTGTTTTGTCCGTCTATTATTACAAATAAATGTTTTTTCTTTCTTACTTTCTTTCTAATGTAATATTGGACCTTGAACCCCAAAGAATTAATGCTCATATTTAGGATTCAAGGTATAAATATAGGGATTTAAGACGTGAGGTTGTTTCTGTCATGGAATAAGGAGACTAACGTGTCCTAGGATACCATGCAGGTGTTAAGACGGATGTGTCTGGTGTTCCTGTATTGCACTGGCATTCATTACCTTTCGAACCAAACGAAAATAGCAATATGAGCATAACTGTTTGATGGCCGAAATAGCTACGGTGGTTTTTACTTTCATTTATTTTATAACGGAAGTTATTTAATGTATACAAATATTTTACATCTAATATTTAACCTATCTAAGTACCTTATATTTACATATTTTATAATAACTTTTTCTACCTATAGTAAACTGCGGGTCTTTACTATAGGGAGAAAACAGAATTTAAATCACTGACCGCAGGAAGTGTGCCCAAAAGGCTGGCAACGTTACTTCTTTGGATAGCTTAACTACTTACGGTGGTTTAACATTAGTCTTTATTCTTAGGTTTCTGTTCTATAAGCTCAGCCAAATTGTTTTTTTTTTTTGCAAATTAATAGTATACGACCTACTTGTATCAACTCAACCTAATGAGCGCAAAGGCTAGCGAACTTACTCCATAACAGTCTTACCATCAATCAAATTTTATTCTAACTGTGTTTGAATTCAAACTGTGTCATATCAAAAAACTTTAGTGCGAGTATTTAATTAATTATTTGGGACAAGCAAAAAATTATTTAATAGGCATTTATTTGTCCAAAAACTTGTTGCCTAAGTTGTTTTTTTTTAATCTTATAATAATTATTTAACTTAACCCGAATGTTCTTGGATAGAGTTGTGCCCGTTATACTTAACCAAAGTGGTGGTACCAAAGACGTACTAGTAACTAAAGTAAAATAATAATGAAGCAGTGTTTATTTTTTTGTTATTGTTTTATTTAATTGGCAAAAACATTCAATCAGTCATCAAATCTTTTTTTTATTAACAAATGCAATGCGTACTGATGTTGGTGAATTTCGTGTATTTTTCGATATCTTGTGATAATGAAGAATAACAAAAATGTGTCTGCAAATAGACGACGACGATTTGACGACCGATGTGGCGCGGCGGGCGAATGTCCGCTTGCGACGCAAGAGGTTGCGGGTTCGATCTTCTTGGGATACATGTTTGTACGATCTGCAAATATTTATTCCGGGTGTTTTCTATATAATAAAATATATCTATATATGTAATGTATTGTATTAAGTATATCAGTCATCTAGTACCCATAACACAAGCTCTGCTTAGCTTGGGGCTAGATGATTCTGTAGTAGTAGTAGTAGTCTGTGTAGTAGTAAATAAATAAATAAATAATGCTGGACCATCCACACAGCATTATCTAGCCCCAAGCTAAGCAGAGCTTGTGTTATGGGTACTAGATGACTGATATACTTAATACAATACTATATTGCATACATAGATATTTTTTATTATACAGTAAGTACCTACCTACTAGATGAGCGCAATTTTCGATATCTCTTGATAATGAACAATAACAAAAATGTGTCTGCAAATACTTTATACTTTTGTCAGGTGGTAAGGAAAACCTTTTTTAATCTACCTGGCCATTCGACCATTTATCCTATGTCGGTCTTTATGATCCCATGCTATGGAATACTGCAGTGGGTGTAGCAGGTAGTAAAATTGATGGTATTGAGAAGAATTTATGTTTTTCGAAAGTAAGCGAAGCGAATACCTCCTACCTAGATGGTTTTATGTTAGGAGCTTACCTGTAGAAGATTTTTGAGGAACTGCAAACACTTTTTTCCTTTGGCTGACTCGGCAGGTGCAAGACGAAAGACCATTTATCTAACTATGTATGTATGTCTTATTTATGTATTTATTTATCCATTTATTTATCTATATATATATAATAATCTACCTAGCCGTTTTCGGCTACAGTGACTTGACTTTTAAGAAAGGCTCAGGTGTATAACTCAAAGGTGACTGACTGACATAGTGATCTATCAACGCACAGCCCAAACCACTGGACGGATCGGGCTGAAATTTGGCATGCAGGTAGATGTTATGACGTAGGCATCCGCTAAGAAAGGATTTTGATTAATTCTACCCCCAAGGGGATAAAATAGGGGATGAAAGTTTGTATGAAACTTTGTCAATTTTAAACCGATCGGGCTGAGACTTTGCATGCATAAAGCTACTATGATTTTATCCCGAAAAAATAACGGGAACGGAGAAAAACTGCCACGCAGGTGAAGCTGCGAGCGGCTGCTAGTCTATCTATATAAAAGTAAGTCGTAGTAGTTACAACACTTATAACTAAAGAACGGCTGGACCTATTTTTTTATTTTCGTTTTTTTGGATTTCTCAGGTTGATGGTCGCAGAGCAGTGTATTGTAGGTAACGTTCCTAACGAACGTGACCTACAAGGCAATGCTTTGTTATAGGCGATGACAACTTAACACCAGGAAATATATATATAAGACATACACAAATGATATGTAAATAAAAATAGTATTACTTTTATTTTCCAAAACGTCCGGGTTCGATTTCCGAGTTGGGTACAATTTTTTTTATGTATGAATGCAGTTTTTCTTGTTACTAAAATCGATGACATGGTTCCTAAGAACAGATTTTCGTATGTCTTATAGTTTCAGACTTTCCCATACTGACCGGTCTAAATGTTACACCCTGTATATAACTGCCTTCTGCACTGTATCCCCACCGAGAACAAGCATTTGTGTGATGAACATAGATGTTTGTTCTGTGTCTGGGTGTTATATTTATTCTAAGTATGTATTTACAAAAAAAATAATATAAGTAGGTAAATATTCTATCAGCTATCTGGTTTTATAGTAACGCTTTGCTTAGTTTGAGGCTTGACGGCGTTGTGTGAATGTGTATAAAAATTTACATATTGTTATTTATATTTATTAAAGACCTGTTTACTTAAATAATATAATATAATAATATAATTTGTGTAATATTTTCGATTGTTATTACCTACATTAATATTGTTTCTTTATTTTTATTTCTACTGTATTTAATTATAATGCTGTGTGTTCTTGTGGCTAATAAATAATTGTCTATGTCTATGTCTACTTTACTTACTTAGGTAATTTCGTTTGTTGGAAAGGATTACCTATGTAGGTACTTACTATAAATGTTTTTTTATGTCTGGCTCGCTCGATGGTATTCGATTTTAAACAATATAAAAGCTCTTTGTGCTAGCGATGCCCAAAGCGTTCAACCAACAACGCGGCTAAATAAAAGGCGGCAAAGATGTCGAAATCACGGATGTAGTTACTATTTTATCTGTGGTCTGTATCACGATCTCAATATTTTTTCTTTCGCGTCTCTGTGATGCGTTTCGACCTCTTTGTATTTTGTATAAAATCGGAAAATTTAATCAGCAACGCACGACTTTAGTCAGAAAAGCTTAAAAACTCGTCAAGAAATACTAAGTAACTTGAAATTTAACGCTTGAACTTAATTGGGCTGTCAAATGTGATGTAAGTAAAATGGTTGCCTTCACTTATAACATTTTAGTGACTGAGTAGGTACTTAGTATTCATATTATGACAGCCGTCACAGCTCAGTTCGTAGCGCCTTCGGCGCTGTTAGGTGTTGGGTTCGATCCCCACCGTGAACAAACATTTGTGTGATTAATATAGATGTTTGTTCTGTTTCTGGTTGATACATGTATTCTAAGTAAATATATATTTACTTACAAAAACTGTAGGCAAGTAAGTAAACAAATATTCTATCAGCTATCTGGTTCCCATAATACCTACAAGCTTTTCTTAGTTTGGGACTAGAAGGCGTTGTGTGAACGTGTGTCAATATTTATTTTTATATTTTATCGACAAAAAAAAGACTAATCGTAATTGCCCATCCCTAATTTACTCACGTACTACCTATTGTTCGATTTTCGAAATTTCTCTGACATAGGTATCTTCGTATGGTTGGCTGGATTGACCTAAAAAGCTAAGACAAATAGTAGGTATACTGCCTTACATTACACGTATATCAAAACATTCAGATTGAATTGAATGATTACGCGCGGTCGTTGACCTCTGCGGTGGTGCGGTTTTTCTTTTACTCCTCACGCGCGTGGGAATCTAAATGGTCATTTTGTTTTGTGTTTACGAGCTATTTTGAGTAATTTGTAGCAGTTTGTGTAAGTTTTGGAGTTTCAAAATACTAGTCATGGTTTCATGATCTTAGACAAAACAAGTTTACTATTGCTTGGGCCCGCTTATCGATGCAACGATCGCCAAATGTATTTAGCGAGCCCCAAAACAATAAAAATAACACTGAACTGAAAAAGTAAAGAAGAAGTTTTTTGAAAAGTAAAGTTAAAAATAAACTTTTCCTTTTTCGAAAAGTTTGTTGAAAATAGATAAATGTATAAGCTTGGGTTTCATCTCGATTTGATCTCAGTATAGATAATAAAAATTCACCTAGCCATAGATAATAAAAACTACCAACCTATCATATTTTTGCCGGATGCTCAGTTGATTAAGTATAGGTATTTAGCAGTAGCACATGCTCCCCTTTTTTATATCGGTTATACCAGCTGTCGCCGGACGTTCGGTCAGCAGATGCGGGATGACTTGTTTTGCGATCCATACCCACTTTGTGGTATACTAGTTTTTGCGTACATTACACATTGTCAATTCTATTATCAGGCTGTATAGACGATCCTCACCTTGCCTTGTTTTTATTTAGAGTAAAGTTATACTAGGGATGGGTTAAAATGAGAATGTTTGGTTTTGGATTGAATTGTCGATGTATTTATGATTTTTTGTTATATGTGTGTAGGCTACTTTTTTCTGTGTAAGTAGATAATGCTTTTAAATTGCAATTATCGATGTATTATTTGGTAAATGTGTGAAGGTGTTCTGAACTAAATACATTATGAATTCTTTTAAGTAACAGCATAGATTAAAAAACATTATTTATTTTACGCTAACTGAGACTTCGTTCGCGTTTTTCGTACAAAGTTCATCATTTTACACCCTCCCCTTTTTTACACCCGTTTTAGTAGGACAATAATAGGTTACCTAATTGTGCAAATCGCATCAACATTATTTTAGTAGTTTTTGCGTGATGCGAACACAAACAATCGTACAAACAAACTTTTTTTTTGAAAGTTGATTTCGTCTCTACCTTTCTATAAGTGCTGTGAGCAAAAAGAGGTTGCGGATTCGATTCCCGCCTTGGGATAAATGTTTGTACGATCTGCAAATATTTATTCCAGGTGTTCCTGGGTATTTTCTATAAATAAAAAATATCTATGAATGTAATGTATTGTATTAAGTATCAGTCATCTAGTACCCATAACAAGTTCTGCTTAGCTTGGGTCTAGATGATGCTGTGTGGATTGTCCAGCATTATTATTATCTTAACTTGCAATTGTTTCTTCTCCAGCAGGAACCGTAGCTATGTCGCTGGCAGACGTGACTTCAGCTCGGAGTTCTCCGACGCCTGAGAACTGCCCCGAGTGTGATGCGACTGCGTCCGTCACTTCTGACTTACATAAGGTAAATACAAACTTTATTTTTTACTTGCAGCACGGCTTCGCACGGGTTTTAGTAAGGATCCCAAATTTTTTTGTAAATATTATATAGCCTACTAGCGGCCGCTTGCAGCTTCGCCCGCGTGGCAGTTTTTTCCCGTTCCCGTTATTTTTTCGGGATAAAAAGTAGCCTATGTGTTAATCCAAGTTATAATCTATGTTTATTCCAAATTACATCTAAATCGGTCTACTGGTTAGAGCGTGAAAGAGTAACAAACATCCATCCACTCATCCATCCATCCATCCATCCATCCATACTTACAAACTAGTAGGATGTCTTCCGGGGATAGTGTAGCTTCCCAACGGTGAAAAAAATTTTCAAATCGGTCCAGTAGTTTCGGAGCCTATTCAATGCAAACAAACAACAATCAAATCTTTCCTCTTTATGATATTATCTTTATCTATACTAATCTTCTTTACTAGCTGACCCGCTCACTATTTTATCCGCGTGAAGTTATTTTAGAAGTTATTATAGGTATATATTTTCAAAAAAAACATATATAAGTATTCTATCAGTCATCTGGTTCCCATAGTATAATCTACGCTTAGTATTTGACGATCGATGTGGCGCGGCGGGCGAATGTCCGCCTGCGACGCAGGAGGTTGCGGGTTCGATTCCCGCCTTGGGATAAATGTTTGTACAATCTGCAAATATTTATTCCGGGTGTTCTGGGTATTTTCTATGTATCACATAAAAAATCTATGTATGTAATGTATTGTATTAAGTATATCAGTCATCTAGTACCCATAACACAAGCTCTGCTTAGCTTGGGGCTAGATGATGCTGTGTGGATTGTCCAGCATTATTTATTATTATCTAGTTCCCATAGTACAATCTACGTTTAGTTTAGGGTTAGATGATGTTGTGTTAAAAGTCTCCACATGTCTTTTTTCTCTTTCTAGTATCAAGTAGCGTGCACATGTAAGCCTGGCTCAGTGCAGTATGCATGTGCTGATGACCCTGGCCCCCCGCCACCCGCGAAGACTGACACCCCCCCTGCACTGCCTCCTCGCCCACCCACCAGTGTTCTGGCCAGCAATAGAAGAACCAATGGTAAACATTATTTAAACGACATTCTATCCTTTAGAACTCTCCACTGCCTGGAACTCGTCTTAATCCTTGTCGATTCCACCATTATTCTGTACTATTGAACCGAGGTACCGAAAATTAAAATCAAATCAAAACCAAAATATTTTATTGTGGAACTAGTAACAATGGGGTAATAACAGAAACGAAACGATGATAGCAAGAATAGTTAGTTAGTAAGTAAATATCAACGCCCACCTCCTAGACTACGACAATGAATGTTCCGAAGAATTTAAAACAAAAGTAGGTAAACTAAAGATAACACAGCAGACTAGTAGGGATACACCATCTAAGACAATAGTGGCGAAACTGGAGGGACCACCAAAGTCACAAAACAGATCACAGCATCTGCTTTTGTTTGGTTCTACAGATCTTCAATCCGAAACTCTCCAATTTCTCCTGCCATTTTACCAGTCTGCTCTAGATCTCAGTGGCGTCTTCTCCGATAAGACGCAACTGAGATCTAACTGACAGGATTTTTACCCGTGCGATGAGTAATTAAATATTTCTACATAGTTTGAAAATTTCCAATTTAAATATTTCATCGAATAGCTTCAAGTTTGAGCTTTATTTGATAATTTGTCTTGAGCCGTGGGCTATCTTAAAGATGTTATTTACAAAATGTTTATTTTTCCATAAAAACTGCCCAATCAATAGTCTCCAAACGTACCACGATCTGAAGTTAAACTTTTTTAAAACGAGTATAGAAACTCCCTGGACACAATATCATTTAAAAACAGAATAGACAGGTTTTTCAATTGAACCGGAAAACGTAAATCCAACATCAAACCATAAGAGTTATTGTCAAAAATATCTTAAAGTTTTACAGCCTCAATAGGTTCCCAAATTGCAAAAACCTTATTCAAAAATCACAAAAGATGATATATCTTTTGTAATTGCTCTTCCCACGCATCTACTGCCGCAATTTTGTATGAAATCGTATAAAACACAAAAGAATTCATCTACCTGTATGATGGGGAGAAGAAATCAATACATTTACGCAAGTACAGAATGTAATAAGTCACTTGTAAGTCAGAATATAAGTTTAATTGATGACTTTTCTACCTGTCCCAATGTGCTCACTGCTTCTGCGCGGGCTGCCATTGTCAAAATAACTTAGTCTCGCAATGGTTTTGAATGTGTAATGCAATTTAATTTAGATATATTATTATAATTCCGTGTTTTATCAATAGAATATACCACAGTTTGACATAAAATTAGTGCGAATCTTATAAACCCGGGCATGAGTGTACAATTTTGTGTGATTTTGTTAGAATAAACAAAAGAAAGGAGGGAAATTGCGGACAATGAAAATAAATCTATATTTTGTAAGAAGGAATTGAATTGATGACAGTGATTTTTCTTAGTGACGTGTTTTTCTTGTACAGTTTGCCAGTAACATAGTAAATACTCTTTGTTTATTACAAAGAGGTCAACGTTCCTTCCGCGCGTAGGTTGTAAATATCGATTTTATAGAAATGGCGCGAGTTTCAAGTTCCATGTCCTTTCGTCCTGTGAAGTGATTTGATTTTACTTGTGATAATTTAGTGGTTTAGGAACGTTGTTATTAGTAGATACAAGTGACTAGTGTATTCTTATTGCTTAAGCTTAAAATGGTGACTTATTATTACTTAGCTAAATTATAAAATCATTATTATCACTGCCAATGTAAACATGTCTTATAAATTATCAAAAAATATGAAAAAGTGTTGCAACACGGCAGCTACATTTACAAACTAAATTAAATTGAATATTTCAATTAAAATATCGATAAAAATAAAAGTATCGATGAAAGTTTTAGTAAAAATATGATGCAAGTTCTTCAATATCATTCTTCAATGACACCTCAATCGGCGATCGCAGCGGACGTGGCACAACACTATGTGCCTCCACCACCATATTTCGGTAATTCAAAAATGGAACACTATTATTTTTACGAGTTGATTGGCTTAAATTTTAACAATGAAAAACCCAGCTTTCAAAAAAACTGGGTCGTTACTTCCTTTTATAATGATTTTGATTTTAAAACTTTTTACCAATTTCCGTTTTGCAAAAACTTTTAAACTACAGAATTTTATGAATCAATACCATTACTATATCCTGTCTCATTCTTGTTTGTAATGTTTGTACGTTCTGCAAATATTTATTCCGGGTGTTCTGGGTATTTTCTATGTATAATCACAGATTAGAAAATATGTATTTATGTAATGTATTGTATTAAGTCTAACAGTCATCTAGTACCCATAACACAAGCTCTGCTTAGCTTGGGGCTAGATGATGCTGTGTGGATTGTCCAGCATTATTGTTATTAATGGTCTTGAGATGAATTATTCCTGTTCTGATGATTAACTTATCTTCCAGCGTCCACAGGCTGCAACGCAGATACATCATGTCGACGACGGAAGTATGCCTGGTGGTGCTGCGGCTGCGGTGCCCTAGCCGCGGCCTTAGGAGGCCTATTGGCCGCCCAGCACATCCTAGTACGGGCATACACTGCTTCTCCTCATCATTTGGAAACGGTTCCTGCCGCTGTACCAGCTGCTATGGTAAGCTTTATTAGTTGAAGAGCTCTTTGTGAAGGGCTCGTCCTGGGAAGTACTAGCACCATGCCTATTCCTGCCGCTAAGCAGCTTACTGTGTTCTGGTTTGAAGGGTGTGGATGCCGGTGTAATTACAGGCACATGAGGCTTAACACCTGCATGCCTCAGGTTGATGCATACTATTCCTTAGATAGTTACGTTAATGATAAATCGGCGTGGCTAGATGTTCCGCTCGCTCGACCCATCGGCAGCTAGGATATTTTTTTGCAATGTCTGTACTATTCTCTTATTTGAATGCATTAGATTGTAAGCATTACTCTTAGTTGAAGCGTAGCGTGTGCTGTCTTTTGAACTTCTGTTGTATATTAAGATCTTGGTATGATTGCCTTAACATGTTTTTTGTCTTGCAATCACCTTATTAAGTTAGATTGGCACCACACTGGAGTTTCATTATTTACATTATTATTACTTTGTAAAAGGATCATACAAAAAAACGGTAGGAACCAAGCCGTAAGTTTCTTGCCGGTTCTTGGTCGGCTTGGTCGCGAGGAACTGGCGCTTAGATTCACCTAGATTTAAGACGTTTCAAGATGATCCCTGCGGATATTACTGAATAAATGATTTTTGACTTTGACTTTGACTTTGATGGATGCAGAGCAGAACATCGTGATAGCTGATAGTAACCACTTAACATCATGTAGATAATAAGCATTGTATAAAATATATATAACTGGACGATCGATGTGACGCGGCGGGCGAATGTCCGCCTGCCCAGAAGGTTGCGGGCTCGATTCCCGCCTTGAGATAAATGTTTGTACGATCTGCAAATATTTATTCCGGGTGTTCTGGGTATTTTCTTTGTATAATAAAAAAATATCTACATGTAATGTATTGTATTAAGTATATCAGTCATCTAGTACCCATAACACAAGCGCTGCTTAGCTTGGGGCTAGATGATGTTGTGTGGATTGTCCAGCATTATTATTATTAATTAATTTTTAATGATATTTCAGTTGGTGCTAACAGGTGTCTGCATCATGAGTCTGGCACGGAGACGAAACCGGTACAGCTATATGGTAAGAAAAGTATGTTCGTTCATACTGGTTCTTTCACGGCCTACATTAGGTTAGGTTTTTCACTCCACATTTCTCTCTTATCACTATAGGTTAGCATTGTATGGACCTGTCATGCGAAGAGAAGAATGCCATTTAACGAGACGAGTGTTAGATATGAATGTGGATGGATATAAAAGCAGAGGTGGGTCATGGAAAAGATGGATGAATTCTGTGAAAGATTATATGGGTAAGAAAAGAGTGAATGATGGCGGATGATAGGGGAAAGTGGTGAGAAAAACCTGTTGTGCCGACCCCACATAAAGTGGGATAAAGGATCATACAAAAAAATTGTAGGAACCAAGCTGTAAGTTTCTTGACGGTTCTTGGTCGGCTTGGTCGCGAGGAACTGGCGCTTAGGCTGAGGCTACACTAGGCAGCGATTTGCGATGCGACTGGAAGAGCGAAATGATTTTGTAGCCAAATATTTGATGTATGGTGTAGCCATATACGTGAGCATTCATTTATTTGTTTTCATCGCTCATGTGTCGCAGATCGCGTCGCGACCTAATGTAGCCTCAGCCTTAGATTTACCTAGATTTAAGACGTTTCAGGAATCGTCACTGTGGATTTTACTAAATAAATGCTTTTTGACTTTGACTTTGGCAGGAAAATTATGATTTCTCTTAACACATTCTTCCTCTATCACTTAAACTCATACGCTCACATTTCTACTGTATGTAATCCACTCTGACTACCTTATTGATAACAATGGTTTTATTTTCAGATAAAGGTGGTAGGTGCTTGCTGTCTCATGTGCGCTCTTACGTGCGTCCTTGTCACCATAACTACCACTGTGATACATATGAACAAGTAAGTTTTAAGTAGTAGTAGAGCTCTTAGTGAAGGGCTCGTCCGGGGAAGTACTAGCACCATGCCTATTCCTGCCGCCAAGCAGCGCAGCGTGTTCCGGTTTGAAGGGTGTGAGTGCCGGTGTAATTACAGGCACATGAGGCTTAACACCTGTATGCCTCAGGTTGATGGACGCAGAGTAGTGCATCATAAGGGCACGTTTATGATAAGCGTGACCTGCGAGGCAATGCTCTGTTATAGGTAATGGTAACCACTTAACATCAGGTGGGCCATCTGCTTGTTCCCGCTTGAATTACTTAAAGAAATTAAATTAAAAAACGAGTGTGCTTTAGACCACACGACTGAAGTAAAACTTCTTTAATACTTATTACGAATCGTAACTGGCTATGAGAGAAAGAGAGAAAGAACAGTGCTTTCGTACCCCCACCATGGTAGTGTTAAACGTTTAACGCAACCTTGTTGGAAGTCGCATTATTCAATTAAAAAAGCTATTTCTTTCTTTTCTGGCAGTCATCTTTAATTTCTTCCTTTGTTAATAAATATATTCATTAACTAGACATTGTTTATTATTATTTCAGGCTGCAAACGCTGAAATTCTGCGAGTATACAAAACTGACGCGAACCTGCACCTGCTTCTCTATGCCACCAGATATGCAACACAACGGCGAAGACGAAGGTTAAACCATAGAACAATTTCACAAAAAGCCCTATTACTGCCAGTAATAATAATGCTGGACAATCCACACAGCATCATCTAGCCCCAAGCTAAGCAGAGCTTGTGTTATGGGTACTAGATGACTGATATACTTAATACAGTACATTACAATATATTTTTTATCTACACTTCTACACTAATATTATAAAGAGGAAAGATTTGTATTTTTGTATTTTTGTATTTTTGTATTTTTGTATTTTTGTATGTATGTAATAAACTCAAAAAGTACTGGACCGATTTTAATAATTCTTTTTTCATTAGAAAGCTACATTATCACTGAGTAACATAGGCTATATTTTATTTTGGAAAAAAATAGCGTTCCGTATAATATTTGGGTTTTTCAGACACAAGGTGTAAAAAATCAACCAGAAAAGTTACTTATTTTGCGTACGCTGCCTAAACTATAAAAGATAGAACCATAAAATGTTCTAAATAATTGTAGATCTTATAAATATCTACAAAAAAGTCAGCGGCACACTATACCTATCTATGTCGAGTGAGGCACAACAACCATTTTTTTATTTAAAAATCTTCAATTTTTTTTGGACTACATTTAAACGCATTTATTTTACTCATACTATTAATCCTTATCGAAATAAATTATTTTATCACTAAGTACAGTTCATGTAGATAATATTTGGTCTTTAAATGATTAGAATTGGACGTTTGGTTTTGAAGTTATGGCGAAATTAAAATATTACGATAATCGTAATATTTTAATTCGTTGCGAAGTGAGCGACACTAAGTTGGGAGTGCGCGTGCAGGGGAGTAGTTTAGATCTATGAGTTAGGTACCCGCGCGGCTCCGACGCGAGGTCGGCTCCCTACGCAGGTGTTTTATAAAAAGGACATTAATTCATAATGTAATATAGTTTTATGACAAAATCTATACAAATAAATAAAATTGAAGTGTCTGTTTGTAAAATTAAAATAACGCTTTTTACTACATGCATAGGAATGTATATACGATACATATACCAAAATAGCATTTTTTTTAATTTTTGTCTGTCTGTCTGTCTGTTTGTTCCGTGTAATCTCTGGAACGGCTGGACCGATTTCGACGGGACTTTCACTGGCAGATAGCTAATGTAACAAGGAGTAACTTAGGCTACTTTTTATCCCGAAAAAATAACGGGAACTGATAAAAACTGCCACGCTGGCGAATCTGCGAACGGCCGCTATTTTATGCCGTATTAACGCCATCTGTTGGTGACATCGAGTACTACTTCAGTTAAGATTTGTAAGAAAACATGTTTACCGCCCAACGAAGTGGGCACCGGTCAGCTAGTTATACATATAAAACACCCACAGAACACCCGGAAAAAATATTTGTAGATCGTACAAACATTTATCCCAAGGCGGGAATTGAACCCGCAACCTCCTGCGTCGCAGGCGGACATTCGCCCGTCGTGCCACATCGGTCGTCAAAATAGTACTTAGTAGAATTGTAGGGCATGTTTATTACAAACGTGACCTGCAAGGCAATGCCTAAAGGTGATGGGAACCTTAAAAGATGAAAAGATAAAAATAGAAACAAAAGTTAACATAGCAAAGTGCCTGAATAATTGTTAGCAATTGTTTCGCGTGTTTTATTTTTTTTTTTGTAATCAGAATAATGGTCTGAATACGCAGTTCCAGTTTTCGGAATTAGTCTTAGTTTTTTTCTCGTTCACGTTATTTTTTCGGGATAAAAAGTAGCTTATGTCCTATTCCAGATTACAATCTATATTTGTTCCAAATTTCATCTAAATCGGTCCACTGGTTAGAGCGTGAAAGAGGAACAAACATTCATCCATCCAAACATTTGCATTTATAATATTAGTAGGATGTGTCCACAAAAATAATAATTTTCTACCCTCCAGGTGTTCGGTGCGTGTTTGAAGGTGTCTCCGAATGCGGAGTGGTCCACGGAGCCTTGTACTGGTGTCTCCGAGGAGTGTTTGCACTCTCTGTCAGCGCTGTGCTTGTCTGCATATTTAGCTGCATGCTGGCTTATCAGCTGTTGAGGTCAGTACCAGTATTAAGGCTCAGTACCAGTAATAATAGCGGCAACAGAAATACATATTTGTGAAAATTTCTCTAACTATCACGGTTCATGAGATACAGCCAGGTGACAGACGGACAGACAGACAGACAGGCAGCGGAATCTTAGTAATAGGGCCTCGTTTTACCCTTTGGGTACAGAGCCCTAAAAAATTACTGGATAGTTATAAGCCTCGAAAGATTGTGTACTTTTAAACGTAAATAAATACCACAACAAGTATGAAATTAGTGTGTTAAAACTATATTTAAAATAAATAATGTGTTTTTATTGACATAATATAGTTTTTCAAGATAAAGTTTTCAATCGATGCGATGTACAAAAGATAAATGATGATAAAGTTACCACTTAACATCAGGTGGATCATATGTTTCTTCCACCAGCAGTAGCATAAAGAAAAAAGTAACAATGTGGAAGCGCCATAGTGATTAGGTGTTCATGAACATAGTGTTTAGTTTCTTATTGAGCGAAGTCAGCGCAATCTGTTGTATGTGGACTCTGTTCTCCAAGATCTTGATGCTTCTCTCCAGCTCCGTCATTTCAGACTTCACCGTCACGTAGTCCATTATATCAGGGACTTCGAACGCCATTCTCACCTAAAACATACTTATCAACTAAAGCAATCACGTACTAGCACCATGCCTATTCCTGCTGCCAAGCAGCGCAGCGTGTTCCGGTTTGAAGGGTGTGGGTGCCGGTGTAATTACAGGCACATGAGGCTTAACACCTGTATGCCTCAGGGTGATGGACGCAGAGCAGTGTATAGGCGATAATGCTAACCTATGATAATGCTTTGTTATAGGCGATGGTAACCACTTAACATCAGGTGGGCCATTTGCTTGTTCCATCAGCAAGTCGTATAAGAAAAAACGAGTGTGCTTTAGACCACACGGCTGAAGTAAAACTTCTTTAATATACGAAACGTAACCGACTATGAGAGAAAAAGAGAAAGAAGAGTGCTTTCATACCCCCTCCATGGTAGTGTTAAACGTTTAACGCAACCTTGTTAGGAGTCGCATTAGAAATATTACTTCAAAAGTGAAGAGAGCTCTCAACACGAACTTTCCAATGGAGCTTATCAAGATACATTAAGAAACGTGGCTTGTACCGTGGCTTATGACGACCGATGTGGCGCGGCGGGTGAATGTCCGCCTGCGACGCAGGAGGTTGCGGGTTCGATTCCCGCCTTGGGATAAATGTTTGTACGATCTGCAAATATTTATTCCGGGTGTTCTGGGTGTTTCCTATGAATAATAAAAAATATCTATGTATGTAATGTATTGTATCAAGTATATCAGTCATCTAGTACCCATAACACAAGCTCTGCTTAGCTTGGGGCTAGATGATACTGTGTAGATTGTCCAGCATTATTATTATTATTGTAATACACAAAAGATAATGGGAAGAACTCGCAGTACTATTAATAATGCAAATTTTACCTTTCTAACATCATCCAGCTTCTGTGCCAAGCTATCCGCTTGTACCTGGATGATGTCCCTCTCCTTGCCAAGTTCCACCATCTGAGTTTCTTTAGACTTGATAGTGTTCAGCACATTTGTTAAGTAAGAGTTTTGCTCCATCATAGACTTTTTGTGGATGGTGAGGTTTAAATTAGCATCACCTGCAATCAAGCAATAAGATTACTGCCCTTAAGCTACGGCTTATGCCCAACTTATGGGTTTAGCAACTTATGGAGCTTGGTGAATTAAGCTTAGCAGGTGAATTGGTCAAAGTCAAAGTCGTGACCAAAGTGTCAATGTAAGAAGGAGATGCTGTTGCGAATTTCTTGGAGCATTCTCTTACTCATCTCTTACAACATCCATAGGAGGTAATGTAAGGTTCCTATACTAAGACGGGACCACTAAGCCAAATCAAGTATTGTTGTAAGTAGTAGTAAGTATATTTTCCGGAAGAAATGCAGCTGTATTAGTATTAACGATACTGCTATCATCAATCCACCTACTATGCGTGGTGACTATGACAAACCGTCCAAATTTGGGAGAGGACTATGTCCTGGACTTATTTAAACTGACGACATGGGATACAGTTTTCTGCCTCAGCACAATAAGGAACAGCATAGGTGCAACGCCTTACCAGTCATCTTTTTCAACTCTTCAAGCTGCAACAGCTTTTTATCAATCAGCGCCATGCACTCGCCATTCTCAATCTTCAGTTTATCAAAATCCACCGGCCGAAGACTTTCACTCAATTCTGCCTTAACTCGAATCTGCCCTTTTAGTTTACTGTACTGCGTGTTTAATGTGCTGGTTCGGAGTCTCAGCTTACCGATCTGGCTATCAGATATCTTCACCCATTCTGTCATGAATCTGATCCATATCTCCGCTGGAATCCGTTGAGCTATTTTGTCCCAACCTGGAATCAATATAAAGGCAAAATAATAGTTGATAATGAAAATATATTGGAATTAAGCGAATGATGAACCCTTCTTTTGACTGGCTGATTGCGGAGCTTTAATTATAATGTTGGACAATCCACACAGGATCATCTAGCCCTAAGCTAAGCACAGCTTGTATTATGGGTAATAGATGACTGATATACTTAATACAATACATTATATACATAGGTATTTTTTATTATACATAGAAAATACCCAGAACACTCGGAATAAATATTTACAGATCGTACAAACATTTATCCCAAGGCGGGAAGTGAACTCGCAACCTTCTGCGTTGCAGGCGGACATTCGCCCGCCGCACCACATCGGTCTTCAAAATTCAGTCCATGACTTACCTCCTGACTTGTCTCTTGTGTCCCAACACCTGCTTACTTAACAACGCCACTGACAATGCTGTCGACGTAGCCAAGTATTATTTAAAAATATTTAATGTTATATTGAAACCATTGATATGATAAAAGAAGAAAACTACGGGTTGGATAACTCGTACCTCATTGGCCAGAGTAAACTGTCAGTGTAGTAATAAATACTAAGATGAAGGTTTACGCGACAAGCAGCGATTATTTATATTATGCTTGTAAGATATTTGAATCAGGCTTTTGATTTTGGCTTGGCTGGATCTATCTAGTTCACACAGTTCTAAGATTTTCGAAGTGTTTTTTTAAAGTACAGTTCCACATATTTCTTCCTGCATTCACCTCACTAAGTTGAATCGGTACACAACCAAAATACCAACCTAACACTTGGACACGAGAAACTGGCGCCTAGATTCACCTTTTTGAGAAGTTTCTAAGTTATTTTTATGGTTTCAATGAATAAATGCTTTTTGGCTTTGAACTAGAGACAAAAAACAAGAAAATAACCTTCGATAATAACAGACTGATTGAACATCTCAGAAGCCTTATCAACCTCACTGACTCTAACGCCAATCTCTTCCAACTGTGCCTTCAGAAGCGCATGCTGCCTCGCTGCCTTCCTCCGTATTTTCTCTAAAGTTGCTATCAGGATCTCCATCTCGGTGGAAACCAGCTCGGATCTCTCTAGAACGTTAATTCTTGGACCAGTTCCGAATATTATTGTACCTGTGATAATAAATACATGTTAATACTGGTGAGAATTTCACGTAGCGTCTTTGTAGCGTAACTCTGTACAATGGTAAACTGCGGCCAAATTTACTTGAGCACCATGCCCAAAATAAATATATGTGTTCATCACACAAAAAAATGCCCTTGGTTGGAATAGAACAATCTACATCCCAGAAGGAAGAGCTACATCGAACTAAGCTGTGAAGCTAATCAAGAGAGAGCAAAATAACCTACCTCCAATCTTAGCAGACGACTCCACTCTTCTAGTACTGACTTTCGAAGGACTAGCCAGCATCCTCGACGGGCTCATCATAGACTCCACCAGTCCAAAAGCAGATGACTTAGACTTTACAAAGCTGCCGACGTTCAGAGAGGAACTGCTTTGAAGCTTAGTCGCGTAATCTAAAGCCTGTTGGACTCCATGCATCAGCGCAGGCTCTAGACGCATTATCGTCCGCTCGAAGATCTCGTTCTCCAGAGACAAAACCTGAAAAAAAGCATTCAAAGTTTTGATCAGCCTTTCTCTTACATTTTTTTTTAGCCTTCTTCATTCATTGATTCCCGGCTATAATAATCGTGAAGCTATTACGAAATTGTTCGGGTTTCGGTTGTTGTAGCACGGCCAGCAGCTGTCCAAGTTAAATCAGTGCTGGACATAGGCCATTCTTATAAATTTTCAGACTGGAGTTTTGAGCCTTCTTTATTCACTGACTTCACGGTTATACCAATCGTAAAGTTTGAAGGGTGTGGGTGTCAGTGAAATAACAGGCACATGAGGCCTTACACCAGTATGCCTCAGGTTGATGGATGCAGGGTAGTGCATCCTAGGGCATGTACCTAACGCGTGGCCTACAAGGCAATGCTGGTAATAGTTACCACTTAAGATCAGGTTGGCCTTCTGCTTGTTCCGTTAACAAGAAGTATAAAAATACATCTAATTAAAATCGTTAGAATCTCTTAGAAACGTCTCCTAGGTATATCTAGGTGCCTGTTCCTCGTGACCAAGCCAAGAAGCTAATGTCTTAGACTGACGTTTGCCAGAAGAATCATGCAGATTTTACCAACCGAAGACAAGTATTAAACCACAACCAGCCCCCCGTTCATGTAGCATCAAAATCCAGTCGCCTGGGTCAAATATGACAGGTTTTCTAGAAAATCTGTCGGACTGGATTTTGATGCTAACAGAGTTACATGAACGGGGGGCAGTACCTTGATCTGTTGCTTGATATCATTGACTTGCTTGATCAGCTCAGCGTCAGTTAGCTCGTCAGCATCGTTCAGGAATTGACTGGCGGATCTAGAGTGCTGGCTAATGCTGCTTCTGTGGCCGTGGCCAGACATGTCTTACTCGCAAATGTTTGCTGGAACCAAAAAATTAAACTAAGGTTTGTGCAGGAAAAGGGACGTTTCCAAATAGAGTACACTAGCGGCCGCTCGCAGCTTCGCCCGCGTGGCTGTTTTTTCCCGTTCCCGTTATTTTTTCGGGATAGCCTATAAGTATCCAAGTTATAATCTATGTTTATTCCAAATTTCATCCAAATCGGTCAACTGGTTTGAGCGTGAAAGAGTAACAAACATCCATCTATCCATCTATCCATCCATCCATCCATCCATCCATACTTATAAACTTTCGCGTTTATAATATTTAGTAGGATTATATAACTTTAGGTAAATAACTATTACATATGTCATACTTAGAGTCAAAGGTTAAGATCTATATAACGACTCCTGAACGTTTTTAAAATGCTATCGGTCCTTGGCTAAATTTAGCTATTAAAATAATCTGATACCAGATTTCGCCATTGGCTATACTTATGCTAATGTAACACTAACGAGGCTTTGTGACCAAGAGAACCAGTGGGGTGAATGGTCCAGGGTAACAACCGCTATAACCTTCGCCTATGAGTCCACTGCTAAGCACACACTTTCCATCTTCTTGAATAGTTTTAGATCCTGAAGCACTCAAAGTCAAAAGGCATTTATTTCATGGAATCAAAGTGATCATTTAGAAGTATTTTCTCATAGCTTTTATAGCTTATAGCTTTTTACTTATAGCTTGGTGAATCTAGCCAGTTCTTGGCCAAGCCTAGAAGAACAGGCAAGAAACTTACGGCTTGGTTCTTACCGTTATTTTGTGAGGATCCTTTTTACAAAATAATGTTATAGTATAAAGCTCACGTGTGGACTAAAGCCAATGTCCAAAAAGCCTTATTGCTTCCAAATTTCGGCCACCAGCGCCTTGGATAACTATTTGAATAGAAGCAGCACCATACACTACGGTTCTAAAATACAAAAACTTACGTTTTGTGTAAAAATCTAAAATGTAGCAAAAATAGGTCGTGCAGTAATAAATTTGACACTTTCAAATGCCAATCTATGTTCCTTCATCCTTTGAAATAAGGTATCAATTCCTTTGAATCATTTTAAAGGTTAAAGGTTTTCTATCGCTATGGTGATTTTAACTCTCTAAAGCTGTGACAATAAGGTTGAAAATAACACGAGTTTTTGAAGGTGTTATATGGCTGTCAGGTAGGTGTTGCTATGGAGATGTCTATTTCAATTTGAGTAAAGAGTTTTATGATCTTCGTGCAACCTTCATGGAGTGTGAAGATTGCATGTTTCGAGCTTGAAGACAGAAGTAAGTTCGATCCATAGTTCGATCACTGTTTTAGAAGTTGAAGGTTGAATCCTTCGTTTACTGACGTGCGTGCACGGTGATTGTGCTTTTTCTTTCTTTTTCTCTTTTCTATTTGCTTTAGTCCATATAGGTATATATTTTTTTGTTGCATCTGTCCGTCTAGCGGACAATTTTGCTAAGTAATGTCAAGTGGGTTGAATAAATTATTTTTAGTCAAGTCGAGTCGGTAAAAAAAGTAAAGTCAGCCGTCATCGGTTTCGAAGAAAAAAATGGCGTTTTTCTTCAAACCCAAAGGGAAACATTTTCGTTCAAATCAGGATGCCTCATAACACACTTTCATTTCAATTGTTCACACTTGTGCTAAGACCTCAAGTAATGATGGTTAAATTACCACCAAAATTACCCATCAGAACTTAAAATTACACTAGAAAAACAATTAAAATGAAAATACAATGTTGCTTCCAAAGATGACAGAAAACGAATCTTTAGTCCATATTCTTAGTGTCTATATCACCTGTCCGCCATTCGACAGAAAATGTTGCAAATGTCAAGTGTTTATGATAAAAATCTTTTTTCGTCAAATCAATCAAATTCTGTCTGATCGAGCTGTCATTTTCTCATGACTTTTCTAACCAAAAATAAACAGAATGAGTGATGTTTTCTGTCATCTTTGGAAGCAACATTGTATTTTCATTTTAATTGTTTTTCTATTGTTAATTTAAGTTCTGATGGGTAATTTTGGTGGTATTTTAACCATCATTACTTGAGGTCTTAGCACAAGTGTGAACAATTGAAATGAAAGTGTGTTATGAGGCATCCTGATTTGAACGAAAATGTTTCCCTTTGGTTTTGAAGAAAAACACCATCTTTTTCTTCAAAACCGATGACGGCTGACTTTACTTTTTTTACCGACTCGACTTGACTGAAAAGAATTTATTCAACCCACTTGACATTGGCAAAATTGTCCGTAAGACGGACAGATGCCAAAAAAAAAAATAATAATAATTGGCGCCAGAAATAGGCATGGTGGTACTACGCACCTAGACGCGCCCTATGATGATACTCATCGCACAAATGTTTGTTCTCAACGGGGATCGAACCCACAATCTACAGCACAGAAGGCGATACTAACTAAGTTATGATATCTAAGTACCAAGTCTCGTCAAATCGATTCTTTTAATTTCCAAATGATATTCTTCAAACCCAACATTTTTGTTTCGGCAATTGGCAATCAAATTCTAGTTTCAATTCCGTCTCAGCTCCAAAAAAATATACGAAAATTTGGCCTCCGTTAACTGTGACAGTGGTTTTACGGCAGCCTAATAAATATTTAAGAAAGCTCTCATATAACAAACGTAATGTTTTTGCCGTTTTTATTATAGACTAGCGGTCCTTTCGGGCTTCGCACGGGTTATAGTAAGGATCCCTAATTTTTTTGAAAATGTAATATAGCCTATGTCACCCGGGGATAGTGTAGCTTCTCAACGGTGAAAGAATTATTCAAATCGGTCCAGTAGTTTCGGAGCCTATTCAATACAAACAAACAAAGTTTTCCTCTTTATATATATATATATATATATATATATATTATATTATTAGTATGATAATGCTACGGAACCCTTCGTGCGCGAGTCCGACTCGCACTTGGCTGTTTTTTTTATTGTTGATAGACTATCCTTTAGCTTCGATCTTACCTGGAGGATGCGTTACCAGATTAGGCCACTACTACATAGTTTACATTCTAAAGTTGTAAAACTGTGTACAAAAGATCTTAGAACTAGGTACAGTCAGCTGCACTAGAATGTATACAATTTGTAACTTACAAAATGGTTTCACAGCGGTGTTAAAAATATTTATACGATAATTATTCCAAAAATAAGTGAAGACATCAACTGATCTCATGTCTTTTTAGTTTTTGTGGTGTAAGAGTTCATTGTTTTGCTGTAATACCGTTGTGAAAGTTACAAATTGTATACATTCTAGTGCAGCTGACTGTACATACATAAGTATAACCAACTATGTAGTTAGTAACAGTCTACCTATTTCGGACGTACAATATTATGTAAGTAGTAATCCCTATAATAATCTAGGCATATTATTTTTGTTTTTACAGCCATGAACGTAAGAAGATGTACTGGGAACAACTGGAATTACGCTGTAGATCCCTCTACCGCCCACCCTCGGGGCAAGCAGCGCCTTCTGCTGGAAGACCTGCGCAGGTATGGACTTGCCTCTAAAACTGTAAAAACCTAGTTTATTTGTTTTTATAGTGCTTACCTGCACTTAAGGAAATCACAAAGATTTTTATATTATCCCAAAAATTATTTTCCTCGAGTGGGATTTGAACCCACGACCTTCCCCTTGATACGGGGATGCGATACCAACTTCGCTACCGAGGATTCAATAAATCTTATTTTCGTCGAGGCATTTGAATCCTCGGTAGCGAAGTTGGTATCGCATCCCCGTATCAAGGGGAAGGTCGTGGGTTCAAATCCCACTCGAGGAAAATAATTTTTGGGATAATATAAAAATCTCTGTAAAAACCTGTCATAAAATCGCCTCAACTTTTATTATACGCACAATAACAGCGAAATAAGCGAAATTACAGGCACATGAGGCTTAACACGTATGCCTCGGGTTGATGGACCCTGAGGAGTGCATCGTAAGGCACGTTTCTACGGGAATGACGAGGCAATACTTTGTTATAGGTGATGGTAGCCACTTAACATCAGATGGGCCATCTGCTTGTTTCATCGCCAAGTTGTATAAAAAAAAGCAAAGAAATGGAACTCATAGCCGTCTGTTTTTCCGGTCACGTATAATTTGGATGTTTTCAAGAGAAGAGTGAATAGGTATCTGCTAGGTTAGCGTGCTACATCAACCGCATCATCACTTAACATCGGGTGAGATTGCAGTCAAACGTTTACCTAACTGTAAAAAAAGTCATAAAACATTAAATGCTTGGATTGGTGGAAATCAATTAGGTGTAGGTTCTCCCAGTTACAACGCAGCGGGTCAATCGTAAACGTTGGTAGTGGGTTAGATAAATTTTCTACATACTTTGGCTTCTAAACTCATAAATTTATTGGTCTAGTCAAAGTCAAAAAGCATTTATTCAGTAATATCCACAGGGATAAATCTAGGTGAATTTAAGAGCTCTACTACGTCGTGAAGCTTTGACGACCGATGTGGCGCGGCGGGCGAATGTCCGCCTGCGACGCATGTGGTTGCGGGTTCGATTCCCGCCTTAGGATAAATATTTGTACGATCTGCAAATATTTATTCCGGGTGTTCTGGGTATTTTCTATGTATAATAAAAAATATGTATGTATGTAATGTATTGTATATCAGTCATCTAGTACCCATAACACAAGCTCTGCTTAACTTGGGGCTAAATGATGCTGTGTGGATTGTCCAGCAATATTATTATTATTATTAGTTTGATTTATTGTTTCAGAATACGTGTAGTTGCTGTACCCAGTGTCATCCAACTCAGCCAGCCTGGGATATCAGTCTGCAGCATCGGTTCTGGGCTCCAGGTTTGTTGTATTATGATGATGATGATGATGTCTTTGCCGATTTCGGCTACAGCGACATTAAGAACTCTATTATTACGTCATTCGTGAAGTACCTACCTTTTTTGCTTTGTTAACATTGTTTAGTATTGTCATCCTAAATCTAATGTCATGGCCAATGCCAATATTGTTGTCTTTGTCTCGCTCTCTCTCTTCCATTTTGCCGGCAAACAGGCCACTACGGCTCTCAATAACAAATTCATAAATATAACATTAAAAAGGTGTACAGTGTATAAATTAATAAACTCGCAATACAGTTTTCAAGGGTTTTTTCAATCACAGCACCATCCCCAAGAGATCTGGACTAAAGATCTCCAACAAACATCAGGCTATTTATTTAGACGCTTGTTGTTTGTGAACTTCTGCTTCTCAAACGCTTCACGCGACCAACGCGCCTAAACTGACCATCGATGGGGATAAATGTTTGCATGAAAATAACTTTACGTGAACTTAACTTTTTAGACTGTAATATAAAAATAATAATGTTAGACAATCCACACAGCATCATCTAGCCCCAAGCTAAGCAGAGCTTGTGTTATGGGTACTAGATGACTACAATACATTACATACATACATATTCCTTATCATACATAGAAAACACCCAGAACACCCAGAATAAATATTTGCAGATCGTACAAACATTTATCCCAAGGCGGGAATCGAACCCGCAACCTCTGCGTCGCAGGCGGACATTCGCCCGCCGCGCCACATCGGTCGTCATTTTTTATTTATTTATTTAGGTTCGCCAACAGCGTATACACAACTCTTGCATAAACTTAAAACTTATTGGCCTTAATCTACGTGTATAAACCTTTTACAGGCAAACACCACATGCAAAGGAATCAGTAGGAATGTTTTCTGTTTCAGGTCGTATTGGTAACCTGTACTCTCCCAACCCTGGGACAGGACGCAAAGCATCCGCATGGAGCTGGTTTCCATGGCCCAGGAGTAATAGCCAGAAGTAAGTTAGCCATATAATCCAAGCTATATACTTTCTATAGAAATAAAGTTTCCAAACATCACTTTTTTAAATTATCTTTTGTAATTTAAAGAGAAAAATTAAAAACCTTCTTGAGATGATTCGATTATTAGGCGTTAGTAAGAATAGTACGTGTTTGTAAATTTGAGCCTGTTTTTAGGGTTCCGTACCTAAAGGGTAAGACGGGACCGTATTACTAAGATTCCGCTGCCTGTCTGTCTGTCCGTCTGTCACCAGGCTGTATCTCATGAACCGTGATAGTTAGAGTTGGAATTTTCACAGATGATGTATTTATGTTGCCGCTATAACAACAAATACTAAAAAACAGAATAATATAAATATTTAAGGGGCCTCTTATACAACAAACGTGATTTAAATGCCGTTTTTATTATAGACTACCGTCTATAATAAAAACGGTACCGTAACTACTACGTGTCAACTTCGTTGGGCGGTAAACATGTTTACTTACAAATCTTAACTGAGGTAGTACTCGATGTCGCCAGACAGACAGACAGACAAACATTTAAAAAAATGCTATTTTGGTATATGTATCGTATATACATTCCTATGCATGAAGTAAAAATCGGTTATTTTAATATTACAAACAGACACCTTAATTTTATTTATTTGTATAGATAATGATGCAGAACCCTTCGTGCGCGAGTCCGACACGTACTTGGCCGGTTTTTTTTCCTTTGTACTACAACTTTATACCATGCTATTCTGGCAAAATTTGCTTTCTACTGTCAGTTCGGTGGTATTCTTCGCAGATCTACCTACTACTAGTTTACTAATGTTAAAAAAAAATGTTTAAATATTATGTCAACGTTTCATTTACAGTTCTCGCTGTCAAATGGGCGGGGTGCCCCAATCAGGGGACAGTGCTTACGGCTTCTGTGACGAGACCCCATCAACCAACCCCCAAGCCACCTACGACGACCGAGCATACCCCCCTGAATTCCGCCAAAATTACCCTACAAACTTTACCCCTCAGGCTAACCAAAGCTTCCCTGCACAGGGTAACTTTCCAGCGTTCACCCCAAACCAGAGTAATTTTGTGCAGGGTTTTACTGCAGGACAGGGTAATTTTGTGCAGGGGCAGAGTTTTGCCCCTGGACAGGGTAGTTTTGGTCAGTATCAGGAGGGGTTTGGTGAGTCAAGTGGTAGCTTTGATGCACAGACTGGGGTGTGGGGACCACCACCACCATACAGTCCTCAAGGAAGGAGTGGTAGTCGGTAAGTCTTTTAATTATTTTTAGTACTAGATTATATTCCTGTCTATGAGCAGCGCAGTGTGTTCCGGTTTGAAGGGTGCCGGTGACATTACAGGTATATAAGGCTTGACACCTGTATGTCTCAGGTAGGCGCAGGACCTTGTATCGTAGGGCACGTGCCTTACGTGCGTGCCCTGCGACGCAGTGCTTAGAGTACGTGATGGTTACCATTTAACATCAGGTAGGCTTGTAGTCTTGAAAACTGTAGGGTATGTAATATGTATGTTTTAATGCTTAGGGGTGTATAAAAAAAGGAAATTAAACCCTAAACCGTTGATGTTTGTATGAAAATAGTTTCACGTTGACGAAGTTGCGGGCGTTTACACTAGTATTTTATAAAGTGTACCTACCCTTTAACATTGTACCCTGTAAAGTGTACCCTGTAATGTGTACCCTGTAACGTGTACCCGTAACGAGTACCCTGCAACAAGTACTCTGTAACGTATCCCCTCTTACGTGTACCCCGTAACGTATACCCTGTAATTATACTTCCTTACTCTTTCAGCCACCATCTTCACCACCAAGACCCAGCAGCCGCCACATTACTCCACCATCACCACATCGAAGTCCATCGGAACTCGGACCATGATCATCCGCATACATGCCGCAACTACCACTTACCACCAGAGGGTATCGACAGAAGCGTCATCCAAGGCGTGGCCAGCATTGATGAACGTATTAACCAAGATGCAATGAACCAAGATCGTATTAACCAAGATCGTATTAACCAAGATCGTATGAACCCAGAGTTAAGAGAGGGTCGTATTAACCAAGAAATGAGGATTAACCCAGAAATGAGTAGAATGAACCCGGAGTTGAGTAGAATGAACCCAGATTGCCTTGAGATGGCTCATATGAGCCAGATTTATCCAGAAAATATGGAAATGGCACATATCCAAGATGGAAGGTTTATTAATACTGTGAGGGGGCATTTGGTACCTTACAGGTAAATCTTTTTATTAATTGACTTTGGCGATGGGCTTGCAACCTGTCACGTATGGAATACCAACTACTGCAAAATGTATACCAAATGAAAAATCAAAAAAACTAAAAAAAAATATATAAAATAATGTGATGTGAAAAATAATCGATTTTTATTTAAAACTATTATTATTATCTTATAATCGATTTTTATAGTAATATTAATCGATTTAAAAAAAAAATATTTATAAATTAACACGTAATTTATAAATAAGAGAATAATAAGACAATAATAAAAGTTGACGACCGATGTGGCGCGGCGGGCGAATGTCCGCCTGCGACGCAGAGGTTGCCGGTTCGATTCCCGCCTTGGGTTAAATGTTTGTACGATCTGCAAATATTTATTCCGGGTGTTCTGGGTATTTTCTATGTATAATAAAAAAAATCTATGTATGTAATGTATTGTATTAAGTATATCAGTCATCTAGTACCCATAACACAAGCTCTGCTTAGCTTGGGGCTAGATGATGCTGTGTGGATTGTTCAGCATTATTATTATTATTATTTCTTTTTTGTAGGTGCCAAAGAATGGACATGAGTGCGAGTAACCTTCACAGGGACTGTAGAATGGACGATGGGATTACGATCGAGTGCTTGCATCAGAAGAGTTCTAGCAAAGGTGAGTTTTCATACTTATTTATTTAATGAGTTAATTAGAACAAGGAATGACTAATGTGGCGCAGGAGATTGCAGGTTCGTTTCTCGCCTTGGGATAAATGCTTGTACGATCTGCAAATACTTAAAATAAATATGTAAAAATGTCCACAAATATTTATTTATTTTATTAACAGCATTTAAAACAAGTCATGTAAATAATAATAATGCTGGACAATCCACACAGCATCATCTAGCCCCAAGCTAAGCAGAGCTTGTGTTATGGGTACTAGATGACACATACATAGATATTTTTTATTATGCATAGAAAATACCCAGAACTCCCGGAATAAATATTTGCAGATCGTACAAACATTTATCCCAAGGCGGGAATCGAACCCGCAACCTCTGCGTCGCAGGTGGAAATTCGCCCGCCGCGCCACATCGGTCGTCGAATATATCTTCTTCATCCATTTTAGTTCTTGTAACAAAACATTTTGTTACAAGAACTTTGCTGTAGCCATGATCGCCACAATCCTAATTATCCAAAACTTTTCTGTTCTTTGATTCTGGCACCTAGTAAACCAGTTATTCCCAAAGTGGTCCAGGACCCCCAGGGGTCCACGGGAGACTCGACGGGGGTCTACGTTGGACGTGGCAAAAAATGGGGGTCTACAATCGTAAGCAAAATTAATTTGGTTTCGATAGTAAAGAACTAAAATGTTGGCCTGTTATTTTAAATAATATGATACCTAAATTAAACCTTCTCATTCAGACAATTTATAAATAAATTGAGAAAAAAATGGATAGTTCCGAACTGGGAGTCGAACCCAGACCATGTCTATGTCTGTAATTGGCCATACTACAAAAATTATCTTACCTTTGTGAGAATACTTTTTATATCGCTGTTGGTTTCCCAATAAATAAATAAATAAATGTCGGTATCGCGCCGAGATTTAGAAATTGGTTGTAATGTAGATGCAGGGGGTCCACCGGATCCAGCAAAATTTTGAAAGTGGTCTATGAAACAAGAGTCAGGAACCACTGTACTTAACGAAACAGCTTTCAATATTTTGTCACTAGATGTCGCCACAGGAAAAATTAGAACGCGCTATCGGTGCGTTTTGGGTTTTTCTTATGGTAACGCTATAAAGTTTTAACATCTACTAGCAGTACGTACAATAGTACCTACAAAATACAAAATAATAGAAGTTTTTTGATCGGCTGCCTGTGTATAGATATGAACAATATCTAATGAGCGCATTAGGTGCCGCCCGAACGTATCATCTATCGTAGATTACATCGCCGAGAGAGAGCTAATTTTTTGTTTAGAATTGGTGTTTAGAAAAATGAAGAAAAATATTTTTTATGTATTTTAATACATTATTATTATATCAATAACATTGATATTTAATGCAAAAACTTAAAAAAAAAAAATCAATTAATAATAAACAATTAAAAATTGATAAAATTTAGAAAACAATCACGTGACTATAAACGCGCCATGATTGATCACCATTAGAGCCTGTCCAGAAGGCGCGATTTACGCGCGTGTCTGCTCGCGCGTTTAGATTTGTATTGCGTCCAGATGCGGCGAAATCACGGATGAGACGGATTTGGTCAATAAAAAGTTCCGTGTCAAAGTTTTCACGCTCCATTTTTAATTGAATACGTCCACTCGCCATGGACACGCGCGTAGTACTAGACTAAAAAAGTACTCTGTGTACTGGACGCTGCAATGGCGCCGAAGTATCTCGACTCGCGCGCGTACGCGCGTAAAACGTGCGAGTCGAGAGTCCCGCTCATTGCAAGCGTTTTACGCGCGTGTGAGGTAACGCGTGAGAGCATCTGGACGGAATGTATGTAGCTCTAGTATCTCGAGAACGCGCCAGTGCCTACGCGCGAGTGGACACGCGCGTAAATCGCGCCTTCTGGACAGGTTCAGTTGTTGATACATAGTGACGTTATAATGTTATAGCTATCTAATAACAGTACAGCGTGCACGGCTATTGCAATGAGTGAAAACCGCTCGGGTTTGTTCGGGAGCTGTCGGCGTGTTTTCGGTACTGGATTCAAAAATTATTTTATTTTGAAATAACTTTTGAATTATGGCGAAAAAAAAAATCGTTTTGTTATAAAACTTTTATATGATCTTTCCATTTACCGCAAAAAAAAATGTTTTTTTTTTCTCAATTGCAGTATCACGAGTTTTAACCCCAGACACAAATAATTAGAACAAAACACACCAATTACACTAGTTAACAGCCGTCACAGCTCAGTTCGTAATAGCCCTGCCTTCTGCGCTGTAGTTGGTTCGATTCCCGCCGAGAACAAACATTTGTGTGATGAATATAGATGTTTGTTCTGCGTCTGGGTGTTATATTGTATTCTAAGTATGTATTTACAAAAGAAAATGTATATTATGTATTCTATTAGTCATCTGGTTCTCATAGTACAGGCTATGCTTAGTTTGGGGCTAGATGATGTTGTGTAAAAATGTCCACAAATATTTATTTATTTTATTAACAGCATTTAAAACAAGTCATGTAAATAATAATAATGCTGGACAATCCACACAGCATCATCTAGCCCCAAGCTAAGCAGAGCTTGTGTTATGGGTACTAGATGACTGATATACTTAATACAATACATTACATACATAGATATTTTTTATTATACATAGAAAATACCCAGAACACCCGGAATAAATATTTGCAGATCGTACAAACATTTATCCCGAAACAATTATACGGGACCCCCGAAGTGTGTAAGCAAAAATGAATAAAAAAATTTGAAATGAATAAAGCAGAATCAGCAATTTCTTTTTTTTCATCCTTACATTAGTTATCGTGTGCTGCGGGATTTCCCCGATTTACTTTACTAGGAATCTTTATCCTTTATAAGGGCCTCCAAACAAATTTTAGTACGGGGCCCCGCCTAAGCACGCTACGCCTCTGATCAGTATAGCCTACAGTATACCCTCATAGAGATACCCTTATAGATCATAGAGATTCTCTCATAGATAGTATACCCTCATAGAGATAATAATAATAATAATAAGCCATTTATTTCCCAAAATTTGCTACCTAATTACATAAATCATTAATATTATTTTACATTATATTGAATTTGCATGTAATAAATTATTCTATTATTTACTTAAAGTTACTAATCTAAGATTTTTGGGGTGTCCATTTTTGGACAAAGGCCTCCTCATAGATCATAGGGATACCCTCATAGATAATATACCCTCAGTTTCAGATCAGAGTTCGGATTCTTGCCAGAAACAAGGCAAGGAGAATCTAGGATTCCAGAATGATAAGCACTCACCTATAAGGTAAGCATATAGTTGCTGTTGGTAGAAGCAGATGGCCCACCTGATGTTAAGTGGTTACCATCGCCTATAATAAAGTATTGCCTCGAGGGTCGCGTTCGTCAGGAACGATGCTCTGCGTCCATCAACCTGAGGCATGCAGGTGTTAAGCCTCATGTGCCTGTAATGTCACCGGCACCCACACCCTTTAAACCGGAACACGCTGCGCTGCTTGGCGGCAGGAATCGGCATGGTGGTAGTACTGCCCCGGACGAGCCCTTCACTAAGAGCTCTACTACTACTAAAAAAAATGTTCGTGTCACGATTATAATTTCAAGCTTGGGATGAAATTTCTATAGAATACCAGCTACTGCAAAATGTGGGTGTATACCAAATGTAATATTTGGAAGTACCTCTGACTACCCCCTTAGACATCCCCGAAGAATCTCGTCAGGTACTAGGTACTGAGATATCTGAGAATCGACCGTGCCTAAGGATTAAAGTACTGAAGCTACAGGTTTTTATTTTAAGGTACCAAATCTAACATTTGGACGTACCACTGATTACCCTCTTAGACATCCTTGCAAAGACTCATGTAGGTACTTTGTACTAAGAGATGTGAGGTGATGTTTACCGTGCCTTGATGCCGTGATGTTATTTATTTATTATTTTAATTTTCAGATCTTCCATGCAAGATTGTCCTGCAGTAAATCAGAATGCTGAATCCGAAGTGTACTTCGCTGATGTATCTAGTTGCTGTAATGTTTCAGTGAAGGTAAGGTCCACAAAAATATTTAAAAAAATATAAAGGTACTAGCGGCCGCTCGCAGCTTCGCCTGCGTGGCAGTATTTTCCCGTTCCCGTTATTTTTTAGGGATAAAATCATTGTAGCTTTATGCATGCAAAGTCTCAGCCCGATCGGTTTAAAATTGACAAAGTTTCATACAAACTTTCATCCCCTATTTTATCCTCTTGGGGGTAGAATTAATCAAAATCCTTTCATAGCGGATGCCTACGTCATAACATCTACCTGTATGCCAAATTTCAGCCCGATCCGTCCAGTGGTTTAGGCTGTGCGTTGATAGATCACTATGTCAGTCAGTCAGTCACCTTTGAGTTTGTTTAGATATTAAAACATAATTTTGGTTTTTAAATTAAACCCCTATTATTATTTTCCAGGCGGAGTGCTGCATCAACCCCAACGTTTCTCTCGTCGGCACTATTGAAAACCACCCTGAATCAACATCCGAATCAGACACAGGATCGTTCACTTTAACCCGCCAACAACGACCCCAACCCCAAGTGGGGTCGAAACGACGCCCCAACAAACACAAACCCGAGAAAATACGACAAGTCAACCCCCAAGAAAAACTACGACAAAGTATCAACCCTCAAGAAAAAATACGACAGAATAATAGTTCGTTACGGTTAACTGAGCATCAGATTGAACAACTGAACTTAAGAATGAACGAACGGAATGATGTACGAATGAACGTTAATGAAGTTAGAATGAGTGAACGCATTGATTCTAGAGACAGGTTGAATGAGTCAATTCGTGAGCGGGATAGACTGAATGATTCGATTCGTGAATCGAGTAGATTGAATGACTCGATTAGAGAGTCTAGAGATCGATTGAGTGGTTCAAGGAATGAGTTAGATCGGATGAATGATTCTAGAATCAGTGATAGAATGAATGAGACGAGATTGAGTGAGCGGATGGGTGATCGTGTCTGCGATAGGATGAACGATTGTAGATTTGAACGTTTGAACGATTCAAGAATCAGCGAGCGGTTGAACGATTCTAGATTAGATCGTCTAAATGATCCCAGAGTGGAGAGGATGAATGATCCGAGGGTCGAAAGAATGAATGACTCTCGCATCAGTGACAGAATGAATGAGGCTCGACATTGTGAACGTATAAACGACTGTAGATTGAACGACTCAAGAATCAGTCGAATCAACGATTCGTGCGATCGCATGAACGATTCTCGTCACGAACGAATGAACGAATCCCGGATCAGTGACCGTATTGAACGAATGACAGATTTGAATTCCAGTATTCGTATTGAGGGTAGTCCTAAAATTAGGACGCACATAAGTCCTTTACGCATCCCAATGCCTAGAACAAGTCCTAAAAACCTTCCTAAGGAGCATCTTAGGCAGTCTAGCTCAGATTCTGCTAAACCGGACTTTTTCGTGCCACCCCCACCGATAATTTCTCCCTTATCTCCTAACACAGAAGAGTCATTATTGTCTGATGATGACAGACAAGACACAGTATACTCTAACGATCCAGAAACTTCAAAATGCCTTGGACCTGACTCTCAGTACGAGCCAGTACGTGATGATAAAGTAGAGGTCTTAAAGTCAAACCATCATCATTGCTATAGTGACACTAATACCATGGATTCTGGATGGCAGAGTGGTTCTGAAAAACAAGTTACTGACTGAAAGACTAAAGTTCTAAGCTGGACTTCAAAATCCCACACGGATTTTAAGTTACAAAATGGACATCATGTTTCAAAATTGACTCTAAGATCTTAAATCAATTTCAAGTTTTAAAATAGTCTTCGTTATAGAACATCTTTTAAATAAGGTTAATACAAACTTAAAAATATTATTTGGATTTAGCCAAATTTGAAAATTTACGTCTTTTAAACTGAAACACTGGTTTCTGGCCACCACAATATCATGGGTCTATTATGTAAGGGTTATTCATAGTTTGACACAGAGTAAAACTATTATACGATAGTATTTGTCTTCCCTTTATTATCTACGTGAATGAAAATATAACCATTTAGGTAGAATTAGTCAAAATATAGAATCTTTTCCTAATTACATGTAATATTTTCGTTGTTACTATCAGATGGCAGTTATGGTTTTTAAAAGGAACGAGAAATATTCTTAAAAAAAATGGTTTCCTAAGACATGCCAGCTATGAACCGTATATGCCAGCTATGAATGGTATAATATGAACCGTATCACGACGGAATAAATGTCATCGAATCTGTTCAAACGAAACGATTACGTTTAGGTCTTGAACTGAAGGTGACGGTAGTGTGAAGTAAATTATGTTATCTGTGCCAGATCAATTTTCAAATTCCGTTCATTCGTTTCGTTTCGTATCGGTTCTTTCTGTACAATGTCATCTAAGAATAATAATAATAATAATAATAATAATAATAATAATGCTGGACAATCCACACAGCATCATCTAGCCCCAAGCTAAGCAGAGCTTGTGTTATGGGTACTAGATGACTGATATACTTAATACAATACATTACATATATGGATAATTTTTATTATACATAGAAACACCCAGAACAGAGAATTATTCAGAATGAATTATGAATAATTTTTTTTAAGAGTACTTCTATTTCAACGCCATCTAGGAATCATATTTTTTATGTACCTCTCATTGTTATGTTATAACTATCTACAAAAATGATTTGTCATGCCACTGTAAAGTGTTCCTATTTCCAATTTCTAATGAGGTTCGAATTTACGATTTTGTCTAGATTTTCGATTTTAATAATGTAAAATAATAATAAATTTGTATACTATTAGTAGGGTGTGTAGGCGTTAATTATATACTCGTTCATGTTTTCCTATTTTTTCATTATAAAAATAGCATAAGTAAATTTAAAATTAGTCTGTTAAAAGTAACAATTATTTTTATTTAAAAACTAGCTGACCCTGCGATCTTTGTTGAGCATTATTTTTATTGCTTATCATCCTATTCTAACTAAGACTAAGATAAAAACAAAATCATAAAAATCTAAAAGATTGGTCCAGCCGTTCTTGAAATATAAGTGGTGTACACTTATATTTCATTTCGTATTGTAGATAAATTGTACAGGTAGATCTTAGCCCTATTGTACTGTGCCAAGTAGTGATTTAGAATAAGATTTAGGGCGTAAAATAGTTTCAGAATGTATTCAGCAGGTCGGTTCTTTGCGACCTAATTTTTTTTATATGGAAATACGAAAAGTACCCTTAGCGGCTTAGTGATTGACAGCGTATTTCCACGTAAAAAAATTGAGCTCGTAAACTGAAATCCGAAAAACAAAAAAAAACAGAATCGACATCCTGAAGTCCAATTCTCGTAACAAAATATCGTTAAATTTAAGCTTCCATTGTGTCAATCTCCAAATGATATTATTTGAAACTGATATTTCAGTCAGGTGCAATTTTTACAGTTAAATTCTAGTTTCAATCTCGTCTCAGCTTTAGAAAAATACGAGGATTGGTCCTCAGGTCTACTACGCAAAACGATGCGCGAATGTTGATGTTTGTATTTGTAGTTACACTGCTCGTCAGGTGTGACAATGTCAATTCAATAACTCAAAATGTCGATAAAACCGTTTTGCAAAGTAGACCCCACGTTAAGCGTCGTGTTTCAAAAGGGACCTTTATTCCATGTTTCACCTCCATCATCATCATTTCGCTATCATTCACCCAATTTTTATTGATTTCATTCATTCATTCATTCATCCGTCCATTTTATCACTTCACTTTGGTGTTATTGTTAAAAATATTATTATGTACAGTCGAGTGTACTTTGCTTACTTCATAATTTTCAAAATTATTTTGAAGTAATACTTCTAATGCGACTTCCAACAAGGTTGCGTTAAACGTATAACACTACCATGGAGAGGGTATGAAAGCACTGTTCTTTCTCTCTTTCTCTCATAGCCGTTTCGTATATTAAAGAAGATTTACTTCAGTCGTGTGTCAGGTTTACTTTAGACTAAAGCACACTCGTTTTTTTTTTAATTTAATGCAGTAACTATCGAATTGCCTAGGTACCTTGATATTTTATATTTGTACCTAATCCACACATTATACCACCTACATAATAGTTTAGGTATCATACCTACCTTTTTTATGTTTACAGCTATAGGAATTGCTCTATATTTTTCAATTTAAAGTGTAAATAAATACTCAGTTAAGTACTTATATAAGTAAAAACATAATATTTTTATTTCTGGTCTAGAATCTTGCCTTATAACTAACTCTGCGTATTTTTAGCTACCGTGTTTTTTCTCTTTCGATCTTTCGATCTTTAATATAAATTGTTCCAATCATTTTAATAATCTTGTTAATTTAAATTTTGCATGCCATAACATGCCGTAACATTGAACCAACTAAAATACTGTGATATCTATACCTATACATGTAATTCTGCAAATAAATACACTTTGACTTTGACTTTGAAACACGGTAGGTACTCAGTACACACTATACCAAGGTTACGCAGTTCTTAGATGCCTTGGAATTTTTTATGCATGTGTTTTTTTAATATAGGTAATGTATATTCATTTATCGCCCATGACTCATTGTAGATACTAATTAATTAAGCACCTACTTTACCTATATACCTTCTTAGTTACTAAGAAACTTAGTTGGAAATATAATCGTTGACGTTCTGCCGGAAAAAGCTAAGGCTCGACAAATTTGACATTTGTGACGTAATTTGTGTTGACATTTGATTTAGATTGCGCGTTATTGGTAACACAACTGTGGGATGACGGTTAGTTTTTGCGCAGTGTAACGCAGTACGTTAACAATGCAACTTCATTCGTGGTACGCCCTCATCTATGATTATTATGTACCTGTAATGATTATTATTTGGTCGCCATTTTGTTTTACTTTATCTGTGTATAAAGTTAGTTTCTTTAGAAGATTAATTGTTAAATTAAATCATTGTAAATCAGAATTCTCATAATTTTAAATTAAATAAATATTAATTTAATTGTTTTTATTACAGTTTATTGAACTTTGTGATTATGTATGTTAGTTCTTAAATAATTTAAGTTTATTGTTAGATTTCGTTTTTCATTATGGTTCTATTAAAAGACTGAAATTCTGATATATTATTTTATTTTATTAATGAGCTCCCGTACCAAGTCGGAAAATGCATATATTATCTATGTAATGGTGTTCCTTTTACTTGTTTAGGTACGATAGTTTTTAAATCATTGAAATCGTTCCATTGGTTGCGAAGATATTACACATTTTGTACAAGCCAACCGCGGGGCGGCCGGATAGCTCATGTCAGGGAACCGTGACGTCTCGATTCTCTTTCGCCCGCGCTCGCGCTCTCCACCATTATTTTATTAAAGTTCACTCGATCTGCGCGGGTCGTGTTCTGGTTTAAATAATTTTTTTTTTTAATAAAACCGCGCGGGTTCGGCGGCTAGCGCTGGGTCATTGTGACATGACGTCACAATATCTCAACGCTAGGCTGTTCGCGCGGTCAGTGAGCCTCGTTCGGTATTTTGCCCATAACCTAGTCAGTTTTGGCCGTAGAAAAAAAATTTTTGCACTTTATGTTTTAGTTTCTCAAGGCCTATAAAACTGCATTCACAGATAAAACTGTGACGGGTCCCCATTGGTGGTGTTGGGGATTAGTTGGCAGAGATTTTCAGTGAGGATTTGAATCATCATCATTGAAAGAACTTCTTTTTCATTATCCAAAGGGTAAAACGGGACCCTATTACTAAGACTTCGCTGTCGGTCTGTTCGTCGGTCACCAGGCTTGTACCCCATGAACCGTGATAGTGCGAGAGTTGAAATTTTCACAGATGATGTAAATATTTCCGTTGCTGCTATAACAACAAATACTAAAAGACAGTAAAATAAATATTTAAGGGGGCTCCCATACAACAAACGTTATTTTGTTGCCGTTTTTACTATAGATAATGGTACGGAACCTTTCATGCACGAGTCCGACTCGCACTTAAGCACTTAACCTCATGTGCCTGTAATTTCAGGTTATAAAAAAAACACCAGAATCAGTAGGTAAGTTATTGTGAGATTTTATTAATTTCAAAACACTAAAATTGTCAGATCTTATATACTATTCACAGTATATTCTAGATTTTAACATGATTTATCAAAACAAAGTACCTACCTCCTACAAGTTTGAACTTTTTGAAGTTTTCATACACCCAACTTCATGGCAACTATATACTGAACATTAATTCGCTTGAGAATAATAAAAAAAAAGCAACATGACTTTAATCTGAATCTGAATGAATATCTACCGCGCTTGGAACAAAGCATTGCCTTGTAGGTCACGCACGATAGTTACGTGCCCTACGATGCACTACTCTGCGTCCACCAATCTGAGGCATACTGGTGTTAAGCCTCATGTGCCTGTAATTTCAGGCTTTTTTACTAAAATACGGGACATGGGCTGCCCCCCGAGACATTAAGTATATGCATGAAATACGGGACGGTTGGCAACGCTAAGGTAAGTAATTTGATTGACTCTGCAATATAGTTCTAGATTTACCATAAGACTAGTAAACTTAAATGCGTTAGCATTATCATTAAAAATATCAGAATTAAGCGTTAATTCTATATTAGAAAATCAGTATACAAACTTATTAAACAGAGTAATGGCAGTTTAGAAGTTTTCTTAAAATAATAAAAAAATATTGCAATTTTATAAAAAAACTGCACTGTACTTTTTGTCTTCACATCTATTACCTATTAGTAATTAATATTATTAATTAGCACCTTATGTATTGTTTTAAATTGAAAATTAAAAATAACACTACCGTGAGCTCTTAAAGCACGGTTGCAAACTGTCAAAAGCAACGCAAAAATCGCCGTTACTATTATGCTTGATAGATAAGCACTGTTTTACATTAATTTCTACTAACGGATTTATAATAATAATAATAATGTACGAAGTAATTTGTACGAAGACGTCCTTGTATTTTTTGCTCGGGTCTGTTCAGACTGAGCTCACGGTACAGATAATTAGGCAAACAAACATTCGAGCGAGAATCTTTCTGGATTTGATTGAGAGTTGAGATCTTACGGTAGCATACCTATCACCAAAAACTTTTATTCGAATGAATAAACCACTGCAATGATCGTTCACGACAACCCTAATGAATGAATGAATCCAGTTAATGATTTTTTTTAAATTTTCTGACACGCTGTAGTTACATAAACATAATGGGGACAACGGAAGTAAAATATTAATGTGTCGCTTTAGTTTTATAATGGGGACAGAAGCACGACCAAAACTAACGTGTCACAGCCCCGCTGTAAACGTTCATTCATTCATTCAGTAGGAATGAATGAAAGAACCTTAAAAAAGAATGAAGTCATTAAGTACCTACTACAGTCAAGATAAGTTACTTGGTAAAGATTTTTCTTGATAAAATCTATGCAAAGAAGCTGGTGTACCATTTTATGTCAAATATATCTAGTAGGTATACGGTTAAATGATTAACCAGCATCTTCTTGTGGCAGTCATATTGATAGACGTCACATAATATGTGTTGAAATAGTTACACCTAAGAATATGGACTAAAGAGTTACACCTTGTTTTGTCTTTTGCATTGTCAGGTTTCAAATTAGAACGAAAAAGTCAAAACACAGGTATAAGTACCATGCTGAATCACTATTTATGATAAATAATCCAATATTTTGTAACATTTCCGTTTTGATAGAAACGGGATATTTACCTACCATGATTTTTGAGTTTGATTGTTTCCCGATATTTCGGCACAGTTGCATGCGCCATGATCACGGGTCGAACTGTCCAAAATATTGATCAAAACCATGATAGTTTAAAAAGTTATTTCCGTTTTGGACTAAACTTCATATATTTAGATGTTATCGAGTTTTGTCTGGTTTAATAGTGCTTTTTACTTTAGTGGCTATCAAGTAGTATGTTAAATACCAACAAATATCTCACGTGTTCACTGGTAAGCTCATTAACCCATTAATTACTAAGAAAATTGTTTTTTGAGTCTAATAAATCTAACCATTTCAACTAACTTTTTGTAGTCTAACAAATGTAACCATAATAACTATTTCATCAAAACAACCATTATTTTGATACTTCACATTGCATTATTGGGTTAATGCTTTATTGTTATCTATCTATATATTACAAACTAAAAAGTACTACCAAATAGCTTGCCAGTAAAACCACACTGCAAGTTAAAAAGTTTGCATTACTCCTCACGAGATCTGAAACTATTTCGTCATCAACTGTGTGTTTTGCAACCGCATCATCGTTTTCATCGTCTTCAAGACGCTGATTAGCTACTTTCAGGTTCTTGATGTAGGCTAGGACGTCTTCTGTAATAGGAAATAAATGTTTTTAAAATGCAGCCTCATCACCTTGATAAGATTTCTTGATAAGATCTATGCATGTAATGTATTGTATTAAGCATATCAGTCATCTAGTACCCATAACACAAGCTCTGCTTAGCTTGGGGCTAGATGATGCTGTTTGGATTGTCCAGCATATTATTATTAGTATATTATTATTAATTATGCTTTACCTGATTTTACAACCCCGTCCTTGGAATTCATCAGTAACGCATTAAAATTGGTTAATTTTGTGAGATGTTTTACCTGCTTCTCTATCTCCGTCCTTGTAGTCAACCTTGATGAATGTTGTAAGTGAGACTTCATATAGTTTGTTTTCTTCTGTGCCAGCGATAGCACGCCGCCTTCGGCCATAGCCTGTGACACCGTTACTGCATTGAACCTGGAAAATATGGTTAAACTCATTAGTTCAAAGCTGGTTAATATATTGGTTAATCTTGTGACTGGAAACCCGCGAGACTTCGTTCGCATGAAGCTATTTTATATAAATTTAAACAATATCATCATTATCAGTCTGTAGAAGTCCACAGCAGTACATAAGCCCCTATACGTTTCCAGGAAGGATTTTAAGATCTTCCCGCGATCCTAGCAATGTCGGTCCATCGGGTGACACGACGTCCTTCGTTTAGTCTGCTGGTTCGTGGTCGACATTCAAAGTCAAGTCAAAAATCAATTATTCAGTAATATCCGCAGGGATCATCTTGAAACGTCTTATTCGAGAACCCTTGTTCCTCAGCACGTAAGTGTTCTACGAGTTATATAGCCTGCCCGTTAGCCCGTTGCTAAACTTACACTCAACTGCGCCCCTTTTTGAGTTGATATTCAGATTTAAATAAATCAAGGAACTTGTATGCCAATTTTTGTTAAAATCACTTGAAAAATGCGACCTGTAGGCGAGATCAGACAGACAAACAAAAGCACGCGACGAAAATACAATACTAGCGAAACACGCGGGACTTCATCCGCATGAAGTTATCAACCCCCACTGTACCCGTTTAGGGGTTGAATTTTGGGATTTCCTTAGTACACCTCTACGCAGTTATATTCTAAAAAAAATCAAGTCTCTACGAGCAGTGGGTTAGGCTAGGCGTTGTCTATATCCCAGTCAGTCAGTCAGGACAAAGATACTTATAATTGCACTGAGAAAAATGGATTTCGAGCCTAAGGTTAAAAAAGTCTTACATCGTTGAATTGTAATTAGGTACGCTGGGCGAGTTTGTAACGCTTTAGTTTTTACCTTTCAAAGTGAATACGTCAAAATGATACCGTCTATTACACATAAACAGAACAACCGGAATAACTTTATAAGGCGTTTTATTTCGTTGTTACGTTTGGTCGCTTTTTTGTCTTCATACGAACAAAATCGGTCGTAATAACGGCACTTTTCGCTTTTCATTTTTCTCAGTGTGGTATAGATTGGTTGGTATGGTATAGGTAATAATAACCAGTACTCACCCCCTGGCATTTATCCAGGCACACGGTAACAGTTCCCTTGAACTGCACGTAAGTGCTGTCGGGGAACTTGAAAGCACGGAACTTGCCTGTCAGCACGTTACCGTCATTCGTGATAAAGTTTTCAAACAGGTACGGATCAACTGAACACCTGGAAACAATTACATACACCATCTAAGTATAGTTCTCTTCCTATGCAGATACTGAAAAGTTACTAATTCCATAATTATTTAGACCTTATAATGTAGGTATAACTACACCTACACAGATCAGCACACAACTACACATAGGTACTATTAAATATTATTGTTACTACTTTGAATTAGCTATGTACTTTACTTTGTTTTTTTTTTGTTTTATATATATTTTCTATTTTTATCTGTAGTAATAGAAATTGGAGATCAAATGTCAAGAGGAGGGCGTTACTGTCTGCGACACAGTTTTATACGTCTGCAGTCAGTATTGTTACATTTATGTTCACTATCACGTTGCACCTTATTTTCAAATAAATATTTTTGTATTTGTATTATTTTAGCATGTTTTGTAGGTATTTTAGTATTATTTGTCGCTTTCAGCGATAAGGCCGCCTATTGTACTTTATTCGTTTACGCCTAGATGTATAATGTATCCTTGTGTACAATAAAGTGTTATCTATCTATCTATTTTGTATTTTTGTATAGTAACATTAAACACAAGCGGCTCGTCCCGTCTTCGCACGGGTTTTAGTAAAGATCCATAATTTTATTGAAAATATAATATAGCCTATGTCACCGGGATAGTGTAGCTTTCACAACGGTGAAAGAATTTCTCAAATCGGTCCGGTAGTTTCGGAGCCTATTCAATGCAAACAAACAAACAATGAAATCTTTTCTCTTTATAATATTAGTATAGACTAGCTGACCCGCTCGCGACTTCGTTCGCTCTTTTCATACAAACTTCATCCCCTTTTTACACCCGTCTTAGGAATGACAATGAAGCCAATACTTAGTTTTAAGTTGAATAAAAAATCTGTAAATCGCATCAACAGAAATTTTGTAGTTTTTGCGTGATGCGTGCACAAACCATCGAACCAATTAAATAACTAAATATGTCAGGACATTTTTACACAACATCATCTAGCCCCAAACTGAGCATAGCTTGTACTATGGGAACCAAATAACTAATAGAATACTTATATACTTTTTTGTAAATACATACATAGAATACAATACAACACCCAGACACAGAACAAACATCTATGTTCATCACACAAATGTTTGTTCTCGGTGGGGATCGAACCCACCACCTACAGCACAGAAGGCAGAGCTACTACAAACTGGGGCTTAAGCATGAACTGGCTATCGTGACGTTAGCGTCACGCTAACGTTACCAAAATGTATAAGATTTTGCACAGCGCCTCTATCGTGCGTAAAGAGAACTAAAATTGGAAGCACGAACACTTTTGGCATTACGTACGTAAAGTAAACGATAGCTAGGTCCGTAAAGTAACGTAATTCGATAGGAAGTTAGTAAATCGGTTGTCGTTCGTGCTATATACCATGTATCGTCTCGGTCCGTAAACCTAACGTGAATACGTTAGATTTACGGACCTTTACGATACGAAAGTGAAACTCGTTCGTGCTTACCCCCGAGCTGTGATGGCTGTCGAAAAGGTAACTTACCCATTTAATATGATAGTTTCTTGTTGGTTTCCCGTGTCGGTCGCGTGCATGTAGTTCACTAGGAGTCCATACACCGGAGCTGATTTCTCGTCCAGGAATATTTCCATGGAGAGAGGCGTGCCGGGGCTTACTGAGATCTCTCCTGATACTCTGAAAACGTACACAAATAATTCGTTAATAAAAAATATCTATTTTTATTTTATAACGGAAGTAATTTATTATACAAATATTTTACATCTAATATTTAACCTATCTACCTTATATCTACATATTTTATCATAACTTTTTCTACCTATAGTAAAGTGCGGGTCTTTACTATAGGTAGAAAACAGAATTTAAGTCACTGACCGCAGGAAGTGTGCCCAAAAGGCTGTCAACGTTACCTCTTTGGATAGCTAAACTTTCGTTAATTGCGCTGGTTATTAATAACTTTATCGAAAGGAACTTAAGAAGGAGCAACTTAAAGGAATTTTCAAGAAACTTACGACTTGGAAACACGCAAATGGCCCACCTGATTTAAGTGGTGACCATCGCCTATAACAAAGCATTGCCTTGTAGGTCACGTTCCTAACGAACGCGTCCATCAACCTGAGGCATACAGGATGTTAAGCCTCATGTGCCTGTAATTACACCGGCACCCACACCCTTCAAACCGGAACACGCTGCGCTGCTTGGCGGCAGGAATAGGCATGGTGGTAGTACTGCCCCGGACGAGCCCTTCACTAAGAGCTCTACTACTGGATACTCACTGTTTTCCGCTTTGCTTCACAACGGCTCCAAGGACTGGTTCCGGAGCCTTGCCTTCCTCGTACCGTGTGATGTTCAGTACACTGAAATGAAAATTATATTTTGTCAGGTTCAAAGAATAGATAGATAGAAAATACTTTATTGTACATTGTACACCACAACTTAAGGATAAACATAAAATAAAAAACTTAAAATAATGCTACATACAATGGCCGGTCTTATCGCTAAACAGCGATTATTACCAGACAACCTTTGGATGGAATGGACTCAAGAAGTTGACAAGGGGTGCGTTCCACCCCATACCATTCCAGAATACCATTTGAGATTCAAAAACTACGAATTTTGGGCCACAAAGGTTGGAATTCATTGCCGGCGTCTGTTTTTCCTGAACGCTAATCTGAATCTCTTTTTTTTATGTGACTTATTAATGGAACAAGCAGATGGCCCACCTGATGTTAAGTGGTTACCATTACCTATAAAAGAGTATTATCTCGCAGGTCACGCTCATTATAAACGTGCCCTTACGATGCACTACTTTGCGTCCATCAACCTGAGGCATACTGATGTTAAGCCTCATGTGCCTGTTATTACACCAAGCCATTAAGCCATTACCAATTACTGTAATTACTTCTAGAGGTGCAAGAGTGAATAGGTGTTTTCTAGACCATTCATTGTCGGCTTCAACGTCACTTACCACCAGGTGAGATTGAGATTGAGAGCTAAAGGGCAGTCAATCTATCTACTTACACCTATAATAAAAATGAATCCCTATTTCCCTTGGTCACGCCATCACGCGTGAACGGCTGGACCGATTTCGCTAATTCTTTTTTTGATGTGTTTGTTATTGTCAGGAGAAAAAAATAAGAAAATCGCGCGGAAAAGTAGAAAATTTAAGTATACTTTAGCACCATATAAAATTATTTTTTATCTAACCTTGGCGCTTTGGACAAAATAAACATTTTTAATGTAACCTTATGACGTTTGACATAGAATTGACAAATAATTCAATCAACGTCTGTCGGGTCAGCTAGTAAATCCTACTAATATTATAAACGCGAAAGTTTGTAAGTATGGATGAATGGATGGATGTTTGTTACTCTTTCACGCTCTAACCAATAGACCGATTTCGATGAAAATAACGGGAACGGGAAAAAAACTGCCACAGGGTGAAGCTGCGAGTGGCCGCTAGTGATAAAATAGGTACTAACTCGGGTTCGTCAAAGTCGTCTAGCGGGAAGGGTCCAACGTCGCGAGTAAGTCTCTGCTTGCTGGTGACGGAACAGCTGACGGACACCGTCTCCCGGTTACCAGCTACGTCTTCTATCACTATATTGCGGTAGTACGTCCTTTTGTTCTGGAAAACACAATGTCAAAGTTTAACTCCCACTTATAAACATTGTTTAAATTTAAATAAATCCTGAGGCCGGTTAAACTCTTAAATCCTATCCTAATAATATTATAAATGCGAATGTTTGGATGGATGGATGGATGGATGGATGTTTGTTCCTCTTTCACGCTCTAACCAGTAGACCGATTTGAATGAAATTTGGAATAAATATAGATTGTAATCTGGAATAGGACATAGGCTACTTTTTATCCCGAAAAAATAACGGGAACGGGAAAAAACTGCCACGCGAGCGAAGCTGCGAGTGGCCTCTAGTTATAAATAAAGCCACTTTGAAGCAGATAATGGAACCGACTCTGCCTTCAGATTCTAGGGTCATGGGCTCGAATCCACTCGTGCGTCAATGGATTTTTATGTTCAAAAAATGTCTGTGCGCAATGCGAGTGCTCACAAATTGTGATGAAACACGAGGCATAGTCAGCTCCGCACGTATCCTTTCCTGTGTTTATTACTGATCCACCAAACGCTTCATTCATCAAACACTATGCCTGGACGTGAGATCCTGTGGCAACGAATCCGCTGAAAACGGTTTGATTATAGACTCACAGAGAGTAAAGCAAATATTTTTTTGTTAAAAGCACAACTAGACATTGCGATAAACAAAAGAAAATAGTTAATGAATAAATATACGTTCCCAAAAGAGGGGGCTATTTGTGAACGTGTACTCACAGTCATTTTATTCCAAATTCTATTGACTCCGCATTTCTGGAAGTCCAGAAGATCAAAAATGAAGAGTGCGGTCTTGCCATCCACTTCCGGCAAACAAGGCTTGTAGTCTGAAAAAAATACATGATGCTTAGTACCTTTTACTTAGCTGGTCTCTTTGTGAAGGGCTCGTCCGGGGAAGTACTACCACCATGCCTATTTCTCCCGCCAAACAGCTTGCTGTGTTCCGGTTTGAAGGGTGTGGGTGCCGGCGGAATTACAGGCACATGAGGCTTAACACCTGTATGCCTCAGGTTGATGGACGCTGATCTTAATGAGTGTGACTTCAATACTTTGTTACAGGTAATGGTAATCACTGCTTGTTCCATCAGCAAATTTTATAAAAAAAAAATCTAGTAAACTGAAGTTTTTTTACCTTTGAGCTGGTCAGGGAACGCTATTTTTCTATCCCCATCTAGAGGAACGGTCACCTTCATTATCTCTGGAGTGCATTCTACTCGGGACTGAGATCCTGGAACAAAAGAGACAACATTATAAAAGAGGGAATTAAGAATTTTTATTTATTTCCAAAAGTTTTTGTTACAATACAAAAATTTTTTGCTAAAGTATTGTAACAAGAACCCGGCGGACGGATGTCCGCCTGTGACGCAGGAGGTTGCGGGTTCGATTCTCGCCTTGGGATAAATGTTTGTACGATCTGCAAATATTTATTCCGGGTGTTCTGAGTATTTTCTATGCATAAATGAATAATATCTATGTACTCATGTAATGTATTGTATTAAGTATATGAGTCATCTAGTACCTATTAACACAAGCTCTCCTTAGCTTGGGGCTAGATGATGCTGTGTGGATTGTCCAAAAAAAAATATACATAATCCTACTAATATTATAAACGCGAAAGTTTGTAAGTATGGATGGATGGATAGATGGATGTTTGTTACTCTTTCACGCTTTAACCATTGGACCGATTTGGATGAAATTTGGAGTAATTATAGATTGCAACTTGGATTAACATAATATAGGCTACATTTTATCCCGAAAAAATAACGGGAACGGGAAAAAACTGCCACGCGGGCGAAGCTGCGAGTGGCCGCTAGTTATAATATAATTAATCTTTTAAACAAAATATTTAGACAAATAATAAACTACGCAACAAAGGCAAAGACACTAGCAAAACATTTCTTTGACCGTGAACGTCTCACAAATCTAACACAGCCAGTGGTTAGTGAAACCCGAAAAACCGGCTCGCATTCAAATATGACACATCATTACATCATCATAAAGATTCTTGCATCTTTGATTAGGCATATATGCTCTAAAATATTGCCACAAATATAAAAATAACAAATCACGAGAACCCGGCGCATAAATCCTACACAAAATATGTTTTTTTAGGTGACTGTTGAGAGAAACAGATTTTTTGATAGTTTTTATAATGCTTACCTGCACTTAAGGAAATCACAAAGATTTTATATCATCCCAAAAATTATTTCTTCGAGTGGGATATAATCCACGACCTTCCCTTTGCATCGCATCCCCGTATCAAAGGGAAGGTCGTGGGTTCAAATCCCACTCGAGGAAATAATTTTACAGGTACATGAAAAATAGTAAATTACTTATTTAATTCAATCGTTAAAGCTCTTCCGAGAGTCCTAAGTATTACGGGAAACTTGGAACCTATTGGAACCGGCATTAAAACGACAGCAAAGCCCTTGGTTTTGTATGTATGGCAGTGGAGTTAGTCTACTTTGAAATAAAAACGAGTGTGCTTTAGATTAAAGTAAAACTTCTTTAATATACGAAATGTAACTGGCTATGATGAGAAAGAGAGAAAGAACAGTGCTTTCATACCCCCTCCATGGTAGTGTTAAACGTTTAACGCAACCTTGTTGGAAGTCGCATTAGAAGTATGCTTCAATAATAGATAAAGGTTGCTATTGAAGTATTGAACCACACGGCGCAGCATGCCGGCTTGTAATAACTCAGCTGCGAAACGGTTACCTTATAATTGCGCAGTGTAACTCAAAATACGAGCCTACTTTGCAAGTAGATCTGAAGTTAATATGCATTGCGTGTCAAAGATGAATAAAAAAGATATTCAAAATAACTTTAGATCGGATAGTGTTTACATTCGTTGAATCCACATTCTTTAATTATAGGGTGTCCATGTCATCATGTCATATAATAATTATAATCTTAAATATATATAACTCAAAGGTGACTGACTGACTGACTGACATAAGTGACATAGTGATCTATCAACGCACAGCCCAAACCACTGGACGGATCGGGCTGAAATTTGGCATGCAGGTAGATGTTATGACGTAGGCATCCGCTAAGGATTTTGATTAATTCTACCCCCAAGGGGATAAAATAGGGGATGAAAGTTTGTATGAAACTTAGTCAATTTTAAACCGATCGGGCCTCAGCCCGATAAAACCAAGCCGTAAAATCAATACACGATAAAATCATAGTAGCTTTAAGCATACAAAGTCTCAACTTTGCATGCTTAAAGCTACTATGATTTTATCTTGAAAAAATAACAGGAAAAAACTGCCACACAGGCGAAGCTGCGAGCGGCCGCTAGTATAATGCTGGACAATCCACACAGCATTATCTAGCCCCAAGCTAAGCAGAGCTTGTGTTATGGGTACTAGATGACTGGTACTATATTTAATACAATACATTACATGCATAGATATTTTTATTATGCATAGAAAATACCCAGAACACCCGGAATAAATATTTGCAGATCGTAAAAACATTTATCGATCTCGAAATCGAAATGTTTGTCGATCGAACCCGCAACCTCCGCCACATCGGTTTCGCATTATTCCTAATTTCTCAAATCTCATGGTCACTGTACAATGCGGCAGACAGTCCAGTTCGTCGTTCGTTTCGGTCGGCAGTACGTCGCGTGTGAACCCGCCTTTATAATTCTATTGCGTTTGATTAACCCGGAACAAGACCACAAATCTTTTGTAATGAACTAATGTAAACGCTCGCGGCTTGGTTCGCTAGACCATCTATCTATACTAATACTAGCGGCCGCTCGCAGCTTCGCCCACGTGGCCGGTTTTTCTCGTTCCCGTTATTTTTTCGGGATAAGAAGTAGCCTATATGTTAATTCAGGTTGCAATAAATAAATATATGTACGATAAATGTTTGTACGATCTGTACATATTTATTCCGGGTGTTCTGGGTATTTTCTATGCATGATAATAAAAAATATCTATGTATGTAATGTATTGTATTAAGTATATCAGTCATCTAGTACCCATAACACAAGCTCTGCTTAGCTTGGGGCTAGATGATGCTGTGTGGATTGTCCAGCATTATTATTATTATTATAGCATCATTTAGAAGCATTTTAAGCCATCTGTATCCTCACGCGGTGGAATCCTTGAACCGTGAAGTGTAAAAAACTCTTCCGTGTTAAGATGCGCACACACACATGTTTCTATACTAGCTGTTGCCCGCGACTTCGTCCCGGTGGTTAGTTTTTAGGGTTCCGTACTCAAAGGGTAAAACGGGGCTCTATTACTAAGACGCCGCTATCTGTCTGTTTGTCCTGTATCTCATGAACCGTGATAGAAAGTTGAAATTATTACAGATGATGCATTTCTGTTGCCGCTATAACAATACTAAAAAATATAATAAAATAAATATTTAAGGGGGCTCTCATACAACAAACGTGATTTTTTGCTGTTATTATTTTAGATAATGGTACAGTTCGCACGCAAGACTCGCACTTGGCTGGCTTATTAGAAGAAAGTTTATAGTAGTATTCTGATTTATGTTTTCCTAATTTGAATAAAAATAATATCTTTATCTTTTTTATTATTATTATCTTTTTCTTCAATATCTCTGACAGTCCGATTTGACAGAATTTAACTGACTTGACTAAAACACTTGAAAAAACATTGGCAAAGTTATTGAATGACGAAAAGAGAAGAAAAGAAGAAGAAGACTGAATTTCCCGCTAAATTCACAGTTCGCAAAACGGCGACCGGCGTCCGGTCCACGCAATACGTGACTACACATATTTTATTCATACGCTATGGAAAAACAGTCTTTATTGTCAGGGAACAGAGTGCTACCACCAGGTGGTTAATATCTTGATGTTATGTTATTGGAATTTCGTTCTTCGGATGTGGAAATAGAGTCTAAATATCATTTGGTTTGACAGACTGTGTGAAATCGTGCCGTCTTTGATTTGCACCGATGAATTAAATATCAGACGTCATTTCGCGTTGATTTCGGAAAGATTCGGAAAGGTTCGGGATTTTTACTTTAGTCCATATTCTTAGAATTAAACTGTGCATTTTGCTATGACCAACAAAGTTGACAAACAAGCTTACGGGCCACCTGATGGAAAGCAGTTACCGTAGCCTATGGACGCCTGCAACACCAGAGGAATCACAAGCGCGTTGCCGACCCCTTAAAAATTTTAAAACGCCCTTTTTGAAGAACCCCATGCTATAGTCCTTAGGGAAAACCTCAGCAGGAAGATCATTCCACAGCCTGAGTGTGTATGACGTAGGATAATAATAAGATTTGATAAATCACTACTGTAACGTGACCTCCTATTTCTTAGATTTTTAATGATTTTTTAGTTCAGTTTAGATTGGATTACAGAACACTTTACCCTCACAAACTAATTTAAATAAGTACCTACTACTTTAAGGTTCTGTCACTGTTTGTCATTACCTATTGAAAAGAGATAGCACTCATCTCTTGAAAATAATTTGGCTGTTGTCAAGAGAGGAGTGAATAGGTATCATCTAGGTAAGCGTGCTACACCGTCGACCGCATCATCACTTAACATCAGGTGAGATTGCGGTCAAACGTTTACCTTTAAATTGAAAAAAAATAACCGGTAAAGTGCGAGTCGGACTCGCGCACGAAGGGTTCCGTACCATTATCTATAAAAAAACGGCAAAAAACGTTTGTTGTATGAGAGCCCCCTTAAATGTTTATTTTGTAGGCGGACATTCACCCGCCACGCCACATCGGTCGTCAATATTAAAAATAAAAAAAACGAGTGTGCTTTAGACCATCCCACGACTGAAGTAAAACTTCTTTAATATACGAAACGTAACTAGCTATGAGAGAAAGAGAGAAAGAACAGCGCTTTCATACCCCCTCCATGGTAGTGTTAAACGTTTAACGCAACCTTGTTGGAAGTCGCATTTAAGAAGTATTACTTCAAAACATGCTTTTAGTATTTTGTTCTATTGAAGTAATACTTCTAATGCGACTGCCAACAAGGTTGCGTTAAACGTTTAACACTACCATGGAGGAGGTATGAAAGCGCTGCTCTTTCTCTCTTTCTCTCATAGCCAGTTACGTTTCGTATATTAAAGACGTTTTACTTCAGTCGTGTGGTTTAAAGCACACTCGTTTTTTTTAAAGGCGGGACTTCCACGGCGTGGAGGCAATAGTGTACCTATATGGTTTCCATAACTTAGGTACTTACTTATTATCTAACAAAATCCTTTTCTGGACACTGTAAATCTGGCCATACGTGGTGCCCAATTAATAAGGATACGATAGGCGATGTACCCCTTATTCACAAACCCTGGTTCTAGTAATAACTTGTAAAATGTATTGTGTCATCCTAAGGGAACGAGGCAATGCTTTGTTATATGCGATGGTAATCATTTAACATCTGGTGGGTCATCTGCTTGCTCCATCAGCAAGTTATATAAAAAAAACGAGTGTGCTTTAGACCACACAACTGAAGTAAAACTTCTTTAATATACGAAACGTAACTGGCTATGAGAGAAAGAGAAAGAACCGTGCTTTCATATGCCCTCCATGGTAGTGTTTAAACGTTTAACGCAACCTTGTCGGAAGTCGCATTAGAAGTATTACTTCAAAAATTTAGGTATATCCAACGAGAACAAACATTTGTGACTGAAGTATGAGGCTTAACACTTGCATGCTTCGGGTTGATGGACGCAGAGCAATGCATCGTAGGGCACGCTCCTGCAAGGTAATGCTTTGTTATAAGGTTGTGGTAACCACTTAACATCAGGTGGGTCATGTGTTTGATCCATCAACAATTAGTAACAAAAAAAACCAAGAGCGGTCACCCATCCAAATATTGACGACGCAAAACTTTGCTTAAGGAGGTGGTATCCGCCAACGAGAGGTTTTCTCCGTGTTATTTCTCTTTGATGAGTGAGTATAAATGTCCAAAAAAAATATATATTGCTTATTAAAGACTAAATTTTAATTTGAACAATTGAAATAATTCTAACTATATTATTACTATATGAAAAAAATATCCAAAGTGAAGCAATTTTTATTTTAAATTTGGCTATTTCTTCTAAACGGTATTGATTTTTAGTATTTTTTTTTCACACAAATATCTGTCAAAGTATTTATCACAAAGTGAACAATTGGCAGTTCGAACTAATAATTCATTAGGCTACAAATAATTATTAACTTGAATGCGATATGAAATGGAATGCGCGGGTCCCTGTGCGGGCGACGGGCGGCAGTGCAACTCAGACTGGACAGACTCCTCAAGGTCGTTGGCGAGTACCACCGCCTTAACTAGGTACTTAGTAGATCAGTTTAAGAATGACCAAGGAAGCGACATTACGGCTTCTTAGTGAATAAGGGGGATGATCAGAGTTCCGTATTCCGCATCCATTGTCTCAACGCTTCGGTCCTCCTTTCTGAATAGGTCAATGACCTGAGATGTGGCCCCCGATTGCGTATCACGCGACAGGTTTGCGACAGGCGTGAATAGACAATCATTGACAACGGCCACATTTCTAGTAATTGACGTTTGACAGAAACTATTATTTATCTACGCTATAAAAATACAAAGCACCGGTGGTCTAGTGGTAGTGACCCCGCCTTCTGATCCTAAAGTCGTGGGCTCAAATCCGGTCGTGCATCAATGGGTTTTCCTGTTCGAAAACTTTTCGGCAAAAAATCGCGTCTGTTGTATGAGAAACCACTTAAATATTTTTTTGTTCTGTTTTTTAGTATTTTCAAATGAAATACATCATCTGTAAAACTTTCAACTCTCTAACTATTCATGAGATACAGCCTGGTGATAGACAGACAGACAGACAGACAGACGGACAGAGAGAGAGCGGAGTCTTAGTAATAGCGTCCCGTATTACCCTTTGGGTACGGAACCCTAAAAATATATCTTAAGCCCCTTAACTTGGCCTTTATGCGCCTTACACTCGAGATTCTTTAAGCCTAAGAGGGGTAGTCAGATGTACGTCCAAATACTACGTTTGGTAACTAGTTGATATTCCATATGTGACATGTTGCAAACCCATCACCGCTACTAGAATACTAATTTTTCAACAAATAGTATGTTTTATATAAGGGCCGAAATGTCCACGCCGGATCGTGGAGGTCATAAAAAACTCTTTTATTTCGAAAGAAAAATTCACCATCTGCTTAACCCTTATCTAAAGTAGGCTATCCTTAACAAGATAATTAACAAACCTGTCTACCCTTAACTAGTTATACACGACTTTCCAGTTAAGATATACTGGTATGTGGATATGTGAGCCAATGTGCTACTGTAGTGCCCATTGCCCACATACATCCATTCCATTTTTAGTAGTAGTAGAGCTCTTAGTGAAGGGCTCGTCCAGGGAAGTACTACCACCATGCCTATTTCTGCCGCCAAGCAGCGCAGCGTGTTCTGCTTTGAAGGGTGTGAGTGCCGGTGTAATTACAGGCACATGAGGCTTAACTGTTATGAACTGAAATATAGTGAGAAGCATAGATAAGGACTAGATGATTTGATATAATGCGTAATGTTGAACGTATGATGTTAAACGGTGGAATAAAAACCCCGCTACGAAAAATATGGCGAATAGTGTCACCTTAATACATCCATATCCAGTTTGCGACCAGGTGGGACACAAACATACATTCTCATTTATAGGACTCATCTCGGGTTTACGACCGGCCGGTAAAAAGTAGCTCAGGGGGTAACTGTTACGTAGGGATGGGGTGTTATCGATGTTGTGAAACATCGATTAATGTTATGCGCAGGGAGGAGATGTTTATCGATATTACAGTGACAGCTTGTACAGCCAAGTATTCAATTTTACGGATAAACTAATTGACTGCTATGCCTACCAGTGAGACCTGAGTCTCGCCATATTTGGTAGGGTTTGCTGTTAGCTACTACGCTTGGCAGACTGCTGACCAAAGTGTCGGTGTTATGTACAGGTGCAAAAAGTAGACAATTCTTAACTTTACGTGTTTCGATGCACTGCTCTGCATGTATCAACTTGAGGCAAACAGAAGTTAAGCCTTATGTGCCTGTAATATCACTCTCACCCTTCAAACCAGAACACGCTGCGCCTTTTAGCGGCAGAAATAGGCAAGGTGGCAGAACTTCCGCGTACGACACCTTCACTAAGAGTTCTATTGCTACTAAAAAAGTTCATGCTATTTGAAATTATACGATTCGATAACCGATAATCAAGCAAATCTTTTCTTCCGCCAAGCAGCTTGCTGTGTTCTGGTTTGAAGGGTGTGGGTGCCGGTGTAATAACAGGCACACGAGGCTTAACACCTGTATACCTCAGGTTAATAGACGCAGAGCAGTGCATCGCACGGCACGTTTATAATGAGCGTGAGCTGCGCGGCAATGCTGTTATAGGTAATGGTAACCGTTTAACATCAGGTGGGCTTGCTTGTCCCATATGAACAAGTCACATAAAAAAACCGTTAGCCGTTCGATAACCGTTCTTAGTCGCTATCGATAACTTCGTCCTTGAGGGTCCCATCCCTATTAATCCTTTTACAGAATATCGCTTTCACAAAGTAACGTACAGTTATCGCCTATCTATAGTTACTGGATTCAGTTTAATTGGATTTTTTACTCATCCATTTATAGATTGGTTATTTATAGAAGCGTATGTAAACATTTACTGGAATTATAACTTAAGTAGTTAGCTCGCCTTCTACATACCTACGAGATTATAAGTTGATTTCCACCAAAGACAAGTATTTTAAACAATACTCATTTTGTGTCTCGCTGTTTAATTTGTATTGGCATTATTGTTACCTAGCAATAATAAATACCAATTATAAGAATCTTTGTCCTGACTGACTGACAAATAGACAACGCACAGTAGAGGTTGTGGGTTCGAATCTCGCCTCGGGATAAATGTTTGTACGATCTGCAAATATTTATTCCGGGTGTTTTGGGTATTTTCTATGTATAATAAAAAAATATGTTTGTATGTAATGTATTGTATTAAGTATATCAGTCATCTAGTACCCATAACACAAGCTCTGCTTAGCTTGGGGCTAGATGATGCTGTGTGGATTGTCCAGCATTATTATTATTATTATTAAACTGCTCATAGAGACTTGACTTTTCAGGATAATATTTATTACAGTGCGTAGAGGTGTACCAACTAAGAAATGAATTCCCGAAATTCAACCCCTAAACGGTTAAAGTGGTGTTGAAGTTTATATAAAAATTACTCCACGCGGGCAAAGTCAAGCGTTTTATTAGTTAAGTTTAAGTAGGAACAACTTGTTAAATCGAATTTTTATATAGATGAAGTTTTTCAAAATATTTACAAACTAAACTACTGAACCTTTTTTTATGTAATTTCTCAATGGAATCCGTCCAATCTGAAAGATCTTTTGAAAAATTTTTATGAAGATAGAAAGAAACGCCACGGCCTAAAATCCCAAGTGCGGTAGATTTTTAGAACATGTTTATAAATGTCGAAGTTCTGACATAAAAAAATACGACCAAAGTGAAAACCTCCTTCGTTCCTTGAAGTTCTATGTACCATCTGGTTTCTATAGCGGGATGTACAGTCAGCTGCACTAGAATGTATACAATTTGTTACTTTCAAAACTTTCAAAACCTTATAGTAAACTTTTAAACAGTGTAAAACTCAAAAATAGTGAAATCAGCTGATAAGTTCACTTATTTTTTGAGTTTTTGTCCTGTAAATTATTATTGTAACGCTGTAAAACCATTCAGTAAGTTATGAATTGTATACATTCTAGTGCAGCTGACTGTACTTAGCTTGGAAGTAGATGACTGCTTAAGTAATGACTACTAACATAAAAAAAAAAGTTCTTCGATGTGAACGACGATAGGCTGCGTGTAAGTAAGCACTTGAAACTTGGCCTTCAGAGGTGTTAGACAATCCAAAATTTTTACCTAGCTTAAGTCTAATAACTCTAATAACTCACAGGATGGAACTTACCCCCACAACACAGGTTTTTTACCTAGGGTGGAGGTTAGAGCGCAACCACATCATTCCACGTGTAATATTAAATCTTTTAGTTTAGAAAACATCTGTTCTAGAATGACTACCTAATGTATGTCACATGTGTCCTACTTTATATGTACCTATATGATTAAATAAATAAAAAATAAAATAAAAAGTATTCTAACAAACTCGTATATTTCCGCATTCGCAAAAACTGGCGTCCGTAAGACCCGTATTTCATCCGTCACAACATAGTTAGTCCGAAGGCACCACTAACATACATAGAACCGGACTCATACTGACCTTTAGGGCACTAGGGAGCTAAGTCCTTATTCACACTGATGGCACTTTAAGTACATTGAACTGAAATGTAGTTTAAAATATCATAAGGATTTCACACATGGTGAGACGAAGCAAAACCATATTTTGTATTGAAGCCAGTGAACAAGAAAAAACACTCAAAATTTTAAGTTTCATAGTGCATAACTTTTGAAATAATATAAAATTTTAGGTAAAATTATAAAAAACTGTAAAAAGATGCACTTTAATAAAACTATTACCTTAACTTAACAATAAATAAATACTAATATACACCTGACAAAACGCCATCTAGCCCCAAACTAAGCACAACTATGGGAACCAGGTAACTGATAGAATATATAAATATTTATTTTACCCACGGGTAAATGACAAGTTGAGATGGGGTTGAACGACAAACAGTTGATTTTAAGATTTTAAGTAATATTAAATTAATTCAATGTTTATAGGTGTTTATCTGCATACAATAGCACGCAAGTAACTCTGATATTGAAGTAAATAGGGGCATGAGTGAAAAATTACCCCTGACTCTGTATTATCTACAATAAATGCAAAAGCTTTTTTTTTACTTTTACTTTAGGATTATCACTTACCATGTAGGTCGAATACGAATACACACATGACTTCCTAAATAAAAAAACTGTAGTAGAATAGAAAGGTTCACTACATAAACTGAATGTCAAAATGATAAATAAAACACTATACCCTCAGGTCGCAATTCCGAAATTAAAATAACGAGGTTCCCGCCCTTTTTACTGTCAAACTTGTCAAAGTCATATGGACATATCCTAAGGCTGGCGAGTCGTGCGTTGGGTTTGAATCACGCGACCTTTGAACTGGGCAGGTATTTGAATGTAGTACCGGACTAGGGCTTGCACTGTAGGCTTATTCGATTGGTCTTCGATATATTTGTTACTAGAGGCCACTCGCAGGTTCGCCCGCGTGGCAGTTTTTTCCCGTTCCCGTTATTTTTTCGGGATAAAAAGTAGCCTGTGTCCTATTCCAGATTACAATCTATATTTATTCCAAATTTCATCCAAATCGGTCCACTGGTTAGAGCGTGAAAGAGGAACAAACATCCATCCATCCATCCAAACATTCGCATTTATAATATTAGTAGGATAATGCGTTTTCGAAATCTTTGAAACTTTGCGTAGGTTCTTACTTTTGTAATTTTGTAAATAAATATTCTATTTAGTCATTCTGACCCTTTGAGACTAAGTTTCGATTTTCAATATATTTCTGAACAAATAAGACTTTAAACCAGGACTAAACTTTGTTCTCCCTTCCCTAGCTAGAAATGACGGTAATCTACAAACCTGGACATGTGGCTCACGATGAATAGACGTATTACAGAAAATAGGACTAGAACAGAGTATAGCCACTGAGCTATTCAAATGGGTATGTTCTTAGCTGTCATTCGATAAGGTTTTATTTTTATGTCACTGTCAAAGTGGTGTGGATAAAATAAAACGTTTTTAGTCAAGTAGAGTTAGTAAAAACGAAGTAGGTAAAGTTAAAACCAAAAAAAGCAAAATCCTGTTGCAAATATCAAATCATGACAGATTTCTTACATAAAATTTGTTATATTTCGCACCTAAAATTTGATATATTTAAAAAGTCAATAGCATAAACAGGTGATTGACTTTATGGCGTCAATGTTTTTTCATCGAAATATGCTTGCATGCTATGATCTAAGCTTGCATGCATTAAAATGCATAATTTTTGCAATTTCTCATACAAGAAATTCTCTTAACAATAAAAATTACAACGCCATCCTGTATTGAGATCGTGTGAAAGATTTTATCATAGACAATCAGTTCAATAATAGCTACTGATTCCTATGAACTGAACCTATCAATACTAATTATATTGTATTCTGGAGAACAACTGGTAAAGGGAAATATTTATTCTATTCTATTTTAAAGGCATTTATTTATTAGAATTACGCAAGAATAGGCTCAGCAGCAAAGTTCAGTCTTATTAATTTGAACTAAGAACTCCTCTGATTCTTCAGAAAAAAAGCCCACCCATTCAAAAATAGAACCTAATTCTTTTTTTTAACCGCCCCACAATGTTTTTTTTAAGCGATGTAAGCACGTAGAACTATACCGCCGCCTATTTTTGCAAAACAATTTCCAGTATGATAGATAGATAGATAGATAGATAACACTTTATTGTACACAAGGATACATTATACATCTAGGCGTAAACAAATAAAGTACAATTGGCGGCCTTATCGCTGAAAGCGATTTCTTCCAGGCAACCTTAGCATGGAAAGTAATTAAATACAATAGTAACGGACGGCGGTGCACAAGTGTGGTAAATAGAAATGCTTACATAAAAACTGCTAAATAAAGATAATCTAACAATAATAATCCTAAATAATAACTAAACTAAAAGAAAATCCTAATACTTATATAAAATTGAATATACTACTACATAACCATATATAAAAACACAATGCTTTAAAGTAGTACATGGTCACAAAATTGTAGGAGAAATAAATAAGTGAAATTCAGGTTATAGGTACGGAGAATCTTTACTAAAAAACTGCTTTAACTTCGTCTTAAAAGTATGTAGTGATGATGCCTGCCTTACGTCTACTGGTAGAGAGTTCCACAGGCGCACAGCTTGGACAGTAAACGATTTATCATAAAAGGAACTACTGTGCACAGGTGTTTTGAGGGATAAGTTGTCTGATGACCTCAGAGAAAAGGTATTGGAGGAATGAAGGAACTCGAACCTTTCCTTAAGATAGCTAGGAAAGGAAGGATTAAACAGAACAGAGTATAGAAGAGAAAGAATATGGAAATTACGGCGAAGGCGGATAGGAAGCCACTTAAGCATAGAGCGATAAGGTGATACATGGTCATATTTTCGTAGTCCAAATATGAACCTGATGCAAAAGTTCTGAAGCCGCTCTAGCTTATTAAGTTGCTCCTCAGTGATGTCCAAGTAACTAACATCAGCATAATCCAGTACAGGTAAAAGCAGTGTCTGCGCAAGTGTAATTTTGGTGGCAGTTGGCAAAAAGTTTCTTAGTCTCCTTAAAGAACCTGCGGAAGCAAATAGCTTCTGGCAGGTGACTTGAATCTGAGCTTGCCAAGACAGATAGCAATCGATTGTGACTCCAAGGCTTTTTACAGTTTCACTAAACGGAATAGGAATCCCGTCGAACATAACCGGTGGAACGGTGGCCCAATCAATATTGCACAGTAGTCTGGGGCTGCCCACAATTATAGTTTGTGTTTTAATGGGATTAATTGTTAGTCCATGCGCCTTGCTCCACTCCGCTATACGGCATAAGTTAGAGTTAGTAGACTCCACGGCATCAGCTATACGACTAAGTGAGGCTTGCGCATAAATCTGAAGGTCGTCTGCGTAGAGGTGATAGAAGGAGGTGAGATTTTGTGAAATAGAGTTAATGAATATGGCGAAAAGGAGAGGAGAAAGGACACCACCCTGTGGTACACCGGCTGACGTATCACACCACAAAGATAAGGACTCTTCAAGGCGGACCCGCTGCCGGCGGCCATGAAGATAGCTGGAAAACCATTCAAGCACCGCTGGAGATAAGTTAAGAGAGCGGAGGAGGGCTAGGAGAATGTCAAAGTTCACAGTGTTGAAGGCATTGCTGAAATCAAGTAAGGTCAGTACTGTAAGTTGCTTGTTCTCCATGCCCAAGCGTATGTCATCTGTGATTTTGATAAGAGCAGTAGCAGTACTGTGACCTTTACGAAAACCAGACTGCATAGGATTTAGGAGGTTGTTGAAGGAAAGAAATGAGTTGAGTTGAAAATGAACGAGACGTTCGAGGACTTTTGATAGGAAAGGAAGAATGGATATTGGGCGATACTCGGAGAAAGATTTAGGGTTAGGTTTTTTCGGTAGAGGAATGATTTGTGCTTCTTTCCAGCTCGACGGAAATACACCGTTGAGCAAGGAATGGTTAAAGATATGACAAAGGACCGGAAGGATAAGATCTAGGATAGGGACAACCATGTTACGACTAACGCCGTCGAGCCCAACAGCGTTAGAAGTGATGGACAGAACACTTTTCTTAACATCTAAAGCGGTGACTTGACTGAAAGTAAATTGGGAATGAGCAGGAGTTGATGAAGAGGAGAGAGAGTTAATAGTGTTAGTTTTGACGACATCAGTGATTGTGGAAGTAGAAGAGAAATGCTGATTAAGAGAGTTGAGATCTAAATCTAAGTATGCTTCGGTCATTAGCGAATATTTTGCCTCGCTCAAGTGACTTGCCTGCGTTAGCCTGCGACTTCGATTGCGTGAAATATTTTATACAAAAAATTCATTGTTTTTGTATACTAAGTAGTTTTTTAAGGATGTAATGCCTACATGTCCTTATTAAGTAAAGGAAAGAGTACCAATTTTTATTTTAAAATCATACCATACACCCATCACCAATACCGGGACACCTTTGGTCTAGTGGTAGTGACCCCGTCTTCTAATCCTAAGGTCGTGTGTTCCAATCCGATTGTGCACCAGTGGATTTTTCCGCTTAGAAAATTTATGTGCGCAATGCACACAAACGGTAAAGGAAAACATCGTAAGGAAACCAGCTAGTATTCTGGTCTTTTGAGCTTGGTCGCGTGGATGGTGCTTAGATTCATCTATAGTAAAAGACGTTTTAAAACTTTAATTGACTGTATTCAACCCTTTGACAGCGACTTTCCAATTCGAAACCGGCTACGCAAAATCTTCTAGTAAAGTCTGTCTGTAATATATTACGGACAGACTTTACCACAGTTTCTACTGCTAAAGCTCTGTAGGCTCGTTCAGGTTCACATTAATTATAGCAAACAATAGGATTCTCAGAAATGTGGCTAGTGTTTACAATTTAGCATCGTTGTACTGTGTACATGCGGTTGAGGCGTGGAAGGAACATTAGCCTTATGTTAGAAAAAGAAAACTTTTTTTTATTTTTAATAAATACTAAAAGGCGGTGGAGACCTTTCCCGAACATTTTTGAAATTCGAACTTACTTGGTAGTTAGAGACAGATGGCAGAAAAAGTTTCGAAATATTATTATTAACACTCACACACGATAAAAAAAACACTGGCAGTCATTTTCTTGCAACAAAAAAAATTATTCTTTATTAATTATGTACAGGCTAGTAATACTAACATAAAAGTAAATCATTAGGTACTTTAAAAGATAAAATCGGTACATTTATTTATTCGCAATCCACTAGGTACCTAATAAAATAATATAATTTCTTACTCATAAAAACATATGAGACAAGTTAGAAAGTTATGTGTAATGGAATATTTTATAGTCAGTTTAAAACTGTCGACATTAAACAAGTATCGAGCTTTAAACAAAAAATAATAAAACATCATGAGAAAAATGAACGTAATCGATATCTGCCTACAATCGACTATCAAGGAATCGAGTAAAGTTGCCGTGAAACATCACTAGCTGAGAAAAAGGTAAAATTGACGCGAGTTTAAAAATAGAACGCGAACATTTTTAGTTTTTTATTTTGTAAAGGCGACATTAATATTTTCTCCGCGGCCAGCTTCTTTGCAATGTTTTTTACTGGCGTAAGTTTTTACTAAGGTAATTAGTCTGTCTAGTCTTTTTATTATTTTAGCGAAGTAAAATACAGGAGCAATTATTGTGTTCTCACATAATTTACGCTCCTAAGTAAAGTAGCTATGGTCAAATAGTTACCAGTATATCGGTCTTTTACAGGATACAATTCGGAAAGTGTGCCTAGGAACTCTATTAGGTAAGTGCCCTAGAACGTCGACCATATCATAACTAAACACCAACAAAGATTGCAGTCAAAATAACCTATGCATAAATTGTAATATAATACGACTCAAATTAAAAATATTATTGAGTTTTTGCTTCGCAAGGTAATGACACAATTCAGTGCTGCCAGCTATTTCTTTAGGCGCTCGCTAAATTAAATAATCGAAACCAGAAATCATCTAAAATATTTTGTTGATATCCACTGAGTTGGCAACACTGCCACTGTTACCACCATTTTAAAAATTACGAGTTATTTACTTTAATAATGCATCTGTTTACATATCAGATTTTCTAAAACTTGTAAATCTCTAGCATGGTGTAACATTTCGATGGGGTTTCCGATAGTGTGTGAAAATGTTTAATATAGTATTAAAATGTAATCTATTTTAGATAGCATCTTATTGTTCTATATCACGAGTCTCATGACGAATTGTGGGAAGGTATTTGGACGCCATGTTGTTTTTCAAACGTATTACGTTGTATTACCTCTTAAGGTGAAACAAGTCGTTACTATTTCCATACAAGCATACATACATACAAACGTCGAAAGATTTAGTACTAAATCTTTCGACGCTTGTAACTTTCAAGGTAATCTGATTATACTGTAGTATATAGGGTAACGAAATTTCCTACGAAATCTTAGTACCTATTGACTACTAAATAATGCAAACGTAATAAAAGTAAGTTATTGAATTCTTCACAAAGCACGCAATATTAAAAATTTACATATTTCCCACAGAGCTTTCATCGAGCGGGCCCATTGAATAACAATACAATGTATAAATATATTTAAAGAGTTTTTCTGTTACTAATAAACTCAGCGTTTCGTTGAAATGCATGCATGTAATGTATTGTATTAAGTATATCAGTCATCTAGTACTCATAACACAAGCTCTACTTAGCTTGGGGCTAGATGATGCTGTGGGGATTGTCCAACATTATAATAATTATTATTATTAAATGACGACAGATGTGACGCGGCGAGCGAATGTCCGCCTGCGACTCAGGAGGTTACGGGTTCGATTTCCGCCTTGGAATAAAAGTTGTTGAATGGCGCTAGTTTAACGCAGCACAGGCTAGAAGAACCGACAAGAAACTTACAGCTTGGGTTTACCGTTTAAACTATTTACTTCGAAACCCTAAAATATCATTGTTTTGCATGCACGGCTGTGGTGATGGTGTAAATTCCGATCTTGAAAGCGATAACATTCTATAGACAACAATAGTGCGACAAAAGCGTTTGAAAGTTGCAAATTTGCAAAAAGTTACCTACGTATTTCAAACAAACAGGCCATTGCTACTTCCAACAAGGTTGCGTTAAACGTTTAACACTACCATGGAGGGGGTATTAAAACACTGTTCTTTCTCTCTTTCTCTCATAGAGAAATTTTACTTTAGGCGTGTGGTCTAAAGCGCTCGTTTTTTTATACCAACTTTTAGAAGTAGAGGCCCACAATGCCGTGTAGATTGTCCAGCACTATATTATTTGGCAATTTGCAGTCACCACGCTGTAGGTTCCAGGATATGCTGCAGCTAATCTCCTAGTTGCCTCTTAGTGGTAAGATCCATGGGAGGAAATGGCAGGGTCCTAATCTACGAGACAACAGTTCAGTTTTTCAGTTTTAAAAGTTCTTTATTAACATACTAAAATATAACATTACAGAGGACTAGTGTAGATTTAATCCTAGGGCTCGTAAACATAACTTATTAGCTGTTTTTTAAGTCATACTTGACTTATTTAAAAACTTATGAAAATTATATTATATTAAACGCTATAAATAATAGAATAAACTAACATTGTAATTTTACGGGACAACAACGGACAGCAAGTAGGTAGTATAAAACGAACTTTTCAAGTACTTCATCGCTCAGACTTGAAAAAGTAAAGTGGTAGTAATGTCAATGTGGCGGTGGATCCCAAGCCGAACAGTGAAACTACATCAGGACTACTGGGCAAGTCATCAATCATTCTTAGATATCGTAATGTTTTGAATAAAAAGATATTTTAATATTAAAGTTTTTCTATCTGACCGTACTTTTTCCATACTTAGGTTACTTTACTTACGTGTGGCATGAAACAGAAATCGAAAAACATAGCGGTGCGAAACGGAACAAATTTTGCTTGTGGTTCGAAACAGGAATACGTCAATATACAGGACTGCAGGCAGTCGAAAGAGGTTTTCCCGTTATTAAACCCAAAAACTCCTCAGCCTGAAACGCGTTAAACGCCGGCTGATATTCGGGATTATTACAGGTCATTACTCCGGAAAACAGTCCACTCACCAAGTACCAAGTAAGTAAGGTGGTAATACCGACCGATGTGGCGTGGCGGGCGAGTGTCCGCCTGCGACGCAGGAGGTTGCGGGTTCGATTCCCGCCTTGGGATAAATGTTTGTACGATCTGCAAATATTTATTCCGAGTGTTCTGGGTATTTTCTATGTATAATAAAAAATATCTATGTATGTAATGTATTGTATTAAATATATTATGGTCATCTAGTACCCATAACACAAGCTCTGCTTAGCTTGGGGCTAGATGATGGTGTGTGAATTGTCCAGCATTATTATTATTACAGGTCATTACTCCAGAAAACAGTCCACTCACCAAGTACTAAGTAAGTAATACTTGGGTAATAAGTTAAGGGTAATAATAACCGACAACCGTTGGTTAATAAAGGTTCTCGAATGGCGACCACGAACCGGAATACGAAGCGTAGGACGTCCTCCTACCCGATGGACTGACGACATTGTTAGGACCGCGGGAAGTCGATGGACGGAAAGGGCTCAGAATCGTTCTTCCTGGAAACGTGTGGGAGAGGCCTATGACTTCTAGGCTGATGATGATGATGATGATGAATAAGTTAAGGTGGTAATACTTCGGACGATCTCTTCACAAATAGCTAATAAGCATTAAAGACCAATAAACTACGATTAATTCCATGATGCCTAGTTAATATTCATTAAGTCGTGACCGTGTCTTCATTCTTACTTGTTTATTCAAATATTCTTAGAAGCCTGATGCTGATTGACATAATATGCCACAGTAGAGGAACTTGAAAGGTTCAAACTGAAATATAGTAACGCTTTTGGTGGCAGAAATTAAGCATGGTGATATTACAAAGATTTTTATATCATCCCAAAAATGATTTCCTCGTGCGGGATTTGAACCCACGACCTTCCCCTTGATACGGGGATGCGATAGCCAATTTCGCTACCGAGGATTCAAATGACTCGATGAAAATAAGATCTTTCCTTGATTGGCACCACACTGGAGCTTCATTATTTACTTTATTCTTAATTTGTAAAAGTATCATACGAAAAAACGGTAGGAACCAAGCCGTAAGTTTCTTGCCGGTTCTTGGTCGGCTTGGTCGCGAGAAACTGGCGCTTAGATTCACCTAGATTTAAGAAGTTTCAAGATAATCCCTGCGGTTTTTTTTTGTGGCTTCTGTCCGTCTTGCGGACAATTTTGCCAATGTCAAGTGGGTTGAATTAATTCTTTTTAGTCAAGTCGAGTCGGTAAAAAAAGTAAAGTCAGCCGTCATCGGTTTTGAAGAAAAAAATGGCGTTTTTCTTCAAAACCAAAGGGAAACATTTTCGTTCAAATCAGGATGCCTCATAACACACTTTCATTTCAATTGTTCACACTTGTGCTAAGACCTCAAGTAATCATGGTTAAAATACCACCAAAATTACCCATCAGAACTTAAAATAACACTAGAAAAACAATTAAAATGAAAATACAATGTTGCTTCCAAAGATGACAGAAAACGAATCATCCCTGCGGATATTACTGAATAAATGCTTTTTGACACTGACTTTGACATTGATCCATAATATGCCAACTTTTCTTATAAAATAACTACAGCATTACTGAGCATTACTGTACAGCCCACCATTTTACCCTCGCTTCCAAACCAGTTAACTTCGCTTAATTAATTCTACCCTTTCATTATTAATTTACTCGCTACCCTTAGGCAGGGTAATTACTTATGTACTACATTATACTGTCTTGGTTTCAGTAACCATAACTAATACCATTTATCTGTGTGTTACAATTTACAAGTATCTTTGTTAGTAACAACAGAGTTTGAAGACAGCGCACAGTCTGGATAGATACTTGAATTCAGGGAAAAGGTTACATCGAGTTTATAAGCAGTAAGATTTATATATTACTAGCGGCCGCTCGCAGCTTTGCCCGCGTATCAGTTTTTTCCCAATCCTGTTATTTTTTCGGGATAAAAAGTAGCCTATGTCCTATTCCAGGTATACAATCTATATTTATTCCAAATTTCATCCAAATCGGTCCTCTGGTTAGAGCGTAAAAGAGGAACAAACATCCATCCATCCATCCATCCAAACTATCGCGTTTATAATATTAGTAGGATAAAAAAACCAGACAAGTGCGAGTTGGACTCGCGCACGTAGGGTCCCGTACCATTATCTATAATAAAACGGCAAAATCACGTTTGCTGTAAGTATGAGAACACTTAAATATTTATTTTATGCTGTTTTTTAGTATTTGCTAATAGAGCGACAACAGAAGTACATCATCTGTAAAAATTTCAACTCTCTAACTATCACGGTTCATGAGATACAGCCTGGTGACAGACGAACAGTCAGACAGACAGCGGAGTCCTAGTAATAAGGTCATATTTTACCCTTTGGGTACGGAACCCCAAAAAGGTCAAAGAGACATGAAATCAAGGTGTATTTGCTTCAGTGCGTTAAAAACCGGAACACGCTGCGCTGCTTGGCGGCAGAAATAGGCATGGCGGTAGTACTTCCCCGGACGAACCCTTCACTACTACTACTAACCTTCTAAGTACTACTAAGAAGTAGGTGCCTTAGAACAAAGTTACCAATAAAACAAAGGCTCAGAGAACATTGACATACTTACTAAACAACCCACACATGTCCTTACACTACCAAAAAAGGCTGTATACCAAGACTATGTTCAAACTTCACAGTTCTTATTGCAATGTATTAGAGCTCATTCTACAATGAATACAAAACCTTTGACAGTACTATCAGTTTGTACAGAACCCACGTTAAAAAACCCACGTAACCACTTAATGATGTAATTTGCTCTGAAATTTTGCAACGTTCGTTTTGCTGGTGTTTTAAGCATTTAACAAAAATCCGTAGAACTAAAGTCACCGACATAGCTCTCAGAATTAGCAAGATGATAGCAATAGGCGGGCATATAGCCCGTAGAACCGAAAACCACTGATAAAGACTCTTGAATGGCGACCGCGAACCGGAATACGAAGCGTAGCACGCCCCTACCCAATAGACTGGCGAAATTGTTGTTGTTGTTTTATCATACATAAAAAATACCCAGAACACCTGGAATAAACATTTGCAGATCGTACAAACATTTATCCCAAGGCGGAAATCAAACCCGCAACCTCCAGCGTCGCAGGTGGACATTCGCTCGCCGCGCCACATTAGTCGTCAACGATTCTTCGTAAAACTAACGGACGCTGGTAAGATATTCAAATTTTTCAAAATGGCTTTTGAGATTTGATTGAATGTCGTTATTGTTAAAAATTTGAGTAAACTTTTGGAAACGCACCGGCGGTCGCCGCTATAACAACTAATACAAAAACACAGAATCAAATAAATATTTAAGGGGCCTCTCATACAAAAAACGTGATTTTTTTTGCCGTTTTTATTATAGACTATAGCGGCCGCTCGCAGCTTCGCCCGGTGGCAGTTTTTTCCCGTTCCGTTATTTTTTCGAGATAAAATGTAGCCTATGTGTTAATCCAAGTTATAATCTATGTTTATTCCAACTTTCTCCCAAATCAGTCTACTGGTTAGAGCGTGAAAGAGTAACAAACATCCATCCATCCATACTTACAAACTTTCGCGTTTATAATATTAGTAGGATGGTCTGGAACCCTTCATGTGCGAGTCCGATTCGCACTTAGCCTTTTTTGTAGAAATTTTTTAGGTGCACGACCGGATTCTAATCCACGACCTTAAAATCAGAAGGCGGGACTCCCACTACACCAGCGGTGTGCAAAAAGCCAATGATTCAGTTAACTGAAATGATTCATTACCTAACGGTGTCAGTTCATCGACATAGACCCAGTTCTTTATAAGGCAGCTGCTTTTAATGAGTTTTTGCTGAATTGGGATTTGTGTGGGTGTGATGTATCATATACCTTACAAGCCTGTACAAGAAAGAGGAGCCTTATTATCCTGTACTTTTTAAGGTCAATGAATGAGGCAGCTATAATAATAATACAATAATAATAATAATGCTGAACAATCCACACAGCATCATCTAGCCCCAAGCTAAGCAGAGCTTGTGTTATGGGTACTAGATGACTGATATACTTAATACTATTGTATTAGTATTCCGGGTGTTTTGGGTGTTTTCTAGAACACCCGGAATAAATATTTACAGATCGTACAAATATTTATACCAAGGCGGAAATCGAACCCGCAACCTCCTGCGTCGCAGGCGGACATTCGCCCGCCGCGCCACATCGGTCGTCGTAATAATCATCTTCCTGCTCTTATCCTATAGTATTAAATTTATTATTATATGTACTAGCGGCCGCTCGCAGCTTCGGGCACGTGGCAGTCTTTTTCCCGTTCCCGTTATTTTTTCGGGATAAAAAGTAGCCTATATGTTAATTCAGGTTGCAATCAATAATTATTCCAAGTTTCATCTAAATCGGTCCACTGGTTAGAGCATGAAAGAGTAACAAACATCCATCCATCTTGGTGACAGACAGACAGACAACGGAGTCTTAGTAAGTCTTAGTAATTGGGTCCTATTTTACCCTTTGGGTACGGAACCCTAAAAACAGGGACTAGTGTCACCTTAACCACGCTACAACGACCTCACACGTTCTAAAGGGTTAATAAATAGACATTTATTGCGGATTTACGCTAAGCTTTAATAAAATATGATTAAATCTCGTTAAGTTTACGATATAATAAAGATAAAGTGTTATAATAATAATTTGACGACCGATGTGGCACAGCGGGCGAATGTCCGCCTGCGACGCAGGAGGTTGCGGGTTTGATATAAATTTGTTTGGGATAAATGTTTGTTTGATCTGCAAATATTTATTCCGGGTGTTCTGGGTATTGTTTATGTATAATAAAAAAAACTATGTATGTAATACATAAAAAAAATGTACATACATGTATAAAAAAGGTAATACGCGATAAATACCCGTGTAATATAAGTGTTCAATATATGTATGTAATGTATTGTATTAAGTATATCAGTCATCTAGTACCCATAACGCAAGCTCTGCTTAGCTTGGGGCTAGATATGCTGTGTGGATTTCAAATACAACGCTAAATTTAGTCCAAGTCATTTGGAAATTCATCGCTTGCTTTGCTCGATGAATTTCTCTCACGATCGCAATGCTACGTTAAAAACAACGAAAGCGTAGTAAAGTGACCTTAATTAAATGCCATAAAAATGTGGGACAAAAAACGACAGAATAGTTTCGTCTTTGTTTTAGAGACATAGATCACTTTTTAGTTTTCACTACACAGAAACATAATATAGGATATACATAATTTGATTAAACAATGGACGACTTATCGCTGAAAACGATCTCTTGCAGACAACCTTTACACGGAAACAAAATTGTTATTCCACCACCTACAGCGCAGAAGGCAGGGCTACTACTAACTGAGCTGTAACGGCTGTCAAAATAATATAAAAGAACACTAAACTATCTTTTTTAATCTTGTCAAATTATTATTGTTATGTATCTTAAAAATTGGGGTTTTGAAAAAAAATAAATATTGATTTTTTTATGAACTTATTTTAAAACATTATTATTAATAATGTTGATATTTAATGCAAAAACTTAATAAAAAAATTTAATGAATAATAAACAATTAAAAATTGATAAAATTTAGAAAAAAACCACGTGACTAGAAGCGCGCCATGATTGATCACCATAGTTGTGACGTCATAATTTTATACCTACAGTACAGTGTTTGCGGCTATTGAATGAGTGAAAACTAAAATAATGACGTCACACGCGCTCGGGTTTGTTCGGCGTGTTTTCGGTACTGGATTCAAAAATTAATTTTTATGTTGAAATAACTTTTGAATTATTGCGAAAAAAAAATTAAAAAATAGTTTTGTTATAAAACTTATATGTGATCTTTCCATTTACCGAAAAAAAAAAAAATTCAAAACCCCAATTATGCATATACTTATACTTTTTATTCAATTCTTTTATACTACTACTATTCTACTTTCTACTACAAAATATATTAAAGTACAAACAATTTGTAGGCGACCACAATGACCAAACCCAATTTTTAGTTTTTTACTAAAACGGAATATAATTTAACGCTCTTTTTCCGGCACGCGAGGCGGTCAAATCTATTTTACTTAATATTTGTAGTTTTTGTAAAATAAGCTTTATTATACTGTATTAAAATTGACTTTTAATAATCCATACGACCGATGTGACGCGGCGGGCGAATGTCCGCCTGCGACGCACGAGGTTGCGGATTCGATTCCCGCCTTGGGATAAATGTTTGTAGGATCTGCAAATATTTATTCCGGGTGTTCTGGGTATTTTCTATATACCGGGTGAATTTTTGAGACGAGCCAGTAAAGGCAGTTACCTTAACCGTTATAGTTAGGTACAGGAAAACGTTTTTAGAGGACTATCTTTAAATTTTTAAGATATTCTGAACTGCATTCACAGATTTTGTGAATGTACAGTCAGCAAGAAAATGGTTATTTTATACAAAAACTTTTTTTGATGCCATTCGATTCTGTTTCTTAAAAGGATCAAAAGTCTCTACTGGACCAACTGAGGTTTGAGTACTAGAGATGTCAGAAATTGCGAAATACTTTTTCCATACATGTCGGTAAGAGTCCAACTTCTAACTTAACCGAACATTTTGTTCAGGGTAGATCCGCTATAATCCGCTATAAGGAAGACTAACTGAATAAAGTAGGTTAAGGTACTTAATAAAAAAATATAGTAAAAAAAACTATGTATGTAATGTAAACTATGTATGTAATGTAAACTATGTATGTAATATAAACTATGTATGTAATGTAAACTATGTATGTAATGTAAACGACAATGTTAGGATCACGCGAAGTCGATGGATGGAAAGGACTCAGAGTTGTTCTTCCTGGATACGTATGAGGCCTATGTCTAACACTGGTCTTCTACAGGCTGTTGATGATGATGATTGATGGTACAAGCAAATATCCTACATGATGCTAAGTGGTAACCATCGCCTATAACAAAGCATTCCCTCGAAGGTTCGTTTAGGAACGTGCTTTTCTATTGGTAAAAGAATTTTCAAAATCGGTTTAGCAGATTACTTTACAAACTCATTAACTTTACCTCTTTATAATATAAGTATAGATATCTGATGGGATATCAACCGTGCCTAAGGATTAAAGTCATAAGTTTTTTATTTTCCTAAAAAAACCTACACTCGTTTCTGGAAGTGAAATGTAGATTGTAGAAAAACGTTAGGTTGATTTTTATCTGTGTACTCGGACCCACTAACCGAATAAAACCGTAGGCAATTACTATGTTCTGTTTCTGTAACGGACAAGTATAACAATTATTTGTGCTCTATCTATGAACAGTAATCTTTACTAGAAAACCCATGTTTGAGATTCGTTTTCTGTCATCTTTGGAAGCAACATTGTATTTTCATTTAAATTGTTTTTCTAGTGTTATTTTAAGCTCTGATGGGTAATTTTGGTGGTGTTTTAACCAACATTACTTGAGGTCTTAGCACAGGTGAACAGTTGAAATGAAAGTGTGTTATGTGGCATCCTGATTCGAATGAAAATGTTTCCCTTTGGTTTTGAAGAAAGACGCCATCTTTTTCTTCAAAACCAATGACAACCGACTTTACTTTGTTTACCGACTCGACTTGACTAAGAAGTATTTTATTGAACCCACTTGACAATGCCAAAATTGTCTGAATGACACAAAAAAAACCCAATAAATCCTACTATAATATTATAAACGCGAAAGTTTGTAAGTATGGATGGTTGGATGGATGTTTGTTACTCTTTTACGCTCTAACCAGTAGACCGATTTGAATGAAATATGGAATAAACATAGATTATAACTTGGATTAACATATAGGCTACTTTTTATTCCGAAAAAATAACGGGAACGGGGTAAAAACTGCAGGCGAAGCAGCAGCTAGTTTATTATACCCGTGAAACTAGTTTCAAACAAACTTCGGCCCCTACTGAAACCCTTTGGCGGTTGAATTTCGGGAATTCCTTTCTTAGTACACCTCTACGCACCAAAACAAATATACCTTGAAATGAAATTTCTAAAGAAAAGCGTCTATTTTATAATACGTTTTTTTTCTAGACAAGCTTTTAGCATATTGGCCGTCATATGACGCCCATGGTGTAGCGGTGGCAAATAAAACCATAACTAGCTTTTACTACGCTCTGAATACCTGCTGGGGTCAAGATTGTATTTGCGAGAAACTTAAATAAAATCGGAAGGTTCCGTATATAAACTAAGTAGGTAGTAATTCGAAATCCTGATTACTACGTAATCGATTCTTACTCTCTGTTACTTCACTGTTATGTATCTGTTAAATAAAGGTATTTCATTGCATTAATTTATCAAATATCTCTGTTTTTTAGTGGGTTTTGGTAAATCATTTATCTATAAAGATTTGAATAAATAAAACAATACTAACCTTTGGCTAAAGCTGCATGAATGACGCTCAAACACAGTAGCAATTTCAACACCGCCATTTTGAATTATAAAATCTAAGCACTGGGTTTAAACTAATCTGAAACAAAGAGATTTTGACAGTTAAATTAGGTCCAGAATAATAATTATGTAAGTGTAGTTGTAATCAGAATCCTGTTCCAAGAGTCAAACATGACAGTCGTATCCTAGGAACAGGGGCACAGGGTTGATTGTGCCTTTTTAGGGTTTCTGTACCCTAAGGGTAAAACGCAACCCTATTACTAAGACTCCGCTATCTGTCTGTCACCAGGCTGTATCTCATGAACCGTGATAGTTAGACAGGATATTTTCACAGATGATGTATTTCCTGCGACGCGTTGCGGTTGCGGGTTCGATTCCCGCCTTGGGATAAATGTTTGTATTTTTTATGCATAATAAAAAAATATCTATGTACGTAAACGGTAATAATAATGATAGCAGAAAACGAATCTATTTATAGTTCAAAGAGGTTATACAAACGATAACATTGAACATGTGTATTTTACTATCTGTATTTGTCAAATAATGTTGACCTAAGTAATGTAATGTATTGTATCAAGAATATCCCCATACCCACCCATAACACAAGCTCTGCTTAGCTTGGGGTTAGATGATGCTGTGTGGATTGTCCAGCATTATTACATTATTATTATCTTATCTAATTACCTACCACAATCTCATCAATGTGCTCATAAAACCCAGTAGTTATTACTTATAAAACTTATGTACATTTAACTAACATTTTCCGTAACATAATTAAATTCTGTTATTACCTTCATTGATTATTCAAAAGGTTTTCATTCCAACACTAACGGAATCCTAAAAACAATAAACAGAAGTACCGTATGGCAACACTGATTAGAACGCATCGCCGGCTGCCCAACGGAGCGTGCAAGTTTGATTCCCGGCCAGTGGCTAGTAATTAAAATAATTACGTTTTAAGCCACGCTGAGATTTACTAGGAACATTAATCTTTATGACTAGCGATCGGTTGCGGCTTCACTCGCGTGGAACCTGAGTACATAACAGGATTTTTTTGATCTTAGCAGTAGAATAAACAAGGAATTGAAAATATTTGTTTATTTTTACCGGAGAGCGCCGGTGGTCTAGTGGAAGTGAACCCGCCTTCTGATCTTAAGATTGTGGGTTCAAATCCGGTCGTGCACTAATGGATTTTCCAGTGCTCTCAAACGATGAAGGAAAACATCGTGAGGGAACCAGTTGGTATCATAGTAGCGGCGATGGGCTTGCAATCTGACACGAAAAACAATTTTGACGAGCGATGTGGCGCGGCGGCCTAATGTCTGCCTTCGATGCAAGAGATTGCGGGTTCGATTCCCGCCTTGGGATAAATGTTTGTACAATCTGCAAATATTTATTCCGGGTGTTCTGGGTGTTTTATATGTATAATTAAATTTGTATGTATGTAATGTATTGTATTAAGTATATCAGTCATCTAGTACCCATGACACAAGCTCTGCTTAGCTTGGGGCTAGATGATGCTGTGTAGATTGTCTAGCATATTATTATTATTAATTAAACTGAAAAATGTGTAAGATAGCAGAAAACGAATTTATTTATAGCTCAAAGAGGTTATACAAACGATAACATTGAACATGTGTATTTTACAATCTGTATTTGTCAAATATGTTGACCTAAAGTAATTTGATTTCAATGTCATTTGTTTTGGTTTGACTGTTTTTTTTAAATACTAGCGGCTCGTCCCGGCTTCACACGAGTTTTAGCAAAGATCCCAAATTCTTTTGAAAATATAATATAGCCTATGTCACCCGGGGATAGTGTAGCTTCCCAACGGTGAAAGAATTTTTCAAATCGGTCCAGTAGTTTCGGAGCCTATTGAATGCAAACAAACAAACAAATCTTTCCTCTTTATAATATTAGTAAGTATAGACTAGCAAAACGCGCGTGACTTCGTCCACGAGACGTTATTTTTATAACTAACTTCAACCCCCACTGTACCCATTTAGGGGTTGAATTTCGGAAATTCCTTTCTTAGTACACTTCTACGCACCAAGACGAATATACCCTGAAAATTTCAAGCTACGACCAGTGGTTTTGGCTGTGCGTTGTCAGATATAGATAATAATAAAAAGCATCACGACTAATCTTCAGGCATGGTAGATATCCCTCAGATCTCTTGATACCAAAAATCTACTCAAAATCGATTGACAATGTCAAACGGTGAAGGAAAACATCGTGAGGAAACCAGTTAGTATTCTAGCAGCTATTCTAGCAGCAGCGGTGGGCTTGCAACCTGTCACGTATGGAATACCAACTACTACAAAATGGTATGTATCAAATGTAATATTTGGACGTACCTCTGACTACCCCCATTAGACATCCTCGAAGAATCGGATATCAACCATGCTTGGGGATTAAAGTCATGATGCTGTTTCAAAACTATAAAACGTATAAATTCCGTTACAGATTACACTTAAATACTTTATTCATATAACTTACTGTTGGAATAAGCAGATGAGCCACCTGATGTTAAGTTGTAACTACTACCTATATCAAAGTAACGCCTAACAGGTCAAGTTAGGAACGTATCTTACGATGCATTATCCTGTGTCCATCAACTTGAGGCATACAGGTGTTAAGCCTTATGTGCCTGTATTTTTCACAGAAACAGGAATATTTACCTACCTACTTAAGTCATGGTTTAACATTTTACGAATGCAAAGTTATAAATTGTATACAGCTTCATGCAGCTGACTGTACGTCTTAAGATGTTACAATCTAACTTATAAATATCACTTAAGTTACATTATACATACCTACAGAACCATGGCTAAATAAAATGACAAAAAACCCATCACATCCAAAAATAAGACAAAAACTTAACTCACCTTAGCACATACACTAAAACAACTGCACTTATAACCTTAAAACTGACAGCTGATCAAACAAAATGGCGCCCTGTCAGCATGACACGACCGGCGCGGGCGGAGGCTTCCAAGCAACTGAGTGACTCGTGCGGGTAAAGCTGCGTCTACGCAGGTGTATGTGTTTACTTTGCAAGTTCAAACAAGTATGTTGTCGAGTTTATGACCTTTCATAATTATTCCAATTGAAATTATTAAACGATTGGCTAGTAGGTATGAGCTTTAGTGAAAACTTACTTTGAAACATTTGTAAAACTTACTTTGTTGAGTACCTTAGTAGTACCTACTTAGTAGAGCTCTATGTGAAGGGTTGGTCCGGGGCAGTACTACCACCATGCCTATTTCTATTTCTGGTTTGAAGGGTGTGGGTGCCAGTGAAATTACAGGCACATGAGGCTTTACACCTATATGCCTCAGGTTGATGGACGCTGAGTAATGCATTGTAGATAGATAGATAGATAGATAGAAACATTTATTCAGACCACCACAAAACAGTAAACATAACAGTAACACTAAAAGATAACACAAAAGTAACACAACATAACATAACTACACAATTAACATGGTATAACATACATAATGATGTGGTGGCGAAAAGGTCCTCAGCTCAGCTTAATGCCACAGCATGTTGCCACACATGTTGTTGTTGTTGTTGTTGTAGGTGACGTTCCTAACGAGCGTGACCTACGAGGCAATGCTTTGTTATAGGTGATGGTAACCACTTAACATCAGGTGAGCCATCTGCTTGTTCAGCAAGTTGCATAAAAAAAATGGTAACCACGAATCGGAGAACAGAGCGCAGGACGCTCGCGATAATAAGGAAAATCGTTCGTCTTGGAAAAGAGAGGCTTATGCTCAGCACAAGACATCTTCAGGTTGATGATAATTTATTAGGGTTAATTGCTAAGACTCCGCTGTCTGTCTGTCTGTCCATCTGTCACCAGGCTGTATCTCATGAACCGTGATAATTAGAGAGTGAAATTTTCTCAGATGATGTATTCTATTGCCGCTATAACTATAAATACTAAAAACAGAATAAATAAATACTTAAGGGGGCTCTCATACAACAATCGTGATTTTTTTGCCGTTTTTACTGTAGATAATGGAACGGAATCCTTAGTGCGCGAGTCCGACTCGCACTTGGCCGATTTTTTTAAACTTATTGTTGGAAAACGCAAACCTGATGTTAAGTGGTAACCATTACTTATTACAAAGCATTGCCTAGTTGCTCACGTTCCTTAGAAATGCCATACAATGCGTCCACTAACCTGAGGCATACACATGTTGCCTCATGTGTCTGTAATTTCACCGGCATCCACACCCTTCAAACCGGAACACAGCAAGCAGGAAGCGTATATTATGCGAGCAAAGACACGCACGTACACTAGTTATAATTTATTAACATAAATAATATGAATTAGTCCTAAAAATAAATTAAATTAATCTTTGAAGTTAAGTTATGCGTACTTAATTAATTTAATACGTATTTAAATTTCCTTTGAGAGACCATTAATTAGATTATTTCGAGCAAAGTGTAAACACAAAGAGGAGAAAGAAAATAATAAGCAAAGTCGCAAATCCCTAAGCACTGTAAACATCTCAAAATTTCACAAAATAATCTTCAAGCATACATAAATATTGATACTTAGACACAGCGACTTCTAGCCCCAAAACTAAGCATGACTTGTTCTATAGAGAAACCAGATCATTAATTACAGATTTAAACCGGGAGCAACGGTGGTCTGCTGGGAGTGACCTCACCTTCTGATCCTAAAGTCGTGGGTTTGAATTCGGTCGTGCACCACTGGATTTAAAATACAAGTCCGCAATGCGTGTGCTTTCAAACGGTAAAGGAAAATATCGTAAGGAAACCAGAGGGCTGATTGTGAGTTTTTTTCGTTTTCCGGATACCGGATTTCGGTTTGCGAGCTCGAAATTTTTGTATGGAGATACGCTAGTGCCCCCATATGCCGCTAGAGGCGCTTATCATATCATAGTATTCTAGCAGCGGCGATTGGCTTGCAATTTTGGAGCAAGCAATATTTGCTTGCTTGCTTGATTGTCACGTATGGAATAACAACTACTGCAAAATGTAATAATTGAATGAACAGTCTGCTGCACTAGAATGTATATAAATGGTAACTTACAGAATGGTTTTACAGCTTTACAATAAATATGTACAGGAGAAAAATTCAGAAAATAAGTGAATTTATAAGCTAATTTCACGATTTTTTAGTTATACTATTTAAGAGTTTACTAAGTAAGGTTTTGATACCGTTTGAAAGTTACGAATTGTATACATTCTAGTGCAGCTGACTGTACCTCTAACTACCTCCATTAGATATGCTCAAAGAATCTGGAAGTACTTGGTACTAAAAGATCTGAAATATCTACCGTGTTTGAGGATTAAAGTCTTGTATTTTTTTCTCTTAGTATAAAATTGCCAATCTGAATTCACGTTTACAATATCACAGGAACATTTCAAAGTGAGAGCCTTAGTTCGAAGGCTGTTAACACGTCTTTACCGTGACAAAACATTATAAGTACACCCTGTATTCAAACCAAAATCACTCTTAATTCCATACATTACGTATCATTTTACAAAGTAGCAGGCATCGACAACAATGCTTGTTCATCAAAAAGTTGTAAGAATGAAACCTGGTTATAGTAAAGTTGGTTTTGATGTTATAATAATAGGGTTAGTTTTGGTTTGATTTTAAGAATATCAGTTAAAGTTATGATTGCATTCAATGTGCTAATATTCGCTTCTTTTGCAAATAGGGTTGCTGAGAAAAAGCCGGATAATTCTGTTAAAATAGCCGGACTATAGTAAAATATGTATAAATAATATTTATGGTTTCTTTTCATCATCATCTATTTTTTTATTTACTTATACATAATATAATTTATCAGGTTTATCAGTAATTGTTTTTTATTTATCTTACAGAGAGACTACCGCACACACTCCACATCACACAAAAGTAAACTGGAAGAAAATACTATTTAGCATTAAGTTCGCCTTTGTACTTTCATTCTAACCTAGCCCCAAACTAAACAAAGCTTGTACTATAAGAACAAGATAACTGGTAAATAATTATAACCATTTATTTTATATAAAAATATACTTAGGGGCTTACTTAAATCAAGGGGTTAACACCCAAAAGAGAACAACATTTATATTTACCATATAGATATATTTCCTCGGATTGAACCCACAATTTACAGCGCAGAAGGAAGAACTACTACTAACCAGAAAAAAACTACAGTAGGTATGCAACGTCAATATAATCAAACATTCATATCGTGAGTAATTAGCCGGATGGAAAAAGTCAGACTTCTGACTGATCTCACAGTTTCACTGGCCTCACAACTCTGTAGTAGGTTTGCCTTCTGTGCGACTGTGTGCCTTCTTCTTCTTTCTAAAGCGCGGTTTGATCCGAGGATAAACATTTGTGTGGTGAATGAAGATGTTTGTTCTTTGTCGTAGAGTTATATTGTATTCTATGTATGTATTTACAAAAAAAAACTAACATAGAATTCTATCAGCTATCTGGTTCCCATAGTACAAGCTTTACTCAAATTCGGGCCAGATGATGTTATAATAATAATAATAATGCTAGACAATCCACACAGCATCATCTAGCCCCAAGCTAAGCAGAGCTTGTGTTATGGGTACTAGATGACTGATATACTTAATACAATACATTACATACATAGATATTTTTTATTATTCATAGAAAATACCCAGAACACTTGGAATAAATATTTGCAGATGTTATGTAAAAATGTCCACAGTAATTTATTATCTAAAAGTCGGACGCCTAAAAGACGGATATCTAAAAGTCTTGTCTCTACTCTACTGTCGAGGACTTGCAGTTTTTCTACCTACTGCCTAGTCCCTTGATTATACAGCATGATGTTGCTAAATCTAGGAAAAAACGTGTGTGTAATCACTGTTCTCACTGTAGGATAATATCATGTCTTTATTTTCTTAACAATGTCACGGGGTAGGTTACATTTGACGACCGATGTGGCGCGCCGGGCGAATGTCCGCCTGCAACGCAGCAGGTTGCGGGTTCGATTCCCGCCTTGGGATAAATGTTTGTACAATCTGCAAATATTTATTTCGGGTGTTCTGGGTATTTTCTATGCATAATGAAAAATATCTATATAATTGTAATGTATTGTATTAAGTATATCAGTCATCTAGTACCCATAACACAAGCTCAGCTTAGCTTGGGGCTAGATGATGCTGTGTGGATTGTCCAGCATTATTATTATTATATTTAGATAGATAAGGTGCGGGACCTTCCATGCGCGAGTTCGACTCGCACTTAGCCCGTTTCTTCTCTTCTTACAAATCGAGCGCGACATTGTATAAAACAAATATAAAAAGTTTGTGGTTATACGTATCTTCCAAACCTGTTGTGGTCACTGACCGCCAAAAGATGTCTGGGAACCCCCACCACATCACTGTATTTCATTTAAACCTACCACACTAGGATATGTGCCTTATTTTAAACTAGCGGTCGCTCGCAGCTTCGCCTGCGTGGCAGTTTTTTTCCGTTCCCGTTATTTTTCGGGTTAAAATCATAGTAGCTTTATGCATGCAAAGTCTCAGCCCAATCGGTTTAAAATAGACAAAGTTTCATACAAACTTTCATCCCCTATTTTATCCCCTTGGGGGTAGAATTAATCAAAATCCTTTCTTAGCGGATGCCTACGTGATAACATCTTCCTGCATGCCAAATTTCAGTCCGATCCGTCCAGTGGTTTGGGCTGTGTGTTGATAGATCACTATGTCTGTCTTTTATTTTTGACTTTTATTTGTGACGGAAACACAATTTAAAACACATTTAATAATTAAACAAAAATAAAAATATAATTTAGATGGTACCACAATGAAGTTTCAATTCATGGTTATTTTACAAGCCTCTTTGTCTATACTGATACTAATATTTGACGCCCGATGTTGCGCGGTGGGCGAATGTCCGCCTGCGACGCAAGAGCACAAATAATCTCAAATAATGTCGCTTTTTATTGGTACAACAATATTCAAAATTGGCTTTGTAGATCCAGAGATTACCCCCCTACAACCTCACAAACTCACAAACTACTTAGTATAGATTAGTATTTTTTTTTTAATGCTGGACAATCCACACAGTATCATCTAGCCCCAAGCTAAGCATAGCTTGTGTTATGGGTACTAGATGACTGATATATTTAATACAATACATACATACATATTTTTATTATACATAGAAAATACCCAGAACACCGGGAATAAATATTTGCAGATCGTACAAACATTTATCCCAAGGCGGGAATCGAATCCGCAACCTTCTGCGTCGCGGACATTCGCCCGCCGCGCCACATCGGTCGTCAAACTAATAATATTTTTATTCCATTTTAAATTATATCTATAGTTCTACAAAATTCCTCAAAAGGTTGCCTAATAAAATCTAAGAGCAGTTCGGTTTGATTGCTATTAAAATTTTGTAGGGTATTAGATTAGTTGACTGAGCGAGCGAAGTCTTTCAGTTTGAGATTGGGTAAATAATGCTTTTGTCAGTCTGTCAGTCTTGGTAGAACGAATTTCATTCGTTTTCTGTCATCTTTGGAAGCAACATTGTATTTTCATTTTAATTGTTTTTCTAGTGTTATTTTAAGTTCTGATGGGTAATTTTGGTGGTATTTTAACCAACATTACTTGAGGTCTTAGCACAAGTGTGAACAATTGAAATGAAAGTGTGTTATGAGGCATCCTGATTTGAACGAAAATGTTTCCCTTTGGTTTTGAAGAAAAACGTCATCTTTTTCTTCAATGACGGCTGACTTTACTTTTTTTACCGACTCGACTTGACTAAAAAGAATTTATTCAACCCACTTGACATTGGCAAAATTGTCCGCAAGACGGACAGATGCCACAAAAATAAAAAGTTTTTTTTTAAATACTTGACATTGTGTATTTTGTCTCTTGTCTTTAAATATCAACATGCCAATGTTGACAGCCGTCACAGCTCAGTTCGTAAGCTTCTCTGCTTTCTGTGCTGTAGGTGGTGAGTTCGAGATGAGTAAGTATATTATTCTATCAGTCTTCTGGTTCCCATAGTACAAGAAATACTTAGTTTGGGGGTAGTGTTGCGTGAATGTCTGCAAATATTTATTTATTTACTTATATTTAATAGAACAAAATCTGGTGTCAAATACGACTCACGTTGTACCTTAACCTGACCGACAACAATCTTACGTCTGGTATCCTAAGGTGACCAACAAAGAACAAGTAACGGTTGCAGGGCGTTGTCAAGAGTGGGATGAGGTGGGCGGAAGAGTTGCATCGATTCAGCGCACTGCAGATGCGTCAGAGGGATGGGACAAATTTATCGATATCGATAAAGTTTTAAATATATTACACGAAGAGCTATATCGATGACTTTGGTCCTTCTACGGATTTCCACATTTCTGATTCTATCTCGCAGTGAAACTCCCAGTATAGTTTTACCCATATTTATGCGACTTTGAGCTTGTGTATGAGACCAATTTGTGTAGAGTAGAATTGTGTAGAAACTGAGAGTTTGGGCAAACTACAAAAAAACTAACAAAATAAAAAGAATCGAAATCATTTTCATCGACATAAATCGCCACGATGTTATGCCCATCCCTTTCTATCCTGCTGACGTCATACTAGTACTTGACCCGGTAGAATCTATTTTGTTAAATGTTACATTCAGTTCACGCACTTATAGCCTTTGTGCCTTAGTATTACGAACTGAATTCCTGTGCACCTGTAAATTAATTCCAGGTTTCCTCTGCGGGATGCTCTATTTTTATTAGAGGAAGTTAAACATCCGTTTCCGTTATTAAAGCTTTAGTGATCTTAAGTTTTCAAGCAATAGTTTTAAACTTGAAAGATGTTAGTTAAATTCTGTATTTCTAAAAAGTTAGTAGTACAAAATAAGAGTACCTAGTAGTACACTATTACTACTATTTTTTATCTTATACTAGCGGCCGCTCGCAGCTTCGCTCGCGTAGCAGTTTTTTTCTCGTTCTCTTTATTTTTTCGGGATAAAAAGTAGCCTATATGTTAATCCAGGTTACAATCTATAATTCCAAATTTCATCAAATCGGTCCACTGGTTAGAGCGTGAAAGAGTAACAAACATCCATCCATCCATCCATCCATCCATACTTACAAACTTTCGCGTTTATAATATTAGTAGGATCTCTATAGAGATCTATAAAAGGTTCATCTGTGGAAGTACTACCACCATGCTTATTCTTGCCGTATGTGTGTCTGTAATGTCACCGGTACCCACACAGCAAGCTGCTTAGTGGCAGAAATAGGCAGTAAGTCCGGGTTCAAAGACCATAAATAACCCATGACCTACTAGGGTCAATGACCATACAACCATATAATTACCTATTCATACTGTTACTTCTCGAACCTACTTGCTAAATAGTATGTAGCACTAAGATTGAACTAATACCTACTGTAATGCTGCCTGCTGCCGACTTTATTTCTAAGTCAAAGTCAATATTTGCCACTGTCAAATTTTGTCCACTAAAGGTTGCCTGACTAAGTTGTAATGACAGGCTAGAAACTCCTGCCTGAAAGTAAACAAAGTTTGTACTATTGAAACAAGATTCTATTATGTAGATACATATTTTTACAATACATAGGTACGTAGAATGCATTATAACACCCAGACACCGAAAAACCAGCTATGTTCATCACACAAATGCAGCTGCAGTGTGGCAACGTGCTGTGGCATTAAACTGAGCTGAGGACCTTTTCGCCACCACATCATTATGTATGTAGTTGAAAATGAAATGAAAAATGAAATGAAAATTTATTTATTACTGTAAAACAACATACATAACAGTAACTTATTATTCAGACAGCGAACAATAAACAGTTTGTTTTCTAACAGCTTCCTCACATAGCCTGTATCGAGGAAACTTTTTTTTGTTTTTGTTTTTTTAATGGGAGTTATGTTACTTTTGTGTTATCTTTTAGTGTTACTGTTATGTTTACTGTTTTGTGGTGGTCTGAATAAATGTTTCTAAATATCTATGTATCTTAAATGTGTTCTCGGTGGGGATCAAACCCACCACCTACAGCGCAAAAGGCAGTACTACCAAGTGAGTTGTGAGGGCTATATCACAAAACCATTGTTCTCATGCTTACAATAATAGAAACAAATCTTTACAACTATTTGATTTTTGTACTCTTAAACTCGAACACCTAGAATAAATATTTGCAGATCGAACAAACATTTATCCCAAGGCGGGAATCGAATCCGCAACCTCCTGCGTCGCAGGCGGACATTCACCCGCCGCGTCACATCGGTCGTCGGTTGGTACAGTGTCTCGTAAATATCGGCAAGAAATCAAGATTTGTCCCATATGCCCTAGATGACTACACGACCTCATACCACCATCTCCTTTCCATCATAGGACGAGTAGACGTACTGGTTAGTACCACCCTTACTTGGTAAATATACCTCCCATTCGTACCAAGCGTTACGGTTCCACCTTTATCATGCGAACCGCTAAGGAGTGGAATTCGTTGCCGGCGTCTGTTTTTCCTGAACACTATAATCTAAGTCTCTTTAAGGCAAGAGTGAATAGGTGTCTTCTAGACCGCCCTGCTTCATCGTCGGCTTCATCGTCACTTACCACCAGGTGAGATTGAAGCCAAAGGACGGTCTATCAATGATAAAAAAAAAAAAAAAAAAGATGATGTATATACCAAACAATGAAACCAAAGGCTAGTATTGTGTCAATAAAACAATAACAGTTTTGCGTCGTATGATACAGCATTTAGCATGACACAACTAATTGGTAACTTGGAAATCACTTCCACAAGCTAACCTTCATATCCTCCTTTATTCTTCATCTATACCTACCTAACTCCTCATGCTAATAATCCTGGACAATCTACACCGCATCATCTAGTCTCAAGCTAAGCAGAGCTTGTGTTATGGGTACTAGATGACTGATATACTTAATACAATACATTACATATATACATATTTTTAATTATACAGAGAAGATACCCAGAACACCCGGAATAAATATTTGCAGATCGTGCAAATATTTATCCCAAGGTGGGAATCGAACCCGCAACCTCCTGTGTCGCAAGCGGATATTTGCCCGCCGCGCCACATCGGCCGTCAATTATTTTTTTGTAGCTGTTTCTAAAAGGTTTGTGATCAATAATATCCAAAGGAACTAATGGATAACTTGAAGCATGCTCGTATTTTTTTTGAAGCTGGCACGAGATTGAAGAGTTTGACTATCAAAAGCCTTTTTTATGGTGGAACAAGCATATGACCCACCTGATGTTAAGTAGTACTTCCCCGGACGAGACATTCACTAAGAACAACACAAAATCCAAACTTATAATCAGATTTTAAGTACCCTAAGTTTTAGTAGCTTCCTTTCGATAGATTTACAACAAAACATACTCTGAATAATTAACTTTGAAAATCACTCAGAAAAACAGTCACTTACCACCTACCTGCCAAACAAACTCAAACAAAGCTCCATATCATCCTGCTACTGTAATTTCAACTCTACTCCATCATCATAAGAGTTCAAGAGGTTTTCCGTCACATTTGCTAAGATCACGTATAAATAAAATCGTTGAATAGATCTGCAATCAGTTTCAATAAGGTTTCTTTGAAATATATTGTTCTAAATTACTAGTAATAAATACAATGGCTTCTGGAAGTTTGTTTGTGCTAGTTGCCATCGTTATAATGATGCAGGTTAGTTCTGTCTATCTGTTTTATTGAAGTAATACTTCTTATGCAACTTCCAACAAGGTTACGTTTAACGTTTAACACTACCACGGAGAGGGTATGAAAGCACTGTTCTTTCTCTCATAACCAGTTACGTTTCGAAGTTTTACTTCAGTCGTGTGGTCTGAAGCACACTCTTTTTTTTCTATGGAAAATATTATGTGCGTAATGCCTGTACTCTAAAACGGTGAAAGAAAACATCGTAAGACAATTAATTGTATTTCAACCACAAAAGTATTTAAAATAATCATCTTTATTTAGTTTTATAAGTACTAGCTGACCCCGCGACTTTAATTTTGCATTATTTTATTATTTTTATTGCTTATCATCCTATCCGGACGAAGATGAATAAAAAAACCGGCCAAGTGCAAATCTATAATAAAAATGGCAAAAATATCACGTTTGTTGTATGAGAGCCCCCTTAAATATTTATTTCAATCTGTTTTTTTGTATTTGTTGTTATAGCGGCAGAATATATAGAAATACATCAGTAAACTTTTAAAAAGTAAAACCTCAAAACTCGTGAAATTAACTAATAAGTTTACTGATTTTTTTAAGTTTTTACCTTGTAAACATTAATTATAACGCTGTTAAACCATTCTATAAGTTACGAGTTGTATACATTCTAGTGCAGCTGACTGTACATATGGAACCTTAAAAAGGCGAATTAGTTGGGAGCGTTTTTAGCAGTCGGGAGATTTTTAGTTTAATCTTGTTGTTTGATGTATTTCAGTGCGTTAGCAGTCACTGGATAGGCGGCTGGGGAGGAGCTCCAGGCTTTGGTGGCTACGGAGGTTACGGCTACGGTAGAGGTTACGGCTACGGGGGAGGTTATGGCTACGGGGGTTTTGGCGGCTTTAACAGACCCTTCTACCCTCCACCACCCCCGCCACCGCCACTCTTCTTCGGGTAGACTAAAACCCCAAAAACACCCGAATACAGCATTGTTGATATTTTTTTTTACGTATAGTGAGCCTAATTAGTATGTTATGAGTGTAATTATTAAAAGTAGGTACATAATAATAATAATATTTGTGGATATTATGTGTTTATACTATTTGTGACAGCTTTTACTACAGCTTTCATTGCCGTACTTGTGGGTTCGATTCCCACCGAGGACAAACATTTTTGTGATGAACATAGGTGTTGACAGGGGTAACCACACAACATCAGGTGATTGTGCATCACTTTTTCTCTTAAACACGACTATATATATAACTTGTTCGCTTTAACAGCAGTCTTATAGTTCTAATTTGATATACAACTGACTGACTGACTGATATATAGACAGCACACAGCCTAAACCATTGCTCGTAGAGACTTGTCATTTACAGGGTATATTTTTCTTGGACCGTAGAGTTGTACTAAGAAAAGAATTCCCAAAATTCAACCTCTAAACGAGTACAACGGGGGTTGAAGTTTGTGTGAAAATAACTTCACCAAACGGAGTCACACGTATTTCCCCAGTTTTTTGTTTACCTGTCATTTCTCGCAAATCGTGCTAATTATAAACTTACCAAGAATCATAAGTTAATATTATAAACGCGAGTTTGGAAGAATGGATGGATGTTTGTTACTCTTTCACGCTCTAACCAGTGAACCGATTTGGATGAAATTTAGAATAGATATAGATTGTACAAATAAATCCGTATACAAGTATTCTGTCAGTCATCTGGTTCCCATAGTATAAGCTATACTTAGTTTGGGGTTTGGTAGAGTTGCGTGAAAGTCTGCAAACATTTATTTATTATCATTAAAATTGACGACCGATGTGGCGCGGCGGGCGAATGTCCGCCTGCGACGCAGGGGTTGCGGGTTCGATTCCCGCCTTGGGATAAACGTTTGCACGATCTGCAAATATTTATTACGGGTGTTATGGGTATTTTCTATGTATAATAAAAAATATCTATGTATGTAATATATTGTAGTATATCAGTCATCTATAGTACTCATAACACAGGCTCTGCTTAGCTTGGGGCTAGATGATGCTGTGTGGACTGTCCAGCATTATTATTATTATTATTAAAATAAAACAACATTGCAGACATAATTTATATAATTATAACACATAACACAAGTTACAATTTAAGTACAACATTGTATCTTATCTACCAACAACATTTATTAGTTAAGAATGTTGAATCTAAGCCAGTTGCGACTCTTTAGGCCAATGCAATCTCGTACTAACGCGTTTTACAATAAAATAGAAAAAGTCAAAGAAGATATCATATATCTTTAACAGCATATAGTGTTTGGCAGAAAATATAATTATAATTTCATATAATTTCAGAAAATATTTCACATTACACATCACAGTTTTTATGCTAACATCTATAACTGACTTGACAAAATTATGTATTAAAGAGTGAATTTTAAAGGAATTTTAAATTGATATGTTTTTTTACCTAGGCACCTATCTTTTGACGTTTTAAGAATCTAAATTTGAAAAAAAGCAACCTATTTTACACTTACTCTAAAGTTTTAAGACTACAATATGATATGTAAGTAATTAGTTAAAGTTAACATCGATATTTTAAACTAATATAAATACCTCAGCCAGTAGGATATGTATTTGTTTCAATCAAAGACTTAAATATTTAAATTTCTAATTATAATTAGAGATTAAATATTATAGTTTAAATAAGATGCGATTACCCGCTAACTACTCTATAATAACATTTATAAGTATGAATTATAAGTAAAACATTTATAATAAGTACCTAGTTTAATCTATTAGCTACTCGTTTATAGAAATAATACAAATTATAAGATATCACTTCTATATTATTTTTGTATTTTTTGTTCTTTATTACGAAATAATATTTGCCAATCGGTTAACCGTTTTCCAAAGCAGTGTCTTTAAAATAAGTATAAAATTTATTTCTGAAATTACGTTTGTATTGAAAGGAATAGATCTTCAAAAAATTGCGATGAGCTTATTCTACAAGCAAATATTAACAAAACGCAATTTCAAAAATAATTAATAAACCAATATTACAAGTTCCTTATTTTTTATATATTTTGAAGTTATTGGGCTCATGTCATTGTTTTAGTGTCGTTTCTTATAAGAAACTCATAATAATGATCTATTATTTATTTCACTCACAAAAATTATCATTTATCTTGAAATTATAATTTTTACAAGCAAAAGATAAAATAATGTAATTATCATCAACCGAAAACCGCGTGAAAGGAGCAGACTTGAATATTTTAAAAGATTTTAACATTCAAAAGAGAATTTAGTAATTAAATTACCATTTCAAATATAATTAACCCCTAGCATCATTAGCAGCTGTAAATTACCCACCAAAGCGGTTTTAAGCAAAGAAAGACAAACGCAAAAAAGTTTTGCAGAATGCTAAAAACGTATTTTGTTAAAAAGAAAAATAAGTTTTGAAACGTCACTGTCACTCAATCCACGCGGGTAAAAATGGCGCTTAATGCAAGCGGTATACCCCAATACGCTTTTCACCATTAGTGTGCTGAACGAACTCGCGGATTTGGTCGGTGGCTACAGGTCCGATGCAAACCAGAGGTTCCTTGAAGTAGCCGCAGCTCTAGAAAAAGAAATCGAAGAAATTCATAATTTTCCTGCCCTTATCCCACTTTACGTGGGGTCGGCACAACATATTTTTTCCCCCCATTTGCCTCTATCATCCGTCATCTCTGTAGTCTTTTATACTATTTGCTGGTGGAACAAGCACATGGCTCACCTGATGTTAAGTGGTAACCATAGCCTATAACAAAACATTATCTTGCAGGTCACGTTAGTTAGGAACGTGCCCTACAATACATTGCTCTGCGTCCATTAACCTGAGGCATACAGGTGTTAAGCCTCATGTGCCTGTAATTACACCGGCACCCACACCCTTCAAACCGGAACACAGCAAGCAGCTTGGCGGCAGAAATAGGCATGGTGGTAGTACTGCCCCGGACGAACCTTTCTTACCCATATCATCTCTCACACAATCTATCCATCTTTTCTTTGGCCTACCTCTACTCGCATATCCATCCACATTCATATCTGACACTCTTCTCGTTAAATGACACTCTTCTCTTCTCATGTCCATAACCTTTTGCTCTTCATCTTTTCAGAAATCGAATGAATTATGCTAGCTCAAAGTCGGACATGAATTTTTCCGTAGACCAATTAGAAGCACATGAGGCTTAACTCCAGTATGCCTCAGGTTAGATTGGCACCACACTGGAGCTTCATTATTTACATTATTATTATTTTGTAACAGGATTTTTGATTTTGTATTTTGTAACAAAAAAACGGTAGGAACCAAGCCGTGGGTTTCTTGCTGGTTCTTCTAGGCTAGGTCGCGAGAAACTGGCGCTTAGATTCACCTAGATTTAAGACGTTTCAAGATGATCCTTGCGGATATTACTGAATAAATTCTTTTTGAATTTGACTTTGACTGCTAGTTGACGCAGGGTAGTGCATCATAGGGCACGTATCTAACGTGCGTGAGCTACAAGGCAATGTTTTATTATGGTGATGGATTGTTGGTTACCATCACCTATAAAAAAAGCGTTACCTTGCAGGTTACGGTCTTACAGAACGTAGGCTTATTAAATCCACCTTCTTTTGTGGGTTAAATGAACCAGCCGACTGACTTCGCAAAATTTTAAAAAGGTCTTAAAAAAGCTTTTCAAACCTCCTTAAACATTTTCTTGAATTCTATATCAAACAACCTTGAAAAGGACCTGGCATAATGGTGAATTAATGTAGTAGAATAATTATGTACCTTGTACAGTCAGTAACAAGAGGTTATTTACCAGTTGGAGTTTTGTACAACCGTTATTTTTCGTTGTGTTCATTTATTTATTTAATTATGCACACAAATCAGATCACAATTTGTTTTTTTTGAGCTGAGATGAGATCGAAACGTGAATTCGATTGTCAAAATAGTCAAAGTCAAAGTCAAAAATCATTTATTCAGTAATATCCGCAGGGATCATCTTGAAACGTCTTAATAGGGCTTGTTAGAAATTTTTGTCCGACCAATGGTCGTTGAAAGAACTTGAAATTTTCAGGGTATATTTGACTTGATGCTTAGAGGTGTTTTAATAAAAGAATTCCTGAAATTCAACCCCTAAACGGGTGAAGTGGGGCTTGAAGTTTGTATTTCGCTAGTTGGTTTATCGCACTAATGGCCGATGACTCAAACCAAAGAATATGGACTAAAAGTTATTCTATGACTCAAACCGTCTCAAGTGACGAATTATTGACAGACTTCCATTGGAAACTGTCAAAAAATCGCGTTGCGTTTGAGTATTTGGCCGTAAGACAAATATACTTTTAAAACTTTAAGACTACGATCACTAGCGGTTTAGGCTGTGCGCCGTCTATATGTCAGTGAGAGTTTTTATATTCTAGTCCTACTAATATTATAAACGCGAATGTTTGTAAGAATGGATGGATGTATGGATGGATGTTTGTTACTCTTTCACGCTCTAACCAGTAAACCGATTTGGATGAAATTTGGAATAAACATAGAATATAACTTGGATTAACATATAGGCTACTTTTTATCCCGAAAAAATAACAGGAACGGGAAAAAAATTGCCACGCGGGTGAAGCTGCGAGCGGCAGCTCGTCTAGTATATTACCTTCCTCGCCTTCTGACGGTGTCTGCGCTGCATGATGCAGCAGAGGCCTCGTGTGACGTCACACTCGCTGGACGTGCCACAGTCTTCGTTGTACTGCTTGCGCCCAACTGACGGTGGGCGGCAGACATGCATCTCACCTAAACGACAAACATTTTAGGAAGCCATACATCAACATCCTCGCATCGCTGGGTCCTGGTAAAGAATAGGAACCTCCGTCCCTCCGGTGGGTGTCGTGTGGCAGAGACTGCAATAGGGCACCACTTCGTTTTCTCCGATCATACCTCAGCCGTTTAAGTTATATCTATAGCGTCCAAGTTGTGTTTTTTGCCTATTTAAAGTTTTCCACATCGGCCAGGGTAGTTTTTGATTAAGGCGATTAAGCTTTTCTGCAGGCGTAACGAATCCAGATGGTGGGTCATGCTTTGACATCCACAGATGGATAGATCTGTGGACGCCATAACATGATCGCATCGCTTGCGTTAAAGTACTGATAGAGGCGATCGCATCGCTTGCGGTAAGTAAGTAGAGGCGAGACGCTGTACAGGCACAGCGGGATCACATTAACTGAGACCTAGTGCGGGAAACAGAGCTCATTCGTACACTGTATTATGAATAACTGTGTTATTAACTCAACCTACCATTGTGCCATAAAACTTTAGTTAAATAAATAAATTTTATCTTTATCTTTAACAACCTGGCTGCACAGCTAACTACTATCAGCTAGCCTAAGAGGCTGTGCAGACAACACATCATGGATCTAGATGGGGAGACATGATGACCACTAAAAGAGAAGCGTTCATTGGAACGCCATATCTTGCAAACTTCGCCACCTACACCAAACCTGTTCATAAGCTGGGGACTGATTGCAGATAAAAAAAAAATCTTTATCTTTAGCACAAACCTGGTACAACTTCCTCGCAGACAAGCCCAGCATCGCATTGATTTTCTCTGTTGCATATTTCTCCCATCTTACGACCTCCGAAGGCAGGCAGGCAACGACCTCCATCCTCTGAGGACAAAAATTCTGGTTAAAACAGTATCCTCATCAGTTGTCCTCTTCACGAGCACCTCATCGCGTACTCATTGAAATTACACATGTAATCATCAGCCTGTAGAAGTTAACTGCTGGACATAGCCTCCTTAGAAAGAACGATTTTGAGCTTTTTCCGTGATTCTAACAATGTCGTCAGTCCATCGGGTAGGACAACAACTTACGCAGCGTTTTTCGGTTCGCGGTCGTCATTCGAGAACCCTTTGCTGCCCAGCGGTTGCCGGTGCTAGCTATATGCCCAATGTCTCGTTAATTTTCCGATTCTGAGAGCTATCACGGTGACCTTTTAGCTTCCAAGCTTGGTTGCGAGGAACAGGCGCTTATATGCAAATGCGAATATTACTGAATAAATGCTTTTGACTTTGGCATTAAGTAACTTTTTCTCGCTGTATTTTCACGTAAAACGAGTAAGAGGAAAGTAAGTCTCGAACTGATTTGTATAATACCAATACCAACGTCACAAAATAAAAGAATTGTACCAACGAAATAATAACTTCAAAATTTCTTTTTTTCCTTCTTTACTTTACAACTCAATAAAACTTCTTTACAACAAACAACGTTATCCTGTTTACAAATGTATTCTGTTTATAAGAAAAGTTATTTTATACGAATTGCTGATAGAAAAAGCAGGTTACGTTCGTTAGGTACGTGGCCTATGTATATATTTATCTTCCAAAATGCCCGCTGCTATCATGCTTGGCATATTTTTAATTTCTTTGTACTAGAAGACAATGATGTATATGATAACATGAACTTCCATCCAGAATGATTCCAGGTTTGTACGAATGCGCCCTCGTATGGGGTCTGTTTGGGTCAGTTCGCTTGGCTTCGGCTATTTGGTGGCTCAGGGTACGGTTTTTTTTAAGTTCTATATATATACTATGTTAACCATAATTTCATTATTTTATTAAATTAATATTTATCTTATTGAGAACGGAAGTAAATAAATAAATAAATAATGCTGGACAATCCACACAGCATCATCTAGCCCCAAGCTAAGCAGAGCTTGTGTTATGGGTACTAGATGACTGATATACTTGATAGAATTATATTACATACATAGATATTTTTTTATTATGCATAGAAAATACCCAGAACACCCGGAATAAATATTTGCAGATCGTACAAACATTTATCCCAAGGCGGGAATCGAACCCGCAACCTTCTGCGTCGCAGGCGGACAATCGTCCGCCGCGCCAAATCGGTCGTCAAAGTAATTTAGTATATACAAATATTTTACATCTAATAATTTTAACCTGTAGTACATATTTTATAATAACTCTGTATTGGATATATATATTATTAGAAACATTAGTAAATAATGTAGTCTAAATCTAGCCACATTGTACACTACATTCTACTCTGCATTAACTCAATGGGATTTTTTTTGAGTCTTCTCACTAGGTCACCAGATGACCACGACAAACTATCGAGCACACGGTTACCTCATGTATCTTCATAACCCAACTTGTTCGCTATAAAAAAACCTTTTATCCTGCCATCATTTTCCCTAACCAAGATAATTTAAGGTTGCCGTGTCAACCGGAAAAATTCCCCCATGAGCCGGCAAGCTGTTATAATAAAAGTAAGATGTATATACGGCTACTTTCTATGACAGGCCTCTGGGGTGTTTTTGAAGAAAGCTTTTATAAATATATCATGAAGGTTGCTTGAAAAATAAACGTGTTTTCAGCTTTTCGTCGGCTCGAAATCGTTCGAGCGAGGGATATATTCATTCTTCTTCAGACGACTGTGCGGCGAATGTCCGCCTGTGATGAAAGAGGTTGCGGGTTCGATTCCCGCCTTGGGATAAATGTTTGTATGATCAGGAAATATTTATTCCGGGTATTCTGGGTATTTTCTATGTATAATAAAAAATATGTATGTATGTAATGTATTGTATTAAGTATATCAGTCATCCAGTACCCATAACACGAGCTCTGCTTAGCTTGGGGCTAGATGATGCTGTATGGATTGTCCAGCATTATTGATATTATTATTTAGTTTCAAAGATTTTATAGTATCCCAAAAATGATTCGAACGCACGACCCTCCTCTTGATACAGGGATTCACTAAGCAACTGCGCTACCGAGAGTTCAATCAGACTCGACGAACAATTAGGATTTTTTTGATACGGTACTTAAGCGACTATCGCTCCATCTACAGTCTTACTTAGTTACTTAGTCTAATGTACACGTGCCACCTTGAAAACCTTTTAAATAATGTCCTCTACTACGACAAGCTTTCAGCGAATACTTTATTACGGTGACACTCACGTGCCCTGAAAATGGGGTCACGTTTTAGTGTTCAGTTTTGGGGATGATTTCAGATGCCTTTTTTTGTGGCATGCGTCCGTCCATCATTTGGACAATTTTGCCAATGTCAAGTGGGTTGAATAAAATACTTCTTAGTCAAGTCGAGTCGGTAAAAAAAGTAAAGTCAGGCTGTCATTTAGTTTTGAAGAAAAAGATGGCGTTTTTCTTCAGAACCAAAGGGAAACATTTTCGTTCAAATCAGGATGCCACATAACACACTTTCATTTCAATTGTTCACACTTGTGCTAAGACCTCAAGTAATGATGGTTAAAATACTACCAAAATTACTTATCAGAACTTAAAATAATACTAGAAAAACAATTAAAATGAAAATACAATGTTGCTTTCAAAGATGAAAGAAAACGAGTCTCTGCCTATAATTCTTGTAATTTTGTTTTAGTTGAAACAAGAATTTGATACATGCATAGTTATTATGATTTAAATTTTTTGGATGTTGGTGTATTTCAAGGTGTACCTACTTTCTGCTTCGCTGTGCAAGGCCGCTAAGTCACTTTTTAGATTTGTTTATAATATTATTAGTTCGTAGGTAGTTTTAATTGCAAGCGTTTACAGGGCTGACATAGTCACTCAGCGACACAAAGTCCTAAAATTTTAAGAAAAAAAAAAAAAAAAGTGCCTGTCTGAAATGTTAGTTTCAAAGAACGCCATTTTTTTTTGTATTGTCATACATTTACACAACAACATAGCCACAAACTAAGCAAAGCTTGTATATGGGAACTTAGACATACTATATATTTTTCCTTTTTGTAAATACATACTTAGAATACAATATTACACCCAGACAGTGAACAAACATCTATGTTCATCACACAAAATGTTTGTTCTCGGTGGAGATTGAACCCACTACCTACACAGAAAGCAGCTAAGCTAGCTTCAAAGCTTGACGTAATTTGACTGGCTTGATTAAAAACTATTTTATTATCTGTTAAACGACAGCTAGTTTACTGCCATAGAGAAAAAGATGAAGAAAACTGTTTTATTGCTGGCAACCTTGTAATATTGCCAGCTAGAATTATTTTAAGCTGGAAATTGTACAGTAGGGTTAGTAAAGTGTCACTGACCATTCCTAGTCAGGTTTTTACTTGTAATTTGTGTGAGGATTTCCCTCGACATTGCTTCTAATTTGATTAAAGTATGTGCTAATCCGGCTACATTGCGTGTCTGTACTTTAATTTATTTTAATCTCCCGCGTTTGTTCAGGTCAGGCAAGTTTTAGTAGTAACAAAGCTTTGTAATTTAAGGAATTAAGGGTTATACGAAACATACAGTGTGTAACCAGACTACTTCTGATAACTGAAACTGCGCATTCAGACCATGATTATGATTGCAAAAACAATAATAAAACATATTGAAAACTTGTATTACACTGGTATTTATCGCGTTTGGCCTTTTATTTTTCCCGACGTTTCGGCTATCTTGAAATAGCCGTGGTCGCGGGCGGGCAGATTCAGTAGCGTGTAATATAAGTGTAAGTGTTTAATATGTGTTCCAATCGGGAAAGTTAAAAAAAAAAAACTAAACTTTTAGTTCGTTTTCTTCGAGTTTTTGGTATTAATATCGACTGTACATCGAAAATAATAAAAAGTACCTAATTATCTTATCTAAAATCTACATGTAAAAACGACAAAATACGCAAACAGCAATCTATTTGTAATGTAATAATCACGATCATCTGATCGGTTTGCAATCGCGTTCGGATGGCGGCCGGTCAACGACCTGGCGGAGAAGTGCTGTACGCAATACATAGCTGGTTGATAAATAGGAACTTCAGCAAAAAACGGTATATCTCTAAATCTATTTGACTGTTAGCCAAGTGGTATTTTATGAGACCTATATTTTGACGACCAAAGTGGCGCGGTGGGTGAATGTCCGCCTGCGACGCAAGGGTTGCCGGATCGATTCCCGTCTTGGGATAAATATTTGTACGATCTGCAAATATTTATTCCGGGTGTTCTGGGTATTTTCTATGTATAATAAAAAATATCTATATATGTAATATAGTATTGTATTCAGTATATCAGTCATCTAGTACCCATAACACAAGCTCTGCTTAGCTTGGGGCTAGATGATGCTGTGTGGATTGTCCAGCATTATTTTTTTTATTTTATTTTACCTTGTTGTAGCTAACTTTACACGTTCCTGAAGTATTCGGAAGTAGTCTTTTTACACCCGGTATAACCTGTAGCCAATGTCGTATTTATATTTTCTTTTGTTTTCTACTGAAAATGCAGATTACAGGCCCTGTTTCAGCGGAAAACAAGTTTCATGGCCGTAATGAGTTTGCGAAATTCATAATTTTTTTATAATAACCTTGAAACATTCAGTTATTACGGGTCAAACAACAGCTTTAGCACACGAACTAGCTTAAGCATTGTTCGACCCGTGATCATGGCGCATGTAACTGTTCTGAAATATTGGGAAATAATCAAACTCCAAAATTAATGGAAAATATTACGTTTCTATTCCTTATTCTTTACTAGCGGCCGCTCGCAGCTTCGCCCGCGTGGCAGTTTTTTCCCGTTCCCGTTATTTTTTTGGGATAAAATAAAAAAAAAATAAAAAAAAAAAAAATAGCCACTTTTTAATTTTTACGTGTGTTGGAATGTAGTTTGACCCTCTCGCGTGCAAATAAATAGTTTATAACGTAAAATAATTTAATTTGCACATCAGATTTGCGGAAAAGTTTTATTACCAAACAGGTATGTTTTTCTATCATTAGACTAGCAAAAGCTAGTTATAATTTGAGATATAGCTGACTTAAGGTTAAACAAGTCGGTACGTTGTCCATACAAACGCTGTAAGTGTTTAATGTCTACTATTTATTAACATGCGTCTGAAGTTAAGTTTGATACTGAATTATCTTGCCGTTATCTATGTACGTTACCCTATATGCTACGGTAAAATCAGATTACCTTGAAAGTTACAAGCGTTACAAGAATTAGTACTAAATCTTTCGACGCTTGTAACTTTCAAGGTAATCTGATTTTACTGTAAAATATAGGGTAACGTACATAGATAACGGCAAGATAATTCAGTACCAAACTTAACTTCGGACGCTCGTTAATAAATAGTAGACAATAAACACATACAGCGTTTGTATGGACAACGTACCGACTTGTTTAACCTTAAGACTAGTCTCTTGGCTCAGTTAGTATTAGAATAGAATAGAACAGAATAATAGTTTATTTGCAACACACGAAAACATAAAAAAAAAACTGCTGTGTATTAACTCTACTTTCTGTGGTAGTGGGTTCGATCCCCACCGAAAATTCGACTGAAATCCGTCAGTAAATCACGCTACAGTAAACTTCTCTGATTGGTTGAAAATGCGTCCTGTAGACGAGAACAGACAAACGGCGAAATATTTTTTGGCCATTCTCGAAACTGAGACGTTTTGCTTGCTCGGTCAATAATTTAACCTGTCTTGAGGCAGCTCAGAGAGCAATCGCCGTTGGAGACATAAGAACTGTACAGTAGACTGACTCCTCAGTTGCCTCTTCATAATCTAACCTGTCTCGAGGCAGCTCAGCGAGCGGCAGCAATCGCCGTTGGAGACACAAGAATAGCTGTAGCAGTGGACTAACCCCTCAGTTGCCACTTCAATGCGGTTTGACAGTAATGATTCTGAACTTAAGATTTGATAATCTAACCAATATTTATTTATTTTATTATAACGGAAGTAATTTAGTATATACAAATATTTTACATCTAATATTTAACCTATCTACCTTATATCTACATATTTTATCATAACTTTTTCTACCTATAGTAAAGTGCGGGTCTTTACTATAGGTAGAAAACACAATTTAAGTCACTGTCCGCAGGAAGTGTGCCCAAAAGGCTGGCAACGTTACCTCTTTGAATAGCTAAACTAATTATCTGTCCAAGATAAGCGCCAGCCCTTTGATCGTGAGTCACATCCACCAGTCTAATCTAACCTGTCTCGAGGCAACTCAGCGAGCGGCAGCAATCGCCGTTAGAGACACAAGGAGAGCTGTAGCAGTGGACAGGTTCCTCAGCTGCTTCATCAATGCGGTTTGACTCCAGTGCTTCAGCGTATGCTTCCTCTGGTTCCACCTTGGACAAAATATAAGTATAAATAAATAAATAATGCTGGACAATCCACACCGCATCATTTAGCCCCAAGCTAACCAGAGCTTGTGTTATGGGTATTAAGATGACTGATATACTTAATACAATACTATATTACATACATAGATATTTTTTACTATACATAGAAAATACCCAGAACACCCAGAATAAATATTTGCAGATCGTACAAACATTTATCCTAAAGCGGACATTCGCCCGCCGCGCCACATCGGTCGTCAGTATGCACGGAAAGCTTTAAGCACTCACACTTCAAACGGTCACACTCAATTACACAGCCTTTTTTTTTCAAATGTCCTCAGCCGAATGGCTTCGATCAGTTTCGGCTTTTTTCAAGCAGATACCCAACCGGATTCGAACGCACGACCATAGGATCAGAAGCCAAAGTCACACCAACTAGACCTGGTATTCAGTTATTTTAATTGAAGTTTATAATATTAACTTATTGGCATTTGACTAAATGCCATGAGTCTATATCTGTTTTAAAATACACTTTAAATAACCCACGTTCATAATCCCGCTGGAGTGACCTTAACTTAGTGGGGAGTAACCTGTAACCTTTACCCTTTATGCGTCAGGCAAACGCTAAGTCCCAGTTCTAAAAAAACGGTAGCCGTAATGTAGCGCATGTCTAATATTTTGCGGATATTTATTATGGGAACCAGATGACTGATAGAATATAATAACTACAATAAACTTTTTTTAAACCATAGCAAAAAATAAGTGTTTTTTTGATGGAACTTGCTGGTGAAACAAGTAGAAACACCTGATGTTAGGAAGTTACCAAGCATTACCTCGCAGATCAGGTTCGTTAAAAACGTGTCCTACGATACATTGTTCTCTTTTCATCAATCTGAGGCATACAGTTAAGCCTCATATGCCTGTAATTTCACCAGTACCCTCACGATTCAAACCGAAACACAGTAGGTAAGCTGCTTGGCAACAGAAATAGGTTTGGTAGTAGTATTTCCTTCGATGAGCCCTTCACTACCTCTAAGTACCTACTACTAGAATGTAGGTGTTTCATGTTAAGTTTGATTGCATATTCCCGAGGGTAAATCTACGGTCTGTAAATCTGTGTCTCGATTGAAAGCATGATGTTTCAGCGAGGAAAATTGTTCAGGCAAATTAAATCAGTCAAAATAAAACATCTTTACCACAAACAACTTTTACAATAAATTTCTTGTGAAAGTTAAAGTCAAAAATGATTTATTCAGTAATAACCAGAGGTTACTTAAAGTCGCCTTAAGCCTTGGTAGATCTAGGCGCCAGTTTTTCACGACAAACAAACGGCCAAGAAACTTACGGCTTGGTTATTAACGTTTGTTACTGTCATTTGACGGCCAACGGTTTTCAATAACGAAACTACAGAGCAGAGGGTGGCCGTATACCTATTAATGAATCAACGGGGTTGATTCATTAATAGCATATGACGTAACATATGCTACGTTATCTTTGGCATATAATCTAGGAAATTTACCGTGTAGACGAGTATATAACTCTCGGTTTTTTATAAAAAATCACAGTGGCCTAAGCACATGTCTTTTAACGGCTGTTCTCGCTGCTCAATATGGTAGTAACCAGTCTGTAAGGTTCATTAGACTAGTACTTTACTAACAGTAGTAGTTAATCTCTATTTCTCCATCGCAAAAGGTTGCTAAGGGAACGTACAAGGGGATGGGCTATAACATGATGATTATGTACAGAACACTGACACTGCAGTTACTAATCCGCCTGCCAAGCGTGGTGACCATGGCAGACCCTCAAGAAGAGGAGGCCCAGCATTGGACTTATTTAAGCTAACGACATGATGCGATGAAAAGAAATGACTCATTTAGATAATTTAGAAATCATACAGATAACGCCTGTAAGGTTAGTAACTGATCTGTAAGGATAGTTACCTGTCCATAAGGGTAATGCCTGTAAGGCGAGCGGCCGTATCCCAGATTTGCCAGCATATCGTTGCTGAAGCGGTTGAAGAGGCCTCCCCAGGCGTGGCCTCCAGCGAACAGCGATAGCAGCACTACAGTAGCGACAGACATGGTGAAACTGCAGACAAAAGTAACAATTAGTAATTGCGTTATTAGAAACTAGCAAAACTCGCACGAATTCCGCGTGAAGTTATTTTCATAAGAACTTCAATTCTCGCTGTACCTGTTTAGTGGTGGATTAATTTTTTTTTCAAATCACACTAAGTGGGGTTGGCACAACAGGTTTTTTTTCTTCCACTCTCTTCTATCAGTCGTCATCTCAGTGTTCACTCCTTTCTTACTCATATCATATTTCACGCAATCCATCCATTTTTTCCTAACCAAATAATTTTAGTAAATCCAGAGATAATTTCGTCTTAAAGCTAGGTAAATCTAGGCACTAGTTTCTCGTGATCCAGCCTAGAAGAACAAGCAAAAAACGACTTGATTTCTACTCTGTTCTGTATCATAATTATTTAGAAATGAATAATTTGTATAATATCAGTTAGCTCCATAGTTTAGGTATAGATGGCGTTGCGTGAAAAGTCAGTAAATATTTTTGATTTTTTTATCGTACCAAATTCAAAGAAAAATAATAGATATGTACAACAACTGAATACTTAACATACTCAAACCGTTTAGAGTGATTGTACAATAAACTCAAAATTAGTTGAGTTAGCTTGAATCAGATGTAACCAAATGGAGATAATGAAAACCCGCCATTCACGTAAAACCTCTACTGAGGAAAAGTGGAATGTCAACGCTCCTTTGACCTTGAATTTTCCTAAAATAAGCCTTAGCTTTTTAGACTGATAGGTGAAACTCGAGAATATTATAACGGTGTATGAAGTTTAGTCCAAAAGTGACGTCAATTGGGTTGTTTATAATACGAAGTACCTAGTGATTCAGTATGGTAATTTGGTAGAATGGAAGTCCCGTGTCATAGCGTAGTGTTTGTATTGTTTTTTTTTATTGTGGCATGTTGATGTGTCCGTCATTCGGACAACATTTTGATAGTGTCAAGTCAATGATGTTTTTTAATCTTTTTCTTTTTTTTTTGTGGCCTGTGTTCGTCTTGCGGTCAATTTTGCCAATGTCAAGTGGGTTGATAAAATACTTTTTAGTCAAGTCGAGTCGGTAAAAAAGTAAAGTCGGCTGTCATTGGTTTTAAAGAAAAAGATGGCGTTGTTCTTCAAAACCAAAGGGAAACATTTTCGTTCAAATCAGGATGCCACATAACACATTTTCATTTCAATTGTTCACACTTGTGCTAAGACCTCAAGTAATGATGGTTAAAATACCACCAAAATTACCCATCAGAACTTAAAATAACACAAGAAAAACAATTAAAATGAAAATACAATGTTGCTTCTAAAGATGAAAAAAAACATGTTTTGCTAAAGATGATATAGGTATATTCATACTGCGCAGTGCGCGACGCTCAGATTCTGTTCCTCTATGACATTACCAGGTAGGTACTAGTTGAGTAGCTTAAAAGATCTAAGCGATAACAGACAGCGGAAGCTTCAATATATACTAAACATTTGTAAAAAGATTAGACAAAAAAACAGTAGGAACCAAACCGTAAGTTTCTTGCCGGTTCTTCTAGGCTTGCTCGCGAGGAACTGGCGCTTAGATTTGCCTAGATTTAAGACGATCCCTGCGGATATTACTCAGTAAATGCTGTTTGATTTCACTTGATTTATTTTTCATAAGCCCAATCAACTTTTGTTAATTACACGAGTCTATTCAACTAAAGATTATCTACGACCGTAACAAACAATTCATAATAATACAATTAGAAATAACTGTGCATAACTTATTAGTAAAGCTCTTAGTGAAGGGCTCGTCCGGGGAAGTACTACCACCATGCATATTCCTGCCGCCAAGCAGCTTGCTGTGTTCCGGTTTGAAGGGTGTGGGTGCCGGTGTAATTACAGTCACATGAGGCAACACCTGTATGCCTCAGGTTGATGGACACAGAGCAGTGCATCGTAGGGCACGTTCCTAACGAGCGTGACCTGTGAGCTATTGTTAACAAGTGACGGTAACGACCTAACATCTGGAGACCATCTGCGTGTTCACCAGCACAAGGCGTATCAAATTAAACTGACCAAGTACGAGTCGAACTCGTGCACAAAGGGTTTTGTACCTATGATAAAAACGGCAAAAAATTAATAAATATTTTTTAGTATTTGTTGTTATAGCGGCAACAGAAATACATCATATGTGAAAACTCTCTAACTATCACGGTTTATGAGATACAGCATGGTGATAGACAGACAGACAGCAGAGTCCTAGTAAAAAGGAAATAATAATCACGTTTTACCCTTTGGGTACGGCACCCTCAAAATAACTTTTTTAAATTTACTTTTACCACAGACAAGAGATCTAATATTGTCTGTGCTTTTACTAAAAAGTTGTGATATGTAAGAAAGTATTTTTATCTATATTTTGGACTAAACTAAAGAGTATTTATCTAAAGAGGTACTCACCGAGTCATAGTGTCTTCTCGTTTGGACGCTCACGGTAGAACTGGCGATCCATACAGAAGGTCCTAGTGCGCAGGTCACAAGCACAGGGTCGACCTTCCCAAGTTTCCTTCAGACTATCAGTTTTTGATACAACATCGCTTAGGTTTTTTTTATGTGACTAGTTAATGGAAAAACAAGTGTGCTTTAGACCACACGACTGAAGTAAAACTTCTTTAATATACGAAACGTGCTTCGAGAGAAAGAGATAAAGGACAGTGCTTTCATGCCCCCTCCATGGTAGTGTTAAACGTTTTAACGCAACCTTGTTGGAAGTCGCATTAGAAGCATTACTTCAACAAAAAACAGATAGCCCATCTAATGTTAAGTGGTATACCTGTAACAGAGCATTGCCTTGCAGGTCACGCTCATTATAAACGTGCCCTTACGATTATTGTATTTCTCTGCGTCCATCAACCTGAGGCATACAGGTGTTAAGCCTCATGTGCCTGTAATTACACCGGCATCCATACCCTTCAAACCGGAACACAGCAAGCTGCTTGGCGGCAGAAATAGGCTTGGTATAGTTTTTGTAAGGAAATAGGATTAACTTCAAGATTTTAATCCTCAAGTACGGTAGATCAGACCTCTTTGAGGATATCTAATAGTAGACTTCGTCTTCTGAGAAGACTAGCTTATCGTCTGAATGATACTTGCCCTGTGAGGGGTTGATTTTGATTTCAGATACTCTGACAAATTTTGTAAGTATGGATGGATGGATGGATGTTTGTTACTCTTTCACGCTCTAACCAGTTAACCAATTTGGATGAAATTTGGAATAAACATAGATTATAACTTAGATAAACATATAGGCTACTTTTTATCCCGAAAAAAAGACGGGAACGGGAAAAAAACTGCCACGCGGGCGAAGCTGCGAGTGGCCGCTGGTATTTCATAACTTTTAACTTTCAGAATAATCTACATGTTTAAACGTATACTAACATAAAACTTATAGTAGTAGTAGAGCTCTTTGTGAAGGGCTCGTCCGAAGAAATACTACCACCATGCCTATTTCTGCCGCCAAACAGTAAAACGAGTTCCGGTTTAGATGTTGTGGGTGCCGGTGACATTACAGGTACAAGAGGCCCCCTGTATGCCTTAGGTTGTATGTTATGGAAAATGGGAAATGGGAGACCTGTAAGGTAACGCTTTGTGTGTAATGGTTACAATTTAACATTAGGTGGGCTATACTTGTATCAGCAAGAAGTATAAAAAAACTATTTATTTAGTAGGTAATTATTGTAAGACAGAAAAACCAAGTTCATATATTTTTATCAAACTGTATTCTTTCAAAATCAACTAAAACATAATAATATAATCCGAGAACTACTTTTCACATGCAGTAAAGTCGTCTAAACGGTTTTCTTTTCATGATCTTTATTGCAAATATGGGTGGGAAAATACAGATGTCAAGGTTTATAATCTTATTTCCTTAAGTGCAGGTAGCACTAGATTATAAACACTAACAAATTTTTAAACTTATGTTCTACCATACTCAACTTTAAATAGCCATTAAATACCAGCCAACAGTTTAGTTACTTGACTGTGGTCATATCCATGGACCGGGTGTTTTGATACTGGTATGCTATGAATACCCACCACGACGTGAAGGTATGAGAGACAGGAGCTACTTTTTACTATTCACGTCCCAATATTTTCAACGCGCTGTAAGTTTTTGGGATAGAATGTTAAATGGAGGAAAGTAGGCCCAAGTGCCCGCATTCAATATCTTAACGCTACCGTTAGTTTTACTAAGAATAATGTCAATCAATTATTACTACGAACCAAGCTGTAAGTTACTTGCGTGTTCTCTTAGTCGCGAGGAACTGGCGCTAGACTCACCTAGCTTTAAGGCGTTTCAATATGATCCCTGCGGATATTACTGAACAAATGCTTTTTGACTTTGACCCTATCCTAAATCCACAGGATGATCAATAATAGAAATGGGCTCTCGTTACAATGCTTTAGCGTTTGTAGCACTAGGACATATTTTTAAACAGAAAAACCTTAGATCGACTGGATTTGAACTTGCGGCCTCTGGATCGAAAGGCAAGGCTTTTACCACTGGTCCAGCTTGTGTTATGTACTCTATAGCAAAATAAGCGTGTGTAGTCCGCGTAAATGTGAAAGCGCTGGAATAGTGGAATGGGTACTGCGTCATTGCTTGTCGAACACACCCAAATGTTGGTTCTAATCTAAAATGACGTAATAATGCGCGACGAAGCAAATTCGAGATGTTATTTTTCTGTAATCTTTGGAAGTAATATAGGTTTTTCATTGTTTTCCTCGTGTGAACATTAATTCTGTTGCGTAATCTTTCAATTCAATTCATTTATTTTTCAAATTGTCACATCCATTTGTTAGTAGCACTTATAAATTTAAAACTTAAAATACTATTGTTAGTAGGTACAGTCAGCAGCACTAGAATGTATACAATTCGTAACTTTCAAAACATTATCAAAACCTTATTGTATACTCTTAAACAGTAAAACTCAAAAATCGTGAAATTAGTTGATAAGTTCACTTATTTTGTGAGTTTTTGCCCTGTTAATATTAATTGTGATGCTGTATAACCCTTCTGTAAGTTACGAATTGTATAAATTCTAGTGCAGCTGACTGTACACAGAGACATACAAAATAATAACTTAGATAATTAAGGACTGACATTCGGACTAGATTCTTTGTGGCTTTGTTGTTTTTCAGATGAGAGGTAGGGCAGAAAGGTCCTAGAGTGGTGACCAAGGACTGGCCACAGAAATGTGGGCACACCTCTAATAATGAGATGGACCAACGACCAGGTCAAAGTTGCGGGAAGGAGCTGGATGCAGAAAGCCCAACAACGAAGGGAATGGCGTGTATTGGAAGAAACCGTTACTCAGTATTGGGTGGATATAGGTTGAAGAAGAGAGAGAGTTTCTTAGTACACCTCTACGCACCAAGACAAATATACCCTGAAAATTTCAAGTCTCTACGAGCAATGGTTTAGGCTGTGCATTGTCTATTATTCAAGTCAGTACAAAGATTCGAACAATTAAATAAATATTGACTCATATTAACACAGCGCCTTCTAGCCTCAAACTAAGTAAAGCTTGTATTATGGGAACCGGATAGCTAATAGCCCAACAACGAAGATAGTAAATAAATAAAATAAATAAATAATGCTGGACAATCCACACAGCATCATCTAGCCCCAAGCTAAGCAGAGCTTGTGATATGGGTACTAGATGACCGATATACTTAATACAATACTATATTACATACATAGATATTTTTTATTATATATAGAAAATACCCAGAACACCCGGAATAAATATTTGCAGATCGTACAAACATTTATCCCGAGGCGGGAATCGAACCCGCAACCTCTGCGTCGCAGCCGGACATTCGCCCGCCGCGCCACATCGGTCGTCATAATGGTGTGCATTGCTCAGCATTGGGTGGATATAGTTGAAGAAGAGAGAGATAATCTTTGTTGCATTTTAACCAACATTCTTGAGGTCTTAGTGCAAAGTGAGAGCAGTCGAAATGAAAGTGTATATTGTATAGTTGTATAAGTGTATAGTTGTATATTGTTGTGGCATTCAGAAGCGCAATCCTCGTATTTTTGTAGCTGTGACAAATTTAAACTAGAATTTGACTGTCAAAATCGGTTCTGAAACTTTAAGTTTCAAAGACCACCGTTTGTACAACCTCACAAACTTGCAAACTAAATAATATTACCTCTTTATAATTTTAAACTAGCGGCCGCTCGCAGCTTCGCCTGCATGGCAGTTTTTTCCCATTCCTGTTAAACTTTTATCCCCTATTTTATCCCCTTGGGGGTAGAATTAATCAAAATCCTTTCTTAGCGGATGCCTACGTCATAACATCTACCTGCATGCCAAATTTCAGCCCGATCCGTCCAGTGGTTTGGGCTGTGCGTTGAAAGATCACTATGTCAGTCAGTCACCTTTGAGTTATATATATTTAGAAGATAGTGTAAATAAAGAAATCAATGGTGACCCTAAGAAAAAATCAGACGTATATTACTTAACTTAGAACTTTATTAAATACTTATTCTAACAATGATTACAATAGTAAACTAAGAAGACACTGTACCACCATTACAACAAGCTTCAGCAAACCCGGAAGCAGTCCACCTCCAATACCAATCAGGAGGTCATCAGCCAGGTCTGTGATGGAGGAGATGAGGGTCGCTAACAGCGTCTGAAGGTTCGCCACTCCAGCTGGTGGCGTGTTTGGGTTCGCACCAAATGCGTACTCCGGGAGACCCCTAAAATAGAAATAAAAATAAATAGCATCACGACTTTATTCTCCAAGCACGGTAGATATCCCTTCCAATCTCTTAGTACCAAGATTCAAGGTTCTTCGAGGATTTCAAAGTACTATAGCAGTGGCGATGGGCTTGCAACCTGTCACGTATGGAATACTAACTACTGCAAAATATAGGTATGTACCAAATGCACTATCTGGGCATATCTTTTACCCTTAGACATCCCGAAATTGAAATAAACATGTTATTGTAGACCGTGGTAATATAGTAATAGAGCTCTTAGTAAAGGGCTCGTTTTTTTTATACAACTTGCTGATGAAACAAGCAGATGGCCCACCTGATGTTAAGTGGTTACCATAGCCTATAACAAAGCATTGCATCGTAGGTCACGCTCGTTAGGAACGTCATCTACGATGCACTACTCAGCGTCCATCAACCTGAGGCATACAGGTGTTAAGCCTCATGTGCCTGTAATTACACCGGCACCCACACCTTTCAAACCGGAACACGCTGCGCTCCTTGGCGGTAAAAATAGGCATGGTGGTAGTACTTCCCTGGACGAACCCTTCACAAAGAGCTCTACTAGATGGTAGAGATCGCTTTTAGCGATAAGGCCGCCCATTGTGTTACTGCATTGTTTACTGTATTATTCTTTATAAAATGTGTGTAATTGTGGTAATCAATAAAGTGTTATCTATCTATCTATCTATCTATCTACTACTACTACTACTCGTATCATAATAGATTGACAGAAAATCCTCTGGTACACGGCCGGATTCAAACCTACAGCCTTAGGATCAGAAGGTGGGCTTACTCCCACTTGACCAGAAGTTGATAAAGTTTTTTTTTATACAATTTGCTGATGGAACAAGCATATGGCCCACCTGATGTTAAGTGGTTACCATAGCCTATAACAAAGCATTGTAAAGGTCACGTTAGTTAGGAACGTGCCTTACAATACACTGAGGCATCCAGGTGTTAAGCCTCATATGCCTGTAATTACACCGGCACCCACACCCTTCAAACCGGAACACAGCTTCCAAATCTCAGCTGCTTGGCGCTAGAAATAGGCATGGTGGTAGTACTTCCCCGGACGAGCCCTTCACTAAGAGCTCTACTACTACAAAAATGATGATAAATACCTTAAGAAGTTTACAATCGCCAAAGCTTGGGAGTACAGCTTAAGAAGTGATGTCTCCAACGCTCCCAGGTCTACAGGGATGAGGCAGCTGACTGATGGAGGCAGAGTGTCGAAGATCGAGAGCAGAGATAGAAGCAGGTTGTATACGTTGTTCAGGAGTGGTAGAAGGATGTTGACTAATGGGTAAACGGCTGGCAGCTGGACACCTGTAGCTGACACTGGTGGCTGGGGGAATGAAAGAATGAATGAATATTATTTTTAGAATAGAATAGAATAGAATAATAGTTTATTTGCAACGCACTGTACTTATACTGTAATATTGAAGTAATACTTCTAATGCGACTTCCAACAAGGTTGCGTTAAACGTAACCACTACCATGGAGGGGGTATGAAAGCACTGTTCTTTCTGTCTTTCTCTCATAGCCCGTTTCGTATATTAAAGAAGTTTTAGTTCAGTCGTGTGGCCTAAAGCACACTCGTTTTTTTATTTGATAACCAATGTGGCGCGGTGGGCTATGCGACGTAGGAGTTTGCGAGTTCGATTCCTGTCTTAGGATAAATGTTAGTACGATCTGCAAATATTTATTCCAGGTGTTCTGGGTATTTTCTATGCCTAATAAAAAAAAATGCATGCATGTAATGTATTGTGTTAAGTATATCAGTCATCTAGTACCCATAACACAAGCTCTGTTAGCTTGGGGCTAGATGATGCTGTGTGGATTGTCTACCATTATTATTAGAAAAACCCCGGTTAAGATGTGCAGCGCGACAAAGTTTTGTCTAGGTACTCGTTATGTCTTTGTTTTGTTTTTTTCGGACGGACTAAATTGCTGGTAAAATTGCCTAGCAATTTCCGACCGGGTTTATGTTGTGCAGACCTCATATCAGTGGGATAAGGACAGGATAATGATAAAATAATGTAAGCTTACCGTTATAGAAAAAACGGCAAGAAAACAAAAAACAACCACCGTTAACTTTGACATTTTGAAAAATAACTAATAAAAAAACAAAAAATAAACAATGAAACTTACAGAGTTTCTGATAAAATAGTTTTAATAACACTTTTTATATATCAACAGTTGCAAAATTGTGTTACAATTTTTGTGAAAGATAGCATTATTTGATAAAAATTCCAGTATGTATTTTAATATTACTTTATTTAAGTAATTTGGTGAAATTGTAATATCTAAGATTACCTAAAGCAATCATTGATAGTAAATCGCTCTACAGAACTAGAAATAATAACCTATACCTACTAGAATCTTTATCCTGACTAACTTAAAAACAACGCACAGCCTAAACTACAGATCGTAGACAGAAGACTGAAAACAAGCATTGCGCACATAAACATCTCGAATAGAAAATCCAGTGGTAAACGTCAGAATTCACAACGTTTCAAGATGATCCCTGCGGATATTACTAAATAAATGTATTTTACCTTTGACTTTGTAATAAAGGCTATCCTTCGCCTAAAAAATACCTGGAAAAGGCAAACGTTCTCCCTGGAAATATATTTATAAATGAGACCTATACATATGGAACAAGTCTAATAAATGCAGGCTTCATAAACAAGGTAAGTGGACCTTTTGTCGTACCTTCAAAGACTTTCAAAACCTAATCGAAATAGGTCAAGTATTTGTAGCCAGCGGCACAAATCAATACTCTTAAATGGATCTGAATATTAAGTTGAGTACTCACAAGATGATTGTATATAATCCTACTAATATTATAAACTATATATAGGTATTATAAACGCGAAAGTTTGTAAGTATGGATGGATGGATGGATGGATAGATGTTTGTTACTCTTTCACGCTCTAACCAGTAGACCGATTTGGATGAAATTTGGAATAAACATAGATTATAACTTGGATTAACATATAGACTACTTTTTTTCCCGAAAATATAACGGGAACGGGAAAAAAACTGCCACGCGGGCGAAGCTGCGAGCGGCCGCTAGTATATTAATAACGGCGATGTATTTGCAACCTGTCACGTATGGAATACTAACTACTACAAAATGTGGGTATGTACCAAACGTACTATCTGAACATACCTCTGACTACTCTCCTTAGACATCTTCGAAGAATCTCGAGTAGGTTTGTGGTACTAAGAGATCGGAGGGGATAACTTACGTGCTTGGGGGTTAAAGCCGTGATGCTATCTGATCTTAATCCCATATTCTAATATATTACCGAAGCTATTTGGTTAGTATTAAGTGGACAGTCCTGACGTATGCTCACCAGGTCCGACGGAAGATCAGCGTTGCGTTGCTAAACGCAACATTAAGCTGAGTTGAACTCCATTTTGTGACGTCTCCATATAGTAGGTGCTGAGAGACACACTATTCGATTTGACTCTTTATTGTCAATGTTCTTATTTATATTCGATTTAAAAATGTCTGTGTGTCCCTTTGTAATACTGTGTGCCGTCATAAATAAAATCTTTTTCTTTCTTTCTTTCTATAAGACATATAGACAACGCATAGCCTAAACCACTGGTCGTAGACACTTGAAATTTCGAGGATATATTCGTCTTGGTGCGTAGAGGCATACTAAGAAAGGAATTCATGTGAGTGAACTTAGCAGATCATTGTCCAGCAGATCACAAAAAAATGAGAGTTCTATTCGCATGCAGTTGAGTTCTACAGTTCCTGGTACTTTTCAGGAATAGTTCTGGCGTTTAAACCTGAAAAAAGTTACTTGAAAAAATGATCTGCCAACTTCCGGTAGCAGATCATTTTGCAGCAAATAAAAAAAAAAAAGGGTACCATTCACATTAGCCTAAGCTCTACAGTTCCTGATACTTTTCAGGAATAGTTCTGGCAATTTCAGCTGAAAAAACTTATTTGAAAATACAATGTACCCAACTTCTCGTAGCATATCTTTTTGCAGTTATAACAATTTAAACAGTTCCAAAGGGTTACAACTATCACGCATCAAACAGATCTGTATCAGAACTACAATCTAGAACTCAATTCGAATCCAGAACTCACGTTCGAGTTCCAGCAGAGCATGCCTAAAAGTTTGAAAATTAAAAAATATTTGTTTAACAGTTCGAGGAGGCTAGAACTACCATTATTCGTATAGATCTGTTTTAAAACTACAGCCTAGAGTTCGATTCGAATCCAGAACTCACGTTTGAGTTCCAGAAGAGCATGCCTAAAAGTTTGAAAATTCAAAAAAAATATGTTTTACCGTTCGAGAAGGCTAGAACTATCATGATTCGTATCGATCTGTATCAGAACTACAATCTAAAACTCGATTCGAATCCAGAACTCACGTTCGAGTTCCAGCAGAGCATGCCTTAAAGTTTAAAAAGTCAAAAAATATATGTTTAATAGTTCAAGGAGGCTAGAACTATCTTGTTTCGTATAGATCTGTATCAGAACTACCATCAAAAACCTTATTCAAATCCAGAACTCACGTTCGAGTTCCAGCAGAGCATGCCTAAAAGATTAAAACTTCAAAAAATATATGTTTTACAGGTTGAAGAGGCTAGAACTATCATGATTCGTAAAGATCTGTATCAGAACTACAATCTAGATTTCGATTCGAATCCAAAACTCACGTTCGAGTTCCAGCAGAGCATGCCTAAAAGTTTGAAAATTAAAAAATAATATGTTTAACAGTTCGAGGAGTCTAGAACTATCACGATTCGTATAGATCTGTATCAGATCTACAATCTAGAACTTAATCCGAATCCAGAACTCACGTTCGAGTTCCAGCAGAGCATGCCTAAAAGTTTGAAAAATCAAAAAATATATGTTGAATAGTTCAAGGAGGCTAGAACTATCTTGTTTCGTATAGATCTGTATCAGAACTACCATCAAGAACCTTATTCAAATCCAGAACTCTCGTTCGAGTTCCAGCAGAGCATGCCTAAAAGTTTGAAAAGTCAAAAAATATATGTTGAATAGTTCAAGGAGGCTAGAACTATCTTGTTTCGTATAGATCTGTATCAGAACTACCATCAAGAACCTTATTCAAATCCAGAACTCTCGTTCGAGTTCCAGCAGAGCATGCCTAAAAGTTTGAAAATTCAAAAAAAATATGTTTTACCGTTCGAGAAGGCTAGAACTATCATGATTCGTATCGATCTGTATCAGAACTACAATCTAAAACTCGATTCGAATCCAGAACTCACGTTCGAGTTCCAGCAGAGCATGCCTAAGAGTTTAAAAAGTCAAAAAATATAAGTTTAACAGTTTGAGGAGGCTAGAACTATCATGATTCGTAAAGATCTGTATCAGAACTACAATCAAGAACTCGATTCGAAACCAGAACTCACGTTCGAGTTCCAGCAGAGCATGCCTAAAAGTTTGAAAATTCAAAAAAAATATGTTTTACCGTTCGAGAAGGCTAGAACTATCATGATTCGTAAAGATCTGTATCAGAACTACAATCTAGATTTCGATTCGAATCCAAAACTCACGCTCGAGTTCCAGCAGAGCATGCCTAAAAGTTTAAAAAGTCAAAAAATATAAGTTTAACAGTTTGAGGAGGCAAAAGTTTGAAAAGTCAAAAAATATATGTTTAATAGTTCAAGGAGGCTAGAACTATCTTGTTTCGTATAGATCTGTATCAGAACTACCATTAAGAACTTTATTCAAATCCAGAACTCTCGTTCGAGTTCCAGCAGAGCATGCCTAAAAGTTTAAAACTTCAAAAAATATATGTTTAACAGTTTGAGGAGGCTAGAACTATCATGATTCGTAAAGATCTGTATCAGAATTAAAATCTAGATTTCGATTCGAATCCAGAACTCACGTTCGAGTTCCAGCAGAGCATACCGAAAAAATTGAAAATTCAAAAAATATATGTTTAACAATTTGAAGAGGCTAGAACTATCAAGATTCGTATAGATCTGTATCAGAACTACAATCTAGAACTTAATCCGATTCCAGAACTCACGTTCGAGTTCCAGCAGAGCATGCCTAAAAGTTTGAAAAGTCAAAAAATATAAGTTTAACAGTTTGAGGAGGCTAGAACTATCATGATTCGTAAAGATCTGTATCAGAACTACAATCTAGAACTTAATCCGAATCCAGAACTCACGTTCGAGTTCCAGCAGAGCTTGCCTAAAAGTTTGAAAAGTCAAAAAATATATGTTTAACAGTTTGAGGAGGCTAGAACTATCACGACTCGTATAGATCTGTATCAGAACTACAATCGAGAACTCGATTTGAAACCAGAACTCACGTTCGAGTTCCAGCAGAGCATGCCTAAAAAATTTTGAAAATTGAAAAAAAATATGTTTTACCGTTCGAGAAGGCTAGAACTATCATGATTCGTATCGATCTGTATCAGAACTACAATCTAAAACTCGATTCAAATCCAGAACTCTCGTTCAAGTTCCAGCAGAGCATGCCTAAAAGTTTGAAAATTAAAAAATAATATGTTTAACAGTTCGAGGAGTCTAGAACTATCACGATTCGTATAGATCTGTATCAGATCTACAATCTAGAACTTAATCCGAATCCAGAACTCACGTTCGAGTTCCAGCAGAGCATGCCTAAAAGTTTGAAAAATCAAAAAATATATGTTGAATAGTTCAAGGAGGCTAGAACTATCTTGTTTCGTATAGATCTGTATCAGAACTACCATCAAGAACCTTATTCAAATCCAGAACTCTCGTTCGAGTTCCAGCAGAGCATGCCTAAAAGTTTGAAAAGTCAAAAAATATATGTTGAATAGTTCAAGGAGGCTAGAACTATCTTGTTTCGTATAGATCTGTATCAGAACTACCATCAAGAACCTTATTCAAATCCAGAACTCTCGTTCGAGTTCCAGCAGAGCATGCCTAAAAGTTTGAAAATTCAAAAAAAATATGTTTTACCGTTCGAGAAGGCTAGAACTATCATGATTCGTATCGATCTGTATCAGAACTACAATCTAAAACTCGATTCGAATCCAGAACTCACGTTCGAGTTCCAGCAGAGCATGCCTAAGAGTTTAAAAAGTCAAAAAATATAAGTTTAACAGTTTGAGGAGGCTAGAACTATCATGATTCGTAAAGATCTGTATCAGAACTACAATCAAGACTTCGATTCGAAACCAGAACTCACGTTCGAGTTCCAGCAGAGCATGCCTAAAAGTTTGAAAATTCAAAAAAAATATGTTTTACCGTTCGAGAAGGCTAGAACTATCATGATTCGTAAAGATCTGTATCAGAACTACAATCTAGATTTCGATTCGAATCCAAAACTCACGTTCGAGTTCCAGCAGAGCATGCCTAAAAGTTTAAAAAGTCAAAAAATATAAGTTTAACAGTTTGAGGAGGCAAAAGTTTGAAAAGTCAAAAAATATATGTTTAATAGTTCAAGGAGGCTAGAACTATCTTGTTTCGTATAGATCTGTATCAGAACTACCATTAAGAACTTTATTCAAATCCAGAACTCTCGTTCGAGTTCCAGCAGAGCATGCCTAAAAGTTTAAAACTTCAAAAAATATATGTTTAACAGTTTGAGGAGGCTAGAACTATCATGATTCGTAAAGATCTGTATCAGAATTAAAATCTAGATTTCGATTCGAATCCAGAACTCACGTTCGAGTTCCAGCAGAGCATACCGAAAAAATTGAAAATTCAAAAAATATATGTTTAACAATTTGAAGAGGCTAGAACTATCAAGATTCGTATAGATCTGTATCAGAACTACAATCTAGAACTTAATCCGATTCCAGAACTCACGTTCGAGTTCCAGCAGAGCATGCCTAAAAGTTTGAAAAGTCAAAAAATATAAGTTTAACAGTTTGAGGAGGCTAGAACTATCACGACTCGTATAGATCTGTATCAGAACTACAATCAAGAACTCGATTTGAAACCAGAACTCACGTTCGAGTTCCAGCAGAGCATGCCTAAAAGTTTGAAAATTCAAAAAAAATATGTTTTACCGCTCGAGAAGGCTAGAACTATCATGATTCGTATTGATCTGTATCAGAACTACAATCTAAAACTCGATTTAAATCCAGAACTCTCGTTCAAGTTCCAGCAGAGCATGCCTAAGAGTTTAAAAAGTCAAAAAATATAAGTTTAACAGTTTGAGGAGGCTAGAACTATCATGATTCGTAAAGATCTGTATCAGAACTACAATCAAGAACTTAATCCGAATCCAGAACTCACGTTCGAGTTCCAGCAGAGCTTGCCTAAAAGTTTGAAAAGTCAAAAAATATATGTTTAACAGTTTGAGGAGGCTAGAACTATCTTGTTTCGTATAGATCTGTATCAGAACTACCATTAAGAACTTTATTCAAATCCGGAACTCTCGTTCGAGTTCCAGCAGAGCATGCCTAAAAGTTTAAAACTTCAAAAAATATATGTTTAACAGTTTGAGGAGGCTAGAACTATCATGATTCGTAAAGATCTGTATCAGAATTAAAATCTAGATTTCGATTCGAATCCAGAACTCACGTTCGAGTTCCAGCAGAGCATACCGAAAAAATTGAAAATTCAAAAAATATATGTTTAACAATTTGAAGAGGCTAGAACTATCAAGATTCGTATAGATCTGTATCAGAACTACAATCTAGAACTTAATCCGATTCCAGAACTCACGTTCGAGTTCCAGCAGAGCATGCCTAAAAGTTTGAAAAGTCAAAAAATATAAGTTTAACAGTTTGAGGAGGCTAGAACTATCATGATTCGTAAAGATCTGTATCAGAACTACAATCTAGAACTTAATCCGAATCCAGAACTCACGTTCGAGTTCCAGCAGAGCTTGCCTAAAAGTTTGAAAAGTCAAAAAATATATGTTTAACAGTTTGAGGAGGCTAGAACTATCACGACTCGTATAGATCTGTATCAGAACTACAATCGAGAACTCGATTTGAAACCAGAACTCACGTTCGAGTTCCAGCAGAGCATGCCTAAAAGTTTGAAAATTCAAAAAAAATATGTTTTACCGTTCGAGAAGGCTAGAACTATCATGATTCGTATCGATCTGTATCAGAACTACAATCTAAAACTCGATTTAAATCCAGAACTCTCGTTCAAGTTCCAGCAGAGCATGCCTAAAAGTTTAAAAAGTCAAAAAATATAAGTTTAACAGTTTGAGGAGGCTAGAACTATCATGATTCGTAAAGATCTGTATCAGAACTAAAATCTAGAACTTAATCCGAATCCAGAACTCACGTTCGAGTTCCAGCAGAGCTTGCCTAAAAGTTTGAAAAGTCAAAAAATATATGTTTAACAGTTTGAGGAGGCTAGAACTATCACGACTCGTATAGATCTGTATCAGAACTACAATCAAGAACTCGATTTGAAACCAGAACTCACGTTCGAGTTCCAGCAGAGCATGCCTAAAAGTTTGAAAATTCAAAAAAAATATGTTTTACCGTTCGAGAAGGCTAGAACTATCATGATTCGTATCGATCTGTATCAGAACTACAATCTAAAACTCGATTTAAATCCAGAACTCTCGTTCAAGTTCCAGCAGAGCATGCCTAAAAGTTTGAAAATTAAAAAATATTTGTTTAACAGTTCGAGGAGGCTAGAACTACCATTATTCGTATAGATCTGTTTTAAAACTACAGCCTAGAGTTCAATTCGAATCCAGAACTCACGTTCGAGTTCCAGAAGAGCATGCCTAAAAGTTTGAAAATTCAAAAAAAATATGTTTTACCGTTCGAGAAGGCTAGAACTATCATGATTCGTATCGATCTGTATCAGAACTACAATCTAAAACTCGATTCGAATCCAGAACTCACGTTCGAGTTCCAGCAGAGCATGCCTAAAAGTTTGAAAAGTCAAAAAATATATGTTTAATAGTTCAAGGAGGCTAGAACTATCTTGTTTCGTATAGATCTGTATCAGAACAAACATCAAGAACCTTATTCAAATCCAGAACTCTCGTTCGAGTTCCAGCAGAGCATGCCTAAAAGCTTAAAACTTCAAAAAATATATGTTTAACAGTTTGAGGAGGCTAGAACTATCATGATTCGTAGAGATCTGTATCAGAACTACAATCTAAAACTTAGTAGTTCTGATACAGATCTATACAAAACAAGATAGTTCTAGCCTCCTTGAACTATTAAACATATATTTTTTGACTTTTTAAACTTTTAGGCGTGCTCTGCTGGAACTTGAACGTGAGTTCTGGATTCGAATCGAGTTTTAGATTGTAGTTCTGATACAGATCGATACGAATCATGATAGTTCTAGCCTTCTCGAACGGTAAAACATATTTTTTTTGAATTTTCAAACTTTTAGGCATGCTCTGCTGGAACTCGAACGTGAGTTCTGGTTTCGAATCGAGTTCAGAGACTGTAGTTCTGATACAGATCTTTACGAATCATGATAGTTCTAGCCTCCTCAACCTGTTAAACATATATTTTTTGAAGTTTTAAACTTTTAGGCATGCTCTGCTGAAATTCGAACGAGAGTTCTGGATTTGAATAAGGTTTTTGATGGTAGTTCTGATACAGATCTATACGAAACAAGATAGTTCTAGCCTCCTTGAACTATTAAACATATATTTTTTGACTTTTTAAACTTTTAGGCATGGTCTGCTGGAACTCGAACGTGAGTTCTGGATTCGGATTAAGTTCTAGATTGTAGTTCTGATACAGATCTATACGAATCTTGATAGTTCTAGCCTCTTCAGATTGTTAAACATATATTTTTTGAATTTTCAATCTTTTTGGTATGCTCTGCTGGAACTCGAACGTGAGTTCTGGATTCGAATCGAAATCTAGATTGTAATTCTGATACAGATCTTTACGAATCATGATAGTTCTAGCCTCCTCAAACTGTAAAACATATATTTTTTGAAGTTTTAAACTTTTAGGCATGCTCTGCTGGAACTCGAACGAGAGTTCTGGATTTGAATAAAGTTCTTAATGGTAGTTCTGATATAGATCTATACGAAACAAGATAGTTCTAGCCTCCTTGAACTATTAAACATATATTTTTTGACTTTTTAAACTTTTAGGCATGCTCTGCTGGAACTCGAACGTGAGTTCTGGATTCGAATCTAGTTTTAGATTGTAGGTCTGATACAGATCGATACGAATCATGATAGTTCTAGCCTTCTCGAACGGTAAACCATATTTTTTTTGAATTTTCAAACTTTTAGGCATGCTCTGCTGGAACTCGAACGTGAGTTCTGGATTTGAATAAGGTTCTTGATGGTAGTTCTGATACAGATCGATACGAATCATGATAGTTCTAGCCTCCTTGAACTATTAAACATATATTTTTTAACTTTTCAAACTTTTAGGCATGCTCTGCTGGAACTCGAACGTGAGTTCTGGATTCGGATTAAGTTCTAGATTGTAGATCTGATACAGATCTATACGAATCGTGATAGTTCTAGACTCCTCGAACTGTTAAACATATTATTTTTTAATTTTCAAACTTTTAGGCATGCTCTGCTGGAACTCGAACGTGAGTTTTGGATTCGAATCGAAATCTAGATTGTAGTTCTGATACAGATCTTTACGAATCATGATAGTTCTAGCCTCCACAAACTGTTTAACATATATTTTTTGACTTTTTAAACTTTTAGGCATGCTCTGCTGGAACTCGAACGAGAGTTCTGGATTTGAATAAGGTTTTTGATGGTAGTTCTGATACAGATCTATACGAAACAAGATAGTTCTAGCCTCCTTGAACTATTAAACATATATTTTTTGACTTTTTAAACTTTTAGGCATGCTCTGCTGGAACTCGAACGTGAGTTCTGAGTTCGAATCGAGTTTTAGATTGTTGTTCTGATACAGATCGATACGAATCATGATAGTTCTAGCCTTCTCGAACGGTAAAACATATTTTTTTTGAATTTTCAAACTTTTAGGCATGCTCTGCTGGAACTCGAACGAGAGTTCTGGATTTGAATAAGGTTCTTGATGGTAGTTCTGATACAGATCTATACGAAACAAGATAGTTCTAGCCTCCTTGAACTATTAAACATATATTTTTTGACTTTTCAAACTTTTAGGCATGCTCTGCTGAAACTCGAACGTGAGTTCTGGATTCGGATTAAGTTCTAGATTTTAGATCTGATACAGATCTATACGAATCGTGATATTTCTAGACTCCTCAAACTATTAAACATATTATTTTTTAATTTTCAAACTTTTAGGCATGCTCTGCTGGAATTCGAACGTGAGTTTTGGATTCGAATCGAAATCTAGATTGTAGTTCTGATACAGATCTTTACGAATCATGATAGTTCTAGCCTCCACAAACTGTTAAACATATATTTTTTGACTTTTTAAGCTTTTAGGCATGCTCTGCTGGAACTTGAACGAGAGTTCTGGATTTAAATCGAGTTTTAGATTGTAGTTCTGATACAGATCGATACGAATCATGATAGTTCTAGCCTTCTCGAACGGTAAAACATATTTTTTTTGAATTTTCAAACTTTTAGGCATGCTCTGCTGGAACTCGAACGTGAGTTCTGGTTTCGAATCGAGTTCTTGATTGTAGTTCTGATACAGATCTATACGAAACAAGATAGTTCTTGCCTCCTTGAACTATTTAACATATATTTTTTGACTTTTTAAACTTTTAGGCATGCTCTGCTGGAACTCGAACGTGAGTTCTGGATTCGAATCGAGTTTTAGATTGTAGTTCTGATACAGATCGATACGAATCATGATAGTTCTAGCCTTCTCGAACGGTAAAACATATTTTTTTTGAATTTTCAAACTTTTAGGCATGCTCTGCTGGAACTCGAACGTGAGTTCTGGATTCGGATTAAGTTCTAGATTGTAGATCTGATACAGATCTATACGAATCGTGATAGTTCTAGACTCCTCGAACTGTTAAACATATTATTTTTTAATTTTCAAACTTTTAGGCATGCTCTGCTGGAACTCGAACGTGAGTTTTGGATTTGAATAAGGTTTTTGATGGTAGTTCTGATACAGATCTATACGAAACAAGATAGTTCTAGCCTCCTTGAACTATTAATCATATATTTTTTGACTTTTTAAACTTTTAGGCATGCTCTGCTGGAACTCGAACGTGAGTTCTGGATTCGAATCGAGTTTTAGATTGTTGTTCTGATACAGATTGATACGAATCATGATAGTTCTAGCCTTCTCGAACGGTAAAACATATTTTTTTTGAATTTTTAAACTTTTAGGCATGCTCTTCTGGAACTCGAGCGTGAGTTCTGGATTCGAATTGAGTTCTAGATTGTAGTTCTGATACAGATCTGTTTGATGCGTGATAGTTGTAACCCTTTGGAACTGTTTAAATTGTTATAACTGCAAAAAGATATGCTACGAGAAGTTGGGTACATTGTATTTTCAAATAAGTTTTTTCAGCTGAAATTGCCAGAACTATTCCTGAAAAGTATCAGGAACTGTAGAGCTTAGGCTAATGTGAATGGTACCCTTTTTTTTTTTTATTTGCTGCAAAATGATCTGCTACCGGAAGTTGGCAGATCATTTTTTCAAGTAACTTTTTTCAGGTTTAAACGCCAGAACTATTCCTGAAAAGTACCAGGAACTGTAGAACTCAACTGCATGCGAATAGAACTCTCATTTTTTTGTGATCTGCTGGACAATGATCTGCTAAGTTCACTCACATAAGGAATTCCTAGAATTTCACTCCTAAATGGGTAAAGCGCGGGTTAATATGAAAATAACTAAACGCGGAAGAAATTGCGCGCGTCTGTTATGACATTGGCTATTGAATGTAGGTTACTTTTCAGCAGATTTTTAATGCTGAGTTGTTTTATAGCAGTCAACGTGATGTTTTCGAAAATATACAAGATAAGTGTAAGTCAATGTCAAGGTTATTTTATAACAATCACTTTGTAGTCACGAGCTTGGTATGTAGGTAACATCTTTATTTGAATGATGAAAGTTGTAATTTTTTTGTACATAGTTTAACTGATCCAAATTTTTTTTTATACAATTTGCTTGTGGCCCACCTGATGCTAAGTGATTACCATAGCCTATAACAAAGCATTGCCTTGTAGGTCACGTTAGTTAGGAACGTGCCCTACAATACACTGCTCTGCGTCCATCAATCTAAGGCATACAAGTGTTAAGTCAATGTGCCTGTAATTACACCGGTACCCACAACCTTCAAACCAGAACACAGCAAGCTGCTTGACGGCAGGAATAGGCATGGTGGTAGTACTTCCCTGGACGAGCCCTTCACTAAGAGCTCTACTACTATTCCAATTATTTAGCAACCCAAATTCTGTTTTATCAGTTGACATCAATTTCACCTGTAGATAATATTGATATCGTTGTAAATTAACGTAACAAATCTATACAAAATTTACATAAGCAATAACGCAATTGGAAATTTCACATCAACAATGTGTTTATAATAAGAAATGGTATAGAAAAAACACACAAATAGTTTACGTTTAGTTTAATAAGTTACTGTAAAATGAATAGGTATATATTGTTATTCGCCTGTGCAATATTTTTATCGGTTAGTATTTTTGCTTAGACTTTGTTTTTTGTTATTTGTCATCAGCCTGTTGATGTTGATATTGTACAATACTTTAGAAACCGGACTTTAAAAATAGCGTGTCATTTTGAAAAACGACAGACTAATTTTAAAGTCCTTAAAAAAAAGTCCAACTTTTTAAACGAATGCAATCGGTCCTTTGTTTATTTTTTGTCTTTTTTTGTTTCAAAGTGTATACTCTCGATATACCATAGAATCTCATAAAATTCAGTTTGTTAGTATTATTTCTAACCAAAATAACTTAAAAAATGTACTTAAAATAATGTCATCCCAGAAAAAATTATCGACTCTTTTTAAGATTAAATTCGCCTTTGTAAAACGCGGGACTTCGTCCGCGTGAAGTTATTTACAAACTTCAACCCCTGCTATACTAGTTTAGGGGTTGAATTTGTAGAATCCCCTTCTTAGTACATCTCTACGTATCAAGACGAATACATCCTCAGAGTTTCAAACCTTTACGACGAGTAGTTTAGGCTGGGCGTTGTCTATATGTTAGTCAGTCAGGATAAAGATTATTTTAATAGGTATAAGTTATTTTTTCTAGTTTTATAGAGCGATTTACTATCACTTTAGGTAATCTTAGATATTACAAATTCACCAAATTACTCAAATAAGATAATATACATACTTGAATTCTTGTAGTCAGGACAAATATTGCAATATAACTTTTACCATGGTTTTGATCAATATTTTGGAAAGAAAGGGGATATTTATCATGATTTTTGAGTTTAATTGTTTCCCGGTATTTCGGCAAAGTTGCATGCAAACTTAAAAATCATGGTAAATACCGTTTCTATCCAAAATAAGATCCTTATAATTGGTATTTCTGTGTACAATGAAAACTAAGAAGTCGATGTTTATGCTATTGGTCGCGAGGAACTGACGCTTAGATTCACCTTGATTTAAGACGTTTTAAGATGATCCCTGCGGATATTACTGAATAAATGCTTTTTGACTTTGACTTTATTATTTCATTCCAGGTTTCACCTAGCCAAGCCATGATTCCAGCATATTCAGTGTCAGCCCTCCGCCTTGCTTTCGACGAGATTGGAACAGTCCTCCCCATCGCCAACCAGCTGGCCTGTCTCCTCATCCCGTTCCTCATCAACCTCATCAACAACTTGAACAATCTGTCCAACATCGTTCAGAACCTAACACCAGCATTGCTTCCGTACTTCGGATGCACTTTGCCGCTCCTATATGCAACCTTGACAGATCTGGCCTCTGTGCTGTTTTTATACATCAGTGTCCTCATTTCCTTGTTCAGGTCTAATGTCCTGGCAGCTCCAGGATTGCTATTGGGGCTGGTCACGGCGGTCCTGAACCTTGTACTGACGTTGCTTAGTGGTTTGACGGATGGCAGTGGACTGTTGAGTGGTCTGATTAAGTTGATAACCAGTATCGTTGTGGAGTTAGAGAAATTGTTGTTATAATTTATAATAGGGTAATAAATGTTTTAATTGTTTGTGTTTTTTTCTTTATCTGTTTGGATGGAGCTATTTGGTGAGTCACGGTACGGATAATAGTGTGATAAACTGTCGAGCTCACGGTTAATATTGTTTATTAAGTCTTTCTGATGGAACAAGCAAGCAAGCAAGATGGCCCACCTAAGTTACGTACACACTATCTACAGAGCGTTGCTTGGTAGGTCACGCTTGTTAGAAACGTGCCCTACGATGCACTGCTCAGCGTCTCCTGAGGCATGCGGTGTTAAGTTTTAAGTGTCTGTAATTTCCCCGGCACCCACACCTTTCAAACCGGAACACAGGTAGCTGCTTGGCGGCAGGAATAGGCATGGTAGTAGTACTTCCCCGGACGAGCCCTTCACTAAGAGCTCTACTTCTACTTAAAAGGATCCAGCATTATATTTACTATCTACTAGAGAGGGGCTACCGTCAATTGGGATGTTCGCTTGATAGTTACTTCATTAGTAACCCGTACCGTAAGCTTCCAAATGTCATGTATTAGACAGGTCACGGTACGGAGGTTTTCCAACTTCATTTGTTTGGAATCGTTCGAAATACAAAAAACTTTATTATGAGACCCGATCACGAACAAGCCCGAACATACCCGAACAAAAAGTACGAGGATATCTTCGTACAAATCCGAAAGCCGTTACTGAAAGATCATGTTACGAAATTATTGTCTTCTAGTACAAAAAATCTAAAACAATCATAGCTTTTTTTTTGTGGCATGTGCCCGTCTTGCGAACAATTTTGCCAATGTCAAGTGGGTTGAATGAAATACTTCTTCAAGTCGAGTCGGTAAAAAAAGTAAAATCAGCCGTCATTGGTTTTGAAGAAAAAGATGGCATTTTTCTTCAAAACCAAAGAGAAACATTTTCGTTCAAATCAGGATGCCACATAACACACTTTCATTTCAACTGTTCACACTTGTGCTAAGACCTCAAGTAATGTTGGTTAAAATACCACCAAAATTACCCATCAGAACTTAAAATAACACTAGAAAAACAGTTAAAATTAAAATACAATGTTGCTTCCAAAGATGACAGAAAACGAATCGAATCATAGCTAAAGCAAGCATGTTAGGCATCGTTTTGACAGTTAACAGTTGTGTTATAAAAGCTCACGGTAATGTGCCAGGTAGGTCTTAAGATATCCAAAAGTCACTACGTCACTAAAGCGTAGACGGTCTATTGATTTTGTGCACAAAGCTTCTACGGATTTCGTAGGGTATTGTAGAGGTGTTACTAAATCCCACGCGAAAACAGTATTTTATAGATTGGTTTTAAGATATCCATACCTTTGGATTTTACTATGAAACGCGTGTGATTTCGTCCATGTAAAGTTACAAATACAAATACAAATACAAATATTTTATTTCAGTAAACTTAATCTAGGTTACATTTTATGGGTTTGGGACCCTCTTTTAAGTATGGAAATACCTGTGCTAGAGGGTCTCGCTCTTGCTACTTCACTATGTATTTAAATTAAGTTTGTACACAAGTAATTTGAAAAGAAAAGAAAGGAAAAAATAACTTTTGTGTATAATGTATGTATATATAAACAATATAATATATACTTATATAAACAATATAATATATACATATTTAAATATACATAATGAATTTTAAAAATAAAATAAGAAACGGTAAGTTTAATTAATACATAAGATATAATGTCTATATTGC